>CP136058.1:84688763-86029388 GCA_032464435.1 Aegilops umbellulata
TTCTTCTTATTCTTCTTCTTCTCCTTCTTCTTCTTCTCCTTCTTCTTCTTCTCCTTCTTCTTCTTCTCCTTCTTCTTCTTCTCCTTCTTCTTCTTCTCCTTCTTCTTCTTCTCCTTCTTCTTCTTCTCCTTCTTCTTCTTCTCCTTCTTCTTCTTCTCCTTCTCCTTCTTCTTCTTCTTCTTCTCTTCTTCTTCTTCTTCCTTCTTCTTCTTCTTCTCCTTTCTTCTTCTTCTCCTTCTTCTTCTTCTTCTCCTTCTTCTTCTTCTCCTTCTTCTTCTTCTCCTTCTTCTTCTCCTCCTTCTTCTTCTCCTTCTTCTCCTCCTTCTTCTTCTCCTTCTTCTCCTCCTTCTTCTCCTCCTTCTTCTCCTCCTTCTTCTCCTCCTTCTTCTCCTCCTTCTTCTCCTCCTTCTTCTCCTCCTTCTTCTCCTCCTCCTTCTCCTCCTCCTTCTCCTCCTTCTTCTCCTTCTCCTTCTCCTTCTCCTTCTCCTCCTTCTCCTTCTCCTTCTCCTTCTCCTTCTTCTCCTCCTTCTCCTTCTGCTTCTCCCTTCTTCTTCTTCTCCTTCTTCTTCTTCTCTTTCTTCTTCTTCTTCTTCTCTTCTCCTTCTTCTTCTGCTCCTTCTTCTTCTTCTTCTTCTTCTTCTTCTTCTTCTTCTTCTTCTTCTTCTTCTTCTTCTTCTTCTTCTTCTTCTTCTTCTTCTTCTTCTTCTTCTTCTTCTTCTTCTTCTTCTTCTTCTCTTTCTTCTTCTTCTTCTTCTTCTTCTTCTTCTTCTTCTTCTTCTTCTTCTTCTTCCTTCTTCTTCTTCTTCTTCTTCTTCTTCTTCTTCTTCTTCTTCTTTCTTCTTCTTCTTCTTCTTCTTCTTCTTCTTCTTCTTCTTCTTCTTCTTCTTCTTCTTCTTCTTCTTCTTCTTCTTCTTCTTCTTCTTCTTCTTCTTCTTCTTCTTCTTCTTCTTCTTCTTCTTCTTCTTCTTCTTCTTCTTCTTCTTCTTCTTCTTCTTCTTCTTCTTCTTCTTCTTCTTCTTCTTCTTCTTCTTCTTCTTCTTCTTCTTCTTCTTCTTCTTCTTCTTCTTCTTCTTCTTCTTCATCTTCTTCTTCTTCTTCTTCTTCTTCTTCTTCTTCTTCTTCTTCTTCTTCTTCTTCTTCTTCTTCTTCTTCTTCTCTTCATCTTCTTCTTCTTCTCTTCTTCTTCTTCTTCTTCTTCTTCTTCATTCTCTGTGAGAGACGGCTTCGCAACAAGCTCTTTGGACCTTGCAGCTATCTCGAAACTCACACAGGCATCGAGGGCAGCATATTTTATCCGCGCGTACGTCAAGGGATAATTCTCCCATCCAGACGACCTTAATGCCACCGTCTCGTCACCCTTCTGAAGATTTGTACCGAACGCAAAATTTACTACGTCGAATAGGGATGGTGTCTGTTTATCACAAACTTCTACAGGAATTTTGATTCTGGTTTGTAGGTCGGCGATGCTTTTCAAATCAAGGTTGTACGGCTCCAGCTTCTGTTTGTCCCCTTCGATGGCTGCCCCATAGAAGTATACGTCCTCCCGAGACAAGAAATCGTGAAGCTCACCTGGTATGGAGGGCGAGTGTATGATGTGGTACACCAAAACATCATCTTCGAGGCACAGCTGAAGGACGGCGGTGCGCTGGATCTTCCCAGGGGCACGCTCCGTGTACTCTGCGTCAAGACCGATGACCCTCGTCTCTACCTTTTCGAGGGAGTTGGATACATTGTTGATCCACTGCCGAACAACCCCTGGGTGGACGGTGACGGTGGCAACTATGCGCATCGAGCCTTCGACGAGGACATGTTGGACGCTAGAAACCCGCATATTGATCTCTTTCGCCATTTGGAACTGCTGGAACGGAGGGCTATGGTTTGGAGAATTAGGATTAGATTGCTAGTCTAACTGGAGTAGTAGATGATTATTTAAAGAGGTTAAAACAATGTGAACGTAGTGGGGTTTGGATGCAAATGAAGACGAAGGGGAGGTGAAGAAGCCGAGGAGAATCGGTTCCCGATGGAGAAGGAGGAAATGGGAGAAGTGGTGTGCAGGCAGTTGATTAGACGACTAGGTAGACTAAACGAAAAGGCTATGCAAACTGTTCGTGTACGTGCCCATCCTTCCTGATAGGTGGGACCTATGCAAACAGATAAAAAAATGTGTAATAGTTTTTTTTGAGCGCGTGAGTGGGAGACACAACATTCTGTGGTTAAGGAATACTCCCTCCGTTTAGGTGAGTATAAGTCACCTCATGAAAATCAGGTTTTCCCAAAACCTTTAGGCGTGGAGCATTAACTTCCTGCTCGATCCCCTCCCAGCCTTGTTAGCCAGCGTTCTCTTCCTCTGCTGCCACGTTCTACCTTTCCATTTTTCCTCTTCTCAAGTGTGGAACGATCTGCATGCTGTCCTTGATGCACCAGAACGACCACTGCATGCATCGCGACAGAGCGTTGATTGGGCATGCACGAGAATTTGGTTCTGCTCGCAATATGGATGATACCTGAACGATGAAGTGAACAGGCATGCTAGCACGGGAGACCTATTTACGCTATACAACACTGGAGTACTCATGTACCTACTAGTAGTAGTAGTACAACTGTGGTACACTTGATTGTCAAAATACTATTCATCCGGTCCTCACAGTGAGTGACAACACCCTGCGCCTGACACTAGTCCAGGCGGCGTGTTCGGGTTACCAAAGTCAGCCTCACCCTATGCACAGTGCAGTCTGTCACCGCTGTTGTACAGCACATTGGCGCCTCGCCTCATCTCCCTCTTCGCTCCCATAGCACCACTCCATCTCCATCTCCTTCTCCGTCTCCATCTCACTGCGCCCCCGTGTACCGTCGCCTCACTTGCCTCCCCAGTACCACCCTCGCTAGCCGCTCCAGCACTGACATCCTTCTCCCCCGTAAATCAAGCCCCCTTCCAAACTCCACCATGGCCGAACATGAACCGCGCAACATCCATATGAGCCGCGATTGGAGCAATCTCCCCAGTGACATCCTCGACCTCTGTTGTTCGTGTATGGATATGTTGAGCGCCCTGCGGCTGGCTGCATGCTCGAGGGACATGCACACGACCATCGTTGAAGCAAGGCCTAAGCTTTTCAAGACACCCTGCTTGCTGCTATCTGGTCTTGCGAGATTCGCTCACCATGATACGGAGGCGTGCATGATGCCCCTCGACTTCAATCCGATCTCCATTAGTCGAAACTTCTTTGCAGGTATGTAGTGGGTCGCCGTATATCATTTCCCTCGACATCGATCCGATCACCATCGCCCGAAACTTCTTGGCAGGTATGTACTGGGTCGGCATGAACTCCCACTGGATGGCTGCCTTCAGAGAAGACGGTAAAAAGTTGGTGCTTGTGAACTTCCAGACCTCCCATGAGATTATCCTTCCTCCGTTGGAATATATAGAGTATTACCATCACGGTCCAAGTCATCTAGATCACTACGTCAGTTGGATGGACCTTGTTTGCAGAAGATTGTAATCTGCCAAGTGCCCACATGACATGCGAATTACACAGACTTCAAGCTAATTGCCTTGTTCGACCGCGGACTCGCCTATCTTTACGCCGGTGCCTTCTTTAGCTGGAGACAACTCGGCTCACAATGGATCATCGTCAAAGCTGATACACACTTTTGTGATGCTATTGAACACAATGGCATCATCTACGCGATCGACAAAGCAGATGACACCACGTATTGCTGGGACGGCGCATGTAAGTTGTTTCCTCTCATGTTAGTTTCCTGATTTTCATGATGTAGAAACATGCACCACACTGTTGGTTTCATCTAACCATACATTAGGGAAGTAATTGTGCATATGGAGAACTCTATATTTGGAAGTAGTGAAATCCTGCAATGCTTACCATGTGTACATACCTATATTCGCCCTTCAGCAATCAATGGCTAGAATAATATCCTCACAAAAATTTTGCCCACAGAACACGAGTATATAACAATGCATGGTCTGTTAGTTACCTTGAAGAATTTGTTTGTGAGGACAAAACATGATTACATAACATGCATGACATGGTAGTTTCCTGTGAAGAATCGATTGCGAGATAACATGAGTATAACCATGCATGGCACTTATATATTTTCGAACCCAGTATACATTTCCCTGTATTTTCCTCCCAGTTCCAACAGGGACATATCAATGCTGTTTCTTGCATTATCCTACTCATACTCTGAACAATGCTGATCTTACATTAACAATGCCTGTCCTTTTTGATATGATGCAGTGTCCCTACAGTTACTGCCCTTTGTAATCACACCACCTTTGCCAAAACAGGGAAGCACAACTGGTTCCTCGCTCGACCAGACGACGACAAAAGACTGATGATCATTCGGACACATGAGACGGAAAAGTTATATTGCAAAAACCCCACTGTATACAAGCACCGTGTAATACGTGAGTATCCGGACAGTGGCTATTACGTCTATGAGCAGGATACCAGCTTGTTGGGGCCTTTAGGATTTTTTAGTTGGAGGCGGGTAAACAGCCTTGGTTCACACTCTCTGTTTCTCGGACTCAATTATCCGATTAACCAGGAGATCACGTTGGCAAGGGCCTTGATGGCAGAGAGGCTCTGTTTGCTATGGAAAACTGTGTCTACACGGCGAGCCCTAGGAGTTCGGGAGCAAACTCCCCTGATTGTCAACGATACAGCCTGCAGCCAAAAGAAGGTGAGAATGACAAAGGCATCCGGATTAACTTTGATCCTTGGATGTCTCAATTACGACAGGCAGTGATGTGGTTCGAGCCTTCAGGTTGATAGGTAATTGGGCTGTTGCATCGAAAGGGTGGAGTACTGGTGTCTCCGGATCACTGGTCGCTGAAGTGGGGCTGCAAATTATGATGGTGTTGGATCATCTCTTCGAATGACTTTGTTGTCTTTGCTGCTGGTTCTGGATGGGGTTATGCATATTCCTTGTCATTTGGTCATCCTCGTCTATGTCACTCTTACTATGTAATAGTTGCTTCTGTTTAGAATGTCATTCTCGTCTGGATCACAAGAGTCTGAGCGCTGCAGATGGGTGCGTTTTGGTGGTGTAGCAAGACTTCTTATGAACTATCATGTCTTGCTGTTTAGGTCAGTAGTAGTCACTAGTCAGTGTTTGAATGTTGTATATATCGTTGTTTCGAACTGTTTATTGTCTCGAACTACTGGTGGGCTAAATGAGGGCATCACCATTCTCCAGTGTTCAGAGTATATCTTCTTTTTTCAAGTTATATAATTTGAGCTCAGTGTCTTTTCGATGATGTACACTTGTTTGGGCCAGTGAGGTGTCGTTGAATATGGGCCGAGTAGTAACGCAATGCCAAACAAGTCAATTATGACTCTCAGGCCGGGCTCTCAAAAGATCCTGAAAAAAAGGCCGGGCTCTCCAAAAAAGAAAGAATAAGGACTCTTAGGCCGACATGTGGGCGCCACCGGTGTTCTCGTGCGCTTGCGCGCCGAGAGCATATTGGCGCGTGCTCGAAATTCATGCTACCTTTTCAACCCCAGTCTCTCGCCCCTCCCCCACCTCTGGAATCTCGATTCCTACTCCAGTTCCCCCAAATCCCCCTCCTGTACTCCGTATACTCAAGCGCACTATCATGTCGCCGGTGAACGCGGATCTCCGAGCCGGAGATCCTGAGGTCCGTCCTGCCTTCGGTTGCTGCGTGCTGTCGCTCAACAGTGGCATGGCGGCGCTTGACGACCAGTTTGCCGGCAAAGTGCTGATGGTAACCATCAATGGCGACTGGCCTCCCGTCTCGCCGGATGACCTTGTCAAAGCTCTTGGCATTGCGCACGACATCCAAATAAGTGACTTGCTCGTCGAAGTCTGTCCGCCATCGGCTGATTTCTTCGTTAGGTTCCGGACAACTTTCGACTGCAGTCGTGTGTTCGAATCTTCCCGGTGTTTGTTCTGCGATGGCGCGCTGGTGAGCTTTGATCCGTGGCACCCAGGATGGGGCTTGGTGCCCTCTGAGCTTGAGTTTTTAACAAAGCTTACCTTCCATGGCATGCCTCGGCGTGCTTGGAACAGCGAGTCCATGAATGAGCTTATCAATGACCTTGGAGGTGAGCTCGTAAGTATGTTTGTTCCTCCAGACAGCTGGGCTCTGACGGTTATGGCATGGATGAAGAAGCCGTCCACCATACCGAAGGTGATTGGTGTTGAGATACCGGTGCAGGAACCGGGGTTGTACTATTCGTCGCCACCAAGGCCGTCGCGAACCACATTAGGGATGTACCTATATCGAGTGTTCGTGCATGTCGAAGAAGTGGTCAATCCATCAATCGAAGTCCTGCCGCCGCCGCTGGTGCCAGGGTCCGTCGACGACGTCCATTACAGGAGTCAACGTCAGACTTTCCCCATGTTGCTCGGAACGATGGATGGCACAGAGCCTACTCCATCGCGCGGCGGAGGCCACTGCTTCTTTGGGAGAAGAGGCAGGGCTGGCTGCCTGGATGTGCTCTAATTTGAGGTAACAACTGAATCTTGTCATATACTAGTTAAATCCGAGCTATGGGTGTGAAGCACTGATATGCCAGTACATTTAATTGTGACCTGTTCTAATTTTGTACCTGAACTTTTTTAGAAAGGGCTGTACGTCAACTTAATGTGCTAGCAGAACTTATTGTGTTGTCTGTCTGTTTTCTTTGCACAACATTCAAGATATTTCCCCGTCATTGATAAAGACGATGAACCGTTATGTACGACTTCGTTGGTTTCAACATAGCCCTTCCCGTAGCGATCCACTGCTTCCATCCTGATTGTGCCGCCTGCGTGAAACTTTTGTATGCAAGTTCAGTGTGCTATGATGTTCTATATGATTGTGTCAACTATATAAGTTTTTACTGAGCATCAGCAATGAATATGGTTGACAGATGTATTTACGAGCATCGGCCGATGGGTCTCTCTCTCTATCTCTCTCTCTCTCTCTCTCTCTCACACACACACACGCACAAGAGGGACCCGGTGAATTATTTATTTGCTCGTGACAACTTTTAATTAGGTTCCACTGTAATCTAACTTTTTTCTTAAGTTATTAATTGAGCTCATTGACTTCAAAAAGTTGTACAGAAGCCTTGTTTGGGCCTTTCCGGCGTCGCAGAATGTGGGCTGAGTAACCATGTTAGGTTGTACTGTACTACACATGCCTTTTTTCGCTACTTTTTTTAAATAATACATTTTTTATTAATTTTCATAAATATTACGCTGGGTAATTTTTTTTCAAAAATAATACACTGTTGGCCCGCTGCAGGCCAACTGGGCCTAGTCGGCCCACAGCCGGTCGATTGGATTCCAGTCGGCCTACAGCTGGCCGACTGGCCCCTGTCGGCCCACTGTGGGCCGACTAGAGCTAATTGGCTCGCTGTGGGCTAATTGTTTTTGCAAAAGTGTTAATCATGTATTTAAAAAATATGTGTATTGTGACCTCCTCCGCTCGCTATGGGCCCATCGTTGACTAAAAAATATGTTTTAAAAAGTCTTAATCCTGTATTTAAAAAATATGTGTATTGTGACCTCCTCCGCTCGCTGTGGGGCCACTGTTGACTAAAAAATATGTTTTAAAAAGTGTTAATCATGTATTTAAAAATATTAAATGTGTGTATAAAAAATGTTCCTTATCTATATAATTTTTTTAAATGTGTATATAAAAATAGCTTTTTTTTCAACATCAGCAATGCAACTGGGCCGACAGTTGTACACAATATCCGGGTCAACTTGTTATTCTCCGCCCCGCTGGGCTGCAAACTTTCCTAGGAGGTATGCATTAGGGTTAACAAAAAAATGGACTTTAAGAATAATAAATGGGATGTAATTATAATAACTGGACAATTACTATGCACCAAACACGTAATTAGTTTGAAAAATATATTATTTTTGGAATTTGAATTTTTTAATTTCATTACTTGTTGCACGCGCAATATTTCATTGGATTTTAACGTAATACAACTTTATTTTGAAATTATATTTAACCTGACTAGAAATTTCGGATCCCATCAAAATGTTGGAATTTTTTTTGAATTCTGTTTTGAGCGGTTGTTTGAAATTATTAATCGTTGTCCTAGCTAGAAGTTCGGCTGTACTTTTAACAAACTGTAAATGGGCTGTAGTAAATTCCATTAGAATTAAAAAATGGGCTGTACATTCTTACAAATCGAAAATGGGCTCTATGTTCTCTGCCAAATCCAAGCTGTGGGCCTACTAAGTTGACGCGTACCAAGGGCTTTATCAACTTAGTCAATATAAACGATTCTAGCTGCAGTGATCATACGATGTCCATCCAACGGCCGTAGTGCTTCTTCAACCTCTGGTCTTCTTGCTCCAGCCGCCCAAAGAAGCGCCGGTCGTGTCACGTGTTCCTGCCTCCCGTGGCCGGCTGTGCTTCCGCGGAGGCCTCACCGCCCCCTACTATTCCCACCGCTGGCCAGGCCCTGCGGCGATGGCAGCCTCACACCGCAGCCGAATGAGTGAACCCTCATACTCATCTCCGCGTGGGCATCCACTGCCGCGTCTTCACCGGCTCCGCGTTGTGACACCCCAAAAATTTCATTTGGGTTTGTGCAAAAATCCTTGCTGGATTTTCCTTGAGATTTGAGGCTTTCAGAAAAACAACCCTCTTAAAAATCCTTTTCCTTGACTAGGGCTTGTTATTTCTGTTTTCTCCTTCAAGCTTTGGGTTTGACCTTCTTAAAAACTCCTTCTCTATTGTTTCCCTTCTCAGATTTTTATTTTTGGGAGTCTAGTCTTTTCTTTTTAAGAAAAACTCTATGAAAAAGATTTGGGATTTTCATTCTATTGAAAACCATCCATGACCTTGTATTTTTCCCATGAGGTAAAACCACTCCAACATCTTCTCCCCTCCTTGTCAACAACTCAAATTCCCTATCCCAACTCATCCAAACAAGTTTTGGATTTTGTTTTATCTCTCAAATATTTTCTGTCAATTATTTTGAGCCTGATGGATTTTCAAAGCAAGTACCCTTTTTCATTTGAGATTTGACTTCAAACCAACTTTACTGGCTAGTCCTTTGCAACCACAACCCAGAACCATCTTGATCCACTCATCTTCTTTTCAAAATTTTCAACTTACACTCCCTGCAAGTTTGGACCAGATTTGTCAAATTTGGTGAAATTCATATCTACACTTCTCCAAAAATTCCACCAAAAATCAGGCAGCCTACTAGAGCTATGAGAAGTCACTCCACCAAAAATCAGCCCAAGGAAAAATCCCTACATGCCTGGATCATTCTGTCGAACACCTTGCATGCACTGTTCGAACACGTTCAGCAAATTCAGTCTTCAGTGTTGATTTCTTTAGATCATCTTCAGTCACGCGCCCACAGTGCCCTTGGCACGTTGCTCGCCGCCTGGTCTGCGTGTCCAGAGCCCCGCATGCACGCTTGGCTTCTTCCTGGCGTCGGTGGCTCTCTGACCCGACCACGCCGGCGTGTCTCGCGGCGGCTGAACCGCCGTGGCAGCCAACAGGGAGCAGAACGGCGGCTCAACGCCGTTCCGCGCCGCCCAACCCCGCTGATGGCTCCGCGTGTCCACCTCCACGCCAGCACACGCATGCAGCACAGCCATCGTGGCGCGGCACGCACAGAGCGTGCTCTCTGCCGCCGATGGACCCGCGCCGTCCCGTTCCGTCGAGCTCCACCTCAGCAAGCATAAACCGACGCCGTTGGCTCCAAAACAGACTCCGCGAACCTCCACGATGGTGCTCAACTCCTAAACTCGCCCGACCAAGCACTGCACCACCGTAATCACTCGCCGGAGAACGCCACCGCCTCGGATCGCCTATAAAAGGAGACCCCGAGCCCTCCCGCGAGCACGCACCACCCCTACACTCCACCAACGCCCTGCCAGGTCACTGGGAGGACCTCGAGGAGGTCTCCTCCCCCGACTCCGGCCACCCCGCTCCGCCTCGGCCTCCAGCTCGATTCGCTCCGGTGAGGCCGTCTCCGGCGCCCAAACTCCGTCCATCTCCCTCTCTAGCTACCAGATCCTTGACCCCCTCCTCAATTTGATCAGTGCAGCTCTCTCCGGCGACCTCCATCCACGCCCGAACCGCCGTCCGCCGGAGCAGGGGCCACCGCCGTCATGGTGCTTCTCGGTGACCACCACCACCACCAACCAACGCGGAATGGAACCCTGAGCACGGAGGTAACCTCCGATCTCTCTGACTCGCCGTGGATCGCCGCCGGCGATCGCCGCGGCTCTCTGGCGCCAAAGGCGCCGTTCGTTTTCAAACCTGACGGGTGGGACCGCCCCGTCAGATTCTTCGTTTTATTCGAATCGTTTTCTGAAAACGCATTTGGGCAAAATACGTCTTCTCCTCTGAGCCAGCGTATTCAAGTCTGAAACGTTTTCTGCTTTTATAAATAGGACCCTGGGAAGTTTCTGTTCCATTACAGATGAGTCCCTGGGCAAAAACCTTTATAACTTTTTATCAGAAGCATATTTTTGATTGATTCTTTTTCTGTCCTCTTCAAAATTTTGTCTAGTTTTTTATCAGATTTATTTGAAAAATATTTGAAATACTTTTTCTGCATCTCTCGGTATTCACGTTAGCGCGTATGTTTTCTCTGTACCGTAGATACCGACGGAGGTGACGGGGCCGCGAACTTCACCGAGCTAGGCTCCGACTACTCTGAACCAGGCAAGCATGTTCGAACTTTTGATATGATGAGTGTCTTGGCATGTTTGCATATAGATAGTTTCATGGCATGTGTGAAGCATACCGATGAACCGTTCATTATGCATTGTTGGAGCAAGTAAGCCCGATGATTTCACACGTCGTTGGACGTGAGTATGCAAGGCCATGTGTTTGCATGAAGATGGGTAAGATGGCAGTGTTGTAGCATGCCAGTCTTAGGCCATGCAAGTTATCTTCAGTACCAACCCATATCGGTTGGGTTCAAATCCATTTCCTTTCCCTGTACTACCACATGTTTCCTGAAAGGGATATGGTTTAGTAAGATGCAAACCGCTTTCTGGGTACACACCAAAAAGGAGAGGCCGGGATGCTGGTTCCATGGCCCTGGATTAAAGCCAGGCATCCGGTCAGGGGGCATGGGTGTTTCCGGTTGGGACCGAGAGGGGGGCACCCCTTAGAGCGCGCGTATATAAATTTGATCCCATGCTATTCAAGATTGTGATCTCCCCGTCTCAATAGTTTTTCTTGGACGATGTTGAGGGTGATTCCTGGCATCGAAGAGTTGGATGGGTGTGTACTGGATTGCTGTGTTTTCTTCTGAAATACCGTAACGGAACTAATCCTAGTGACTACGGAAATCCGTGGACTGTGGGAAATTTTTGTACAAACTCTGCAGAGCTCTATATCCTTAAATCATCTTATCTATTTCCAAGTTCCCTGCTAACAGTCATGTGCCAGTTTGGTGACAGATTACCCGGTGGGACACATGGGCACTAAGACCGGTTAAATGTTTATCCTTGCGGATGTACTAACCCGTTTATTTCCATGAGTTGAATATATTTATGATGAATATATTATTTCCTTATCAGTCAAAAGCCCTTTATGTGGTGTCGCTCAGACGCCCGACTGTGGCATTTCTTTTTAAAGCCCTTTATGTGGTGTCGCTCAGACACCCGACTGTGGCATTTCTTTTTAAAGCCCTTTATGTGGTGTCGCTCAGACGCCCGACTGTGGCATTTCTTTTTAAAGCCCTTTATGTGGTGTCGCTCAGATGCCCGACTGTGGCATTTCTTTTAAAGCCCTTTATGTGGTGTCGCTCAGACGCCCGATTGTGGCATTATTATTCCGCATTTTCCGCTCGAGGAGTCTTTCAGACACTCGTTTGGCACCAGTATTATTATTCCGCATTTTCCGCTCGAGGAGTCTTTCAGACACTCGTTTGGCACCAGTATTATTATTCTGCATTTTCCGCTCGAGGAGTCTTTCAGACACTCGTTTGGCACTCAGCACTATCACCTCTATGTCTGATCGTACTGGTTAACTTATCCATGTATTTCATGTTGGCATTTGTTATATCTTACGTCCGAACTGTCTTGCGAGTACTTTCAAAGTACTCACTGGCTTGTTGATTTGGCCAGATGCTGACGAAGGTGATCTCATGGATGAAGAGTTCGATAGCGAATCCGACACCTAGAGGAGTCCCAGTCAGTCTCGTGCAACCCTGGAGTTGGTCACTATTTCATATCCGCTTCTGCTACCCTAGTAAATTCATCAAGCGTCACCTCAACGCTCGATGGGATGTTAGTTTGAGAATCCCATATCCACTCCCCACTGTGTTACTCCACCTCTACCATATTTGCGAGTCAGTAGTATGCCACCACTCCCTTGTGTCATTTATCGCCTTTATGTATAATTATTGGCACGCTTGTAATAAATTGTTGAGCATCGTCAGCTCAACCCTGTAATATATTTATGCTACTGGCTTATTGTATCAAAAGTTTGTCTGCCAGTGAGGAGGTTTTATCTCAAACTGGATTCTAAAGATTGGTTTCTCAATAAATATTTTTATTGGAAAACCGGTCGTGACAAGCTTGGTACCAGAGCCAGGCTGACCGTAGGAAGCCACTAGGCGCGATCGCTAATCGGTTATGAGCATGATAGAGCTTATTCATGTTTTTACAATAGTAGTCATTTTTCTGACAGTCAACATATATTTATGATCTGACCATTCAAGATTTTTGCCTACTTTTGTAGATGGCCGACCGCAGCTGCGAGTCTCAGACCTTCGCCAACGTACCCGATGGGTTCGTCAAGCTTCTCTCCTTCGTCGTTCAGGTCGCGATGGGGCCGTCTGTGCGCCCAGTCGTTACTCTCTGTCAGCACAGAGTCAACGACAGTCTGACTATGCACCAGGCCGTGGTGCAGTTCAAGGGAGGGCGTGGTGAGCTACGCCGCTTCTGGTTCTTGGGGAGAGCCATGCCTTCGGAGAAGCATGCCATCCAGATGGCAGCCCGCGAGGCGATAGCTCGTCTCAGGGATGTCCTTCCCGCGATGAAGGCTCGTCGCTACCGCTATCTTCCATGCCATGTGCCCTACACCTGTCACTACGCATTCTCCTGCCCCAGAGGAGAACGAGACGAGGCTTTTGAGATGCTTATTGAGTATCTTCGAGCCTTGGAGGCAGCCTTCGACAACTTGGTGGATGACTTTGTGGCCGCCCGCATGGACTCAGTCCACGGTTGTGCCACCAACAGGAGGGAGCTCCTACCCACCGCACCGCCATTGACTTTTGTCTCGTCCTCTGCATCCCATGCTCCTGCTCGTCGCCTGCCTACCACCGAGGAGTTCAACCAGGTCATTGCGCCCACTCCAGCGCGCACTGCACCGCCACTCGCGCCGACTCCAATCCGCGTCATTCCACCCCTGGCACCCGCTCCATCTACTCGGCGCAGCACTACTCGTATGGAGCCTATTAGCGAGGAAGAAGTCGAGTCCCCGGCTTCGCTACGCCTCACCCTTGGCAGGGCCAAGGACGTCATCAACATCTCCGACTGAGTACGCGTCATTCCACCCCTGGCACCCGCTCCATCTACTCGGCGCAGCACTACTCGTATGGAGCCTATTAGCGAGGAAGAAGTCGAGTCCCCGGCTTCGCTACGCCTCACCCTTGGCAGGGCCAAGGACGTCATCAACATCTCCGACTGAGTACGCGTAGCCGCCATGCGTTGCATCGCCATGTAAGATGTTGTGAGAAGTAGCTTGTTTGCGCATCATGTAGGATCTGGAGAAGTGCACTAGCCTAAATAACATGTCAGGATTATGTACGCATGTCCTGAGTGGTGTATTGTATAATTATTGCCGCGTGTAAGATGCGTAATGATGCAGTCCTTCTCTATGCGCAAATCGATTTGTTTTCCCTTGAGTATCTTGGTTTTAAAAATTTATTTGTCAACCTCGTGCATTATGGGTTTTATCTTTGCAACCCTTCCATTTTTCTTATGAGTTTTACAATCCCCAGAGTGAAAAATGTCTCGTCCTTGGACTCGCTCCATGCCAGTCCCACCAGAGGAAAATTATGGCAATCAACCGGGCAACAATTTTGCACCAGGGCAGTCAAGTCAACACTATAATACTCAATCAGGCAATAATTTTGCCCGAGGTCAGACAAGTCAACAGGACAGTGAAACGGCACTTTCCCAAATGTGCCGCCTTTATGAACAGAGTCAGCAACAACATCGGGAAATGATGAACCAAGTCATTAACATGGGAAATCACCATGGGCAGTATCCGCAGCATTCCAAGTTATCTGAGCTACAGAAGACACGTCCCCCAACATTTTCTCATACTGACAAGCCACTTGAGGCCGAAGACTGGCTTCGCGATATGGATAGAAAGTTAATTATTGCAAAGTGCTCAGATCCAGAAAAGGTACTGTACGCACCACATTATCTTACGGGAGCAGCCACATCCTGGTGGGAGAATTTTCTGCACATGCATCCCAACGAAAATGATATAACCTGGGATGATTTCAAAGAAGGTTTCTGTGGCGCGCATATTCCTAAGAGTATTATGAAAATCAAGAAAAGAGAGTTCGATGACCTCAAGCAAAGGAACATGACAGTGTCCGATTACAACGACCAATTTACTCTGTTATCCCGCTACGCCAACGAAGAGCGTATGACTGAAAGCAAGAAAATGGAGAAGTTCCTTGACGGCCTAGCGCCCGCGCTTAAATGCCAACTGGTCATACACACTTTCCCAGATTTTAAGATGCTGGTGGATAAAGCTATTACTCTGGAAAATGAAAGACGCAGTTTGGAAGATATCCGCAAGCGAAAAAGGACCAGACTAACCATGCTCGCAATCACCGAAGTAAGACCGATTTTCAGAAGGGTGGGACGCACAAATCATCATCCAACGTCTCACGCCCAACAAAGAATTTTCATGCTAGGGACAAGGAGTTCACATATCGCCCAGGTGTTACTTGTTACGCCTATGGAGAAGAAGGACACTATGCCAAGCAGTGTCCCAAGCCAAGAAGCTCAGCACCAAAGCCGAAGAACGGCAACAATAATTCAGCGCCCAAGCGAAACAACTTCAATCCCAACAATAACCACAGGAAAGGTCATCTGAACCACGTGACCAAAGAGGAGGCACAAAACGCTCCGGATATCGTACTCGGTACGTTCCCTGTCAACACAACACCTGCAATGGTTTTGTTTGATTCTGGAGCTTCTCACTCTTTTATTTCGAAAAGTTTTGCTTCGCAAAATAATTTTTCGATGCTTCCTTTGGAGAAATCCATGATCATCAAGTCCCCTGGAATTCAGCAAGTTACTCAGAATTACTGTCAGGATGTGATTATTGAGTTCAAAGGATTGAAGTTTCACGCCAATCTCATTGTGTTGGAAAATAAAGGACTAGATGTCATCCTAGGGATGGACTGGTTAACCACCAACAAAGGTTTCATTGATTGTTTCAATCGGACCGTGATTCTCACACACCACCATGGTAAGACAATAAGAGTATCCGCCAAAGAAAGAGAAATGCCCAGACAACCAAGATTGAACAAGGTGGACATTTCTGAATTAAACAAGGTTCCAGTAGTACGTGAATTTGCAGACGTATTTCCCGAAGAGCTACCAGGCATGCCACCCGACCGAGAGATAGAATTCAGCATTGAGCTAGCACCAGGGACCACCCCCATATACAAGAAACCATACAGAATGGCACCATCCGAGTTAGTTGAACTGAAGAAACAAATAAAGGAATTGCTTGACAAGGGATACATTCGAGCCAGTTCCTCACCATGGGGATCACCAATTTTGTTTGCCAAAAAGAAAGATGGAACACTGCGATTGTGTATTGACTACCGAGCACTCAACATGGTCACGATCAAGAACAAATACCCGATGCCAAGAATAAATGATTTATTCGATCAACTCGCTAAGGCCAAGGTATTCTCAAAAATCGACCTAAGGTCAGGATACCATCAATTAAAGGTACGAATAGAAGATATCCCCAAGACAGCCTTCACCTCCAGATATGGACTGTATGAGTTCACAGTAATGCCTTTTGGATTAACAAATGCCCCTGCATATTTTGTTCACCTCATGAACAAAGTATTTATGAAGTTTATGGACAAGTTCGTTGTGGTATTCATCGACGATATTTTAGTATACTCCAAAACACCAGAAGAACACGCTGAACATCTCAAAATTGTACTAGGAGAACTCAGGAAACACCAATTGTACGCCAAGTTCAGCAAGTGTGAATTTTGGTTAAGGCAAGTAGGCTTTCTAGGCCACGTGCTAACCCAAGACGGGATCGCCGTGGACCCAGAGAAAGTCAAGTCCGTACTTGGCTGGAAGTCACCAGCCAGCGTAACGGACATACGGAGTTTCTTGGGAATGGCAGGATATTACCGCAGATTTATTGAAGGATTCTCCACCATAGCCAAGCCAATGACGCAGTTGCTCAAGAAAGATAAGAAATTTGAATGGACAGAAGCCTGTGAGAAAAGTTTCCAAGAGCTAAAACGGAAATTAACAACAGCACCGGTATTGATTGTGCCAGACATATGCGAGAATTTTGAAGTATACTGTGACGCGTCCAGGAAGGGACTCGGATGTGTATTAATGCAAGAAGGCAAGGTTGTCGCATACGCCTCAAGGCAACTTCGCAAGCATGAGGAAAACTATCCCACTCATGACTTAGAAATGGCAGCAGTTATTCATGCACTCAAGGAATGGAGGTATTTCCTACTTGGAAATCGATGTGAAATATATACGGACCATAAAAGTCTCAAATATATTTTCACACAGCCATAGCTGAATTTAAGGCAACGACGCTGGTTGGAGCTAGTAAAGGATTATGATGTCGGAATCCACTATCATCCTGGAAAAGCAAATGTAGTAGCCGATGCTCTTAGTCGGAACCCCAGCGCCGACAACAACAGTCTGCCCAACTTAAGACCCGAATTCCAACGGGAATTTGCCAGACTCAACTTGTTGATGGTAGCAGAAGGCACCATAACAAACTTGGAGATACAACCCAACCTTGTGAAAAGAATCAAAGAAGCCCAGCCGGGTCACCCCAGCATTGAAGGCATCAAAAGAAAGGTGAGTATGGGCAAGGCCTCAGAATTCATCATAGACGAAGAAGGGACACTATGGTACGGAAACAGACTCTGCTGCCAGACATAGAAGACCTCAAACGGCAAATTCTAGCTGAAGCCCACACCGCTCCATATTCGATCCACCCTGGAGGAACCAAGATGTATAAGGATATCCAAGAAGGATTTTGGTGGCACGGTATGAAAAGGGACATAGCCACCTTCACTGCATGCTGCGACTCTTGTCAACGTATAAAGGCCGAACATCAGAGACCAGCCGGACTACTGCAACCAAATAAAATACCTGAGTGGAAATGGGATGAAATATGGATGGATTTCATTGTCGGACTACCTCGATCACGACACGGGAATGATGCCATATGGGTTATCACCGACAGGTTGACTAAGGTGGCACATTTCATTCCAGTAAGGACGACCCACACCACTCAGAAGCTTGCCAAGATATATCTCTCTCGCATAGTTTGTCTGCACGGTGTCCCGAAGACTATAATATCTGACAGAGGAACACAGTTCGTCTCGAGATTCTGGGAGCAGTTACAATAGGCTCTAGGAACTCAACTAGCCTTCAGTACGGCATACCACCCCCAGACAGATGGACAAACAGAACGGGTAAACCAGATTTTAGAGGACATGCTGAGAGCCTGTGTCCTCACCTATGGAACCAATTGGGAAGACAGCCTGCCATACGCCGAGTTCGCGTACAACAACAGTCATCAGGCCAGCCTGCAAACGGCACCATTTGAGGCCTTGTATGGACGAAGATGTCGTACCCCGTTAAATTGGTCAGAGACCGGAGACAGCCGTATCTTCGGCCCAGACGTGCTCAAGGAAGCCGAGGAAAAGGTCCAACTAATCAGAGATCGACTCAAGACCGCCCAAAGCCGGCAAAAGAGTTATTACGATCAGAAACATCGTGGGGTCAACTTCGAACCCGGTGAATTCGTGTACCTACGAGTGTCACCTATGAGGGGGTTGCAACGATTCAAAATTAAGGGAAAGCTAGCGCCAAGATTCATCGGGCCATTCGGTATATTGGCACGGAAAGGCGCAGTAGCATACCAACTAGACCTACCTGAGGAACTGTCAGATATCCACAACGTGTTCCACGTATCGCAATTAAGGAAATACGTGAGCAACCCAGAGAAACAAGTATCCCATGAGAACATAGACGTGCAGCCAGACTTCACTTATCGGGAACACCCAGTAAAGATATTAGAGGAGTCTGAAAGGAGGACCCGACAGAAAACCGTCAAATTTTTCAAAGTTCAGTGGAGTAATCACACCGAAAGTGAAGCAACATGGGAAAGAGAGGATTTTCTTCGAACAGAGCATCCACACTTATTTAAGGATCAACTTAAATCTCGGGGACGAGATTTTTCCTAAGGGGGTAGGTGTTGTGACACCCCAAAAATTTCATTTGGGTTTTTGCAAAAATCCTTGCTGGATTTTCCTTGAGATTTGAGGCTTTCAGAAAAACAACCCTCTTAAAAATCCTTTTCCTTGACTAGGGTTTGTTATTTCTGTTTTCTCCTTCAAGCTTTGGGTTTGACCTTCTTAAAAACTCCTTCTCTATTGTTTCCCTTCTCAGATTTTTATTTTTGGGAGTTTAGTCTTTTCTTTTTAAGAAAAACTCTATGAAAAAGATTTGGGATTTTCATTCTATTGAAAACCATCCATGACCTTGTATTTTGCCCATGAGGTAAAACCACTCCAACATCTTCTCCCCTCCTTGTCAACAACTCAAATTCCCTATCCCAACTCACCCAAACAAGTTTTGGATTTTGTTTTATCTCTCAAATATTTTCTGTCAATTATTTTGAGCCTGATGGATTTTCAAAGCAAGTACCCTTTTTCATTTGAGATTTGACTTCAAACCAACTCTACTGGCTAGTCCTTTGCAACCACAACCCAGAACCATCTTGATCCACTCATCTTCTTTTCAAAATTTTCAACTTACACTCCCTGCAAGTTTGGACCAGATTTGTCAAATTTGGTGAAATTCATATCTACACTTCTCCAAAAATTCCACCAAAAATCAGGCAGCCTACTAGAGCTATGAGAAGTCACTCCACCAAAAATCAGCCCAAGGAAAAATCCCTACATGCCCGGATCATTCTATCGAACACCTTGCATGCACTGTTCGAACACGTTCAGCAAATTCGGTCTTCAGTGTTGATTTCTTCAGATCATCTTCAGTCACGCGCCCACAGTGCCCTTGGCACGTTGCTCGCCGCCTGGTCTGCGTGTCCAGAGCCCCGCACGCGCGCTTGGCTTCTTCCTGGCGTCGGTGGCGCTCTGACCCGACCACGCCGGCGTGTCTCGCGGCGGCTGAACCGCCGTGGCAGCCAACAGGGAGCAGAACGGCGGCTCAACGCCGTTCCGCGCCGCCCAACCCCGCTGATGGCTCCGCGTGTCCACCTCCACGCCAGCACACGCATGCAGCACAGCCGTCGTGGCGCGGCACGCACAGAGCATGCTCTCTGCTGCCGATGGACCCGCGCTGTCTCGTTGCGTCGAGCTCCACCTCAGCAAGCATAAACCGACGCCGTTGGCTCCAAAACGGACTCCGCGAACCTCCACGACGGTGCTCAACTCCTAAACTCCCCCGACCAAGCACTGCACCACCGTAATCACTCGCCGGAGAATGCCACCGCCTCGGATCGCCTATAAAAGGAGACCCCGAGCCCTCCCGCGAGCACGCACCACCCCTACACTCCACCAACGCCCTGCCAGGTCACTGGGAGGACCTCGAGGAGGTCTCCTCCCCTGACTCCGGCCACCCCGCTCCGCCTCGGCCTCCAGCTCGATTCGCTCCGGTGAGGCCGTCTCCGGCGCCCAAACTCCGTCCATCTCCCTCTCTAGCTACCAGATCCTTGACCCCCTCCTCAATTTGATCAGTGCAGCTCTCTCCGGCGACCTCCATCCACGCCCGAACCGTCGTCCGCCGGAGCAGGGGCCATCGCCGTCATGGTGCTTCTCGGCGACCACCACCACCACCAACCAACGCGGAATGGCACCCTGAGCACGGAGGTAACCTCCGATCTCTCTGCCTCGCCGTGGATCGCCGCCGGCGATCGCCGCGGCTCTCTGGCGCCAAAGGCGTCGTTCGTTTTCAAACCTGATGGGTGGGACCGCCCCGTCAGATTCTTCGTTTTATTCGAATCGTTTTCTAAAAACGCATTTGGGCAAAATACGTCTTCTCCTCTGAGCCAGCGTATTCAAGTCTGAAACGTTTTCTGCTTTTATAAATAGGACCCTGGGAAGTTTCTGTTCCATTACAGATGAGTCCCTGGGCAAAAACCTTTATAACTTTTTATCAGAAGCATATTTTTGATTGATTCTTTTTCTGTCCTCTTCCAAATTTTGTCTAGTTTTTTATCAGATTTATTTGAAAAATATTTGAAATACTTTTTCTGCATCTCTCGGTATTCACGTTAGCGCGTATGTTTTCTCTGTACCGTAGATACCGATGGAGGTGACAGGGCCGCGAACTTCACCGAGCTAGGCTCCGACTACTCTGAACCAGGCAAGCATGTTCGAACTTTTGATATGATGAGTGTCTTGGCATGTTTGCATATAGATAGTTTCATGGCATGTGTGAAGCATACCGATGAACCGTTCATTATGCATTGTTGGAGCAAGTAAGCCCGATGATTTCACACGTCGTTGGACGTGAGTATGCAAGGCCATGTGTTTGCATGAAGATGGGTAAGATGGCAGTGTTGTAGCATGCCAGTCTTAGGCCATGCAAGTTATCTTCAGTACCAACCCATATCGGTTGGGTTCAAATCCATTTCCTTTCCCTGTACTACCACATGTTTCCTGAAAGGGATATGGTTTAGTAAGATGCAAACCGCTTTCTGGGTACACACCAAAAAGGAGAGGCCGGGATGCTGGTTCCATGGCCCTGGATTAAAGCCAGGCATCCGGTCAGGGGGCATGGGTGTTTCCGGTTGGGACCGAGAGGGGGGCACCCCTTAGAGCGCGCGTATATAAATTTGATCCCATGCTATTCGAGATTGTGATCTCCCCGTCTCAATAGTTTTTCTTGGACGATGTTGAGGGTGATTCCTGGCATCGAAGAGTTGGATGGGTGTGTACTGGATTGCTGTGTTTTCTTCTGAAATACCGTAACGGAACTAATCCTAGTGACTACGGAAATCCGTGGACTGTGGGAAATTTTTGTACAAACTCTGCAGAGCTCTATATCCTTAAATCATCTTATCTATTTCCAAGTTCCCTGCTAACAGTCATGTGCCAGTTTGGTGACAGATTACCCGGTGGGACACATGGGCACTAAGACCGGTTAAATGTTTATCCTTGCGGATGTACTAACCCGTTTATTTCCATGAGTTGAATATATTTATGATGAATATATTATTTCCTTATCAGTCAAGCCCTTTATGTGGTGTCGCTCAGATGCCCGACTGTGGCATTTTTTTTATAGCCCTTTATGTGGTGTCGCTCAGACGCCCGACTGTGGCATTTCTTTTTAAAGCCCTTTATGTGGTGTCGCTCAGACGCCCGACTGTGGCATTTCTTTTTAAAGCCCTTTATGTGGTGTTGCTCAGACGCCCGACTGTGGCATTTCTTTTAAAGCCCTTTATGTGGTGTCGCTCAGACGGCCGATTGTGGCATTATTATTCCGCATTTTCCGCTCGAGGAGTCTTTCAGACACTCGTTTGGCACCAGTATTATTATTCCGCATTTTCCGCTCGAGGAGTCTTTCAGACACTCGTTTGGCACCAGTATTATTATTCTGCATTTTCCGCTCGAGGAGTCTTTCAGACGCTCGTTTGGCACTCAACACTATCACCTCTATGTCTGATCGTACTGGTTAACTTATCCATGTATTTCATGTTGGCATTTGTTATATCTTACGTCCGAACTGTCTTGCGAGTACTTTCAAAGTACTCACTGGCTTGTTGATTTGGCCAGATGCTGACGAAGGTGATCTCATGGATGAAGAGTTCGATAGCGAATCCGACGCCTAGAGGAGTCCCAGTCAGTCTCGTGCAACCCTGGAGTTGGTCACTGTTTCATATCCGCTTCCGCTACCCTAATAAATTCATCAAGCTTCACCTCGACGCTCGATGGGATGTTAGTTTGAGAATCCCATATCCACTCCCCACTGTGTTACTCCACCTCTACCATATTTGCGAGTCAGTAGTATGCCACCACTCCCTTGTGTCATTTATCGCCTTTATGTATAATTATTGGAACGCTTGTAATAAATTGTTGAGCATCGTCAGCTCAACCCTGTAATATATTTATGCTACTGGCTTATTGTATCAAAAGTTTGTCTGCCAGTGAGGAGGTTTTATCTCAAACTGGATTCTAAAGATTGGTTTCTCAATAAATATTTTTATTGGAAAACCGGTCGTGACACGCGTCGTCCCCTTCCTAGGCCTCGCCGTCGTCCACCGCCCTGGTGCTCTCGGCGCGGCGTGGTCAACGTGGTCAAGGAACGACTTCCAATGGAGGTGGACTGTACGTGGAGAGGCTGACAACTGGGTCCACGATGAAAGCAAGGAAGTGCCTCCTTATTACGCGGAAAATAATGATTCCTCCACCTATCAGCAGGGACCCACCGGACGGGCCACAGTATTTGGCGGAAAAAAACGTTTCCGCCCTGACTGCTGGGACCCACCAGCTACACCTTCGCACACAAGGAAGTGCGTCCGGGCAAAAAAAAAAACGATTCGCCCTCCTGACTGCTGGGACCCACCAGCTACATCTTCGCACGCAAGGAAGTGCGTTCGGGCAAAAAAAACAAAACCAAAACGATTCGCCCCCCTGACTGCTGGGACCCACCGGCCCCCCGACTGCTGGGACCCACCAGCTACATCTTCGCACACAAGGAAGTGCGTCCGGGCAAAACAAAAACGATTCGCCCCCTGACTGCTGGGACCCACCAGCTACATCTTCGCAGGAAAGGAAGTGCCTGACAGTCGGGACCCACCTGGTCGAAGCGTACGTAGCGTTGTCATTCTGGTCGCGAACGTGTACATACATACTGGTCGATGTAGAGGCGCGCACGTAGCATGTACACGTACGTACAACGGCCAGGGTGCAAGAAAGAAAATACGGCCACGTATGTGTACATACGGGCGGGGCCTAGAACGCCTACTCGCGCATAGGTACGGCGAGGGCTCGTGTACATTGCTGGGTCGGAACGGAGAAACAACGTCGTCGTCATGTTCATGGGGAGGCAACGGAATGCGTCGTGTTCATGGGGAGGCAACCGAATGCGTCGTGTTCATCGGGAGGCAACGCGGCTGGGTCGGAACGGAATGCGTGGTCGTGTTCATCGGGAGGGCTTGGATGGAAGAGGTGATGAAAACGAGGCCTGGCATACCGCACAACAGAGGAAACGGACCTCCTACGGTCGAAACGGGGGTTGTCGGTGTCAAAACCGGCGGATTTCGGGTAGGGGGCCCCGAACTGTGCGACTAGGCCGGATGGTAACAGGAGGCAAGGAACACGGTGTTTTACCCAGATTCGGGCCCTCTCGATGGAGGTAAAACCCTACGTCCTGCTTGATTAATATTGATGATATGGGTAGTACAAGAGTAGATCTACCACGAGATCAAGGAGGCTAAATCCTAGAAGCTAGCCTATGGTATGATTGTTGTCTGTTGGAGTTCTCCTACGGACTAAAACCCTCCGGTTTATATAGACACAGGAGAGGGTTAGTGTTACACAAAGTCGGTTACAATGGTAGGAGATCTGAATATCCGCATCGCCAAGCTTGCCTTCCACGCCAAGGAAAGTCCCATCCGGACACGGGACGAAGTCTTCAATCTTGTATCTTCATAGTCCTGGAGTCTGGCTGAAGGTATAGTTCGGCTACCCGGACACCCCCTAATCCCGGACTCCCTCAGTAGCCCCCGAACCAGGCTTCAATGACGACGAGTCCGGCGCGCAGATTGTCTTCGGCATTGCAAGACGGGTTCTTCTCCAAATTCTGTGTACCTATTGAATAATGTCCGGTTTTTGTAATGTAGCGCTCCTTGGCTTCTTCGCCCAATAATGGCGGCCTTCCACGTGTCGAACGAATACGAAAAGTCTGGGTGTTTTTACATTCACACCCCTGGCCGCGTAAAGGAGCCGCCTATTTAAAGAGATGGGGATTTAGATCCAAACCACACCTTCTCCCTTCCACGAGTAGTCCTCAGAGCAAATCTAGCAAAGGTCCATTCCACCATGGCCGACCATCACAACTCCTCCTCTCACCCATCCAGCCCTAGGCCTGGAGACTGGGAGAGGTGCTCCATCCCGCATAGCGAGCTAGTATCGCTTCAGACCAAGGGATTCCTCCCTCCGGCCTATATGGTCCCGGTTCGAGCCGGACTCGCCACTTATAATGTCGGAGAGCAAGCGGAGAGCGCCCCCAATCCCTCCAAAGGAGAGCGAGTATGCCTCGTCCCTTATCTAATAAGAGGACTTGGATTTCCAATTCATCCGTTTCTCCGGGGGCTTCTGGAGTTCTGCGGCCTCCAGCTGCACAATCTCACGCCCGCCTCTATATTGCGTATTGCGGGCTTCGTCGCCCTTTGCGAGCTGTTCTTGGGTGTTGAGACTCATTTCGCGCTGTGGAAGAGGCTATTCTGCCTGGTGCCCCGTTCTCAGGAGGGGGCAATATATCAAGTGGGCGGAGCCGAAGTGTGGCGCATCGCCGGGACCGGATATCTATCCGGAACCCCGAAGAAGGCGTCCGAGGACTGGCCTTCAGAATGGTTTTATATGGAGGATGTCCCACTGCCGGATCCTATCCGGATCGGCCTCCCCGAATTCAACAGTGCTCCCTTAGAAACGCCTAAGCTGGCGTCCACGGAGCTCTCAGAAGGAAAGTGATAGGGACGTCCTTTACCTGATGGGCCGGATAAGACTATTGACTCATTCCGGACTAACCAAGATTGGAGTCATGTTCGCATGCATTATGCGGGGGGTGCAACCACTTCAGTATAGAGGCCACCCCATGTGGGATTTTAACGGGGAAGATGACGCCACCCGTTACGGTCGTAAGGGGCCGAACTCGGCTGCCGCTCTAATAAAGATCTTGTCCTCTTTGTACAAGGGATAAGAGGAGGAATTCCTCCGCGTCAACCCCCAGGGTGGATTTACTATGTACAACCCTCCGAGTTGGGTAAGCGGACAATTTTGCTCGCCCATCCGTTTCATATTCCCATGATTAAATATGTCTAATGACTTCAACGCAGGAACAACGTCAGAAAGTAAAGGATATAAACAGCCGTCCTCCACAGCCCGAGGATCCAGAATGGTCCCTTGATCCGGACTCTGAAGAGGATCCGGACATATCTGTGGAGCTGATTGATGGGGTATTTCATCAGCTGAGCAAGGATGATACCTTGGTGGCCTTTACGGCCAATTACCCAGGGTTAATCCCGGCCTCCCAGGTAATAGAGACCGGAGTCTCATCACCTTGGGAAGGAATCCATCCTCACGCATTTCAGTTTCCCTGACAACAACCGTGTTTTGCAGGGGAGGTTTCCGAGGCGGGAGGCCGAGCCTGCGGCGGCTAGCCAACGAGGGGCCGCAGGACCCCGTGGGGTAAAAGGAATGTAGTCCGGACTGAGATGCCGGCGCAAAGGTATAGCGCACCATCTGTTTCCCAAGTGTTATTGCTTCAGGGCATATTAACGCTCGTGCTCTCTTCAGGACGAAGAGACCTCGCCGGACTATATCCGGAGAGGTTGCCAATCGCGCCTCCACCAGCCAGGCTCCAAAGCCTGGCCCGGAAGTGGAGGCGAACACAAGGCGCGCGCCGGACGCCCCTCCGACAGAGGATGCGGACAGGATGTCTGCCACCAATTCCGAGGTGGAGAGTGCCATGAACCACAAGCGTCGCCGGACAGTTCTTCGTGACGCTTGTTTCTCCCAAGAGGCATTGGATGCCTTCAATTTGGGAGATGCGTACCTCCGTGCCGCTCAAAATGGTTTAGCCAGAGCCACGGAGCAATATGTAAAAGACATACGGGTAAGAATTTTTTTGGTATATATATATATATATATATATATATATATATATATATATATATATATATATATATATATATATATATATATATATATATATATATATATATATATATATATATATATATATATATATACCAGTAGCCCCCGAGACTTGAAACAGTTAGAATAACTGATTTAAGGATCATTTGTTATGCAGGTTCTTACAGAAAAGAATACCCTACTGTCCCAGGAGCTGGAAGAGTGCAAAGCCCAACTTGAGGCCGCACTAGCCGCGACAGGGTAGCCCAAGGAGACCCCCTCTGGTAGTATACGCTTCGAAAGATAAATATTTTACGAAGTGCGGTATGGGTGCAAATCTGACAAATCATATTGCAGATGGCGCCGGACTGGATCCGGAAAAGCAACAACTTCTGCGCCATTTAGAGACCGGTGAAAGCGTGCTGACAAAGGTGAGGCAGGAGAAGAATGATCTTCAGGATGCCAACACCAAGCTGGACGTTGAACTAAAAGATGTTCGTGCCCAGCTGTCGGACTCCACTAAGGAGAATCAACGGCTTCGACGCGGCATATATAGTAAGTGCTTAAACGAACTCTGAAAAAAAAAAGGTTCAACGAGGAAGTCAAATAACAGAGTTATGTCTGTAGGTATGCTAACAGGTCGTCCTACAGAGGAGATGCCCGGTTCAACGGGTGACCTTCTTCCCGAGCTCTCACAACTGCACGAGCGAGTTCGGTAGGCGATGCAAGGAGTTGCCCAAGCCTTATGGCCATCCCTCCCCAGGCTCGAGGGCCTTGGAGAGCTTGCAGAGAAGCTGAAGGGAGCGCGGCGGCGCTTCCGGTTGTGGAAGATATCGGCCTGCCGCCAAGGCGTGAGGGAGGCCTGGGCCATGGTGAAGACGCGGTACACAAAGGCTGACCCGAACCACATGGCCGAGGTCGGACCTGTAGGGCCTGATGGGAATGAGATCCCTGTAAGCTTAGTATACGACCAAGTAGAATTGGCCGCAAAGTATTCCTAGCAGGACTATAAATTAGACAGCCTGTTAGATGGTATTGAAGAGGAATACAATCTGTCAGAGTGACTATGTAATTTTTAATTGACATGTGTAATGCCTTCTAGCCGGATTGTAGATCGTTTGTCGTTGCCGACCTTTTCGCTTCGACCTCGGGACCTGACGGTCCGGAGTGTGTCCGAATACCCTAGCGGTTATGTAAGAACCGGGGTATGCATGGAGACCAGGCGTAGGGGTCATTAGTGCTTTATCAGACAAGTGCCCAACTAGTTATGTTATATTACATGGTTAGTAAGAAACATCTTCCAGAGAGAATAGTTCCGTTAGGGGTTCCTTTCTCTGGGAGGCATGCCCTAAAGTGCATGTCCGGACTGCAAACGCAGGAAAAGCATCTGGGGGCATATATATAAATAAGTAAAAAAAGGTCATCTTTTAGTTCACCGACCGAATATTCCCTTAAGAACGCTAGCTTTCGGCTTCACCAAGTCTGAGGTACACATCCGGCTGATCCGGCAGTAACAATCACAGAGGTGCTCCCTTTACCACCTAGCCGAACAATCGGGAACGTAGGGGTAAGCACAGGAGCCAGGCAACCCAGCTTGGCCAAAACTTAAGTCATATCGATGCATATAATGGTGAAGAGAAGGTACATGCGGAAGTTTGACACATGTGTTGGGCATGAAGCCCGTATAAATAAGCTTCTGTTTAAAGAAGACCCCAGGTGTAGTGAGCGCGAGTAGTGTCTCACTTGTTGAGCCTTTAATGGCTATAAGAGAGAAAGAAAAAAAAGAAAGGGTGGAAGGAGAGAAATGTAAGACAGAAAATGTAAAAAATGGACAGAGGAAGGAGACGAACATAGAGTTCGGCGCTAGGCGTAGAATCTTCGGAGACGGGCTGCGTTCCATGGGTTTGGCTTGAGTCGGTTATCCGAGGCATCTCGCAGGCGGTACGCTCCACCAGTCAGGACTTGGTCGATTATGAAGGGACCTTCCCACTTGGGCTTGAGTTTGTCCTTTTTCTTGTCCGGCAGGCGTAGAACTAATTCGCCAACGTTGTAATTTTTGGCCCGCACTTCTCTGCTTTGATATCTTCGAGCTTGCTGTTGATAGAATGCGGAACGGGCTTTTGCCACGTCGCGCTCCTCCTCCAAGGCGTCCAGACTGTCCTTGTAGGCGTTCTGGGAACGGGGGTCCCCAGACTTGCCTGTCTGCGGCCTGCGGCATGGCTCGAAAGGGGGCCCAACACGTCCCATCTTCATCAACACGAGACCCAAGACCCTCGCGAGGGGCCAAGCCTCGCGGGGCGGACGACACGGCGCTTCCTCAGGCACGGCCTCGTCAGGATGGCTCATGAGGAGGCGGAGAGATCAAGGCGGGGTACCTCACGAGGTTCCCATGATGCAAGCCATGACGACCAAGGGTGCCAGGCGGGCGCCAGCCCGCGCAATGTCTCCCTTTCCTCTTTGGTGCAAAGGGGGCAAGCGCATGCGAGAGGATCAAGCAAAGGCATCCATTTTGGTGCAACGAGACCAAGACTAGTCCAACGATGGGAAGGAGGTCATCGTGGAGCCCAGAACGGTGTCACCACAGGGCCTTTGGCAGGCGAGGACCAACTTTAGTCAGGATAAGTGTACCAAATGTTCCCCTTCGAATTGGCCAATTGTTGGCGCCCTTCCCGCTCAATATTTGGGAAGAGGCCCAGGGCCTTTGCCTATAAATAGGACTAGCCACCCCCAGGGTAGAGGCATCGAGAATTGGGTATCTAGAATCTGAGCAAGCAGAGAACAAGTGAGTGAGAGAGAGAAGGGCGGCTAAACTCCCCCTAGCAGTTCATCGTCCTAGCTAAGAGCAGACCCTCGCGAGGCTGTTCTTCCTTGTATTGTTCATCACCATCAGCCCAAGAGGCAATCCACCCACCACAAACTAGAGTAGGGTATTACACCACAATGGTGGCCCGAACTAGTATAAACCCTGTGTCTCTTGTGTTGTTCTTTCAGTAGTTTAGATCTTTGCGAGACGGAGAGGTAGAGGGCATAATCTCCGCGCGCACCCCAGAGTTCGAACCTTAAGTGTCTGCCGGAACCCGAAATCCGACATTTGGCGCGCCAGGTAGGGGTGCGCCGGAATTTGTCTTCCACCGCTCCGCTCTCCTCCGACCGTCGCGTCCATGTCCGACGCTCGTCGGGCCCGCGCCGAGCGCCGGGCCGCCATCGCTTCCCGCGTCGCCCAGACGGCTCCCGTCAGTGGGCATCCTCGTCGTTCCCCGTCGCCCGCCATCAACGCCGCCACCGGCCCGGCGGGGAACGAGCAGCAAGCGTCGTCTCAGCATCCATCCGTGCGGCAAGATGGCCGCACCGCTACTCCATCGCTCACACCAGCTAGCTCTTCGTCCCGCGCGCTCGGTGCACCCTTGGAGGCTCGAGCTGCGCTCATCGCGGCAAACGAGCTCCTACGCTACCGTCCCGTCGATGACGTCTACGAATAGTGGCTCGACCGCGTCGCCGAGCTCGTCCACGCCGCAAGGGGCTCTCCTGCGCCGTCCGCTCCGCTGCGCCGCATCCCGCCCCGCGCGGGCAATGAAGCTCCGGTGGCGTACCACCAGCTCCTCTCCAAGAAGACGCCATGGCTCCAAGGCGCGTGGCCCCTGGGCGGAACCCACTCCGTCAGGTGCCAGCCCCGCAAGAACGGAGCTGCCAAGAAGTCCCTCGATCGCAAGAGGCTGCCCCGGGCGCTCCCTGCTCCGGCTCGTCGTGACCCTGCAGCTCCGGCACGTCAAGACCCTGCGCTGCTTCCAGCTGTAGCGCATGGGGACCCGCAAGGCCAAGCTCTCCCTCAACCAAAGCCTCCTGTGGACACCGCGGGCTGCCACGCCTACACCACCGAGCTGCGCAGCGTCGCGTGGCCCGACAAGTTCAAGCCAGACCTGCCTCCTCGCTACGACGGCACGACCGACCCTGCAGAGTTCCTCCAGCTCTATGAGCTAGGCATCGAAGCTGCCAGCGGGGATGAAAAGGTCATGGCGAACTGGTTCCCCATGGCGCTCAAGGAAGGAGCTCGCACCTGGCTCCTGAACCTGGCCCCAGGCACGATCTCTTCCTGGGACCAGATGCGCACCCGCTTCATCGCCAACTTCCAAGGTACTCGCGACCGGCCGCCCGCCGTGAGCGACATGCACCGCATCAAGCAACAACCCGGAGAGACCCTGCAAAAGTACATCCAGCGCTTCAACAGTGCGCGCCTCAAGATCCCCAAGGTGTCCGAGGAAGCCATCATCTTAGCCTTCTCCGATGGTGTGCGCGACATCAAGATGAAGGAGGAGCTGGCGATGCATGAAGACCTGTGCACCTCCCTGGAGCTGTTCAACTTGGCGACCAAGTGCGCCAGGGCTGAGGAGGGGCGTCTCTCCCTCCTCGAGCTGCCTGCCGCAGACCCAGAAGAGAAGAAGCCCAAGGCCAAGGATGTGAAGCGCAAGGGGGCTGCCGTGCTCGCGGCGGAACCGGACACCAAGCGGGGCAAGTATCTGCCCGAATCCTCCAGGGGCAGCCGGTACTGTGTGTACCACGACCTCCACACCCACAACACCAATGAATGCCAGGAGCTCCGCACCGTGTGAGAAGGAAGGATCGGCCGTCGTCCTGACCGCGCTGACCGGGGCTACGGCCGAGGAGGAGGAAGAAACGCAGGACGCTGGGAAGACCGTGGCCCGCGCCAAGGGTGGCGTGATCAACCTCACGAGGACTGCTAGCGAGACCTGCCTCACAAGGGGGACTGGAGGGATCAGCCTCGTGAGGATCGCCCACAGGGCAACGCAGGCCTCCCCCCACTGCCGCCTCAGCCGAGGAGGAACGAGGACCGCCATCAAGACGAGGGGGCTGGGGGCTTCCAGGAGCCGCGCGCAATCGCCTGCATCCTGGGCGGAGCTCAAGCCCCAGCCTCTCAACGCATCTTCAAGCAGTTTGCCCGCGAAGTGAATGCAGTCCTCCCCAAGCTCGAAGCAACACGCCCTCTCAGGTGGTCGGCGTGCGCCATCACGTTCAGCTCAGCGGATCAGCTCAAGTGCGCGGCCACAACCGGAGTCCTCCCGATGCTTTGCTCCCCAGTCATCAGCAACGTACTGGTCACCAGGACCCTCATCGATGGTGGAGCAGGGCTCAACATCCTGTTCGTGGAAACATTCAACAATCTCCAAGTACCCTATGACCAGCTTCAGCCAAGCAAGCCTTTCTCCGGAGTCACCGACGGTTCCACGATCCCGATCGGGCAGGTCCGCCTCCCCGTCACCTTCGGGGCCCGTAGCAACTACCGCACCGAGCTCATCGACTTCGACGTCGCCCACATCCGCCTGCCGTACAACGCCATCCTCGGGTATCCAGCGCTGGCCAAGTTCATGGCCGTGACTCATCATGGTTACAACGTCCTCAAGATGCCAGGAAGTGGCGGAGTCATCACGGTGCCATGTGAAGAGAAGGATGCAGTGTGTTCCCTGGAGCGAGCCTTTCAGGCCGCGTCACTAGAAGACCCGGATCGCAGAAGCAGGAGGCTTCTCGAGACCACCCCCAAGAAGTAGACATCGTCAGGATCAGCCCCTCAGGAGGCAGGCCCCTCAGGGCCCGCGCCTTCCCAAGGGGAACCTCCTTCCATCGCATAGGAAAGCACGCCCGGCGCCCTCCTCGGGCAGGGCTCGAGGGCTCTCACCTGGAGGGCCACCGACCTGGCCAAGGTCACGAGGGAGGCGCTTGGGCACCACGTGGAGGCGTGCTTCGAAGCACGTTTCCCCCAAGAAGGAGCGAGGCAAGGAAGGTCAGACCAGCAGGAGTTCGTTAACAAGGCCGTTCAAGAACTACAGGAGTCAAGAATCATGAGAGGTTGCCGCCGTTCACCGGCTGTGGCTCCCCATCCAGGCGAGGATGGTGGGCTGCGTGTCTGCATCGACGTACCAGGGCTCAATCAGGTCGCCACGACGGAACGCCTCTGGCCCTCGCAAGTGGGGCCTTGTGGAGGTCCACCCCACAGCTACGTTCGCATGCCTTACGGCTTGCCGAGTGTGGCTGCTGTGTACCAGCGCCTCATGAGGGGCATCATGGAGACAGGCGTTTCGCAGTCCTGGCGGAGATGGAGATGATTCGCGAGGAGCCACCAGCGCCTCCGGAGCCTCCTGAGGCCCCTGGGCCTAGGGGCTCATGAGGATCGGCTTCCGCAGCCCACCGAGTCTGCTGCACCAACACCACTTCGTCTTCGACATCTTCAGGTGACATCTTCCACGCTTCATTTCCAGTTGGGAGCGCCCTCCCAGGGCTGTAACATTCCCAGGCCGCGTGGGTCCTTCCCTGCGGTACGTATCCCTTTTTATTTTTCGGTCATTAGCTTGCTTTGTTGGGGGCGCCCCTCGGGCTGCATCATCCCCAGGTCGCTCGAGCCAGGACTAGTGGCATGTATCTCCCTTGCGTTTATTTCCAGCTATGCATTCGCCTATCATGCTTGATTACTTGATGCCTGTCCACAGCACCCCTTCTTCTCCATGTCGACCACTTGCACGTTAAAGGGGGGGGGTACCTGAGCATCGCGACTCAGGGCTCTTACTGGCTCTCCAGCCCTCACCCTCTGGCCTTGTCCACGGCATCGCGACTTGGCATACCAGCGACGGCTGAGACAAGCTCGAGGGCCGGGACCCGAGGACGTAGAGTGCCGGCATCTAACCAAATTTGCAGGAACACATCTCAAGATACGGCCCAGTGCTAGGCGCAACCCGCCTAGAGGTAGGGTCCCGTGAGTCCCACGCCGGCTCATGGGCGCCCAAGTACACCTCACCTGCGCCAACCAGCAAGCCTCTGAGCAACTAACGATCGACTGATAATTATCATGGCAACCCCTTCTTCTTTCTGTGATGAGTTTGCAGGACCCCCTGAGGGAATTGCGCTAGCCGAGGCCCTCACGGAGTTCCCTTCACCCTCGTCCGCACGAACCGCTTGCACGTTAAAGGGGGGGGGGCGCCTGAGCATCGCGACTCAGGGCTCCTACCGGCACTCCAGCCCTCACCCTCTGGCCTTGCCCACAGCATCGCGACCTGGCATACCAGCGATGGGTGAGACCAGCTCGAGGGCCGGGACCCGAGGACGTAGAGCAGAAAGGGGAGCAAAGGCGAGGGAGAAGGGGCACGCGAGGACCTCGCCAAGCAACTCCGCTCCTGCTGCCGTGCGGACCCGACGATACACCAGGAATAACCCCCGAATAACAAGATAAGTCACCACCCGAAAACACCGGCTACCGTGGCACTACCCCCGCACCTAACGCAATTCCGTACTAGTAACGTCGCTCCCCTTTCTCATCGAGCCACGGTTGCTTGGGCGCCAAAGGGGACCTCCTGAGCATCGCGACTCAGGGGCTCTTACCGGACCCCGGGTCGCTCACCTCCTGGCCTTGACCACGACATCGCGACCTGGCATACCAGCGACGGCTGACGCTGCCTTGGGACTGGGACCTGTCGATGCAGAGCACCAAGCCCTCGCGAGGTTCGAAAGGGATAACTAAACTACGACGGAATTGGCGACTCGCACAATTCCATAGCAAGAGTTACATATTAACAAAAAGGATCACAGGCACCTTACAAGCCCCCATTGGGCGCAGTGCGATTCCTCGCAGGAAACGGACCCTAGGGGATGCTAACTACGCGTGCCCCTGCAAAACACGCCATCATCAACAGTGGGCCGTCAAGCACCGGCGCCAACCCCATCCAGGTCAGAGTCGGCGACGGCCAAGTGAGCCCGCTCCGCTCCGGGAGCGGCGCTGGCTCGTGGGCTCGTAGCTATCGTCGCTCGTCTCCGGAGTCGCGAAGATCTCGCTGGGTCACTGGATCCTCCGGCGCTCCCGTCGCTTGTGGAGCCGTCCAGGGAGCGGTTGGCAGGCCTAGCCCTCACCGTGGCAAGGTCCTGGCCGCCTCTCCCGGGGCAGCACTCCAGCCGGCGCCCGTTCGCATCGAAGACCTTGAAGAACATCACTGAAGCGCCATCATACTCCAGGTGGATTGTGAGGGCGCCCCTTGCTCTGCAACCCCGAGCGATCTCGCCCCAGCCGCGAGTCATGAAGACCTCGCCCGAGGCAATGACCGCGACCTCTGCCTCGGTTGCGGGAGTGCTGCAGTCGGCGTGCTGCAGCCATAGCTCCAGGAGTCTTCCCTGCGGGAAGACGGAGGCGAAGAAGGGAGGAAAGCAAATCCAAGTTCGAGGGGGCATGGCGGCGTGGAGCACGAGATCGCGGGAGGAGCCCTCGGCGTGGACTCCAGGAGGAACGACCCACACCTTCGTGACCCGTCGGCGCCGACGACGGTGCTGGCCGCAGGGATCAGCATTGCCCCCTTCAAGGCCCTCGACGTGGGCATACAAGGGAAGCGGGAACCCCGACAGAGGCTGCTCGTACCAAGGCCTCGACACCACCTGACGGTCTTCCTCGTCCCGGCCACGAAGGGCAGGCCGCTTCTTCGGCGGGAGCGGATCTGGTCCCTCTCGAGGAGCCTTTCCCTTCTCCGCTGCAGAGAACCGGCGGATCGGAGACATCACAGCAAGACGGAGCAAGAATCGGGGCAAAGGAGAAAGCAAGGAGAGATGGACTGGAAGGGCACGCACGGTGCCGTACTTATAGCCGGTGAAGGCCAACCATTGGCCTCCACGATCGCAGGTAATCATGACACGATTTGCATGCAGGGACTTGTCCAATCCGTGCGATTATCGAGGCATCGTGGGGAAGTGGAGGCGCCCACGTCCAATCATCCGCCACGCGGCGCCCAAGGCCGCAGGCTGTTAGGGCCCGCGGCGCTTCGCCCTTGCACTTTCGCCTCTCAGCACGGCCAAGTCCGGGCGCGCCTTGGGCCCGGGGGCTACTGTCGGTGTTCTGGGAACGGGGGTCCCCAGACTTGCCTGCTTGCGGCCTGCGGCGTGGCTCGAAAGGGGGCCCAGCACGGCCCATCTTCATCAACACGAGACCCAAGACCCTCGCGAGGGGACAAACCTCACGGGGCGGACGACACGGCGCTTCCTCAGGCACGGCCTCGTCAGGCTGGCTCATGAGGAGGTGGAGAGATCAAGGCGGGGTACCTCACGAGGTGTCCATGACGCAAGCCATGACGACCAAGGGCGCCAGGCGGGCGCCAGCCCGCGCAGTGTCCTCCTTTCCTCTTTGGTGCAAAAGGGGCAAGCGCAGGCGAGAGGATCAAGCAAAGGCATCCATTTCGGTGCAACGAGACCAAGACTAGTCCAACGATGGGAAGGAGGTCATCGTGGAGCCCAGAACGGCGTCACCACAGGGCCTTTGGCAGGCGAGGACCAACTTTAGTCAGGATAAGTGTACCAGATGTTCCCTTTCGAATTGGCCAATTGTTGGCGCCCTTCCCGCTCAATATTTGGGAAGAGGCCCATGGCCTTTGCCTATAAATAGGACTAGCCACCCCCAGGGTAGAGGCATCGAGAATTGGGTATCTAGAATCTGAGCAAGCAGAGAACAAGTGAGTGAGAGAGAGAAGGGCGGCTGAACTCCCCCTAGCAGTTCATCGTCCTAGCTAAGAGCAGACCCTCGCGAGGCTGTTCTTCCTTGTATTGTTCATCATCATCAGCCCAAGAGGCAATCCACCCACCACAAAGTAGAGTAGGGTATTACACCACAATGGTGGCCCGAACTAGTATAAACCCTGTGTCTCTTGTGTTGTTCTTTCAGTAGTTTAGATATTTGTGAGACGGAGAGGTAGAGGGCATAATCTCCGCGCGCACCCCAGAGTTTGAACCTTAAGGGTCTGCCGGAACCCGAAATCCGACAGTCCTGCCGATCGAGCTCGGCTTCTCTTTCTTCGTACATGCGCACTCGAGGTGAGTCATGAATTATGTCACAAAACAGAACTGCCTCTGCACCGTACACCATAAAGAATGGTGTGTATCCGGTGGTGCGATTCGGCGTGGTCCGCAACCCCCAGAGTACGGAGTCGAGCTCCTCTACCCAGTGCGTGTCAGATTCCTTGAGGGACCGCACTAATCTGGGTTTGATGCCGCTCATGGTAAGACCATTTGCACGTTCGACCTGGCCGTTAGTTTGTGGGTGATAGACGGAAGCATAATCAAGCTTGATGCCCATGTTTTTGCACCAGAGTTTTACCTCGTCGGCCGTAAAGTTGGTGCCGTTATTAGTGATGATGCTGTGGGGGACGCCGTAACGGTGTACGACCCCGGATATAAAGTCTATCACCAGTCCGGATTCGGCCGTCTTAACAGGCTTGGCTTCTATCCATTTGGTGAACTTATCCACCATGACAAGTAAGTATTTTTTCTTGTTAGTTCCCCCTTTAAGGGGTCCAACCATGTCAAGCCCCCAGACCGCGAAGGGCCAAGTGATGGGGATAGTTTAGAGGGCGGTAGATGGCATATGGCTTTGGTTTGCAAAAAGCTGGCAACCGACGCATCGTTGGACCAAGTCCTGAGCGTCTGCCCGGGCCGTCGGCCAATAGAAGCAAGTGCGGAAAGCTTTGCTTACAAGGGACCGAGCTGCGGCGTGATGACCACCGAGTCCGGCATGAATTTCTGTCGGGACCCCGATCCTAAGTCACACCGATCTAGCATGTAACACATCATATCACTTTGCGGCCTCACGCACGGTATTCCCACGGGTGCCACCTTACCCGGCCCGGGACCGTTTGCGCCTCTTAGCTCACGTATATGATAGTGTCGCTAGCATCCATATGACAAAGAACCCGGGCCGACATGGCTAGTCGTGAATCCAAAGCGGCACTAACCCATGAGGACAGGCATACATGAATCACATCGAGCATGTCGGTCATCAACGTGTGAATCCGGGCTGTAGCATTGGGCTAACAGGACTCCAGTAACCCGGGCTGTAGCAGGCTAGGCAGGACTCCGGATGTCACCGCGTGACATTTCCCCGAAGGAACAGACACAGGAACAAAGTGAAACACATGCCGGCCAGTCAAGTGTTCAGAGCAGTAATGCTGGGCTAGCAGGACTCCGGTGAACCGGGCTGTAGCGGACTACTATCGCTCAGAAAGCACTAGACTACATTTCCCCATATGATAGGCTAGCAAGGATAAACAACTAGATTGTCGGATCCCACACATAGCAATACACGTTACACGTACGCATAACATGCAAGTATGTGTTGTACAACATGGCATCACAACATAACGCAAACTCATATAGATAAAGGCCCAAAAGAGCCACATAGCATTAAATACAAGCAAGGGTCACATGACCCATCATTCAGAGCATACAAGCAACAAGCGAAAACATTACATGTCTGAGTAAAGACAACTACAAATGAAAAAGGCCGAAGAGCCCGACTATCTACAACATCCGGTCAAGATCGTAGCTGAGGTACAAGCTACTTGTCGAAGTCCACGTAAACTAGTAAAACCGAAGTCTCCGCTGTAAAACATAAATAAAGCAACATGAGTACAAAGGTACGCAGCAAGACTTACAGCAGATCCTATCATACATGCATTTGTATCAAGAAGGTAATGTGGAGTTTAGTTGCAGCAAGCCAGCTTTGACTCAGTGGCTATCCTGTTCTACGACTACGAGAAACTTCTTTGAGGTGAAGCAGCGCACACGAGTCCACTAATCACCACATCAATACACTACTATGGATTCATCCCCGTCTCACTACGAGAAGGCCATCCATAGCACTCACACTTATCTTGAGCATTTTAGTGTATCCACTTCAAGTTGTCTATGTACCACGTAAGCATCCAATAAGTCCATAACCGAGGACACGTCTATTCGAATAGATCATGATAACCCTGCAGAGGTGTACTTCTTCACACACGCTCTCACCACTTATCACCATGTACACGTCATGTATCTCGGCAACCTTCAAGCGGAAGCCTGGCGAGGGTGTCGGCCACGACCTGACTAACCACACAAGACTCTAGTCCAGGTTTATCGCCTATTCGGGTTCCATCCGCAAGGAGATCCGGCCGGGGTGTCGCTCACGGCCCCAAACGATGCGAGCAGGGTTCCCAAGCCCACCATCCGGGTGCCACTTGGTACACCGTGCCACTTGTGCCTAATCTGTCCCAAGCCCACCCTGCCGGGTGCCACTCGGTAGAAAAATAGCACTACCTACAAACACCAGAAACTAGTTGCAACTCATGGACAGAGATCAAGTTGGTTACTAAGTCGAGAGGGGTCGAGTTACCGGAACCCAATGTGTGGTAGTAGCTAGTCATTGGACAACTTACACAGAACTCGGTTCTTAAGGACGGTGCCAATGAGACAACCCACCATGTACTCCTACATGGCCTCTCACCGCTACCTTTACCAAATCGTGTTCACACGCTTAACTCTCAGCATCAGAACATAACATAACACTCCAATCCATTCCCAATGAATCAGACCTGACCCAACTCTAAGCAATAGCATGCATGGCATGGTAGGAACACAACATGGCTCAATCAACTCCTACACATGCTAGTGGGTTTCAACTATTTACTGTGGCAATGACAGGTCATGTAGAGGAATGGGTTCAACTACCGCAGCATAAAGTAGCAGTTGAATCATTGTTGTCCTAATGCAATAAAAGAGAGCAGGAGCGAGAGAGTGGGATTGTATCGGAATGAACAAGGGGGGTTTGCTTGCTTGGTAGATCAACAGGGGGGCACTGCTCCTTTGACAGGTACGCTGGATCGGTCTCCGGAGCAAAGACCTATCGAGAAGGAACGATGTCGACAATCAAACACAAGCATATGCAACAAAATGATGTATGAACATGGCATGAAGATGTGATGTAGTTTGAGCTAATGCAACTAGCATTCATTTGGTTGAAGTCCAAAGGTTCAAATGCATCTTCAAAATAAGCTCTTATAAATGCCATTCATATGTTTTCACCTATACAGAAGGTATAACTTGATTTGTCATGCATGAAACTGGTACAGATGGATAGATTGCATTTTTCTGATGATTTTTCATATATAGATTATTTCAATCTGAGCTATGGTTGAATTGATTTGAATTTTTGAAGTTCAGAATATTTTCTGGAATTTCCTGTTTTAAGATAATTCCAGAAAAAGGATAACTGCGTCAGCATGACGTCATGCCCGCGTCAGCAGGGCTGACCAAGTCAAACCTGACGTGTGGGGTCCACATGTCAGTGACAGGTTAGTTAACAGGGGGTTCTTATACTAATCTGATTTAGATTAGTGGCGCTGGGGCCCACTGTCAGTGGCTTAGGGGTGGATTAAATGGCAGGATTAGCAGCTAATCACGGGGCCACGTCAGTCGCCGGAGTTTTTCCGGCGACGACCTCGAGCCATGGCGGAAGTTCGCCGGAACGAGCTGGAGGCCACGGTTTGGCACACGGAGGCCACCGGCGGGTAGCCCGTGCATCCAGTCGCGCTCAGGGGAGGCCGTGGGAACGGCGAAGCTCGCCGGAGCAGAGCTCGCGGCGGCGGCCGGAGTCGGGTGGCTTGCGGCAGAGGGGCTAGAGGGCGCAGAAGGGCAGGGGAGTAGGGGGAACAACGGTAGGGCTCACAGGGGACCGGCGGGCGTCGTCAGGGAGCTCGGGGAAGGCTGGAGTCGGCGGGGCGGTGAGGACGATCTCCGGCGGTCGGAGATGAAGACGACGGTGCCGAGGATGAAGCGGAGCTCGCCCGGGTTGCTTTGCTCGGTGAGGAGGGAGAGGGGGTCGCGGCGGAGCTGGGGAGCGTGTCGGGGAGGTGCGGCAGTGGCCGAGGCCACGGTGGCTGTGGACGGCAGCGACGGCGATTTCCGATGCGTTCGGCGTTGCGGGAGAGAGAGCGAGGGAGAGGAGGGGATGGCACGGGAGAGAGAGAGGGAGAGGTGCGGGGCGGCGCGTGTCGCCCTCGTATGCCTCCAGCGGCGAGCAGGGAAGCAGGAGGTGGCCGGCGTGTGCTCGCGCACGGCGGCCACGCGCGCGTCCTCCTGGCGAGAGGAAAACGACAGGGGAGGGGGGGGGGGGCAGGTGGGCTGGGCTGGCCAACTGGGCCGGCCAGGCCGCACAGTGCTGGGCCAGCACAGGAGCTGGCCGCAGGTAAGTTCTTTCCATTTTTGTTTTGTTTTCTATTTTTCTGACATTTGTTCTGATTTAGTAATAATACTAAATCAATTTATTTTATTCTGACAAATTTTGCACGGGCCTAAGGGATTATTCCAAAGCCCCTCACCAAAATTCAGAATTATTGGACAATATTATATATATATATATATAAATATTTATCCAACGCAAATAATTACTGTATTAATTCCAAATGGCCAAAATAAATATTTGTGAGCTCCTGAAAATATTGGTTTGATTTTTATCTCTGTCCAATATTTTCAGAGAGCAACATGAACATTTTCTTGGACCTTTTTGGAGAAATTTTTATCTCAGTCATTTCCAGAAATGATTCTGAGGGTTTCACAAATCCCCATTTCAAATTCAAATGAAATTTAAACATGATGCACACATGTCTAGCTAGCCTTGAGCATACCAGAACTAGGGATGTGACAACTCGCCCCCACTTGAAAGAATCTCGTCCCGAGATTCAGGGGTCGATGGAAAGAAGGTGGGGTACTCCAGTCGAAGACGATCTTCTCGCTCCCAGGTAGCTTCTTTGTATTTGTTTGAGGTCCTTTGGGATATCCAATTGTGACAAAGCTCGGATCTTGGCAGGATTTGCTTCGATTCCTCTACCGGATACAATGAAGCCCAAGAGCTTTCCGGCTGGAACGCCGAAAACGCATTTTTCTGGGTTTAGCTTGATGTCATATGTTCGGAGGTTATCAAATGTAAGCCTCAAGTCGTCTACTAGAGATTTGACATGTCTTGTTTTTACAACCACATCATCCACGTATGCCTCCACTGTTTTGCCGATCTGGTTTGCCAGACATGTCTGAATCATGCGCTGATATGTTGCGCCGGCGTTTTTGAGCCCAAAAGGCATTGTGTTGAAGCAGAATGGGCCGTATGGGGTGATGAATGCCGTTGCGGCTTGGTCTGACTCGACCATCTTGATTTGATGGTAGCCGGAGTATGCGTCGAGGAAGCACAACGAATCGTGTCCTGCAGTGGCATCGATAATTTGATCGATGCGGGGGAGGGGGAAGGGATCCTTTGGGCAAGCCTTGTTAAGGTCTTTAAAATCAACGCACAGGCGCCAGGATTTGTCCTTCTTTGGTACCATCACCAAGTTTGCTAGCCAGTCCGGATGTTTTATATCTCTGATGAATCCGTACTCCAATAGCTTGGCTAGCTCCTCTCCCATTGCCTGTCTCTTGGGTTCAGAGAAACGTCGAAGGGCTTGTTTGACATGTTTGAATCCTTTGAGGATATTTAAGCTATGTTCGGCCAGCCTGCGTGGTATTCCTGGCATGTCTGAAGAGTGCCAGGTAAAAATGTCCCAGTTCTCACGTAGGAACTCTCGCAGTGCGGCGTCTACATCAGGGTTTAATCGTGCCCCGATGGAAGCTGTTTTATTGGGGTCCGTTGGATGGACCTGGAATTTGACTATTTCATCCGCTGGTTCAAAGGAGGTGGACTTGGATCTTTTGTCGAGTATCACATCGTCCCTGTTTACCGTGGAGCGCAGCGTAGTCAGTTCCTCAGCCGCTAGGGCTTTGGACAGTGCCTCAAGGGCCAATGCGGCTGTCTTGTTTTCGGCGCGGAGTGCTATGTCCGGATCACTAGCGAGAGTGATGTTCCGTTCGGCCCGGGCATCTTGAGCTTCATGTACCCGTAATGGGGTATTGCTTGGAAGATTGTAAACGCTTCCCGCCCTAGCAGAGCGTGGTATCCGCTACTGAACGGGGCCACCTGGAATGTGACCTCTTTGGACCTATAATTATCCGGCGTGCCGAACACCACATCTAGTGTGATTTTTCCTGTGCAGCGCGCTTCCCGACTGGGGATTATTCCTCTAAAGGTTGTGCTGCTTCGCTCAATGCGGTTCCAGTCTATTTCCATTTTTTGGAGGGTTTCCTCATAAATGAGGTTCAATCCGCTGCCTCCGTCCATGAGTACCTTGGTGAAGCAAAAGCCGTCCACTATTGTACTAAGGACCAATGCGGCTGGTGCTCGAGCTGTTCGGAATTTAGGTTCATCACTGGCATTAAAAGTAATAGCCGTGTCACTCCATGGGTTTATTGTTGCTACTTGATAGACCTCAGTGAGGCTGCGGAGTGTTCTTTTTCGCATATTATTTGATGCGAAAGTCTCGAAGACTGTTAAGACTGTACTGGAGTCCCTGAGGTGGCTTTCTGCGGCCTCCGGAATTAGGAGATCTTCGCCCCTTTTGGCCACCTGCCGGAGTATCCAACATGCTCTAAGGCTGTGAGTTGGTGTGGCGTCCTCTGTACTGTGAATTTTACAGGGTCCATTAAGCCATCCCTCCAGTACGGTTCCATGCCCTGTAGAGGGTTTTGGTTTTTTGGTTTTTAACCCGGGTGTCTGATGATGATGCACCCTTTTATTTCGGGCGAGGTTTCTATTCAGGGCCGGATTGTCCCAAAATTTAATTTCGCTTTTCTAGGCGCTTTCCATCGCACAGCACTTTTGTACTAAGGACGCCAAGTCAGCGAAGCGTGTAATATCACGACGACCTGTGGCGTTGAGGATTCCCTTGTCCGTGCAACTATTGCAGAAGATTGAGATTGCGTCTTCCTCGCGGCAGTCCTTTATCCTGTTCATAACCAGGAGGAACCTTGCCAAGTAATGATGTACTGTTTCTTCGGGCTTCTGCCTGATTTGGGATAGATCGCTTATGTTCGGGTGGGTGGGTGGAATTAAATTCGAATCTCACCCAATCTGAGACTCAGAGGCCAAGGAGTTTCCAAACTCTGAAGTTTGGATTCTTGGATGTTGTCCAGTGAATCTAACCCGTTGCCTGATTCTAAGTTCAGGTCTTGAGTTACATCCTCCCCTCCGCGGGTATCCGGCTTGGAGGGATCGGGAATCCGGACGTAGCTAGTCCTTAAGATAGATGAAGGGTCGCCGCACTGTGCCACTACCACGGCAACATGATGGGTGACTTGGGGAGAATTAATCTCTCTCAGATCGGGTTTAAGCCCAACCTGGTCATAATCCTTAGTGACCCCCAAGGCGGCGATGCAATCCAAGAGCTTGTTTACGGAAGAGAGCTCCATTGGATCCAACTGCTCGACGAGTTCCGAGCTGACGTGAAGATTGCTTTTGATGACCCGAGAGGTCACCGTCGGCGCAACGGCCGAACATGCGGTCATGAGAAAACCACCTAGCCGAAGAGTTTGGCCGACAGCCAAGGCTCCCTTAGTAACGGCGCCGTCTTTAAAGAAGGGAAGAGGCATCCTTCCTGATTGCGACGGCACGGAGGAACTCTCAATGAAAGCACCAATGTCGGTGTCAAAACCGGCGGATCTCGGGTAGGGGGTCTAGAACTGTGCGTCTAGGCTGGATGGTAACAGGAGGCAAGGAACACGGTGTTTTACCCAGGTTCGGGCCCTCTCGATGGAGGTAAAACCCTACGTCCTGCTTGATTAATATTGATGATATGGGTAGTACAAGAGTAGATCTACCACGAGATCAAGGAGGCTAAACCCTAGAGGCTAGCCTATGGTATGATTGTTGTCTGTTGGAGTTCTCCTACGGACTAAAACCCTCTGGTTTATATAGACACCGGAGAGGGTTAGGGTTACACAAAGTCGGTTACAATGGTAGGAGATCTGAATATCCGCATCGCCAAGCTTGCCTTCCACGCCAAGGAAAGTCCCATCCGGACACGGGACGAAGTCTTCAATCTTGTATCTTCATAGTCCTGGAGTCCGGCTGAAGGTATAGTTCGGCTACCCGGACACCCCCTAATCCCGGACTCCCTCAGGGGTCCTGTTGATCGGGAGGGGTGTGGCGTACCTCACAACGGAGAAAACGGACCTCCTACGGTCGAAACGGGGGTCCTGTTGATCGGGAGGGGTGTGGCGTACCGCAAAACAGAGGAAACGGACCTCCTACGGTCGAAACGGGGGTCCTGTTGATCGAGAGGGGTGTGGCGTATCACAAAACAGAGGAAACGGACTTGTTATGGAGCGCTACGGTCGAAACGGGGGTCCTGTTCATCGGGAGGAGTGTGGCATACCGCAAAACGGGACTCCACGGGATAATGTTCATCTCCACCGTCGACCCCCTCCAGCCTCCACGAGCTACTGTTCATCCACCGTCGACCTCCTCCAGCCTCCACGGGCTCCTGTTCATCCAGCCTCCACCGCGCGCTACTCCACCGGCTACTGTTCAAGCACCCCTCCACCGTCTACTGTTCATCCAGCCCTCCACACTACGGGGTCCTGTTCAACCACCCCTCCATTGTCTACTGCTCATCCTGCCCTCCACGGGGTGGTCCTGTTCATCCACCCCTCCACGGGGTCCTGTTCATCCAGCCCCAACCGGCTCGATCGATCGGGGTCCTGTTCCTCCAGAGGCAACACCACGGGGTCCTGTTCATCCACCCCCACCGGGAACTATTCATCCAACCCCCCCGCAACGCTCACTGTTCATCCAGAGGCAGCATCAATCGACTTTAGTTAGCAGTAGTAGCCAAGGAATCGCTCGATCGGGTTCAGTTAACAGCTATCGATCGATCGCTCGGGTTCAGTAACGCGTAGCCTGGAGTGCAATCACTCGTGTTCAGTTAGAGCCCAACGCCTCGCTCGGGTTCAGTTAGAGCCAACGCCTCGCACACACGCACGTACGTGTACGAGAGAAAAGCGCGTCGCTCGGCCCCCCGACCTCCCACCGTAACCGGGAACTCCCTGAAATTTTCCTCCCCCTCGCTTCTACCATGGTTTTTTCCGTCATGGACGGCCCAAAGAATGTCATGCAGCTGCGTCTCCGGCCCACCCAGTACGAAAAGCCCATTTTCTGTCATGATTTTTTGTCATAGATGTAGGAGCCCACCACATCTATGATGATACCGGGTTTTGTCACAATTATCGTCATAGAAGTGTCATATGTATGACAGAAATTTTTTCGTTCGGCCCAAAATGTCACGGATGTTTCTTTTTTTGTAGTGAAGACATTGGGTTAAGTGTAGTCTTGTGCAACTCCGAATACCCAGTAGTATCTACATGGGGGTTGAAGCCGACGACTAGGAACTCTCAGATATAATAAACGGCTGCACAGGAGGATACAAATTTTCATCAAGAAAGAATATATTACAAAATACTTAGTTCATACTACAAACCCCCCGGACAGTTCGGACTCGTTTATTCGAACACTACATCCTTAGAGGAATATCCCTCTACAAGGCGGGCACCTTTTAGCACGTCCTCAAAATAGCGCTCTGGTGTGCAGTGGGCCTTGCTTTCGGGAGGACCCTCAGTTGCCATCTTTTCAGCCTTCATCTTCACCCAGTGCATCTTGACACGGGCGAAAGCCATACATGCTCCTTCTATACAGGACCACCTCTTGACGGCGTCAATCCGGGGCAGCGCATCGATAAGATGTTGCACAAGGCCGAAGTAGCTGGCCGGAATGGCCTAGGTGGGCCACAACCGGACTATGACGTCCTTCATGGCTGCGCTGGACATCTTATGCAGCTCCGCCCATTGTGCCATCTGGTCATTTAGAAGAAGTGGGCGCTCCTGCCGCACAAACTGCGACCAGAAGAGCTTCTCCGTCGCGTACCCCTCCTGGGCCTGGAAGAAGTCGGCGGCGTCCGCAGCACTCTTCGGCAGATCCTCATACACGTCTGGAGAACTCCACAGTTGGTTAAGCAAGGCATACTTAGGGTCCCCAAATTTAGACTATAAAAGAAAGGGCTTACGTGCCGCTATCTGTCCGGCTAGATGGATTTCCTCGCATCTTGCGTGGGATTCGGATCGCACCTCCGAAGTATCGTGAAGGGCCTGGGCAAGTTCGGTCCCCTTTGCTTTATTTTCTGTTTCCAAGGACTCGCACTTGGTGGCGGTGTCCTTGAGCTTTTGCTCCATCCCGGTCACCCATTCCTCAAAACGGCGCTGTAGGATCTAGAAGTAGGTGTGTCTAGAGGGGGGTGATTAGACACTTAGTGCTAAAGTTGCAATTTTTAAACTTTTTCGGTTTGAGTGGAGTTTTAGGCACAATTTCAACATACACAATACATATCAAGCAAGCATGCAAAGAGTAAATGAGCAGCGGAAAGTAAAGCATGCATCTTGCAAGAATGTATGGGGAAGGGTTTGAAGAATTCAAACGCAATTGGAGACAAGGATGTTTTTTCCCGTGGTTCGGATAGGTGGTGCTATCCTACATCCACGTTGATGGAGACTTCAACCCACGAAGGGTAACGGTTGTACGAGTCCACGGAGGTCTCCACCCATGAAGGGTCCACGAAGAAGCAACCTTGTCTATCCCACCATGGCCATCGCCCACGAAGGACTTGCCTCACTAGCGGTAGATCTTCACGAAGTAGGCGATCTCCTTGCCCTTACAAACTCCTTGGTTCAACTCCACAATCTTGTCGGAGGCTCCCAAGTGACACCTAACCAATCTAGGAGACACCACTCTCCAAGAAGTAACAAATGGTGTGTTGATGATGAACTCCTTGCTCTTGTGCTTCAAATGATAGTCTCCCGAACACTCAACTCTCTCTCACAGGATTTGGATTTGGTGGAAAGAAGATTTGAGTGGAAAACAACTTGGGGAAGGCTAGAGATCAAGATTCATATGGTAGGAATGGAATATCTTGGTCTCAACACATGAGTAGGTGGTTCTCTCTCAGAACATATGAGTTGGAAGTGTAGATGTGTTCTGATGGCTCTCTCCACGAGTGAAGAGGAGGTGGAGGGGTATATATAGCCTCCACACAAAATCCAACCGTTACACACAATTTACCAATCTCGGTGGGACCGAATCAACAAACTCGGTCGGACCGAAATAGTAAACCTAGTGACCGTTAGAGATTTTCGGTGGGACTGACATGCAACTCGGTAGGACCGATATGGTTAGGGTTAGGGCATAACGTAATCTCGGTGAGACCGATTACACAAACTTGGTGAGACCGATTTTGGTAATTAGCTAACCAGAGAGTTGGTCAGGCAAACTCGGTGGGACCGATTACTAAACTCGGTTGGACCGATTTTGGTAATGAGTTAACCAGAGAGTTTGCATTGTAATCTCGGTAGTACCGATTGCCTAAACTCGGTGAGACCGATCTTGGTAATGGACATACACAGAGAGATTACAATCCCATCTCGGTGAGACCGAGATCCCTGTCGGTAGAACCGATTTGCTTAGGGTTTGGGAGTGGCTATGACAAGTGAAACTCGGTGGCGCCGGAAAGAAAGAATCGGTAGGTTCGAGTTTGGCTTTGGGTTTAGGTCATATGTGGAAGTGGGAAAGTAGCTGAGGGTTTTGGAGCATATCATTAAGCACATGAAGCAAAAGGCTCATTAAGCAACACCTCATCCCTCTTTGATAGTATTGGCTTTTCCTATGGACTCAATGTGATCTTTGATCACTAAAATGTAAAATGAAGAGTCTTGATCTTGAAGCTTTAGCCAATCCTTTGTCCTTAGCATCTTGAAGGAGTTCCCACATCCTTTAGTCCATGCCACTCCATTGTTGAACTTATCTGAAACATACTAGATAAAAGTGTTAGTCCAACAAGAGATATGTTGACATTAATTACCAAAACCACCTGGGGAGCACTTGTGCTTTCAATCTCCCCCTTTTTGGTAATTGATGGCAACATACATCAAAGCTTTAGATAAAGATACAGAGAATAGCAAGTAAAGCTTTGGAAGGACATGTAACAAACATAGGCTCCCCCTACATGTATGCAATCATACGAATATAAAATGTAGAAGCATGTGAGAGCATAATCATGATAGAGTAGGCAATGTGTTACATGTATCTTGGCCATATGCATCAGAGCAAAAGATTATTAAGAAGAATACCTTCATGCTCATGAGTCCTTCTTGCAAACAGTATGTACATAAGCAAGAATTCCTCATACTCATGATTCTGATGCATATACTTACCTTGTAGTCTTGAGTTGGCTTAGGATAGAATGAACCTGCACAAACAAGGTTAGATAACACAGGTGCATCCACTAGCCAGAGCGAACAAAAGAAACCACAAGAATACCAAGACTGGGATGACATGTAGAGAGTGAGTACAAGGTACCACATTTGATTAAACATGTCCCCAAGAGTAAAGATATGCAATGAATTCGAATGATTTCTTTCCCTTAAATGTCTTGCTCCCCCTGAATCTGATATGAGATATTGGGAGAAGATAGGGAACAGAAAATCAGAGCTGAAAGATATAAATAGATAGAATTTAATGCAAATAAGCACATATGAACATGTCTTTCCCCCCAAAAAGACATGTGGCATCTCTCCTCTTGAACATCAAGCATCTGGGATCCTTGAGTATTCTCTCCCCCTAGAGATATCTTTCTCCTCCTTAATACTTTCTCCTTTGTAGATGATAAGCTTTGATGTGATCTCTCTCTCCCCCTTTGACATCAATTTCCAAGAAGGTTTTTCTGGAATCCGTCGAATAGGTTTGGTCCTTGAGACTCAGCACAAAGCAATGGATAAAACTGTGATGCTTGTAGAGGACAAGATTCATTGAGTGGAGCTGGATCAGAAGAAATATAGAATAAGTAGCAAACTGTTTTTCCTGTTGTGGAATCGGTTGCACCGAGTGGCATGTTTCGGTGGTACCGAAAGGATTCGGTTGGACCGAAAACTACAACTCGGTGACACCGAGTTCATCACAGAGAAAAACACTTGTCACCTCAGCTCACTAGTCAAATAAGATCTCACAAAGATTTGCAATGAATTAACTGAAAGATTTGCAAGGAATTAGATGCAGAAAATGCAGAACAAGAAGCAAAAAGAAAAGAATGAAAGTTCTAGATGATTTTTTTTTGAAAAAGAGGGAAACAAATATGCAAGAGACAAATGCAATAACACAGAAAAGAACACAAGAGAACTTCATCTAGAGTTGGGCGGTGACATAGTCACCTATGTTAGAGTATATTGACTTAGGAGTCAAGTGAGATCACTTCATCATAGGTCATACTCATCGTTTAAGCTCAAAATGGGGTTACCATTTTTCGTTTAAGCATCTTGATGTATTCACATCTTGTTGAGTTGCTTTGACTCATGACTTGGAGTAAAGCTTCTCTAAGATGGAATATCATACCTTGGGTGGTGGTGTGGGTCTTGCTCATGTAGTTGAACTTGTGTGGGTGCTCAAGGTTGATGTAGCTCATCAAGAGTTGGGAGCACCACTTGGAATTTGAGTTCATCTTCCTACATGGGTTAGTTCTTGCAAGGAAGAGCACTTGTATATCGAAAAATGAGAATCATGAAGCTCAACATAGAATTTGTCAAAGGATATGTTTGAATGGTTGTGTGCTTCCTTGTCGTCAACCACCATTGTGTAGAGACTTGGTGATGTAGAAATTGCTCAAGATGTGAGTGAGTTGCAATCTCATAGAATTAGATTCAACCAAGTACCTACATGGGTTAGATAACATGCAAGGTACAAATATATCCAAGACATAAGATAGTCATCATAAGAGATATATCATGGATTAGTCATAAGCTCATATCTTGCATGTATCAAATGGAGTTCCTACTCCAAGTTTGAAGCATCAATGATGTTCAATTCTGCTCTCAACCTGCAAAACACTTTCTCATCAAGTGGTTTAGTGAATATATCCGCTAATTGCTTATCGCTGCGAACATGCTTAAGATCAATGTCACCCTTAGCAACATGATCTCGAATGAAATGATGACGAACTTCAATATGTTTAGTTCGAGAATGTTGTACAGGATTATGACCAATTTTGATAGCACTTTCATTGTCACAAAGCAATGGAACATGTTTCACATAGATCCCATAATCTTTAAGAGTTTGGGTCATCCAAAGTAATTGAGCACAACATGAACCAGCGGCAATGTATTCCGCTTCGGCGGTGGATAAGGATACCGAGTTTTGTTTCTTGGAGGACCAAGACACAAGAGATCTACCAAGAAATTGACAAGTACCCGAAGTGGACTTTCTATCAACCTTGTCTCCGGCATAATCCGAGTCGGAATAGCCAACAAGATCAAAAGAGGACCTCTTAGGATACCAAATGCCAAAATTTGGTGTATGGATTAAGTATCTCACTATCCTTTTCACAGCCTTAAGATGACATTCTTTAGGACACACTTAGCATAATGTCGGGACGTGAAGCACATAGGTATAACAATGAACCAATCATAGAGCGATAAACCTTTTGATCAACCGGTTCACCATCTTTGGTCAAATCATTATGTCCACTAGTAGGCATGGGTGTAGGCATACCTTTGCATTCTTGCATATTGAACTTCTTGAGTAAGTACTTGGTGTACTTTGTTTGAGAGACAAATGTACCTTCCTTAGTTTGCTTGATTTGCAAACTGAGAAAGAATTTGAGTTCACTCATCATAGACATCTCAAACTTCTTCGACATTAGCTTTCCAAACTTTTCACTAAAAAGAGGGTTAGTTGAACCAAATATGATATCATCGACATAAATTTGGCATACAAATAGTTCTCCATTAACTCTTTTAGTAAAAAGTGTGGAATCAATTTTTCCAATTTCAAAACCACTTGCAATAAGAAACTTGGTCAAGCATTTATACCATGCTCTAGGAGCTTGTTTAAGACCATAAAGAGCTTTATGAAGTTTGTAAACATGATTTGGTTTCTTAGGATTGACAAAGCCGGGAGGTTGTTTGACATAAACTTCCTCCTCTATTTCACCATTTAGAAAAGCACTTTTAATGTCCATTTGGTACAAGGTGATATTATGGTGATTAGCATAGGCAAGTAAGATGCGAATGGACTCAAGTTTAGTTAGGGAGCATATGTATCACCATAGTCCATACCTTCTAATTGTGTGTACCCTTGGGCGACGAGACATGCTTTGTTGCGAACCACTTGTCCATCTTCATCTTGCTTGTTGCGAAACACTCATTTGGTACCAATGATGTTGTGGTTGTTGTCGGGCCTCTCAACCAATGTCCAAATTGGTTTCTCTCAAAGTTGTGTAGCTCTTCATGCATAGCGTTTATCCAATCCGGGTCTTCCAATGCTTCTTCAACCTTCATAGGTTCAATGCTAGAGATGAATGAATAGTTTTCACAAAAGTTAGCTAAACGAGTTTTTGAGCGAGTGATTCTCCCGGTTTGAATATCATTGTAGATTTGCTCGACGGGATGATCTTTGGCAATTCTTGCTCAAACTCGTGAGAGCTTTTGCTTGGGTCTTCGTTGAACATCTTCTTCATCTTGTTCTTCTTCTTGGCCTTCTTCATTGTTGACGTTGTCGTTCTCTTGTCGTGGTGGAGAAGGAGGTTGTTGATGTTCGTCTTGATGCATTTCCTCGTCTTCTTCATCTTGGTGTGTCCCACTTGTGGATGCTTTCGTGTCGATTCTTGGTTCACCTTGTCGTGAGGTAGAAGCTTCCACTTGGACGAACGAGGTACTCTTCTTCACCTCCGTTGGACGAATTTTGCCAATAGACAAGTCTTGGATTGCTTCTGAAGGGTCTTTGTCTCCTACATCAATTGGCAATTGATCTACTTGCGAGCCGTTAGATTCATCAAACTTCACATCTACCGTCTCTTCAACCTTTCGGGTGAAATTGTTGTAGACACGGTAAGTGTGAGAGTTTGAGCCATAACCGAGTAGGAAACCTTCATGAGATTTAGGAGCAAACTTTGAACGAGGATGCTTATCAAGAATGTAACACTTTGAGCCGAATACTCGAAAGTATCCAACTTGGGGTTTGTTACCGGTGAGGAGCTCGTATGCTGTCTTGCCGAGTAGCTTGTGAAGATACAAGCGATTTGTTGCATGGCAAGCTGTCTCAACCGCTTCTGCCCAAAAGTGCTTAGGCGTCTTGTACTCATCAAGCATCGTTCTCGCCATTTCGATGAGAGTCCGGTTCTTCCTCTCAACAACTCCATTTTGTTGAGGTGTGTACGTAGCCGAGAACTCGTGTGAAATCCCTTCTTCGTCAAGAAAGGTGTCCACATTTGCGTTCTTGAACTCCGTTCTGTTGTCACTCCGATCCTTCTTGATCTTCACGTCAAACTGATTTTGGGCCTTCCTAGTGAAGTTTTTGAAGATCTTTTGGACCTGCGATTTATCATCAAGAAAGAACACCCATGTAAATCTTGAAAAATCATCAACTATAACTAGACCAAAAGAATTTCCACCGAGACTCTTGTAGGCGTTGGGACCAAAAAGATCCATATGAAGTAGCTCCAGTGGCCTCCTTGTGGTCATGATGTTCTTCACGGGATGCCTTCCTCCAACCTGTTTACCTGCTTGACAAGCACTGCAAAGTCTATCCTTATCAAATATGACATCGTTAACTCCAAGGATATGATTTCCTTTAATAAGCTTGTCAAGGTTTCTCATGCCAACGTGACCTAGTCGTCTATGCCACAACCATCCTTTTGAGGATTTAGCAATAAAGCAAGTTTTAGGTTGTGCCTTTTTAGAGAAATCGACAATGTAAAGGTCACCTCTACGTATACCGGTAAATACCATTTTATGATTGTCTCGACGAAACACTTGGCAATCTACCTCTGTAAATAGGACATTCAAACCGAAATCAGCAAGTCTAGATACTGAAAGTAAGTTGTAGCCGAGAGATTCAACGAGCATGACATTTTGAATGGAGCTATCATGTGAGATGGCCACCTTACCAAGGCCAACCACCTTACCCTTTGAATTATCACCAAAAGTGACATATTTTCGAGGGCCGTCATTTTCAGCAAGCTCACGGAACATCTCTTCGTCTCCGGTCATATGATAAGTACATCCATTGTCAAGAACCCATTCCTTTCCTCCTGACACATATCCCCGAAGATTTGCCATAAGACCGAAATGTCTCATTGCATCATCAAGATCAAAGTCACTATCATCATCCTCATCATAGTATCCATGTTCAACATGATCTTGTGACTCATCATTTACTAGAGAGAGTGATTCATTAGATAAATGATCATCAAAGTGGTCACTTTTATGAATTCTTATAGCTTCGGATATAATATCACTAATGATTCCAACATTTCCTTTAGCATGCATGAGATTGGTAAGCTCAAATAGACAATCACCAAAACTAGGATCACTAGAGTTCATCTTACTCAAGGCAATAGATTTATGGAGAATTTCATCCAAATTTTTCAAGGAGTAACCGGGAAATGTTTCCTCAAGAAATTTCCATATAGTATAGGCACAATTAAGAGTAGGCAAGCTAGCAATCAGATTTTGGGGCAATCCTCTAATGATGAGCTCAATAGTTCTAATATTACGAATCATGTCAATATCTTCATCTAGGGTGAGATGCATAGGATCAACATGAGGCGCACACGAACTAGCAATATACTTGTTCAAATGATATTGATTGAAAATTACAAGCATCTCATTTTTCCACTCATGAAAATACTCTCCATCAAGAATAGGCACTCTATGTCTAAGACTCCCTAAAGTAGACACATCCATCTTCCTCCAATGGTGATTAAACCAAGGCAATGGAGACCAAAGCTCTGATACCACTTGTAGGATCTAGAAGTAGGTGTGTCTAGAGGGGGGTGATTAGACACTTAGTGCTAAAGTTGCAATTTTTAAACTTTTTCGGTTTGAGTGGAGTTTTAGGCACAATTTCAACATACACAATACATATCAAGCAAGCATGCAAAGAGTAAATGAGCAGCGGAAAGTAAAGCATGCATCTTGCAAGAATGTAAGGGGAAGGGTTTGGAGAATTCAAACGCAATTGGAGACAAGGATGTTTTTTCCCGTGGTTCGGATAGGTGGTGCTATCCTACATCCACGTTGATGGAGACTTCAACCCACGAAGGGTAACGGTTGTACGAGTCCACGGAGGTCTCCACCCACGAAGGGTCCACGAAGAAGCAACCTTGTCTATCCCACCATGGCCATCGCCCACGAAGGACTTGCCTCACTAGCGGTAGATCTTCACGAAGTAGGCGATCTCCTTGCCCTTACAAACTCCTTGGTTCAACTCCACAATCTTGTCGGAGGCTCCCAAGTGACACCTAGCCAATCTAGGAGACACCACTCTCCAAGAAGTAACAAATGGTGTGTTGATGATGAACTCCTTGCTCTTGTGCTTCAAATGATAGTCTCCCCAACACTCAACTCTCTCTCACAGGATTTGGATTTGGTGGAAAGAAGATTTGAGTGGAAAGCAACTTGGGGAAGGCTAGAGATCAAGATTCATATGGTAGGAATGGAGTATCTTGGTCTCAACACATGAGTAGGTGGTTCTCTCTCAGAACATATGAGTTGGAAGTGTAGATGTGTTCTGATGGCTCTCTCCACGAGTGAAGAGGAGGTGGAGGGGTATATATAGCCTCCACACAAAATCCAAACGTTACACACAATTTACCAATCTCGGTGGGACAGAATCAACAAACTCGGTCGGACCGAAATAGTAAACCTAGTGACCGTTAGAGATTTTCGGTGGGACTGACATGCCACTCGGTAGGACCGATATGGTTAGGTTTAGGGCATAACGTAATCTCGGTGAGACCGATTACACAAACTCGGTGAGACCGATTTTGGTAATTAGCTAACTAGAGAGTTGGTCAGGCAAACTCGGTGGGACCGATTACTAAACTCGGTTGGACCGATTTTGGTAATGAGTTAACCAGAGAGTTTGCATTGTAATCTCGGTAGTACCGATTGCCTAAACTCGGTGAGACCGATCTTGGTAATGGACATACACAGAGAGATTACAATCCCATCTCGGTGAGACCGAGATCCCTGTCGGTAGAACCGATTTGCTTAGGGTTTCGGAGTGGCTATGACAAGTGAAACTCGGTGGCGCCGGATAGAAAGAATCGGTAGGTCCGAGTTTGGCTTTGGGTTTAGGTCATATGTGGAAGTGGGAAAGTAGCTGAGGGTTTTGGAGCATATCATTAAGCACATGAAGCAAAAGGCTCATTAAGCAACACCTCATCCCTCCTTGATAGTATTGGCTTTTCCTATGGACTCATTGTGATCTTTGATCACTAAAATGTAAAATGAAGAGTCTTGAGCTTGAAGCTTTAGCCAATGCTTTGTCCTTAGCATCTTGAAGGAGTTCCCACATCCTTTAGTCCATGCCACTCCATTGTTGAACTTATCTGAAACATACTAGATAAAAGTGTTAGTCCAACAAGAGATAGGTTGACATTAATCCAAAACCACCTGGGGAGCACTTGTGCTTTCAGGCGCCGAGCAGCCTATTCGGTTGTTAAGTCCACAGCCGCCTTGTGAGCATCTTCCTTGCTTTGCCTGCTCCTTGGCTTGAGCAAGCTCTCCCCTAAGGGTCTCCATCGCGGCGGCACCATCTGTACAAACATGTATAGTAAAGTTCTTCAACTTCCACAAAAGCACGGACATAAACAAGCATACAGTAAGATGTATCTTATACCTTACGCCTAGAAGAGCCACGTGTTAACAAGGACTAGATCCTCATCGGCTCGCTCCAGTTTCCGTTTGAGTTTGGAAATTTCCGCTGACTGGCAGTCGTTGTCGGTGTCAAAACCGGTGGATCTCGGGTAGGGGGTCCCGAACTGTGCGTCTAAGGTCGATGGTAACAGGAGCCAGGGGACACCATGTTTACCCAGGTTCGGTCCCTCTCCTTGGAGGTAATACCCTACTTCCTGCTTGATTAATCTTGATGGATATGAGTATTACAAGAGTTGATCTACCATGAGATCGTAATGGCTAAACCCTAGAAATCTAGCCTGTATGACTATGGTCATGAGTATCTGCCTTTCCGGACTAAGTCCTTCGGTTTATATAGACACCGGGAGGATCTAGGGTTACACAAGGTCAGTTACAAAGAAATGAATCTACATATCCGGTCGCCAAGCTTGCCTTCCACACCAAGGAGAGTCCTAACCGGACACGGGTGTGGTCTTCGGTCTTTGTATCTTCACAGCCCATCAGTCCGGCCCATGACTAACAGGTCGGATGCCCGAGGACCCATTAGTCCAGGACTCCCTCAGTAGCCCCCGAACCAGGCTTCAATGACGAGGTGTTCGGCGCGCAGATTGTCTTCGACATTGCAAGGCGGGTTCCTCCTCTGACGACTTCCAAGTAATGCATTCGACTTATAATTCAATGCTGCACCCCTCGGCTTCTGTGCATCTATGACTTCAGCTTCCACGTGTCGGGCGAATGCGGACAGTCAGGGTATTTTTTGCAAATAACACCCCAGCCATGCAAGAAAGAGCGTCTATTTAAAGAGATTGGGTCTCAGATCCATTCGGCACCACGCGGAGAAAATCCTTAGAGATTGCCAGGAAAGACCATTCCAACATGGCTAACATTCCCAGCTCCCGCTCCCGTTCCGACCCAGAGAAAGGTGGGTGGGAGAGGTGCTCTGTGTCCCATAGTCAATTGGAGAAGTTGCAAACGTAGAGATTTCTCCCTCCTGCTGATCTGGTCCCTGTTCGAGTGGGATTGGCCTCCTTCAACGGCAAAACCCAGGCAGAGGATTTCCCCAATCCATCTGTGGGGGAACGAGTGTGCCTTGTCCCCTATTTGCTAAGGGGCGCGGGATTTCCAATTCAACCATTCCTCCGAGGGTTTCTGGAATATTATGGCCTCCAGCTGCACAATTTTACCCCAGCCTCCATCCTGCATATCGCAGGCTACATCGCCTTATGCAAACTATTCCTGGGTTGTGAGGCCCATTTTGATCTGTGGAGAAGGTTATTTTGTCTTGTCCCGCGCAACCACGAGGGATCGATTTTTGAAGTGGGCGGAGCCGAAATATGGCGTATTGTTGCGACCGGATACCTATCCGGCACGCCGAAGAAAGCTTCCGAAGAGTGGACCTCTGAATGGTTTTACATCGAGGACGTGGCACTTCCAGATCCAGAGGGGTCTCCCCGAGTTTGCAAGTGTTCCACTAAAGAAACGCCACAGCTGGCGCCCTCGGAGCCTTGAGGAGGAAGATAGTGCGGAAGTCCGCCAACTCCTGAGCAAGATCAGGACGCTTGCCCAGTTCGGATACACAATAGTCGAAGTGATGGCGACCTCCATAGTGTGGGGGGTCCAGCCACTTCAATACAGAGGAATTCCCATGTGGAACTACAATGGGGAAGATGATGCCTCCCGCTCCGGCAGGAAAGGTCCGGACACTCCTGCCGCCCTAGCCAAAATATTGGCCGAACTGTTCAAGGGTGAGGAAGAGGAGTTCCTGCGCATCACGCATAGAGAAGGATATTCCATATACAGTCCTCCTAGTTGGGTAAGCCTCCAACTCTTCTGCTCTACTCACCCCACTCCCTGAGCTTTGATTTAAGGAATATTAACCCGTCCATTTGTAATAGCATTGGCGAAAGATTTCCGAGGGGCTTCACAGCCCCTCCCCGCAGCCCGAGGGCCACAATCGGGACCTTGACCCTGGATTCGAAGAGGATCCGGATATATTTGTGGTGCTCGGGAATGGCGTGTTTTATCAGGCGAGCTACGACGGCACCGAAGTGCCCATCATCGCCGATTACCCTGGTCTTCTCCCCGCTTCGCACATAAGTAGTCAGGAGACATCTCCCCTGAAAGGGTTCCCTCATTCTGCCTCACAAACCGCACTATCTCATGCTTCGAAGGGGAGGCGTTCTACATACTGATAACCCACAAGTGTAGGGGATCACAACAGTTTTGGAGGGTAGAGTATTCAACCCAAATTTATTGATTCGACACAAGGGGAGCCAAAGAATATTCTCAAGTATTAGCAGTTGAGTTGTCAATTCAACCACACCTGGATAACTTAATATCTGCAGCAAAGTGTTTAGTAGCAAAGTAATATGATAGTAGTGGTAACGGTAACAAAGGTAACAGAAGCAAAAGTAATATTTTTGGTGTTTTGTAGTGATTGTAACAGTAGCAATGGAAAAGTAAATAAGCGAGAACTAATATAGGAATAGCTCGTAGGCATTGGATCGGTGATGGATAATTATGCCGGATGAGGTTCATCATGTAACAGTCATAACATAGGGTGACACAGAACTAGCTCCAATTCATCAATGTAATGTAGGCATGTATTCCAAATATAGTCATACGTGCTTATGGAAAAGAACTTGCATGACATCTTTTGTCCTACCCTCCTGTGCCAGCGGAGTCCTAATGGAAACTAAGGGATATTAAGGCCTCCTTTTAATAGAGTACCGAAACAAAGCATTAGCACATAGTGAATACATGAACTCCTCAAACTATGGTCATCACTGGGAGTGGTCCCAATTATTGTCACTTCGGGGTTGCCGGATCATAACACATAGTAGGTGACTATAGACTTGCAAGATAGGATCAAGAACACACATATATTCATGAAAACATAATAGGTTCAGATCTGAAATCATGGCACTCGGGCCCTAGTGACAAGCATTAAGCATAGCAAAGTCATAGCAACATCAATCTCAGAACATAGTGGATACTAGGGATCAAACCCTAACAAAACTAACTCGATTACATGATAGATCTCATCCAACCCATCACCGTCTAGCAAGCCTACGATGGAATTACTCACACACGGTGGTGAGCATCATGAAATTGGTGATGGAGGATGGTTGATGATGATGACGACGACGAATCCCCCTCTCCGGAGCCCCGAACCGACTCCAGATCAGCCCTCCCGAGAGGTTTTAGGGCTTGGTGGCGGCTCCATATCATAAAACGCGATGATTTCTTCTCCTTGATTTTTTTCTCCCCGAAAGCAAATATATAGAGTTGGAGTTGGTGTTGGAGGAGCTCCAGGGGGCCCACGAGGAAGGGGGCACGCCTTAGGGGGGAGGGCGCGCCCCCACCCTCGTGGACAGGGTGTGGGCCCCCTGGTCTTCATCTTTTCAAGGATTTTTTTTATTTCTGAAAAGACGTTCCATGGAGTTTCAGGTCATTCCGAGAAATTTTGTTTCTGCACATAAATAACACCATGGAAAGTCTGCTGAAAACAACGTCAGTCCGGGTTAGTTCCATTCAAATCATGCAAGTTAGAGTCCAAAACAAGGGCAAAAGTGTTTGGAAAAGTAGATACGACATTGACGTATCAACTCCCCCAAGCTTAAACCTTTGCTTGTCCTCAAGCAATTCAGTTGATAAACTGAAAGTGATAAAGGAAAACTTTTACAAACTCTGTTTGCTCTTCTTGTTGTAAATATGTAAAGCTAGCATTCAAGTTTTCAGCAAAGATTATAACTAACCACATTTGCAATAACTCCTAGGTCTCATGTTTACTCATATCAATAGCATAATCAACTAGCGAGCAATAATAATAAATCTCGGATGACAACACTTTCTCAAAACAATCATAATATGATATAACAAGATGGTATCTCGCTAGCCCTTTCTGAGACCGCAAAACATAAATGCACCGCACCTTTAAAGATCAAGTACTGACTAGACATTGTAATTCATGGTAAAAGAGATCCAATCATAGTCATGCCCAATATAAATTAATAGTAATGAATGCAAATGACAGCTGCGCTCTCCAGCTGGTGCTTTTAATAAGAGGGTGATGACTCAACATAAAATTAAATAGATAGGCCCTTCGCAGAGGGAAGCAGGGATTTGTAGAGGTGCCAGAGCTCGGTTTTGAAATAGAGATAAATAATATTTTGAGCGTTATACTTTCATTGTCAACATAACAACTAAGAGATGGCGATATCTTCCATGCTACATACATTATAGGCGGTTCCCAAACAGAATGGTAAAGTTTATACTCCCCCTCCACCCACGAGCATCAATCCATGTCTTACTCGAAACAACGAGTGTCTCCAACTAGCAACAGCCCCAGGGGGAGTTTTGTTTGCAATTATTTTGATTTAGTTTGCATAAAGCATGGGACTGGGCATCTCGGAGACCAGCCATTTTCTCGTGAATGAGGAGCGGAGTCCACTCCTCTTGAGAATAACCGCCCTAACATGGAAGATAAGGGCAGCCCTAGTTTATACATGAGCTATTCGAGCATACAAAACAGAATGTTTATTTGAAGGTCTAGAGTTTGGCACATACAAATTTACTTGGAACGGCAGGTAGATACCGCATATAGGAAGGTATAGTGGACTCATATGGAATAACTTTGGGGTTTAAGGGATTGGATGCACAAGCAGCATTCCCGCTTAGTACAAGTGAAGGCTAGCAAAAGACTGGGAAGCGACCAACTAGAGAGCGACAACAGTCATGAACATGCATTAAAATTAATAAACATTGGATGCAAGCATGAGTAGGATATAATCCACCATGAACATAAATATCGTTAAGGCTATGTTGATTTTGTTTCAACTACATGCGTGAACATGTGCCAAGTCAAGTCACTTAAATCATGTAAAGGAGGATACCACCCCATCATACCACATCACAACCATTTTAATAGCATGTTGGCACGCAAGGTAAACCATTATAACTCATAGCTAATCAAGCATGGCACGAGCAACTATGATCTCTAATTGTCATTGCAAACATGTTTATTCATAATAGGCTAAATCAGGAACAATGAACTCATCATATTTGCAAAAACAAGAGAGGTCGAGTTCATACCAGTTTTTCTCATCTCAGTCAGTCCATCATATATCATCATAATTGCCTTTCACTTGCACGACCGAATGAAGTGAATAATAATAAGAGTGCAATTGCATTGGACTAAGTTGGAATATGCGAGCATTCAATAAACAGGAGAAGACAAGGCAATATGGGCTCTTGGTTAAATCAACAATAATGCTTATAAGAGCCACTTCAACAATTTAATCATGGTCTTCTCCTATCGACCCCCAAATAAAAGAAAAGAAATAAAAACTATTTACACGAGAAAGCTCCCAACAAGCAAAAGAAGAACGTGAAATCTTTTTGGGTTTTCTTTTAATTATTACTACTACAGCAAGAAAAGTAAACTAACTAAAAGTTACTACTATTTTTTTGGTTTTTCTTAAAGTTTATTAAACACACAAGAAGAAAGCAGGAAAAAGAAAATAAACTAGCATGGATATTACGGTGAAAAAGTATGAGCACCGACATCTAGCAATGAGTGTGTGTGAACATGAATGTAATGTCAGTGGGAAATACGTACTCCCCCAAGCTTAGGCTTTTGGCCTAAGTTGGTTCATTGCCAGGGATGGCCTGTCGGATATCCGTAGGTGTAGCTGGGGTCGTACTGCAATGAAGAGGGCTCTGACTGCCACTGGCTGACAATCATCTCCGGATCCCACTAGTAATTAGGCTGTCGTGGAGGCTCAAATTGTGGTTCCGGCTCTGGAGTTGGTGTAGGGTTCCGGTAGGCTTGAACGGCCGCCCACGGAATGAGATACAGACCTTCAGATAAATTAAACAAGGAAGGAACAGGCAAGGTAATAGTCTCAGGGTGATGTTTATTAAAGTACAATTTATATTTAAGCTCCCCTTCCCTATTCTTAACAATAAAGTCATGCGCTAGCATACTCTTATAGTCTAAATAAGCACTAGGCAACAATTTTTCTTCTTTCTCATAGAGCCTAATTGGTATATTAAAATGTGCAACAAGGCATGAAGCATAAATACCTCCAAAGATGGGGCCCTTTGTACGGTTCAAACTTAACCATTTAGCAATAATTCCGCCCATACTAACAGTGTTATCGCGGAATAAACCATGGAACAAAATGATAATATCAGGAACACTAAAGTTTTGACAGCTTCCGCGACCAATCAAGCAACGACTAGCAAATATGGCAAAGTAGCGTAAAACAGGAAAATGCATGCTAGTGGTTCTTGCATCGGAAACCTTCCTGGTTTCTCCCACAGTGATGGTGTCAATAAATTCTTCCACATCTTTACGGTGTGGTTCATCTAAGGTACCCTCAAAGGGTATTTTGCAAACCTTGCAAAATTCAGCTAATGGCATCTTCTTAACAACATCATATAAATGAAACTCTACTGAAGGAGGTGATTCCTTAGGAAAATAGTAGAAGTTTTGCACAAAAGTATTAGTGAGTAAGAGATACTGATGACGTTGGTCGCGGAGGAAGTCGGTGAGGCCAGCATTCTCAGCCAATGTATAGAAATCATCATAAATCCCGGCTGCTCTCAAGAAATAATCGGAAGGCCATTCACACGGCCGGACCTCCGCGGTACGAGGCAAATTAAATTTGGCCTCTATGCTTCTTCATTTTGCTTTTCCTTCGAGCTTCGGCTCGATGAACCCCTCAAAAATCTCTTCATTATTTTCAAGGAACAATCTCCCCAAGCAGTTTTGTGAGAGGTGCTTTGAGCAAGGAGATCGAAAATAGCAGCAAAGTGAGCTAGAACTCGTGCTTGAGCTAGATATTCGTGTTTGTGGGAGGAAGAAGGAGTGTATGGGTGTAGGAATAAGTGGAGGAGGGCCACCATGGGCCCACGAGGCAGGGGCGAACCCTGGGGGTAGGGTGCGCCCTCCACCCTCGTGCCCAGGTGGTTGACCCCCTTGCTGTGTTCTTAGTTCCATAAATCCTCAAATATTCTAGAAAAAAATCATATTTCATTTTCAGGGCATTTGGAGAACTTTTATTTTCGGGTGTCGGTGTACAAAAAGGGGGTACACTTTTTGTACCCCTATGATTGTGCACGGGCAGTCTGAGCCACGGGCACCGCCACACCGAGCACGGCAAGGGAGGTAAACCAAGGTAAAGCCGAAGCTGAAGGCGAGCAGAACAACGCCAAAACCAAGAACGCGAAGAGCAAAGGGAACAAAGCAGACCCCCCCGGCAAGATCCTTGCCGGGGGGCAGCTTTAGCTAGCCCGGCAAGATCCTTGCCGTGGCAGCTCGCCCCACACCTATGGAGCGAGGTCACCCTTGAGTCCACTGCCCCCATGGGGCAAGGATTCGGGAGACATCCCCGTGGTGGCATGCAGATCTTTGTGAAAACATTCAAGACCAGATACCCACTTAAGAAGGTGATAACCCTTGGCGAGATTCCAGCCAAGGAGGACCACAAGGCCCCCGGCAAGAGCCTTGCCGGGGATGACAGCGAGCGCCACGGCAAGACCCTTGCCGGGGTCCCGGCAAGGCCCTTGCCAAGGACACCCGTGGGGCCACCATCAGGCCCGCACCAGTCGCGCCTCCACCGCCGTTCACATGCAGCTGCCGACCCAACCAGTTGGGCAGGCGCCTGCGTGGCGGCATACAGATCTTCGTGGAGACCCACCACTGCGCCAACTCAGCTGCTTGCCTGCCTACATGGCACCACAAGCACCGCTGGCCAGGGCGCGTGTCAACACCAGAAGGAGCGGCGACGGAAGGGACAGGGCTCTCCCCCGTCCCCGATAAAGCAAGGACACCTAAGCAAGGCGCATTAAATGCGCCTTGTCATGTAATGCGAGGGATAAACTCGCATTACCGTACCCTTTCCACCTCCTGTGTGCCACTGTGGCAGCCCCTTTCCTATAAAAGGAGGCCCAAGGCGACCAGGAGGGGGATTCGGCTTTTTGGAGCTCCTCGCGCCCCATAGCTAGCTCAAGAACACATATATACAATCCACCAAAGCAGGAGTAGGGTTTTACGCATCCTCGCGGCCCGAACCTGGGTAAAGGAACCGTGTGCTATCTGTTCGACCCGCTTTTCTCACAAACCCCGCGCCCCGCAACCGTAGTAGGGATTCTTGTGATCCCATAGGTGTCGTTTAACACCGACATCCTTGGCGCAACAGGTAGGGGTCGAACCTACGGCCTTCCGCTTAGGCGTGACGGCCAGGCGGGCAGTCGCGGCAAGGATAAACAACAGGAGAGGCCCGCCCGGGGCCGTGACAGAAAGCCAGAAGACGACGATCACGAAGAGGACGACGAGTCCGGCGACCAAGAGTTTCAGAAAGCTATAGGGGCCATGTGCGTCGACGGCGGCGCCTCGCTGCATACCTCTCATCGCCGGCTTAAACAGTGGGCGCAAGAGATTGCAGCGACAGAGCCGTCGTTTGATGCCCAAAGGTCGCTGAAGTGTACCAGCACACCTATCATTTTTTACACTGAGGATCACCCTGATCGCACTACTGCGGTCGGGTGCTTGCCGTTGTTGGTTTCACCAACGATACGCAACCTCAAGGTGACAAAGATGCTAGTCGATGGCGGGGCCGGTCTGAACCTGATCTCGCCTGCCGTGATCAAGAAGCTGCAGATTCCTGATGGAGACCTCGAAGAGACGGGCACGTTTCAAGGGGTCAACCCGGGAAGAAGCCAACCCAAGGGAAAGGTCACGCTGCCCGTAACTTCTCCGCCGGAGCTAGCCGTCCCGTGGCGGGCTCAGATGCCTTTAGTCCTCGCCGTCGAGCCCCAAGCTCCAGCGTGGGACAACATACCGTCCGATTCCTCCTGTCGGATTTCGGGTTCCGGCAGACCCTTGAGGTTCGAACTCTGGGGTGCACGCGGAGACTACGCCCTCTACCTCTCCGTCTCGCAAAGATCTAAACTACTGAAAGAACAGCACAAGAGATACAAGGTTTATACTAGTTCGGGCCACCATTGTGGTGTAATACCCTACTCTAGTTTGTGGTGGGTGGATTGCCTCTTGGGCTGATGATGATGAACAATACAAGGAAGAACAGCCTCGCGAGGGTCTGCTCTTGGCTGAGACGATGAACTACTAGGAGGAGTTCGGCCGCCCTTCTCTCTCTCTCTCTCTATGATTCTCTGCTAGCCCGGGTTCTGGACCTCTCTTGCTCTAGATACTCAATGCCTCTACCTTGGGGGTGGCTAGTCCTATTTATAGGCAAAGGCCCTGGGCCTCTTCCCAAATATTGAGCGGGAAGGGCGCCAACAATTGGCCATTTTGAAGGGGAACATCTGGTACACTTATCCTGACTAAAGTCGGTACTCGCCTGCCAAAGGCTCTGTGGTGACGCCATCCTGGGCTCCACGATGACCTCCTCCCCACCGTTGGACTGGTCTTGGTCTTGTTGCACCGAAATGGATGCCTTTGCTTGATCCTCTCGCCCGCGCTTGCCCCCTTTGCACCAAAGAGGAAAGGAGGACACTGCGCGGGCTGGCGCCCGCCTGGCGCCCTTGGTCGTCATGGCTTGCGTCATGGGCACCTCGTGAGGTACCCTGCCTTGATATCTCCGCCTCCTCGTGAGCCAGCCTGATGAGGCTGCGCCTGAGGAAGCTCTACGTCGTCCACCCCGCGAGGCTTGGCCCCTCGCGAGGGTTGTCGGATTTCGGGTTCCGGCGGACCCTTAAGGTTCGAACTCTGGGGTGCGCGCAGAGATTACGCCCTCTACCCCTCCGTCTCGCAAGGATCTAACTACCGAAAGAACAGCACAAGGAACACAGAGTTTATACTAGTTCGGGCCACCGTTGTGGTGTAATACCCTACTCTAGTTTGTGGTGGATGGATTGCCTCTTGGGCTGGTGATGATGAACAATACACGGAAGAACAGCCTCGCGAGGGTCTGCTCCTGGCTAGGCGTGCGAACTGCTAGGGGGAGTTCACCCGCCCTTCTCCTCTTTCTCTCTTTGCTCTCTGCTTGCTTTGATCCTGGGTTCTGCTGGCCTGATTGCTTGATGCTAGTTGCCTCTACTCTGGGGGTGACTAGCCCTATTTATAGGCAAAGGCCCTGGGCCTCCTCCCAAATATTGAGCGGGAAGGGCGCCAACAATTGGCCAATTCGAAGGGGAACATCTGGTACACTTATCCTGAATAAAGTTGGTCCTCGCCTGCCAAAGGCCCTGTGGTGACGCCGTTCTGGGCTCCACGATGACCTCATTCCCGCCGTTGGACTGGTCTTGGTCTCGTTGCACCGAAATGGATGCCTTTGCTTGGTCCTCTCGCCTGCGCTTGCCCCCTTTGCACCAAAGAGGAAAGGGAGGACACTGCGCTGGCTGGCGCCCGCGTGGCGCCCTTGGTCGTCACGACTCGCGTCATGGGCACCTCCGGAGGTACCCTGCCTTGATCTCTCCGCCTCCTTGTGAGCCAGGCTGATGAGGTCGTGCCTGAGGAAGTGTTGTGTCGTCCGCCCCACGAGGCTTGGCCCCTCGCGAGGGTCTTGGGTCTTGTGTTGATGAAGTTGGGCCGCGCTAGGCTTTCTTTGAGCCACGCCGCGGGCCGCAGGCAGGCAAGTCTGGGGACCCCTGTTCCCAGAACGCCGACAGTAGCCCCCGGGCCAAAGGCGCGCCCGGACTCGGCCGTGCCGAGAGGCGAAAGGGCAAGGGCGAAGCGCCGCGGGCCCTAAAAGCTGCGGCCTCGGGCGCCGCGTGGCGGTTGATTGGACGTGGGCGGCATTGTTCCCCCACGCTTCCTTATTTGGCGCCTTGCTATGTGGACTCGTGGTTGTACACAGCCGCTCCCCTTCCTGTTGCTCGACCGTCCCATATCCTTCCTCCCTCCGACCTCCGACTCTCGTCTCCAATCCCATCTCTCATCTTCCCCCCTCCTTTCCATCGCCATGGCTCCAACGAAGAAGGAGAAAGGGAAGAAACCCATGGCTCCGCCTCGCTTGCCGCCGTCGGTGAACCCCGCCATCGGCAAATCGATCATACTCAATCAAGAGTGCCTGGGTAAGCTCAGCCCGGCTCTGGCCACCACCTTCAACGAGTGTGGGAGGACGACGGCCTGGTCCATGTCTCACCTCCCCACTGACAGGATAATCACTGAGGTCCATTATTTCGCCGATGCCTTGTGGGCGGGTCTGGTTCCCCCCTTTTCTGATTTCTTCCATTACCAGATCCATATGATGCATTTGGGTCCTGAATCCATCACCCTCCTTTCGGTCTTTGCTTTTGTTTGCGAGGCGATAATGGGCATCCCTCCTTCCGTTGCCTTGCTGCGCCACTTCTTCTCTTTGCGCCTTACTGACCCCACTCAATGCTCAGCGTGTGTGAGCTTTGTTGCCGCGCCCGAGACTGCGGCCTCGGGGATTGACTTCAAGCTCCCTCCGCCTTCAGCTGGGTTCCGCGAGCGGTGGTTGTATGTTGACGTCGGTGTGCCCAGCCCCCTGCTGGCGAAGCCAACTTCCCCTGCGGCACCCAATTCGGGCTGGGGCTAGGAGACGCTCGTGAGCCCCCGACTCGCCTTCATCTGGCGCCGCTTCGCATCCTTGAGGTTGCTCGGCATGACGGCACCCAAAGTGGTGAAGGAGTTCTTGTTACGCCGCATCGCCCCTCTCCAACGCCATTCTCGCCGAATGTGGGCTTTCAGCGGGCATGGTGAACGCATGAGGCTCCAGGAAGAAGACCTGACGCCTGCAGCGCTAAGGACCGTGCTCTTGGTCCTGACTGGCGACCCCAATTCGGGCAGCATCCAGAGAGGTGGGGCCCTGCTGTACCTCTGCCAGAACAGGGACGGCTTCGTGAAGCAGATGCCCTCCTTCGATGACTGGGGGCTGCGCCCCGCTGGCCTCCAAGGGCCTCGCGAGAATCCTGTGGTGGTGACCGCCCTTCCGGTTGGTCAAGGCGAATCCTCCTCGAGTGGTGGGGCAGGGAGGCGTGAGATGGCGGAGACCGATAAGGCTCCCGGAGGGGAGACTGCGCCTACCAATGCCCTTGAGGAAGCAGCTCCTGAGGCCCGTGCTGCAGAGGCTGTGGATGGCAAGCTGTCGCTCCCAGCGCATGGGGCCGAGGCTCCCGAGGCCCCGGCCGCGTCTCCTGCCGAGGTGACTGGCAGCACGCGCCAGGCAGGCGCCCCTGACGTGGATAGCGCTGCTGCTTCGCCTTTGTCGCGGGTTGATCCTTGCGCTCTTCTCCTGGGCCGCTTTCGTGTGGACTTTGAGGCCCTTCGGAGGAAAAGGGAGGCCCTATGTGATGACTTCCCTTGTCGGTTGCTGAAGCGCCGGAAGTACTTCGCCACCGACGAGTAAGCCTTCTCCTTTCCTGGCTCCTGATCCCCTTGTTGCGTCTACTGATCCTTGCTCTCCAGGCTCTTCCTGCCGAGGTCGTGGAAGCCGCTGAGGTGCCGCCTCCTTTGGCTTCACCTCCCCCGTCGCCCCAAGACGTCCCGAGCAGCACGGCTCTTGTGGTGAGGACGAACGACAGGGCGGACTTTCCCGAGGTGCTCCGTAGCCCTTCTCTTCCTGCGATCTTCCTTTGTGGGCCCTCTCTTGGCATGGCCAGCCTGCCGTGGGCTTCTCATCTGGTCGCGGGCTGCGACTGGCTGAGGCGCCCCCCGCACCCTTCTTCTGGAGACGTGCCGGCCCCAGGCCGAGCTTCTAGCGCGGCGCGCCCGACCGTCGTGGGGGCGCCAGCCCCCAGCCCCCTGCCCGAAGGGGGAGCGATGATTCGTGCTTCCAGGCGCTTGCCTGGGGCAGACGATGGTGTGGGAGACGTGCTCGAGCGTGCTCGGGAGCGCCGCGCTCGCCGCCACGAATTCTTTCGAAGGGCGTGCGGCACGGTAGACCTGCTTGGGGAGGAGCTCGCTGATGAAGACGCGCGCCTGGAGGCCGAGGGCCTGCGCCTGGCCGCGGAGAGATGCGAGCTGGAGGAGGTTGGTCGTCGGGTGGTGACAACGCGCCAAGGCCTCGAGCGCGAGTTTGAGAGGAAGCTGGAGTTGATCCGGGTCGAGGCTGAGGGAAGAACCGCAGCCCTGAGGGCCCAACGGGATGAGGCGACACGGCGGGCTGACGCTTCCCGGGCCGCCCTTGAGGCAGCGCAAAAGGAGTCGGCTGCCCTTTAGGCTGAGGTACTCCGTCTTCGTCAGCGGGTGGAAGAGGCTGAGGCCGTCAAGCGTCAGAACGCTGATGAGATACGCCAGCGGCAGGTCCTGGAGCACGTGCACAGCCCCATGTTGGCCACACTCAGGGAGAGGGCTAACACAGCCTTGGGCAACATCTGCGAGGCGACTGTTGGCGAGCCGCACACGATCAACTATGCCGGCAACCTGCAGTTCTTCACCGCCGTGGTGACGCAGCTGGAGGTGCGGTCGGTCAAGGCCGACAGGTTGGTGGAGGAGAGGAGCCGCGCCCTGCTCGGGCGTGCCTTTTCCCGTGTCTTCAGCCATCTTCAGGACATGGATCCCCACTTCGACTTCGACGCCGCCATCGCCCCAGTCCCCCAGGTCGTCCGAGGCAACCTGGCGAACTGGATGGAAAACAACGTGGACGCTCTTGTGAAGGCCTTCACTTCGGATGACGACGACGTGATCGTGGCTGCCGACGAAGGCGGTGTGGTGGACGGCCTTGGCGCCGCTGGCGACGATGCAGGTAGCGGCGGCGAATACAGCGAAGCCAGCGGCGGCTCGGAAGGTGCTCCCGAGGATGCCTTGGGGGATTTGTCAGACTGACTGTGTGTTGCTCCTGTGTTTTGCCCTGCATGGATAGAACTCAGGTGTTTGGCCTGACGGTCGTGAGAGCATTTTGGGAGGGGGAGCCCCTCATGTAAAACTTGTGTAGATCGTATTAGCAGTTATTGTGTTGCGCGAGCATCTGCGCCTGGCGGCTGGCTGGTTTACCTTTGTTTCGCGCAAGCCCCGAGGCAGCTTGTGGGAGGACGTGGTGTCCTGAGTGCTCTCCAGTTGATATCATAGGGTGCTCAGGTGCTGTTAGCGAGGGGCCTCACAGGCGCTGGCCCTCTTCTCAGGCTTCGGGCCTTTTCATAAGCGCGACAGCTTCACAGGCATTCGCCTTCTTCACAGGCTCCGGGCCTTTTTATGAATGCGATAGCTTCACAGGCATTCGCCTTCTTCACAGGCTGCGGGCCTTTTTATGAACACGATAGCTTCACAGGCATTCACCTTCTTCACAGGCTCCGGGCCTTTTTATGAACGCGATAGCTTCACAGGCATTCGCCTTCTTCACAGGCTCCGGGCCTTTTTATGAACACGATAGCTTCACAGGCATTCGCCTTCTTCACAGGCTTCGGGCCTTTTTATGAACGCGATAGCTTCACAGGCATTCGCCTTCTTCACATGCTCCGGGCCTTTTTATGAACGCGATAGCTTCACAGGCATTGGAAAGTCCTCCCGAGAAGGAGCAATAACGGCAGTCTGGGCTGCGCACGAGCCTGGCCCGGCCCAACTTGCGATGGGCTCGCGGGGGGAGGCAGCTGTGATGAAGCGGTAACCAGAACGCGAGAAATAGCTCGAATGAGACCAAGCACCCCTTCCCCGAACGCACGCCAATCTCAAATTAGAATCCAACTTAAATCCAGCAGGGGAAAAGTTACAACCAAAAAGAAGGCAATGAAAACAGGCAAATGGCCGCGTCCGGCACCTAATCTAGTCTTGGACGTCTTCTCACCAGTGCAGAGCTAAGTGCTATCCACTGGGCGTGGGAGGGAGCCCCAGGGCCTGAGGCCGGCACCCCTGAGACTCCAGGGCGTGTACAGCCCCACTCATTATTACGTCAGAGTGTCACGGGGCGGCGAGCTTCACAGGCACTGGGCCTTCTTCACAGTTACCGGCCTTGCTTCATATCGCCAGACGAGGGCCCCGCCTTGCGCCACACTCTAGTGCCACCAACGACAACCGGAAACCAGGACGCCGCCGGTGGGGTAGAGCGGTCGCCAGCGGTTCCCCCGACGACCACGGGTCCTCCGCCAGGGGCAGGCCCTCAGGCGCCTCCCCAGCAGAGGGCCTACCTCCTGAGAACACCTTGCTCCAGACACCGCGGTGGTGATGTAGGGTCCCTGCCCCTCTCCTGCAGCCCCCTGCGCCCTCCTCCCGAGGGGTAGGAGACTGTGGGAGCGGGGCAGATGCTCGCTGCGGCGACCTGCACCTCCTGCGATCCATGATTAGCGTATGCCTGCTCCTGAGGGATTAGTGGTACCCAATAATTGTCGCCTCCAGCGTGGCCGACGGAGCCGTCCCGGGGCTCCTGGAAGAGCTCAGCTTCTGGTGTCTCTTCTCCCCAGCTTGGGCTGAGAAGCGAGCCTTGTTCGCCCTCGTGGGCGTGCACTTGGTCCATCATGCGGGGCACGTATTCTTCTGGCGCCGCCACCCCGAAGGCTGTGCCGTAGTGCTCTGTGCGCCATGCGGCACTGCTTGACGTGCCCACCATGGTGTGGTAGCGCGGCTGCCCGCCGGCGCCATGGACTGCACCGAGCCCCTCTACCTCGCGCGCCGGGGGCGGGGGTAGCGCTACTGCCAGCCCGGCGCCGACGGACTCGCTGGTGTTGGGGTAGCCCAGAGGCCCGCGGGAGCGCGCGGGGCCCCCGCGTGTGCCACCCTGAGCTTGAGATGGAAGCTAGATGCAGAAGGGGTGAGCCCCCGAAGCGGCGAAGCCCAGGAGTTCGGCAACCCGCTCCAGCAGCACGTCGCGGCCGCCTTCCAGCAGCCTACACTGCAGCAATTCTCGGGCCACCGTGAGCGCAACCCTCGAGTTCGCTTGCTCCCGGCGGGTGTACGGTGTCGTGGCCGCGGCATGATTGGAGGCCCTTGCTGCCGACCGCGCCTGTCGCGGCGTAAGGGTTGCTGAAGCCTGGCCGCGCCGCCAGCGGCCCGCAGCGCCCTGCGGACCGCGAGCTGCCTGGGGCGCGGGGTCGCCCGAGGTGGGCGGCTCCGCGCGTGCGGGCCACACCGCCCATGGATCTTGGTTGCCCGCCTGGTCGCCGGACATGGTGATGGCGGTGCGACGGGACGCGGAGCGGTAGAGAGGTGGACTCCGGCGCACCCCTACCTGGCGCGCCAAATGTCGGATTTCGGGTTCCGGCGGACCCTTAAGGTTCGAACTCTGGGGTGCGCGCGGAGATTACGCCCTCTACCCCTCCGTCTTGCAAGGATCTAACTACCGAAAGAACAGCACAAGGAACACATAGTTTATACTAGTTCGGGCCACCGTTGTGGTGTAATACCCTACTCTAGTTTGTGGTGGATGGATTGCCTCTTGGGCTGGTGATGATGAACAATACAGGGAAGAACAGCCTCGCGAGGGTCTGCTCCTGGCTAGGGGTGCGAACTGCTAGGGGGAGTTCACCCTCCCTTCTCCTCTTTCTCTCTTTGCTCTCTGCTTGCTCCGATCTTGGGTTCTGCTGGCCTGATTGCTTGATGCTAGCTGCCTCTACTCTGGGGGTGACTAGCCCTATTTATAGGCAAAGGCCCTGGGCCTCTTCCCAAATATTGAGCGGGAAGGGCGCCAACAATTGGCCAATTCGAAGGGGAACATCTGGTACACTTATCCTGACTAAAGTCGGTCCTCGCCTGCCAAAGGCCCTGTGGTGACACCGTTCTGGGCTCCACGATGACCTCCTTCCCGCCGCTGGACTGGTTTTGGTCTCGTTGCACCGAAATGGATGCCTTTGCTTGGTCCTCTTGCCTGCGCTTGCCCCCTTTGCACCAAAGAGGAAAGGGAGGACACTGCGCCGGCTGGCGCCCGCCTGGCGCCGTTGGTCGTCACAGCTAGCGTCATGGGCACATCGCGAGGTACCCTGCCTTGATCTCTCCGCCTCCTCGTGAGCCAGCCTGACGAGGCCGTGCCTGAGGAAGTGTTGTGTCGTCCTCCCCGCGAGGCTTGGCCCCTCGCGAGGGTCTTGGGTCTTGTGTTGATGAAGTTGGGCCGCGCTGGGCTTCCTTTAAGCCACGCCGCGGGCCGCAGGCAGGCAAGTCTGGGGACCCCCGTTCCCAGAACACCGACAAGGGTCTTGGGTCTTGTGTTGATGAAGATGGGCCGTGCGGGGCCTCCTTTGAGCCATTCCGCAGGCCACAGGCAGGCAAGTTTGGGGACCCCCGTTCCCAGAACGCCGACAGTAGCCCCCGGGCCCATGGCATGCCCGGACTTGGCCGTGCTGAGAGGCGAAAGGGCAAGGGCGAAGCACCGCGGGCCCTAACAGCCTGCGGCCTTGGGCACCGCATGGCGGTTGATGGGATGTGGGCGTCTGTGCTTCCCCACGACGCCTCGGTGATCGCGCGGATTGGACAGGTCCCTGCATGCAGATCGTGTCATGATTACCTGAGATCATGGAGGCCGACGGTTGGCCTTCGCCGGCTATAAGTACGGAACTGCGCGCCCTTCTAGCCCATCTCTCCTTGCTTCTCCTTCTTCTTCATGGCTCCATTGAGGAGGTTCTCGGCTGCAGAGAAGGGGAAGGCCCGCTAGGTTGAGCCTGCCTCTCCTCCGCCCATGCGCGGCCGTGGGTGCCCTCGAAAGCATCCTGCGGCCGCCACGGCAGCTTCCCGCACCCGTGGGGATGGTTCCCAGCGTGGCGACGGGCGAGCTGTCGCGGCCGGGGGACGCGCTTTGGTCGCGCGCTCCCCTAGGCCACGCTTTCGCGTTGCGGAGGTGCTGCCGGAGTTCGTCGTATGGTCAGCGGAGCCAACTAGCGCCCGGCTCCAACTCCCTCGTTTCCTCCTTGGTGAGCTCCCAGCCGGCGCCCCGGGCGGCCTCTGGCTTAAAGCGGACGGCTGCTGCGGCCGGGCCTCATGGGCTGCACTGGAGGTCTCCGCCACTGGAAGCTTGGCCTTGACTCGCGGTTGGCAGGCGTTCGCCCGTGCTCGCAGCCTGGGGCGCTGGTGCACCCTGCACTTCAAGTTTGACGGCGATGCCACCCTCTACATGAGGGTGTTTGGGGAAGATGGTCGCCGCGCAGGGTGTTTCCCTGAGGACGACGACCGCGGCCGGGGACCCAGCCCCGACGACGATGGAGGAGACAGCGCCCGCGTGGCTGGCGGCGCTCAAGGCTCCCCAAGCTTCATCGACTCTTCTTCAAGCGACTCTTCCAGCGGTGGCCGCAGTCAGCCCGCTCGCCGTCGCGCCTGCTTGGGAGGCGGCAGTACGTCCGCCCGCCGTCGCGCCCCGGTGAAGCGCGAGAGGGAGTCTGCTTGAGCCCCGGAGGCAGCCCGAGTCTCCTCCGCAGGCCGGTGTGAGGCGAGCCGCGCCGGGCTTGTCCTTTCTTTTCCTTTTGTTTCCTGCGTAAAAGAAAACAGCTGCGTGGAGCCCCGCGGGGGCGTGTTCGGGTTTATTGCTGTTAACCATTACCTTGATTCCGTTTTTCGCGCCTTTTGGTTATGCGTCTGCGCATAGATAATTCCCGGCCCCAGCCGCGCGGGGGGGGGGGGGGCGACCGACCCAGGCCCTGTGTGTGTGTCGCGGTGCCCGAGGGGCACGGACTGGAGGGGTGCTCCCGTAACGGGCCCAGGTCGTGAAACCTTCGAACAACTAGAATAGGAACACTCGCGAGGGCGCTCGGCTATCCTCCCTCGCGAGGCCTTTCATAAGAGAAATTAAAGCGGGGGAGTAAAAACCGACGAACCACAAACCAACGACGGCAATAGTTTCAATAAGACTTCAAATGCGAACAAACAAGTCTACTGCGGAAAGCAAATGAAAAAGCCGCGTCCGACACCTAATCTAGTCTTCGACGTCTTCTCACCAGCGCGGAGCTAAGTGCTGCCACTTGGCGTGGGAGGGAGCCCCAGGGCCTGAGGCCGGCGCTCCTGAGACTCCGGGGCGTGTACGACCCCAACTCATTATTACGTGAGAGTGTCACGGGCGGTGAGCTTCACAGGCGTTGGCCTTCTTCACAGGCTCCGGGCCTTTCTTCTTAGGGGAAACGAGCTTCACAGGCATTTGCCCTCTTCACAGGCTCCGGGCCTTTTCCAAAACGCGGCAACTTCACAAGCACTCGCCTTCTTCACAAGCTCTGGGCCTTCTCCAAAAAGGATAATCTTCACAGGCGTTCGCCTTCTTCACAGGCTCTGGGCCTTTTCCGAAAAGGGATAGTCTTCACAGGCGTTCGCCTTCTTCACAGGCTCTGGGCCTTTTCCAAAAAGGGATAATCTTCACAGGCGTTCGCCTTCTTCACAGGCTCTAGGCCTTTTCCAAAAAGGGATAATCTTCACAGGCGTTCGCCTTCTTCACAGGCTCTGGGCCTTTTCCAAAAAGGGATAATCTTCACAGGCGTTCGCCTTCTTCATAGGCTCTGGGCCTTTTCCAAAAAGGGATAATCTTCACAGGCGTTCGCCTTCTTCACAGGCTCTGGGCCTTTTAGGGGTAGAACCTATGGAGGTGCTGGATGTTCCATGCGTTCTGGATCGGCTCTCCCTCATGAGTCTCCAAGCGCACGGAGCCAGGCCTGGAAACATGAACAACCTTGAACGGGCCCTCCCACATGGGAGAGAGCTTGTGCAGCCCCTCCCTGGAGAGAACCCGCCTGAGCACGAGGTCTCCTACCTCGAGAGTCCTGGGGCGGATGTTGCGACAGTGATATCATCGTAGAGCCTGTTGGTACCTCGCCGCTCGTAACGCGACTTCTTGGCGGCGTTCCTCCCCCAGCACGAGGTCCATCCCCCGCATGGCGTCCTGCTACACCTCGTCGAACACCAGGACCCGCGTGGAGCGACGTCTGACCTCGTGAGGGAGGACTGCTTCGGCTCCGTAGACCAGGAAGAACGGGGTCTCTCCAGTTGGCTTGGTTGCGGTTGTGCGGATGGACCACAACACGGACTGGAGCTCATCATACCAACCTCTCCCGCAGGCCTCCAGCTTCTTCTTGAACGTCCTGGTCTTGAGGCCCCTCGGGACCTCCGCGTTGGCTCGTTCAGCCTGGCCGTTGCTTCATGGGTGCGCCACCGAAGCGTAGCATATCTGCGTTCCAAGGTTAGCACAGTATGTTCGGAAAAGGTTACTGGTGAACTGCGAACCGTTGTCCGTGATGATGCGGTTCGGCACCCCGAACCGGCTCACAATGCCCCTGATGAACTTGACCGTGGAACCCGCGGGGATGGTGCAGACAGCCTCTACTTCTGCCCACTTGGTGAACTTGTCAATGGAGACGTAGAGGTAGCGGTAGCCCCTGGCGCCCGAGGGAACGGGCCCAGAATGTCCAGCCCCCAGACTGCGAATGGCCACGAAAGGGGGATAGTCTGCAGGCCTCCCGCAGGCTGATGGATCTGCTTGGCGTGAAATTGGAAGGCTTCACAAGCCTTCACTAGTTCGGCAGCGTCGTTGAGTGCGGTATGCCAATAGAACCCACTGCGGAATGCCTTGCCAACGAGGGTTCGTGACGATGAATGATGCCCACAGTCCCCGCCGCGTATGTCCTCCAGCAGTTCCTTTCCTTGCTCCCTGGAGATGCAGCGCAGTGATACGCCGTTTGGTCGCTTCCGGTAGAGCTCTCCATCACTGATGCAGTATGTCGTGGCCTGTCGCGCCACATGCTACGCCTCCTCCTTCTCCGGCAGGGTCCCTTGTGTTAAATAACTCCAAAGTTCCGTGATCCAGCACTCCTCCTGGGGTTCCATTGTGAGGAGCTGGCGTGCTCCTGAGGTCGGACCGCAGACCGTGGCTCCCGAGGCAGGTGGCTGGGGGAGTTCCTCCTGAGGCTGAGCAGTGTTTGATAATGACGGCTGGGCTGAGGGCTTGAAGAGCCGTTCTTCGAAGATGCCGGGTTCCTGAGGTAGCCGCCTGGACGCCTGTCCGGCGATGTCATCGGCCTCCTGATTGGTGCCATGGGGCACATGCTTCAACTCCAACCCCCAGAACTGCTTCTCCATCCTGCGGACCTCCGCTAGATAGGCTTCCATGTGCTCATCCTTTGGCTCATACACCTTGTTGGAGAAGTTGACAAGGAGCTGCGAATCGCCCTTGACGGTGAGGCGCTTCACCCCCAGGGCGGCTGCGGCCTTCAACCCCGCTATTAGACCTTCATACTCCGCTATGTTGTTGGAGACCTTTTCACCTTGCTGGAAACAGAGATGTACAACATAGTAGAGCTTGTACTGAGTGGGTGATATCAGCACCGCACCAGCCCCAGCGCCGTGCCTGGAGAATGCCCCATCGAAGTACATGACCTAGCCTTCCAGCGCCTCGCTCCCTGGGGAGAGGGACCGATCCTCGTCGTCCTTGAGGCCTGGTGCCTCCGTCCATTCTGCCACGAAATCCGCTAATGCTGCTCCCTTGATGACCCTGGTCGTGCTGAACTCGAGTTCAAACGCTTGCAGTTCTATGTTCCATTCAGCGGCCCTTCCGGCTGAGTTAGGGCTCCTGAGCACTCTCTCCAAGGGGTACGACGAGACGACCTTGATGGGGTGACCCTGGAAATAGTGACGCAGCTTACGCGAGGCCACCAGTAGCGCGAGGAGGAGCTTCTGAGGCATGGGATACCGCGCCCTTGCATCCCGTAACATCGTGCTGACGAAGTACACTGGGCGCTCCACAAGGCTGAGTGCATCAGCGCTCGCGGCGCCCTCCGGAGGCAAGGGCGCCTTGCGAGGCGACGAGGCCTCTGGAGGCGGACCATCCAGGCGAGTGGCCTCTCCCGCTTCCGGCGCACTCTTCGGCGGCTGATCTTCCTCAACCGCGGTGGCGGCTTCTGTGGGCCTTCCTTGTTCCTGTTTTGCCTTGTCTCGAGCTGTTGCTGTGGTTTTGATTTGGCGTTCCTCCCTAACCGCCACCAGGGCTGCGCTGGCGGAGTAAGGAGTGGCGGCGAGGTAGAGCACCAGGGGCTCTTGAGGACGCGGAGCCACCATGACCGGGGGACTGGTCAGGTATTTCTTGAGATCTTGAAACGCTTTGTCCGCCTCTTTAGTCCATTCAAAGGGCCCCTTTCTCTTCATTAGCTGGAAGAAAGGCAGCGCTCGCTCCCCCAGCCTGGAGATGAAGCGCCCTAGCGCGGTCACACGTTCGGTGAGCTTCTACATTTCTCTGAGGATCTTCGGCGGGCTCATGTCCTCGACCGCCTTGACCTTTTCCGGGTTAGCCTTGATGCCTTGATGGGACACGAGGAACCCCAAGAGCTTGCCTGAGGGGACCCGAACACACACTTCTCTGGGTTGAGCTGCAGGTTCACTGCGTCGAGGCTCGCGAAGGTTTCCTCCAGGTCTTGTATCAGGGTCTTGGCCTCCTGAGACTTCACCACAATGTCGTCAACGTAAGCTTCGACATTCTTCCCAAGCTGCGGGCCCAAGGTGATGTGCATCAGCCGCTGAAAGGTTGCCCCTGCGTTACGCAGCCCAAATGGCATGCATATATAGCAGTACACCCCGCAGGGGGTTAGGAAGGCGGTCTTCTCGACATCTTCTACCGCCATCTTGATCTGGTGATACCCAGAGAAGGCATCTAGGAAGCATAGCAGGTCGCACTCTGCAGTGGAATCGATGATCTGGTCGATGCGGGGGAGCGGGAACGGATCTTGCGGGCATGCCTTGTTGAGGTTGGTGAAGTCGACACACATGCGTTCCTTCCCTCCCTTCTTGGGCACGACGACAGGGTTGGCCAACCAATCCAGGGATCGGACCTCGCGAATGACCCCAACGGCTTCTAGCTTGCGGGTTTCTTGGACGATGAAGGCCTGCTTCTCTGTGGACTGCCGCCTTGCCTTCTGCTTTACGGGGCGCACGTTTGGACACACGTTGAGGTGATGCTCGATTACACTCCTGGGGATCCCTGCCAACTGATCAGGTTCCCAAGAGAATACCTTCTTGTTTGCACGCAGGAACCTGATTAGGGCCTCCTCCTACTCAGGCTCGAGGTTGGCGCCTATGGTGAAAGTGGCACTGGAGGACCCGTCCTCGTCGACAGGTATCTGCTTGGTTTCTGCCTTGTCTTGGGTGAACAACTGCTTCTTCTTGGCGGGCGCAACCCCCTTGGGCTCGGGGGTCCCTGAGTCGGTGGGCTGTGCCGATGCCGCCGTCTTGAAGGTGAGCTCGAGCACTCGCAGCGCGTCGCCGGTGTCCCCGTGCACGATGAAGACACCGCTGCTCCCGGGCATCTTCATAAGGTTGTACGCCGGGTGCGTGGCGGCCATGAACTGGGCCAGGCTGGGTAGCCGAGGATGGCGTTGTAGGGGAGGCCAATGGGGGCAATGTCGAAGTCGACCATCTCCGTGCGGAAGTTGTCGTAGGTGCCGAAGGTTACTGGGAGCCGGATCTGTCCCAAGGAGCTGGATGATCCGCCCCCAACGCCTGAGAAGGGCCGGCTGGGTTGCAACCGTTCCAGGGGTATGCGGAGGAGATTGAAGGCCTCAACTGAAAGCACGCTGAGGCCCGCGCCACCATCGATGAGAGTTCTGGTGACGTCCACCTGGCAGATGGTGGGGGTGCACAACATGGGGAGCGCGCCCGAGCTAGCCGAGTTGGAGGGGTGGTCCTCCGAGCTGAAGGTCAAGCCGGCCTTGTGCGTCGCCCGGTCCGGGGGAGCCCCCCGCCGCGCGAAAACGACGCTGACCCAGTGGACAAACGGTTTGACGTGGTGACTTGTGGGCGGCGCCTGCGAGCCGCCCAGGAGGGCCGCGATGACCGGGGGTGTTGGTGTAGCGGCGCGGATGTCTTGCCGCACGGACTGATGCTGAGACGACGCTTGCTGCTCGTTCCCCGTCGGGCCGGTGGCGGCATTGATAGCGGGCGACGGGGAACGACGAGGATGCCCGCCGACGGGAGCCGTCTGGGCGACGCGGGAAGCGATGGCGGCCCGTCGCTCGACGCGGGCCCGACGAGCGTCGGACATGGACGCGACGGTCGAAGGAGAGCGGAGCGGTGGAAGACAAATTCCGGCGCACCCCTACCTGGCGCGCCAAATGTCGGATTTCGGGTTCCGGCAGACCCTTGAGGTTCGAACTCTGGGGTGTGCGCGGAGACTACGCCCTCTACCTCTCCGTCTCGCAAAGATCTAAACTACTGAAAGAACAGCACAAGAGACACAAGGTTTATACTAGTTCGGGCCACCATTGTGGTGTAATACCCTACTCTAGTTTGTGGTGGGTGGATTGCCTCTTGGGCTGATGATGATGAACAATACAAGGAAGAACAGCCTCGCGAGGGTCTGCTCTTGGCTGGGACGATGAACTACTAGGAGGAGTTCAGCCGCCCTTTTCTCTCTCTCTCTGATTCTCTGCTAGCCCGGGTTCTGTACCTCTCTTGCTCTAGATACTCAATGCCTCTACCTTGGGGGTGGCTAGTCCTATTTATAGGCAAAGGCCCTAGGCCTCTTCCCAAATATTGAGCGGGAAGGGCGCCAACAATTGGCCATTTTGAAGGGGAACATCTGGTACACTTATCCTGACTAAAGTCGGTCCTCGCCTGCCAAAGGCTCTGTGGTGATGCCGTCCTGGGCTCCACGATGACCTCCTCCCCACTGTTGGACTGGTCTTGGTCTTGTTGCACCGAAATGGATGCCTTTGCTCGATCCTCTCGCCTGCGCTTGCCCCCTTTGCACCAAAGAGGAAAGGAGGACACTACGCGGGCTGGCGCCCGCCTAGCGCCCTTGGTCGTCATGGCTTGCATCATGGGCACCTCGTGAGGTACCCCGCCTTGATCTCTCCGCCTCCTCGTGAGCCAGCCTGATGAGGCTGCGCCTAAGGAAGCTCTGCGTCGTCCGCCCCGCGAGGCTTGGCCCCTCGCGAGGGTCTTGGGTCTTGTGTTGATGAAGATGGGCCGTGCTGGGCCTCCTTTGAGTCACGCCGCAGGCCGCAGGCAGGCAAGTCTGGGGACCCCCGTTCCCAGAACGCCGACACCTCCAAACAGGGGAACTTCCTGAAGAGCAGGAAGAAGCGAAAAAAGTAGCCCGTCGCTCTACCATGTACCTGTTCGTCGATGACGTCCTGTACAGGAAGAGGCCGAACGGTGTGAAATTGAAGTGTATCCCTCGAGAGGAAGGACTGGAGCTGTTGGCGGAGATACACGGAGGCATGTGTTCATCCCACATTGGGTCAAGGGCCCTTGCCGGTAAGGCATTCCGGCAAGGTTTCTTTTGGCCCACTGCCCTCCAGGATGCGATGACACTCGTCACCAGGTGTGAAGCGTGTCAGTTCCATTCAAAGAAGCTTCATCAGCCAGCTCAAGCCCTTCAAACCATTCCTCTCTCTTGGCCCTTCTCGGTCTGGGGGCTTGACATACTGGGCCCTTTCCCCCGCGCGGTCGGGAGCTTTGAGTACTTGTACGTTGCAATCGACAAGTTCACAAAGTGGCCAGAGGTGGAAACAGTGAGGAAGGTCACAGCTCAGTCAGCCTTCAAGTTCTTCAAGGGACTAGTGTGCCGTTTCGGTGTACCCAACAGGGTCATCACCGACAACGGCACACAGTTCACAAGCCGCACCTTCATGCAATATACTCAAGACCTCGGCAGCAAAGTCTGTTTCGCTTCCATTGCTCACCCGCGAAGCTATGGTCAAGCTGAGAGGGCAAATGCTGAAGTGCTGCGAGGCTTAAGGACTAAGACCTTTGACAGGCTGCACAAGGGCAAAAGGCGCTGGACTGATGAGTTGCCGATGGTTCTTTGGTTAATCAGGACGACACCAAATCGAGCCACCGGCCAGACACCCTTTGCCCTGGTATACGGGGCAGAAGCAGTTATCCCCACTGAACTCATATACGGGTCACCTCGAGTGCTCGCTTATGATGAGCTTGAGCAAGAGCAACTGCGGCAAGATGACGCACTGCTCCTTGAGGAAGATCGTCTTCGGGCGGCTGTGAGAGCAGCACGCTACCAGCAGGCCTTGCGCCGCTACCATAGCCGCAAGGTTCATGCCCGAAGCCTTGAGGAAGGCGACCTTGTCCTTCGGCGTGTTCAATCGGCCAAGAATTCCAACAAGTTGACGCCAAAGTGGGAAGGCCCTTATCGGGTAATACGAGTCACCAGGCCCGGTGCGGTCCGCCTGGAGACCGAAGATGCCGTTCCGGTGAGCAACTCCTAGAACATTGAGCATCTTCGCAAGTTTTACCCGTAAGGCGCGGCTTGCCGGGCCCCCCGGCAAGCCACCTTTTGTAGAAGCATTGCCGATGATGCATGTAACCCTTCGTACAAAGCCAGGCGCAGACCTTGAGCATAAATAAATGAAGCGCTGGTGCCCTAAGTTATAGCATGCATGCTAGGTCGAGTCTCGTCCTTGGTTAGGGTTGATAGTGCTTAGCGGCGACTAACCCCTAGCTTAGAGGTCGAGTGTGCGTCCCTTTGCCGTTCTATTGTGTTCTTTGATTCGCAGGACTCACACATATCCTTGCCGGACCACTTAAGGATGAAAAAGAGAAGGAGGACGGACCAACATCTAGACCCCGGCAAGCCAGTATTACCGGGGGCTGCAAGAGCAAAGGTTCACCCACGGCAAACCAAAGTTGCCAAGGGCTACAACTTCAGATAAGTTTTTCATCCCTTATCATTCATTCCCTTATGGACTGAGGTATGTGAAACCTCGTTTTTTCCTAAAAAGCTACCGTGCTCCTCTAACCCTAGGCCCTAGGACTCGTTCCTGGGGACAGGTTTGATCGTAGTCGCGACAGCAAAAGGATGAAACGAGGAGCCTGAACCCGCCTCATCCCTGCCTCCGCCAAAGGCGTGAGAAAGGTCGAGTGAGGTGGAGAGACGGCAAGGCCTGTTGCCGGGCGAGGAAATGTTTATCTTAGAGATATCAAGGATTTACTCCTTGTCGTGGGTTCTACCCACAAACAAATGTCCCGGCAAACATCCCTTTTTCATTACAAACATTCCATTCAGGTACAGTCTATAGGGAATGAAAAACATGAATGCTGGGATTACAAGTTTTAAATTTAGCTAAGGTCCGAAGGCTTACAAACTAAAAAGAGATAAGGTGCCCGTAATCCCTTTCTTGTTCCTCTCCTCAGGAGGCAGGCCAAGGAGGCGAAAAGGGCAAAAGAGGTGCCTAGGCGAGCTACGGGTGGTAGAAGACACCAAGAGAACATCCCGGTGGCCGTCCGAAGGCTGGCGGCGCCAGAAGCAGAGCTCGAAGACAAGACGACAGGACGTCAGCACACGTCGAAGGCGTCGGTGCCCGCGTACTCCGAGTTGACGGCCTTGCCGCCCGCCCTCTTCCTCTTCTGCAGCCTCCCAACGCCCGCCGCCCAAGGAGACGACCCCGAGAAGTTCAAGGAGTTGGCGACACGGATGATGGGGTCACCGGTGCCGCACGGAGCGGCACCCGACACCTAGTCGGGCCCGTCATCCTGCCGCCTACTGCCCTCATTGTTGCTGCCGCTATCCTCCTTGTCACTCCCACCCGAGGAGGAGTCTTCGCTATCAGAAGAACTCTCCACACAGCACCTTGCGCGGGTCCCGAAGAGCCCGAAGACCTTGATGGAGAGGAGGCCACCCTCCATCAGCTTGAAATGGATAGTGAGCCCCTCTGTCAGGCGGTGGATGTGAGCGAACGTCTTCCATCCTCGACGAAGATACATCACGTGAGGGGCTGGGAAATCAATGCAAACCCGCGTGCTGCTGATCCCGCAGCCCCTCATATGCAGTCGCAATGACTCCGGCGGATCGAGCTCCATCTCCCGTGCAAATGGAGTTGGGAGGCGAAGGCGACGGCGAGGCGGCCGGCGCAGCCTGACGAAGAACTCGCAAGGGTCGTCCCTAACGTGGCCCTCCATGGGAGGAGGAACCGCTGGCGGAGGCGAGGCCGGCGCGCCGCCCCGTCCTCCTCTTCCCGGAGCGCCTCGGCCTTGCCCACGGCCTCGCCCCCTCCCCCTTCCCCTTGCGGATGGCACTGCCACCGCAGGTACAGGAGAAGGAGGGACGCGTTGTCGAGCGGCGACCCGCGTCGCCACCGTTGAAGGACCAGGGTTCCCTCTCTCCATGGCGAATGGAAGGGAGGGGAGCAGAAGCTGAAGAAGGAAGGAGATGAAGGAATGCAGGATGCCATCCCCCCTCCTCGCTCTTTATAAAGGGACGGGGTGGGGGCTCGGCCGCCCCGCTCCACCAATCAAGATGCGGAAGGCGCAGGGGACCGGGACCGATCCGCTGCCCCAGCCCGCGACGGCCCGGTTTTCCGCCTCCACCGATCGCCACCCCAAGCGCATGCGAGCCACGTGGCGAGCGTGCAGGACCGAGGCGACGGGTGAGGCGACCTCTCCCCACCCCGTGATCAAAGGGAGTGGATGCCTTGAAGACCATGCCTCGGCCCCGTTCAGTAAATGGGCCGCGCCTCCACGCCTCCCTCCATTTATGGGGAAGGAGCGAACCGCCCCCTTTACTACGACGTGACGCATGCGTGCAGAGCTCAGCCCCACGCATGCCGCCCACGTCATACATGCCTCCCCACGCCGTGCCACGCGCGGGACGCATGGAAAGCGCAGCGCGCGAAGAAACTTACCGCGGTAAAAACCGCCCTGCCTGCCCGCACACCGTTTTTGGGCCTAGCCCAATAACGCCTTGCGCTTATGTGTGGCCCAGGCCTGGGGGCTCCTGTCGGTGTACAGAAAGGGGGTACACTTTTTGTACCCCTATGACTGTGCATGGGCAGTCTGAACCACGGGCGCCGCCACACCGAGCACGGCAAGGGAGGTAAACCAAGGTAAGGCCGAAGCTGAAGGGGAGCAGAACAACGCCAAAACCAAGACCGCGAAGAGCAAAGGGAACAAAGCAGACCTGCCCGGCAAGATCCTTGCTGGGGGGCAGCTTTAGCTAGCCCGGCAAGATCCTTGCCGTGGTAGCTCGCCCCACACCTACGGAGCGAGGTCATCCTTGAGTCCACTGCCCCCATGGGGCAAGGATTCAGGAGAGATCCCCGTGGTGGCATGCAGATCTTTGTGAAAACATTCAAGAACAGATACCCACTTAAGAAGGTGATGACCCTTGGCAGGATTCCAGCCAAGGAGGACCACAAGGCCCCCGGCAAGAGCCTTGCCGGGGATGACAGCGAGCGCCACGGCAAGACCCTTGCCAGGCCCCCGGCAAGGCCCTTGCCAAGGACACCCGTGGGGCCACCATCAGGCCCGCACCAGTCGCGCCTCCACCGCCGTTCGCGTGCAGCTGCCGACCCAACTAGTTGGGCAGGCGCCTGTGTGGCAGCATACAGATCTTCATGGAGACCCACCACTGCGCCACCTCAGCTGCTTGCCTACCTACATGGCACTACAAGCACCGCTGGCCAGGGCGCGTGTCAACACCAGAAGGAGCGGTGATAGACGGGACAAGGCTCTCCCCCGTCCCCGATAAAGCAAGGACACCTAAGCAAGGCGCATTAAATGCGCCTTGTCATGTAATGCGAGGGATAAACTCGCATTACTGTACCCTTTCCACCTCCTGTGTGCCACTGTGGCAGCCCCTTTCCTATAAAAGGAGGCCCGAGGCGACCAGGAGGGGGATTCGGCTTTTTGGAGCTCCTCGCGCCCCATAGCTAGCTCAAGAACACAGATATACAATCCACCAAAGCAGGAGTAGGGTTTTACGCATCCTCGCGGCCCGAACCTGGGTAAAGGAACCGTGTGCTATCTGTTCGATCCGCTCTTCTCACAACCCCCGTGCCCCGCAACCGCAGTAGGGATTCTTGTGATCCCATAGGTGTCGTTTCACACCGACATCGGGGTATTTTTATATTGCACAGATAAATCAGAAAATAGACATAAAATATTATTTTTACTTTATTTCAACTAAATAACATAAAATAGAAAGAGGGTACAGAAGGTTGTGCCTTCTAGTTTCATCCATCTCATGCTCATCAAAAGGAATCCACTAACAAGGTTGATCAAGTCTTTTTAACAAACTCATTCTGAATAACATGGAACCGAAGAAATTTCGAATAACACTATGTTACCTCAACGGGGATATGCACATCCCCAATAATAAGAATATCATATTTCTTCTTGACAGTAGGAAGAGGAAATTCAAAACCTCCAAAAATAATCGATGGAATTTTTCCAATAGAGTTGATCCTATGAACTTGAGGTTGTTTCCTCGGAAAGTGTACCATATGCTCGTTACCATTAACATGAAAAGTGACATTGCCTTTGTTGCAATCAATAACAGCCCCTGCAGTATTCAAAAAAGGTCTTCCAAGGATAATAGACATACTATTATCCTCAGGAATATCAAGAATAACAAAGTCCATTAAAATAGTAAAGTTTGCAACCACAACATGCACATCCTCACAAATACCGACAGGTATGGCAGTTGATTTATCAACCATTTGCAAAGATGTTTCAGTAGGTGCCAACTTATTCAAATCAAGTCTACGATATAAATAGAGAGGCATAACACTAACACCGGCTCCAAGATCACATAAAGCAGTTTTAACATAATTTCTTTTAATGGAGCATGGTATAGTGGGTACTCCTGGATCTCCAAGTTTCTTCGGTATTCCACCCTTAAAAGTATAATTAGCAAGCATGGTGGAAATTTCAGCTTCCGGTATTGTTGGGGTATTACTACTGGGCGTAAACCGGCCAGGACAGGCTGGGTTAACTTCGTCAGTAGTTGAGTATGTTTGAGGCCCATGAAGGCAGATGAGGATGATATGTAGGGGTCCAAGGCCCAGAACCGGTTTAAGGCCTGTAGCCGTGAACCGGCATCAGTATGTAACTTGTATTGTAAGTTAGAAATAGTGGAGACCGAACCGGGCACGTTTATGAGCCGGTCTCGGGCTCTGTAAACCGACGAGCGTCACCCATGTATATAAGGGGACGACCCGACGGCGGTTCAGGACAACAGACAACAACTCGAGACTTAGGCGAAGCTTATTTGCTCCCTGGTCATCGAAACCCCATCAATTCCATCACAACTAGACGTAGGCTTTTACCTTCATCGAAGGGGCCGAACTAGTATAAACTCGCTTGCGTCCCTTTGTCCGCTTTAACCCCTTCAAGCTAACCCGTAGCGATGGCTCCATGACTAAGTCCTTTCAAGAGGACATCTGGCGTGACAAAACCACGACAGTTGGCCCACCGTGGGGCTATCGCACGATGGTTTCAAGTTCTTGGAGGGCAACTTCGAAGGACTCAAGGGTTACGCCGTGGGCCAGATGAACAAGAGTCATCGCGGCAAGCTCTACATCGACGATGCAGGATGGGGCCCCGAGGCCGGCTCAATTGAGTACGGGTACCGGGTCCCCTTTGGTGGCATACACGTCTTCATCGGCAAGATCGGTGAACTGGGCCCTGAGCCGGACATCTGCACCGACCTCGTCGAAACGGCTCAGCGTGCACGATCTGCCCGGGTCAAACCGGCCATGAAGTGTGCCTTCGTGGGAGTCATCCATGGAGGGGAATATGAGGATAGATCGGAATCTGGTGGTGAGACCGTTGTTTATTCCGGCGACGAGTCATCGACCGGAGAGACCGAGTTGTTATATCAGTTACAAGATGGACGGATTGGGGGCTGTTCCGATGGCGACAATATTTCGGACCCCTCTGATCTGCCAAACCGGGTTGGAATATTCATCGCCGGTACACAAGCGGCAATCCACTCTTTGACTGCAGCAGCAATGATCTCTGGATCAGTAGCGGCGACGGCCGCCGGGGCAGGAGGCCCTGTGCGCCCGCCGGCTCAAGTTCTATCTGATCTGTTTGATGCGTTGGCTACTCTCATGGCAGAGGCTAACCCGGCGGATCAGAATGCCCACAACGTGGATTGCAAAGATAAAGGATCAGATCACCCAGGCCAAGGCCGATTTGGCGGCTGAGGATGCCAGGATGACTGTGGAGCAAGCCGCTTTGGACGTGCAGGCTTATCGGCTCATGCTGGATCAAAACGCATCGCACGAAGTCCTGAAGAGAAGGCAACGGTCTCGCCTGCCTCCGGTTTACGAGGCCAGAAACCTCTTTAACACCCCAGGGGCAGGGACCAGTAACCCGCCAGTGATAAACCGGGCGGAGGCCCCTGGAGCGGAGGCTCCGGTTCAGCCACATTTGGTGGACCCGCCGCGTTAGAAAAACATTGTGACTCAGCCTGTTCCAACACCTCCGGGTCACTATTCTACCCCAATAGACAATCTCGTTGCTGCCGCTTCACGACTGGAGGCCATCCCAGTAGAAGGTGATTCTCCGGCGGCGGTAGAAACACGCCGGGTTAAGGAGCTTCTTCGGACAGCCTTGATTCAACAGGAAGCGTATTCATACAGCCGTGATCGAATTCATTCCACCCCTCGTCCGAGCCGGAGTTACAACAGGCGTATGGATGAGCCGGCCGTGTCAAGCAATGCACGGAACCGTGAAGCGCCCCGTGGCAACAACCGGGCAGGTGGTATTGGTGATGCTCAGGAAGTGGTAGACCGGGCCCGAGCGCGCAGGGGGGCCGAGTTAGCGGCACAGTATGAAGCTCATCAGCTTACGCCGGTTCGTCTGACCACATCAGTCGAGCCAGGAGTTACCTCTAGTTCTTTGGGGGTACCGTGCCTTGTCCCCGCATTACGCAATGTGCGCCTGCCCAAGGATTTCAAGGGCCCGCGCAAGGTACCAAATTACACTGCCGATTTGTCTCCAGAAACATGGGTGGAGAGCTATGAGATGGCCATGGAGATTCTTGATGTGGATGATGCGGCATGTGCGGAATATTTCACCATGATGCTAGAAGGGATGGCCCGTACTTGGTTAAAAAGTTTACCAGCCAACTCTATCAGTTCATGGGCCGAGTTGAGAGCCCGGTTTATCCAGAATTTTAAGGATACATGCAAGCAGCCTATGTCGATAGTGGACTTAGCGGTCTGTGTCCATGAAGAAGGAGAATCGACGACCCATTGGGTGCGCCGGGTCTCAAATTTTTTGCATTTGTCAGACCGCATCAATGCCGATACAACAGTTATAACCTTGGAAGGCAACTGCTGGTTTGAACCTCCGAAGTTCAAATTGGGACGGCTAAAGCGCCATTGCAACGATATGGGGACCCTCATGGCTGCATTAGTGAAGTATGCCGATTCTGATAGTACCAAGGATCCCGAGTCTGATGATGATAAGACAGGGAAGGGAAAAAAGAGCGGCAACGCCAAAGCACAGCACTACAACCCGGCGGGTCACGGAAACAGCGGCAAGCGCAAAGCGGATAACAGCATGGACTTTGTGGCTAATACCAGCACGCAGGACAAGGGCCAGCGACGAAAGGGTAAACCGCCAAATCACAGTGGAGCGCCTAATCCTAACCCGGATCACCTGTCTTACCTGTTGAACCAGCCCTGTCCAAAACATGGGACGAAGGAGATGCCGGCCAACCACCTTTGGAAGGACTGCTACATCATCCAAGAGTTCAAAAATTCTAATGCTTTCCTGTATGATCACGGATCAGGTAGCTGTTCAGGGTACGGATCTCATGGGCCGGGTTACGGTGGAGGAAATTCCGGTTCAGGCTTCAATGGTAATCAGGGCGGACACAACAATCAAGGTAACCAGAGAAGCCAGGGTGGCTACAGTCAGCAGCAGCAGCAATCGGGTTATCAGAGCAACCCGAAGCAGTTAAATAGTGGTCAATATCATGTCTTCACCACTAGTTTGGACAAGCGTGACCGAAAGGTTCATAAGCGGGCAGTGAACTCTGTTGAGCCGGCAGTGCCCTGTTACTTATGCTGGTCTGAGCAGCCAATCATGTGGAGCAGAGACGATCATCCTCCCCGGGTTTACAATCCGGGTCAACTAGCCTTGGTGGTGGCGCCTTAGGTCGGAGGTTATAAATTCACCAAGGTACTCATGGACGGAGGAAGTAGTATTAACATCCTCTACTATGAAACCTTCCATCGTATGGGGTTAACAGATAAAAATCTTAAACCGTCCAATACGGTGTTCCACGGCATGGTACCTGGTAAGTCAGCGTATCCTGTTGGCAAGATAGCTTTGGAAGTGGCCTTCGGAGATGATTATGACTCCAGATCAGAAATATTGACCTTTGAGGTGGTGAAAATCCAGAGTCCATATCACGCCCTGTTTGGACGGCCAGCTTATGCTAAATTTATGGCACATCCCTGCTATGTCTATTTACAACTCAAGATGCCGGGTCACAAAGGAACAATAACTGTCCATGGAAGCCGCAAGATTGCTTTGGAGTGTGAAGAAGGTGATGTGGCCTATGCTGAGTCGGTTTGTGCCACGGAGGAGTTGAAATTTTACAAGGATAATGTTGATCCGACAGACATGACTCCGTTGAAAAAGCCAACTAAGGAGCATGATCCGGCCCTAAAGTTTAAATCGGCTGCTGAGACTAAGCTTGTTAACTTCGTACCTGGCGATTCGTCCAAGCAGTTCAACATCAGTGCAAACTTGGATCCGAAATAGGAAAGCGCACTCATCTAGTTCATCCGTGAGAATCGGGACATCTTTGCGTGGAAGCCTTTTGACATGCCAGGTGTACCGAGAGAACTCGCTGAGCACACCCTTAATGTTGATCCCAAGTATAAACCGGTGAAGCAGTTTCTCCGCCGATTCAACAAAGAAAGACGTAAAGCTATGGGAGAGGAAGTAGCCAGACTCTTAGCGGCTGGATTTATCATTGAAGTTTTCCATCCTGAATGGTCAGCTAATCCGGTGCTAGTCCTTAAGAAGAACAGCACATGGCGTATGTGTGTGGATTAGACAGATCTTAACAAAGCTTGTCCAGCAGATCCTTTTGCCCTCCCCCGTATTGATCAAATTATTGATGCTACGGCGGGTTGTGAGCGTTTGAGTTTTTTGGATGCATATTCTGGTTATCATCAGATCAAGATGACAGTTAAGGACCAGGAGAAGATGGCCTTCATAACTCCCTTTGGAGCCTTCTGCTATGTGTCTATGCCCTTTGGGCTCAAGACTGCCCAGGCGACTTATCAACGGTGTGTGCAGAATTGTCTTCATAAGCAAATCGGCCGTAATGTTCATGCCTATGTGGATGATATTGTGGTCAAGTCAAGAAATAAGGAGACTCTGATTGACGATTTGAAGGAAACCTTTGATAACCTGCGGACATACAAGATGATGCTCAATCCGGCCAAGTGCGTCTTTGGTGTACCGGCAGGCAAGTTATTGGGTTTTCTGGTATCTAACAGGGGCATTGAGGGTAATCCGGAAAAGATCACAGCTATCACCTCCTTGGCTAAACCGAAGTGTATCAATGACGTTCAACGCTTGGCAGGCCGGATTGCCGCGTTGAGCCGGTTTATCAGCCGCCTCGGTGAGAAGGTGATTCCTTTGTATCAGATGCTGAAGAAAACGGATAACTTCGTCTGGAGTTCTGCCGCTGATGAAGCGTTTGAGGACTTAAAGCGGCAGTTAGCTAATCCGCATGTTCTTGCTGCTCCGGTGGACAAGGAGCCATCACTATTATATGTGGCAGCTAATGCCCGAGAAGTCAGCGTGGTTATTGTGGTGGAGCGCAAGGAAGCAGGCAAGGAATATCCGGTTCAACGTCCGGTTTACTATATCAGTGAGGTACTTATTGAATCCAAGCAAAGGTACCCGCATTGGCAGAAATTGGTGTATGGAGTTTTCATGGCAAGCTGGAAGCTTAAACAGTACTTCCAAGGTCATCCCATCACAGTGGTCAGCTCTGCTCCTTTGGGAGATATAATCTAGAACAGGGAGGCAACTGGCCGGATTGCCAAGTGGGCCATAGAGCTTGGGCCTCATGGGTTGAAATACATACCTCGGACGACGGTCAAATCTCAAGCACTTGTGGATTTCATCAATGATTGGACAGAACTACAAGCACCTGAAGAGAAGCCGGATCACACCTATTGGACTATTCATTTTGATGGGTCCAGGCAATTGGAGGGCTCAGGGGCTGGAGTCGTGTTAACTTCCCCACGAGGTGATAAGTTCTGTTATGTTCTCCGCTTAATGTTCCCTTGTACTAACAATGCAGCTGAGTATGAAGCTTTACTCCATGGTATTCGGATGGCTAAGGAAATGAATCTAAGCCGAGTTAAGTGCTTCGGTGACTCGGACCTGGTGGCTTAACAAGTGTCTGGCACTTGGGATTCCAAAGATCCGCTCATGGCAGCATATCGTCGTGAGGTGGATATTTTTGCAGGTCACTCAAAGGTTATCAGGTGGATCACGTGGACCGACGTAAGAACGAAGGGGCGGACACTTTGAGTCGATTGGGTTCTCAACTAAAACCGGTCCCACCTAATGTCTTCTTGGATGTTCTGCATAATCCGTCCGTCAAACTCCCTGGTGAAGAGGATCTGGCTATTCCTGATCTGGAAGCTCAATTGGTGGCGGCTCTTCATGTCATTCTGGATTGGACGTTTCCTTATCTCGCGTACATGAACCAGGGTGAGTTACCAGAAGATGAGACTCTGGCCAGGCAGATAATCCGGCGGTCCAAGTCCATGACTATTATCAATGGAGAGTTGCATCATTGCAGTATGTCAGGGGCGTTTCAACGTTGTGTGTCTCCTGAGGAAGGCTGTGAAGTTTTGCATGAAATCCATGAAGGAGATTGTGTTCAGCACGCCGGTTCAGAATCTTTGGTGGCCAAGGCATTTCTTCAAAGTTTCTATTGGTTAACTGCTCATGCTGATGCGGAGGACTTGGTCCGACGATGTGATGGCTGTCAGAAGTTCTCAAGGCGTGCTCGTGTGCTAGCTCAAGAATTGAGGATGATTCCAATTACTTGGCTGTTTGCAACTTGGGGGCTGGATATGTTTGGGCCTTTCAAAAGGTCCAAGGACAAGAAAAACCACCTCTTGGTGGCGGTTGACAAGTTCACAAAGTGGGTGGAGGCAGAGCCCGTTAGCAAGTGTGACGCAGCCACGGCGGTTCAATTCATCAAAAAGGTGATTTTCCGGTTTGGCTTTCCACATAGCATTATCAGTGATAATGGTACCAACTTGTCCAAGGGTGCCATGAAGGAGTTCTGTCAACGTGAGCACATCCGGCTTGATGTGTCATCAGTGGCTCACCCACAGTCCAATGGTCAGGCGGAGAGGGCTAACCAAGAGATCTTGCGAGGCATCAAACCCCGGCTTATGGTTCCTTTGCAGCGGACGCCGGGTTGTTGGGTTGAGGAGCTACCTTCAGTGTTATGGAGCATCAACACCACACCCAATAGATCGACAGGTTACACGCCGTTCTTCATGGTTTATGGAGCGGAGGTGGTTCTTCCCAGTGACATCCGTCATGAATTAACTCGTGTAGCGGCATATGTTGAAGCGGACAACGAAAAAGCATGACAAGACGCTCTTGACCTGTTGGATGAGGAGCGTGACATAGCGGCTGCCCGTTCGGCGATTTATCAGCAAGATCTACGTCGCTATCACAGTCGCCGGGTTAGAACCAGAACCTTTCGAGAAGGAGATTTGGTGCTTCGGCTCATCCAGGATCAGACGGATATGCACAATTTATCCCCACCTTGGGAGGGACCTTTTGTGGTCATCAAGAATCTACACAACGGGTCATACTACCTCATTGATGTTCGAGAGTGCAAAGACTCATGTAAATCGGAGGAGGAGACCAACCGGCCGTGGAACATTGCTCATCTTCGGCCTTACTATACTTGAGCTATAGGCTCTACTTATGTACATATTATGACAATGTATATATTATGATCAATACAATAAACCGGAACCTCAGCTAAAGCGGGGTCTCTGTTATTTTTACATCATGTGTGGTTACACGGAGCTTCTATCTTTCAAGCGGCGCCCGGTTTACCGCTTGAGTTAGCTTCTCAAAAGCTTTATATTATATCACTTGGGGGCTTTGGTCATGTCTGAACCATAGCAACACCTTTTGATAGGCGAAAAGCCACAACATCACTTGGGAACTTGGTCACGTCTGAACCATAGTCATGCCTCTTGATCGGCCTAGTGCCACAGCATCACTTGGGGGCTTGGTCGAACCCGAACCATAGCTACACCTCTTGATCGGCGTAATGCCAACACATCATTTGGGGACCTGGCTGACTCGAACCATAGCTAATGCCTCTTGATCGGCTCAAAGCCTCATTTGCAATGGTTTTATCTTTGCCTTTGCTTGAATTCTGTTTTCTTTTTTGAGAAACATTTCTTTTGTTGCGTTTTCAAACCGACATTATTACATCGGTTCGACTATCAATTACAAGTCGATCAGGACCAGTGGCTGGAAATCAACGGTTGCCCAGTCGGTTCCAGTTAACGCTTGAAACACAGCTTCATCACTGATCAGCAGCGACGGTTCAATATCAGGAGCGTAAGTATGCTTACATATTGGTGGTATAAGGTTCTCAGCCTCAGGAACTGGTGCAGCAACTCGCTTGTTTTGATTGTCATATTGGGCTTGATAGTGGGAAAGATCCGCCTCTTCAACCAGTTGATAAGCCAGTGGGCGCACTTCCCGGTTTATGGTCTGGAGATCCGCTTCATCAAATTTTGTCCCGTCTTCCTTCAAGCTGGGATAGCCTTGGGCTGCTTCAATAGGATCAAAGTCAGGCACCCACGCGTTTGCCCGGATTAGGGCGTTGAAAGCACCTGTTCTAGCAGCAGATTTCTTCAGCTCTTCAACCCGGGCAAGGAGCATAGATAACCTTTCCAGGGTGTCTTTGATCAAGGTGGTCGGTAGATTGTTGTGGGAAGCAGTATAGATGATCCGTTGTGCACCCATGTACAGTTGCTCTATCAAAGTATAGGCAGCTTTCAACTTCTTCCGCACATCCGATCCCAAGTGGCCAATGCGAGTTCTTGTATAATTGCAAGGGTTAGTAAACCAGCAGATACATGAAAAGGTATGTTCAATTCGGAGAACAAGGATACCTGCCAAATATAGCTACAGTCATGGCATGAACCTGTCGCTTCACACTGGTCAATTCTTCAACCACCGGTTTAAGAGCAGCTTCTGCTTTTTCAGCCCTTTGCGATAAAGTGGCCTTCTCAGTTGCCCAATCCGCCCGCTCTTTGTTGAAGCCCTCCTTAAGTTTCTCCATCGTGCTTAAAGCACTGGTCAATTCTTCTTTTGCCTTGGAGGTTTCTGCATGTTGCGACTTAAGGTTCTCTTGTAGATCGGCGGTTTGACTTTCTCTCTTGCTCAACTCGGCCTGCATACAGATAGTTATATGATGAAATGATAGTACAGATTTGAAGTACCAACCACATAACAAGTTATGCCCTTGGTACTTGGGGTCTAATGCATATTTGCTCTTCATCGTATAGTTTCTACAAAGTCCCAAGCTCAATACAAGTGTTCAACTTAGCACTTGGGGGCTAATGGCTATTTGTTCAAAGATTACTGATACAGGAATTATTGTTCTCTAAAGTCCCGGTTTAACTTTGTAAAGTTGAACCGGCCCTTGGGGCTACGTCAGCAAAATTCAGATGAATTGAGGTTCACATTGAATACTTACTCAATTCCCGGATTAAGTTGATATCTTAAACCGTCACTTGGGGGCTATTGGAGTGGATAAAGCTACCAAATAATACAAGAAGGGAAGCATATAGGAAGTTACCTCATATTTTTCCTTCATCATATTAACTAGTCCGGCCTCATAGTCGCGGCTGGTGTACAGCCAGTTCAGATAGCCGGAATGAAGATCTTCAGCGTCCAGAGCGGCGTATGTTGATAAATCAGCACTCCATTTGCCTTTGCCAACCGCCGAGAATTCCTGTTTTGCAGTATGTTTTGACAAGGCAACAGGGTTGCTCGGTTCAGTACGACCAACGCTAGTGATAAGCACATCATCATCTTTTTCTTCCGCGGCGCATATTGAGGTCGCCGGTTTGTCAGTATTCTTGGCTGGACTAGCCGGTTTATCAGTCCGGATAGGGCTTGTTGGCTGATCAACAGGGCCTGTGGTATCAACATTTGCCTATTCAGCGACAGAGTCATGGTCTTGCGGTGGCGGGTGATTCAGCACATCATCAAGATTGGCCTCTTCAGGATCTGGTATCTTGTCCGGTTCAGCAATAGTATTTTCCTCTGCCGTTTTGTTCAAGCGAGCTTTCTTGCTTGGTCGGGGCTTGGCCCTGAGGAAAAATTAAGAAGGATCAGTACAACATATGTTAAAATAATATATCAAAGATATAAGACGGAATATAACTTACCCAAGCACTGTTTTGAGAGATGGAAGCTGGGTGGCTGATGACTCGCCAGAGGATGAATGAGAAGTGCCCTGGTAATTGGAATCAAACGGATTAAGAGGTTGACGGAAACAACCCGCTTTAGGGCGTGGAGTAGCAAGAGAATTAGAGACCTCTGAACGGCGTTTCTGAACCGGATTGTTTGGTAAACCGGCGGAGGTAACTACCTGGCCGCTATGCCGAGTTGTGCGGCGAGCCTCGTGCTGTTGTGTCTTCATAAGAAAGTTTAGGTCCAAATAAGCAAAAGGATGAGAAAATTTAACTTTCCGGTTTGCCCGATGGACTTTTAGTGAAGGCAAAGGATTTGAATTGTAGGAAAGAACGATTACCTCTGCAGCATCGGCATGACTGAATTCAGCATCGTCCTGGCAATAATCATCATCAATAAGGCACATGAAAAATAAACCAAGTGAGTCAATTTCTACCTCAAGATCCGGGTTACCCACATCATCATCAGCTGGTGGATTAGAGGATGCAGTGGTTCTCTTCCTGTTAGCAGGTCTCTTCACAGCTCTGGTCTTTGGCCGGGTTGGTTTCACCGGTTTATCTTGTGGAGGTTTCTTGTTCCAGAACGGGTCATCGCCCTGTAAAAAATAATAACATTTTCAGATACTATTTGGACAGAAGCAATCTCAGATATTCAGATGGAATGATTTTTACCGATGGCGGTATGTTGATGGCGCAAAAGGCAGGTAGGCCGGTTTGAGCGCAGGTCTCTTCCGGTTCATTCAACATCTTTTTGACAGCTTCGGTAACTTCGTCGTCTGTCAATTGGATATCAATGTGCCGCAGAGCATCCTTTACATCACCTGTATACTTGTACATCAAACCGGGGCGTTGGCTTAAGGGCAGTTGTCACGACCGGTTTTCCAATAAAAATATTTATTGAGAAACCAATCTTTTGGGTCCAGTATGAGAGAAAATCCTCCTCACTGGTAGACAACTCTTGATACAATAAGTCAGAAGCACAGGATATGTTACAGGGTTGAGCTAAGGGTGCTCAACAATTTATTACAAGCGCGCCAATAATTATACATAATGGCGGTTATGACACAATGGTGTGGTGGCATACTACTGACTCGAGGATAAAGCGATGGTGGAATAATACAGTGGGGAGTGAGATAACATGGCTCTCAAACTAGCATCTCATCGAGCGTCGAGGTGAAGCTCGATGTACTTTATTCGGGTTGCGGAAGCGGATATAATATAGTGACCAAATCCAGGGTCGCGTGAGATTGACTGGGATTCCTCTAGGCGTCGGACTCGCTATCGAACTCTTCATCCATGAGATCACCTTCGTTAGCATCTTTCCAAATCAACAACCCAGTGAGTACTTTGAAAGTACTTGCAAGACAGTTCGGACGTAAGATATAACAAATGCATGCATGAATGCGTCATGATTAATTTACCAATGCATAATTGAGATAATAGCAGGCATGGTAAGTAAAAAGGGAATCGGCGGTAGTCCGCCTGAAATCCCAACAATAAAGTAAAGGAAACCAATCGAGTGTCTGGAGCGACGCCACGAAAGGTGAACATATAAGTAAAAGGAGAATCATGCCACAGTCGGGCATCTATGCGACACCACATAAAGGGCTTAAAAATAAATGCCGCAGTCGGGCGTCTAAGCGACACCACATAAAGGGCTTAAAAGAAATGCCGCAGTCGGGCGTCTAAGCGACACCACATAAAGGGCTTAAAAGAAATGCCGCAGTCGGGTGTCTAAGCGACACCACATAAAGGGCTTAAAAGAAATGCCGTAGTCGGGCGTCTGAGCGACACCACATAAAGGGCTTAAAAGAAATGCCGCAGTCGGGTGTCTAAGCGACACCACATAAAGGGCTTAAAAGAAATGCCGCAGTCGGGCGTCTAAGTGACACCACATAAAGGGCTTAAAAGAAGTGCCGCAGTCGGGTGTCTAAGCGACACCACATAAAGGGCTTAAAAGAAATGTCGCAGTCGGGCGTCTAAGCGACACCACATAAAGGGCTTAAAAGAAATGCCGCAGTCGGGTGTCTAAGCGACACCACATAAAGGGCTTAAAAGAAATGCCGCAGTCGGGCGTCTAAGCGACACCACATAAAGGGCTTAAAAGAAATGCCGCAGTCGGACGTCTAAGCAACATCGCAGAAAGGGCTTATGAGGAAAATAAATAACAGCACTGCCGCAGTCGGACGTCTGAGCGACATCACAGAAAGGGCTTTCTTCATAACGAAAATAATACACATGTTAGATTAATCAGCTCAGGTCAATATACGGGTTAGTCCATCCACAGGAATAAACATTTAACCGGACTCAGCATGCTTATGATTCACCGGAGTATCTGTCACCAAAACTGGCACTTGTCAGAATAAGTTAGCACAGAACTTGGATATGGATAGGATGATTTGAAGAATTTATGACTCTGCAGAGTTTGTACAAAAATTTCCCACAGCCAACGGATTTCCGTAGTCACGAAGGACTAGTTCCCTTTACGGTATTTCGGAAGAAAACACAGCTAACCAGTACACACCCATCCAACCTCTCGATGCCAGGAATCACCCTAGACATCGTCCAAGAAAAACTTCTGAGACGAGGAGATCACAATCTCGAATAGCATGGGATCAAATTTATATACGTGTGCTCTAAGGGGTGCCCCCCTCTCGGTCCCAACCGGAAACACCCATGTGTCACATCCCTAGTTCTGGTATGCTCTGGGTTAGCTAGTCATGTGTTGCATCATGTTTAATTTGCTTTTAAACTTGAAATGGGGATTGATCTAAACCCTAGATCAAATGCAAATCAAATAGGTTCAACCAAAATATTTTCAATGACCTCAAAATATCCTTCTAAAATGTTCATGATTTATGGAAAAAGGTGAAAGCCTCTACCAGAGATGATGCATATTTTTCAAGGACATTTTGGCCATTGAATTAAATCATTATGGTAATTGAGTTGGAGTTTAAAATTTACCATTAAATATTGGTTGCTCCAAATATTCTGAAATTTGTTGTGTGGTTTGAAAATAATTCAAATACTCCTCACAAAAAATTACAGAATTAACCAAAGTGTTTTGGTTAGTATTTTATTTGCAAAACAGTAGCAGAAATTAGAAAAACTAAAACAAATAATAAAAGGGAGGGAGAGAAGGCCACTAGGCCACCTACCTAACCTACCTGGCGGCCCAGCTGCGGCCAGCACTGTTGGCCCAGCCCAGCAGGCGCCCCCACCGTCTTCATCCTCCTGCCAGTAGGCAGGAGGGCGTGTGGTCGCCGCGCGTGGGCACGCGCCGGCCACCTCCTGCTTACCTGCTCGCCGCTGGACTCACCCGAGGGCGCCACGCACTTCTGCCCGACCCCCTCGACCGCTCCCCTCTCTCCCGTGCCTTCCCTCTCCTCTGCTCTCTCTCCCACCCGGACCCGAACGCGTGAGAGAGCGCCGCCATGCACCGCCGCGGCCACAACCACTCCCTCGCTCCCTTTCCGTCCCAGGCGTCTCCGCCTCGCCATATTTGTCCTCTCCACCGAGTCACGCGGCGCCAGAAGCCCTGCAGTGCCGCCACCGCCGCTGTTTCCCTCGTCGGCCACCGAGGATCTTCACCGTCGATTCGCCACCGTCGTCGCTTCCCCGAGCTCGCTGACCTTCTCGACGCGACCCATGTGAGCCTCCGGTCGATTCCCCTCTCCTCCCCGCGTTGATTTCACGCTGTAGTATATAGATGCACTGGAGCCGAGTTGTGCTCGCCGCCGGCGAAGTCGTCACCGTGGCTAGAGCAAGCTCAGCTTGCCCCTGAGCACGTCATCGCGCTCGTGCTTCTCCCAGGAGCCGAACTAGCCCACCCGTTCGTCCCACCGTGCACCACAACGCCGATTCCAAGAACTCCCGAACTCCGGCCGCCGCGCAAGTCGCTGCCGCCGTCGACTTAGCCCACCGGAGCCGCTGCTGCGTGCACCACTCGACGCGGACGAGCCTCCCCGTCGCGTAGATGCCCTCCGCCGGCTATTTGGTCGCCGGAGAAGGAATCCCGAGCCCCTCCGCCGTCTCTGGCCTTGCCGGCGACGAGCGTCGGGTCAACTCCGGCGAGTTTGACCCGGGTTGACCCGGTTTGACTTCCCCCTGACTCACTGACGTGTGGGCCCAGGCCCCTGCTTAATTAGTGTTAATTTAATTAGTGTTAATTAACTTAGTTAACCCACTGACTCGCTGACATGTGGGCCCAGCCCTGCTGACATTTTAGTTAACATTAGCTTAGCGCTAATTAACTCAGTTTATTAACTGAGTCACTGACCAGCGGGCCCCACTGGCCAGGTTTGACCTGGTCAGCCGCCGTTGACCTGCTGACATCACGATGACGTTATGCTGATGCAATAATGTAATTTCTGGATTTATTTCTATTCAGGAAATTCCAGAAAATTGCCTAAACTTCTAAAAATCATAGAAAATTATCTATAACTCCAAATGAATAGATTTATATATGAAAAATTATCAGAAAAATTCAAGGAATCCATCTGTACCATTTTCATGCATGTTTGAACAATGTTTGTCCTCTGTTTTGGACAAAACAAATAAAGGACATTTAAATAATCATATATGGAGTTGGATTTTGAATCATGTATTCAAACCAACTTCATTTAAATCATAGCTAGATGCATTAGCTCAAATCAAAGCATATTGCCATGTCATGATCATGCATCATATTGTGGCATTGCATTGATTGTGTTCTTTCCCAGTTGCCGGTGTTTGGCCCCTCTCGATAGACTATGTGCCGACGATGAGATCGATGACACTGATGAAGAACTATATTATCTTCAGAAGTGCCAGGCAAGCAAAAACCCCTTGTTCATTCCGATACAATCCCACTCTCTCGCTCCTGCTCTCTTTTATTGCATTAGGACAACAACGATTCATGTGTTACTTGCTGCGGTAGCTGAACCCCTTTATCCTTTGCATGACCTGTCATTCCACAGTAAATAGATGAAACCCACTAGCATGAGTAGGAGTTGTTTGAGCCCTGTTGTGCCTACTCATTCATGCTTGTTGTCATGCCTGCTACTGCTTAGAGTTGAGTCGGGTCTGATTCATCGGGAATGAATTGGAATGTGGTGAACATGTCCTACTGTTGAGAGCTAAGTGTGTGAACACGATTTGGTAAAGGTAGCGGTGAGAGGCCATGTAGGAGTACATGGTGGGTTGTCTCATTGCAGCCGTCCTCAGGAACTGAGTTCTGTGTTTGTGATCCATGAACAGTTACTACCACACATTGGGCTCCGGGCGCTCCAAGCTCTCTCGACTTATTAATCAACTTGATCTCTATCCAGGAGTTGCAACTAGTTTCTGATGTTTGTAGGTAGTGTTAGTAGTCTACCAAGTGGTACCCGGTACAGGTGGGCTTGGGACAGACTAGGCACAGTGGCACGGTGTACCAAGTGGCACCCGGTTGGTGGGCTTGGGAACCCTGCTCACATCGTTTGGGGCCGTGAGCGACACCCCGGCCGGATCTCCTTGCGGATGGAACCCGAATAGGCGATAAACCTGGACTAGAGACTTGTGTGGTTAGTCAGGTCGTGGCCGACTCCCTCGCCCGGCTTCCGCTTGAAGGTTGCCGAGGTACATGACGTGTACAGGGCGATAAGTGGCGAGAGCGTGTGTGAAGAAGTACACCCCTGCAGGGTTATCATTATCTATTCGAATAGCCGGATTCCTCGGATATGGAAACTTGGACCCCTTGCATAGTTCATAGACAAGTGAAAGTGGATACTCTAAAATGCGCAAGATAAGCGTGAGTGCTATGGATGGCCTTCTCGTAGGGAGACGGGAGCGGATCCATAGTGGTGTATTGATATGGTGAATATGTGGACTCGTGTGCGCCACCTCAAAAGAGTTACTTGCAGTCGTAGTTCAGGATAGCCACCGAGTCAAAGCTGGCTTGCTGCAGTTAAACTCCACTACCCCCTTTTGATACTGATGCATATGTAGTTAGTTCTGATGTAAGTCTTGCTGGGTACATTTGTACTCACGTTTGCCTATTTATGTTTTTGCAGAGAGACTTCAGTCTCGCTAGTAGTATCGCTTGGACTTCGACGTTTAGCTTGATACCTCAGCTACGATCTTGTGCCCTCGGCAGGATCTAGTAGATAGTCAGGCTTCTCAGCCTTTTTCATTTGTAGATGTCTGTACTCAGACATGTTAAGCTTCCGCTTGTGTTTTGACTTGTATGCTCTGAGTGTTGGGTCATGAGACTCATGTTTGTAATATCTCGCTCCTCGGAGCCTAATGAATAAATACTTTGAGTCGTAGAGTCTTGTTGTGATGCCATGTTGTATTTACACATATCGAGCATATTGTGTGTATGATTGAAATGCTTGGTATGTGTGGGATCCGACTATCTAGTTGTTTATCCTTGGCAGCCTATCATATGGGGAAATGTAGTCTAGTGCTTCTGAGCGATAGTAGTCCGCTACAGCCCGGTTCACCGAAGTCCTGCTAGCCCAGCACTACTGCTCGGAACACTTGACTGGCCGGCATGTGATTCACTTCGTTCCTGTGTCTGTTCCTTCGGGGAAATGTCACGCGGTGACATCCGGAGTCCTTCCTAGCCTGCTACAGCCCGGGTTACCGGAGTCCTGTTAGCCCAGTGCTACAGCCCGGATTCACACGTTGATGACCGACATGCTCGATGTGATTCATGTATGCCTGTCCTCATAGGTTAGCGCCGCTTTGGGTTCACGACTAGCCATGTCGGCCCGGGTTCTCTGTCATATGGATGCTAGCGACACTATCATATACGTGAGCCAAAAGGCGCAAACGGTCCCGGGCCAGGTAAGGTGGCACCCGTGGGAACACCGTGCGTGAGGCCACAAAGTGATATGATGTGTTACATGCTGGATCGGTGTGACTTAGGATCGGGGTCCTGACAGCGTTGGTCACCCATGCCCCCTGACCGGATGACTGGCTTTAATCCAGGGCCATGGAACCATCATCCCGGCCTCTCCTTTTGGTGTGTACCAGGAAAGCGGGTTGCAACTTACTAAACCATATTCCTTGCGAAAAATATGTGGTAGTACAGGGAGGGAATGTGGACGGGAACCGAACTGATACGGGCTGACACTGAAGTCAAGAGTATGGCATAAGACTAGCATGCTACAACACTGCCGTCTTATCCATCCTCATGCCAACACATGGCCATGCATACTCACATCCAACAACGTTTGGATCATCGAACTCACTTGCTTTAACAATGCATGGAAATAACGTTCCTCGATATGCTCATCAATATACCATGCAACTAGCTAAATGCAAAACATGCCAAGACACTCATCATATCCAAAGTTCAAACATGCTTGCCTGGTTCAGAGTAGTCGGAGCCTAGCTCGGTGAAGTTTGCGGTCCCGTCACCTCCGTCGGTATCTACGGTATAAAGAGAATACACGCACTATCGTAAATACCAAGAGGTGCACAGAAATTAATCCAAATATTTTTCAAATAAATCTGATAAAAAACTAGGCAAAATTTTGAAGAGAACAGAAAAAGAATCACTAAAAAATATGCTTCTGTTAAAAAGTTATAAAGGTTTTTGTCCAGGGACCCATCTGTAATGAAACAGAAACTTCCTAGGGTTCTTTTTATAAAAACAGAAAACGCTTCAGTCCTGAATACGCCGGCTCAGAGGAGAAAGCGTATTTTGCCCGAAGGCGTTTTCAGAAAACAATTCGAAAAGAAAAGAAATCTGACGGGGTGGTCCCACCCGTCGGGTTTGAAAGCAGTGGCAGAGCTCTTGGCGCCAGAGAGCCCCGGCGATCGCCGGCGGCGATTCACGGCGATGCAGGGGGATCGGAGGTTACCTACGCGCTCAGGGTGCTATTCCGCATCGATCGGTGGTGGTGGTGGCTGTCATCGAGCACCACGTCGGCGGTGGCTTCTGCTCCGGCGGACGGCGGTTCGGGCGTGGATGGAGTTCGCCGGAGAGGGCTGCAAGTTGCAAATTGATGAGGGGGTTAGAGTGCTAGGTGTGGCAGAAGGCTGCAGATGAGGTTTGGTCGCCGGAGATGGCCTCACCGCAGTGAACGCTGCTGGAGCCCGAGGCGGATGGAGGTGGCCGGAGTCGAGGAAGAAGGGCTCCTCGAGGCCCCTCTAGAGGCCAGGCAGGGTGTAGCGAGGTGGTGGAGCCGTGCGGGAGTGAGAGCAGGCTCGGGGGCGCTATATATAGCCGCCCCGAGGCGGTTGCCGAGAATGGGGTTCTCCGGCGAGGTGATTACGGCGGTGCTGTGGTTGCACAGGAGGGTTCGGAGGTTGAGCGTCGTCGTGGGTGCTCCCTGGTTCCGTTTATGTGCTAACAGCGTCGGGATTAGGTTGCTTAGGGGGAGCTCGACGGAACGGGGTGGCGCGGGCCCGGCGGCGGCAGAGAGCATGCTCTGTGCGTGCCGCGCCACGGCGACGGTGCTACATGCATGCGCTGGCGAGGAGATGGCCACACGGAGTTTGGGCGGCGCTGAACGGCGTTGCGCCGCCGTTCTGCTCCCTGTCGGCCGGTACGGTGGTTCGGCCGCCGCAAGACACGCCGGCGCAGGCGGGCCAGGGCGCCACCGACACCAGGAAGGTGCCAAGCGCGCGTGCGAGGCTCCGGACAAGCAGGCCAGGCGGCGAGCAACGTGCCAAGGGCACTGTGAGCATGTGACTGAACTAACTGACGAAGATCGACACTGAATTCCGAATTTAACTGAAAATGGTTGAAACAGTGCCTGCAAGGTGTTCGACAGAATGATCTAGGCATGTAGGGATTTTTCCTCAAGCTGATCTTTCGTGGGGTGGCTCCTCATTGCTCCAGTAGGCTGCCTGATTTTTGGTGGAATTTTTGGGTAAGTGGAAATATGAATTTCACCAAATTTGGCAAATCTGGTCCAAACTTGCAGGGAGTGAAAGTTAAAATATTTGAAAAGAAGATGAGTGGATTAAGATGGTTCCAGGTTGAGGGTACCAAGGACTAGCCAGTAGAGTTGGTTTGAGGTCCAAATACAAATGCTATAGGGTACTTGCTTTGTAAATGACTCAGGCTCAAAATAAAGATCAGAAAAGATTTGAGAGGTGAAATAACTAAAATGAAATCCAAAACTTGTTTGGTTTAGAAGAGACAGAGGACTTAGGTTGTTTTCAAGGAGGAGGGGAGGTTTTGAATGGGTTTTACTACATGGGCAAAAATACAAAGTCATGGGTAGTTTTCAATATATGAAAATCCCCAATTCTCATAGAGTTTTCTTATAAAAAGAAAAAAGATTAAACTCCAAAAATAATTAGAGAGGGATTCAACAGAGAAGTAGTTTTTAAAAGATCAAACCCAAAGTTTGAAGAGGGAAACAGAAATAGCAATCCTTGCCCATAAAAAAAGTTTTTAAGAGGAAGGTTTTTTTTTCTGAAAGAAAGAAAATTTAAATGCCCTCTTTTCAAAACCAACAAAGGTTTTGCTAAAGACCAAATGAAAAATTTTGGAGTGTCACAACACCTACCCCCTTAGGAAAAATCTCATCCCCGAGATTTCAGCTGTTCCATAAATAAGTGCGGATGCTCTGCTCGAAGAAAATCCTCTCTTTCCCAAGTTGCTTCACTATCAGTGTGATTGCTCCACTGAACTCTGAAAAATTCAATGGTCTTCTGTCGGGTCCTCCTTGCAGACTCCTCTAATATCTTCACGGGACGTTCCCTATAAGTGAGGTCTTGTTGCACGTCAATGCTCTCATGGGATACTTGTTTCTCTGGGTTGCTTACGCACTTTCTTAACTGCGAAACGTGGAACACGTTGTGGATCTCTGACAGTTCCTTAGGTAAGTCTAGCTGATACGCTACTGTGCCTTTTCAGGCCACTATACATAATGGTCCGATGAATCTTGGCGCTAGCTTCCCTTTTATTTTGAATCGTTGTAACCCCCTCATAGGGGATACTCGTAGGTATACAAATTCACCGGGTTCGAAGTTCACCCTACGATGCTTCTGATCGTAATAACTCTTCTGTCGGCTTTGAGCGGTCTTGAGTCTATTTCTGATTAGCTTGACCTTTTCCTCGGCTTCTCTGAGCATGTCTGGTCCGAAGATACAGCTGTCTCCAGTTTCTGACCAATTTAACGGGGTACGACATCTCCGTCCATACAAAGCCTCAAATGGTGCCATTTGCAGGCTGGCCTGGTAACTGTTGTTGTACGCGAACTCGGCATATGTCAGGCTCTCTTCCCAACTAGCTCCATATGTGAGGACACATGCTCTCAGCATGTCCTCTAAAATCTGGTTTACGCGTTCTGTCTGTCCATCGGTCTGGGGGTGGTATGCTGTACTGAAGGCTAGTTGAGTTCCCAGAGCCTGTTGTAAATGATCCCAAAATCTTGAGACGAACTGAGTGCCTCTGTCACATATTATGGTCTTCGGAACACCGTGCAAACAAACTATACGGGAGAGATATATCCTGGCAAGCCTCTGAGTGGTGTGGGTCGTCTTTACTGGAATAAAGTGTGCCACCTTGGTTAATCTATCGGTGATGACCCATATGGCATCATTTCCGTGTCGTGACTGAGGTAATCCGACAATGAAATCCATCCCTATTTCATCCCATTTCCACTCAGGTATTTTGTTTGGTTGCAGTAATCCGGCTGGTCTCTGATGCTCAGCTTTAATGCGTTGGCAAGAGTCGCAACATGCAATGAAAGTGGCTATGTCTCTCTTCATACCGTGCCACCAAAATCTTTCCTGAATATCTTTATACATTTTGGTTCCTCCCGGGTGGATTGAGTACGGGGCGGTGTGGGCTTCAGTTAAGATTTGCTGTTTAAGGTCTTCTATGTTTGGCACGCAGAGTCTTTTTCCGTACCATAATATTCCTCCATCGTCTACGACGAATTCCGAGGCTTTGCCCTTACTCACCTTTCTTTTGATGCCTTCGATGCTGGGGTGACCAGGTTGAGCTCCTTTGACTTTCTCCACAAGGTCGGGTTGTATTGCCAAGTTTGTCATGGTGCCTTCCACTACCATTAATAAGTTGAGTTTGGCAAATTCCAGTTGGAACTCGGTTCTCAAGCTTTGCAGACTGCTTTCGTCGGAGCCGGGGTTCCGACTAAGGGCATCGGCTACTACATTTGCTTTACCTGGATGGTAGTGGATACCAACATCATAATCCTTTACCAATTCCAACCAGCGTCGTTGCCGTAAATTCAGTTCTGGCTGCGTGAAAATATATTTGAGACTTTTATGGTCCGTATATATTTCACATCGATTTCCAAGTAGGAAGTGCCTCCATTCCTTAAGTGCATGAATGACGACTGCCATCTCTAAGTCATGAGTGGGATAATTTTCCTCATGCTTGCGAAGCTGCCTTGAAGCATAGGCGACAACCTTGCCTTCTTGCATCAATACACATCCGAGACCTTTTCTAGACGCATCACAATATACTTCAAAATTCTTGTGTATGTCCGGCACAATTAATACTGGTGCTGTCGTTAATTTCCGCTTTAGCTCCTGGAAACTTTTCTCGCAGGCTTCTGTCCATTCAAACTTCTTGTCTTTCTTGAGTAACTGTGTCATAGGCTTGGCGATGGTGGAGAATCCTTCAATAAATCTGCGGTAATATCCTGCCATTCCCAAGAAACTTCGTATGTCCGTTACACTGGCTGGTGACTTCTAGCCAAGTACGGCCTTGACTTTTTCCGGGTGTACTGTGATACCGTCTTGGGTCAGCACATGGCCTAGAAAGCCTACTTGCTTTAGCCAAAATTCGCACTTGCTGAACTTGGCATACAATTGATGTTTCCTGAGTTCGCCTAGTACCATTCTGAGATGTTCCGCGTGCTCTTCTGGTGTCTTGGAGTATACCAGAATATCGTCGATGAATACCACGACGAATTTGTCCATAAATTTCATAAACACTTTGTTCATGAGGTGAACAAAATATGCGGGGGCGTTCGTTAATCCAAATGGCATTACCGTGAACTCATACAGTCCATATCTGGAGGTGAAGGCTGTCTTGGGGATATTTTCGGTTCGCACCTTCAATTGATGGTATCCTGACCTTAAGTCAATTTTTGAGAATACCTTGGCCTATGCGAGTTGATCAAACAAATCGTTTATCCTTGGCATTGGGTATTTGTTCTTGATTGTGACCATGTTAAGTGCTCGATAGTCAATACACAATCGCAGTGTTCCGTCCTTCTTTTTGGCAAATAAAATTGGTGATCCCCAAGGTGAGGAACTGGCTCGAATGTATCCTTTGTCCAGCAATTCCGTTATTTGTTTTTTCAACTCAACCAACTCGGATGATGCCATTCTGTATGGTTTCTTGTATATGGGGGTGGTTCCTGGTGCGAGCTCAATGCTGAACTCTATCTCTCGATCTGGTGGCATTTCTGGTAGCTCTTCGGGGAATACGTCTGGAAATTCACATACTACTGGAACCTTGTTTAACTCAGAAATGTCCACCTTATTTAATCTTGGTTGCCGGGGTATTTCTCTTTCCTTGGCGGATACCCTTATTGTCTTCCCGTGGTGGTGTGTGAGAATTACAGTCCGGTTGAAACAGTCAATGAAACCCTTGTTGGTGGTTAGCCAGTCCATCCCGAGGATGACATCCAGTCTTTATTTTCCAATACAATGAGATTGGCGTGGAACTTCAATCCTTTGAACTCAATAACCACATCCTGACAGTAACTCTGAGTGACTTGCTGAATCCCAGGGGACTTGATGGTCATGGATTTCTCCAAAGGAAGCATCGAAAAATTATTTTGCAAAGCAAAACTTTTCGAAATAAAAGAGTGAGAAGCTCCAGAATCAAACAAAACCATTGCAGGTATTGTGTTAACAGGAAACGGACCGAGTACGATATCCGGAGCATTTTGTGCCTTCTCTTTGGTTACGTGGTTCAGATGACCCTTCCTGTGGTTGTTGTTGGGATTGAAATTGTTTCGCTTGGGCGCTGTATTATTGCTGCCGTTGTTCGGCTTTGGTGCTGAGTTTCTAGGTTTGGGACACTGCTTGGCATAGTGTCCTTCCTCTCCACAGGCGTAGCAAGTAATGCCGGGGTGATATGTGAACTCCTTGTCCCATGCATGGAAATTCTTGATTGGGCGTGAAACGTTGGACACGGACTTGTGTGTTCCATCCTTTTGAAAATCTGTCTTGCTTTGATGATTGCGAGCATCGTTGGTCTGGTCCCTTTTTCGCTTGCGGATATCTTCCAAGCTGCGTCTTTCATTTTCCAGAGTAATCGCCTTGTCCACCAGTGTTTTAAAATCTGGAAAAGTGTGTACGACCAGTTGGCATTAAAGCGCGGGCGCTAGGCCGTCAAGGAATTTTTCCATCTTCTTGCTTTCAGTCATACGATCTTCATTGGCGTAGCGAGACAATAAAGTAAATTGACCGTTGTAATCTGACACTGTCATGTTCCTCTGTTTGAGGTCATCGAACTCTCTCTTTTTGATTTTCATAATACTCTTTGGAATGTGCGCGCCACGGAAGCCTTCCTTGAAATCATCCCAGGTTATATTATTTTCGTTGGGATGCATGTGCAGGAAATTTTCCCACCAAGATGCGGCTGCTCCTGTGAGATAGTGCGGAGCATATAGTACCTTTTCGAGGTCTGAACATTGTGCAATACTTAATTTTCTCTCCACGTCTCGCAGCCAGTCTTCGGCCTCAAGAGGCTTATCAGTATGAGAAAATGTTGGAGGACGCGTCTTCTATAGCTCAGATAACTTGGAATGCTGTTGATACTGCCCATGGTGATTTCTCATGTTGGAATGCTGTTGATACTGCCCATACTGCTCAGACACCAGGGGGTTTGGGCGGCGCTGAACGGCGTTGTGCCGCCGTTCTGCTCCCTGTCGGCCGTTACGGTGGTTCGGCCGCCGCAAGACACGCCGGGGCAGGCGGGCTAGGGCGCCACTGACGCCAGGAAGGTGCCAAGCGCGCGTGCGAGGCTCCGTACAAGCAGGCCAGGCGGCGAGCAACGTGCCAAGGGCACTGTGAGCATGTGACTGAACTAACTGACGAAGATCGACACTGAATTCTGAATTTAACTGAAAATGGCTGAAACAGTGCCTACAAGGTGTTCGACAGAATGATCTAGGCATGTAGGGATTTTTCCTCGAGCTGATCTTTGGTGGGGTGGCTCCTCATTGCTCCAGTAGGCTGCCTGATTTTTGGGGGAATTTTTGGTAATTGGAAATATGAATTTCACCAAATTTGGCAAATCTGGTCCAAACTTGCAGGGAGTGAAAGTTAAAATATTTGAAAAGAAGATGAGTGGATTAAGATGGTTCCAGGTTGAGGGTACCAAGGACTAGCCAGTAGAGTTGGTTTGAGGTCCAAATACAAATGCTATAGGGTACTTGCTTTGTAAATGACTCAGGCTCAAAATAAAGATCAGAAAAGATTTGAGAGGTGAAATAATTAAAATGAAATCCAAAACTTGTTTGGTTTAGAAGGGACAGAGGACTTAGGTTGTTTTCAAGGAGGATGGGAGGTTTTGAATGGGTTTTACCACATGGGCAAAAATACAAAGTCATGGGTGGTTTTCAATATATGAAAATCCCCAATTCTCATAGAGTTTTCTTATAAAAAGAAAAAAGATTAAACTCCAAAAATAATTAGAGAGGGATTCAACAGAGAAGTAGTTTTTAAAAGATCAAACCCAAAGTTTGAAGAGGGAAACAGAAATAACAATCCTTGCCCATAAAAAAAAGTTTTTAAGAGGAAGGTTTTTTTTTCTGAAAGAAAGAAAATTTAAATGCCCTCTTTTCAAAACCAACAAAGGTTTTGCTAAAGACCAAATGAAATTTTTTGGAGTGTCACAGCAGTATACTCCAAGAGATCCAGCAGCGAGCAAAATCAACTCCAGTCAACCCGTTGGCCATGAAGGCCCTAAGCTTGGATAGTTGAGGAGCATATTTGAGTCTCTCCTTAGCAGTCAGTCTTTGAGTAAAAGGGTGTGTATTGCTCAGGCGTTCCGGACGGTAACCCGACAGGGGATTTTCTTGAGAAGGAGAGGTGTCTTTGCAATAAAACCATGTCTGGTTCCATTCTTTTAGGTGGCTGTGAAGATTGGCATGAAGGAAGGTTACTTCTTTCCTCTTTTGAATCGCCATACCACCCAGTTCTGTGTCGGGTCCGTCTTTAAACTCGGTGCGACGATTCAGGTGAAAGTATTCCCTGAATAACTCTACTGAAGGTTCCTCCTGAAGATAAGCCTCACTAAAGACTTGGAAGTGGCAGATATTGGTTACGGAGTTAGGACCAATATCTTGTGGGCGCAGTTGAAAATTGGCTAAGACATCCCGGAAAAACTTTGAACCGGGAGGGTTGAAGCCCTGTCTTATATGATCAGCAAAAACAATGACTTCTCCTTCTTTGGGAGTAGGAGGACATTCTGTGCCGGGGACCCTCCAGTGGATGGCGTTCTTCTCGCTTAAAGCGCTCGTTTTGACCAAATTGTCCAACTGGTCCTCAGTCACTCGAGAAGGGACCCGGTTGCACTCATACGCTTGTTTGGCCATGGCAGGATCTACAATGCAATATTTGCCGGTTCAAGAATACGTTGGACAGATCTATAATGATGCGTATTTGCTAAACGGGGGCAGCTATCAACAAACCGGAATTCAACAATACAGTAACGCCCTAGTAAAGGGTTTGGCGGTTCAACAAGGGGACTAATGGTATATACCGGATTGACATTTTTCTACAAAGTTAAACCGCCTAGTCTAAACATCAAAGAGTCAAGATTGCAGATGAGTAAGTGAATGAAAACAGGTTTCACAAGGTTATGTTGCAGTTTTGGATCTGGGGCATGTCAGAAAAGAGAAATATATTCAAAGCCTAAAGAAGCAGTACTGAACCAATGAGCAAAAAGTTCAAAAAATATATTGTTTTTTAGATGCATAAGTGGAAACAGAGGCCAAAGGCTACCACTACACAGAATAGATATTCAAGAGTTTATCAGAATCATCATATGAATAGGAAACGAATGATGAACACCGAAGAAACTAGAAACCCTAGAACAGATCTATGGCGGAAAGGGCAGAAGACTTACCGGAGCTGAGGAAGAAGCGGAAGGGTGCCGCAGTGCTCTGGTGCACTCAGGGTGATGCAGCGGCCAAGGTCGACGTAGAGACGACAGTCGACGGTGGCGGCGGAGCTTCACAAGCTGAGTGGCGCAAGGAGGACGACGCGGAAGGACACGAAGGGGAAAAGAAAATGACCCCTCGGTCCTATTTATAAAGGTAGGGAATATGTGCCAGGCACGAAAATCAAGGGGCCGCAAATTTGGAAGTGAGGGACAGTTGTCGCCTCGATTGTCGGAGACCCGTTAATAAGGATGTGTCATACACAGTGTTTTAACAGATGACGTCACGCCAGTTCACCCCGATCAGAGAAGATGACGTCACGGCGGTTTACCAAGTTACAAAGAAGCTGTTGAAGACGAAGTTTTTTTTACTAAGGATTGACATGAACCTGTTCAAATCAATCTGGGGCCTAATGTTGGGGATATTACTACTGGGCGTAAACCGGCCAGGACAGGCCGGGTTAACTTCATTAGTAGTTGAGTATGTTTGAAGCCCATGAAGGCAGATGAGGATGATATGTAGGGGCCCGAGGCCCAGAACCGGTTTAAGGCCTGTAGCCGTGAACCAGCATCAGTATGTTACTTGTATTGTAAGTTAGAAATAGTGGAGACCAAACCGGGCACGTTTAGGAGCCGGTCTCGGGACTCTGTAAACCGACGGGCGTCACCCATGTATATAAGGGGACGACCCGGCGGCGGTTCAGGACAACAGACAACAACTCGAGACTTAGGCGAAGCTTATTTGCTCCCTTGTCATTGAAACCCCATCAATTCCATCACAACTAGATGTAGGCTTTTACCTTCATCGAAGGGGCCGAACTAGTATAAACTCGCTTGCGTCCCTTTGTCCGCTTTAACCCCTTCAAGCTAACCCGTAGCGATGGCTCCACGACTAAGTCCTTTCAAGAGGACATCTGCCGTGACAAAACCACGACAGGTATCTTTCTTTTATTAGTGACAATATCTTTCATATATTTAGCATAAGGATTCATTTTGAGCATATCAGTCAATCGCATACGCAAAAAGATAGGTCTAATCATTTCAGCAAAGCGCTCAAAATCCACATCATCCTTTTTCTTGGATGGTTTGGGAGGAAAAGGCATGGGTTTCTAAACCCATGGTTCCCTTTATTTACCATGTTTCCTAGCAACAAAGTCTCTCTTATCATAACATTGATTCTTTGATTGTGGGTTATCAAGATCAACAGCAGGTTCAATTTCTACATCATTATCATTACTAGGTTGAGCATCATCATGAACATCATCATTAACATTTTCACTAGGTTCATGTTCATTACCTAATTGTGTTTTAGCATCAGACATAGAGATATCATTGGGATTCTCAGGTGGTTCAGCAATAGGTTCACTAGAATTTTGCAAAGTCCTATCATTTTTCTTTTTCTTCCTTTTAGAAGAACTAGGTACATCAATATTATTTCTTTGAGAATCTTGCTCAATTCTCTTAGGGTGGCCTTCAGGATACAAAGCTTCCCGAGTCATTCTACCAGTTCTAGTAGCCACTCTAACAGCATAATCATTTTTCTTACTATTCATTTCATTGAGCAAATCATTTTGAGCTTTAAGTACTTGTTCTACTTGAGTGGTAACCATAGAAGCATGTTTGCTAACGAGTTTAAGTTCACCTCTAACGTTAGCCATATAATCACCCAAGTGTTTAAGCATAGAGGAATTGTATTTCAATTGTCTACCAAAATAAGCATTAAAATTTTCTTGTTTGACAATAAAATTATCAAACTCATCTAAGCATTGTCTAGCAGACTTATAGTGAGGAATTTCAGCTCTATCATATCTATTGCGAGAATTTACCTTTACTACCTGTGTCGGGTTATCAAGACCATGAGGTTCTTCAATAGGTAATGGATCAAGAACATATGTTTCTTCAACAGGCGGTAAATTAAGACCATGTATTTCTTCAATAGGAGGTAAATTCTTAACATCTTCGGCTTTAATACCTTTTTCTTTCATATATTTCTTTGCCTCTTGCATATCTTCAGGAATGAGAAATAGAACACCTCTCTTATTCGAAGTTGGTTTAGGAATAGGTTCAGGAATTTGCTCAGGAGCTGGCTCAGGAAGTGTCCAATTATTTTCATTTGCCAACATATTATTCAATAGAATTTCAGTCTCATCCGGTGTTCTTTCCCTGAAAACAGAACCAGCACAACTATCCAGGTAATCTCTGGAAGCATCGGTTAGTCCATTATAAAAGATATCAAGTATTTCATTTTTCTTAAGAGGATGATTAGGCAAAGCATTAAGTAACTTGAGAAGCCTCCCCAAGCTTGTGGGAGACTCTCTTCTTCAATTTGCACAAAATTATAAATTTCCCTTAAAGCAGCTTGTTTCTTATGAGCAGGGAAATATTTAGCAGAGAAGTAATAAATCATATCCTGGGGACTACACACACAACCAGGATCAAGGGAATTAAACCATATCTTAGCATCACCCTTTAATGAGAACGAAAATATTTTAAGGATATAAAAGTAGTGAGATCTCTCATCATTAGTGAACAGGGTGGCTATATCATTTAATTTAGTAAGATGTGCCACAATAGTTTCATATTCATAGCCATGAAAAGGATCAGATTCAACCAAAGTAATTATATCAGGATCAACAGAGAATTCATAATCCTTATCGGTAACACAGATAGGTGAAGTAGCAAAAGCAGGGTCGGGCCTCATTCTATCTTTAAGAGATTGCTTATTCCATTTAGCTAATAACCTCTTGAGCTCATATCTATCTTTGCAAGGTAAAATAGCTGCAGAAGCTTCCATATCAAAAACATAACCCTCAGGAATAACAGGCATATCTTCATCATCATTTTCATCAATATAATCAGTTTCAATAATTTCTTTCTCTCTAGCCCTAGCAATATGTTCATCAAGAAATTCACTAAGGGGCACAATAGTATCAAGCATAGAATTAGTTTCATCATAAGTATCATGCATAGCAGAAGTGGCATCCTCAATAACACGTGACATATCAGAACGAATAGCAGAAGTAGGTTTAGGTGTCGCAAGATTACTCAAAACAGAAGGTGAATCAAGTGCAGAGCTAGATGGCAGTTCCTTACCTCCCCTCGTAGTTGAGGGATAAATTGTTGTCTTAGCGTCTTTCAAGTTCTTCATAGTGACCAACAGATATAAATCCCAAGTGACTCAAAGAATAGAGCTATGCTCCCTGGCAAGGGCGCCAGAAAATAGTCTTGATAACCCACAAGTATAGGGGATCACAACAGTTTTCGAGGGTAGAGTATTCAACCCAAATTTATTGATTCGACACAAGGGGAGCCAAAGAATATTCTCAAGTATTAGCAGTTGAGTTGTCAATTCAACCACACCTAGATAACTTAATATCTGCAGCAAAGTGTTTAGTAGCAAAGTAATATGATAGTAGTGGTAACGGTAACAAAGGTAACAGAAGCAAAAGTAATATTTTTGGTGTTTTGTAGTGATTGTAACAGTAGCAACGGAAAAGTAAATAAGCGAGAACCAATATAGGAAAAGCTCGTAGGCATTGGATCGGTGATGGATAATTATGCCGGATGCGGTTCATCATGTAACAGTCATAACATAGGGTGACACAGAACTAGCTCCAATTCATCAATGTAATGTAGGCATGTATTCCGAATATAGTCATACATGCTTATGGAAAAGAACTTGCATGACATCTTTTGTCCTACCCTCCCGTGGAAGCGGGGTCCTAATGGAAACTAAGGGATATTAAGGCCTCCTTTTAATAGAGTACCGGAACAAAGCATTAGCACATAGTGAATACATGAACTCCTCAAACTATGGTCATCACCGGGAGTGGTCCCGATTATTGTCACTTCGGGGTTGTCGGATCATAACACATAGTAGGTGACTATAGACTTGCAAGATACGATCAAGAACACACATATATTCATGAAAACATAATAGGTTCATATCTGAAATCATGGCACTCGGGCCCTAGTGACAAGCATTAAGCATAAGAAAGTCATAGCAACATAAATCTCAGAACATAGTGGATACTAGGGATCAAACCCTCACAAAACTAACTCGATTACATGATAGATCTCATCCAACCCATCACCGTCCAACAAGCCTACGATGGAATTACTCACGCACGGCGGTGAGCATCATGAAATTGGTGATGGAGGGTGGTTGATGATGACGATGACGATGAATCCCCCTCTCCGGAGCCCCGAATGGACTCCAGATCAGCCCTCCCGAGAGGTTTTAGGGCTTGGCGGTGGCTCCGTATCGTAAAACGCAATAATTTCTTCTCCTTGAATTTTTTCTCCCGGAAGCAAATATATAGAGTTGGAGTTGGCATCGGAGGAGCTCCAGGGGGGCCACGAGGTAGGGGGGCGCCCTAGGGGGAGGGCGCGCCCCCACCCTCGTGGACAGGGTGTGGGCCCCCTGGTCTTCATCTTTGGCATGGATTTTTTATTATTTCTGAGAAGACGTTCCGTGGAGTTTCAGGTCATTCCGAGAACTTTTTTTTCTGCACATAAATAACACCATGGAAAGTCTGCTGAAAACAGCGTCAGTCCGGGTTAGTTCCATTCAAATCATGCAAGTTAGAGTCCAAAACAAGGGCAAAAGTGTTTGGAAAAGTAGATACGACGGAGACGTATCACATACCGTGCTACTCCAGGAGCGACTCCGAAAAGAGCGGCTCCCGCACCGGGCAAGCCTTCGAAGAGGAAGGCAAACGAAGAAACGGACGGGCCCTCGTCAAAGAGGTATGGGTTTGCAAATACGTTTTCTTAATAGTCGCATCCAACCATGACTTTCATGTTTGTCCTGTATCAGTAAAAGAGTCTGCCGGACTGTGTCCGCCGGACTGTGTCCGCCGGACTGTGTCTATGGGTCCGGTCAGTAATACTCCCAACAGCCAGGATCCAGCCTCAGCCGAGGGGATGGGGGCCGACATGGGAGTGATGCCAGACTGTCCTTCGGCCGAGGGCTCGGAACTTATTTCCGTTACTATTGGGGATATTACTACTGGGTGTAAACCGGCCAAGAGAGGCCGGGTTATCCCCATAATGAGTTATTCATATTTGAAGCCCATGAAGACAAGGAGTGTGGCGCTTTATGAAGGCCCAGGGTCCAGGACGGATTAAAGCCTGTAGACATAAACCACCATTGATATGTAAACTTGTGTTGTAAGATAGAAAGAGTAGAAACCGAGCCGGACACATTTATGAGCCGGCCTCGGGATTCTGTAAACTGACGGGCGTCAACCTATGTATATAAAGGGACGACCCGACGGTGGTTTGGGAACAACAAACAACAACTCGAGAGCCAGGCATAGAGGATTCGCTTCCTGGTCATCGAAACCCTAGCAATTCCACATAAACTAGATTAGGCCTTTACCTTCACCGCAAGGGGCTGAACCAGTATAAACTCCATGTGTCCTTTGTCCGCTTTAACCCCTTTAAGCTAACCCGTCGCGATGGCTCCACGACTAAGTCCTTTCACTAGGACATCTGCCGTGACAAAACCACGACAGTTGGCGCCCACCGTGGGGCTATCGCACGATGGTTTCAAGTTCTTAGAGGGAAGCTTCGAAGGACTCAAGGGATACACTGTGGGCCGGATGACTAAGAGTCATCGCAGCAAGCTCTACATCGACGACGCGGGCTGGGGCCCCGAGGCCCGCTCAATCGAGTACGGGTACCGGGTCCCCTTCGGCGGCATTCACGTTTTCATTGGCAAGATCGGCGAACCAGGCCCTGAGCCAGACATCAGCACCGACATCATCGAAATGGCTCAGCGTGCGAGACCCGCCCGGGTTCAGCCTGCCATAAAGCGTGCCTTCGTGGGAGTCATACACGAAGCAGAATCTGAGGTTAGATCGGCATCTGGTGGTGAGACCGCCGTTTACTCTGATGATGAGTCATCGACCGGAGAGACCGAGTCATTGTACCAGTTGCAAGATGGCCGGATTGGGAGCTGTTCCGATGGCGACAGTATTCCGGACCCCTTCGATCCGCCGAGCCGGGTTGCGATCTTCATGGCCGGTACACAGCCAGCGCACCACTCTTCGACCGCAGCGGTGATGGTTTCCGGATCAGTAGCAGCAACATCAGCCGGGGCAGGAGGCCCTATGCGACCACCGGCTCAAGTTCTGTCTGACTTATTTGACGCTTTGGCAACGCTGCTGGCAGAAGTTAACCCGGCGAATCAAGATGAGCATAAAGCGGAAATCGCAAAGGTGAAGGAGCAGATAACTCATGCCAAGGCAGACCTGGCAGCCGAGGATACCAGGATAGCCACAGAGCGGGCCGAGTTGGAGGCACAAGCTTACCGGCTTATGTTGGATCAGAGCGCATCAAACGATGTCATGAGGAGAAGGTACCGGTCTCACCCGCCTCCGGTTTATGAGGCCAGGAATCTCTTTAATACCCCGGGAGCAGGAACTAGCAATCCGCCACTGGTAAACCGGGTGGAGGCACCTGGTACGGGGCGCCGGTTCAGCCACGTCTGATGGATCTGCCTCGTCAGAACAATATCATGTCACAACACGTCCCAACGCCACCGGGTCATTACTCTAATCCGTTGGATAACATTTTTGCCGCCGCTTCACGATTGGCAGCTCTTCTGATCGAAGGCGAGTCTCCAGTAGCAGTTGAGACACGACGGGCTAGGGAGATCCTCCAGACGGCCTTGACTCAGCAGCAGGCTTATTCGTATAGTCGCAAGAGGATTCATTCCACTCCCCACCCAAGCCGGAGTTACAGCAGGCGCCTTGATGATCCGGCCGTATCAAGCAGTGTGCGGAACCGTGATCCACCTCGTGGCCATAACCCGGCAGGTGGTGGTGCTGATGCTCAGAACATGGTGGACCAAGGAAGAGCACGTCGAGAAGCCGAGTTAGCAGCGCAGTACTTGGCCCGTCAGCTTACTCCAGTTCGTCCAACAACGTCGGTTTAACCAGGGGTTACCTCCTGTTCTTTGGGAGTGCAGTGTCTCGTCCCGGCTCTATGCAATGTACGACTGCCCAAGGACTTAAAGGGTCCACGTAAAGTGCCCAATTACACCGTCGATTTATCCCCCGAGTCATGGGTCAAAAGCTATGAGATGGCGAAGGAGATGCTGGATGTGGATGATGCGGCATGTGCTAAATACTTCACCATGATATTGGAAGGGACATCTCGTACTTGGTTGAAAAACTTACCAGCTAACTCCATTGGGTCATGGGCCGAGTTAAGGGCCCGGTTTATTCAGAATTTCAAAGACACGTGCAAGCAGCCCATGTCAATTGTGGAATTAGTTGCCTGTGTCCAAGAGGAAGGAGAATCAACAACCCATTGGGTGCGCCGGGTTTCGGAAATTTTGCATTCATCAGACCGCATCAATGCTGATATAGCAGTTTTAACGTTGGAAGGCAATTGCTGGTTTACACCTCTAAAGTTGAAGTTGGGACGGCTCAAACGTCACTGCAATGACATGGGGACTCTTATGGAAGCCCTGGTGAAGTATGCCGACTCTGATAGTACCAAGGACCCTGAATCTGACGATGACAAGACAGGGAAGGGAAAGAAGGGCGGCAACACCAAAGGGCAGCAACATAACCCGGCGGGTCATGGAAATAGCGATAAGCGTAAGGCGGATAACAGTTTAGGTTTTGTGGCTAATACCAATGCGCAGGATAATGGTCAACGCCGCGTGGAGGAGGACCAAGTCCCAATCCAGAGCGCCTGTCTTACCTGTTGAACCAGCCCTGCCCAAAGCACGGATCGCGGGACAAGCCGGCCATGCACCTCTGGAAGGATTGTTTTATTATGCGGGAGTTCAAAAATTCAGATTTTTTCCGGAATGATCATGGACCGGCCGGCAGTTCAGGCCCCGGATCTCATGGGCCGGGTTATGGTGGAAGCAGTTCCGGTTCAGGATTTCACGGTAATCAAAGTGGACATGGGAATCAAGACAATCAAGGCAACCAAGGTGGTTATAATCATCAGGGGAATCAACAGCAGCAGCAGCGGTCGGGTTACCAGAGCAACCCGAAGCAGTTGAATAGTGGGCAGTACCATGTCTTCACCACTAGCCTGTGTAAGCGCGGTCATAAGCTTCATAAAAGGGCAGTGAACTCCGTTGAACCGGCGGTACCCCGTTACTTGCGTTGGTCTGAACAGCCCATCGTGTGGAGTCGAGAGGATCATCCACCCCGGGTTGATAATCCGGGTCATCTGGCATTGGTGGTGGTGCCTCAGGTTGGAGGGTATAAGTTCACCAAGGTACTCATGGATGGAGGTAGTAGTATCAATATCCTTTATTATAAAACCTTCCGTCGCATGGGGTTAACAGATAAAAATCTTAAACCGTCGAACAACGTTTTCCAAGGTGGCGTGCCTGGTAAATCGGCCTATCCAGTTGGTAAGATAGCTCTGGAGGTTGCTTTTGGAGATGAGAATGACTCGAGATCAGAAACATTGACTTTTCAAGTAGTAAAGATCAAGAGCCCATATCATGCCCTGTTTGGACGTCCGGCTTATGCCAAATTCATGGCAAGGCCCTGTTATGTTTATCTGCAGCTCAAGATGCCGGTTCATAAGGGAACCATCACAGTACATGGAAGCCGTAAGATCGCTTTGGAACGTGAAGAGGGTGATGCGGCTTATGCTGAGTCGGTCTGTGAAATAGAGGAGTTGAAGTTCTATAAGGACATTGTTGATCCGGCGGATATGACTTCGTTGAAAAAGCCAACTATAGAGCATGATCCGGCCTTGAAGTTTAAATCAGCTGATGAGACAAAGATGGTTGATTTTGTTCCCGACGATTCATCCAAGCAGTTTAGCATCAGCGCTAACTTGGATCCGAAATAGGAAAGCGCGCTCATTGAGTTCATCCGTGAGAACCGGGACATCTTTGCATGGAAGCCTTCTGACATGCAAAGTGTACCGAGGGAACTCGCTGAGCATACTCTTAATATCGATCCCAAGTTTAAACCGGTCAAGCAGTTTCTCCGCCGGTTTAATGAAGAAAGACGCAAGGCCATTGGTGAGGAAGTAGCCAGGCTCTTGGCGGCTGGATTTATCATTGGAGTGTTTCATCTTGAGTGGTTACCTAATCTGGTGCTAGTACTTAAGAAGAACGACACCTGGCGTATGTGCGTGGACTACACTGATTTGAACAAGGCTTGTCTAGTGGATCCTTTTGCCCTCCCTCGTATTGATCAAATCATTGATGCTACGACGGGTTGTGAGCGTTTGAGTTTTCTGGATGCATATTCTGGTTACCGTCAGATCTAAATGGCAGTTAAGGACCAGAAGAAGACAACTTTTATAACTCCCTTTGGAGCCTTCTTCTATGTATCTATGCCTTTTGGGCTCAAGAGTGCTCAGGCGACTTATAAGCGCTGTGTGCAGAATTGTCTTCATAATCAGATTGGCCGCAATGTTCATGCCTATGTGGATGATATTGTGGTAAAATCCAAAAAGGAGGAGACTTTGATAGATGACTTGAAGGAGACTTTTGATAACCTCCGGGTTTATAAGATGATGCTTAATCCAGCCAAATGTGTCTTCGGTGTACCGGCGGGCAAGCTCTTGGGTTTTCTAGTGTCTAACAGGGGCATTGAAGATAATACAGAGAAGATCAAGGCTATTACTTCCTTGGCTAAACCGAAGTGTATCAATGATGTTCAACGACTGGCAGGCCGGATTGCAGCCTTAAGCCGGTTTATCTATCACCTTGGGAAGAAGGCCATCCCTTTGTATCAAATGCTGAAGAAGACAGATGACTTTGTCTGGAGTGACGCCACCAATGAAGCATTTGAGGACTTAAAGCGGCAGCTAGCTGAGCCACCTATCCTTGCTGCTCCGGTTGATAAAGAGCCCTTGTTGTTATATGTGGCTGCTAACGCCCGGGCTGTCAGCGTGGCTATTGTGGTGGAGTGCAAGGAGGCCGGAAAGGAGTATCCGGTTCAACGGCCGGTTTATTATATCAGTGAAGTACTTATTGAGTCCAAGCAGAGGTACCCACATTGGCAGAAGCTGGTGTATGGAGTTTTCATGGCGAGCCGGAAGCTTAAGCAATATTTCCAGGGTCATCCCATCACTGTGGTCAGTTCTGCTCCTTTGGGGGTTATAATCCAGAACAGGGAAGCAACTGGCCAGGTTGCCAAGTGGGCTATTGAGTTTGGGCCTCACGGGTTAAAATATATGCCCCGGACGATGATCAAATCTCAGGCACTTGTGGACTTCATCAATGACTGGATAGAGTTATAGGCGCCAGAAGAGAAGTCGGATCATACTTATTGGACCATTCATTTCGATGGGTCCAGGCAATTGGAGCCCCACGAGGTGATAAGTTTTGTTATGTTCTCTATTAAATGTTCCCTTGCACTAACAATGCAGCTGAATATGAGGCTTTTCTCCATGGTCTTCGGATGGCTAAGGAGATGAATATAAGCCGGGTTAAATGCTTCGGTGACTCGGACCTCGTGGCTCAACAAGTGTCTGGTACTTGGAATTCCAAGGACCCACTCATGGCAGCACATCGTCGAGAGGTGGATATTGTTGCTGGTCACTTCAAAGGTTATCAGGTTGATCATGTGGACCAGCGGAAGAACGAAGCAGCGGATGCTTTAAGTCGATTGGGTTCCCAACGTAAACCGGTTCCACCCAATGTCTTCCTGGATGTGCTACATAATCCGTCGGTCAAGCTCCCCATAGAGGAGGATCCGGCTGTTCCTGATCCGGAGGCTCAGTTGGTAGCGGCTCTTCATGTCATCCCAGATTGGACGGTCCCATATTTGGCGTATATGAACCGGGGCGAGTTACCGGAGGATGAAACTTTGGCCAGGCAGATAATCCGGTGGTCCAAGTCCATGACTATTGTAAATGGAGAGTTACATCACTACAGTGTAACAGGGGCGCTTCAGCGTTGCGTGTCTCTTGAAGAAGGCCGTGAGATTTTGCGTGAGATCCACGAAGGAGACTGTGGTCACCACGCGCTTCAAAGTCTCTAGTAGCCAAGGCTTTTCGTCACGGTTTCTATTGGCTGATGGCTCATGCCGTTGCTGAGGACTTGGCCAAAAGGTGTGATGGCTGTCAAAAATTTTCACGCCGAGCTCATGTTCTAGCTCAAGAACTAAGGATGGTTCCAATCACTTGGTCGTTTGCGACTTGGGGGCTGGATATGGTTGGACCCTTTAAGAGATCCAAGGATAAGAAGACCCACATATTGGTGGCAGTTGACAAGTTCACTAAGTGGGTGGAAGCAGAGCCAGTCAGTAAGTGTGATGCAACCACGATAGTTCAATTCATCAAGAAGGTGATTTTCCGGTTTGGTTTTCCACACAGCATCATAACTGATAATGGCACTAATCTGTCCAAGGGTGCTATGAAAGAATTTTGTCAACATGAGCACATCCGGCTTGACGTATCATCAGTGGCTCACCCCCAATCTAATGGTCAAGCGGAGAGAGCCAATCAAGAGATCTTGAGAGGCATAAAACCCCGGCTCATGGTTCCTTTGCAACGGACGTCGGGTTGTTGGGTGGAGGAGTTACCTTCCGTGTTATGGAGCATCAATACCACACCCAACAGATCTACAGGTTACACGCCTTTTTTCATGGTTTACGGAGCAGAGGCAGTTCTCCCTAGTGACATCCGTCATGACTCGCCTCGTGTGGCGGCTTATGTCGAAGCTGACAATGAGAAGGCATGACAGGAAGCGCTTGACCTGTTAGATGAGGAGCGTGACATTGCAGCAGCCTATTCGACAATTTATCAGCAAGATCTGCGTCGTTATCATAGCCGCCAGGTTAGAACCAGGACTTTTCAAGAAGGCGATCTGGTGTTCCAACTCATCCAGGATCAGACTGATATGCACAAGTTGTCCCCGCCTTGGGAAGGACTCTTTGTGGTCAGCAAGAATCTGCATAACGGGTCATATTACCTTATAGATGTTCGAGAGCACAAAGACTCACGTATATCGGAGGAGGAGACCCACCGGCCGTGGAATATCGCTCATCTTCGGCCTTATTATACTTGAGCCATATGCTCTGCTTATGTACATAGTTATGACAATGTATATATTATGATCAATATAATAAACCGGAGCCTCAGCTAAAGCGGGGTATCTGTTGTTTTTCTTACATCATGTGTGGTTACATGGGGGCTTCTGTTTATAAAGCGGAGTCTGGTTTACCCCTTGATTCAGCTTATAAAGCCATATATAAAGATCACTTGGGGGCTTGGTCGTATTCGAACCATAGCTACACCTCTTGATCAGCGCAAGGCCACCAGGAAAATCACTTGGGGGTTTGGTCATATTCGAACCATAGCTACACCTCTTGATCGGCTCAAGGCCAAAATAAAATTACTTAGGGGCCAAAGAGAGTGTTGCAAAAGCACAACTCAAACATAGGCACCCACTGAGCACAACTCAAAATATTGCTTGGGGATTCTTTGCTTCGCAATGAACAAAGAATCTACACTTGTAATAGGCTATCAAGCCATGGCTTGGAAGCCAGGTGTATTCACCTAAAACCCCGGGTTATCCTACCTTTTTAAGTAAGCCACTCCGTCCAGGTAAACGTTGTATGACTCGCCGAACTTTTGACAAGTTAATCTCATAGACCCTGAACTTGTCAAAGTTAAAACGACGATTGGTTAAAGACTGAGGTCCATCTTAAAAGGCTTTGTAAAATGGTTTAACTTAGTGGCCTCGCAGCCCATGAAAAGCCTCACATGTTCCTTTTATGCTTTTATTTGCCAAGTTCTTTTTCCTTGGATGAGATTTATAATATTTTCTGATCAACCGGTGTTTGTTGACACGGATCGGCTTTCAACTAAAAGTTGAAAGTACATGATCAGTTATAATCCGGTGCTTATTAAACCCGGTCTGGTTTCGACTATAAGTCGCCAATGTTATATATGGATAATCCGGTGTTTATCACAACCCGGTACGGTTTTATCATAAACTGGCATAATATGGAAGGAATTATCAATACTCATGATTGGGTTATCGCCCTTACTACAAAAGTTGGTCAACCAACGATGTGATTCAATGTCACAGGTATCATTTATTTTCATATTTGATTATCTTTTTACAGCCTTTGTTATAAACCCTGGCTAGGTATTTGGGCATCATGACCCGTCCGACGGTAAACCGCCAGGACACTTTCAACTTCTTGTATGCAGACGAATTATGAACATCATATATCTTAAGCATGGCGAATTAACAGTGTCAAGAAAAATAAATATGCGCGATGGCATAGCAGAACAAGTGTTTGAACTAGCCTATTACAAGGTGCTTTAATGCCCAAAAGAATAATTGTTTTTCGCCAAGTGTTGCGGTACGCAAAAGGCTAAACCAGCCTCTGGATCATGATTCGTCACCAGGTTGACTTGACGGCTGCGGATCATCTTGCACCGGTTCATCCTCATCTCTACCCAGTGGCTGGAAGTCAATGGTTGCCCAGTCGATCCCAGTTAGGGCTTGGAATACAGCTTCGTCGCTTATAAGGGTGGACGGTTCAATGTCAGGGGCATAGGTGTGCTTACGGATAGGCGGAATGAGGTTTTGAGCCTTAGGAGTTGGTGCAGCAACCCATTTGTTGTTGACGTCATAACTCGCCTGATAGTATGAAAGTTCAGCTTCTTCAGCCAATTGGCAAGCCAGTGGACGCATCTCCCTGGTTATAACTCGGAGGGCATCATTGTCAAACTCTGATCCATCCTCCCTTAAGCTAGGATAGCCTTTAACCACATCCACCGGATCAAGATCAGGCACCCATGCTTTAGCCCGGGTTAGCACAGTCAGAGCACCTGCCCTTGCAGCCGATCTTTTCAATTCTTCAACCCAGGCAGGCAGCATTGACAACCTTTCTAAGGTTTCTTTGATTAATGTTGGGGGCGGCTTGTTATGAGAAGCAGTGCATATGACCCGTTGCGCGCCGGTATATAACTGCTCTATAAGAGTATAGGCAGCCTTCAGCTTCTTCTGTATGTCAAAGCCCAGATGACTAATGCGAGTTCCTGCATCATTGCGAACATTAGTAAACCGGCAATGAATGGGATGATATGTTGATAACTTAAAGCAAGGATATTTACCAAACACAGCAGCAGTCATGGCATGTATTTTCCGCTTCACACCAGTTAACTCATCTACCACCGGTTTAAGAGCTGCTTCTGTGTCTTCGGCTCTTTTTTGCAATGCGGATTTTTCTATGTCCCAATCCGCCCGCTCCTTGTTGAAACCCTCCTTCAGCTTTTCTATGGCGGCTAAGGCACTGGTCAGCTCATCTTTGGCTTTGGAGGTTTCTGCTTGCTGGGACTTGATGTTTTCTTGTAGATCAGCGGTTTGAGCTTCCTTTTTGCTCAGCTCAGCCTATAAGAGACAGACATATCATGAGTCGCCAATACATATTTGAAGTACCAAGCACATAACAAGTTATGCACCTGATACTTGGGGGCTAATGCCTATTTGCTTGTTATCAGAAATTTCTACAAGTCCCAAGCTCAATACAAGTATTACTCTTGGCACTTGGGGGCTAATGTATGTTTACTCAAGGTAACATTATGGGTATTCTTCTAAAGTCCCGGTTTACCTTGATAAGATAAATCGGCCCTTGGGGACTACACCGGCGAAAGTTACAATATTACAATTCTAAAGTACCGGTTCATCTTAAAAATATAACCCGGTCCTTGGAGGCTAAGCATGCAAAGTTGAGATATTACAAAGTCCCGGTTTAGATGGATATCATAAACCGGTACTTGGGGGCTACTAGAGTTGATATTTGGAATTGGACATAAGAGAGAAACAATTATGCAGTTACCTCATATCGCTCCTTCATCAGATTCACTAAACCGGCTTCAAAGTCGCGGCTTGTGTACAGACGGTTTAAGAAACTAGAATGGATGTCTTGAGCGTTGAGATGGGCATAGCTTGACAAATCTGTGTTCCATTTGCCTTTGCCCATAGCAGAAAGCTCGTCCTTGGCACTATGCTTCGATAAAGCAACATGATTGCCAGGAGCGGTGTGGCCGAAGCTAGTAATCATAATGTCATCTTCTTTGTCATCAACAGCCTTCACTGGAGTTGACGGTTTATCAGCAGCTTTAGCTGCATTTTCATCAGACAGTTTATTTAACCAAGCCTTCTTGCGGGGTCTCGGCTTGGCACTGAGAGGAAAAGATATAAGGGTCAATACATTGGGTGAACATACGACATTAAAAGTAAATTTAAAAGTATGGCTCACCCAGGAACTGTCTTGAGGGGTGGAAGTTGTGTGGCCGTTGATTCGCCAAAAGATGAGTGAGGTGTGCCCTGGTAATTCGAATCAGACGCATTAAGAGGCTAACGGAAACAACCCGCCTTAAGGCAAGAAGTATCAGGAATATAAGAGACCTCTGATCGACGTTTCCGGATTGGAGTGTTCGGTAAACCGGTGGAGGTAACTACCTGGCCACTGTGTCGGGTGTGCGGCGGGCTTCGTGTTGCTGCTTCTTCAAAAGAAAGTTTGGGTCCAAGTGATCTAGGGGTGAGAAATTTTTACTTTCCGGTTTGCGTGACGGATTTTCTGTGTTGGCAGAGGATCTGAACCTGAGGAAAGGATAATTACCTCTGCATCCTCAGCTTGGCTGCCTTCAGCGTCGTCCTGATAATAGTCATTGTCAATGAGGTGTACGAAAAAAGAACCAAGGGAGTCAAGTTCTACCTCTGAGTCCGGATTATCCAGATCAGCATCAGTATTTGGTTCATAAGACTCAGTGGTCCTCTTCTTGGCAGGTTTTTTTAATAACTTTGGTCTTGGGGCGAGGTGTCTTGGTCGGTTTATCCTGAGATTTTTTATTCCAGAACGGATCATCACCCTATCAAATATCAACACAATTTTGAGGGAATATTTAAAGGGACCAAGTTAAAACAGGAGTCATATGATTCTTACAGCTGGCGGTTTATTGGAGGTACAGAAGGGATTCAGCCCTGTTTTGCTGCAGACAACCACCGATTCATCCAAAATCTTCTTAACAGCCTCAGTAATTTCATATTGTGTTAGCTGAATGTCCATATGTCGTTGAGGATCTTTCAAATCCCCTGTGTATTCACACATTAAACAGGGGCATCGGCTTAAAGGCAGAATGCTCTAGGAGATCCAGCAACGAATGAAATCAACGCCTATTAAACCATTTGCAACAAAGGCCCGAAGCTTTGAAAGCTGTGGTGCATACTTGGATCATTCTCTGGCGTTAAGACGTTGGGGAAAAGGATGTGTATTGCTAAGCCGGTGAGGACGATAACCCGGCAGGGGATTTTCGTCAGTTAGAGACGTATCTCAGCAGTAAAACCAGGTCTGTTTCCAGTCCGTTGGGTGACTGTGATGCTTGGCGTGAGGGAAGCTGACAACTTTTCTCTTCTGAATCACCATCCCACCAAGTTCAGTATTGGGTCCATCTGTAAATTCTGTGCGACGGTTCAAGTGGAAGAAATCCCTAAACAATTCAACTGTGGGCTCCTCTTGAAGATAAGCCTCGCAAAATACTTGGAAGTTGTAGATATTGGACACAAAGTTTGGTCCAATATCTTGAGGATGGAGTTGGAAGCTAGCAAGCACAACTCGGAAATTATTTGCTCTGGAAGGGCTAAACCCTTGACCCAAATGATCAACGAACACAATCACTTCCCCGTCCTTAGGCTCAGGAGAATTTTCCGGGCCAGGGACCCTCCTGTGGATGGCCTCCTTTTTTGCTAAAGCACCCATGTTGACTAAGTTGTTCAATTGTTCCTCGGTAACCCAGGATGGAACACAATTGCAAGAGTAAAATTGCTTGGCCATTTAAAGAAAAGCTAGAAAAAAGATCAATGCCGGTTTAAGATTTATGACAGACAAGCGTAAAGCGACGCAAGATCAGAAGCAGAAATAGAGGCATATACACATTGTTAAACCGGAGTTTTGACATTATTAAACCGGAGTCTGACATTGGAAGAGTTACAAAGATAAATGAAGTGGCGGTTTGAGAGGGGACTAATGGTACCTGCCGGATTATCATTTTTTAAAGAAGCTAAACCACCTACTTTGATATAGAGCGTACAGATCTAAAATACCTAAGTGAGGGAAAAACAAGTTTCACGGATTGATATGATAATTTCAGATCTACGGTGCGACAGAAAACTAGAATATATTCAGACCTAAACTTCAGGTGCTTAAACAGTTCATCAGGTTCAGATGTGTTTTTCTATATGAAGGGGATGCTCTAATGAGGAAAAAGGAACTATAACTACAAATGGCACAGGAAAATATCAGATCTAACTTGCCATTTACGCTACTGAGAGGAACAGGGATGAACAACTCTAGAACTTTGATGAAATCCGATGAATACAAACCCTAATGACAAGATCTAGGGTGGAAGGAGAGAAGGCTTACCAGTGTCACAGGAACAACAGAGAGGCGCCGCGGCTTTTTGGTTCGATCAGGGTGATGCAGCGGCCGTTGTTGGGGCAGAAGCGAAGGTCGATGGAGGCGGCAGAGCTCGAATGTTCAGGCGACGCGAGGAAGAGGACGATGTGAAGGCGAACGAAGGGGAAAAGTGAAAATGACCCTTGGCCTTATTTATAAGGTGAATGGATAAGTGACATGCGCGAGAATCGAGGAGCCCAAAAATTGGATATATGGCAGAGCGGTCGCCTCGATTGTTGGAGGCTCATTAATGAAGGTGAGATATATAAAATATTTAATAACAGTTGACGCCATGGCAGTTTATCATGATCCTAGAAGATGACGTCATGGCGGTTTACGAGATTTATGCGAAGGTGTTGAAGGAGGAATTTTTCTCAAGTGTTGAAGATTGACACGAACCAGTTCAAATCAATTTGTGGCCTAATGTTGGGGATATTACTACTGGGTGAAAACCGGCCAAGAGAGGTCGGGTTATCCCCATAATGAGTTATTCATATTTGAAGCCCATGAAGACAAGGAGTGTTACGCTTTACGGAGGCCCAGGGTCCAGGGCGGATTAAAGCCTGTAGTCATAAACCGCCATTGATATGTAAACTTGTGTTGTAAGATAGAAATAGTAGAAACCGAGACGGACACGTTTATGAGCCGGCCTCGGGATCCTGTAAACAGACGGGCGTCAACCTATGTATATAAAGGGACGACCCGAAGGCGGTTTGGGAACAACAAACAACAACTCGAGAGCCAGGCATAGCGGATTCGCTTCCTGGTCATCGAAACCCTAGCAATTCCACATAAACTGGATTAGGCCTTTACCTTCACCGCAAGGGGCCGAACCAGTATAAACTCCCTGCGTCCTTTGTCGGCTTTAACCCTTTAAGATAACTCGTCGCGATGGCTCCACGACTAAGTCCTTTCACTAGGACATCTGCCGTGACAAAACCACAACAGTTACCAACTCGGAAGTGGAGAGCGCCATGAATCATCGGCGCCGGAGGGCCATTTTACGAGACCCCCGCTTTTTGGAAGAGGCGTTTAATGCCTTCAGCTCGGCTGATGCATACATTTGAGTTGCTCGAGATGGGCTTAGCAGAGCCACAAAGCAGCATTTAAAAGATGTGCAACTAAGTTTACAGTGTCTCAGTATGATAACCGTATGCCAGTAGCCCCCGAGCCTTAAAGTAGTTGGGACAACTGATTTGAGGATCACTACATGACCAGGTTCTGTCGGAGAAGAACGACGTGCTAGCCCAAGAACTAGAAAAGTGCCGGACGCAGTTAAACGTAGTGACCGCCGAACTAGAAAAATCCAAAGCGGCGTCTTCTGGTGATATTTCCCTCCATCGAGAAACAGTTATTGCATAGCGACCTTGTTAACACTGCGGTTTTATCTCGTCAAGTAATCTTCTGCAAGGGCTATCGTAGTTGCACGAGCAAGCTCGGCAGGCAATGTGTCGGTGGGAAACGACACCTATGGGATCACAAGAATCCCTACTACTGTTGCGGGGCGCGGGGTTGAGAGAAGAGCGGATCTAACAGAGAGCACGTGGTTCGTTTATCCATGTTCGGGCCACGAGGATGCGTAAAACCCTAGTCCTACTTTGGTGGATGTATTCTGAGTTCTTGAACTAGCTACGGAGTGTAACAAGCTCCCAAAAGCCGACCCTTCTCCCGTGTGCCATGGGCCTCCGTTTATAGGCGAAAGGGCTACCATAGTGGCACACAGGAGGTGGAAAGTGCTGCAGCGTCACGAGCTTATCGCTGGTATTACACGACAAAGCGCATTTAATGCGAGGCTTAGGTGTCCCTTCACTTTATCGGGGACGGGGGCGAGGCCCGTCCCGTACGTCGCCGCTCCTCCAAGCTTCGACATGTGCCCTGGCCAGCGATGCATGCGGTGCCATGTAGGCAGGCAGGCAGCTGAGGTGGCGGGGTGGTGGAGCCTCCACGGAGGGCTGCATGTTACCACGCAGGTGCCTGCCCAGCTGGTTGGGTCGGCAGCTGCATGCGAACGACGGCGGAGACTTGGCTGGTGCGAGCCTGACGGTGGCCCTGCTGGTGCGCTTGGCGAGGGCCTTGCCAGGTGGCCCGACAAGGGTCTTGCCATGGCGCGCAGGCATCCCCGGCAAGGATCTTGCCGGGGGTCTTGTGGGTTTCTTTGGTGAGGATGGCTGCCTTCCTATCCTCATTTGATTTTGACTATCCTTTGTCTTCACAAAGACTTGCATGCCACCACAGAGGTGCCTCCCGAACCCTGTCCCAATGCATTTGTCGAGTGTTGGTGGGCTCGAGGGTGGCTCGCTCGGCTGGCGTGGGCGAGCTGCCCCGGCAAGGGTCTTGCCGGGGCTGCCGAGGCTGCCCCCGGCAAGGGTCTCCTGCCGGGGGGACCCGCTTCGTCCCTTTGCTCTTTGTGGCCTTGGCCTTGACGTTGTTCTGGCCATCTTGGGTTTCGGACCCTTGCCGGGGTTGCCGAGGCTGCCCCCGGCAAGGGTCTCCTGCCGGGGGGACCCGCTTCGTCCCTTTGCTCTTTGTGGCCTTGGCGTTGTTCTGGCCCTCTTGGGCTTCGGTCTTACCTTGGCTCACCTCCCTCACTCTGCTCGGTGTGGTCGCGGGCGCGGCTCTGACTGCCCGTGCACAGGTAAAGGGGTACAAAAATGTGCCCCTAGTTTTGTACACCGACAGGAGCCCCCGGGCCTGGGCCACACATAAGCACGACACGTTGTTGGGTCAGGCCCAAAGAAGTGCGCGGGCAGGCAGGGCGGTTTTTATCGTGGTAAGATTTTTCATGCGCTGTGCTTCCCACGACCTGCGCGCGGGGCGCGGCGTGGAGGGGCATGTGTGACGTGGGCGGCATGTGTGGGGCGGTTTTCACACGCATGTGTCACATCACAGTAAAGAGGCGGCTCACGCCTTCCACGTAAAGGGAGGGAGGCGTGGAGGCGTGGCTCATTTATTGAATGGGGCCGGGGCGCGGTCTTCAGGGTGTCCACTCCCCACGATCACGGGGTGTGGAGAGGTCACCTCACCTGTCCCCTCGGTTCTGCATGTCTGCCACGCATCTTTCATGCGCTCGGGGTGGCAAACGATGGAGGCGGGAAACCGGGCCGTCGCTGGTTGGAGCAGCGGGTTAGTCCTGGTTCCCTGCGCCTCCCGTGTCTTAATTGGTCGAGCGGGGCGGCCGAGCCCCAACCCCGTTCCTTTATAAAGAGCGGGAAGGGGAGATGGCATCCCGCATTCTTCCATCTTCTACCTTCCTTTGCTTCCGCTCGTTCCTTTCATTCGTCATGGAGAAAGGGAATCCCGGTCCTTCGACGGTGGCGGCGAGGGTCGCCGCTCGACAATGCGTCCCTCCTCCTCCTGCACCCGTGGTGGCAGAGCCGGCCGTGAGGGGAAGGGGGAGGGGCGAGGCCGTGGGCGAGGCCGGGGTAGAGGTCGCAGTGCTCGGGGAAGAGGAGGGCGGGGCGGAGCGCTAGCTTCGCCCCCGCCCATGGTGCCTTTCCCGATGGAAGGCCATGTCAGAGACCAGCCCCGCGAGTTCTTCATTAGGCTGCGCCGGCCTCCGCGTCGCCGTCTTTGTCTTCCCTTCCCGTTTGCTCGGGAGATGGAGCGTGACCGGCCCCAATCCCTCAGATTGCACATGAGGGGTTGCGGGAACGGGGGCACGCGGGTCGACGTCGACTTCCTAGCTCCTCGAGTCATGTACCTCCGTCGTGGGTGGAAGACGTTCGCTTGCATCCACAGCCTGACGGCGGGGCTCATCCTCTACTTCAAATTGATGGAGGATGGCCTACTCTCCGTCAAGGTCTTCGGGGAGTTCGGGACTGGCCTAAAGTGCTGCGTGGAGAGCCCCTCCGATGGAGATTCTGACAATGGAAGCTCTTCCTCAAGCGAAAGTGACGAGGAGAACAGCGGGGCGGATAGCGGGGACAAGCCCGACTAGGAGTCGGATGCCCCGCGCCTGGGCGGGTGCGGCAATAGCAGCATCTGCACCTGGCCTCTCCTCCGGCAGGGGTTTGCCGGGGGCGGGGCCAGCTCGTTGAACTTCTCGGGGCCGTCTCCTTTGGTGGCTGGTGTCGGGAGGCTGCGGAAGAGGAAGAGGGCGGGCGAAAAGGCCGTCAACTCGGAGTACGCGGGCACCGATGCCTTCGTCGCGTACCGCCGGTCCTGCCGCCTCGTCTTCCAGCTCTTTTCCCAGCACCGTCATCACCGGCCTGCCCATGGATGGCTGCCGAGGTGTTCTCTCGGTGTCTTCTGCTGCTCGTAGCTCGCCTAGGAGCCCCTTTTACCCTTTTCGCCTCCTTGACCTGCCTCCTGAGGAGAGGGACAAGAAAGGGATTACGGGCATCTTATCTCTTTTTAGTCTTGTAAGCCTTCGGGCCTTTGTTAACTTTAGAACTTGTAATCCCCTTGTTCATGTTTTTCGTTTCATATGAACTGTACCTGTACGGGATGTTTTTTTAATGAAAAGGGATGTTTGCTGGGTTTTTCGTTCGCAGGTAAAACCCACGACAAGGAGTAACCCTTGTTACCTTTAAGATAAATGTTTTCTCGCCCGGCAACAGGCCTTGCCGTCCCCCCACTTCGATCGACCTTTCTCACGCCCTTGGCGGAGGCAGGGATGAGGTGGGCTTAGGCTCCTCGTTTCATTTCCTTGCTGCCGCGACTACGACCAAACTCGGTCCCAGGAAACGAGTCCTATGGTCCGGAATGAGGGGAGCACGGTAGCCTAAGGATAAAACAAGGTTTCACATACCTCAGTCCATAACGAAACGCATGATAAGGGATAGAAAACTTATCTGGGTCTGCAGCCCTCGGCAACCTTGGCTTGCCGAGGGTGGATCTTTGCTCTTGCAGTCCCCGGCAATACTGGCTTGCCGGGGCCCGGACGCCCGTCCATCCCCTTTCTTCCAAAGCAACTCGGCAAGGATATTCATGTGTCCTGCGAACCAAAGAAGATAGAGAAGAACAGAGAGACGCACACTCGACCTCTAAGCTAGGGGTTAGCCGCCGCTAAGCACTATCAACCCTAACCAAGGACGAGACTCGACATAGCATGCATGCTATAACTTAGGGCGCCAGCACTTCATTTATCTATGCTCAGGGTCTGCGCCTGGCTTTGTACAAAGGGTCACATGCCTTGCCGGCAAAGCTTGTACAAGAGGGTGGCTTGCCGGGAGGCCCGGCAGACCACGCCTTATGGGTAAAAGTGCGAAGATGCTCGATGTTCCAGGAGTTGCTCACTGGGACAGCATCTTCGGTCTCCAGGCGGACTGCGCCGGGCCTGGTGACTCGTATTACCTGATAAGGACCTTCCCACTTCGGCGTCAACTTGTTGGTATTCTTGGCTGACTGAACGCGCCAAAGAACAAGGTCGCCTTCCTCAAAGCTTTGGGCATGAACCTTGCGGCTATGGTAGCGGCGCAAGGCTTGCTGGTAGCGTGCCGCTCTCACAGCCGCCCGAAGACGATCTTCCTCAAGGAGCGTCGCGTCATCTTGGCGCAATGGCTCTTGCTCAAGCTCATCATAAGCGAGGACTCGAGGTGACCCATATATGAGTTCCGTGGGGAGAACTGCTTGTGCCCCGTATACTAGGGCAAAAGTTGTCTGGCCGGTGGCTCGATTTGGCATCGTCCTGATTGACCAAAGAACTGTCGGCAACTCATCAATCCAGCGCCTTCCACTCTTGTGCAGATTGTCAAAGGTCTTCGCTAAAGCCTCGCAACACTTCATCATTTTCCCTCTCCGCTTGGCCGTTGCTCCGTGGATGTGCCACGGAAGCAAAACAGACCTTGCTGCCGAGGTCTCGGATGTACTGCATGAAGGTGTGGCCTGTGAACTGCGTGCCGTTGTTGGTGATGACTCTGTTTGGCACACCAAAACGGCAGACCAGTCCTTTGAAGAATTTGACGGCTGACTGAGCAGTCACCTTCCTCACTGCTTCCACCTCTGGCCACTTTGTGAACTTGTCGATTGCAACGTACAAGTACTCAAAGCCCCTGACGGCGCGGGGGAAAGGGCCCAGTATATCGAGCTCCCAGACCAAGAATGGCCAGGAGAGAGGGATTGTTTGAAGGGCTTGAGCTGGTTGATGAAGCTTCTTTGAATGGAACTGGCATGCTTCACACTTGGTGACTAGTGCCGTCGCATCCTGGAGGGCGGTGGGCCAGAAGAAACCTTGCCGAAACGCCTTCCCGGTAAGGGCCCTTAACCCTATGTGGGAGCCACATATTCCTCCATGTATCTCTGCCAACAGCTCTAGTCCTTCCTCCCGGGGGATGCACTTGAGTTTCACACCGTTCGGCCTTCTCCGGTACAGGATGTCATCGACGAACTGGTACAGGGCGGACCGACGGGCTACTTTCTCCGCTTCTTCCTGCTCCTCAGGAAGCTCCCTTGTTTGGAGGAATTGGACGGTATGCTGCGCCCATGCCGGAGCCTGAGGCTCGATAGCAAGGACCAAAGGCATCTCTTCCGCCATGGGAGCGGTTGTATCTACGGTCAGGGACTGACGCCCCGCCGGAGCCAGTTGCTGTCGGGCAAGCTCAGCGTCTGCGGTAGTACCCTTGCCGGCAGTCCTGGGGGGCTCGGTAGGAAAGTACTTGCCGGGACCTGATTTTCTCCGCTTGCTCTGCCCTGCTGATGGATCGACGGATGGTTGAGTTAACCAGAGCAAAAAGGTGCCTAGTTCCACAGGTAGCTTGAATGCGGCATGCTTTGATAGGTAATCGGCGATGTCGTTCTCCGCTCAGGGGACATGCTCCGCCTGGATACCGTCAAAGCGTTCCTCCAGCTTCCTCACCTCATCTACGTATGCTTCCATCAGTGGGCTCTGATAATCTTTGTTGACTTGCCTGACAACAAGCTGCGAGTCACCCCTGACGATGAGCTTCTTAACCCCCGAGGTCTGCTGTGATCCTGAGACTCGCAAGCAATCCCTCGTACTCTGTGGTGTTATTAGTGGACATCTCCCTGGGGAAGTGCATCTGGATCACGTACTTGAGGTGCTCTCCGGTGGGTGCGACGAGCAGCACATCGGCACCGGCGCCTTGAAGCAAGAAGGCTCCATCAAAGTACATGATCCAGTTGCGGTCTGCTTCCTTGTCAGGGAGAGTAGTCTCCTGGATCTCTTCATCAGGCGTCGAGGTCCATTCCGCGATGAACTCCGCCAAGACTCTGCTCTGAATTGTCGAGGTACTCTCAAACTTTAAGCCGAAGCTTGACAACTCCAAGGCCCATTCCACAATTCTTCCGGTTGCGTCCGGGTTGCGCAGTATCCGTTGCAACGGGAGGCGGGTGACGACAGTGATCTCGTGGGCCTGGAAGTAGTGACGCAGCTTCCTCGAGGCCATAAGGAGGCCGAAGAGCAATTTTTGCACACTCGAATACCTTGACCTAGCCCCCTGCAAGAGGGAGCTGACAAAGTAAACCGGGTGCTGCATCATCTTTTTCTTGGGCACCACTTCACTCGACCGCGCGGGCATCGCCTTGGGGGCACCAGACTCTGCCGGGGGCCGCGCCTTGTCGGCATCAGGCCCTGCCGGGGGAATCTTCAGCTTGCCATCCGCTGGTCCTGCCGCCATTGCTGCCTCCTCGTCGGCCTCCCTCTGTGCCACTAGTGCGGCGCTGACCACTTGATTCTTCGCCGACAGATACAGCAGTAACGGCTCTTGTGGTTTAGGTGCAACTAGTATTGGCGTGGAGGAAAGGTACTTCTTCAGGTCCTGCAGTGCGGCCTTGGCTTATGGGGTCCACTCTATTGGGCCCGCCTTTTTCAAGATCTTAAAAAAGGGAAGGGCGCGCTCAGCGGACTTGGAGATGAACCGGCTCATGGCGGCAACGCAGCCGGTGAGCCGACACACATCCTTGATCCGCTTGGGTGCCTCGATCTTCTCAATAGCCTTGATCTTGTCTGGGTTTGCCTCCATCCCGCATTGTGACACGAAGAACCCGAGAAGCTTGCTGGACGGGACGCTGAAGACGCACTTCTTAGGGTTCAACTTGAGATTGATCTTGCGCAGGTTGGCAAATGTCTCTTCTAGATCTTGCACAAGAGTCGGCCTATCCTTGGTTTTGACCACTATGTCATCCATGTAGGCTTCCATATTTCTATGGAGGTGAGGTTCAAAACCAATTTGGACTGCTCTTGCAAACGTTGAGCCAGCACTCTTCAACCCGAAAGGCATCCGTAAAAAGCAATACATACCACATGGGGTGATGAATGTTGTCTTCTCTTCATCTTCTCTTGTCATGAAGATTTGGTGGTAGCCTGAGTAGGCGTCGAGGAATGATAACAGATCACACCCGGCCATGGAGTCAACAATCTGGTCGATGCGCGGCAATGGGAAGGGGTCCTTAGGACAAGCCTTATTGATATCTGTGTAATCAATACATAGCCTCCACTTCCCATTTGCCTTGCGCACCACTACCGGATTGGCCAATCACGTCGGATGGAGCACCCCTCTCACCAAACTTGCCGCTTCGAACTTCCTGATCTCCTCTGTGATGAACTCTTGCCTCTCTAGAGCCTGCTTTCTGACCTTCTGCTTGACGGGCCGCGCATGGGGGCAGACAGCTAGGTGGTGCTCAATCACCTCCCTGGGAACACTGGGGATGTCGGACGCTTGCCATGCAAACACGTCGACATTTGCCCGCACGAAGGTGACGAGCTCGCCTTCCTATTCGCTGTTGAGGGTGGAGCCTATAATGAAGGCCCCTCACGCGTCGTCCTCCACGACGGGCACCTTCTTGGTCTGCGGTGGCTCGGCTTTGGATCTCTTGCTCTTTTCGGCATAGCTTTCTGGCACGTCCTCAACGGTACCACAACACCTCGAAGAGGTGCGCTTGCCGGAGTGGGTGCGAGAGGTCTTGTCGGGCTCCTTCTTTCCTCCCGGGCCTTCGGCGGCAGGAGCAGGTGCCTTGACGGCAGCTGCTGCAACTGCTTCCCGGTAGTGTTGGTCGGCACAGATCAGCGCGTCCTTCTTGTCGGAGGGGACGGAGATGATGGTCAACGGCCCGGGCATCTTTAGCATGTTGTAGGCGTAGTGTGATGCCGCCATGAACTTGGCAAGTGCCGGGCGACCGAGGATCCCATTGTAGGGCAAGGGGATCTCGGCCACGTCGAAGACGATCCTCTCTGTCCGGTAGTTCAACTCTCCTCCAAACGTCACGGGCAGCGTGACCTTTCCCTTTGGCTGACTTCTCCCCGGATTGACCCCCTGAAACGTGCCCGTTTCCTCGAGGTCTCCGTTAGGGATTTGTAACCTTTAGACCACAACAGGCGAGATCAGGTTCAGGCTGGCCCCGCCATCAACCAACATCTTGTTCACCCTAAGGTTGCGTATTGTTGGCGAAACCAACAACGGCAAACACCCGACTGCGGTAGTGCCATCAGGGTGGTCCTCGGCGTCAAAGATGAGGGGCGTGCTGGACCACTTTAGTGGCTTTTGAGCGTCGAACGACGGCTCTGTTGCTGTAACCTCTTGCGCCCACTGCTCGAGCTGGCGATGAGAGGCATGCAGCGAGGCACCGCCATCGACGCACATGGCCTCCGTAGCCTTCTGGAACCTTTCTCACCGGACTCGTCGTCCTCGTCGTGATCGTCGTCTTCTTGTTTCTTATCACGGCCCCGGGCGGGCCTCTCTTGCTGGTTGTCCTTGCCGGGGCGGCCTCCTTGGCCGCCATGCTTCTTGTCGGATCCCTCAGCACCATCCTGGTCCTTCTCCATGTCCCGCCTTTCGTACTCAGCCTTTTGCTTCTCAGCAAGCAGCTCAACTTGTCGGCAGTTCTGTAGATCGTGGCCCTTGGTGCGGTGGATCTTGCAGTATTGCTTGCAGGAGCTTCCTGGCTTGTCGGTAGCCGCCAAGGCCCAGCAGGCGGCACACCCGGCAATCTCCTTGCCGGGGGTGTCTGCCTTAACCTTCTTGCCGGCACCGGTATCGTCAGATCCGTTAACGGCAAGCACGGCCTTGCCTTTGCGTTTCCTGTTGCGATGCCGGCCCTTCTTCGTCGGGGCGGCGGCGTCCTCATCGGTAGAGTCGGTTTCCGCGCCGGTGTCTTCGCCGGGGTACTTCCTTCCCTCTTCAGCCCGGGCGCACTTGTCGGCCAGAACGTAGAGCTCGACCACATCCTTAACCTTGGTCATCGCCAGCTCCTCGCACATCTTGCGATTGCACACGTTCTGATGGAACGCGCTAATCACAGCGGTGGGATGAACGTCGGGGATGTTGTACTGCACCCGGCTGAATCTCTGGATGTAATTGCGTAGGCTCTCCCCTTCCTTCTAGGGAATGATATGCAGATCACTGACCTGGCCATGAGCTTGGTGGCCTCCAGTGAAGGCGCCAACGAACTCATGGCACAGATCTGACCAGGAAGAGATGGAGTCCGCCGGCAAGTGCATCAACCAAGACATTACATTGGACTTGAGCGCCAGCGGAAAGTAGTTGGCAAGCACCTTGTCATCGCAAGCCCCAGCGGCCTGCATCGCGATGGTGTAGATGCTGAGGAACTCAGACGGATGGGTCTTGCCGGTGTACTTCTCGCCAACGTCGGGCTTGAACATGCGGTGGGACGGCCACTGGAACTGCCTCAGCTCACGGGTAAAAGCCGCGCAGCCCACCTCGTAAGGTAGGCCGCCGGGGCCCCCAGGTGTCGGGTGGTCCATAGCGGGTCCCGCCCGCTTGTCCGACTGGCGACGCGTTTCGCGTCGGCGCTCGACGGTGGTTTGAGCGTCTTCGTGAGACCACTCCCGAAGGACCTGGCGCTAGTCGTGGAGGGTCCATGGATCGGACGATGCTATGGAGATGTTGTCACCAGCATCGTCGCGACGGGCCGACGCCCGCGGCGGCTGGCGAGGAGGAGGAGAATGCATCGTGGCCGCATCTCTCCCGGTCCTCCCAGCGCCAGCATGTGGTGGTTCGGTGGAGAGCCGACCCGAGGGCCCCGCCTGTCGCGGATCATCTTTGTTCGCGACGGCGACGAGGCTCCGGATGGTGGCCCTCCACTGATCGAGCTTCTCCGCAGCAGGACGGAAGTCAAGGAGCAGCTGTGTGCGTGCCAAGGCTTCCGCTGGCGTGGGTGGCGGTGACAGCTGAGTGGATCGCGGCGCCCTTCGACTTCTAACTATGTTAGAAGGAGCTCTGTCACGACCCAGCGGCTGCGTGCCATTTTCACCAGTGCTTCGGCGAGCGTGTTGAACTCCTTCGTCTTGTTGACGACGCACAGGGATCTTCCCACGGCGGTGCCCAGGGTCACCAACGTGGTGACGCTGTTCGGCGCGCACACCATGGGAAGAACGCGCGGTGGTCGCCGGTGTATGCGTCCGGGAGGTCGCCGCGCCACCCGGAGTCGGTGCAACGACACCCCCGGAGGGCCCCGTGCCCCCAGCTCCGTCTTTGGGTCCGGCGGCAGGGGGCCGATCGTCTGGGGCACGAATGACGCCGCTCGCCAGGCTCCGACTGCCTGGGTGGTGCTGGTGTTCACGGGCCGCGGCCCGAGTCCTGTCCGCGACCGGTCCACTGCTCGTCCGCACCGGCACGGGCCGTTTGGCCCCCAATGAGCCGATCGCCGTGGCTGTCTTCTTCTTAGGGGCCATGGCGACGAAGAACCGCTAGGCTAACTACCAGACCAGATTCTCACAAACGCGCCCCCTACCTGGCGCGCCCAAGATGTCTGTAGGAAACGACACCTATGGGATCACAAGAATCCCTACTGCGGTTGCAGGGCACGGGGTTGAGAGAAGAGCGGATCTAACAGAGAGCACGCAATTCGTTAATCCAGGTTCGGGCCGCGAGGATGCGTAAAACCCTATTCCTACATTGGTGGGTGTATTCTGAGTTCTTGAGCTAGCTACGGAGTGTAACGAGCTCCTAAAAGCCGACCCTTCTCACGTGTGCCATGGGCCTCCTTTTATAGGCGAAAGGGGCTGCCACAGTGGCACACAGGAGGTGGAAAGTGCTACAGCGTCAAGAGCTTATTGCTAGTATTACAAGATAAAGCGCATTTAATGCGAGGCTTAGGTGTCCCTTCACTTTATCGGGGACGGGGACGAGGCCCGTCCCGTCCGTCGCCGCTCCTCCAAGCTTCGACACGCGCCCTGGCCAGCGATGCATGCGGTGCCATGTAGGCAGGCAGGTAGCTGAGGTGGCGCGGTGGTGGAGCCTCCACGGAGGGTTGCATGTTTCCACGCAGGTGCCTTCCCAGCTGGTTGGGTCGGCAGCTGCATGCGAACAGCGGTGGAGACTTGGCTGGTGCGGGCCTGACGGTGGCCCTGCTGGTGCGCTTGGCGAGGGCCTTGCCAGGTGGCCCAGCAAGGGTCTTGCCGGGTGGCCCGGCAAGGGTCTTGCCGTGGCGCGCAGGCGTTCCCGGCAAGGATCTTGCCGGGGGTCTTGTGGGTTTCTTCGGTGAGGATGGATGCCTTCCTATCCTCATTTGATTTTGACTATCCTTTGTCTTCACAAAGATCTGCATGCCACCACAGAGGTGCCTCCCGAGCCCTGTCCCAATGCATTTGTTGAGTGTTGGTGGGCTTGAGGGTGGCTCGCTCGGCTGGCGTGGGTGAGCTGCCCCAGCAAGGGTCTTGCTGGGGCTGCCGAGGCTACCCCCGGCAAGGGTCTCCTGCCAGGGGGACCCGCTTCGTTCCTTTGCTCTTTGTGGCCTTGGCCTTGGCGTTGTTCTGGCCATCTTGGGCTTCGGTCTTACCTTGGCTCACCTCCCTCGCTCTGCTCGGTGTGGTCGCAGGCGTGGCTCTGACTGTCCGTGCACAGGTAAAGGGGTACAAAAATGTGCCCCTAGTTTTGTACACCGACACAATGCGGAGTGTAGCCAAGGCCTTATGGCCATCCGACTCCCCTCCAGGGAGTATGGAGCAGCTTGTAGAGCTGTACAAGGGAGCGCGGCAGCGTATCCGACTATGGAAGATATCGGCCTGCCGAGAGGGTGGGCGAGAGGCCTGGGCCATCTTAAAAACATGATATACCAAGCTGGATCCGAATCACATGGCCCGGGTCAGACCGCTAGGGTCAAATGGGGAAGAAATTCCCGTTGGTTTAGTATATGGCCAGGTAGAGGTGGTTGCTAGATACTCCCAACAGGATTGTAAATTAGACCACCTGTTGGATGGTATAGAGGAGGAAATTTTTAAGTCCTAAGTGACCATGTATTTTCCTTCTAGCTGGATTGTAAAAAGAATGTCATGGCCGACCTTTTGTCTTCGATCTCTCGACCCGAAGGTGCGGAGTGTTTCTAAATACCTGAGCGGTAAGATAAACTAGGGTATGCGTGGAAACCAGGCATAGGGGTCATAGGTGCTTGAACAGACAAGTTGTATCCGGCTAGTTATGTTATATTACATTGAGACTGTAAGAAACATCTTCCAGAGAGAATAGTTCCGTTAAGGGTTCCTTTCCCTGGGTGTACATGCATCTATGTGCATGTCCGTACTGTGATGAAAAAATCACAGTGTGTATAACTTCTGGGGGTTCATAATGTAGCGAGTGCAAAAACATCTTTAGTTCAGTGACCGAATATTCCCTTAAGAACACTAGCTTTCGGCTTCACCTAGTCTGAGGTACACATCCGGATGACCCGGCAGTAACAATCACAGAGGTGCTCCCTTTATTCCCTAGCCGAACTAATGGGAACATAGGGCATAAGCACAGGAGCCAGGCAACCCAGCTTGGCCAAAACTTAAGTCATATCGGTGCATATAATGGCAAAGAAAAGGTACATATGGGAGAAACCGCATATGTGATGAGCTTTATGCTCGGAAAATAGAAATAGCAAGCTTCTGTCCAAGAAGCTCCCAGGTATGATAGATGTACATACTTGAAGATGTATGCGTCGGGGGTGCACGGTCTAACCGCACGAAAGCCTTTAAGGCTAAAGAGAAAAAACGAAAAGAGAGAAAAAATGATGAAAACAATAAGAGGAAGGAGTTGAGCAAAGAGTTCGGCGCTAGGCATAGAATCTTCGGAGTCTGGCCGCGTTCCAGGGATTCGGCTCTAGTCGATTGTTTGACACATCACGCAAGCGATATGCTCCTCCGGTGAGAACTTCGTCGATGATGAAGGGACCCTCCCACTTGGGCTTGAGTTTGTCCTTTTTCTTCTCCGGTAGGCGTAGAACGAGTTCGCCGATGTTGTAATTTTTGGCCCGCACTTCTCTGCTTTGATACCTGCGAGCCTACTGTTGATAAAATGCAGAACGAGCTTATGCGATGTTGTGCTCCTCCTCCAGGGCATCTAAGCTGTCCTGCGATCGAGCTCGGCCTCTCTCTCTTCGTACATGCGCACTCGAGGTGAGTCATGAATAATCTCGCAGGGTAATACTGCCTCTGTGCCGTACACCATGAAAAAGGGGGTATATCCGGTAGTGCGATTGGGTGTGGTCCGCAGCCCCCAAAGTATGGAGTCGAGCTCCTCAACCCAATGCTTGTCCGATTCCTTCAAAGACCGCACTAGTCTGGGTTTAATGCCGCTCATAAGATGACCATTGGCTCGTTCGACTTGGTCATTTGTCTATGGATGATAGACAGAGGCGTAATCGAGCTTGATGCCCAGATTAGCGCACCAGATTTTCACTTTGTTGGCTGTGAAATTGGAGCCATTATCAGTGATCATGTTGTGCGGAACACCATAACGGTGTACGACGCCGGATATAAAGTCTATTACTGGCCCGAACTCGGCCGTTTTAATTGGTTTGGCCTCTATCCACTTGGTAAATTTATCCACCATGACTAGCAAATATTTTTTCTTATGGCTTCCTCCTTTAAGGGGTCCAACCATATCCAGTCCCCAGACCGCAAAAGGCCAAGTGATGGGGATTGTTTGTAGGGCGGTGGGGGTCATATGGCTTTGGTTGGCGAAGAGTTGACATCCAACACAACATTGGACAAGGTCCTGTGCATCCGCTCGGGCCGTTGGCCAATAGAACCCTGTACGGAAGGCCTTGCTAACAAGGGCCCGAGCTGTGGCGTAGTGCCCGCCGAGACTGGCATGAATCTCAGCGAGGAGCTGCCGACCCACCTCCTCGAAGATATATCTTTGAAGGACTCTGGTAGCGCTTTTCTTATAGAGCTCTCTGTCGTGAACCTTGTAGGCCTTCGAACGCCGGACAATGCGGCGGGCCTCATTCTGGTCCTCATGAAGCTCCTTCCTATTAAGGTAGGCCAGGAAGGGTTCGGTCCATGGGGCAATGACTTCCATGATGAGATGCACCGACGGTGTTATTTCGGTGGCTGAGCCTCCGACGATGTCGGTGTTTTCGGAATCTGGGGTTATGTTTGGATCCGGACCAGTGTTTCCGTTTTCCCCCTGCCACACCACGGATGGCTTAAAAAGCCTTTCTAGAAAGATATTAGGTGGGACGGGGTCGCGCTTAGCGCCGATACGAGCAAGAAAGTCCGCCGTTTGATTACTTTCTCAAGCCACATGATGGAACTCAAGCCCCTCGAACCGGGCCGACATTTTTATGATGGCATTACGATAAGCTACCATCTTCGGATCTTTGGCACCAAAGTCTCCATTTATTTGAGATATTGCAAGGTTTGAGTCCCCACGCACTTCTAGGCGTTGTATGCCCATGGAAACAGCCATCCGGAGACCATCAATAAGGATTCGTATTCGGCTGCATTGTTGGAGTCTGTGTATAGTATTTGGAGTACGTACTGAATGACGTCTCCAGTAGGTGAAGTTAAAACCACGCCCGCCCCTAGCCCTGCCAACATTTTGGAGCCATCGAAATACATAACCCAATTTGAATATGTGTCATACTCTTTGGGGAGTTCGGCCTCTGTCCATTTGGCGACGAAGTCAGCCAGTACTTGGGATTTAATAGCTCGACGTGGTTTGTATGTAATATCAAATGGAAGGAGCTCAATGGCCCATTTGGCAATTCGGCCCGTGGCATTGCGGTTGTTTATAATGTCATTGAGTGGTACTTTGGAAGCCACCGTGATCGAACACTCCTGGAACTAGTGGCGGAGCTTTCGGGATGCCATGAAGACCGCGTGTGCTATCTTTTGATAATGGGGGTATTGGGATTTGCATGGTGTAAGGACAGTGGGTACGTAGTATACTGACTTCTGAAGCGGGAATTTGCGTCCGTCTTGTTCTCGTTCAATGACGAGCACGACGCTCACCACCTGATGTATTGCCGATATGTATAATAACATCGGTTCGCCGATGTTTGGCGTGGCCAGGATTGGGTTGCTCGCAAGAAGGGTTTTTATTTCCTCTAGTCCGGCTGTTGCCGCGTCCATCCACTCGAAGTGATCGGTTCGCCGTAGAAGACGATAGAGTGGTAGTGCCTTTTCTCCCAATCTGGAGATAAAGCGGCTTAGAGCTGCCACGCAACCCGCAAGCTTTTGGACTTGTTTAAGGTCTATTGGCGTAGCCAATTGTGACAGAGCTCGGATTTTGGCTGGATTTGCTTCAATTCCTCTGTTGGAAACGATGAACCCCAGCAGTTTTCCAGCGGGGACGCCGAAAACGCACTTTTTCGGATTGATCTTAATGTCATACGCGTGGAGGTTATCAAATGTGAGACGTAAATCATCTATTAGTGTTTTGACGCGCCTAATTTTGATGACGACGTCATCCACATAAGCTTCAACTGTCTTGCCGATATGCTTCTCCAGGCATGTTTGAATCATGTGTTGCTATGTGGCGCCAGCGTTCTTGTGCCCGAAGGGCATGGTGTTGAAGCAGAATGGCCCATATGGGGTGATGAACGTTGTTGCAGCTTGATCGGACTCCTTCATTTTGATTTGATGGTATCCAGAATATGCATCAAGGAAACACAGTGAGTCGTGTCCTGCGGTAGCATCAGTGATTTGATCAATGCGGGGGAGGGGGAAGGGATCCTTAGGGCAAGCCTTATTGAAGTCTTTAAAATCGACGCACAACCGCCAGGATTTGTCCTTCTTTGGTACCATCACCAGGTTTGCCATCCAGTCCGGATGTTTTATTTCTTTGATGAATCCGGCCTCAATTAGCTTGGCCAGCTCCTCCCCCATTGCTTAGCGTTTGGGCTCGGAAAAGCACCGCAGTGCTTGTTTGACTGGTTTGTATCCCTTTAAGATATTAAGGCTATGTTCGGCCAGCTCACGTGGGATTCCAGGCATGGCAGAAGGGTGCCAGGCGAATATATCCCAGTTTTCACGAAGGAAATCCCTTAGTGCGGCGTTGACCGTTGGGTCTAGTTGTGCTCCAATAGATGCTGTGTTCTTGGGGTCCGTTGGGTGGACCTGGAATTTGACTATTTCTTCTGCCGGTTTGAAGGAGGTGGATTTGGTTCGTATGTCTAAGATCACATTGTCCCTATCCACCGTGGAGCGCAGTGCGGTTAATTCTTTGGCCGCGAGGGCTTCAGATAATGCCTCAAGGGCTAGGGATGCGGTTTTGTTTTTGGCGCGGAGTGCTATGTCCGGATCACTGACAAGAGTGATTAAGCCGTTTGGCCCGGGCATTTTGAGCTTCATATACCCGTAATGAGGTATAGCTTGGAAGCATGTAAAAGCATCCCGCCCCAACATGGCGTGGTATTCGCGGCTGAAAGGAGCCACTTGGAAGGTGATTCTTTAGACCGATAATTCTCCGACGTGCCGAATACCACGTCAAGTGTGATTTTTCCCGCACACCGCGCCTCCCAACAGGGAATGATTCCTCGGAAGGTCGTGCTGCTTTGCTTGATGCAGCTCCTGTCTATTTCCATTTTGTGGAGTGTATCCTCATAGACGAGGTTTAGTCCGCTGCCACCGTCCATGAGGACCTTGGTGAGTCGAAAGCCATCCATGATGGGACTAAGGACTAAAGCGGCTGGTGCTCGGACTGTCCTGTGTTTTGGTTCGTCACCGGCATTAAAGGTTATAGCCGTGTCATTCCAAGGGTTTACTGTGGCGATTTGACAAACTTCGGCGAGGCCGCAAAGTGCCCTTTTGCACTTATTGTTTGAAGCGAATGTCTCAAATACCGTCAGTACTCTAGGGTCGTTGTCTTCTGGAGGGTGTTGCTCTGGGGTGTTTTTGGTAAGGATGTCCTCGCCGCTTTTGGCTACCTGCCGGAGTATCCAACATGCTCTAAGGCTATGGGTTGGTATGGTATCCAGTGTTGTGTGTATTTTGCATGGGCCACCGAGCCATCCCTCCAGAACGGTTCTGCGCCGCGTAATGTGTTTGTATTTCTTGGCTACTGGACTGGACGCGTCATGATAATCCCCAAGTGAAGGGAATCATCGTAGAAATTTCCAAAGGTGGAAGTGATAAGTATGGAGTGTCGAACCCACAAGGAGTTAAAGGTAAGCTCAATATTCTCTCAAGCCCTATCTGCCATGCATACGACTCTACGTATACCGAACGTTTGCTTCCAACTAGAAACGAGAAATAAAACTACGTTGTGGGTGTGAAGAGGGTAACTTTGCGTGATATCGGAGAGCTAAAATATAAAAGTAGGTGTTGTTATCATAAAGTTAGAATATATTACTAAATATTATAAATAGCGAGTGTGGAATAATGGTGGATCGGTGTATAGAATTGTCCTAGGCAATTGTTAACAAGACCGGTAGTCGTCATTGCAATTTCATATGAGGGAGAGGCATAAGCTAACATGCTTTCTCTACTTGGATCATATGCACTTATGATTGGAACTCTAGCAAGCATCCGCAACTACTAAAGATCATTAAGGTAAAACCCAACCATAGCATTAAAGCATCAAGTCCTCTTTATTCCCATACGCAACAACCCCCTTACTCGGGTTTGTGTTTCAGTCACTCACCAAACCAGTATAAGCGAATCATGAACATATTGCAACACCCTACAGCAGGAATCCCTCACGCTTGCGCGACACGGAGGGCACCATAGGACAGCACCAAAATAAAACATACAACTCATACCAATCTAGATCATCAATCCACCCAAAGACAAAGGATATCTACTCAACACATCATAGGATGGCAACACATCATTGGATCATAATATGTGGCATAAAGCACCATGTTCGAGTAGGGATTACAGCGGGGTGCGGGAGAGTGGACCCCGTAAAAGAGATGAGGATGGTGATGATGGTGGTGATGTTGATGAAGACGATCACCACGGTGATGATTCCCCTCTTGATGGCACTCCGGTGCCACCAAGAGAGGGGAGGAGAGGTTCTCCCCCTTGTGCTTCCTTCTCCATGGCCTCCTCCTAGATGGGGAGAGGTTCTCCCTCTGGTCCTTGGCCTTCATGGCGATGAGGGCCTCTCCGGGATACTCCTCCATGGCCACCGGTGATGATGGCCCCCCTCCGACAGGGTGCCGGAGAGGGCCTAGATTGAGTTCTCGTGGATACAGAGGCTTGCGGCAGCGGAACTTCCGATCTAGGTTTCTTTCTGGAAGTTTGGGTATATATGAGAGGTGTTGGCATCGAGAACAAGTCAGGGGGGTCTCCGGGCTGTCCATGAGGCAGGGAGGCACGCCCAGGGGGGGGGGGTGGGCGCGCCCCCCACCCTCGTGGGCAGCCCGGGACTCTTTTGGCCCAACTCTTTGACTCCGTGGCCTTCTTCTGGTCCAAAAATAAGCTCTGTCAAGTTTCAGGTCAATTGGACTCTGTTTGTTTTCCTTTTCTTCGATACTCTAAAACAAGGAGAAAATGGAAGCTGGCACTGGGCTCTAGGTTAATAGGTTAGTCCCAAAAACCATATAAAATAGCATATAAATGCATATAAAACATCCAAGGTTGATAATATAATATCATGAATACTTCATAAACTATAGATACGTTGGAGACATATCAGCATCCCCAAGCTTAATTCATGCTCATCCTCGAGTAGGTAAATGATAAAAGAAATAATTTATGAAGTGTGAATGCTAGCAAGTGCACAAGTTTGATCAGTGATAATTTCACTCACTTTTTCTAACATCATTATATGTCATATCAGTAGCTCATCTTCATAAAACTTTTCATGATCAAGTAACACGCTATTCATGTGTTAAAGTATAGATCATAAACTTTCTTGAAACTAACAAACTATATTCTTAGTCATCAAACAATTGCAATTCATCTTATTTTCAAGAAGGGTCTATGTGAGATCTTTGATTTAGCAAACTCCACATACTCAACTATCATTTAATCTTTCACGATTGCTAACACTCATGTGATATTTATGGGTTCAAGGTTTTAATCAGACACAAAGAAAGATAGGGGCTTATAGTTTCACCTCCCAACCTTTTACCTCAAGGGTAATGTCAACAATAATAACTCATGAAAACCTACATCCAAGTATATATATATATCCGGATCGCTCCAACACAAAGTGCTTGCCAAAGGAAAAAGTGTAAAAAGAAAGGTGATGATCACCATGACTCTTGCATAAGGTAGAAGATAAAAGTAAAAGATAGGCCCTTCGCAAAGGGAAGCATAGGTTGTCATGCGCTTTTATGGTTGGATGCACAAAATCTTAATGCAAAAGAACGTCACTTTATATTGCCACTTGTGATATTGACCTTTATTATGCAGTCCGTCGCTTTTATTTCTTCCACATCACAAGATCGTATAAAGCTTATTTTCTCCACATTAATAGATCATACATATTTAGAGGGCGATTTTTATTGCATGCACCGATGACAACTTACTTGAAGGATCTTACTCAATCCGTCGGTAGGTATGGTGGACTCTCATGGCAATACTGGCTTAAGGGATGTTTGGAAGCACAAGTAGTATCTCTACTTGGTGCAAAGAATTTGGCTAGCATGAGGGGGAAAGGCAAGCTCAACATGTTGGATGATCCATGACAATATACTTTATTTCATATATAAGAAAACATAACCCATTACGTTGTCTTCTTTGTCCAACATCAACCATTTAGCATGTCATATTTTAATGAGTGCTACAATTACAAAAGATGTCCAAGCTAGTATATTTATATGTGAAATCTCTCTTCCTTCAGTATTCTTTCATGAATTGTTCAAGTGACCAATTCTACGTTTGCTAACTTTCAATGAGTTTACTACCTATACTTATTATGTGTGAAGTCATTACTCCCCATGTTATAAGCATATGAAACATATATAAATTCAGATTTATGACATTCAGTTCATTCAAGCTTTTACTCATAGGATATACGTGAAGCACGTGAGTTATTGACAAACTACTCCAAAAAGATATAAGTGAAGAACACTGAATAGTCAAATAATTAACTAGCCATGGGAGGATTCTTTTTCATTCAATATTTCAGATCCAATGATTTTATTCAAACATCAAGTAAAATTGAAAACACGCTCCAAGCAAAACACATATCATGTGCTGAATAAGAATATAGCTCCGAGTAAGGTATACCGATAGTTTTGAAGACGAAAGAGGGGATGCCTTCCGGGGCATCCCCAAGCTTAGGCTCTTGAGTATTCCTTGAATATTACCTTGGGGTGCCTTGGGCATCCCCAAGCTTAGGGTCTTTCCACTCCTTATTTTCCTCATATCGATATCTCACCCAAAGCTTGAAAACTTCAATCACACAAAACTTAACAAAACTTCGTGAGATAGGTTAGTATGATAAAGAGTAAAGCATTCACTTTGGTACTGTCTAAGACAAGGTTCATAATTGTTCCCACACAATTTCTACTGTACCATATCATTTCTACAATTTTTATTGAGAAATATAAGCCATGGAAACTAGAAAACAAGCAAACTATGCAATGAAAACAGAATCTGTCAGAAACAGAACAGTCTGTAATGATCTTAACAGCAACCATACTTATCCTACTCCAAAAATTTTGAAATAAATTTGTGGACGTGAGGAATTTGTCTATTGATCTTCTGCAAAAATAATCAACTCAAAATCACTCTTCTGTAAAAAATGGCAACTAATCTCGTGAGCGCAAAGTTTCTGTTTTTTACAGCAAGATCACATTAACTTTCACCCAAGTCTTCCCAAAGGTCTTACTTGGAACTTTATTGAAACAAAAGCTATAAAACATGATTAATACAGTAGCTTAATCATGTAAACACACAAAAAATAGTAGGGGTAAATATTGGGTTGTCTCCCAACAAGCGCTTTTCTTTAATGCCTTTTAGCTAGGCATGATGATTTCAATGATGCTCTCATAAAAGATAAGAATTGAAACATAAAGAGAGCATCATGAAGAATGTGACTAGCACATTTGAATCTACCAAACTTCCTATGCCTATGGATTTTTCTAAAACATAATTTATAGGAACAAGAATCAACTAGCATAGGAAGGCAAAACAAGTATAACTTCAAAACTTTAAGCACATAGGGAGGAAACTTGATAATATTGCAACACCTATAAGCATATATTCCTCCCTCATAATAATTTTCAGTAGAATCATGAATGAATTCAACAATATAACCATCACACAAAGCATTCTTTTCATGATCTACAAGTATACAAATTTTTCTACTCTCCACATAAGCAAAATTCTTCTCATTCAGAATAGCGGGATCACTAGTTCCTAAAGTTGACACTCTTCCAAACCCGCTTTAGATGATAGTATTATTCATACTACAAAAGACATAAGTGAAGTTCATGGAGCATTCTTCAATTAATATAGACTAACCAATATCCAAGCTCAAAATATATAAGTGAAGCACACGGAGCATTCTATAAAACCATACTCAAAAGATTTAAGTGAAGCACAAAGAGCATTCTATAAGGTCATACTCAAAAGATATAAGTGAAGCACATGGATCATTCTATAAATCGGTGAAGATATATCTCATACTAGCATGGTTCTTAAAGAAAAAGGAAAACACAAGGGACACAAATCATATGAACAAAACAAAAACAAAGGTATACCGATAATTGTTGAGGAAGAATGATGGGATGCCAACCATGGCATCCCCAAGCTTAGATGCTTGAGTATCCTTTGAAATATTTACTTGGGGTGCCTTGGGCATCCCCAAGCTTGAACTCTTTCCTCTATTTATTCCTCTCATATTGATAGCTCCTCGATCTTTGAACACTTCATCCACACAGAACTTTAACAAAAACTTTGGGAGATCCGTTAGTATAACAAAGCAAATCACTACTATAAGTACTGTTGCAAACCAATTAATATTTTGTTTTTGCATTATAGCTACTGTAATAACTTTTCCATGGCTTAATCCACTGACAGAAATTGATAGTTTCATCAAAACAAGCAAGCGATGCATCAAAAACAGAATATCTCTTAAACAGGACAGTCTGTAGTAATCTGGAAGTTTAGTAAACTTCTGTAACTCCAAAAATTATGAAATAAATTTGACAATTTGAAAATTTTGTACAGAAGTAATGTGCAAAAAGTTTTAGACCCATTTGACCTTCTAGTGAAAAAATGTAAAATCACGCGCTACAGCCAAAGTTTTTATTTTTGTTTTGCACATAGTAAACAAGCAATCTAATCATCCTTGAACCAAAGCTTGGCACATTATTTTTATAATACAATGGATATACACAAGGGGATAATTATTTATAGAGAAACTTCCATGAAAAATTCTACATTGTTTCCGTGAGCATGAACACAAGTGCTCAAGGTCGACCCTCACTTCTCCAATGCATAACTTTCCAATCACTTCTCTTTTTGAAAAACTTTTTAGGCATGAGAGGCAAGTATTTTTTTTTTGGTATTTTCATTCTTTTAATAAAAAATTGTATGTTTCACCACAACTAAACATAAACATAAAGTAAAAACAAAATCTACTTAGTGAAGAAAGCAAACAAGCACACACGAGAATATCAACCCCACGCTATTGCTCCCCGGCAACGGCGCCAGAAAAGAGCTTGATAATCCCCAAGTGAAGGGAATAATCGTAGCAATTTCCAAAGGTGGTAGTGATAAGTATGGAGTGTCGAACCCACAAGGAGCTAAAGGTAAGATCAATATTCTCTCAAGCCCTATCTGCCACTGATACGACTCTACGTATACCGAACTTTTGCTTCCAACTAGAAACGAGAAATAAAACTACGTTGTGGGTGTGAAGAGGATAACTTTGCATGATATCAGAGAGCTAAAATATAAAAGTTGGTGCTGTTATCATAAAGTTAGAATATATTACTAAATATTATAAATAGCGAGTGTGGAATAATGGTGGATCGGTGTGCGGAATTGTCCTAGGCAATTGTTAACAAGACCGGTAGTCGTCATTGCAATTTCATATGAGGGAGAGGCATAAGCGAACATACTTTCTCTACTTGGATCATACGCACTTATGATTGGAACTCTAGCAAGCATCTGCAACTACTAAAGATCATTAAGGTAAAACCCAACCATAGCATTAAAGCATCAAGTCCTCTTTATTCCCATACGCAACACACCCCTTACTCGGGTTTGTGTTTCAGTCACTCACCAACCCACTATAGGCGAATCATGAACGTATTGCAACACCCTACAGCGGGAATCCCTCACGCTTGCGCGACACGGAGGGCACCATAGGACAGCACCAAAATAAAACATACAACTCGTACTAATCTAGATCATCAATCAACCCAAAGACAAAGGATATCTACTCAAAAAAATCATAGGATGGCAACACATCATTGGATCATAATATGTGGCATAAAGCACCAGGTTCGAGTAGGGATTACAGCGGGGTGCGGGAGAGTGGGCCGCTTAAAAGAGATGAGGATGGTGATGATGGTGGTGATGTTGATCAAGACGATCCCCGCGGCGATGATTCCCCTCTTGATGGCACTCCGGTGCCACCAAGAGAGAGAAGGAGAGGTTCTCCCCCTTGTGCTTCCTCCTCCATGGCCTCCCCCTAGATGGGGAGAGGTTCTCCCTCTGGTCCTTGGCCTTCATGGCGATGATGGCCTCTCCGGGATACTCCTCCATGGCCACCGGTGATGATGGCTTCCTCCGGAAGGGTGCCGGAGAGGGCCTAGATTGATTTCTCATGGCTATAGAGGCTTGCGGCAGCGGAACTTCCGATCTAGGTTTCTTTCTGGAAGTTTGGGTATATATGAGAGGTGTTGGTGTCGACAACAAGTCAGGGGGGTCTCCGGGCTGTCCACGAAGCAGGGAGGCGCGCCCAGGGGGGTGGGCGCGCCCCCACCCTTGTGGGCAGCCCGGGACTCTTCTGGACCAACTCTTTGACTCCGTGGCCTTTTTCTGGTCCAAAAATAAGCTCCGTCAAGTTTCAGGTCAATTGGACTCCATTTGGTTTTCCTTTTCTGTGATACTCTAAAACAAGGAGAAAACATAAACTGGCACTGGGCTCTAGGTTAATAGGTTAGTCCCAGAAACCATGTAAAATAGCATATAAATGCATATAGAACATCCACGGTTGATAATATAATAGCATGAATACTTCATAAATTATAGATATGTTGGAGACGTATCACGTCATGGGGATGCGCCCTTTTCGCCTGGACCAGTGGTTGAGTTGGGACCGATGGCTCTCAACAAGCTGCTTGATCCCTCCACGCGCTTTCCATTGCACTGTACTTATGTACGATAGTTGCCAAGTCAGCGAAGTGTAGTATGCGGCGGCGATTAATGGCGTTGAGGATTCCTTCATTTGTGCAATTGTTGTGGAACGCTGATATCGCGTCCTCGTCGTGGCAATCTTTAACCTTGTCCTTGACAAGGAGGAATCTGGCCCAGAAGTGGTGGACCATTTCCTGAGACTGCTGTTGTATGCTCGTGAGAGCGCTTATGTCTAGGTGGGTGGGTGGAATTGGATCTGGACCCTGACCCGATCGATGATCCGGAGTCTGAAGTTTTTCCAGATTTAACAGTCCGGGCTCCAGAGTATCTTCTGGTTGCCTTTGCCCGCCATCCGATTCTATGTTTGGAAGGCCGGTCACCTCCTTTTGTGGGTGGGTATCCGGCTTTGTAGGGTCAGTGATCCGTACGTAGTCCGTCTTCAGTATAGGGGATGAGTCGCTGTCTTGCTCCTCGACTACCGCTATCTGGTGGGTGATCGGTGGAGATTTCATTTCTCTTTGGTCGGGTTTGAGCCCAATCTGGTCGTAATCTGTGGCGATTCCTAGGGCGGCGATACGATCAAGGATCTCATTTAAAGACGAAAACTTCGCCGGATCCATCTGCTTGGAGTGTTTGTGGTCGATACGAAGAGGATTTTCGATGGTCCGAGAGGTCATCGTCGACTTAACGGCCGAACGGGCGGTCATGGTAAAGCTGCCCAACCGGAGGGTTTGGCCTGGGGCCAGTTCTCCTCCGGTAGTGATATTGTCTTTAAGGACGAGGTGGGTCATCGATCCTGTTGTCGACGGCACAGTGGAACTCTCAATGAAAGCACCAATGCCAGTGTCAAAACCAGCGGATCTCGGGTAGGGGGTCCCGAATTGTGCGTCTAAGGTCGATGGTAACAGGAGACATGGGACACGATGTTTACCCAGGTTCAGGCCCTCTCTATGGAGGTAATACCCTACTTCTTGCTTGATTGATCTTGATGGATATGGGTATTACAAGAGTTGATCTACCACGAGATCGTAATGGCTAAACCCTAGAAATCTAGCATGTATAACTATGGTCATGAGTATCTGCCTTTCCGGACTAAGTCCTCCAGTGTATATAGACTCCGGGAGGATCTAGGGTTACACAAGGTCGGTTACAAAGAAAGGAATCTACATATCCGGTCGCCAAGCTTGCCTTCCATGCCAAGGAGAGTCCCATCCGGACACGGGTGCAGTCTTCAGTCTTCGTATCTTCACAGCCCATCAGTCCGGCCCATGGCTAACAGGCCGGACGCCCGAGGACCCCTTAGTCCAGGACTCTCGTAGTCGCCGCTAACACGGAGGCATGTTTTAAATTCAATAGCATGTTACCACCTAACAACTGATTATTGATCCTCTGCTCGCTTTTCTTTCAAAAAACCGAATAGAGTCTCAACGGCTACTATCTATATACAGGCATATTTCTCATAAAAAAGATCAAAAAACATTACATCGCCTACCTCGAAGCCTGCTAGCAGGCTGGAGAAAGCTTCGTTCAGCCGCTCTTGGCGGACTGAATCTTCTCAGACACCGTACCCATCAGGATGTGATGCTCGTCTAGGACGGATGCACTTTGAAGAGCGTCCGTCGTGGTATTCGGCACCTTCGGATTAGCAGACGTCGCCGCTCCATCTTCTCCTGAAGGGGGTCGTTCACTAGACTTCGGGGCCGTGTTGGTCTCTGGAGTAGTGCGCAGGTGGGGGTCGGATTGACTGCGGCCCCCGTCGCTGGTCTTCATGGGGGTTGTACCCCCAGTCCTCCGGCAGCCGAGGTATCACCTTTTGGCGCCGTTAAATCGCCCCCCCTGCGTCTCTTCAAGGGTCGAGGAGGGCCTATGCGATGACACCTTGACGTCATCCGCCTTCGGCGGCGGGGAGACTAATGGAGGCGACTCGCTCTCCATCATCTCCGATGGTAGGTCCCCCGAGGATAAGGATAGTCGGGGGAGATTGTGGGCCGGACTAGAAAATATAGTACCTAGAGTTATCATCACAGTTCATAAAGAATTGGACAATATGTGAGAAATCCCGAGCTACTTACGAGTCGGCTTTGGGCTTAGTCCGGGGATGATGCGTCGGGATGGCCTCGGCATCTGACTCCGAGTCATTAGAGAGGATGATCTTGTTCCCCTTGGATGCTTCGGCCTCCAGGTCTTGTAAGGCCGCCATTTTCTTACCCTTGCGGGGAGGATCTTCTACTTCCTCCTCCTCCTCGTCATCATCATCGCCCTCATGAGAGGACTAGGCTTCAATTTCTCCGTACACTGTGTTCGAAGTCCCCCTTTCTCTTCTTCTTCTTGTCCTTCTTTACCGGCACCTGGTATGGCACCGGGACCAGCATTCTTGTTAATAGAGGATTGGCTGGGTTTTCGGGCAGAGGAGCCGAACACCTTATCTGCTCTGCCTTGGTTGTCCATCCCTGAATAAGGAATTCAAACTTAGTATGCCCTTTTGATTAAAGGATTCAGGCTATGTTCGGAAGCATGATGCGTGATGTTGAGCCCGATGTCTTCGGTCTTCCTGGGCTGCTTCTTTTCCCGGGCCTTGAAGAGTAACTTCCAGATCCCTTCGTGTGTTGTGCCAAAGAAATGTTGCAGAGTTAGAGGGCCCTCCAGATTGAATTCCCACATACGAGTCTTTTGGTGTTGGCAAGGGAGGCATCGACGGTAGAGCATCACCTGGATCACATTGGAGAGATCGGTGCCCTTGTCCATTATGTTCTTGATGCGCTGCAGCAGCACCAGTACCTCATCGGTGGAGTCCCAGTCCAGGCCCTTGTTGATCCACGACGCGAGCCGCATAGGTGGACCGGATCTAAATTCGGGAACGACTGCCCACTTGGTGCCATGGGGTTCGGTGATATAAAACCACTCTTGTTGCCATGCCTTTACGGTTTCCACAAAGGCTCCCACTACAAAAAAAAGACACATCCGTGACATTTTGGGCCGAACGAAAAAAAATGATGTCATACTTATGACACTTCTATGACGATAATTGTGACAAAACTCGGTATCATCATAGATGTGGTGGGGTCCTACTTCTATGACAAAAAATCATGACAGAAAATGGCCTTTTCGTCCTGGGCGGGCCGGAGACGCAGATGCATGACATTCTTTGGGCCGTCCACGATGGAAAAAACCATGGGAGAAGCGAGGGCGAGGAAAATATCAGGGTGTTCCCGATTATGGTGGGTGGTCGGGGCCAAGCGATGCGCGTTTCTCTTGTACACGCACGCGCATGGGTGCGAGGCGTTGGGCTCTAACTGAACCCGAGCGAGGCGTTGGGCTCTAACTGAACCCGAGCGACTGCACTGCAGGCTACGCGTTACTGAACCCGAGCGATCGATCGATGGCTGTTAACTGAACCCGATCGAGCGATTCCTTCGCTACTGCTGCTAACTGAAGCCGATCGATGCTGCCTCTGGATGAACAGTGAGCGTTGCTGGGGGGTTTTGGATGAACAGTTCCCGGTGGGGCTGGATGAACAGGACCCCGTGGTGTTGCCTCTGGATGAACAGGACCTCGATCGATCGAGCCGGTTGGGGCTGGATGAACAGGACCCCGTGGAGAGCAGGATGAATAGGACCACCCCGTGGAGGGCTGGATGAACAGTAGAAGGTGGAGGGCTGGATGAACAGTAGCCCGTCGAGGGGTGGTTGAACAGGAGCCCGTGGAGAGGGCTGGTTGAATAGTAGCTGGTGGAGTAGCGCGTGGTGGAGGCTGGATGAACAAGAGCCCGTGGATGAACAGTCGCAGGTGGAGGCTGGAGGAGGTCGACGGTGGATGAACAGTAGCCCGTGGAGGCTGGAGGGGGTCGACGGTGGAGATGAACAGTATCCCGTGGAGTCCCGTTTTGCGGTGCGCCACACCCCTCCCGATGAACAGGACCCCCGTTTCGACCGTAGCGCTCCAACACAAGTCTGTTTCCTCCGTTTTGCGGTACGCCACACCCCTCCCGATCAACAGGACCCCTGTTTCGACCGTAGGAGGTCCGTTTCCTCCATTTTGCGGTACGCCGGACCCCTCCGGATGAACAGGATCCTGTTTCGACCGTGGCCGGTCAAACACAAGGCCGTTTCCTTTGTTCTGCGGTACGCGAGGCCTCGTTTCCATCGGCTGTTCCGTCCAAGCCCTCCCGATGAACACGACAATGCAGTCCGTTCCGACCTAGCCGGTTGGCTCCCCATGAACACGACGACGATGCAGTTTCTCCGTTCTGACCCAGCCATGTACATGAGCTCTGGCCGTACGTATGCGCGAGTAGGCATTCGAGACACTGCCCATATGTACGTACGTGGCCGTATTTCCTTTCTTGCACACTGGCCGATGTACGTACGTGTACATGCTACGTGCGTGCCTCTACTACGACACATGCGCGCCTCTACATCGACCAGTATGTACGTACACGTTCGCGACCAGAATGACAACGCTACGTACGCTTCGACCAGGTAGGTCCCGACTGTCAGGCACTTCCTTGCCTGCGAAGATGTGGCTGGTGGGTCCCAGCAGTCAGGGAGGAGAATCGTTTTTTGCCTGGATGCACTTCCTTGCATGCGGAGATGTAGCTGGTGGGCCGCAGCAGTCAGGGGAAATGATTTTTTTGCGAAATACAGTGGCCCGTCCGGTTGGTCCCTGCTGTCAGGTGGAGGAATAATTATTTTGCACGTAATAAGGAGGCACTTCCTTGTGGCCGCCGTGGACCCAGCCGTCAGCCTCTCCACGTACAGTACTCTTTTGATGGAAGTCATTCCTTGACCACGTTGACCATGCCGCACCAAGAACACCAGGGCGGTGGACGACGGCGAGGTCTAGGAAGGGGACGACGCGGAGCCGGGGAAGACGCGGCAGTGGAAGCCCGCGCGGAGAGGAGTACGAGGGTTCACTGGTTCGGCTGCGGTGTGAGGCTGTCGTTGCCGCAGGGCCTGGCCAGTGGTGGGAATAGTAAGGGGCGGTGAGGCCTCCGCGGCAGCACAGCCGGCCTTGGGAGGTAGGTGCATGCGGCACGACCGGTGCTGCTTTGGGCACCTGGAGCAAGAAGACCAGAGGTTGAAGAAGCACTACGGCCATTGGATGGACATCGTATGGTCACTGGAGCTAGAATCGTTCATATTGACTAAGTTGTCAAAGCACTCCATCCCCATCAACTTAGTAGGCCCACAAGTCAGCCTCCCACCAAGGTGGGTCCCAACTAGCAGGGGGAGTATTCATTTTTTTGTGCGTAATAAGGAGGCACTTCCGGTGGGTCCGAGCTGACAGCAGGGGGAACGTTTTTTCAAGAAATACGGTGGCCCGTCCGGTGGGTCCGAGCAGTCAGGGGGCAAACATATTTTTCACCAAATACGGTGACCCGTCCGGTGTGTCCCTGCTGTCAGGTGGAGGAATAATTATTTTCTGCGTAATAAGGAGGCACTTCCTTGCGGCTGCCGTGGACCCAGCTGTCAGCCTCTCCACATACAATACTCTTCCGATGGAAGTCGTTCCTTGACCACGTTGACCACGCCGTGCCGAGAGCACCAGGGCGGTGGATGATGGCGAGCGGCAAGGCCTAGGAAGAGGACGACGCGGAGCCGAAGAAGACGCGGCAGTGGAAGCCCGCGCGGAGAGGAGTACGAGCGTTCGCTGGTTCGGCTGCGGTGTGAGGCTGCCGTCGCCGCAGAATAACAGGGGGTAGTAGTAGGGGGCGGTGAGGCCTCCGCAGCAGCACAACCGGCCACAGGAGGCAGGAGCAAGCGACACGACCGGTACTGCTTTGGGCGGCTGGAGCTAGAAGACCAGAGGTTGAAGAAGCACTACGGCCGTTGGATGGACAACGTACGGTCACAGCAGCTAGAATCGTTCATATTGACTAAGTTGACAAAGCCCTTGGTACGCGTCAACTTAGTAGGACCATAGGTCAGCTTCGTAAATGGTGCGCCCCAGATGTCAGGGGGAGGAATCATTTTTTGGGCGGTTGAAGCTAGAATATCCAAGATTGAAGAAGAAGCACGGCATCCGTTGGATAGACATCCAACGACCACTGCTGCTAGAACCGTGTTTGACTATAATAAGTTGACAAAGCCTTGCATACGCGTCAACTTCTTTTTTTTAGAGGACGCGTCAACTTAGTAGGCCCACAAGTGTGTGGCAGAGAACTTATAGCCCATTTGCGATTTGTAAGAATGTACAACCCATTTTTGAATGCTAATGCAATTTACTATAGCCCATTTACAGTTTGTTAAAAGTACAGCCCATTTTCTATCTTGGACAACGATTAATAATTTCAACCAACCGTTCAAGACAGAATTCTATAAAATTTCCTACATTTTGATGGGATCCGAAATATTTTTATCCCGAAATTTCTAGTCAGATTAAATATAATTTGTATTACGTAAAAATCTAACGAAACATTGCGCACGCAACAATTAAAAATTAAGATTTTCAAAATCCATAAATAATATTTTATAAACTAATTTTGTGCTTGGTGCATTTTTTATAGTTACTGCCTAGTTTTTATAATTGCATCCCATTTATTATTTTTAAAGCCCATTGTCGGTGTCAAAACCGGCGGATCTCGGGTAGGGGGTCCCGAACTGTGCGTCTAGGCGGATGGTAACAGGAGACAAGGGACACAATGTTTTACCCAGGTTCGGGCCCTCTTGATGGAGGTAAAACCCTACGTCCTGCTTGATTAATATTGATGATATGGGTAGTACAAGAGTAGATCTACCATGAGATCAAGGAGGCTAAACCCTAGAAGCTAGCCTATGGTATGATTGTTGTATGTTGGAGTTGTCCTACGGACTAAAACCCTCCGATTTATATAGACTTACAATGGTAGGGTTACACAAAGTCGGTTACAATGGTAGGAGATCTGAATATCCGCATCGCCAAGCTTTCCTTCCACGCCAAGGGAAGTCCCATCCGGACACGGGACGAAGTCTTCAATCTTGTATCTTCATAGTCCAGGAGTCCGGCAGAAGGTATAGTTCGGCTATCCGAACACCCCCTAATCCAGGACTCCCTCAGTAGCCCCTGAACCAGGCTTCAATGACGATGAGTCTGGCGCGCAGATTGTCTTCGGCATTGCAAGGCGGGTTCCTCCTCCAAGTTCTTCATAAAAGATTGTAAACACTAAGGGTAGTGTCCGGCTCTGCAAAATAAGTTTCCACATATTGCCATAGAGAGAATAATATTAACATAAATCTAATCTGCTGACGTATTCCGTAGCATGACATCACACTACGGCCAAGCCTTTATTCGACTCGTTTTTACTTCCCCACCTCAGTGCGTTTTGCGAGGCGGTTTCCTTGGCACGTCTTGTCAAAGCAGAGATCGTGTCCCCTTTATTTACGGGATTCTCATCAATATGGACGTGGGTAACCCAATCGTGCCCGTTAGCATGTTTTCTCAATTAAAGGCGAGTCCCAAACGGTTACGGGGAGGGCCCTTGGTATTCAACCTCTTATAAAGAGACCAAGGCCTTACTCCTTTTCAATCTCAAACGAGTTCGCCTGTCGCCTCGAGTTCCAACACCCTAGGCTCCAGATTCCAGGCGCTTCGGACCTTCGACAATGTCCGGTTCCGAACTTCAAGGCCGATGGATGCCGGAGGAGGACGTGCTAAAGTTGAGAGAGGCCAAGTTCTTGACCGGCGAAATTTCGCACAGGTTGCCTGCTCAAGGGCAGGTCGTTCCCAGTCCCCAGCCTGGTGAGAGCATGGTGTTCGTGTCTCACTTCCTTCGGGGGTTAGGCTTCCCAATGGATCCCTTCGTGAGGGGGCTGATGTTCTATTATGGGCTGGAATTCCACGACTTAGCTCCGGAGTCCATCCTCCATATTTCCTCATTCATCGTCGTGTGTGAAGCGTTCCTCCGTGTTACCCCTCACTTTGGATTATGGCTCAAGACCTTTAAGGTAGAGCCGAAGATGATCGAGGGACGGCACGCAGAGTGCGGAGGCGCTGTTATTAGCAAGAGTGATGGCGCTCCATGGCCCGAGGGCCTTTTTCAAGAGGAGCTCGACTTATGGCAAGGAGAGTGGTTCTATATCACCGTCCCCAGGGGCACCAAGTGGGTGGCGCCGCCTGCTTTTCGCTTGGGTCCCCCAGAGCAGCTAGGGTCGTGGGTCAACAAAGGCCTAGATTGGGGACCACCCCTGGACGTGCCTTTGTTGCAGAATCGCATCAGAGATCTCTTAGAAAGAGGTCTCAGCTTGGTCGGAGTGACGCAAGTCATGCTGATTCGCCAAACACTGCCCGGCAAACGCCGCTCCCTTCGTCTATGGGAGTTTAATCCGGAGGGACCACGAGCTCTCCAGCACTTTATGGGCGCAACGCCCGCGGAGATGTATAAACTGTTCTTCGGATCACAAGCAATGTGTCCGGATTTGACCGAGGACGCGGGTCTGAGCTGCAATCGCCCGGATACTCAAGTAAGTAGCCTTGTGCCCAGACTCATTATCTATATATTTGTCATAAACTTGCCCCTAAAGAGCTGTCCCTTTGAACAGGAGTGGATAGCGAAAGCAAAGCTGATAAGGTGTCCGGCTCCCCTCCCTGAGACCAGGCCGGATTCCGTCCTAGTCAGGATGTTGAAGATTGTGCTTTTGAAGGAAAGTGAGGGAGGGGCCAAGGAAGCTATGGCCTCCTCGAAGGAGGCTGTTCGGAGGGAAGGAACCGAAAATTCCTCTCCTCCGAGGAAGAAAAGGACTGCCTCTGAAAACCCGGAGGCTATGGCCTTCAAGCAGGGGGGGGGGGGAATCCTCGTCAGAGGGTCCTGCGCCGGGGAATACCTCGGCCAAACTAAGCCCTCCAGGGGACCAGCCCTCCAGTGAGCCGTAAGTAGAGAAAGATTATATTCTCGAGAGAAAAATCCTTGCTTTAAACCTGAGAAGATTAACCGAAATTTTACCTTGTAGTTCGGACCTCAGCCCTTCTCAGCAGAGCTCGTCTTTGGGGGACCTTCTTCCGAAGATGATGGAGAGCGGGACGCCCCCCCTGCCGTACCTCCTAGCGAGGCGGGCGACCTTGAGGTGTCGTCGCTGAGGGTTTCTCCGAATCCGGCAGGGGCAGAAGATAGCTATGTGGCCCCCCAAGGTTCTCCACGTCCGGCCTTCGAAAGAGGCCATGGGACCAGTTCGGCACCGTCTGGTGCTCGGCCGTAGGAGCTAAAGAATCTGCTGGGGCGAGCTTCTATCTCAGAGGAGCACCGTGCATTGATGGGCACGGTGATTGAAAGGATTTCGTCCGCGGAAAGCGGATTGCACGAGGCCGTCAGAAGTTTACTGACGGGTTTTGAGGTACATTAGATAATGTACACTTTTGTCAGTTGCGCATAAATACGATGCGCCCTGTGTAGATAGTAGCCCCTGAGACTCTGTGCGCTGTCAGAAGTGACGGCGCACAGAGGATCATAATCCCAGGACTAAGATGTCGCCTTTGAATGTAGGTGGCGAGGTGTCCGGAATCGAGCCAAACTGATGATTTTGCCGAACTAAAGCGGCAACTTGACATGGCAGATGCCGACATCGCGCTCGTCAACAAGCGGCTTGATGAGGCTCAAGGTATGTAATTCCTCGGGCGGCACCTGGTAAGAGGAGCTTTATGCTAGTATCTTACAATGTGTGTGCTTGACGCAGATGGTGCGGCCGCCGTGGAGAGTCTTCGGGCGGAACTTTCCCGAGCTAAGGAACAAGCCAGAAAAAGTGATGCGGCTGCCGAGAAGGCCCTTGAAGAGCTAAGAGCCGAATAGGCTGCTCACTGCCGAAGCAAGAAGGAGATGGCCGAGATGGCCGTGAAGTTAAAGAGCGCTGCTGACCGTTCATGATAATCGTTTATTATTATGCCCTAGGGGCAATAATAAACTGGTTATTATTATATTTCCTTGTTCATCATAATCGTTTATTATCCATGCTATAATTGTGTTGATAGGAAACTCAGATACATGTGTGGATACATAGACAACACCATGTCCCTAGTAAGCCTCTAGTTGACTAGCTCATTGATCAATAGATGGTTACGGTTTCCTGACCATGGACATTGGATGTCATTGATAACGGGGTCACATCATTAGGAGAATGATGTGATGGACAAGACCCAATCCTAAGCCTAGCACAAAGATCGTGTAGTTCGTATGTTGAAGCTTTTCTAATGTCAAGTATCATTTCCTTAGACCATGAGATTGTGCAACTCCCGGATACCGTAGGAATGCTTTGGGTGTGCCAAACGTCACAACGTAACTGGGTGGCTATAAAGGTACACTACAGGTATCTCCGAAAGTGTCTGTTGGGTTGGCACGAATCGAGACTGGGATTTGTCACTCCGTATGACGGAGAGGTATCTCTGGGCCCACTCGGTAGGACATCATCATAATGTGCACAATGTGATCAAGGAGTTGATCACGGGATGATGTGTTGCGGAACAAGTAAAGAGACTTGCCGGTAACGAGATTGGACAAGGTATCGGGATACCGACGATCGAATCTCGGGCAAGTACAATACCGCTAGACAAAGGGAATTGTATACGGGATTGATCGAATCCTCGACATCGTGGTTCATCCGATGAAATCATCGTGGAACATGTGGGAACCAACATGGGTATCCATATCCCGCTGTTGGTTATTGACCGGAGAACGTCTCGGTCATGTCTGCATGCTTCCCGAACCCGTAGGGTCTACACACTTAAGGTTCAATGACGCTAGGGTTATAAAAGAAGTTTGTATGTGGTTACCGAATGTTGTTCGGAGTCCCGGATGAGATCCCGTACGTCACGAGGAGTTCCGGAATGGTCCGACGGTAAAGATTTATATATGGGAAGTCTTATTTTGGTCGCCAGAAAAGTTTCGCACTTTATCGGTATTGTACCGGGAGTGCCGAAAGGGGTCCGGGGGTCCACCGGGGGGTCCACCTGCCCCGGGGGGCCACATGGGCCGTAGGGGGTGCGCCTTGGCCTATATGGGCCAAGGGCACCAGCCCCAAGAGGCCCATGCGCCAAGATATAAGAAAAGGGGGAGAGTCCTCAAAGGGGAAGGCACCTCCGAGGTGCCTTGGGGAGGATGGACTCCTCCCCCCCCTTGGCCGCACCCCTTCCTTGGAGGAAGGGGCAAGGCTGCGCCTCCCCCTCTCCCTTGCCCCTATATATAGTGGAGGGGAGGGAGGGCAGCCACACCTGAAGCCCTGGCGCCTCCCTCCCTCCCGTGACACCTCCTCCTCTCCCGCGGGTGCTTGGCGAAGCCCTGCAGGATTGCCACGCTCCTCCACCACCACCACGCCGTTGTGCTGCTGCTGGATGGAGCATTCCTCAAACCTCTCCCTCTCCCCTTTCTGGATCAAGGCATGGGAGACGTCACCGGGCTGTACGTGTGTTGAATGCGGAGGTGCCGTCCGTTCGGCACTTGGTCATCGGTGATTTGGATCACGGCGAGTACGACTCCATCAACCCCGTTCACTTGAACGCTTCCGCTTAGCAATCTACAAGGGTATGTAGATGCACTCTCCTTCCCCTCGTTGCTGGTTTCACCATAGATAGATCTTGGTGATACGTAGGAAAAATTTTGAATTTCTGCTAAGTTCCCCAACAGTGGCATCATGAGCTAGGTCTATTGCGTAGATTCCATGCACGAGTAGAACACAAAGTAGTTGTGGGCGTTGATTTTGTTCAATATGCTTACCGTTACTAGTCAATCTTGATTCGGCGGCATTGTGGGATGAAGCGGCCCAGACCGACCTTACACGTACACTTACGTGAGACAGGTTCCACCGACTGACATGCACTAGTTGCATAAGGTGGCTAGCGGGTGCCAGTCTCTCCCACTTTAGTCGGATCGGATTCGATGAAAAGGGTCCTTATGAAGGGTAAATAGCAAGACATATCACGTTGTGGTTTTGCGTAGGTAAGAAACGTTCTTGCTAGAAACCCATAGCAGCCACGTAAAACATGCAAACAACAATTAGAGGACGTCTAACTTGTTTTTGCAGGGTATGCCATGTGATGTGATATGGCCAAAAGGATGTGATGAATGATATATGTGATGTATGAGATTGATCATGTTCTTTTAATAGGAATCACGACTTGCATGTCGATGAGTATGACAACCGGCAGGAGCCATAGGAGTTGTCTTTAATTTATTTATGACCTGCGTGTCAACATAAACGTCATGTAATTACTTTACTTTATTGCTAAAGCATTAGCCATAGTAGTAGAAGTAATAGTTGACGTGACAACTTCATGAAGACACGATGATGGAGATCATGATGATGGAGATCATGGTGTCATGCTGGTGAAGACGATGATCATGGAGCCCCGAAGATGGAGATCAAAAGGAGCAAAGTGATGATGGCCATATCATGTCACTATTTGATTGCATGTGATGTTTATCATGTTTTTGCATCTTATTTTCTTAGAACGACGGTAGTAAATAAGATGATCCCTCATTAAAATTTCAAGAAAATGTTCCCCCTAACTGTGCACCGTTGCGAAAGTTCGTCGTTTCGAAGCACCACGTGATGATCGGGTGTGATAGATTCTTACGTTCACATACAACGGGTGTAAGACAGATTTACACACGCGAAACACTTAGGTTGACTTGACGAGCCTAGCATGTACAGACATGGCCTCGGAACACAAGAGACCGAAAGGTCGAGCATGAGTCGTATGGTAGATACGATCAACATGAAGATGTTCACCGATGATGACTAGTCCATCTCACGTGATGATCGGACACGGCCTAGTTGACTCGGATCATGTAATCACTTAGATGACTAGAGGGATGTCTATCTGAGTGGGAGATCATAAGATGAACTTAATTATCCTGAACATAGTCAAAAGGTCTTTGCAAATTATGTTGTAAGCTCGCGCTTTAGTTTTACTGAGTTAGATACGTTCCTAGAGAAAATATAGTTGAAAGTTGACAGTAGCAATTATGCGGACAGTAGAAGGCTTACGTCCTTAATGCATTGCTCGGTGTGCTGGACCTCAAACATGGTCTGTGGATGTTGCGAACATTTGACATGCACGTTTTGATGACTACATGATAGTTCGGTAATGATCAATGGTTTAGAATTGAGGCACCGAAGACATTTTTGAAATGTCGCGGAACATATGAGATGTTTCGAGGGCTGAAATTGGGATTTCAGGTTCGTGCCCACGTCAAGAGGTATAAGACCTCCGACGATTTTCTTAGCCTGCAAACTAAGGGAGAAAAGCTCAATCGTTGAGCTTGTGCTCAAATTGTCTGAGTACAACAATCACTTGAATCGAGTGGGAGTTGATCTTCCAGATAAGATAGTGATGTTTCTCCAAAGTCATTGCCACCAAGCTGCTAGAGCTTCGTGATGAACTATAAAATATCAGGGATAGATATGATGATCCTTGAAATATTCGCGATGTTTGACACTGCGAAAGTAGAAATCAAGAAGGAGCATCAATTGTTGATGGTTAATGAAACCACTAGTTTCAAGAAGGGCAAGGGCAAGAAGGGATACTTCATGAAACGGCAAATCAGCTGCTGCTCTAGTGGAGAAACCCAAGGTTGAACCCAAACCCGAGACTGAGTGCTTCTGTAATAAGGGGAACAGCCACTAGAGCAGAATTACCCTAGATACTTGGTAGATGAGAAGGCTGTCGATAGAAGTATATTGGATATACATTATGTGAATGTGTACTTTACTAGTACTCCTAGTAGCATCAGGGTATTAGATACCGGTTCGGTTGCTAAGTGTTAGTAACTCGAAATAAAAGCTACGGAATAAACGGAGACTGGCTAAAGGTGAGCTGACGAGATGTATTGGAAGTGCTTCCAAGGTTGATATGATCAAGCATCGCACGCTCCCTCTACCATCGAGATTGGTGTTAAACCTAAATAATTGTTATTTGGTGTTTGCGTTGAACGTAGACATGATTGGATTATGTCTATCGCAATACGGTTATTCATTTAAGGAGAATAATGGTTACTCTATTTATTTGAATAATTCCTTCAATGGTCTTGCACCTAAAATGAATGGTTTATTGAATCTCGATCATAGTGATACACATGTTCATGCCAAAAGATATAAGATAGTAATGATAGTACCACCTACTTGTGGCACTGCCATGTAAGTCATATTGGTATAAAACGCATAAAGAAGCTCCATGTTGATGGATCTTTGGACTCACCCATTTCTGAAAAGATTGAGACATGTGAACCGTGTCTGTTGGTATGTACGCATGAAGAAACTCCATGCAGATGGACCGTTTGGACTCACTTGATTTTGAATCGCTTGAGACATGCAAATTATACCACATGGGCAAGATGACTGAAAGCTTCGGTTTCAGTAAAATGGAACAAGAAAGCAACTTGTTGGAAGTAACACATTTTGATGTGTGCAGTTGAGTGCTGAGGCACGCAGTGGATATCGTTATGCTCTTACTTCACAGATGATTTGAGTAGATACTGAGTATATTTACTTGATGAAACACAAGTCTGAATTATTGAATGGTTCAAGTAATTTCAGAATGAAGTTGAATATCATCGTGACAAGAGGATAAAATATCTATGATATGATCATAGAGATGAATATCTGAGTTGTGAGTTTGGTACACAATTGAGACATTGTGGAAATTGTTTCACAACTAATACCGCCTGGAACACCATAGTGTGATGGTGTGTCCGAACATCATAGTTGCACCCTATTGGATATGGTGCGTACCATTATGTCTCTTATCAAATTACCACTATCGTTCATGGGTTAGGCATTGGAGACAACCGCACTCACTTTAAATAGGGCACCACGTAATTCCGATGAGATGACACCGTATGAACTATGGTTTAGAGAAACCTAAGCTGTCATTTCTTAAAAGTTTGGGGTCACGACGCTTATGTGAAAAAGTTTCAGGCTGATAAGCTCGAACCCAAAGCGGATAAATGCATCTTCATAGGACACCCAAAACAGTTGGGTATACCTCCTGTCTCAGATCCGAAAGCAATAGGGATTGTTTCTAGAATCGGGTCCTTTCTCGAGGAAAAGTTTTTCTCGAAAGAATTGAGTGGGAGGATGGTGGAGACTTGATGAGGTTATTAAACCGTCACTTCAACTAGTGTGTAGCAGGGCACAGGAGTTGTTCCTATGGCACCTACACCAATTGAAGTGGAAGCTTATGATAGTGATCATGAGACTTCGGATCAAGTCACTCCCAAACCTCGTAGGATGACAAGGATGCATACTACTTCAGAGTGGTACGTAATCCTGTCTTGGACGTCATGTTGCTAGACAACAATGAACCTACAAGCTATGGAGAAGCGATGGTGGGCCCGGATTCCGATGAATGGCTCGAGGCCATAAAATCCGAGAGAGGATCCATGTATGAAAACAAAGTGTAGACTTTGGCAGAACGGCTCGATGGTCGTGAGGCTGTTGAGTACAGATGGATTTTAAAAGGAAGACGGACAATGATGGTATATGTCACCATTAAGAAAGCTCGACTTGTCGTTAAGATGTTTCCTGACAAGTTCAAGGAGTTGACTACGATGAGATTTTCTCACTCGTAGCGATGCTAAGAGTCTGTTGGAATTATGTTAGCAGGTACTGCATTATTTATGAAATCTTGCAGACAGGATGTCAAAATATTGTTTCCTTGTTCATGAGGAAAGGTTGTATGTGATACAACCAGAAGTTTTTGTCGATCCTAAAAGATGCTAACAAATATGCAAAGCCCCAGCAATCCTTCTAAGGACTGGAGTAAGCATCTCGGAGTTGGAATGTACACTTTGATGAGATGATCAAAGAATTTGGGTTTATACAAAGGTTATGAGAAACTTGTATTTCCAAAGAAGTGAGTGGGAGCACTATAGAATTTCTGATGAGTATATGTTGTTGACATATTGTTGATCAGAAATGATGTAGAATTTCTGGAAAGCATATAGGATTATTTGAAAAGTGTTTTTCAATGGAAAACCTGGATTAAGCTACTTGAACATTGAGCATCAAGATCTATAAGGATAGATCAAAATCGCTTAATAGTACTTTCAAACGAACACATACCATGACAAGATTTTGAAGGAGTTCAAAATAGATCAGCAAAGAAGGAGTTCTCGGCTGTGTTACAAGGTGTGAGTATTGAGCAAGACTCAAGACATGACCACGGCAGAATAGAGAGAAAGGACGAAGGTCATCCCCTATGCTTTAGTCGTAGGCTCTAAAGTATGCTATGTTGTGTACCGCACCTGAAGTGTGCCAAACCATGAGTCAGTCAAGGGGTACAAGTGTGATCTAGAAATGGATCACAGGACAACAGTCAAGGTTATCCTTAGTAACTAGTGGACTAAGGAATTTTCTCGATTATGGAGGTGAAAAAAAAGAGTTCGTCGTAAAGGGTTACGCCGATGCACTAATCCGGATTATTCTGAGTAGAGAATTGGATTCGTATAGTAGAACAGTTATTTGGAATAGCTCCAAATAGAGCGTGGTAACTGCATCTAGGAGATGACATAGATATTTGTAAAGCACACACGGATCTGAAAGGTTCAGACCCGTTGACTATAACATCTCTCACAAGCATAACATGATCAAACCCAGAACTCTGTGAGTGTTAATCACATGGCGATGTGAACTAGATTATTGACTCTAGTGCAAGTGGGAGACTGTTGGAAATATACCCTAGAGGCAATAATAAACTGGTTATTATTATATTTCCTTGTTCATGATAATCGTTTATTATCCATGCTATAATTGTATTGATAGGAAACTCAGATACATGTGTGGATACATAAACAACACCATGTCCCTAGTAAGCCTCTAGTTGACTAGCTCGTTGATCAATAGATGGTTACGGTTTCCTGACCATGGACATTGGATGTCATTGATAATGGGGTCACATCATTAGGAGAATGATGTGATGGACAAGACCCAATCCTAAGCCTAGCACAAAGATCGTGTAGTTCGTATGCTGAAGCTTTTCTAATGTCAAGTATCATTTCCTTAGACCATGAGATTGTGCAACTCCTGGATACCGTAGGAATGCTTTGGGTGTGCCAAACGTCACAACGTAACTGGGTGGCTATAAAGGTACACTACAGGTATCTCCGAAAGTGTCTGTTGGGTTGGCACGAATCGAGACTGGGATTTGTCACTCCGTATGACGGAGAGGTATCTCTGGGCCCACTCGGTAGGACATCATCATAATGTGCACAATGTGATCAAGGAGTTGATCACGGGATGATGTGTTGCGTAACGAGTAAAGAGACTTGCCGGTAACGAGATTTGACAAGGTATCGGGATACCGACGATCGAATCTCGGGCAAGTACAATACCGCTAGACAAAGGGAATTGTATACGGGATTGATCGAATCCTCGACATCGTGGTTCATCCGATGAAATCATCGTGGAACATGTGGGAACCAACATGGGTATCCAGATCCCGCTGTTGGTTATTGACCGTAGAACGTCTCGGTCATGTCTGCATGCTTCCCGAACCCGTAGGGTCTACACACTTAAGGTTCGATGACGCTAGGGTTATAAAAGAAGTTTGTATGTGGTTACCGAATGTTGTTCAGAGTCCCGGATGAGATCCCGTACGTCACGAGGAGTTCCGGAATGGTCCGGAGGTAAAGATTTATATATGGGAAGTCTTATTTTGGTCGCCAGAAAAGTTTCGCACTTTATCGGTATTGTACCGGGAGTGCCGAAAGGGGTCCGGGGGTCCACCGGGGGGTCCACCTGCCCCGGGGGGCCACATGGGCCGTAGGGGGTGCGCCTTGGCCTATATGGGCCAAGGGCACCAGCCCCAAGAGGCCCATGCGCCAAGATATAAGAAAAGGGGGAGAGTCCTCAAAGGGGAAGGCACCTCCGAGGTGCCTTGGGGAGGATGGACTCCTCCCCCCCCCCCTTGGCCGCACCCCTTCCTTGGAGGAAGGGGCAAGGCTGCGCCTCCCCCTCTCCCTTGCCCCTATATATAGTGGAGGGGAGGGAGGGCAGCCACACCTGAAGCCCTGGCGCCTCCCTCCCTCCCGTGACACCTCCTCCTCTCCCGCGGGTGCTTGGCGAAGCCCTGCAGGATTGCCACGCTCCTCCACCACCACCACGCCATTGTGCTGCTGCTGGATGGAGCATTCCTCAAACCTCTCCCTCTCCCCTTTCTGGATCAAGGCATGGGAGACGTCACCGGGCTGTACGTGTGTTGAATGCGGAGGTGTCGTCCGTTCGGCACTTGGTCATCGGTGATTTGGATCACGGCGAGTACGACTCCATCAACCTCGTTCACTTGAACGCTTCCGCTTAGCGATCTAGAAGGGTATGTAGATGCACTCTCCTTCCCCTCGTTGCTGGTTTCACCATAGATAGATCTTGGTGATACGTAGGAAAATTTTTGAATTTCTGCTACGTTCCCCAACACTGTGTAGATAGTAGCCCCTGAGACTCTGTGCGTTGTCAGAAGTGACGGCGCGCAGAGGATCATAATCCCAGGACTAAGATGTCGCCTTTAATTTAGGTGGCGAGGCGTCCGGAATCGAGCCGAACTGATGATTTTGCCGAACTAAAGCGGCAACTTGACATGGCAGATGCCGACATCGCGCTCGTCAACAAGCGGCTTGATGAGGCTCAAGGTATGTAATTCCTCGGGCGGCACCTGGTAAGAGGAGCTTTATGCTAGTATCTTACAATGTGTGTGCTTGACGCATATGGTGCGGCCGCCGTGGAGAGTCTTCGAGCAGAACTTGCCCGAGCTAAGGAACAAGCCAGAAAAAGTGATGCGGCTGCCGAGAAGGCCCTTGAAGAGCTAAGAGCCGAACAGGCTGCTCACTGCCGAAGCAAGAAGGAGATGGCCGAGATGGTCGTGAAGTTAAAGAGCGTTGCTGACCGTTGCAAGCTTCTTGAGAAAGAAGACCGGGTGAGACAGACGGACTTAGAGAAGGCCGTTGCTGATGCCAAGGACGCTCGCTCTGCGATGAGAGCTGCGAAGGAGGAGCTGCGTCAGGCCGGACAAATTGCGGCTGGAAAGCCCTTTATGCTGCGGAGGAAGTTTTGTGATCCGAAGTTTGCTCCGTTGGACCGCATGTGGAGTGTGGAGGACACCTATCTGGATTTGGCAGCGAGTGTTGCTGATGCGACCGAACACTTTCGAGATCAAGAAGATTGCAAAGTGGAAAAACTTTTCTGGTCGCAGTTCCAAAATCCAAAGCGTCCACTGGCAGTGGACGATCATCTGGCTCAATGGGCCGAACTGAATAGGTTGTCCGGACTCGCCATGAAGTGCGTCATGAGTCATTTGTGGTCAGGGAGATCGGAGCCGAAGAGTTATTTCAGCCTGGTGCAGCAATTCCTTGGTGCGGTGCCACGTATCAATGCAATGAAGAGATCAGCATGCATAGAGGGCGCACGGATGGCTCTTGCCCGTGCCAAAACATACTGGGCGGAGATGGAGACCACCGTTGTTGCATCCCGAGATTCGGACAAAAGCCGAGTACCCTCCGAGCACTATTTTCAGGAAGTCCTTGAATGCGCTCGTGTAATAGAGACGCAGTGCTCGAAGGATGCTATATTCTAATAGCATATTATAAAGCAGTAGTTTGATAAATTGTAGTAGGCTTTTATACTTGTGCCTGCAAGGATTTGAAACACCTCCTGTGCGGCCGTTTTAATATATACATATAAAATCTGAAAGATGGCAGTCGTTGTCTTCAGCCCCCACGCACATAGTGCGGGGGTGCTCGCAGAAGGCGCATTTACACACTTAATCCAACGTCTTGGTCCTACAAAGGAGGTGATAGCGCAGCGAGCTAGGCAACCGGACTATAATGATTTAACACTTTCACTTAGCCATAGGAGCTTGATAGTGAGGCTACTTAAATAGCCCCTGGTGGCGCCTGCGCTCGCCCAAAGTCGGGGCACATATGTGCCTGGCCGGGAAACGGCCCTTTGTTAATGCGGAGGAATCCTATAGATTCCGGAGAGTCATCGAGTGGTTGACCAGTCTCACGCTATATCATGACAGTCAGTTTTCGGCTTTCTCTACTGAGGTGCTCGCCTGGACGAACCGGGGCACAATCGCAGTAGTTCTCCTGGTGCCGCCATAGCCGATAGAGCGGAACGTAAGGCGGCTGAACACAGGAGCCGGGCAACCCAACATTTGACCAAAATCATGATTCGGAGCTGATGCATATAAGGCCAAACTCGCGACGCCGAACACTCCCTAAGGTATTCGGTCTTTATGAGAGCGAGCAAGGCAACGCCCTTAGGTATAAGCCCCTAGTGTCCAGGTACGCGCAAAAATTCCGACGTGGCCACATGCCAAGACGCCAGCCTCCTCCTTGGTTATACTACAGAGAACCAGGGGTTGTGTATCAACAAGGGAGAGTAAAAAAGGTTTACGCAGGGTCTTAATCTGAAAAGAATCCTTGTAACGGGTCCCTGCTGCACATCTGCGCCTGTGTCTCCGTTGTGCCGTTTCCTGGACGGGCGCAGCACGATATTCATCTATAAAAGAGAGGAACTAAGTTGAAAAAATATCGTGTCGAACAAAAGTTACATTTAAATAAAGAAAGTATAAAGTAAAATATGTAAAATTGAGCTTTATTGTCTCTTATGTTATATGTGCGGAGCTCCTAGGGCAGGGGTATATGGCCACTAAGCCTTTATCAATGGTACTTTTGTGCCGGACTCGTCTATCCGTGTCCGTGGTCTTAATGACCTGCTCCGATGTTTTGGTTGGTGAAGCCATTTTATTGTGGGGCTGTTAAAGCGGCCGCACAATCCTCCGCTCGGGGGAGGCGCACTCAATGCTTCCCCTTCAAAGAGATGACGCCCCGTGGACCGGGCATGTTAAGCGTGAGAGATGCATAATGCGGTATTGCGTTAAAGCGGGCGAAAGCTTCGCGTCCCAGTAGTGCTTGATAGCGACTTGAGAATGGGACAATGTGGAAAGTCAGCTTTTCGCGGCGGAAGTTATCGGTAGAGCCGAATATAACTTCGAGCCGGAGAAAACCCATGCAATGGGTGTCCGGACCCAGCGTTACCTCTTGAAAGGAGGTTTTGCTGTGGTGAATTCTTTTTGGGTCTATCCCCATGTGGCGGATTGTGTCCTGATATATCAGGTTTAGTCCACTGCCGCCGTCCATCAAGACATTTGTGAACTGGAGTCCGTCAATTATTGGATCGAGTATCAAGGCAGTCCAACCTGCATTCTTGATACTTCTAGAATAGTCCAGATGATCGAAGATGATTGGTTTTGATAACCAGTGGCGAGACTCCTTTGGGATAGGCCGCATGGCGCGTACCTTTATGGGTGCCGCACATTTTGTAATGTGAAGTAAGTTTACTCTTTTTACTTCTTGTGGGAAATTCTTTTGTTTCCTGGTGCTCTGCTCTTGAGATTCGTCATCGTCTTCGCTTGGTGTGTCGAGCCCCTTGTGTTCGGCATTGAGTCTGCTGGATTGTTTGAAAACCCAACAATCTCTGTGGGTATGGTTAGCAGGCTTCTCTGTGGATAAATCATCTATGTTATCCTGGAGGGGCGGCTTTTTCTGATTATGTCGTGAGCTTTTGAATCCGGCGTTGACAGCCGTGCTTTTTGGACTGTTTTCCTTGGTCCGGCGACGATCCTTGTTGCGTCGCGGTTTTCCGTTCCCATCCCTAGTTTCGGATGTACTTGGGTCACTGGTGCTACATCTTGCCAACCATTTCTCCTCTCGTGCGCAAAAGCGGGTCATGAGGCTTGTCAATGCGGCCATTGTTCTTGGCTTTTCTTGGCCGAGGTGTCTGGCGAGCCATTCGTCTCGAACGTTGTGCCTGAAAGCTGCTAGGGCTTCGGCGTCCGGACAGTCGACTATCTGATTTTTCTTAGTAAGAAATCTATTCCAGAACTGCCGAACTGACTCTCCGGGCTGTTGTGTTATGTGACTGAGACCGTCTGCATCCGGAGGGCGGACATAGGTCCCCTGAAAATTTGCTCGGAAAGCGTCCTCGAGCTCTTCCCAACTTCCGATTGTGTTTTCAGGAAGGCTTTTAAGCCAATGTCGGGCTGTCCCTTTAAGCTTGAGGGGTAAGTATTTGATGGCGTGGAGGTCATCTCCTCTAGCCATATGTATGTGGAGGATATAATCCTTGATCCAGACTCCAGGGTCTGTTGTTCCATCATATGCCTCTATGTTTACGGGTTTGAATCCCGCTGGAAAGTCATAATCCAGGACCTCATCGGTGAAACATAGGGGGTGTGCGGCGCCCCTGTATTTGGGTGTGCCGGATTCTGATAATGGCTTTATTGCATTGCTTACAAGAGCTTGCTTCCTTGGCCCGTAAATGGACCTAGCTGGGCCATCTTTTTTATGTGAATCCTTAAGTGGGTCGCATGCCGGCTTAAGTGCGGCGCCGCTTGCCGCTTTATGCTGGCCATGGGGTCGTCTATCCGACCGTGTGGCTTTCTTACTTTTTGAATGCGAGGGCTCTAAGGCCTCTTCGTTGAATTCAGGCAGTAGCTTTCGCTTCGGATAGCTTTTTGTGCAGCGACTGTCACCATATTTGTCTGCGGTATTGATTACTTTACTCCATCTGATCCTGAGTGCATCTTCTGTAGTTTTTAGCTTCCGCTTCTGCTTTTTCAGGCTGCATGCGGTTGCAACGAGCCTCTTGTGGAGGTTCTTCTACTCCGTGGGCTTATCCGGCGTAAGGTCGTCCGGAATGCCATTTTCGCTGGGGGAGGGTTGTTTGGTTTCTTTATCCATGTTGCCCTGTTTGGACGGTTTCTCTAAGGCGTGCCCGTCGTCTGCCGGCTCATCCTGCTCTATGGCTGGGTTTGTATCGAGGCGGGGCTTGGGTCGGCGTTTACGCCGACGCTTTGATTGTTTTTCAAGAGATCGATCCCTTGTTCCATCCCCGTGTTCCTTGTTGTCGCTTCCTTTAGGGGTATCCACCATGTACACATCATGAGATGAGGTGGTTGTCCAATGCCCTATAGGCGTTGGTTCATCTGCATCTCCTGCATCGTCGTCCATACCGTCGATGTCTTCGGATTCGAAGTTGAGCACGTCGTTTAAATTATGGACGGTGGCTACCAAATGGGTGGTGGGTGGGTTTTGAATTTCTTCATCATCCGTATCCCATCCTTGCTGACCGTAGTCCGGCCAGGGCTCTCCTGATAGAGAGAGAGACTTTAGTGACTTCAGGATGTCGCCGAAGGGCGAGTGCTGAAAGATGTCCGCGGCGGTGAACTCCATGATCGGCGCCCAATCAGATTCGATCGGCGGGCGCGCGGAGGGCTCGGAGTCCGGAGAAGAATCCGGCTCCTTGGAGTCACGAGCCATGTGGAGTGCGGGGCTGGTGTTCGGCTCGATCGCCTTTTAGATCGCTGCACCCCGAGGCGGTGTCTAACCACTCATCCTCGATCGGCGCAGTAGGCTCCGAATTAAGGGTCGTAACTAATGCGCGTGCGGCCTCCAGGACACTGTTTGGTGGCAGAGCTAGATCATGCCCACCGAGACAGTGCGGCGCGCTTGGCTGTGGCTCGAATCCGTCGAAGATCAAGTCCCCGCGGATGTCGGCCGTGTAGTTTAAACTTCCGAATCTGACCTGATGGCCAGGGGCGTAGCTTTCGATCTGCTCCAGGTGGCCAAGCGAATTGGCCTGCAGTGCGAAGCCGCCGAAGACGAAGATCTGTCCGGGGAGAAAAGTCTCACCCTGGACCGCATCGTTGTTGATGATCAAAGGAGCCATCGGGCCTAAAAGTGACGACATAGAGAAAACTCTCAATGAAAGTACCAATGTCGGTGTCAAAACCGGCGGATCTCGGGTAGGGGGTCCCGAACTGTGCGTCTAGGCGGATGGTAACAGGAGACAAGGGACACAATGTTTTACCCAGGTTCGGGCCCTCTTGATGGAGGTAAAACCCTATGTCCTGCTTGATTAATATTGATGATATGGGTAGTACAAGAGTAGATCTACCACGAGATCAAGGAGGCTAAACCCTAGAAGCTAGCCTATGGTATGATTGTTGTATGTTGGAGTTGTCCTACGGACTAAAACCCTCCGGTTTATATAGACACCGGAGAGGGTTAGGGTTACACAAAGTCGGTTACAATGGTAGGAGATCTGAATATCCGCATCACCAAGCTTGCCTTCCACGCCAAGGAAAGTCCCATCCGGACACGGGACAAATTCTTCAATCTTGTATCTTCATAGTCCAGGAGTCCGGCAGAAGGTATAGTTCGACTATCCGAACACCCCCTAATCCAGGACTCCCTCACCCATTTTCCTGTTAAGCCTAATAAATCCCTCCTAGGAAAGATTTGCAGCCCAGCGGGGCGGAGAATAACAAGTTGGCCTTGCCTGGGTATTCCTAAAAAACGTATAGCTGGGCTAGCCATTTTCATCTTGAAAAAAATTAATATCTGGGCTGGCTATCTGTCCTAGGCTAGACGGGCCACAGCCCGCCCAGTTAATACCCTGCTCTCCTCTGAACAACAACGAAAACATCGCCAAGAAAAACTCTGCAGTGCTCACGCCTCAAATACACAAATACTGCTCGAGCTGCTTGGTCCCAGCTATCGGCCGCACCTTGTGCAATTCTCTCGTTTATATTGACTACATAGTTTGACACTGGTGTGGGACCGTGATGTCAGGAAACCAGGAGGAAGCAAAACAATATAGTTGTAAATAATAAGGAGGCACTTGCGTACGTACGGCTATGGCCCTAGTGGGTCCCTACTGTCATCCAGTCAAAATAAAGTCATCTCCTGAATCCTCATGTTCATTGACCATGTTAACAATGCTCGGCACCATGGCGACCACAACAACTCAAAGGACGACGGGGAGGTCCTCGCGGGCCCTATGGAATGTCTGATACAGCGCCCGCTGCTCATTCAGGAAGCCAGGATCATCGGACACCTATGAGCACCTTCGAGAGACTGAGACGACATGAAATGGTAAGGGCGCGCTTGGGAGCTCTGGTTTATTGCACACCTATATTAAGATACAAGTGTAATTTACTCATCATCGGAAACAACGCGTAAAATACAGGCATAATGGAACCGAGGGCCCGAGGTTTGTAAGTAAAACCGTCGGGTTATGCGTGTAATTTGAGAGACCGGTGTATATTTTACTAGTCGAAATCGACCAACCAAGCGCTTCGCCCGAGACCATCTACTTTTATTTACAAGTGTCAGTTTTACAAGCGGTTTTGGTTGGAAAACGACGATCCAATCACGGCCTAAGATGATGAGTTGGTCGGAAGATCATATGGTTTCACGTCTAACCTACCCGACTTGTCGTATAGGCTATGAATGAAACATAAGACGATGAACTTCTTAAGCACGGAAACAACAAAAGAGGATGATCTTCCTAACAAGCAAATCACTCGCATTAGACAGACATGCAAAACAATACGAAGCATTATTCTTAGGAGGCATGGTGAATAGCTCGTGATGCCGCATGCCACAACATTCCAAGCTCAACTTTGCAATCAAAAACAAGGCCTGGCATTACATAGACAATATTCAGAACAAACTCTTAAAATATCTTACATAAGTCAACATTCATGTTACTATGCATCTCAGCAGAGCAAATATTTACTTCTGATCTGAAGATAGGAATAGGAAAAAACGATCGATGTTGCTCACATCAAAGGGCGTCCCACTCAAAAATATCAAATGCATGTCTTCTGGCTAACATCAATGAGCAAAAATTGACAAGGTTTTCCAATTCCAATATATTAAACTAATGTCAACTTTGACAAGCTTTTCCCATTCAAAATATGTAATGCCTATGATTCTGGAACGGGCAGGGTTTGTCATCAGTTTGTCATCTGATAGTCCGGTGGCTCAAGGTGACGATGAATGATTAGAGAACCATTCAATGTATTGTGCATGATGAAGTATTATGGAGGACACGAACCATCTGAACATTTTGTGAAGTTCCACTAAAATGAAGCTGAGCATCCCTGTGGATTTCATATTTATATGCTGCCAGAAAACAAAGACACATCACCACACACATGAATATTGGCCCCAGTGTCAACCCACCAATCGATGGACTAACAAACTAAAAGTACGGTAAACAGATTACCAAACCCAGATGCCCCATCATTGTTGCTTAGAGTGACATTGAAAGACTTGGAGTCATGTCCTGGCTTCTTGGTACTTGTTTGGGCACTTGCTTGCCCAGTGTTCCTCTGAACCACAAGTAAAGCAGCCATCTCTCTTTTTGTGTTTGTTCTTACCCTTCTTAATGGCCGACGCTGGCGGCACCATTCAAACATATAGTCTAGTGGCTCAAGGTGATGACGAATGATTAGAGAACCATTCGATGTATTGTGCATGATGAAGTATTATGGAGGACACAAACCATCTGGACATTTTGTGCAGTTCCACTAAAATCAAGCTGAGCATCCCTATGGAATCGTATTTATATGCTGCAAGAAAACAAAGACACAGCAGCACACACATGAATATTGGCCCCAGTGTCAACCCACCAATCCGTGGACTAACAAACTGAAAGTACGGTAAACAGATTACCATACCGAGATGCCCCATCATTGTTGCTTAGAATGACATTGACAGATTTGGAGTCCTATCCTGGCTTCCTGTACTAGTTTGGGCACTTTTTCCTCAGTGCACTCCACGTGTTGTAGAGTTTCCTATACTCTCTGCAGACTAGTCATGTCACCACTACTAATACTCTGTAAAGCTTCTCGATAATTCCTTGTGTAATGTAGCGCAAACAGTGACTGCTTCTTTCTGCAAAGTGGTAAGACCAACTGGACCCACTAATGCACCCCTTGGCTCCTTTTGTGCAGTTCAACTAAAATCAAAGTTGGAATAAAACTGAGCTCTAATTTTGATATCCCTGTAAGCAACAAAAGGTATTAGGGGAACAATTACTGAGAAATAACGGTTGATGACTTGTACTCCCAGAAGAAAAACATCTACTGATCTACCTTATCTTAGTGGGAAACAAAGCAGGAGAGTAGCAATTCTCAATCAGTGTGATTCATTCATATTAACTGAGAGATTATCTTAACAATGCCTTGTTTCAACATGTATAAAGAATGACAAAGCAGAAAAGTATCATTCCTAAAACAATGCGACTGATTCATTTTAACAGAGACATTATCTTAACAATACCTTGGTTAAACATGTAGAAAGAACTACAAAGCAGGATAGTACCATTTTTTTAAAACTATAACTTATATACAATAACATAGACATTATCTGAACAATACATTTCTTAAACATGTACTCTGGCCGATCCCTAACAGAAATGGTACTCCCGCCGATCCCTAACAAGTGTTGCAGTTTTGAACTAAGATTCAGTAGTTAATTCTGAGGAAAGTCAGTACTGACCTTTCAAGACCAAGATTTGAAACAACTTGTGAGGAAGACCTGAGAGAGATCTCAACACATATATGGAAATCCGGTCTCATTTTATGCAGTTCCACCAAAATTAAGCGAAGAAAAATGTCGCAATAGCAACAAGTTGAATAGATATCCCTGTTTTAACAGAGGCAAAAAAGGAATCAATTACTGGCCAATAAAGGAGGATGAAACATGCGGCCACAAAAATGGTAATCCCGCCAATCCCTAACAAGTGTTGCAGTTTTGAAATAAGATTCAGTAGTTAATTCTGAGAGTGGCATTGCTTAATTTTACCAGCGGCATTAGATTAACAAAAAGCATAAATATTTCCAGGGGAGAGTGGGCGCAACAACAACATGTGCTTCCATCTACTTATAAAGGGGCTGATGCAGAGTTTGTTGTAACAAAGCAACAAGCATAATGTCTGGGTTGGTCCCACTTTTGTTCACTACTTAATGGGAAAAGACAGCAATACAATAGCTTCAATTCAACATCTATTTAAAATAGTACCAATACAAGTAGCACAGCATCTCAAAACACACTGCACGATCACGTGGATGAAGGCAAGTACCAACCTGTCATGACGCACAGAAGATCACGTACGAATCTGCCCACACGAATAGGAAATCCAATCTCGTTTTGTGCAGTTACTCTGAAATCAAGTAAAGTCGCCGGTGTGACATTTATGTTTGCTATAGCAACAAGTTGAATAGATATCCCTGATTTAACAGAGGCAAAAAAGGAAACAATTACTGCCAACAAAGAAGGATGAAACATGCGGCCACAAAAAGAAGCATCTACCTTATCTTGATGGAAAACAAAGTATAGGACAGTAGCGTTTCTAAAACGGTTGCATTGATTCGTATTAACAGAGAAATTCTCTTAAAATAGTTCAGTAGTTAATTATGAGAGTCGCATTGCTTAATTTTACCATCAGCATTAGATTAAGAAAAAGCATAAACAGTTCCAGGGGCGAGTGGGTGCAAAAACACCATGTGCTTCCATCTACTTATAAAGGGGGTGATGCAGAGTTTGTTGTAACAAAGCAACAAGCATCATGTCTGGGTTGGTACCATTTTTGTTCCCTACTTAATGGGAAAAGAGAGCAATAGAATAGCTTCAATTCAACATTTATTTAAAACAATACCAATACAAGTAGCACAACATCTCAAAACACACTGCACGATCATGTGGATGGGACATGGGACATGCCAGCACCATGTGCGTCCACACGTATAAATGGGTGATGCAGAGTATGTAGCCAAGCAGCATATCTGCATTGGTCCCATATTTGTTCTCTTTGAAACATTTGCTGATGTGAGGGCAGGAAATCTAGTCCTGCACGAACTACCCGACCCCCCAGTTTCTTTCCCTTTTCAACAAAGAGTTCGGTTCCTTACAGATATGTGTATTGGGTTACCCCCTTTTTCCCTTTTCGACCAACAAAACGGCTGGATAGCTAGTCTATACTACTTTCCCTCCCTCCTTTCCTCATTGAACCACGTCCTAGATTCATGCTCCAACCCACCGCACACTTCTTTTCTCTTTGAACCAAGACCTAGATTCGACTACAGAATCGAAAAAGATCAGCATGCAACTAGACCAATGACGGTTTCAAAGAAACTTATACCTTAGGGTCGTCGGGATGTGGCAAGGCGTGCGGCGGGAGGTCGGATCTGCCCACACTATGTATGGCAGCAAGGAAGAAGGGGTCGGTGGCCCTCCCGCACAGTGGATTGCCTCCCTCGCCGAAGGCGATAGAGTGAACGCTGCACCTCCTCCCCTTCCTGGTGCGACGGGATCCAGACGCCTCCTTCACCAGCTGTGAGGGGGTGAGAGAGACAGGGGCCACAACGCATTCTTGTTTAGATCTGGTGAAGAGGGTGAGAGACAGTGAATATAGCAAACCCTAGCAAAGGAACGCTGAGCCTCCAGCGTGTATATATATGTAGTGCGGCGATAGTGTGGAGAGTCCAAACCCTAGCGAAGAAACGCTGAGGCTCCAGCTTATATATATACTGTAGTACGGACTAAGCTCCGGTGCCCTAACCGCACCTGCTTTTGGCTGTATGACAGGTGGGCCACCCACATTTTGCGCCCACCTTTCATAAACCGAAAGGCAGGTGCACTAAAGTCAATGAAGCTGCGCCCATATAGTACTCGTGTATACGACTAATATATAGTGGAGTGGTTTTCTTATTCTCTCCATAACAATCATTTTAAATTGTGTAAGTACGAAAGGAAACTCTTTATTTAACGTACCAGTGAAGAAAACTACTATTCCCTCTGTTCCTAAATATTTTATCTTTCTAGAGATTTCAACAAATGACTACATACAGAGCAAAATGAGTGAATCTACACTCTAAAAAATGTCTATATACATCTGTATGTGGTAGTCCATTGCAAACCACTTGAAAGACAAATATTTAGGAACAGAGGGAGTACTTCCGATGAACTAACGATCCACGCGTCTTGGTCGCACTTCCTGTCCTTCATGTGCGGTACACTACCGTCCCTTAAGTGAACAACCACACATGCGCCAAATTATCGGAAACGTGTGAGAGTATGTACAAATAAAGAATTTTAATTTTAATTATCGGAAAGGTTTGAGAGTATGTACATTTTGCCCTCTCTAATAATTATGGTTTGTTGTGTTCGGACTAAACTTGGTCAAACTTTACAAAGTTTGACTTCAGTCAAATCTAATATGCGGAGTAAATAAAAATGGAGGGCTACTACGTCCATCCTGGTTTTTAGTCCACACCATTTTTTTAATCAAAGTTAATAGTTGGACAAATAAAATTACAGGGGAGCTGGAGACAAAGTTGTGAGAAGGCTTATAAATGAATACAAAACTTATGCTCTTAGTACCAACGTTGATCCTTCTTCGAGGAAACATTTGGTTCATAGCCAATTATGTGATAAAATTGCACCAACGTGGAAGACGACTGCGTCTCCAACGCAACCAGGGTGAACTCACAAAGGATATCATCTTTGTGGGTAACAAGCAAAGAGCACTGATGGAAGACAGCTTGTTTTTCATTGAAATTCGATTAGCTTCACCAGCCGACGCAACCATGAGGCGCAACCATGAGCATCGATAGGTCATCGTGGTGATGCATCATCCATTTGCCATCAAGTTTGGGTGAGGCACCTATGAAGTTCGACAAATCCTCACTGTGGTCTATTTCTTCTCAGTAGTCAAGCTCGAGGAAGGAAGAACCACGTGGCAGAGGATAGTGAGGCGGAACAACAATGGCCATCCAATTTTGTGCAGTTCCACTAAAATTGAGGAAGACATGCTCGGGTATGGAGATACGCATCGCTATTTCCAAAAATATAAAAAAGGGATATAGTGTTGTTACTTTGTTTTACAAGATTAACAAAGACATCTCAATTGTCAATAAGAATTATGAAAAGTACACCAACAAATAGAAGCATCATGATTATCTTGATGGGAACTAAACCAGGATACCCAAGAAAAAGCATTTCTTCATTTAACCAGTGATAGTATTAGATTAGCAGCAGCAAAAGGAGCATATGGACATTGACCGCACAACCACCATGTACTTTTTGTCGAAACAACATGTATACCTCCACCGAGGCATAAATTAGGACACCTTTTCGAGTGGCATTTCCTCTATAATAGTAGGTGATGTTGGACCAGCCGACGAATCCTAGCTACTATACATGGGGAGCTGGGGAGTAGTCGCATAGAAGAAAACCCGCATGCAGCGACCTAGGGAGCTAGACCGGTACAAGAAGTTATACCTCAGGTGGGCGAGATGTCGCTTAGGCAGACGGGCGGGATCTGCCCACACGACGGCAGTGAACAAGGGTGCGGAGGACCTTCGTCCGCGCCAGCGCCGGCTCCGAGTGGACGATGCGCATCGGCTTCCTCCATCGCCGACGGCGACAATGTCAACACTGCACCTCCTCACCTCCCGCAGCGGATGGGATTTGGCCGGATCTGTGACCACCGGTAAGCAGAGAGATAGTGTGGACACTGTCATCTTGTTTTGATATGGAGAGGGTGAGAGAGCGAGACGCGAGAAACTCTATCAAACAAGAGGCTATAATGGAGTAAAAAAATCTCTCCATAGCAGTGGTTTTAAATAGAATACACGTGTTCCCGGAAAAAAGAAACGAAAACTGGCGGACAATTTTTTAATGTACCAAGAAAGAAAAATCGATCGAAAACACGCCCCCGCTTCCAGGTCGCGAGAGTCATCGCGCACACACACATAGATATAGACATGCATATCCGTGTTTACGTAAAATTCCATTTCCATCTCCATCTCCAATCATATTTGTCCAACTGGCACATTATTTACGTTGTTAATTGTACACGCGGCAATATTAACATACAACATCTCTTGTTTGCGGGTGTCTGAACCGCTGCCACAGCCGCTCCTGACCAACCTGAACCCTCTTCATCACCTGTGCGTGCTTCCCGCCCAATACGGTCAGTACCGCATTCATGCCCGGCCAGAGCGGACGCGACCTCTCACTGGCGCCAGCATTGAAGCGGCACGCCGGCAGAGAGAACATCGTCCGCGCCGCTTCCTGGTGCACGTGACTGCTCCGCGTTCAAAGTTCGCAATAGCCTGCCACAACATGCATGTAAAAAGTTCTTGGGAGTCTGTGCTACAGCTAGCTGTCCTCCCCCAACTCGTCAATCTCTTCCCGTAGTACTAGTACTCCATGGCGCGATCCATCGACAAGCAGGCGGGAAAGTTATCGTATACTCGGTTTGCAGTGAGTGGCACGCCGAGCGACCGTGTGGGGTCGAGCCGTGGAGGAGGGTGAGACATGAACGCGAAAGACGTGACTTAAATGTTGGTTTTGCTCGATGGCGCGATCCAACGAAATGAAATGTTGGTTTCTCTCCGTTTCCATTTTTTCTCCGGGAAAACGGAAACTTTCCACTCCATTTTCATTCCTACTCCAAGGTTGCCCCGTTACAACATTCCATCAAATACAAAGGAAAACTAACACGCATGTTGATGCATCTCAATGATTCACATATCTACTTCACAACTAAAGACAAAAGTTGTGAGAGCGTGTAGGAAAGAAAAACTACTGATGGGGTCACTACGACTTAAACCCTAAACCCTAAACAAGATTTAATTTTCTGGCCAGGTAGAACCTGTCGAAGGAAAGACGGCTGGCACCCTCGAATCATACGATGCTTTTGTGAAGTTCCACTAAAATCGAGCTGAGCATCCCTGATGGCAAAGATATTGAAGAAGTGTGATCAGAATAATAGTACTGGCACTAGTTCATGAGACATAAACTCATCACAAGTAGAAGCCGGTAGAAGTAGAGAAAGATCGACATGGAGATGGAGCTACGTGGGGAGCTGCGGCAGTGGAGCAAGCCGGCTCCAAAAGGAAGATAGACTACCTGGGATGTCGGGCTGTAGCTAGAAGGGCGGTTGGGACGCGGCATCGGCCCATACTGCGGTGACCCCCGATTGGGACGCACCGACTGTGGATTTTCTCCCTCGCCGATGTCGACCGCGTCTACGCAGAACATTGTTCCCTTCCCCCGGCTGCGGGATCAGGCCGGATACGTGACCAGCGGTGTGGCCACCGTCGTTCTATGCTTGATAAGAGAGCAACCCAAGCAAGCAGGCTTGTAGCTTAGGCTCCTGCTAGTGTATATATAGTGGTTTTCTTTTTCTCTCCATATCAACCATTTATATTGCGTACTAGTCATTGAAGAGTGAAATGATGGTTGCTTCTTCCGACTAACTTACTGTGTGATTTGACTGCTCCTTTAGTGGCCCCTACATGTACTCCCCCTATGTGTATGCAACAGTCACACGTACACATGGACGCAAAAATGCGCGTGATGCCCTAATGCATGCATGTCCGAGCACACGACGGAACACACACGGTCGCGCTCAAGTGCTCAAGCTACACGTGCATGCACACACATACTCAGCCAAGGTGAGCTAGTGACCGTATAAACACCAGAAAATGTCAATATTGAGTGCAATGAGCGTATTATGAAGTCCACTGACTGTATTTTTACAAATATACAGTGACAGACAGAGTATTTATCTCGTTTGAAATTAAGCCATATTAACCAGAGAGGAGGCAGTATGGACTAGCATTACTTTGTTGTGTCCCATCAACTTGCCGAACGAGGAGAAGCTTGCAGGATGGGAGAAGCTTGCGTGCGGTGCCTCACAGGACAAGGAGAAACTTTTGACTAATGCAAGCTCTCCTTCGCTCAGGCGGTGGACGTGCAACAGTTAATTCGGTGTCAGATTGCCAGAAGCATACACTATACTAGTACTATTATTGTTCCACTTCCCAAAGAGGCGAACAACCAAGCGCAAAGTTTACTAGTACTAGTACTACTACTATAGTCTATAGAGGTATGTACTATACTAGTACTAGGAACCGGATGGAGGAGCGTCTGCACTCGTATTATATTTTTAAAATGTGATAAAGCAATCTTCAACACATTTGGTTCTCTTCGAGGGTTCTCGCATGTGATAATGGAAGTTGATTGCATGGAACACTCGCCACAATTCTCGCTTAATTTTGGCTCATGTCCTGTTACAAATAGGAGCGCTCGGTAATATTTCCTCTTTTTTTATTCAGCATGTAAACAGGTCAGCAAACCTTGCGGCGCATCTTTGTGCGAACCGTGCTTGTTGCACTTTGAATGTGGCCGAGAGCTGGCTTGATGAAACACCTCGCTTCCTACTTCTTTTTTTGCGGGGTACCTCGCTTCCTAGTGACCAGTGTCTTGGTTGATCGTCCTAAGAATGCTTATATATGAATAATGCTCTCTCATTTACCTGCAAAAAAGATTAAGCCATATTAACTGGAAAGGAGGGAGTATGGACTAGCACTACTTGTTGGTGTGTCCCGTCAACTCGCAGAACAAGGAGAAGCTTGCATGACAAGGTGAAGCTCGCTTATGCCTTTTGACTCATGCAACGTACCCTCGCCCAGGCGGTGGACATGCATCAGTTCATTCGGTGTCAGATTGCCAGAGGCATACACTGTAGTACCGAACATGCGGAGTACCTTCATTGTTCGACTTCACGAAGAGGCGAAGAGCCAAGCGCAAGGTTTAGTAGTACGAGTAGTACTACTACTAGAACCGCATGGTGGAGCCTATGTACTCTTATATTTTTTAATCTATGATAAAGTACACATTTATTCTGGAGAAGGGCGGAAAACGGCAGCCCAACATGTAATGATGATATCGATCAACCATGCTCAAATATATCTTGGCCTCCGTGCGAGCCCGTGTGTGTGTTCTCGCTCCTCGTCTCTCTCAAGGAATGGCAGGTTGGCCATTTTGCCGTCAATTGAGATCGGTTTGCTCACACTCCGGTCCCACATGTCAGTGATATGCCAAGAGGAGGTGCGTTGACCGTATAGCCATACGCGTACTTGGTTTTGCACCTTCATACTACTCCTCCCTCTGTCACAGTTTACAGGGCGCGCTTCATTATGATGCATTTCTCTCAATGCATTTCCACCACCAGAGAGACTTTAGACGCGTTTGGTTTAATGCTCAATTAATTAGGGCGTGGTAACCGCAATCAAGTCCACAATTTTCTCTCGATGTAGTACTACAGAGTGGAGTAAGTGCATGCATATGTGTACCCGGGGTGGAAGCACTACATGCATGTGTGTACGCATTATTTCCTCTAGTAATAGACGGCGTGCTATAACTACCAATGCTATTTTTTAGGTCGATCGCTAGTCACCTGGGTCCCAGAGATTTTCTCTTTTTCTGAAGCACGCTCTATAAACAGTGACGAATGGAGTAGTATGAGTGGATTCAAAGAAGAGTGTATTGATGGCTGCTTCTTCCGAGCAACTTACAGTGGGAAAGGTGGGGCTTATGATTTGACTGTTCATTGCGGCGCAACGACCGGTCTGAGTCTCCCATGTGGCTGTGCACTACCCCCTCGGTTCTTAAATATCCTCCGGAGTATTTGACTTTCTAGAGATTTTAACGAGTGACTACTCAAATATTTGTCTTTTTAGAGATTCAAATGAACTACTACATATGGATGTATATAGACATATTTTCGTGTGTAGATTCAACCATTTTGCTCCGTATGTAGTCACTTGTTGAAATCTCTAGAAAGACAAATATTTAGGAACGGAGGGAGTACACATACGAAGCAAAATGAGTGAATCTACACTCTAAAATATCCCCATTTGAAATTTGTAAAAAAGACAAATATTTAGGAACGAAGGAGTATAATTTTGTGCATGGCACATGGACCCGGATGCCGAAGAGGCTTCTGGCAATGCTATCAAGCTTCCAGCATTTGTTTACATAATTGACGTACTATACAAATAATTTTCCAGCGACATGAAATTGTACAATGGTGTGAGCTTTCAGCTTTAGTTTCGTGTGTCTTGCCATCGATGCTCTTTCGGCAACAATAAAAAACTAACTTCCTTGCTAATCATAGCTAATATTTACATCACAACTGAAGACAAAGTTGTGAGAAGGTGTTAAATTAAAATTGATCCATGCTTTCATTGGCAGCAACGTCCCCCCAGCTCTGTCTAAATCAACAAGGCATGTCGGGAAAAAAAGTAGCTGTCTGGAGCATGCAACATTCCGATCATTTTGTGTAGTTCCACTAAAATAGAGCTGAGCGTCCCTGTTCCAAAGATATTAAGTGTGATTACGATAATAGAGGACTGCTGATGAAACAATAAACACACAAATAGAAGCAGGTCACCTTTGTAGTCTCTCTTAAGACTAACTAGTTGGAGAAGATTAGGCTCGGAGTTGGATGAGGAGGATAGAGCAAAACCAATCTCCCTTTATGCAGTCGCACTGAAATGTAGAGACGTTGCCCGTGTGACATTTTGGTAGAACTGCACAAAACACTCTTAAGAAAAAAGTGATTTGTGCAGTTCACCAAAAGGTTGCAATAGCAACGAGGTGAAATGGATAGCCATGTTTGCAAAAAAAGAGGTAGAAAGGAAACAATTACTGGCCAATAACAGTTGATGACACATGCGATGACAAAAAACAAGCATATTCCTTGTCCTAAGGTAAGATAACAACACGGTTGTGTTTGTCTAAAACGGTGTGAGGACGAGATTGCAATATGGAAAGTACGCAGGACGAGCTACGTTTTGGGCAAAGAACTATGGAAGATCCACATGCAGCAACGTGGGAAGACGGGCAGTGGAGCAAGGCCGAAGGGGATACCTGAAGGTCGTCAGGATGTAACTAGGTGAGCGGCGGCTGGCGGAACCTGCCCATACTGCGGCAGCGAGCAGGTGACGTGGGCCCTACCACGCCGGAGCTTGGTCAGAGAGAACGCCGTGTACCGCTGATCGGGACGTGCTGCCTTGGTGCCGTTGAATGGAGAAACGATGCACGTCCTCCCTTTCCACCGGCGGACAGGATGCGGCCGGATCAGTAACCAGCGGCGAGAAAGAGAGAGAGGCCACCGCAGCCTTGTGTGACATACTCTGAAGAGAGACAAACTAGGCAGGCAGGCTCCATTGTATATAGTGGAGCGGACTACCTTTTTCTCCATAAAAATCATTTTATATTCTATGTATGTGCCATTGAGCGAGATAACTTTATTTAAAAATAACGCACCAACGCATCAAGTCGAACTTTGTTTCATGCACGCATGGTACACGACCTCCATAGGTAAACAACTGCTACACGCGTTCATATTAGCACGTGGGCTGCCATTTCGTACAGAAATGAGCTCCACCGTGTACCCGCGCGGGTGTGGCTGGGCACGAAGCATGAGTACGTGCACGGTGCACCTATTCTCTTCTTGTATACGTACACCACCTACATGGGGTTGTGTGAGAGATATACAAACGTAGAGAGATAAAGTGTGTGGGTTCGTGAGAGTTTTTTTTGGGGGGGGGGGGTCAATCAAAAAATGTAACATATGCAATGTGTGTGAAATAGAGTCCTGGATATATCATATACATAGAGGGGGCGATCCACAAGAAGAGAGTGGAGTTATCATCGGCTTGAGGTGTCCATAGAATCAAAGAGAGGGATGATGTGTGTGTGTGTGCGCGCGCGCGCGATCGATAAAGAGTGCCATCGAATTTGTGTGTGCCCACGTCAAAGATATAGAGTGGCTGGCCTACTGGAACGTGAGAGGGGACAGGTGCAGTTTGTCTCTGTGGCATGGATACCTACCTACAGCGCTTGACTATCGGTGTGTGGTGGGGGGGAGGGAGGCCTAATTAACTATAGAGGTACAATGGCTGGTATATGTGTGGAGGAGGAGAGAGGCCTACCTCATGTATTAAGGGAGATCGATCTACCTCATGTATTAAGGGAGATCGATCGGCATCCATGCATATGTGTAGGAGAGGAATAAGGTTGGTAGAGAGATAGAGCTAGAGTGTTGGAGGGGTTGGTAGTGGAGTTGCTTCTAACAAATGGTGGGATAGGCTCGCTAGACAACCGAAGGGCACGCCTGCAATATCAATAAGAGAGGGGATGGCTGCCTGTCTATGCACGTGCGTGTGAGAGACGGGCCAGGAGGCATGCACAAATGATGAGGGGGGCGATATGGCTGTGGTAAGCAGACATAACTACATAGGAAGATCAATCGTCCTTTGTCAGAGAAAGGAGACATAACTTGTGAGGTACGTTGATCGATGGGGGGAATAGTTAAAGTCGACCTAGGTATATGTTGGGAGATCGATCGGTATACATGCATGTGTGTGTTAGAAGCAAATGAGGCACGAGGAGAAGGATAGAGAGAGGGATGCATCTAGGAGGTGGTGCGAGAGTCATACTATATCGAGGGGGAGGAGTGTGCGAGTACGAGATCGATGAAAAGAGTGGTGGGAGTGAGGCATGGATGGTGATAAGAGAAGAGGGGAAGCTTGTGTTTTGTGCTAGTCACACCTAGCTAGAGAGGCATATCGATCGATGTGTGCCGTAAAGAAGGAGCTGGGGGGCCTACACACACCATGGATGAACGACCTAAAGTGAAAAGACAAATTTGCGCGATGGAGCAAGAGAATGCTGAGGGAGGGTGAGAGGGATGCGGGCGTGTGCATGCACGAGAGAAAGTTAGTGCTAGCTAGCTACAAAGATAAGAGGATTGTGTGGGTGTAAAAGACGAATAGAGATCATTCTTCATTATAAAAAGCGAATTCGGATATTTGAAGAATTTATCATAGTGTTTTAAACTGACGCATGTGTGAATATATATAACGGTGATACACATGGTGTGGTTATGAACATGTTATACTACATATAATATATTTTATCTCTACTCTTATAAAAAACGGAGTTTTTGATGATGGTGTGCCTGCCATCCTGCAATATAGGCCGTCCGATTTATATCTGACGGATAGGGAGGAAACTATGGCAATTTTGAAAAAAAGATACCCACACCCCTCTCCATATTTGCAAATTAGGCCTCCCCTTGATCATGTTGATGTTCCGTGGAACGCATTGGCATCTTGCTACTACTACTACTTATAATACGTATAACATTGGTCATAATTTGGGCTAATTTGTGGCTTTTGCAGCTCAGGTCTAAATACTTGTCATAATTTAGGGGGCGGGGCACTATACTATGTGTGATAAACACGGTGTACACATATGGAACATGGTTTAGATTATGAATATATAGTTAGTACTATTATTTGGAATCAACATCAAGTGTATTAGAAAAATAGAATTCGAGTTCATGTATTACACATAGTTCATATCTATCTCTTTAGTAATCATGTGGTGTGTTATTAAGGTAATACACGAATGATGGTTGAAGTTGGCAACAATCATGATTGTAGATTCTTATTGAAATAGAGAAACGAATTCAAATTCAGTTCAAATTGCAGCGGTAGTATAGACATTTGTAATGCACTAAAATGTCGGTATGAGTAGGTTACATGCATTATACAGCAAGCAAAAAAAATTAATTGGACATAACATGGATTCATACTACCTCCTTCCATCTATATAGGGCCTAATGCGTTTTTTAAGACCGCCTTTGACTATTGACAAGATTAATAGTACATGACATGCACAATGTGAAAATTATATCATTGGAAGAACCTTTCACAGATGAATTTAACGGTGTGCTTTGTGTAAGTTGCATGTCATATATTATTGCTCTATTATTTGGTCAAAGTTAGCATCGAAAAACGCATTAGGCCCTATACAGATGGAAGGAGGGAGTAGCTTTGAATAGCATTTTCAAAGTAAAACGGGGCAAGATTCTCTCTTTGTGTGGTGTGAATAGTTTTATTTTTTTCATTTTCTTTTTGGTTGAGGGAAGTGCGAATTGATTTGGTGCGTACAAGTACAATATTACACGTTAGGCTTGTCCCTAAAATTCAACCCGCGCCTTGTTATATCCCGAAAATTCAGATACCGTGCTTCCAAAACTCGCGCCTTCACAACATGCGCCTTGCTATCCCGAAATTACAACGCGCGCGAAAACTCCCTCCAACTGCCAAATCCCAACACGTGAAATCCCCCTTCTAACCCTGAGCCGAAAGGGCCGCTATGTTCAAATCGGTGGGGGGTACTTTTGTAACACACCATAGATTTTGGACAAGCGCGTCCCTAAGTCATGGTTCACCCCCTCCTGTCGCCTCCTTTTTGCCATTCGAAATCCCAGGCTGCCATAACCTCTCTGCTACAACCGCGAAATCCCACCCTCCTCCGTCCGCCACCTCACCGCTGCCCAGTCGGAGCCTCTTCCCCGACGATGTCGTCCACCGCAACAGCTCGACGTCCCTCGTCCACCTCCCCGGATGAGGATCCATCATCCATCTCGTCGTCCCGCCGGTTCATCCGCCCCGTCCTCCACCTCCAAGGAGCTGCTCCAACGATTGCCTCATCTATCACGGCTGCTCCATCCCCACAGCGCCGCCTTAACCTGCTCCACCGGAACCGCAGCATCCTCACCGACTCCTCGGACGAAGCCGAGGCCTACTCAGCGCCACCAAAGAGGTTGTACACTCATCGCATCGCACCTTCTCCTTAGCTCGTCCTCCCGGCACCGACAGTGCTCCATCCCACACCCCCATGAGGCGGATACCTTGAAGCCGGCGCCGCGGGCGACATCTCCACGACGGCTCTCGCCAAGTGCAAGGCCCCTTCAGCGGCGGCGGCCATACCAGACAGATCTGCTGTTGCTGCTCTCGCTCTCGCTCGATCGCTCGCTCGCCCAGCTGCTGCAGCTCCGGCTCTCGCTCGTGCTGCTGCTGCTGCTCTCCCCCTCGCTCGTGCTGCTTCTCTGCTCCCATTTAGCTACACTTTAGTCAACTGAATCGACTTTTGGGTCAGTCAATTTTCAGGGGGTGGGGGGCTCGCCGGAGTTAAGGAAGAACCACCCAAAGCGGGGACGGGGGCTCGCCGGAGAGGTACCCCACTATCTATCTTAGGGTTCAGGGTGGGGGCGGGGGGCCTATAGGGCTGGCCGGGGCGGCGGTGGACCGGTGGTTGGGAGTTGTTTCGGGACGGCGAGGCGGTGCTGGGGCCGGTGGTGGCTGGCGGCTCAGGGGGGTGCAGGTTGAAGATGAACTGCAGGCCCTCCCTAAACTACATGTCAAGTGCCTCTTATCTACCATTGCGTTCAGTTTCGACAGTAACATTCAGATTCCACAGTAAATTTCAGTTTCGACAGTTAAGTTCAGAGTCAACAGTTTTTACCTCTTTTGTTGTAGTCAGGTGGCTTTTGGTGATGTAAATTTTACATCTATTTTACATCATCTGTTGGAGATGCTATTAGAATCCCACCTGAGATTGACGATGTCTGTCTTGTGCTGCTTCAGCCTTGACGCCTTACGGCTCACCGGGGCTGCTCCAACGACAGAACGATCCATCACAACAGAGTAGTGCCCTGGATGCCGTCTACAGATTCCTCAGATCTTCCTCCACACCTCCGACAGCCACCTCTACCTCAACTGCTTCAGCGACCAACCCAATGATGCTGAGGTCAACACAGCTACGACAAAGAGGTTGTACACTTGTTGCATCACTTATTACTATACATTCATGTCGATCCATTAGGGCTATTTTGGTTCAACGGAAAAACATAGCAATAGGGAATTTTCCAATGGCACCCTACTATTCAATTATTCATGCACTTTGTTGAAAGGAATGAAGCAAAACATCCACTTGGACCTACTTTTCAAATCCTATGCATGAAAACAAGACCAAGTGCATTAGTGGCAGAATAACATTCTAACTGTACACGCTTTCATATGGTTTCACTTTATTTTGGCCATGTTTCTTTGCATTCCTCTGCTCTTCCAATTCCTGTAAACCGAACACTGAAGTTGACAGAAATCCTATGTTTACAAATGCTCTGTTTACCATGTGCATTCCTATCCTATTCTGGTGTTTTTCCTATCCCTGCATTTTTAGAATCATGCAACCCAAATGAACCCTTACAGAATTACTTCAGTTACAGGTAGGTGTCGAAGGGAACTTTGTGCGGTTTGTCCTGCTCCTGCCGCGACGTCGTCCACCTCAACTGAGCTGCTCCATCGACAGAAACATCCACCAAACCAGACATCATGACTCCTGACCGTCTCTCACCGCCTTAGATTTCCTTCCCTGCCGCCGGCACCAACCGCAACGGCATCACCATCATCGACTCAGCAGATGAACCTGAGGAGTACATGGGTCCACAAGAGAGGTCACACTCTTTTGTTTCTGCTTATGTTATGCATTGCTTAAAATTACCTGCTACTTTATCGTCCTGTTCACCTCTTGGACTCCAAGTCAGGTCCAAATTAATGTTCAAACTTGAGTTCTAAATTAGTTGTGGGGCACATATCGAGGAAGCAATGAATAGTATCTCTGTCTAATATCTGGTTCGCCTAGGGTATGCCTATGTTGTTCCTCTTGGGTGGGAAACAAATAGTAAAGCAATCATCATCTGTCTTTTTATTAAATGAAAGCAATCATCAGCCTACTATCATTATTTTTGGATCCATCCACTGGTTGTTACCATCACTCTAAATTTTTGCATGCTCTCCTTACATAATCTCACCATATTTTTTTCGTATGCATGTCAGATGTTGTACACAGTCATGCTGAACATGTAGAGAAAAATAGAAGAGTTTTGCGCGGCAATACAATGTCATGCAGACATCGCTCCATGGTGGGTTCAATAGAAAACCCTCCCCACCCCTCTCCAGATTGTAATCCAGAGGAAGATATTTGTTCTGAGGCGGATTCAGACGCCGCTGACCACTCCTATTTACCCCCCAAGGTGTTTGCTCTACCTTGGCATGATGATGTTAGTCATATCATGCATATGTTGCCTTGTAGTGCCTACTTTTGACATCATATATGTCATCTGCTTAGTTTAGACATGTTCTGTAATGCCACATGTTTAGTTTCTATATCATATATGGGAATTATGCAGTCTCATGTCTTTTAGCCAGCCATAATATACGTGAAATGTGCAATGCCATCTTGTTTAACTAGGCATCATATATTTGAATGATATCTTGCCCATCCTTTTCTTCATTACATTTCCATTTGTCGACAATGCTTGTACATTAAACTACTCTTCCTGTGAATCAGCCATTTGGGTGGGAGATTGAAAAATGTGGAGTGAAAACAAGGCCTTCAGAGCAGACAGTGCTACCAGCTACCTCTTGAGCACTGCGTTGGTTTTCCCTTGAAGAGGAAAGGGTGATGCAGAAAAGTAGCGTAAGTATTTCCCTCAGTCTTTGAGAACCAAGGTATCAATCTAGTAGGAGGCCACGCACGAGTCCCTCGCACCTACACAAACATATAAACCCTCGCAACCAACGCGATAAGGGGTTGTCAATCCCTACACGGTCACTTACAAGAGTGAGATATGATAGATATGATAAGATAATTCTTTTGGTATTTTTGTGATAAAGATGCAAAGTAAAGAAAAAAATAAAAACGGCAAAAGAAATAGCTAAGTGGTGGAAGATTAATATGATGGAAAATAGACCCGGGGGCCATAGGTTTCACTAGTGGCTTCTCTCGAGAGCATAAGTATTTACGGTGGGTGATCAAATTACTGTTGAGCAATTGACAGAATTGAGCATAGTTATGAGAATATCTAGGTATGATCATGTATATAGGCATAACGTCCGAGACAAGTAGACCGACTCCTGCCTGCATCTACTACTATTACTCCACACATCGATCGCTATCCAGCATGCATCTAGAGTATTAAGTTCATAAGAACAGAGTAATGCTTTAAGTAAGATGGCATGATGTAGAGGGATAAACTCATGCAATATGATATAAACCCCATCTTGTTATCCTCGATGGCAACAATACAATACGTGCCTTGCTGCCCCTACTGTCACTGGGAAAGGACACCGCAAGATTCAACCCAAAGCTAAGCACTTCTCCCATTGCAAGAAAGATCAATCTAGTAGGCCAAACCAAACTGATAATTCGAAGAGACTTGCAAAGATAACCAATCATACATAAAAGAATTCAGCAGATTCAAATATTGTTCATAGATAAACTTGATCATAAACCCACAATTCATCGGTCTCAACAAACACAGCGCAGAAGAAGATTACATAGAATAGATCTCCATGGGAGAGGGGGAGAACATTGTATTGAGATCAAAAAAGAGAGACGAAGCCATCTAGCTAATAACTATGGACCCAAAGGTCTGAGGTAAAATACTCACACATCATCGGAGAGGCTATGGTGTTGATGTAGAAGCCCTCCGTGATCGATGCCCCTCCGGCGGAGCTCCGGAACAGGCCCCAAGATGGGATCTCACGGGTATAGAAGGTTGCAGCGGTGGAATTAGGTTTTTGGCTCCGTCTCTGGTAGTTTGGGGGTACGTAGGTATATATAGGAGGAAGGAGTACGTCGGTGGAGCAACATGGGGCCCACGAGGGTGGAGGGCGCGCCCAGGGGGGTAGGCGCGCCCCCCTACCTCGTGGCTTCTTGGTAGCTTTCTTGACGTAGGGTCCAAGTCCTCTGGATCACGTTCGTTCCGAAAATCATGTTCCCGAAGGTTTCATTCCGTTTGGACTTCGTTTGATATTCTTTTTCTGGGAAACTCTGAGATAGGAAAAAAAAGCAATTCTGGGATGGGCGTCCGGTTAATAGGTTAGTCCCAAAAATAATATAAAAGTGTATAATAAAGCCCAATAATGTCCAAAACAGAAGATAATATAGCATGAAGCAATCAAAAATTATAGATACGTTGGAGACGTATCACTACCTGTCGAAGCAGCTCTTGTTGGGTCCCGGTAGCTCCTCAGAGATGGATTCAGAGACAGATGACCAGTCCTATTCCCCCACCGAGGTGTATGCTCTAACTTGGCACGATTATACTGCTCATATCATCCATATGGTGTCTTGCATTGCATAGTTTAGACATCATATACACAATATTCAACACCTTGTTGTTAGTTTAGACATCATATCTAATGCCCTCTGTTTAGCATATAAATCACATATGTGAATTAAATGATGCGATCCTGATTACTTAGATAACATGTAGGTGAATTATGTCATGCGATCTTGTTTAGTTATTCATCATATCTTTGAATTATGTTATGACATGCTATCCAGTTTAGATAGACATCATATATGTGAAATTATGTAATGCTATCCGTTTTAGTTAAACAATATACATGTCAACTATTTCATGCGCTCTTTTTTCCACGCTATCTATTGCATCTGTCTCTCATACAATGTCTATACATTCAACTATGTTTCCTGTTTATGAGCCATTTGAATTGGAGCGGGTGATGCCGGCATCTAGTGGACTAAAAATACGATCTTCAAATAAAAAAATGCTTTCTCTTGGTGGAGATAGCACCCCGGTTGTACATGCATGAGAAACAGCCCTACCACACATAACCCAAACTCTCGCAGATTGTACCCCTACTGTGATGGACAGAGAACCAGCTTCACCCAGTCTAACCCCAACCCCAGCAGATAGTAACCCAGTTCCTGTTGACACAACACCATCTCCACCACAGAGCTCCCAAACAAGAGCAGTTAGTAAGGTAGCTCCAGTGCCCAAAGGGCCAGTACTACAACGGCGAACCCCAACTCCACCAGTTAGTACGCCTATTCCTGTGGAGGAAGCACAACCAGCTAGTCGTAGTTTAGCATCTTTCGCATTTGATGTTGTTAAATCGTATGTGCGTATCTTCCCATCTTGGAAATATTATACTGAAGATGAAGGAAAATGACATTTGCAGGTGTTTGTCCAGGAGTTATGTGTAAGTAATGTTATTCATAGCAATTACTTTGCTTTGTCCCATACATCCTACCTCCATGATGGTTATAATACAACAAATTTTCCCATTTTTCTCTATAGAGAAGGACCGATTTGGAAACTCAGGATGAGGTAACCTGTGCTAATACCTCTGCTATCTTCAAGAATGCTTGGTGGTAGTATCAGAACCTGAAGAAAACGTACTTCACCGGCAAAGAAACTCATCAAATTCCCTTACGTTCTCTTGAGATAAATTTACTGGACGATGACTGGGAACGCCTTGTTCTGTACTGGTCCCGAACCAAGAATGTGGTAAGGTCTATGAGCTCATTTTCTATTTTTAAGTACTATATTCTTGCGTCTTACTATAGTCTGTTCATGTAGAACAAGTGCCTAAACCTGAAGAACAATTGTTCTAATTTAAGATTCCATTGCTATCATAGTTCAAAAAAGCGCTAGGCGTTAATTGTGCGTTTTGCCACCGCCTTGTGCTTTACTGACCAAAGTGCATGCTTATGCGCAGTTATGCACAGATTAAACGTAGTTATGTGCAATGCGTTTCACCAACGCCTAGAGCCTAGGCGCGCTTAAGCGCTCGCTTAGGCGCGCCTTTTTTAACTATGATTGCTATCGTGCATACTGCTTTGCTCTTGTATCACTGTATTTACTCATACAAACTTATTTTTAATTTGAAGGATCCAATCGAAACTCCAATGATACAACAGGTATGTTAACGCATGTTTCTTTAACAGGCTTGCTCTTATCAATAGCTCTGTTGATTTCAATTTCAATTGTGTATACAGTTGACTTCTCATACCATGCACATTACTAGCATCACAACAGAGCCAATAGTGTTGTTGTACATGTAGACCTGTGGTACCCATCTGAAATCTTGTTATGTCGTGCAGTTTCCCACGCTTTGTATTCTTTCACTGCTGCTTTGTCTTGAACTGATATGATTTGAACTGTGTCTCTATTTTGATTTAGCAAGACAATGCAGTGACCATAGGACATAGATATATGTTTGTTTGATGCTTTTATTATGTACTAGTACTTCGCAATAGAAGACTTGGTAGTTTAATCCTGTCCACCTTACTAATGAACTGGTTCACTGAAATGAGTTTCATATACTAGTACATGCTAAACCTGTTATGTGTCTTCTTGTTTCTTCTTTTAGAATGTTGACAAAATATTGGGGAAGAGTGCCTTATTAAGCAATGGTAAATGAAGTAATGCAGATAAGGTTCAGAATAGTGACACATCCTTGTTGGTCTCCAACGAAGCTGATAAAACAGCTAAGGAAGACTATCTCGAAGACAATGAGACAACCCCAATGTCCTGTCTTGGTTTAGTGTTCGAGTTACTGGCCACTACCGCTTGCACAAGCTATTCAAACTCACTGTCTAAATCAGTTCGGTTTCTTGAGTCTCAAGTACAAGCTGAAAGACATCGATCAGCTGTGCTAAGACAAGAAGCGGAAGGACTGCGGAAGTCCCTGGAGCATTCATATGCATACTTTCTGGTGCAACAGCAAGCGTTGGAGGATTTTAGCGCCAAACAGGACAAAGCTAATAAGCTTGCTAAGCTTATTGCCAGCATGGTGGATACCACGTTTCTTGAGCTCTTCTGAAGTTGTTTCAGTTATGCTCTTGTTTTGCTGCCGTGTTTATTTGCACTGGTGGCCAATTTTGACGGCCAGTGTATGTAATATGCTGCTTTGTTCCCTATATTTGCACTGGTGGCAAACTTTGATGCCGAGTGGATGTAATATGTGTAATAGTGGTAATAGGCTAGTGTTAATTGCTTGCTTATTTATTTCCTTATTGTCATGTTTAGTTGTTTGCTTGTAGTCACTGCAGTTCTTTTTCTGTGTTTTTCTAGTGGCCACAATAAACTATTTTTGGAAACTAGGCCAAAATAATCATGGCAACACACGGACTGTTGTAACCATGGGCCTCCTACGGGCCGTATGATCCATGGGCCTTCTACGGGCCGTAGGATCCATTGGCCTTCTATACGGGAAGTAGGATCCATGGGCCTTCTACGGGCCGTACGATCCATGGGCCTTTTACCGGCCGTAGGATCCATGGGCCTTCTACGGGGCGTATCATCATTTCGCCAATCATGGGCCATACTATTCGTGGACAATAAAGGGCCGTTAATAGGTCGTATTTTATAACTCTATGAAAATAGCCCAACGGGTTTTTTTCGACATGAAAATGGCCCAATGTATTAACGGGCCACAAATGGGCTGACTGTAACCACGGGCTGAATTTGGCCCACAAGCAGAAAATGACAGTAATGGGCTGTAAGTAACCGAATGCTGGAAATAAGCCCAAGAATAAATGGGCCCTCAGAAGGCCGAAAGATAACATGGGCTGGAAATGGCCCAACGGAATAATGGGCCGTTAATGGGAATAAAGTGATACACTGTTCATTACGGGCCAGTTTTACCACGGGCCGTTAAGGGGCCGAGGGTTACTAAGGGCCTCATATGGGCCGAAAGACGTCATGGGCCATACATGGGCCGGAAGTTAAAACAGGCTGGAATTATATTGGACGGCCCAGATGACACTACTGGGCCTAATCTGGATAGGCCGTAAACGGGCCCTGGGATAGCGGGTTGTAAATGGGCTATATGCGAACATGCCGTTAACAGGCTTGCCGTGGGCCGGCCCGCCACCTTTTGACCAAGTCAAATGGGCCGGCCTTTTCACAGGAATGGGCCTCTGTTGGGCCATGCCACGCGTCGACGTATCATATGCGCTTTGGGTCCAATGAGTGGATGACATCTGTCCCAACGGTGAGCCGACACGTGTTTCCTCCAGCCAATGATGATTTTACACGTGGAAAATCCCCATTGGTCAGGGCTGTTAACGGGTTATCGGATCCAAAACCGGACCCGGTAGCTTAACAGCGTTCCTTTATGGTGGATGCCACGTGTCGGTCACCCTTGACGAAAGCACTTCTGTGACGCACGATTTATCGTCATGGAAGTGGACACTTCCGTTATGATAATTTTGGTAATGTCATGGAACACTTCTACGACAGCACAGGTATGACTATCTTGATTTTGTCATAAATTTGTCATGGATGTACATGCATGACAGAAAACGTGACCTACTGTGACAAACACGTATCATCACGGAAGTGTATTTTTTTTTTGTAGTGTCCCTTTGGCCAAGTGGTATTGGGGAGCTTGCTTATAATTGCGCCGCCGCACTCCGCATGCTGCTTGTTGACCACCTTCAGCTTTACATTGAAAACCTTGAGCTAGAGGCCGAAGTGTGGAGGGATGCAGAGGAGTGCTTCGCACACGACGATAAACGCCGAGATATGAAGGAAAGAGTTTGGGGCTAGAACATGGAAATCCAGCCCGCAGTAGAACATGAGACCGCGGACGAAGGGGTGGAGGGGAAAACCCAATCCGCGGATGAAGTGGGGAATAAATACCACTCTTTTTCCTGGTCCTGGAGAGGGGATGACCTGCTCTGGGGCGGGAAGCATGTGTGCGATCTCCGCAGTCAAGTACCTTGCCACCCGGAGCTCCTTAACGTTCTCCTCCGTGACGGAGCAGGCCATCCATTTGCCTTGGGAGCCAGATCTGGCCATGGCCGAAGAGGTTGGGGCGAGGGGAAAGATTGAGACTCAAGCGCTGGAGCTTGATGATGGGAGTGCTGAGGAAGAAGGCGTGGGGTAAAAGGACGGATCTTTATCCTCTTATAAAGACCGTGAATATCAAGCGCCCCCCTCATAAGCCTTAAAACTCGCCTATTCCCAAGGGGTCGTGCAAACGGCACGGTTGGGTTTCCCAAACCCGTATTGATGAGAATCCTCCAATAAGGGGGCACGATCTCAGCCTTGACGAGACATGTCGCCGGGGGTTGCATCTCGAAACGCGAAACGGGAGGCCAAAAACGATTCAAAATAATAAAGTGGTTGGATGTAACGTCTCACCCGTAAAATCATCAGAAGACAGCACTTATTTTCTCTTAAAAGTATTTTACCCTTGTGATTTAAGGTTGTGACTATTGTACAGAGCCGGATACAGTACTAGTGATCAACTACTTTGCAGTATTCAGAGGAGGAACCCGCCTTGCAATGCCGAAGACAACCTGCGCGCCGGACACATCGTCACTGAAGCCTGGTTCAGGGGCTATTGAGGGAGTCCAGGATTATGGGGTCCTCAGGCGTCCGGGCTATGTGACATGGGCCGGTCTGGTGGGCCGAGAAGATAAAAGACAGAAGACTTTCCCCCGTGTTCGGATGGGACTCTCCTTGGCGTGGAAGGAAAGCTTGGCCTGCGGATATGAAGATTCCTTTCTCTGCAAACCGACTTTGTACAATCCTAGCCCCCTCCGGTGTCTATATAAACCGGAGGGTTTAGTCCGTAGAGGCAATCATAATCATACAGGCTAGACATCTAGGGTTTAACCATTACGATCTCGTGGTAGATCAACTCTTGTAATCCCTATACTCATCAAAGTCAATCAAGCAGGAAGTAGGGTATAACCTCCATCAAGAGGGCCCGAACCTGGGTAGACATCGTGTCGCTTGCCTCCTGTTACCTTCGATCCTTAGACGCACATTTTGGGACCCCCTACCCGAATCTGCCGATTTTGACACCGACAGTAATCACTGCCTCTTTTTGCCTTGTATTTTCTTCCATGGGAAACATGGAACGACATGATATCCATGCTGAAATTTGAACTTATTCAGGGTTCGTTTGTCCTTTTTATACACTAATTGCGTTTCCTAGGCATTTAATGTCCATAATTCAAATCTGAACTACAAATACATGCTCCAGTTCACAAAAATGGCTAAAAAATTATACATGTCTCCTTGGGTGCATGTTTAGATCTCATGCCAGGAATGGGAATGAATTACAACCATACCGGTGTCCTGGCTCGTCCTCAAACATTTCAAATCTCGGTTTTTAAGTCCCCATAAATTCTAAACTCACTAGAAAGTCATCAAAGATGGCATGATGTCATGTCATGGTACATATATGTCATGGTAAAAACATTGCCAATTTGGGCCAAGCTTTATTACAAATCGGAGCCTTTCGCAAGAACCCTCGTGGTTTCGATAGGGAAACATATCCCCTTGTGGGCCAAACGATAATCACTCCCTCTTCTAGCCTCGTATTTTCTTCTACACGCAACACGGAACAACTGGAGATTCGCGCTGAACTTTGAAATTATTCAGGGTTCGGTTGACCTTTTTTATTCATTAATTGAGTTTTCTAGGCATTTCAATGTCCATAATTCAAATCTGAACTACAAATACATGCTCCAGTGCACCAAAATGGCTAGAAAAAACATACATGTTTCCTTGGGGTGCATGTTTAGGTCCCATGGAACGAATGGGGATGAATTCAACCGTCTCGCCGTCCTAGCTTGGCCACAAACATTGCGAATCTTGGGTTTTAAATCTATGTAAATCCAAAACTCACCAGGAAATCATGAAACTTGGCATGGTGTCACTACATGGTACATATAATTGTCCAATTTGGGCGAAGCTATATTACAAGCCTTTTTACAAACCGGAGCCTATCGCAGCCCTCTTGGTTCCGGTAGGGAAACATGCCCCTCTTGTGGGCGAAAGGATAATCGCTGCCTCTTCTCGCCTTGAACTTTGTTTTCTACAGGCAACATAGAATAACACGAGTGTCGGGCTGAAATTTGAAACTGTTCAGGGTTCGTTTGGCCATTGTATATATATTACTAATTACTAAGTTTTCTCTGCATTTAATGTAGTCCATAATTCAAATTTGAACTACAACCACATGCTCCAGTGAAGCAAAATGGGTGGGAAATCGTACATGTGTCATTGGGTGCATGTTTAGGTCTCATTTAAGGAACGGGAATGAATTACAAACCATGTAGTGCTCAAGTGAAACATTGAGAATCTCGGTTTTTAAATCCTAGTAAATCAAAAAGTCGCCCAAAAAACATGAAACTTGGCATGGTTTCATGACATGGCACATATATGCCGTGGTAAGAAAATCGTCCAGTTTGAGAAGAGGAGCACACATTAGTAGCCAACGAAGTCCTTTTTGAAACAAAAAGCTAACACGTTAATATCGCAAACGGTTGTATTATATTAACCATGTCGAAATTTAACCATACTCGGTGGCGTGCGTGCAGCTGTTTGATTAGACAGAACGAGCGCGAGAAGTCCGCCGTGTAGGCTCGACGGGACGCGTGCAAGTAGTCCGCCGTGCAGGCTCGATGGGACACGTGCATCATGTCCACCTCGCAGGCTCGACGGGACACGTGCAAGCAGCAAGGCCGCCCATGCACACCGGGAAGCAAGCTCTTTGACCTCCATGCACCAGCCGCCGCCCGCCTCGCTCACAACTTATCCATTAATGGGTTAATTAAAGTACCTAGACGGAGGGTGTTTGCTTGTGATCCCATGGCAGCATTTGCTTTGTTCATGTTTTCAACTCGTATTCTACCCTAATTTAAATTACCACATAGGGAAACGGATAATACGACCACAAATAAAATGGCAACGAATAATACGAACACAAATTTACAATGGCGCAGATAATAATTGTCTTACATATTTCGGATAATTTAAGATGCCACATGTAGCAAAGCCCGGAAGACACGGGGGCAAGAGAAGAAGCAAATTGCAGAGAACGATCTAGGTCGCTACTGTCTCTACTCGTCAATGGATCGCCGGGCGGCGAAATCCTCCAGCTCCTTCTTCAATTCCTCACGACCTTGCTTGAAAGCAGCCAAGAATTCCTCCACCTCTTGCTCTCGCTCGATCCGGAGCTTCCTCATGCCACCCATCAGTTCCTCGACAACCGCTTCCAGCGTCATCTCTGAGGCACTGCTCTGCTCATGCAGCATCTTCCAGCCGGCGGCCTCCTCCTCCTTCTCAGCGACCAACTTGAGGAGCTTCGCATTGTCACCCATGAGTTGCTCGATGAGGCCGGTCGCCTTGTCAACCGAGGCATCGCAGATCTTGAGCAGCTTCATCAAGCCGTCGACCAGCTCCTGCTGCATAGTGACTCTAGCGAGAATGTCATCGTTGCCGACGAAGGACTTCAGGAACGCCGGCTCGTCGTGATGGCCGACACCGCAAATGCACTTGTGAGAGCCCTCGCATGCCCGTGAGAACTCGTTCGACGGCTCCGCGGCGCGCCGAGACATCTCTGCTGCGGTGGGACCTCTCTAGTGCTTCTGCAGCCTTGGTCTTTGCTGCCCGGTTATATGTCCACCCTAAACTCCTCCTACCGGTCATGGCGGAACGACTTGATAGAAAAACCAGTTTTGTGGGTAATGAGGAGAGGAACTGTGAAGTAATTTTCAAGTGGGTGGTTTTTATTGCCCGGTGCTAAGTGTGAACACATATTAGTTTCATAGTTGTGAACAAATTTGCAATTACTTATTGCGTTGTAATCAGCAATGTGACGAGAAACAAGGTCAAAATTTGTTGATGGCAGAAGGTTGACCACGTGGTTGCTCGCCCTTGAGGCAGCCGCGGGGCGCGCCGCTCTGGCGTCCCTGCGCGCGCTCTGCTCGCCGTTGAGGCAAAGTTACAATGGCAATGGTTAATAATTCTTAATAATTGCCTTACATATTCAGGATAATTTAAAATGCCAAATGCGGCAAGGCCCAGAACACTCACAACCTACATATGCATACAATTATAATAAAATATAAGCTAAAAGGTTGAGCCGGCAGCCTTCCGACGATGGTCTTCTCGGACTCCATGATTAGCATAGCACCCTTGCGGCCGTTCACTCCAAGTGTCCCGACCCACCTCCGCCTACGGAGCTGCTGGCGCTGGGAGGCTCTTGGGGCTGCTAGGTGATACGTCTCCAACGTATCTATAATTTTTGATTGCTCCATGCTATATTATCTACTGTTTTGGACCATATTGGGCTTTATTTTCCACTTTTACATTATTTTTGGGACTAACCTATTAACCGGAGACCCAGCCCAGAATTGTTGTTTTTTGCCTATTTCAGAGTTTCGAAGAAACGGAATATCAAATGGAGTCCAAACGGAATGAAACCTTCGGGAACGTTATTTTCTCACCGAATATGACCCAGGAGACTTGGACCCTACGCCAAGGAAACTTCGAGGTGGGCACGAGGTAGGGGCGCGCCCTACTCCCCAGGTGCGCCCCCACCCTCGTGGGGCCCATGAAGCTCCACCGACGTACTTCTTCCTCCTATATATACCTACGTACCCCCAAACGATCAGATACGGAGCAAAAAACCTAATTCCACCGCCGGAACCTTCTGTACCCACGAGATCCCATCTTGGGGCATGTTCCGGAGCTCCGACAGAGAGGGCATCCACCACAGAGGGCTTCTACATCATCATAGCCCCTCTGATGAAGTGTGAGTAGTTTACCTCAGACCTTCGGGTCCATAGTTAGTAGCTAGATGGCTTCTTCTCTCTTTTTGGATCTCAATACAATGTTCTCCCCCTCTCTCATGGAGATCTATTCGATGTAATCTTCTTTTTGTGGTGTGTTTGTTGAGACCGATGAATTGTGGGTTTATGATCAAGATTATCTATGAACAATATTTGAATCTTCTCTGGATTCTTTTATGTATGATTGGTTATCTTTGCAAGTCTCTTTGAATTATCAGTTTGGTTTGGCCTACTAGATTTGTTTTTCTTGCACTGGGAGAAGTGCTTAGCTTTGGGTTCAATCTTGCGGTGTCCTTTCCCAGTGACAGTAGGGGCAGCAAGGCACGTATTGTATTGTTGCCATCGAGGATAACAAGATGGGGTTATTATCATATTGCATGAATTTATCCCTCTACATCATGTCATCTTGCTTAAGGCGTTACTCTGTTTTCATTAACTTAATAATCTAGATGCATGCTGGATAGCGGTCGATGAGTGGAGTAATAGTAGTAGATGCAGGCAGGAGTCGGTCTACTTGTCTCGGACATGATGCCTGTATACATGATCATACCTAGATACTCTCATAACTATGCTCAATTATGTCAATTGCTCAACAGTAATTCGTTCACCCACCGTAAAATACTTATGCTCTTGAGAGAAGCCACTAGTGAAACCTATGGACCCCGGGTCTATCTTCATCATATTAATCTTCCATCACTTTATTATTGCTTTGCTTTTTTACTTTGCTTATTATTTTACTTTGCATCTTTATCACAAAAATACCAAAAATATTATCTATCATCTCTATCATATCTCACTCTCGTAAGTGGCCGTGAAGGGATTGACAACCCCTATTCGCGTTGGTTGCGAGGAGTTATTTGCTTTGTGTAGGTACGAGGGACTCGCGTGTAGCCTCCTACTGGATTGATACCTTGGCTCTCAAAAACTGAGGGAAATACTTACGCTACTTTACTGCATCATCCTTTCCTCTTCGGGGAAATCCAACGCAGTGCTCAAGAGGTAGCACTAGGCCTCTTACATAAGAGCTTGACAGCGTGTAATCGCGCGCATGACAACTCCACGGAACCGCTCCATTTCCATATCTCTGGCCTGGTAGCAAATTCCGTCGATCACCTGCATCCTCAATATATCACGTTGGCGATGTTCTACTTCGTCGGGGACATCAACTCTGCCAAGGATGCACTTGAGCCTGGCCACCACATCATCGGGATCGAGGTTGACACGTCCGCCGCGGGCAATGATGAAGCTGCAGGGTGTCTTTTTGTTGACTGAATCGCAAAGGTCTTTGGCCCATTCCTTGCGGGGCATCAGGCTCTCGATGAGCACTAGTGACGGCGGCTCTTCGGGTGGGTCATTGATCATGCCGCCCAGCATCTCTGGATCTTTTGCACGGTGGATGGCAAACTGCTGATCACACCTCCTCTGCAATATGTCGATTGTGCTCCCAAGGACCGTGACGCCGATATCGCTGTCGATGGGCCATGGTGCCTGCACTGGCCGATGAAGCTCTTGCTCCCCAACCTGCTCCGGCTCATTCTCCTCGCTGAAGATGTAACGCAGGTAGGCGTCGACGTCAAAGCTTTTTTCGTTGTCTGGCATGCTTGGAATAACTAATGGTAGATGGGTGAGGACTAGATATTCACAGAGTGTCGTGGCGGTGCGTTGCCGCCTGGGTTATATGCAGCAAGCCGTTAGCTGGTGGCGGGAAACTGGTGAGGGAATAGGCGTGGATTTTACAATTCACCCATGTGGAGCGCGGGAAGCATTGGAGTGTGGGAAGCATTCGCAAGAGCGAGGGAAGACTAAGTGGAGCACACACACAACCCGAATACCGTATCCGGTGCCACGTGTTATTTATCACACAAGTGTTAACATAAGGAAACATATGTGTAACTTACTAATCATCGCACACGAGTACTCGCAGACGCATCGTGTGCGATACTCCTAGCCACCGGATACGGTATTAACCGTCTGTGTTTGCATTTTTCAAAGTTTTTTGTACACACAGAATTGGACACGAACTAACTGTATTAACCGTCTGTGCTGTAATTTCTCATCGCAAACAGTTCATCTGAGTCGGCTGTTTGCCACGTATCACACACATCTTGTGAAGTTGAACCATTTCTGTTGCGTTCGCTAATCAAAAATAGTTCGTCTGAGTGAACCTTATGCCCTATATCAAACATAGCTTGATCTGGCTAACTGTTTATGTTGCACTCCCTAATAGCAAACGGTTCATTGGAGCGAACTATATGTCGTATATCGCACACACATTGATATGGCTGCCCATTTCTGTTGTTCTGCCTTATCGCAAACAGTTTGAACCGTGTGCCCTGAATCGCACACGCAACTAAAATCTGAACCTTATTTGATAGCTCCGCCATCGCAAACGTTTTGCACCTTTTTTTGACGGGTTTTTTACATCCCCGTTTGTGATTAATGCATCGCACACAGTTTCGTCAAAGGGTCTCTGATCGTAGTGTCACATTAGCAGCATCCTGCAGTAGTGATAAGAGATCAAAGAAGACTCAAATAACTTTCATGGATAAAAAGATAGATCTGATCATAAACTCGAAGTTCATCAGATCCCAACAAACACACCGCAAAAAGAGTTACATCATATGGATCTCCAAGAGACCATTGTATTGAGAATCAAACGAGAGAGAGGAAGCCATCTAGCTACTAACTACGGACCCGTAGGTCTACAAAGAACTACTCACGCATCATCGGAGAGACACCAATGGAAGTGGTGAACCCCTCCGTGATGGTATCTAGATTGGATCTGGTGGTTCTGGACTCTACGGTGGTTGGAATTGATATTCGTTGACTCCCCTAGGGTTTCTAGAATATTGGGGTGTTTATAGAGCAAAGATGCGGTTCGGGGGGCACTCGAGGTGGGCATAACCCACTAGGGCGCGCCTGGGCTTCCAGGCGTGCCCTGGTGGATTGTGCTCCCCTCGGAGCACCCACAGGCGCTTCTCCGGCCCACTGGATGTCTTCCGGTCCAAAAAATCCACAAAAAGGTTCGCTGCATTTGGACTCCGTTTGGTATTGATTTCCTGCGATGTAAAAAACATGCAAAAAACAACAACTGGCACTTGGCACTATGTCAATAGGTTAGTACCAAAAAATGACTATAAAATAATTATAAAACATCTAAGAATGATAATATAACAGCATGGAACAATAAAAAATTATAGATACGTTGGAGACGTATCAGCACCGAAACGATAGACCCCCTCGATGACGTAGGGGCCTTCCCATTTAGAGAGAAGCTTTCCTGCAAAAAAAATTAAACGAGAGTTGTATAGCAAAACATGATCACCTACATTAAACTCACGCTTTTGTATCCTTTTATAATGCCATCTTTTAAATTTTACTTCAAACAACTTGGCATTCTCATAGGCTTGGGTTCTCCATTCATCGAGTGAGCTAATGTCAAATAACCTCTTCTCACCGGCAAGTTTCAAATCATAATTGAGCTCTTTAATAGCCCAATATGCCTTATGTTCTAGTTCAAGGGGTAAGTGACATGCTTTTCCATAAACCATTTTATACAGAGACATACCCATAGGATTCTTATAAGCAGTTCTATAAGCCAATAATGCATCATCAAGTTTCTTAGACGAATTCTTTTTGGATCTATTAACAGTCTTTTGCAAAATTAGTTTAATCTCTCTATTGCTCAATTCTACTTGACCACTAGACTGAGGATGATAAGGAGATGAAATTCTATGGTTTACATAATATTTAGCAAGCATTTTACGGAAAGCACCAAGAATAAAATGTGAACCACCATCAGTCATTAAATATCTAGGGACTCCAAACCTCGGAAAAATAACTTCTTTAAGCATCTTAATAGAAGTGTTACTACTAGTTCGAATAGCTTCTACCCACTTAGTAACGTAATCAACAACAACTAAAATATGTGTATACCCATTAGAGGAAGGAAAAGGTCCCATATAATCAAAGCCCCAAACATAAAATGGTTCAGTAACAAGTGAATAGTTCATAGGCATTTCCTGACATTGATGGTAGCTAGAACTACGTCGGTACTTCCCCAGAGAGGGAGGGATGATGTAGCACAGCGACCGTAGAGTATTTCCCTCAGTTATGAAACCAAGGTATCAAACCAGTAGGAGAACCAAGCAACACAACGTAAACAGTACCTGCACACAAATAACAACACCTCGCAACCCGACGTGTTAAAGGGGTTGTCAATCCCTTCCGGGTTACGGCGCCAGAAATTGGCAAGCGGACGTGAGATAAATTGTAGTAGATTGAAATAATAGATCGCAAATAAATAAAGTGCAGCAAGGTATTTTTTGTATTTTTGTTTTAATAGATCTGAATAAAAATGCAAAGGAAAAATATATCGCAAGGCAAATATATGAGAAAGAAGACCCGGGGGCCGTAGGTTTCACTAGTGGCTTCTCTTGAGAAAAAATAGCAAACGGTGGGTAAACAAATTACTATTGGGCAATTGATAGAACTTCAAATAATTATGACGATATCCAGACAATGATCATTACATAGGTATCATGTCCAAGATTAGTAGACCGACTCCTGCCTGCATCTACTACTATTACTCCACACATCGATCGCTATCTAGCATGCATCTAGTGTATTAAGTTCATGGAAAAGCGGTGTAATGCAATAAGAATGATGACATGATGTAGACAAGATCCGTTTATCTATATGGTGGTAGATATAGATCTCGTCTTTTTATCCTTAGTAGCAACGATACGTACGTGTCGTTTCCCCTTCTGTCACTGGGATCGAGCACCGTAAGATCGAACCCACTACCGGGCACCTCTTCCCATTGCAAGATAAATAAATCAAGTTGGCCAAACAAAACCCAAATATCAGAGAAGAAATACGAGGCTATAAGAGATCACCATATAAGAGATCAAAGAAACTCAAATAACTTTCATGGATATAAAAAGATATGACTGATCATAAACTCAAAGTTCATCAGATCCCAACAAACACACCGCAAAAGAGTTACATCATATGGATCTCCAAGAGACCATTGTATTGAGAATCCAGCGAGAGAGAGAGGAAGTCATCTAGCTACTAACTACGGACCCAAAGGTCTAAAAAAGGACTACTCACGCATCATCAGAGAGGCACCAATGGATGTGGTGAACCCCTCCGTGATGGTGTGTAGATTGGATCTGGTGGTTCTGGACTCTGCGGCGGCTGGATGAATATTTCGACGCTTGTTCTAGGGTTTCTGGAATATTGTGGTATTTATAGAGCAAAGAGGCGGTCCGGGGGGCACCCGAGGTGGGCACAACCTACCAGGGCGCGCCTGGGCCTCCTGGCGCGCCCTGGTGGGTTGTGCCCCCTCGGGGCACCCCCCAGGTGCAACCAGGGCCCATTTCCTTCCTTCTGGACCATAAAAAATCATCGTGAAGTTTCGTGGCATTTGGACTCCGTTTGATATTGATTTTCTGCGATGTAAAAAACATGGAAAAAACAGCAACTGACACTTGGCACTATGTCAATAGATTAGTACCAAAAATGATATAAAATGATTATAAAACATCGAAGATTGTTAATAAAACAACATGGAATAATAAAAAATTATAGATACATTGGAGACGTATCAGCATCCCCAAGCTTAACTCCTACTACTCCTCGAGTAGGTAAGTGATAAAAATAGAATTTTTGATGTGGAGTGTTGTTCATCAAGTCATAACATATTCTTTTCTTGATAGCATGGACATTTGGACTTTTAGTTGTTCAAAGCAATAGTCTAGTTTTGACATAATAATTTAGATACTCAAGCATATCAACAAGCAACCATGCCTTTCAAAATATCAACGCTAAAATAAGTTATCCCTAGCCCATCATGCTCAAACATTGATCCATTCATGAAACACACTCGAATATTAACTACACCCAATACTTGAGCATGATCATATTGCCTCCTAGTTGGTGCTTTTTATGAGAGAAGATGGAGACTCAAATTTCAAAATAAAAATTGCATAAAGTAAAAGAAAGGCCCTTCGCAGAGGGAAGTAGGGATTTGTAGAGGTGCCAGAGCTCAAAGCAAAAAATTAGAGATAAAAACATTTTGGGAGGTGTATCCATCCCACCAACAAAAACGACTCAGAGCAACGAACACTTTCCATGCTAGATATGCCATAGGCGGTTCCCAAAGAGAAAATAAAGTTTATTCCTTTTTCCACCATTCTTTCACTTTCCATGGCTAATCGTATCCACGGGTGCCCTCCATACCTGTCGGCGTTCTGGGAACAGGGGTCCCCAGACTTGCCTGCCTGCGGCCTACGGCGTGGCTTAAAGGGGGCCCAGCACGGCCCATCTTCATCAACACAAGACTCAAGACCCTCGCGAGGGGCCAAGCCTCGCGGGGCGGACGACACGGAGCTTCCTCAGGCGCGGCCTCATCAGGCTGGCTCACGAGGAGGCGGAGAGATCAAGGCGGGGTACCTCACGAGGTGCCCATGACGCAAGCCATGACGACCAAGGGTGCCAGGCGGGCGCCAGCCCGCGCAGTGTCTCCCTTTCCTCTTTGGTGCAAAGGGGGCAAGCGCAGGCGAGAGGATCAAGCAAAGGCATCCATTTCGGTGCAACGAGACCAAGACCAGTCCAACGGTGGGAAGGAGGTCATAGTGGAGCCCAGAACGGCGTCACCACAGGGCCTTTGGCAGGCGAGGACCAACTTTAGTCAGGATAAGTGTACCAGATGTTCCCCTTCAAAATGGCCAATTGTTGGCGCCCTTCCCGCTCAATATTTGGGAAGAGGCACAGGGCCTTTGCCTATAAATAGGACTAGCCACCCCCAGGGTAGGGCATCAAGAAACCAGTTAGAAAGACTCAGGCAACAAAGAGAGAGAGAGAGAGAGAGAGAGAGAGAGAAGGACGGCGGAACCCCTCCTAGAAGTTCGTCGTCCCAGCCAAGAACAGACCCCCGTGAGGTTGTTCTTCCTTGTATTATTCATCATCATCAGCCCAAAAGGCAATCCACCCACCACAAACTAGAGTAGGGTATTACACCACAATGGTGGCCCGAACTAGTATAAACCCTGTGTCTCTTGTGCTGTTCTTTCAGTAGTTTAGATCTTTGCGAGACAGAGAGGTAGAGGGAGAAGTCTCCGCGCGCACCCCAGAGTTTGAACCTCAAGGGTCTGCCGGAACCCGAAATCCGACATTTGGCGCGCCAGGTAGGGGTGTGACGGAATTCGTCTCCCACCGCTCCGTTCTCCTCCGACCGTCGCGTCCATGTCTAACGCTCGACGAGCCCGCGCCGAGCGCCGGGCCGCCATCGCTTCCCGCGTCGCCCAGACGGCTCCCGTCGGCGGGCATCCTCATCGTTCCCCATCGCCCGCCATCAACACCGCCACCGGCCCGGCGGGGAACGAGCAGCAAGCATCGTCTCAGCACCCGTCCGTGCGGTAAGACGGCCGCACCGCTACTCCATCGCTCACACCAGCTGGTTCTTCGTCCCGCGCGTTCCGCGCACCCTTGGAGGCTCGAGCTGCGCTCATCGCGGCGAACGAGCTCCTGCGCTACCGTCCCGTCGACGACGTCTACGAAGAGTGGCTTAACCGCGTCGCCGAGCTTGTCCGCGCCACAGGGGGCTCTCCCGCGCCGTCCGTTCCGATGCGTCGCACCCCGCCCCGCGCGGGCAACGAAGCTCCGGGGGCGTACCAGCCGCCTCCTCTTCAAGAAGACGTGATGGCTCCAAGGCGCGTGGCCCCTGGGCGGAACCCGCTCCGTCAGGTGCCAGCTCAGCAAGAACGGAGCTGCCAAGAAGTCCCTCGACCGCAAGAGGCTGCCCGGGCGCTCCCTGCTCCGGCTCGTCGCGACCCTGCTCCAGCTCCGGCACGTCAAGACCCCGCGCAGCTTCTAGCTGCAGCGCATGGGGACCCGCAAAACCAAGCTCTCCCTCAACCAAAGCCTCCCGTGGCCACCGCAGGCTGCCGTGCCTACACCACCGAGCTGCGTAGCGTCGCGTGGCCCGGCAAGTTCAAGCCAGACCTGCCTCCTCGCTATGACGGCACGACCGACCCTGCAGAGTTCCTCCAGCTCTATGAGCTAGGCATCGAAGCTGCCAGCGGGGATGAAAAGGTCATGGCGAACTGGTTCCCCATGGCGCTCGAGGAAGGAGCTCGCACCTGGCTCCTAAATCTGGCTCCAGGAACAATCTCTTCCTGGGACCAGATGCGCACCCGCTTCATCGCCAACTTCCAAGGTACTCGCGACCGGCCACCTGCCGTGAGCGACATGCGCCGCTTCAAGCAACAACCCGGAGAGACCCTGCAAAAGTACATCCAGCGCTTCAATAGTGCGCGCCTCAAGATCCCCAAGGTGTCCGAGGAGGCCATCATCTCAGCCTTCTCCGACGATGTGCGCGACGTCAAGATGAAGGAGGAGTTGGCGATGCATGAAGACATGTGCACCACCCTGGAGCTGTTCAACTTGGTGACCAAGTGTGCCAGGGCTGAGGAAGGACGTCTCTCCCTCCTTGAGCTACCTGTCGTGGACCCAGAAGAGAAGAAGCCCAAGGCCAAGGACGTGAAGCGCAAGGGGGCTGCCGTGCTCGCGGCAGAACCGGACACCAAGCGGGGCAAGGATCTGCCTGAATCCTCCAGGGGCAGCCGGTACTGTGTGTATCACGACCTCCACACCCACAACACCAACGAATGCCAAAAACTCCACGCCGTGCGAGAAGGAAGGATCGGCCGTTGTCCTGACCGTGCTGACCGGGGCTACGGCCGAGGAGGAGGAAGAAACGCAGGACGCTGGGAAGACCGCGGCCCGCGCCAAGGGTGGCGTGATCAACCTCCCGAGGACCGCTGGCGAGACCTGCCTAGCGAGGGGGACTGGCGGGATCAGGCTCGTGAGGATCGCCCGCAAGGCAACGCAGGCCTCCCCCCACTGCCGCCTCAGCCAAGGAGGAACGAGGACCGCCATCAAGACGAGGGGGCTGGGGGCTTCCAAGAGCCACGCGCGATCGCCTGCATCCTGGGCGGAGCTCAAGCCCCAGCCTCCCAACGCATCTTCAAGCAGTTTGCCCGCGAAGTGAATGCAGTCCTCCCCAAGCTCGAAGCAACGCGCCCTCTCAGGTGGTCGGCGTGCACCATCATGTTCAGCTCACCGGATCAGCTCAAGTGCGCGGCCACAGCCGGAGTCCTCCCGATGCTTTGCTCCCCAGTCATCAGCAACGTGCTGGTCACCAGGACCCTCATCGATGGTGGGGCAGGGCTCAACGTCCTGTCCGTGGAAACATTCAACAATCTCCAGGTGCCCTATGACTAGCTTCAGCCAACCAAGCCTTTCTCCGGAGTCACCGATGGCTCCACGGTCCCGATTGGGCAGGTCCGCCTCCCTGTCACCTTTGGGGCACGCAACAACTACCGCACCGAGCTCATCGACTTCGACGTCGCCCACATCCGCCTGCCGTACAACGCCATCCTCGGGTACCCGGCGCTGGCCAAGTTCATGGCCGTAACTCACCATGGCTACAACGTCCTCAAGATGCCAGGAAGTGGCGGAGTCATCACGGTGCCATGTGAAGAGAAGGATGCAGTGTGTTCCCTGGAGCGAGCCTTTCAGGCCGCGTCACTGGAAGACCCGGATCGCGGAAGCAGGAGGCTTCCTGAGACCACCCCCAAGAAGAAGAAGGCATCGTCTGGACCGACCCCTCAGGAGGCGGGCCCCTCAAGGCCCGCGTCTGCCCAAGGGGAACCTCCTTTCATCGCATAGGCAAGCGCGCCCGGCGCCCTCCTCAGGCAGGGCTCGGGGGCTCTCCCCTGGAGGGCCACCGACCTGGCCGAGGTCACGAGGGAGGCGCTTGGGCACCATGTGGAGGCGTGTTTCGAAGCACGCTTCCCTCAAGAAGGAGCAAGGCAAGGAAGGCCAGACCAGCAGGAGTTCGTCAACAAGGCCGTTCAAGAACTACAGGAGTCAAGAATCATGAGAGGTTGCCGCCGTCTACCGGCTGTGGCTCCCCATCCAGGCGAGGATGGTGGGCTGCGCGTCTACATCGACGTACTAGGGCTCAATCAGGTCACCACGATGGAGCGCCTCTGGCCCTCGCAAGTGGGCGCTGTGGAGGTCCGCCCCACAGCTATGTTCGCATGCCTTACGGCTTGCCGAGCGCGGCTGCTACGTACCAGCACCTCATGAGGGGCATCATGGAGGCTCAGGAAGACAGGCGTTCCGCAGCCTTGGCGGAGATGGAGATGATTCGCGAGGAGCCACCAGTGCCTCCGGAGCCTCCCGAGGCCCCTGGGCCTGGGGGCTCGTGAGGATCGGCTTCCGCAGCCCACCGAGTCTGCTGCACCAACGCCACTTCGTCCTCGACATCTTCAGGTGACATCTTTCAAGTTTCATTTCCAACTGGGAGCGTCCTCCCAGGGCTGCATCATTCCCAGGCCGCGTGGGTCCGTCCCTGCGGCGTGTATCCCTTTTATTTCATGTCGTTAGCTTGCTTTGTTGGGGGCGCCCCTCAGGCTGCATCATCCCCAAGCCGCTCGGGCTAGGTCCAGCGGCGTGTATCTCTCTTGCGTTTATTTCCGGTTATGCATTCGCCCACCATGCTTGATTACTTCATGCCTGTCCACGGCACCTCTTCTTCTCCATGTCGCCCACTTGCACGTTAAAGGGGGGGTACCTGAGCATCGCGTCTCAGGGCTCTTACTGGCTCTCCAGCCCTCACCCTCTGGCCTTGTCCACGGCATCGCGACCTGGCATACCAGCGACGGCTGAGACCAGCTCGAGGGCCGGGACCCGAGGACGTAGAGTGTCGGCATCTAACCAAATTTGCAGGAGCACATCTCAAGATACGACCCAGTGCCAGGCGCAACCCGCCTAGAGGTAGGGCCCTATGAGTCCCGCGCTGGCTCACGGGTGCCCAGATACACCTCACCTAGCCCTACCATGCCGGCCACGTGTCAGGGCGGGGCTGTACACGCCCCGGGGGCTCCTCCCGGAGGGGATCCCCCTCCCACGTACCAGTGGAAGCACCATGCTCCGCGCTGGCTGATGACACTGTCGAGGAGCGGCTATGCCCGTACACATACGGAAGCGCTATGCTCCGCGCTGGTGATAAACAACTGAGGGTGGCCCCCGGGCCGCATCAACCTCAGGGAGCCCAGAGCTCAGTGTTTGGCCTCATCGCAACACCTCCCCTCGGGAGTGCCACGCGAGGGGGCTAGGCACGGGGGCTGCGCCTGGGTCACGCCCAGACGTACGCCACCCAGCCAGGCCCCTCGGGCCTGGTTCGTCGCGCGTCTCTCCCCGAGCGGAGCCAAGGTATGAAGGCCGTTTGAGCGTCAAGGGGGACCCCTGAGCATCGCGACTCAGGGGCCTAACTGGTCCCGTAGCCCCTCACTCCCTAGTTCCAAAAGGCTAGCGCTGGGTGAGGTACGCGCAAGGCCGAGCTCCGCCGGCGTAGAACACAAGCAAGTAGGGAGGAAAAGAAGAAAATTCAAGGAATTCAAAAGCAAATATTACAGTCCATACTGTCGTCTCAATACCAAACGCAAGTTTAAACGCCACCCCGAGGCATGATACATGTGCAGGAATTAAAAGCAGGAAAGAAGTAATAGCAGAGTCGCTTGTCGGTGGTGGAGCAGCGTGGAGTGGCTTCGCCTCACAGAGCAGCAGGGCTGGCAGCACCTTGCTTCGGTTTGGTGCTGAAGGCCCGGAACTTCCCCAGCAGCGCCTCCGCGCGCCCCTTTACGGCCTCGGCAGCGGCGGCAGCACCCTCGCCGCTTACCGGCTCCAACAGGCTGTCGAGGTCGGCGTTGGGGTCGCGAAGGTAGATGTGGGCGAAGACCCGCGTCAGTGGTGCAGAAGACAAGACACGCGCCTCGGCCTCAGCCGTGGGGCCAAGGCCAAGGATGACATCCTCAAGGGCACGAACCAGGAAGGGAAGCAGCTGGGCGGGGCCATCCTCGGCGCCGGCCAGCGGGCTCTCCAGGCCGCTCTCGTAAAGCATCTTCAGCGAGGAACGAGCCTTCTTCTCCATGTCCGCGAAGGCCACGCGATCCTTGGCAAGAACCCGGGCTTTGCCGTCCAGCTCAGCCTTCGTCGCCTCCAGCTCCTTCTTCAGCATGCCTAGACGGTCGCGGCGCTTCTTGAGCTTGGCCTCCCGGCCCTCGATGGCCGCCTCGCGAGCCTTCACGCCTTCTTCTTGCTCCTGGCGAAGACGGGCCCCTTCCACGAGCTGGTCGCGCAGACCTTGCAGCTTGTCCTCCAGTGCCTTGCAACGATCGCGGACTTCAACCACCTCCCCCAGGGGTGCATCTCGAGAAGCCTTCGCCTCGAGGACGGCCTCCCTCTCTTCATCGCAGGCCGTCGAGGCCTGAACCAGCGCCGCCCGAATCGAGGCATTGGAGCGAATCCATCCCGAAGCCAGCTCCAGGCGTCCGGCCACCAGGCGAGGGTCGGCGCCAAGAAGATCCTGCCGTAGCCGGTCCAGTCCAGCAGCAACACGCTCCAGGACGGCAGGAGGAGTTGGAGAAACAGCAGTCGGTGGAACGGGAGGAGAAGGTAGCGGCGGCGAGACCACAGCATCCCGAGGCGGAGTCTGCTGCGCCCCGACGGTCGTGGCGGCGGCAGCAGGCAAAGGCACCTCAGGAGTCACTTGGGCCATGGGGGCTGAGCTCGCCCCAGCCAGCTCAGCCAGGCCTTGCGAAGGCGACCGAGCAGGAGAGGCCCGTGCATCGCGGTCACTGTCCCCCGCAGGCGGAGGCGCTGCCGTGGATGGAGCCTCAGGAGCCCCCTTCGGCTTCTTCGCCGCGGGAGCCAGCCTATTCAAGAAATACGAACATCAAGCCCCAGCTGCAGGGCGAGGAATAAAGACAAGGATCAAGCACTTACGGGTCGTCGCCGGTGAGCTTGACAAGGATCAAGCACTTACGGGTCGTCGCCGGTGAGCTCGGACAGCCTTCGGCCAAACTTGAAGCCAGAAAGCCGGCTAGAAGGATCGCCCTCAGGGAGCCCAGAAGCAGGAGGCGTGTCTGCAGTACGCCTTGGGGCAGGGACAGACCCGCGGGAGATCAGCCCGGTCCTGTCCTTCTTCGGGATCGGGGGCAAGCTCCCGCTGACCTGCTCGTCATCATCCTCGTCGTCATCCCTCGAAGAGAGGCGGAGAGAACGGGGTCTATGCCGGGGGAGGGGAGCCCTCGACTCTCCGTCGGTCGCCTCGGAGTCAGGACCCTTATCCCGCTCCCCTTCGTCCTTCTCTTCGCCAGAGTCGCCGGAGGACACGTCCACCGGTCCCTCAGGAGCCACCACGGGCACGGGCCCATCCCCATTGAAGACGGGCATGGACTCCACCACCTGCTTCCAGTCGTCGCGGAGGAATAAGGGCGTAGGCGCGCCCTCCAAACTTGCCACCTCGCCTCCTACCAGAGATTGGAGGACCGTGGCCAAATCTTCATCGCCCAAGGCCGCAGGGCTCGGGTGAGGCCTCCACATCGGAGGTGAGTACTGCCGAAGTGGAGCCAGCTGGTGCTCCAGGAACTCCCTCAGCAGCGACGCGCCGGTCAGCCTCGCTGCCGCCATAATGCCCGGCCTGAGGTCCGCGTCCATCTTCTCCAACACCGATTTCGCGTGGGGGTCCGTGGGCTCTGCTCGGCACCAGTCGCTGGAGCTCACGGGCTGCTCCGCGCGCAAGATCAGCCGAGGGTGGATGCGCCCGGCATCCACCAAGACCCACTTGCTCCTGAAGCCCTCGATCCTCTTCCCGGGCTTCGAAATGGCAATGGTGCCGCCATACGCGACGAAGCTCGCACACGCGGAAGGAGAACCGCGAGTGACCCGAAGAGAGAAGTAGTAACGCAGCAAGGCCACTAAGGGCTGCACCCCCACGTGAGCCTCGCAGTAGTAGGCAAAGATCGCCAGGAGAAGGACGGAGTTGGGGTGGAGATGCAGAGCCTGTAAGTTGTAATGGAGGAGGACAGAGAAGAAGAACTCGGAGAAGGGAGGCACCAGGCCAGCAGCAATGGAGCTTATGAAGAGAGGGTAAAAGGTGCTCCCTTGGCCCTCACGGGTGGCGGAGCCGGCCTTGAACACCTGCGCCCCGTCAATGCCCTGCGCCGCCGCCATCCGGCGCAGCCGGGTAAAGCCCGCCTCCAACATGTTCGGCAAGTCTAGAGCAGGCGAGTACCAAGCCTCGGCCGGAGACTAACGAGGCGCCATGGCTGCCTAGGTCAAGCAGATGAGGCAGATCCGGAAACTTGGAGGAAGAGAGGAGAGGCGCAAGAAAGGGGATCTGAGCAGCAACCGGAGAAAGAGAAGAGCAAAGCCTGGGCAGATGCCGCTCCTTTAATAACCTATGCGGTTGCTGAAGCACTCGCGTCCAATCAACCGCCATGCGGCGCCCAAGACCGCAGGCTGTTAGGGCCCGCGGTGCTTCTCCCTTGCCCTTTCGCCTCGTAGCACGGCCAAGTCCGTGCGCGCCTTGGGCCCGGGGGCTACTGTCGGCATTCTGGGAACGGGGGTCCCCAGACTTGCCTGCCTGCGGCCTGCGGCGTGGCCTAAAGGGGGCCCAGCACAGCCCATCTTCATCAACACGAGACTCAAGACCCTCGCGAGGGGCCAAGCGGGGCGGACGACACGGAGCTTCCTCGGGCGCGGCCCCATCAGGCTGGCTCGCGAGGAGGCGGAGAGATCAAGGCGGGGTATCTCACGAGGTGCCCATGACGCAAGCCATGACGACCAAGGGTGCTAGGCAGGCGCCAGCCCGCGCAGTGTCTCCCTTTCCTCTTTGGTGCAAAGGGGGCAAGCGCAGGCGAGAGGATCAAGCAAAGGCATCCATTTCGGTGCAACAAGACCAAGACCAGTCCAACGGTGGGAAGGAGGTCATAGTGGAGCCCAGAACGGCGTCACCACAGGGCCTTTGGCAGGCGAGGACCAACTTTAATCAGGATAAGTGTACCAGATGTTCCCCTTCAAAATGGCCAATTGTTGGCGCCCTTCCCGCTCAATATTTGGGAAGAGGCCCAGGGCCTCTGCCTATAAATAGGACTAGCCACCCCCAGGGTAGGGCATCGAGAAACCAGTTAGAAAGACTCAGGCAACAAAGAGAGAGAGAGAGAGAGAGAGAGAGAGAGAGAGAGAGAGAGAGAGAGAGAAGGACGGCTGAACCCCTCCTAGCAGTTCATCGTCCCAGCCAAGAACATACCCCCGCGAGGCTGTTCTTCCTTGTATTGTTCATCATCATCAGCCCAAGAGGCAATCCACCCACCATAAACTAGAGTAGGGTATTACACCACAATGGTGGCCCGAACTAGTATAAACCATGTGTCTCTTGTGCTGTTCTTTCAGTAGTTTAGATCTTTGCGAGACGGAGAGGTAGAGGGCGAAGTCTCCGCGCGCAGCCCAGAGTTCGAACCTCAAGGGTCTGCCGGAACCCGAAATCCGACAATACCAACACTTTCCAAGGAATTTATTATTTGACAACATAAAGTAAATTCATTTTTTTGCATTTCGGGACTGGGCATCCCTAAGACCGTTGCCTTACTCTCGTGCAATGACAAGTGAATAAACACTCATCTTGAAAATAACACATCTAACATGGAAAATATTAGCCACCCGTTACCGTTCCGCGAGCGAAACAAACACACAAAAGAGAAGTTTATTTTTGAAAGTTAGAGATGGCACATGCAAATTTACTTAGAACAGAAAAAGAATACCGCAAATAGGTAGATATAGTGGACTCATGTGGCAAAACTGGTTTAAAGGATTTTGGATGCACAAGTAGAGGTCATACTTAGTGCAAAATGAAGGCTAGCAAAAGATTGGGAAGCGACTAACCAAGAAACGAATAATTCTCATAAGCAAGCATTAAGCATAGTTAACACCGAATAATGCACCACAAGTAGGATATAATTTTCATTGCATGATTATTGACTTTCATGCATGCATAGGGAATCACAAACCTTAACACCAATATTCCTACTAGAGCACAATTACTCATCAACATAACTCACATATCACATCATCATATCTCAAAACTATTACTAAGAATCAAGTTTATTTTGTCCAATGATCTTCATGAAATTTTTATTTCTTTTATCCTTCTTGGATATCTATCACTTTGGGACTAATTTTCATGTGTTGCTTTTCATAAGCTCAAACAAATATAAGTGAAGATCATGAGCATAGCAAAATTTCTTTCTCTCAAAATAATTTAAGTGAAGCTAGAGAGAATTTCTTTAAAAAATTTACTAACTCTCAAATAAATCTAAGTGAAGCAAGAGAGCATTTCTTCAAAAATAACAAAGCACACCATTCTCAAAAAGATATAAGTGAAGCACTAGAGCAAGTCCTAGTTCATAAAAGATTTAAGTGAAGCAAAGAGAGCAATTCTAACAAGTCATGATATAATTTTGGCTCTCTCAAAAGGGTGTGTCCAGCAAGCATTGATGACTTAAAACACAAAATAAAACAAGCAAAGACACATATCATACAAGACGCTCCAAGCAAAACACATATCATGTGACGAATAAAAATATAGCCTCGAGTAAAATACCGATAGTTGTTGGAAGAAAGTAGGGATGCCACTCGGGGGCATCCCCAAGCTTAGTTGGTTGCTCATTCTTGGATAATAGCTTGGGATGCCAGGTCATTCCCAAGCTTAGGCTCTTGCATCCTTCCTTCATCCATCGTAAGATAACCCAAAACTTGAAAACTTCAATCACACAAAACTCAACAAAACCTTCGTGAGATCCGTTAGTGTAAGTAAATAAATCACTACTATAAGTGTTGTATCAAACCAATTCATATTTTTTGTATTATATCTACTGTATTCCAACTTTTAAATGGCAAAAACTCATCAAAGAAAACCATAGAGCGATCAAAATAAGCACACAACACAAATAAAACAGAATCTATCAAAACAGAACAGTCTGTAGTTATCTAATTTAAACGAATACTTATGAAACTGAGAAAATTCTACCAAAATTGGAAGACTAGGGAAATTTGTATATTAATCTTCTGCAGAGAGAATCAGGGCAAAATCTCTTTCTGAATAAAAATGAGAATTAATTTCGTGAGCACAAAGTTTCTGTCTTTTTCAGCAAGATCAAACAACTATCACCCAAGAAGATCCAATTGGTTCTACTTGGCACAAACACGAATTAAAACATTAAAAACACAATCATAATAGTAGCATAATTGTGTTAACACTCAAGAACAGAAAGAAAAAATCAAAAATAAATTTTATTCATTGGGTTGCCTCCCAACAAGCGCTATAGTTTTACGCCCTTAGATAGGCATAAAGCAAGCACTACAAAAAAAAGACACATCTGTGACATTTTGGGCCGAATGAATTTTTTTCTGTCATAATTATGACACATCTATGACGATAATTGTGAAAAAACCCAGTATCATCATAGATGTGGTGGGGTCCTACTTCTATGACAAAAAATCATGACAGAAAATGGGCTTCTCGTCCTGGGCGGGCCGGAGATGCAACTGCTTGACATTCTTTGGGCCGTCCATGACGGAAAAAACCATGGTAGAAGCAAGGGCGAGGAAAATATCGGGGAGTTCCTGGTTACGGTGGGTGGTCGGGGGCCGAGCGATGCGCGTTTCTCTCATGCGTACGTGCGTGTGTGCGAGGAATTGGGCTCTAACTGAACCCGAGCGAGGCGTTGGGCTCTAACTGAACCCGAGCGATTGCACTACAGGCTACGCGTTACTGAACCCGAGCGATCGATCGATCCCTTGCTGTTAACTGAACCCGAGTGATTCCTTCTCTACTGCTGCTAACTGAAGCCGATCAAACACTGCTGCCTCCTTCCCTTGATGAACAGTGAGCGTTGTTGAGGGGGTTTGGATGAACAGTTCCCGGTGGCGGTTGGATGAACAGGACCTCATGGTAGTAGAGGCCGTTGCCGCTGCATGAACAGTACCCCAATTGATCGAGCCGGTGGATGAATAGGACCCCGTAGAGGATTGGATGAACAGGACCCCGTGGAGGGCTGGTTGAACAGTAGCCGGTGGAGGGCTGGTTGAACAGTAGCCGGTGGAGGGTTGGATGAACAGTAGCCCGCGGAGGGGTGGTTGAAAAGGACCCCGTGGAGAGGGCTGGTTGAAAAGTAGCCAGTGGAGGAGCGCGCGGTGGAGGCTGGATGAACAGGAGCCCATGGATGAACAGTCGCAGGTGGAGGCTGGAGGAGGTCGACAGTGGATGAACAGTAGCCCATGGAGTCCCGTTTTGCGGTACGCCACACCCCTCCTGATGAACAGGACCCCCGTTTCGACCGTAGCGCTCCAACACAAGTTTGTTTCCTCCGTTTAGCGGTACGCCACACCCCTCCCGATCAACAGGGCCCCGTTTCGACCGTTTTGCGGTACGCCAGACCCCTCCCAATGAATAGGATCCTGTTTCAACCGTGGCCGGTCGAACACAAGGCCGTTTCCTCCATTCTGCGGTACGCTAGGCCTCGTTTCCACCGGCTGTTCCGTCCAAGCCGGTTGGTGATAACCCACAAGTATAGGGGATCGCAACAGTTTTTGATAAGTAAGAGTGTCGAACCCAACGAGGAGCTAAAGGTAGAATAAATATTCCTTCAAGTTCTATCGACCACCGATACAACTCTACGCACGCTTGATGTTCTCTTTACCTAGAACAAGTATGAAACAAGAAGTACTTTGTAGGTGTTTTTGGACAGGTCTGCAAGATAATAAAGAGAGCGAAAATAAAACTAGGGGTTGTTGTAAGTAAAGAAGCAACTAAAGTAAATATAGCGAGTGTGGAAAAGTGGTGGTAGGAGTTGCGAAATTGTCCCTTAAGCAATTGACTACTTTACTAGACCGATAGCAAGTTTCATGTGGGAGAGGCCACTGCTAGCATGTCATCCCTTACTTGGAATTCTATGCACTTATGATTGGAACTATTAGCAAGCATCCGCAACTACTAACATTCATTAAGGTAAAACCCAACCATAGCATTAAGATATAATGGTCCCCCTTCAATCATGTATGCATCAATTTCTATGCTAGGCTGAAGCTTCTGTCACCCTTGCCCTCCAATACATAGTCCTATCGACATACAACTAACCCTATGGTGTGATCCACGCGCGCGCTCATATGATGGGCACCAAAGGACAGCAATATAACCACAAGCAAATTAAATCAATCATAGCAATTCATCAACCACCGATAGGATAACGAAAATCTACTCAGACATCATAGGATGGCAACACATCATTGGATAATAATATGAAGCATAAAGCACCATGGTCAAGTAGAGGGTACAGCGGGTTACGGGAGAGTGGACCGTTGTAGATAGAGGGGGTGAAGGAAATATGCCCTAGAGGCAATAATAAAGTTATTATTTATTTCCTTAATTCATGATAAAGGTTTATTATTCATGCTAGAATTGTATTAACCGGAAACATAATGCATGTGTGAATACATAGACAAACAGAGTGTCACTAGTATGCCTCTACTAGACTAGCTCGTTAATCAAAGATGGTTATGTTTCCTAACCATGAACAAAGAGTTGTTATTTGATTAACGAGGTCACATCATTGGTTGAATGATCTGATTGACATGACCCATTATATTAGCTTAGCACCCGATCGTTTAGTATGTTGTTATTGCTTTATTCATGACTTATACATGTTCCTATGACTATGAGATTATCCAACTCCCGTTTGCCAGAGGAACACTTTGGGTACTACCAAACGTCACAACGTAACTGGGTGATTATAAAGGAGTATTACAGGTATCTCCAATGGTAGATGTTGGGTTGGCGTATTTCGAGATTAGGATTTGTCACTCCGATTGTCGGAGAGGTATCTCTGGGCCCTCTCGGTAATGCACATCACTTAAGCCTTGCAAGCATTGCAACTAATGAGTTAGTTGCGGGATGATGTATTACGGAACGAGTAAAGAGACTTGCCGGTAACGAGATTGAACTAAGTATTGGATACTGACGATCGAATCTCGGACAAGTAACATACCGATGACAAAGGGAACAACGTATGTTGTTATGCGGTCTGACCGATAAAGATCTTCGTAGAATATGTAGGAGCCAATATGGGCATCCAGGTCCCGCTATTGGTTATTGACCGAAGACGTACCTCGGTCATGTCTACATTGTTCTCGAACCGTAGGGTCCGCACGCTTAACGTTACGATGACAGTTATTATGAGTTTATGCATTTTGATGTACCGAAGGTTGTTCGGAGTCCCGGATGTGATCACGGACATGACGAGGAGTCTCGAAATGGTCGAGACATAAAGATTGATATATTGGAAGCCTATGTTTGGACATCGGAAGTGTTCCAGGTGAAATCAGGATTTTACTGGAATACCGGGTGGGTTACCGGAACCCCCCGGGAGCGATATTGGGCCTTGATGGGCTTTAGTGGAAAGGAGAAAGGGGCAGCCCTAGTGGCCGCGCGCCTCCCCCCTTCCCTAGTCCTATTAGGACTAGGAGAAGGTGGCCGGCCCCCTCTCTCTCTTTCCCCCCCTTGAGGAATCCTATTCCAACTAGGATTGGGGGGGGGGGAATCCTACTCCCGGAGGGAGTAGGACTCCCTGGCGCGCCACCCCTTGGCCGGCCAGCCCCTCCCCCTTGGCTCCTTTATATACGGGGGCAGGGGAGCACCCTAGGGGACACAAGTTGATCTACGGATCGTTCCTTAGCCGTGTGCGGTGCCCCCCTCCACCATATTCCACCTCGGTCATATCGTTGCGGTGCTTAGGCGAAGCCCTGCGCCGGTAGTGCATCAAGATCGTCACCACGCCGTCGTGCTGACGGAACTCCTCCCCGAAGCTTTGCTGGATCGGAGCCCGGGGATCGTCATCGAGCTGAACGTGTGCCAAGAACTCGGAGGTGCCGGAGTAACGGTACTTGGATCGGTCGGATCGGGAAGACGTACGACTACTTCCTCTACATTGCGTCAATGCTTCCGCTTCGGTCTACGAGGGTACGTAGACAACACTCTCCCCTCTCGTTGCTATGCATCACCATGATCTTGCGTGTGCGTAAGAAATTTTTGAAATTACTACGTTCCCCAACAGTGGCATCCGAGCCTAGGTTTTTATGGTTTGATGTTATTTGCACGAGTAGAACACAAGTAAGTTGTGGACAATACAAGTCATACTGCCTACCAGCATGTCATACTTTGGTTCAGCGGTATTGTTGGACGAGACGATCCGGACCAACCTTACGCGTACGCTTACGCGAGACCGGTTCCCTCGACGTGCTTTGCACATAGATGGCTTGCGGAATACTGTCTCTCCAACTTTAGTTGAACCGAGTGTGGCTACGCCCGGTCCTTGAGAAGGTTAAAACGGAGTCTATTTGACAAACTATCGTTGTGGTTTTGATGCGTAGGTAAGATGAGTTCTTGCTTAAGCCCGTAGCAGCCACGTAAAACTTGCAACAACAAAGTAGAGGACGTCTAACTTGTTTTTGCAGGGCATGTTGTGATGTGATATGGTCAAGACATGATGCTAAATTTTATTGTATGAGATGATCATGTTTTGTAATCGAGTTATCGGCAACTGGCAGGAGCCATATGGTTGTCGCTTTATTGTATGCAATGCAATCGCGATGTAATGCTTTACTTTATTACTAAGCGGTAGTGATAGTCGTGGAAGCATAAGATTGGCGAGACAACAACGATGCTACGATGGAGATCAAGGTGTCGCACCGGTGACGATGGTGATCATGACGGTGCTTCGGAGATGGAGATCACAAGCACAAGATGATGATGACCATATCATATCACTTATATTGATTGCATGTGATGTTTATCTTTTTATGCATCTTATCTTGGTTTGATTGATGGTAGCATTATAAGATGATCTCTCACTAAATTATCAAGAAGTGTTCTCCCTGAGTATGCACCGTTGCAAAAGTTCTTCGTGCTGAGACACCACGTGATGATCGGGTGTGATAGGCTCTACGTTCAAATACAACGGGTGCAAAACAGTTGCACACGCGGAATACTCAGGTTATACTTGACGAGCTATGCATATAAGATATGACCTCGGAACACAGAGACCGAAAGGTCGAGCGTGAATCATATAGTAGATATGATCAACATAAACATGTTTACCATTGAAAACTACTCCATATCACGTGATGATCGGTTATGGTTTAGTTGATTTGGATCACGTGATCACTTAGAGGATTAGAGGGATGTCTATCTAAGTGGGAGTTCTTAATTAATTTGATTAACTGAACTTTAATTTATCATGAACTTAGTCCTGGTAGTATTAGCATATCTATGTTGTAGATCAATAGCTCGCATTGTTGCTTCCTTGTGTTTATTTTGATATGTTCCTAGAGAAAATTGTGTTGAAAAATGTTAGTAGCAATGATGCGGATTGGATCCGTGATTTAAGGTTTATCCTCATTGCTGCATAGAAGAATTATGTCCTTGATGCACCGCTAGGTGACGGACCTATTGCAGGAGCACATGCAGACGTTATGAACGTTTTGCTAGCTCAATATGATGACTACTTAATAGTTTAGTGCACCATGCTTAACGGCTTAGAATCGGGACTTCAAAGACGTTTTGAACGTCATGGACCATATGAGATGTTCCAGGAGTTGAAGTTAATATTTCAAGCAAATACCCGAGTTGAGAGATATGAAGTCTCCAACAAATTCTATAGCTAAAAGATGGAGGAGAATCACTCAACTAGTGAGCATGTGCTCAGATTGTCTGGGTACTACAATCGCTTGAATCAAGTGGGAGTTAATCTTCCAGATAAGATAGTGATTGACAGAATTCTCTAGTCACCATCACCAAGTTAGTAGAACTTCGTGATGAACTATAATATGCAAGGGATAACGGAAAATATTCCCAAGCTCTTCGCGATGCTAAAATCGGCGAAGGTAGAAATCAAAGAAAAACATCAAGTGTTGATGGTTGACAAGATCACTAGTTTCAAGAAAAGGGCAAAAGGAAAGAAGGGGAACTTCAAGTAGAACGGCAAGCAAGTTGCTGCTCAAGTGAAAAAGCCCAAGTCTGGTCCTAAGCCTGAGACTAAGTGCTTCTACTGCAAAGGGACTGGTCACTGGAAGCAGAACTACCCCAAGTGATTGGCGGATAAGAAGGATGGCAAAGTGAACATAAGTATATTTGATATACATGTTATTGATGTGTACTTTACTAGTGTTCATAGCAACCCCTCAGTATTTGGTACTAGTTCAGTTGCTAAGATTAGTAACTCGAAACGGGAGTTGAAGAATGAACAGAGACTAGTTAAGGGTGAAGTGACGATGTATGTTGGAAGTAGTTCCAAGATTGATATGATCATCATCGCACACTCACTATACTTTCGGGATTAGTGTTGAACTTAAATAAGTGTTATTTGGTGTTTGCGTTGAGCATAAATATGATTTGATCATGTTTATTGCAATACGGTTATTCATTTAAGTTAGAGAACAATTGTTGTTCTGCTTACATGAATAGAACCTTCAATGGTCATACACCCAATGAAAATAGTTCGTTGGATCTCAATCGTAGTGATACACATATTCATAATATTGAAGCCAAAAGATGCAAAGTTAATAATGATAGTGCAAATTATTGTGGCACTGCCGTTTAGGTCATATTGGTGTAAAGCGCATGAAGAAACTCCATGCTGATGGAATTTTGGAATCACTTGATTATGAATCACTTGATGTTTGCGAACCATGCCTCTTGGGCAAGATGACTAAAACGCCGTTCTCCGGAACAATGGAGCAAGCAACAGATTTGTTGGAAATCATACATACTGATGTATATGGTCCGATGAATATTAAGGCTTGCGACAAGTATCATTATTTTCTAACCTTCACAGATGATTTGAGAAGATATGGGTATATCTACTTGATGAAACATAAGCCTGAAACGTTTGAAAAGTTCAAAGAGTTTCGGAGTGAAGTAGAGAATCATCGTAACAAGAAAATAAAAAGTTTCTATGATCTGATCGCGGAGACAAATATTTGAGTTACGAGTTTGGTCTTCAATTAAAACAATGTGGAATAGTTTCACAAATTCATGCCACCTGGAACACCACAGCATAATGGTGTGTCCGAACGTCATACCCGTACTTTATTGGATATAGCACAATCTATGATGTTTCTTATCGATTTACCAATATCGTTTTGGGATCATGCATTAGAGACAGTTGCATTCACGTTAAAAGGGGCACCATCTAAGTCCGTTGAGACGACACAATATGAACTATGGTTTGGCAAGAAACCAAAGTTGTCATTTCTTAAAGTTTGGGGTTGCGATGCTTATGTGAAAAATTTCATCATGATAAGCTCAAACCCAAATCGGAGAAATATGTCTTCATAGGATACCCAAAGAGTCAGTTGGGTACACCTTCTATCACAGATCCAAAGGCAAGACATTCGTTGCTAAGAATGGATCCTTTCTAGAAAAGGAGTTTCTCTCGAAAGAAGTGAGTGGGAGGAAAGTAGAAAACTTGATAAGGTAATTGTACCTTCTCCCTTATTGGAAAGTAGTTCATCACAGAAATCTGTTCCTGTGACTACTACACCAATTAGTGAGGAAGCTAATGATGATGATCATGTAACTTCAGATCAAGTTACTACCGAATCTCGTAGGTAAACCAGAGTGAGATCCGCACCAGAGTGGTACGGTAATCCTGTTCTGGAAGTCATGTTACTAGACCATGATGAACTTGCGAACTATAAGGAAGCGATGATGAGCCCAGATTCCGCGAAATGGTTTGAGACCATGAAATCTGAGATATGATCCATGTATGAGAACAAAGTATGGACTTTGATGGATTTGCCCGATGATCGGCAAGCCATAGAAAATAAATGGATCTTCAAGAGGAAGACGGACGCTGATAGTAGTGTTACTATCTACAAAGCTAGAATTGTCGCAAAAGGTTTTTGACAAGTTCAAGGTGTTGACTACGATGGGAGTTTCTCACTCGTATCTATGCTTAAGTCTGTTTGAATCATGTTAGCAATTGCCGCATTTTTTGAAATCTGGCAAATGGATAACAAAACTACAATCCTTAATGGATTTATTAAAGAAGAGTTGTATACGATGCAACTAGAAGGTTTTGTCGATCCTAAAGGTGTTAACAAAATATGCAAACTCCAGCGATCCATCTATGGACTGGTGCAAGCATCTCGGAGTTGTAATATACACTTTGATAAGTTGATCAAAGCATATAGTTTTATACAGACTTGCGGTGAAGCCTGTATTTACAAGAAAGTGAGTGGGAGCACTACAGCATTTCTGATAAGTATATGTGAATGACATATTGTTGATCGGAAATAATGTAGAATTATTCTGCAAAGCATAAAGGAGTGTTTGAAAGGAGTTTTTCAAAGAAAGACCTCGATGAAGCTGCTTACATATTGAGCATCAAAATCTATAGAGATAGATCAAGACGCTTGATAAGTTTTTTTTCAATGAGTACATACCTTGACAAGTTTTTGAAGTAGTTCAAAATGGAACAGTCAAAGAAAGAGTTCTTGCCTGTGTTACAAGGTGTGAAATTGAGTAAGACTCAAAGCCCGACCACGGCAGAAGATAGAAAGAGAATGAAAGTCATTCCCTATGCCTCAGCCATAGGTTCTATAAAGTATGCCATGCCGTGTACCAGATCTATTGCATACCCTACCACTGAGTTTGGCAAGGGAGTACAATAGTGATCTAGGAGTAGATCACTGGACAGCGGTCAAAATTATCCTTAGTGGAATAAGGATATGTTTCTCGATTATGGAGGTGACAAAAGGTTCGTCGTAAAGGGTTACGTCGATGCAAGTTTTGACACTGATCTAGATGACTCTAAGTCTCGATCTAGATACATATTGAAAGTGGGAGCAATTAGCTAGAGTAGCTCCGTGCAGAGTATTGTTGACATAGAAATTTGCAAAATACTTACGGATCTGAATGTGACAGACCCGTGGACTAAAATTATCTCACAAGCAAAACATGATCACACCTTAGTACTCTTTGGGTGTTAATCACATAGCGATGTGAACTAGATTAGTGACTCCAGTAAACCCTTTGAGTGTTGGTCACATATCGATGTGAAATATGGGTGTTAATCACATGGTGATGTGAACTATTGCTGGTAAATCACATGGCAATGTGAACTAGATTATTGATTCTAGTGCAAGTGGGAGACTGAAGGAAATATGCCCTAGAGGCAATAATAAAGTTATTATTTATTTCCTTAATTCATGATAAAGGTTTATTATTCATGCTAGAATTGTATTAACCGGAAACATAATGCATGTGTGAATACATAGACAAACAGAGTGTCACTAGTATGCCTCTACTAGACTAGCTTGTTAATCAAAGATGGTTATGTTTCCTAACCATGAACAAAGAGTTGTTATTTGATTAACGAGGTCACATCATTAGTTGAATGATCTGATTGACAGGACCCATTCCATTAGCTTAGCACCCGATCGTTTAGTATGTTGCTATTGCTTTTATCCATGACTTATACATGTTCCTATGACTATGAGATTATCCAACTCCCGTTTGCCAGAGGAACACTTTGGGTACTACCAAACGTCACAACGTAACTGGGTGATTATAAAGGAGTATTACAGGTGTCTCCAATGGTAGATGTTGGGTTGGCGTATTTCGAGATTAGGATTTGTCACTCCGATTGTCGGAGAGGTATCTCTGGGCCCTCTCTGTAATGCACATCACTTAAGCCTTGCAAGCATTGCAACTAATGAGTTAGTTGCGGGATGATGTATTACGGAACGAGTAAAGATACTTGCCGGTAACGAGATTGAACTAAGTATTGGATACTGACGATCGAATCTCGGACAAGTAACATACCGATGACAAAGGGAACAACGTATGTTGTTATGCGGTCTGACCGATAAAGATCTGCGTAGAATATGTATGAGCCAATATGGGCATCCAGGTCCCGCTATTGGTTATTGACCGGAGACGTATCTCGGTCATGTCTACATTGTTCTCGAACCGTAAGGTCCGCACGCTTAACGTTACGATGACAGTTATTATGAGTTTATGCATTTTGATGTACCGAAGGTTGTTCGGAGTCCCGGATGTGATCACGGACATGACGAGGAGTCTCGAAATGGTCGAGACATAAAGATTGATATATTGGAAGCCTATGTTTGGACATCGGAAGTGTTCCAGGTGAAATCAGGATTTTACCGGAATACCGGGTGGGTTACCGGAACCCCCCGGGAGCGATATTGGGCCTTGATGGGCTTTAGTGGAAAGGAGAAAGGGGCAGCCCTAGTGGCCGCGCACCTCCCCCCTTCCCTAGTCCTATTAGGACTAGGAGAAGGTGGTCGGCCCCCTCTCTCTCTTTCCCCCCCTTGAGGAATCCTATTCCAACTAGGATTGGGGGGGAATCCTACTCCCGGAGGGAGTAGGACTCCCTGGCGCGCCACCCCTTGGCCGGCCAGCCCCTCCCCCTTGGCTCCTTTATATACGGGGGCAGGGGAGCACCCTAGGGGACACAAGTTGATCTACGAATCGTTCCTTAGCCGTGTGCGGTGCCCCCCTCCACCATATTCCACCTCGATCATATCGTTGCGGTGCTTAGGCGAAGCCCTGCGCCGGTAGTGCATCAAGATCGTCACCACGCCGTCGTGCTGACGGAACTCCTCCCCGAAGCTTTGCTGGATCGGAGCCCGGGGATCGTCATCGAGCTGAACGTGTGCCAAGAACTCGGAGGTGCCGGAGTAACGGTACTTGGATCAGTCGGATCGGGAAGACGTACGACTACTTCCTCTACGTTGCGTCAACGCTTCCGCTTTGGTCTACGAGGGTACGTAGACAACCCTCTCCCCTCTCGTTGCTATGCATCACCATGATCTTGCGTGTGCGTAAGAAATTTTTGAAATTACTACGTTCCCCAACAGGGGGAAGGTGATGGAGATGTTGGTGAAGATGGCGGAGGTGTTGGTGTAGATCGTGGTGATGATGAGGGCCCCCGGCGGCGTTCCGGCGCCACCGGAAGCGAGGGTGAGAGAGCCCCCTCCTTCTTCTTCCTTGACCTTCTCCCTAGATGGGAGAAGGGTTTCCCCTCTGGTCCATGGTCTCCACGGCATGGGAGGGGTGAGAGCCCCTCCGAGATTGGATCTGTCTCTCTGTCTCTCTCTCTGTTTCTGCGTTCTGTCCTGCTGCCCTTTCACCGTTTCGGGTATATATGGAGATCCATAACTCCGATTGGACTGAAACCTTTGCCATGATTTTTTACAAAAAATTAGCTTTCTTGCGGCCGAAGAAGGGCATCAACCGCCTTACGGGTGGCCCACGAGGGTGGGGGCGCGCCCTCCTGGGGAGGGCGTGGGACCCTGCCTCGTGGCCACCTTGGACACTGTTTCGCGTTGATATTTCTCCCAGATTTTCCAAATATTCCAAAAATAAGCTCCGTCTGTTTTTATCCCATTTGGACTCCGTTTGATATGGATATTCTGTGAAACCAAAAACATGCAACAGACAGGAACAGGCACTGGGCACTGGATCAATATGTTAGTCCCAAAAATAGGATAAAAAGTTGCCAAAAAGTATATGAAAGTTGAATAATATTGGCATGGAACAATCAAAAATTATAGATACGACGGAGACGTATCAGCATCCCCAAGCTTAACTCCTGCTCGTCCTCGAGTAGGTAAATGATAAAAAAGATAATTTTTGATGTGGAATGCTACCTAGCATAATCTTGATCATATGTCTAATCATGGCATGAATATTAAGACACGAGTGATTCAAAGCAATAATCTATCCTTTGACATAAAAACAATAATACTTCAAGCATACCAACCAAGCAATTATGTCTTGTTGAAATAACAAAGCCAAAGAAAGCTCATCCCTACAAAATCATATAGTCTGGCTATGCTCCATCTTCACCACACAAAATATTCACATCATTCACAACCCCGATGACAAGCCGAGCAATTGGTTCATACTTTTTAACGCGCTTCAGCATTTTCAACCCTCACGCAATACATGAGCGCAAGCCATGGATATAGCACTATTGGTGGAATAGAATATGATGATGGCGGTTATGTGGAGAAGACAAAAAAGGACAAAGTCTCACATCGACGTGGCTAATCAACGGGCTATGGAGATGCCCATCAATGGATGTCAATGTGAGGAGTAGGGATTGCCATGCAACGGATGCACTAGAGCTATAAGTATATGAAATCTCAAACTGAAACTAAGTGGGTGTGCATCCAACTTGCTTGCTCATGAATACCTAGGGCATTTGAGGAAGCCCATCGTTGGAATATACGAGCCAAGTTCTATAATAAAAATTCCCATTAGTATATGAAAGTGATAACTTAAGAGACTCTCTATATGAAGAACATGGTTCTACTTTGAAGCACAAGTGTGGTAAAAGGATAGTAACATTGCCCCCTTTTTTTGCGGGCTTCTTTGCCCCCCCCCCTTTTTATTTAGGCTTCTTTGGCCTCTCTTTTTTGATGGGGCAATGCTCTAATAAGGATGATCATCACACTTTTATTTACTCACAACTTGATACTAGAACAAAGATATGACTCTATAGGAATGCCTCCGGCGGTGTACCGAGATGTGCAATGATCTAGCGTAGCAATGACATCAAAAACGGAGAAGCCATGAAAACATCATGCTAGCTATCTTACGATAATGCAAAGCAATATGACAATAAATGCTCAAGTCATGTATATGATGATGATGGAAGTTGCATGGCAATATATCTCGGAATGGCTATGGAAATGCCACAATAGGTATGTATGGTGGCTGTTTTGAGGAAGATATAATGAGGCTTATGTGTGATAGAGTGTATCGTATCACGGGGTTTGGATGCACCGGCGAAGTTTGCACCAACTCTCGAGGTGAGAAAGGGCAATGCATGGTACCGAAGAGGCTAGCAATGATGGAAGGGTGAGAGTGCGTATAATCCATGGACTCACATTAGTCATAAAGAACTCATATACTAATTGCAAAAGTTTATTAGCCCTCGAAGCAAAGTACTACTACGCATGACCCTAGGGGGATAGATTGGTAGGAAAATACCATCGCTCGTCCCCGACCGCCACTCATAAGGGAGACAATCAATAAACACCTCATGCTCCAACTTCGTTACATAACGGTTCACCATACGTGCATGCTACGGGACTTGCAAACCTCAACACAAGTATTTCTCAATTTCACAATTACTCAACTAGCATGACTCTAAAATCACCACCTTTATATCGCAAAACTATTGCAAGGAATCAAACATATCATATTCAGTGATCTACAAGTTTTATGTAGGGTTTTATGACTAACCATGTAAATGACCAGTTCCTGTCATCTCTCTAAATAGATATAAGTGAAGCAAGAGAGTTTAATTCTTTATACAAAAGATATTCCCATGCTCTAACAATTATAAGTGAAGCAAAAGAGGATTCTACAAATGGCGGTTGTCTATGTAAAGAGAAACAGGCAATCCAAACTTCAAATGATATAAGTGAAGCACATGAAGCATTCTATAAAGCCATACTCAAAAGATATAAGTGAAGTGCAATGAGCATTCTATAAATCAACCAAGTACTATCTCATACCAGCATGGTGCATAAAAGAAAAATGAAAACTAAATGCAAAAGACGCTCCAAGATTTGCACATATCACATGAACGAAACGAATCCGGAAACATACTGATTCTTGTTGAAGAAAGAGGGGATGCCTTCCGGGGCATCCCCAAGCTTAGACGCTTGAGTCTCCTTGAATATTTACTTGGGGTGCCTCGGGCATCCCCAAGCTTGAGCTCTTGCCTGTCTTCCTTCTTCTCACATCGAAACCTTCTCGATCATCGAACACTTCATCCACACAAAACTTCAACAGAAAACTCGGTAAGATCCGTTAGTATAATAAAGCAAATCACTACTCTAAGTGCTGTTGCAAACCAATTCATATTTTGTTTTCTCATTGTGTCTACTGTAATATAACTTTTTCATGGCTTAATCCACTGATATAAATCGATAGTTTCATCAAAACAAGCAAACTATGCATCAAAAACAGAATCTGTCTAAAACAGAACAGTCTGTAATAATCTGAACATTCACCATAATTATGATACTTGAAAAATTCTGCCAAAATTAGGAAAAATAAAAAATTTGTACATCAAGACAGTGCAAAAAGAATCAGAACCATTTGACATACCAGTAAGAAAATTAAAATTCGCGCACTACAGCCAAAGTTTCTGTCCTACACTGTACAAACCAACAAGTATTGTAAACATCCTAAAGGCAAACCTTGGCATATTATTTTTATAATACAATGGAATTGTACAAGGGGATAATTATTTTTGTTGAAAAGTTTCTGTAATTAAGATTCACAAAGTTCCCATGGGCATTAACAAAGTTCAAGGACGTCCCCCACTTTCACAATGCTCGTCTTTCTCACTTTCACTTTTTGTTTTGAAAAGTTTTGGGTTCCCCTCTTTATTTGTTGTTTTTTAAACTATATGAAAGCACTCAACAGAAATAAATGACTCCCTAAAACTTCCGAGTTGTCTCCCTGGCAGCGCTTTCTTTAAAGCCATTAAGCTAGGCATATAGTGCTCAAGTAATGAATCCACCCGGATCCCAAGGTATATCAAAGCCAATTTGAATCAACAATGATTTGTAATTTAGTAGTGAGAACAAATTAACATATATCAAGCAATGAAGAAGTCTAACTCTCTTCCTATGCATCGGCATGTCATAAAAGAACAATTCATGCACACCTAGTAAAGGCCAATGCATAGTATAAATAGTTTCTTGCAATTTTGTCATGTGAGAAACATAGAGAGGTGGAGATATAGTTCCTCTCTCGTAATAATTGCAAGTAGGAGCAGCAAGCACATGCATATTATATCTATCAAAATCATCATGTGTAGTAGTAAAACGCAACCCATCAATATAATCCTTAATAAGCACAAACGTCTTCGATATAGTGTAATCGGGAGAATTCAAAAAGATAATAGGACTATCATGCGTGGGTGCAATAGCGACAATTTCATGTTTAACATAAGGAAATATAGCAAGTTCATCTCCATAAGCATCATTCACATTGGCATCTTGGCCACAAGCATAGCAAGCATCATCAAAAAGGGATATTTCAAAAGAATCAACGGGATCATAGCAATCATCCTTCGGTAAGCATGAAGGGGAATTAAACAATGTATGAGTTGAAGAGTTACTCTCGTTAGAAGGTGGGCATGGGTGATCAATCTGCTCTTCCTCCTTTTGTTCTTCGCTCTCCTCCTCATCTTTTTCATCCAGTGAGCTCACAGTTTCATCAATTTCTTCTTCCATAGATTCCTGCAAAATATTAGTCTCTTCTTGGACAGCGGAGACTTTCTCAATAAGCGCATTAATATAGGAATTATATTCATAATTATCATAGCAATACTTTAGGATAGCTAAATTTTCAGGCCTATAAACATCATCATCAAAAGCTTCATACTTTTCAAACAAAGATTCAATTTCATAAGCACCCTTAAAAGCAACAAATTCTTCTATTTGTTCCACATCATAGTAATCATATATACCTCTACCATAAGAAGCCAAGGTTTCATTATCATTAAATTTGCATGAAAAGGGAAGGTGTGGAGCCTTCATCCTAGAGCAACAAGTATAATCATAATTCAAGCATAGTTGCCTAGCATACCACTTCAATATATGGATTTGATCCCATAATAGTTTCCCTTTTTGTGTCAAGCGATAATCCCTTAAGTATTCATGTTGATCCAACGTTACTCCCACTACATAATTGAATGGGGTTTTCTCAGGATTATTAAAGTAGTACATAATATCTTTCACATAACCAGCATCGAGGGTTTTAGGAGGTTCCCCATCTCCATGAGTAGCAAGTACACCTAATTTTTTTGGTATTTCGTGTTCCATATCCATAACTAAAGATAAAGAACAACTAAGAACAGAAAATAAAAATTACTTAGTGATAAAGCAAACAAGCACACACGAGAATATTCACCCCATGCTATTGCTCCCCGGCAACGGCGCCAGAAAAAGGTCTTGATAACCCACAAATATAGGGGATCGCAACAGTTTTCAATAAGTAAGAGTGTGAACCCAACGAGGAGCTGAAGGTAGAATAAATATTCCCTCAAGTTCTATTGACCACCAATACAACTCTACGCACACTTGATGTTCTCCTTACCTAGAACAAGTATGAAACTAGAAGTACTTTGTAGGTGTTTTTGGATAGGTCTGCAAGATAATAAAGAGAGCGAAAATAAAACTAGGGGCTGTTGTAAGTAAAGAAGCAACTAAAGTAAATATAGCGAGTGTGGAAAAGTGGTGGTAGGAGTTGCGAAATTGTCCCTTAAGCAATTGACTACTTTACTAGACCGATGGCAAGTTTCATGTCGGAGAGGCCACTGCTAGCATGTCATCCCTTACGTGGAATTCTATGCACTTATGATTGGAACTATTAGCAAGCATCCGCAATTACTAACGTTCATTAAGGTAAAACCCAACCATAGCATTAAGATATAATGGTCCCGCTTCAATCCCGTATGCATCAATTTCTATGCTAGGCTAAAGCTTCTGTCACCCTTGCCCTCCAATACATAGTCCTATCAACATACAACTAACCCTATGGTGTGATCCACGCGCGCGCTCATATGATGGGCACCAAAGGACAGCAAAACGTAACCACAAGCAAATTAAATCGTAGCAATTCATCAACCACCGATAGGACAATGAAAATCTACTCAGACATCATAGGATGGCAACACATCATTGGATAATAATATGAAGCATAAAGCACCATGTTCAACTAGAGGGTACAGCAGGTTGCGGGAGAGTGGACCGCTGTAGATAGAGAGGGGAAGGTGATGGAGATGTTGGTGAATATGGCGGAGGCGTTGGTGTAGATCGCGGTGATGATGATGGCCCCCGGCGGCGTTCCGGCGCCACCGGAAGCGAGGGGGAGAGAGCCCCCCTCCTCCTTCTTCTTCTTCTTCCTTGACCTTCTCCCTAGATGGGAGAAGGGTTTCCCCTCTGGTCCATGGTCTCCATGGCGTGGGAGGGGCGAGAGCCCCTCCGAGATTGGATCTGTCTCTCTGTCTCTCTCAGTTTCTGCGTTCTGCCCTGCTCCCCTTTCACCGTTTTGGGTATATATGGAGATCCGTAACTCCGATTGGACTGAAACCTTCGCCGTGATTTTTTACCAAAAGTTAGCTTTCTTGCGGCTGAAGAAGGGCATCAACCGCCTTACGGGTGGCCCACAAGGGTGGGGGCGCGTCCTCCTGGGGAGGGTGTGGGCCCCTGCCTCGTGGCCACCTCGGACACCGTTTCACGTTGATCTTTCTCCCAGATTTTCCAAATATTCCAAAAATAAGCTCCGCCCATTTTTATCCCGTTTGGACTCCGTTTGATATGGATATTCTGCGAAACCAAAAACGTGCAACAGACAGGAACTAGCACTGGGCACTGGATCAATATGTTAGTCCCAAAATAGTATAAAAAGTTGCCAAAAAGTATATGAAAGTTGAATAATATTGGCATGAAACCATCAAAAATTATAGATACGACGGAGACGTATCAGTTGGCTCCCGATGAACACGACGACGCATTCTGTTCCGACCCAGCCGGTTGCCTCCCCATGAACACGACGACGGCACAGCTTCTCCATTCTGACCCAGCCATGTACAAGAGCCCTGGCCGTACGTATGCGCGAGTAGGCGTTCGAAACCCGCCCGTATGTATGTACGTGGCCGTATTTTCTTTCTTGCACCATGGCCACTATGCATACGTGCACATGCTACGTGTGCGCCTCTACATCGACCAGTATGTACGTACACGTTCGCGACCAGAATGACAACGCTGCGTACGCTTCGACCAAGTGGGTCCCGACTGTCAGTGTTGGGTAACGTAGTAATTTCAAAAAAATTCCTATGCTCACACAAGATCATGGTGATGCATAGCAACGAGAGGGGAGAGTGTTGTCTACGTACCCTCATAGACCGAAGCGGAAGCGTTGACGCAACGTAGAGGAAGTAGTCGTACGTCTTCCCGGTCCAACCGATCCAAGCACCGTTACTTCGGCACCTCCAAGTTCTTAGCACACGTTCAGCTCGATGACGCTCCCCGGGCTCCAATCCAGCAAAGCTTCGGGGATGAGTTTCGTCAGCACGACGGCGTGATGACGATGAGGATGTTCTACCGACGCAGGGCTTCGCCTAAGCAGCGCAACGATATGACCGAGGTGGAATATGGTGGAAGGGGGGCACAGCACACGGCTAAGGAACGATCACGAAGATCAACTTGTGTGTCCTAGGGTGCCCCCTGCCCCCGTATATAAAGGAGGGAGGGGGGAGGCCGGCCGGCCCTATAGGGCGCGCCAAAGGGAGGGGGAAGTCCTCCTCCTAGTGGGAGTAGGACTCCCCTTTCCTAGTCCAACTAGGAAGAGAGAGGGGGAAGGAAAGAGAGGGAGAGGGAGAGGGAAAGGGGGGCCGCGCCTCCCCCCTCCTAGTCCTATTCGGACTCCCCATGAGGGGGGGCGCGCCACCTCCTGGGCTGCTGCCCTCTCTCTCCCCTCAGGCCCACTAAGGCCCAATACTTCCCCGGGGGGTTCCGCTAACCCCTCCGGCACTCCGGTTTTCTCCGAAACCACTTGGAACAATTCTGGTGTCCAAATATAGCCGTCCAATATATCGATCTTTATGTCTCGACCATTTCGAGACTCCTCGTCATGTCCCCGATCTCATCCGGGACTCCGAACTCCTTCGGTACATCAAAACTCATAAACTCATAATATAACTGTCATCGAAACCTTAAGCGTGCGGACCCTACGGTTCGAGAATAATGTAGACATGACCGAGACATGTCTCCGGTCAATAACCAATAGCGGAACCTGGATGCTCATATTGGCTCCTACATATTCTACGAAGATCTTTATCGGTCAGACCGCATAACAACATACGTTGTTCCCTTTGTCATCGGTATGTTACTTGCCCGAGATTCGATCGTCGGTATCTCAATACCTAGTTCAATCTCGTTACCGGCAAGTCTCTTTACTCGTTCCGTAATACATCATCTCGCAACTAACTCATTAGTTGCAATGCTTGCAAGGCTTATGTGATGTGCATTACCGAGAGGGCCCAGAGATACCTCTCCGACAATCGGAGTGACAAATCCTAATCTCGAAATACGCCAACCCAACATGTACCTTTGGAGACACCTGTAGAGCTCCTTTATAATCACCCAGTTACGTTGTGACGTTTGGTAGCACACAAAGTGTTCCTCAGGCAAACGGGAGTTGCATAATCTCATAGTCATAGGAACATGTATAAGTCATGAAGAAAGCAATAGCAACATACTAAACGATCGGGTGCTAAGCTAATGGAATGGGTCACGTCAATCAGATCATTCACCTAATGATGTGATTCCGTTAATCAAATAACAACTCATTGTCCATGGTTAGGAAACATAACCATCTTTGATTAACGAGCTAGTCAAGTAGAGGCATACTAGTGACACTCTGTTTGTCTATGTATTCACACATGTATTATGTTTCCGGTTAATACAATTCTAGCATGAATAATAAACATTTATCATGAAATAAGGAAATAAATAATAACTTTATTATTGCCTCTAGGGCATATTTCCTTCAGTCAGGCACTTCCTTGTGTGTGAAGATGTAGCTGGTGGGTCCCTGCAGTCAAGGGGTGAATCATTTTTTTTGTAATATGGACGCACTTCCTTGCGTGCGAAGATGTAGCTGGTGGGTCCCAGCAGTCAGGGGGAAACGTTTTTTTTTGTGAAATATGGTGGCCCGTCCGGTGGGTCCCTGCTGTCAGGTGGAGGAATCATTATTTTCCGCTTAATAAGGAGGCACTTCCTTCCTGCGGCTGTGGACCCAGCTGTCAGCCTCTCCACGTACAGTACACTTCCAATAGAAGTCGGTCGTTGACCACATTGACCACGCCATGCCGAGAGTACCAAGGCGGTGGACGACGGCGAGGCATAGGAAGGGGACGACGCGGAGCCGGGGAAGACGCGGCAGTGGATGCCCACGCGAGGGGAATACGTGGGTTGACTGCTTCGGCTGCGGTGTGAGGCTGCCGTCGCCGGAGAATAACAGGAGGTGTGGGTCAGTATAGAGGGATGGCATGGCCAGCGGTGGCAGCACAGCCGAACATGGGAGGCTGGAGCAGGCGGCACGCCCGACGCTTGTTTGGGCGGCTGGAGCAAGAAGACCAGAGATTGAAGAAGCACTACGGCCGTTGGATGGACATCGTACGGTCACTGGAGCTAGAATCATTCATATTGACTAAGTTGACAAAGCCCTCCGTCCCCGTCAACTTAGTAGGCCCACAAGTCAGCCTCCACTATGTTGGGTCCCAGCTAGCAGGGGGTATTCATTTTTTTGTGCGTAATAAGGAGGCACTTCCTTGTATGTGAAGATATAGCTTGTGGGTCCGACCTGTCAGCGGGGGGAACATTTTTTTCATGAAATACAGAGGCCCTTCCGATGGGTCCCATATGTCAGGTGGAGGAATCATTATTTTGCGCGTAATAAGGAGGCATTTCCTTGTGTGAGTCCGTGGACCCAGCTGTCAGCCTCTCCACGTATAGTCCACGTTCGATGGATGTCGTTCATTGACCACGTTGACCATGCCGCACCGTGAGCACCACGGCGGTGGGCGACAGTGAGGCCTAGGAAGGGGACGACACGGAGCCGGGGAAGACGTGGCAGTGGATGCCCACGCAAAGAGGAGTACGAGGGTTCACTGGTTCGGCTGTGGTGTGAGGTTGTCGTCGCCGCAGAATAACAAGGGGTGTGGGTGATTAGAGGGATGGCCTGGCCAGCGGTGGGAGTAGTAGGGGCGGTGAGGCCACCGCGGCAGCATAGCCGGCCACGGGAGGCAGGAGTAGGCGACACGACCGGCGCTGCTTTGGGCAGCTGGAGCAAGAAGACCAGAGGTTGAAGAAGCACTACGACCATTGGATGGACATCGTACGGTCACTGCAGCTAGAATCGTTCATATTGACTAAGTTGACAAAGCCCTTGGTACGCGTCAACTTAGTAGGCCCACAGGTCAGCTTCCGAAATGGTGCGGCCCAGATGTCAGGGGGAGGAATCATTTTTTGGGCGTGTGAAGCTAGAATATCCAAGATTGAAGAAGAAGCATGGCATCCGTTGGATGGACATCCAACGGCCACTGCTGCTAGAACTGTGTGTTGACTGACAAAGCCTTGCATACGCGTCAACTTACTTTTTTTAGGGGACGCATCAACTTAGTAGGCCCACAAGTGTGTGGCGGAGAAATTATAGCCCATTTGCGATTTGTAAGAATGTACAGCCCTTTTTGAATTCTAATGGAATTTACTACAGCCCATTTACAGTTTGTTAAAAGTACAACCCATTTTCTAGCAAGGACAACGATTAACAATTTCAACCAACCGTTCAATATAGAATTCAAAAAAATTCCCACATTTTGACGGGATCCGAAATATTTTTATCCCGAAATTTCTAGTCAGATTAGATAAAATTTCAATATAAATTTGTATCACGTAAAAATCCAACGAAACATTGCGCGCGCAACAATTAATGAAATTAAAATTTTCAAAATCCAAAAATAATATTTTATAAACTAATTACGTGTTTGGTGCATTTTTTATAGTTACTGCCTAGTTTTTATAATTACATCCCATTTAATACTTATTAAAGCCCATTTTCCTATTAAGCCTAATGCATCCCTCCTAGGAAAGATTTGCAGCTCAGCGGGGCGGAGAATAACAAGTTTACCTTGCCTGGGTATTCCTCAAAAAAAGTATAGCTGGGCTAGCCATATTCAGCTTGAAAACAATTAATATCTGGGCTTGATATCTAGCCTTTGCTAGATGGGCCACAGCCCGCCCAGTTAATACCCTGCTCTCCTCTGAACAACAACGAAAACATCGCTCAAGAAAAACTTTGCAGTGCTCACACCTCAAAAACACAAACACTTCTCGAGCTGCTTGGTCCCAGCCGTCGGCCGCTCCTTGTGCAATTCTCTCGTTTATTGACTACATAGGTTGACAATGGTGTGGGACCGTGATGTCAGAAAACCGGGAGGAAGCAAAAAACATACAGTTGTACATAATAAGGAGGCACTTGCGTGCGTACGGCTATGGCCCTAGTGGGTCCCTAGTGTAGTCCAGTCAAAATAAAGTCATCTCCTGAATCCTCATGTTCGTTGACCATGTTGACAATGCTCAGTGCCACAACGAGCGCAACAACTCGAAGGACGACGGAGAGGGCCTTGCGGGCCCTACGGATGGTCTGGTACAGCGTCTGCTGCTTATTCAGGTAGCCAGGATCATCGGACACCTATGAGCACCTTCGAGAGACTGAGACGGCATGAAATGGTAAGGCTGCGCTTGGGAGCTCTGGTTTATTTCACACCTGTATTAAGATACAAGTGTAATTTACTCGTCATCGGAAACAACGCGTAAAATATAGGCGTAATGAAACCGAGGGCCCGAGGTCTGTAAGTAAAACTGGCGGGTTACGCGTGTAATTTGAGAAACCAGTGTATATTTTACTAGTCGAAATCGACCAACCAAGCGCTTCGCCCGAGACCATCTGATTTTATTTACAAGTGTTAGTTTTACAAGTGGTTTTGGTTGGAAAACGATGATCCAATCACGACCTAAGATGATGAGTTGGTTGGAAGATCATATGGTTTCACCTCTAACCTACCCGAGTTATCGTATAGGCTATGAATGAAACATAAGACAATGAACTTCTTAAGCACAGAAACAACAGAAGAGGATGATCTTCTTAACATGCAAATCACGGGCATTAGATCAACATGCGAAACAATATGAAGCATTATTCTCAGGAGGCACGGTGCATAGCTCGTGATGCCGCATGCCACAACATTCGAAGCTCAACTTTGCAATCAAACTCACAAGGCCTGGCATTACATAGAAAACATTGAGAACAAACTCTTAAATATACCTTACATAAGTAAATATTCATGTGATTATGCATCTTAGCAGAGTAAATATTTACTTCTGAACTAAAGACAGGAATAGGAAAAAATGATCGACGTTGCTCACAGCAAAGGGCGTCCCACTCAAAAATATTAAATGCATGTCTTCTGGCTAACATCAATGAGCAAAAATTGACAAGGTTTTCCAATTCCAATATATTAAACTAATGTCTTCTTGCTAACATCAATGATTAAACTTTGACAAGTTTTTCCCATTCAAAATATGTAATGCCTATGATTGTGGGACAGACAGGGTTTGTCATCCGTTTGTCATCTGATAGTCCGGTGGCTCAAGGTGACGATAAATGATTACAGAACCACTCGATGTATTGTGCATGATGAAGTATTATGGAGGACACGAACCATATGAACGTTTTGTGCAGTTCCACTAAAATCAAGCTTTGCATCCCTGTGGATTTTGTATTTATATGCTGCCAGAAAACAAAGACACATCAGCACACACATGAATATTGGCCCCAGTGTCAACCCACCAATAGGTGGACTAACAAACTGAAAGTACGATAAACAGATTAACATACCCAGATGCCCCATCATTGTTTCTTAGAGTGACATTGACAGACCTTTAGTCCAGTCCTGGTTTCTTGGTACTTGTTTGGGCACTTGTTTGCCCAATGTTCCTCCGAACCACAAGTAAACCAGCCATCTCTCTCTTTGTCTTTCTTCTTACCCTTCTTAATGGCCTACGCTGGCAGCTCCATTCAAACATATAGTCCGGTGGCTCAAGGTGACGACGAATGATTACAAAACCATTCGATGTAGTGTGCATGATGAAGTATTATGGAGGACACAAACCATCTGAACATTTTGTGCAGTTCCACTAAAATCAAGTTGAGCATCCCTGTGGATTTCGTATTTATATGCTGCAAGAAAACAAAGACACAACATCACACACATGAATATTGGCCCCAGTGTCAACCCACCAATCGGTGGACTAACAAACTAAAAGTACGGTAAACAGATTACCATACCCAGATGCCCCATCATTGTTGCTTAGAATGACATTGACAGATTTGGAGTCCTGTCCTAGCTTCTTGTACTTGTTTGGGCACTTTTTGCCCAGTGCACTCCACGTGTTGTAGAGTTTGCTATGCTCTCTGCAGACTAGTCATGTCACCAGCGTCTACTAATACTCTGTAAATCTTCTCGATCATTCCTTGTGTAATGTACCGCAAACAGTGACTGCTTCTTTCTGCAAAGTGGTAAGACCAACTGGACCCACTAATGCAGCAGTTTGCCTTAGACACATTGGCTCCTTTTGTGCAGCTCAACTAAAATCAAAATCGGAATAAAACCGAGCTTTAATTTTGATATCCATGTAAGCAACAATAGGTATAAGGGAAACAATTACTGAGAAATAACGGTTGATGACTTGTACTCCCAGAAGAAAAACATCTACTGCTCTACCTTATCTTAATGGGAAACAAAGAAGGAGAGTAAAAATTCTTAATCAGTGTGATTCATTCATATTAACTGAGACATTATCTTAACAATGCCTTGTTTCAACATGTATAAAGAACGACAAAGCAGAAAAGTACCATTCCTAAAACAATGCGACTGATTCATTTTAACAGAGACATTATCTTAACAATACCTTGGTTAAACATGTATAAAGAACTACAAAGCATGATATATCATTTGTAAAACACTATAACTGATATATAATAACAGAGACATTATCTGAACAATACATTTTTTAAACTTGTACTCCGGCCAATCCCTAATAGAAATGGTACTCCCGTCGATCCCTAACAAGTGTTGCAGTTTTGAACTAAGATTTAGTAGTTAATTCTGAGGAAAGTCGGTACTGACCTTTCAAGACCAAGATTTGAAATAACTCGTGAGGGAGACCTGAGAGAGATCTCAACACATATATGGAAATCCGGTCTCATTTTGTGTAGTTCCACCAAAATTAAGTGAAGCAAAATGTCGCAATAGCAACAAGTTGAATAGATATCCTGTTTTAACAGAGGCAAAAAAGGAAGAAATTATTGGCCAATAAAGGAGGATGAAAAATGCGGCCACAAAAATGGTAATCCCGCCAATCCCTAACAAGTGTTGCAATTTTGAACTAAGATTCAGTAGTTAATTCTGAGAGTGGCATCGCTTAATTTAACTAGCGGCATTAGATTAACAAAAAGCATAAACAGTTCCAGCGGAGAGTGTGTCCAAGAACATGTGCTTCCATATACTTATAAAGGGGGTAATTGTCGGATTTCGGGTTCCGGCAGGCCCTTGAGGTTCGAACACTGGGGTGCGCGCGGAGATTTCGCCTTCTACCTACCTGCACCCCACCGCCTCGCTAAGATCTAAGCTATGGAAAGAACAGCACAAGAGACACAGGGTTTATACTGGTTCGGGCCACTGTTGTGGTGTAATACCCTACTCCAGTGTGTGGTGTGGTGGATTGCCTCTTGGGCTGATGATGATGAGCAATACAACGAAGAACAGCCTCGCGAGGGTCTGTTCTTGGCTGGGACGATGAACTGCTAGGAGGAGTTCAGTCACCCTTCTCTCTCTCTGCTTGGGCTCTACCAGATTTCTCAATGCCTCTACCCTCTCTCTGTCTCCGATCTGCCCTACCCTGGGGGTGGCTAGTCCTATTTATAGGCAAAGGCCCTGGGCCTCTTCCCAAATATTGAGGGGGAAGGGCGCCAACAATTGTCCATTTTGAAGGGGAACATCTGGTACACTTATCCTGACTAAAGTTGGTCTTCGCCTGCCAAAGGCTCTGGTGGTGACGCTGGCTTGGGCTCCACAATGACTTCCTCCCTGCTGTTGGGCTGGTCTTGGTCTCGTTGCACCGAAACGGGTGCCTTTTCTTGATGCTCTCGCCTGCGCTTGCTCCCTTTGCACCAAAGAGGAAAGGAGGACACTGCACGGGCTGGCGCCCGCCTGGCGCCCTTGGTCATCATGGCTTGCGTCACGGGCACCTCGTGAGGTACCCCGCCTTGATCTCTTCGCCTCCTCGCGAGCCAGCCTGATGAGGCCGTGCCTGAGGAAGCTCCGTGTCGTCCGCCCCGCGAGGCTTGGCCCCTCGCGAGGGTCTTGGGTCTGTGTTGATGAAGATGGGCCATGCTGGGCCCCCCTTTGAGCCACGCCACAGGCCGCAGGCAGGCAAGTCTGGGGACCCCCGTTCCCAGAACGCCGACAGTAGCCCTCGGGCCCAAGGCGCGCTCGGACTTGGCCGTGCAGGGAGGCGAAAGGGCAAGGGCGAAGCGCCGCAGGCCCTAACAGCCTACGGCCTTGGGAGTCGCGTGGCGGTTGATTGGTCGTGAGCGTCTCAGCAACCGCGCGAGTTGATAAAGGAGCGGTATCTGCCCAGGCTTTGCTTTTTTTGCTTTCTCCGGTTGCTGCTCAGATCCCCTTTCTTGCGCCTCTCCCTCCTTCCTCCAAAATTTCCAGATCTACTCCGGCCGCGTGACCTAGGAAGCCATGGCGCCTCGTCAGTCCCCGGCCGGAGCTTGGTACTCGTCTGCCCTGGAGTCGCTGAACGTGTCGGAGTCGAGCCTCGCCCGGTTGCGCCGGATGGCGGCGGCGCATGGTATCGACGGGGCGAAGGTGTTCAAGGCCGGCTCCGCCACCCCTGAGGGCCAAGGGAGCACCTTCTATCCGCTCTTTGTAAGCACCATTGCTGCTGGCCTGGTGCCTCCCTTCTCCGAGTTCTTCTTCTCTGTCGTCCGCCATTATAAGCTACAGGCTCTGCATCTCCACCCCAACTCCATCCTTCTCCTGGCAATCTTCGCCTATTACTACGAGGCTCACGTAGGGGTGCATCCCTTAGTGGCCTTGTTGTGCCACTACTTCTACCTCCGGACCTCTCGCGGTCCTACTTCCGCGTGCGCGAGCTTCGTCGCGTACGGTGGCGCCATTGCCATTTTGAGTCCCGGGAAAAGGATTGAGGGCTTCAGGAGCAAGTGGGTCTTGGCAGATGCCGAGCGCATCCACCCTCGGCTGATCTTGCCCACGGAGCAACCCACAAGCTCCAGCGATTGGGGTCGAGCGGAGCTCGCGGACCCCCGCGCGAAGCTGGTGTTGGAGAAGATGGACGCGGATCTGAGGCCGGCCAACATGGCGGCGGCGAAGCTGACTGGCGCGTCGCTGCTGAGGGAATTCCTGGAGCACCAGCTGGCTCCGCTTCGGCAGTACTCATTTCCGATGTGGAGGCCCCATCCGAGCCCCGCGGCCTTGGCGGACGAAGATCTGGCTGCGGTCCTCCAATCTCTGGTTGGGGGCGATGTGGCGTGGTTGGAGGGCGCTCCTACGCCCTTGTTCCTCCGCGACGACTGGGAGCAGGTAGTGGAATCCATGCCCGTCTTCAACGGGGACGGGCCCGTGCCCACGGAAGCTCCTGAGGAATCGGTGGACGTGTCCTCCGACGACTCCAGCGAAGCGGAGGAAGGAGGGGAGCGGGAAAAGGGCCTGACCCCGAGGCGACTGACGGAGAGTCGAGAGCTCCCCTCCCCCGGCGCAGGTCCCGCGTTCTCTGCCTCTCTCCGAGCGATGACGACGAGGATGATGACGAGCAGGGCGGCGGGAGCTCGCCCCCGATCCCGAAGAAGGACACCGGGCTGATCTCCCGCGGGTCTGCCCCGGCCCCGAGGCAGACCGCAGATGTGCCTTCCGCTCCCGAGCTTCCCAAGGTTGACCCTTCCAGCCGACTTTCGGGCTTCAAATTTGGCCGGAGGCTGCCTGAGCTCACTAGCGACGACCCATAAGCGCTTGATTCTTGTCTTTATTTCTTGTTCTGTTGCTGAGGCTTGACGTCCGCATCTGTTGGATAGGCTGGCGCCCGCAGCAAAGAAGCCAAAGGGAGCTCCTGAGGTTCCATTCGGGGCAGCGCCTCTACTCGCAAAGGAAGGTGACCGCGGCGCACGGGCCTCTCCTGCCCGGTCGTCCTCACGAGGCCTGGCTGAGCCGGCTGGGGCGAGCTCAGCCCCAATGGCCCAAGCGACTCCCGAGGTGCCTATGCCTGCTGCCGCCACCATAGCCGTTGGGGCGCAGCAGGCTCTGCCTCAGGATGCTGTGGTCGTGCCGCCGCCTTATCCTCCTACTCCACCAACTGCTGTCTCTCCGACTCCTCCTGCCGTTCTGGATCGTGCTACTGCTGAGCTGGACCGGCTGTGGCAGGATCTTCTTGGCGCCGACCCTCGCTTGGTGGTCGGGCGCTTGGAGCTGGCTTCAGGATGGATTCGCTCCGACGCTTCGATTCGGGCGGCGCTGGTCCAGGCCTCGATGGCTTGCGATGAGGAGAGGCAGGCCGTCCTTGAAGCGAAGGCTGCTCGTGACGCAGCCCTGGGGAAGGTGGTCGACGTCCGTGGTCGCTGCAAGGTGCTGGAGGACGAGCTGCAGGGCCTGCAGGACCAGCTCGCGAAAGAGGCCCGCCTTCGCCAAGAGCAGGAGGAAGGCGTGAAGACTCGCCAGGCGGCCGCCAAGGAACGGGAGGCCAAGCTCAAGAAGCGCCTTGACCACCTAGACGCGCTGGAGCAGGAGTTGGGGGCGAGGAAGGTCGAGCTGGACGGCAAGGCCCAGGTTCTTGCCGAGGACCGTGTGGCCTTCACGGAGATGGAGGCGAAGGCTCGCTCCTCGCTGAGGACGCTTTACGACAGCGGCCTGGAGAGCCCGCTAGCTGGCGCCGAGGACGGCCCCGCCAAGGTGCTTCCCTTCCTGGTTCACGCTCTTGAAGATGTCGCCCTTGGCCTTGGCCCCACGGCCGAGGCCGAGGCGCGTGTCCTGTCTTCTGCAGCACTGACGCGGGTCCTCACCCACATCTACCTTCGCGACCCCAGCGTCGACCTCGACAGCTTGCTAGAGCCAGCAAGCGGCGAGCGTGCCGCCGTCGCTGCTGAGGCCGTGAAGGGTCGCGCGGAGGCTCTGTTGGGGAAGTTACGGGCCTTCAGCACCAAGCCGGAGCGAGGCGCTTCCGACCCTGCTGCTCCATGAGGCGAACCCACTCCGCGTTGCTCCACCGCCGACAAGTGACTCCGTTGTGGCTCCTGTCCTACCTTCAATTCCTGCACATGTATCATGCCTCGGGGAGGCATTTAAACTTGTGTTTGGCATTGAGATAACAGTGTGGACTGTAATATTTGCTTTTGAATTCCTTGAAATTTAAGATGGCGCTCCCCTCTCGCCTTTGCTCCCCTTTCTGCTCTACGTCCTCGGGTCCCGGCCCTCGAGCGAGTCTCAGCCGTCGCTGGTATGCCAGGTCACGATGCCGTGGACAAGGCCAGAGGGTGAGGGCCGGAGAGCCAGTAGGAGCCCCGAGTCGCGATGCTCAGGCACCCCCCCCTTTAACGTGCAAGCGGTTCGCGCGGATGAGAGTGAAGGAGGTTGTCTTTTGAATTCCTTGAAATTTACGCTTTTCCTTCCTACTTGCTTATGTTCTACGCCGGCAGAGCCCGGCCCCGCGCATACCTCAGCCGCCATTAGCCCCGACCAAAAACCAGGACGGGACCAAGGAGTGAGGGGCTACGTGACAAGTTAAGCTCCTGGGTCGCGATGCTCAGGAGTCCCCCTTGGCGCACGAACAGCAAGTAGGGAGGTGAGATGTGGGTGGATCTACAGTTCTACGTCTGCAGAGCCCGGCCCCGCGCATACCTCAACCGCCGTTAGCCTTTCGGAACTAAGGAGTGAGGGGCTACGTGACCAGTTAGGCTCCTGAGTCGCGATGCTCAGGAGTCCCCCTTGACGCTCAAACGGCCTTCGTACCTTGGCTCCGCTCGGGGAGAGACGCGCGACGAACTAGGCCCGGGGGGGCTGGCTGGGTGGCGTGTGTCTGGGCGTGACCCAGGCGCAGCCCCCGTGCCCAGCCACCTCGCGCGGCACTCCCGAGGGGAGGCGTTGTGATGAGGCTAGACACTGAGCTCTGGGCTCCCTGAGGTTGATGCGGCCCGGGGGCCACCCTCAGTTGTTTATCACTAGCGCGGAGCATAGCGCTTCCGTATGTGTACGGGCATAGCCGCTCCTCAGCAGTGTCGTCAGCCAGCGCGGAGCATGGTGCTTCCACTGGTACGTGGGAGGGGGCTCCCCTCCGGGAGGAGCCCCCGGGGCGTGTACAGCCCCGCCTTGACATGTGGCTGGCACGGTAGGGCCTGGCGAGGTGTATATGTGCACCCGTGAGCCAGCGCGGGACTCACGGGGCCCTACCTCTAGGCGGGTTGCGCCTGGCACTGGGCCTTATCTTGTGTTGTGTTCCTGCAAAATTGGTTAGATGCCGGCACTCTACGTCCTCGGGTCCCGGCCCTCGAGCTGGTCTCAGTCATCGCTGGTATGCCAGGTCGCGATGCCGTGGACAAGGCCAGAGGGTGAGGGCTGGAGAGCCAGTAAGAGCCCTGAGACGCGATGCTCAGGTACCCCCCCCCCCTTTAACGTGCAAGCGGTCGGCATGGAGAAGAAGAGGTGCTGTGGACCGGCATCAAATAATCAAGCATGGTTGGTCGAACGCATAGCCGGAAATAAACGCAAAAGGGATACATGCCGCTGGGTCTGGCCCGAGCGACTTGGGGATGATGCAGCCCGAGGGGCGCCCCCAACAAAGTAAGCTAACAACATGAAATAAAAGGGATACATGCCGCAGGGACGGACCCACGCGGCCTGGGAATAATGCAGCCCTGGGGGGCGCTCCCAGCTAGAAATGAAACTTGAAAGATGTCACCTGATGATGTTGAGGACGAAGGAGTGTTGGTGTAGCAGACTCGGTGGGCTGCGGAAGACGATCCTCACAAGCCCCCAGGCCCAGGGGCCTCGGGAGGCTCCGGAGGCGCTGGTGGCTCCTCGCGGACCATCTCCATCTCCGCCAAGGCTGCAGAACACCTGGCCTCTTGAGCCTCTATGATGCCCCTCATGAGGCGCTGGTACGTGGCAGCCGCGTTCGGCAAGCCGTAAGGCATGCAAACGTAGCTGTGAGGTGGACCTTCGCAGCGCCCCACTCGCGAGGGCCAGAGGCGCTCCAGAGAGGCGACTCGATTGAGCCCTGGTATGTCGATGCAGACGCGCAGCCCACCATCCTCGCCTGGATGGGGAGCCATAGCTGGTAGGCGGCGGCCGCCTCTCATGACTCTTGACTCCTGTAGCTCCTGAATGGCCTTGCTGACGAACTCCTGAGGGTCCGTCCCTCCTTGCCTTACTCCTTCTTGAGGGAAACGTGCTTCGAAACACGCCTCCACGTGGTGCCCAAGCGCCTCCCTCGTGACCTTAGCCAGGTCGGCGGCCCTCTAGGGGAGAGCCCCCGAGCCTTGCCTGAGGAGGGCGCCGGGCGCGCTTTCCTATGCGATGGAAGGAGGCTCCCCCTGGGCAGGCGCGGGCCCTGAGGGGCCTGCCTCCTGAGGGGTCGGGCCGGACGATGTCTTGTTCTTCTTAGGGGTGGTCTCAGGAAGCCTCCTGCTTCCGCGATCCGGGTCTTCCAGTGATGCGGCCTGAAAGGCTCGTTCCAGGGAACACACCGCGTCCTTCTCTTCACAGGGCACCGTGATGACTCCGCCACTTCCTGGCATCTTGAGGACGTTGTAGCCGTGGTGAGTTACGGCCATGAACTTGGCCAGCGCCGGGTACCCAAGGATGGCGTTGTACGGCAGGCGAATGTGAGCGATGTCGAAGTCGATGAGCTCGGTGCGGTAGTTGTCGCGTGCCCCGAAGGTGACAGGGAGGCGGACCTGCCCAATCGGGACCGTGGAGCCGTCGGTGACTCCGGAGAAAGGCTTGGTTGGCTAAAGCTGGTTGTAGGGCACTTGGAGATTGTTGAATGTTTCCACAGACAGGACGTTGAGCCCTGCCCTGCCATCGATGAGGGTCCTGGTGACCACCATGTTGCTGATGATTGGGGAACAAAGCATCGGGAGGACTCCGGCTGTGGCCGCACACTTGAGCTGATCCGCTGAGCTAAACGTGATGGCGCATGCCGACCACCTGAGAGGGCGCGTGGCTTCGAGCTTGGGGAGGACTGCATTCACTTCGCGGGCGAACTACTTGAAGATGTGCTAGGAGGCTGGGGCTTGATCCCCGCCCAGGATGCAGGCGATCGCGCGCGGCTCCTGGAAGCCCCCAGCCCCCTCGTCCTGATGGCGGTCCTCGTTTCTCCTTGGCTGCAGCGACAGCGGAGGGAGGACTACGTTGACTTGCGGGCGATCCTCGCGAGGCTGATCCCTCCAGTCTCCCTCGCGAGGCGGGTCTTGCCAGCGATCCTCGCGAGGTCGATCGCGCCACCCTTGGCGCGGGCCGTGGTCTTCCCAGCGTCCTGCGTTCCTTCCTCCTCCTCGACCGTAGCCCCGATCACTGCGGTCGGGACGATGGCCGATCCTTCCTTCTCACACGGCTCGGAGCTCTTGACACTCGTTGGTGTTGTGGGTGTGGAGGTCGTGGTACACACAGTACCGACTGCCCTTGGAAGATTCGGGCTGATCTCTGCCCCACTTGGTGTTTGGTTCTGCCACGAGCACGGCAGCCCCCTTGTGCTTCACATCCTTGGCCTTGGACTTCTTCTCTTCTGGGTCTGCGGCAGGCAGCTCGAGGAGGGAGAGATGCCCTTCCTCAGCCCTGGCGCACTAGGTCGCCAAGTTGAACAGCTCCAAGGAAGTGCACAGGTCTTCATGCATCGCCAGCTCCTCCTTCATCTTGACGTCGCGCACGCCGTCGGAGAAGGCTGAGATGATGGCCTCCTCGGTCACCTTGGGAATCTTGAGGCGTGCGTTGTTGAAGCGCTGGATGTACTTCTGCAGGGTCTCTCCAGGTTGTTGCTTGATGCAGCGCATGTCGCTCATGGCGGGTGGCCGGTCGCGAGTACCTTGGAAGTTGGCGATGAAGCGGGTGCGCATCTCGTCCCAAGAGGAGATCGTGCCTGGAGCCAGGTTCAGGAGCCAGGTGCGGGCCCCGTCCTTGAGCGCCATGGCAAACCAGTTCGCCATGACCTTCTCGTCTCCGTTGGCAGCTTCGATGCCCAGCTCATAGAGCTGGAGGAACTCCGCAGGGTCGGCCGTGTCGTCGTAACGAGGAGGCAGGTCTGGCTTGAACATGCCGGGCCACGCGACGCTGCGTAGCTCGATGGTGAAGGCATGGCAGCCTGCTGTGGCCACGGGAGGCCTTGGGTGATGGAGAGCTTGGTATTGCAGGTCCCCATGCGCTGCAGCTGGGAGCAGCGCGGGGTATTGACGTGTGGGAGCAGGAGCGTGGTCGCGACGTGCTAGAGCAGGGAGCGCCCGGGCAGCTTCTTGACGGCGAGGGACTTCTTGGCAGCTCTGCTCTTGCTGCGCTGGCACCTGACGGAGCGGGTTTCGCCCAGGGGCCACGCGCCTTGGAGCTAGGGCGCCTTCTTGAGGAGGAGGCGGCTAGGGCGCCCCCGGAGCTTCGTCGCCCGCGCAGGGCGGGTGCGGTGCAGCGGAAAGGACGGCGCAGGAGAGCCCCCTGCGGTGCAGACAAGCTCGGCGACGCTGTCGAGCCATTCTTCGTAGACGTCGTCGACGGGACGGTAGTGCAGGAGCTCGTTTGCCGCGATGAGCGCAGCTCGAGCCTCCATGGGTGCGCGGAGCGCGCGGGACGAAGAACCAGCTGGGGTGAGCGAGGGAGTAGCGGTGCAGCCGTCTTGCCGCACGGACGGATGCTGAGACGACGCTTGCTGCTCGTTTCCCGCCGGGCCGGTGGCGGCGTTGACGGCAGGTGACGGGGAATGGCGAGGACGCCCACTGACAGGAGCTGTCTGGGCGACGCGGGAAGACATGGATGCCATGGTCGGAGGAGAACAGGGTGGTGGAAGACGAATTCCGGCGCACCCCTACCTGGCGCGCCAAATGTCGGATTTCGGGTTCCGGCAGACCCTTGAGGTTCGAACACTGGGGTGCGCGGGGAGATTTCGCCTTCTACCTACCTGCACCCCACCGCCTCTCTAAGATCTAAGCTATGGAAAGAACAGCACAAGAGACACAGGGTTTATACTGGTTCGGGCCACCGTTGTGGTGTAATACCCTACTCCAGTGTGTGGTGTGGTGGATTGCCTCTTGGGCTGATGATGATGAGCAATACAAGGAAGAACAGCCTCGCGAGGGTCTGTTCTTGGCTGGGACGATGAACTGCTAGGAGGAGTTCAGTCACCCTTCTCTCTCTCTGCTTGGGCTCTACCAGATTTCTCGATGCCTCTACCCTCTCTCTGTCTCCGATCTGCCCTACCCTGGGGGTGGCTAGTCCTATTTATAGGCAAAGGCCCTGGTCCTCTTCCCAAATATTGAGCGGGAAGGGCGCCAACAATTGGCCATTTTGAAGGGGAACATCTGGTACACTTATCCTGACTAAAGTTGGTCTTCGCCTGCCAAAGGCTCTGGTGGTGACGCTGGCTTGGGCTCCACAATGACTTCCTCCCTGCCGTTGGGCTGGTCTTGGTCTTGTTGCACCGAAACGGGTGCCTTTTCTTGATGCTCTCGCCTGCGCTTGCTCCCTTTGCACTAAAGAGGAAAGGAGGACACTTCGCGGGCTGGCGCCCGCCTGGCGCCCTTGGTCGTCATGGCTTGCGTCACGGGCACCTCGTGAGGTACCCCGCCTTGATCTCTTTGCCTCCTCGCGAGCCAGCCTGATGAGGCCGTGCCTGAGGAAGCTCCGTGTCGTCCGCCCCGCGAGGCTTGGCCCCTCGCGAGGGTCTTGGGTCTGTGTTGATGAAGATGGGCCGTGTTGGGGCCCCCTTTGAGCCACGCCGCAGGCCGCAGGCAGGCAAGTCTGGGGAACCCCGTTCCCAGAACACCGACAGTAATGCAGAGTTTGTTACAACAAAGCAACAAGCATCATGTCTGGGTTGGTCCTATTTTTGTTCACTACCTAATGGGAAAAGAGAGCAATACAATAGCTTCAATTCAACATTTATTTAAAACAGTACCAATACAAGTAGCCAAGCATCTCAAAACACACTGCACGATCATGTGGATGAAGGCAAGTACCAACCTGTCATGACGCACACAAGATCACGTACGAATCTGCAAACACGAACAGGAAATCCAATCTCGTTTTGTGCAGTTGCACTGAAATCAAGCAAAGTCGTCGGTGTGATGTTTAAGTTTGCTATAGCAACAAGTTGAATAGATATCCCTGTTTTAACAGACAAAAAAGGAAACAATTACTAGCCATAAAGGAGGATGAAATAAATGGCGACAAAAAGAAGCATCTAACTTATCTTGATGGAAAACAAAGTAGGACAGTAGCATTTCTAAAACGGTTGCATTGATTCATATTAACATAGACATTCTCTTAAAACAACATTCGTTAAGAATGTAATTTACTTTTAACAGTGGCATTGCTTCAATTTTCCAGCAGCATTCTTAGATTAACGACAGCAAAATAGTTGTATGGGACATGGGACACGGGACATGCCAGCTCCATGTGCGTCCACACGTATAAATGGGTGATGCAGAGTATGTAGCCAAGCAGCATATCTTCGTTGGTCCCATATTTGTTCTCTTTTAACCTTTTTCCTATGTGAGGGCAGCAAATCTAGTCCTGCACAAACTACCCGACCCCCCAGTTTCTTCCCCTTTTCAACAAAGAGATCGGTTCATTACAGATGTGTGTACTGGGTTACCCCCCTTTTCCCTTTTCGACCAAGAAAGCGGCTGGATAGCCAGTCTATACTACTTTCCCTTGTAAGTGCATCTAGTGCCCCTTAGTGATTTTGGTGTATTGAAGACTTATAGGTTAAGTATCTAATGCGTCTATGAGTGTACACAGGTCTATAAGTCTATGAGGAGTTTGATATTTACAGAGAAAGGCGACCCCTAAAAATGAAGTTCTTCGACTGAAGACTTTGATATACTAAAGACTTTCTGAAGACTTTGAAAGTGAAGAAATTGGTGTGACCTCGAAGACTTGGTATTCATTCGAGGAACATGAAGCGTGAAGACTTTTGTTTTCGTAGTTTCATTTTCTCTTTCTTGAGTCATAGGAAACACCGTATTGTTAAAGGGGGTCGAGGAAATACTAAGGAGAAAATTTCCATGTGATGCTCAACTCAAATCCTACACCTACCAATCCCTTCGAGTGAAGCCATTGGAAATCTCATACAGTTCAGTCAAATTCTTTAGTGACAGAGACGCAGTTCTTCTGGTCACTGAGGACTTTGCTCTGACTGAGGAGTTAGGAATTCGCCAGTGCGAATTGCCTACACTGTGAGGAACATGATAGCCCTGAGGAATTTGTACCTCATATTTCCGACCGTTGTTGTGCTGCGCGCCAGCTGTCCCAAAATATCTTGTCCACATAACGGTCATATCATTGAAGGGCATTTATGTCTTATCATGTCGGGCTGCTCCCTAGGCTATAAATAGCCGCCCCCTACAACCACTAGCTGGTTGGCTGCTCCGTGATAACTTGACACTTGTCATTTGAGAGCAACCCATCCTCCGAGGACTTTGAGCAAAAATCATCAAGTGAGGAAAATCCAAACCCAAACCCAAAACACCTACAAACCCAAAGTGATTGAGCATCACTGAAGAGATTGATCCTGCGTGGATCTGACGCTTGTTACCTTTGAAGACTGTGCTTCTTCCAGACGGTTAAGCGTCAAGGTCTAGAGCATCCAAGAGGAATTGTGGATCGCCGAGTGACCAAGTCTGTGAAGGTTTGGAAGTCACCTGAAGACTTACCACGAGTGATTGGGCGAGGACTGTGTGTCCTTAGCTCAAGGAGAATACTGTGAGGACTGTGTGTCCGGGACTAGGTGTCCTCGAGTTTAAATACTCAGCCGCTCCAACTAGATGTACAACTGAGACAGCAGTTGGAACTGGTCTACCAAATCATTGTCTTCACCAAGCTTACTGGGTCTATTTCCTCAACACTTTCATTTCCTCATTACTGTGTTGTGTGTTTGTTCATATCTGTGTTTGAAGACTTTGACTGAAGACTTTCTCAATTTCCTCAGTTCAATTTCTTCAGTCTGTTTGTCTTCATCTTGTGCTATCCTGTGTTTAAGCTTTCTGCACTCTGAGTTTGTCTTCATTTCATCATGATGACCATGCATGTATTCTGCTATGTTTACCTCTGAGTACTTATTCCGCTGCTAATAGTTCTTCGCCAAGGAATTTCCTCACGAGCAAAATCCTCAGTGAAGAATTTCATAAAAATTGCCTATTCACCCCCCCTCTAGTCGATATAACGCACTTTCAATTGGTATCAGAGCAAGGTACTCCCTTGTTCTGTGTGATTTTGGTTTAACCGCCTGGAGTTTTAGTTATGTCGACCACAGGTATGATCAAGGTCTCTGCTGGGTGTCCTACCTTCGATGGGACGGACTACCCCTACTGGAAGAATAAGATGCGAATGCACCTTGAGGCAATTGATAACGATCTCTGGTACATTGTGGAAAATGGTGTTCCCTCCGTCTCACCCTCACTGAACGCTACCGATGTGAAGAGATTCAAGCAACTCGATTCCCAAGCGAAGAATATCATATGTGGCCATCTAAGTAAGGGTCAGTATGGTAGAGTGAGTGCTTTGGAGACTGCTAAGCTTATCTGGGATAGGCTGTCCAAAGTCAATGAAGGAGTTTCAACTCAACGTGACTCTCGAGTTGATGTTCTTCGCAATCTCTTCAACCGCTTCAAAAGACTCGACAATGAGAATGTTCAGCAAACCTTCGATCGCCTCACTGACATCTCAAATGAGCTGCAAGCACTTGGTGCCACTGACATCACCGACCATGAGGTGGTGAAGAAATTGCTGAGATTGCTTGATTCCTCATTTGACACTCTGGCACTGATGATACAAGAACGTGCTGATTACAAGTCACTTGACCCTGCTGATATCCTCGAGAGGCTAAATACTCATGAGTTCCAGCTTGCTGAGAAGAGAGATCTCTATGGTTCGAGCTATGGCAGATCACGTGCACTGAAGGCCAAGGTAGTATCTGATTCCGAAGATGAAGACTCTGGTAGCAGCCTTGGAGATCCTGAAGAACTGAGTCATGATCTAGCACTGCTTGTGAAGAAATTCCAGAAGTTCTCAAGACGTGGTCGCTTTGGAAAACCCTCAAGGAGCAATGATTCCTCATCCAGTGACTATAAGAAAAGGCTTTGTCACAAGTGCAAGAAACCAGGCCATTACATTCAAGATTGTCCTCAGTGGGAAAAGGAATCAAAGAAGAAGAAATACAAGGATTACGGTTCTGATGATGCGAAGAAAAAGAAGAAATCCTCAAAATCTTCATCATCAAAATCCTCGAAGTATTCGTCTCACAAGAAGAGCAGCTCCAAGAAGCCTCGGGCATTCATTGGCAAGGAAATGGACTCTGAGGCTGAATCTGAAGAAAATGAGGAAGAGGAACAATCTGAAGACTCCGAGTCTGGTGTGGCGAGCCTAGCCCTCGCTACTGCGTTCGTCAGCAAGCCCGTCTTCACCTCTGAAGAAAATGATCTCACCAACAAGGCTGATGAAGGCAGTGATGACTACGCTCCCACCTATTGCTTCATGACAAAGGGTGCCAAGGTACTCAAATACGCCTCCTCTGAATCTAGTGAGGATGAATCTGATGAAAATCTTAAGCCTAGCTACTCTAAACTTGCTAAGATTGTTGTGCAACAACAAAAGGCTTTTGAAAAGGTTCAAAACATGCTAGACAAAAGTGATGATATGTTGGGTGAAGAATTGGATCGCACTAAGGCCTTAACTGAAAATCTTCAGAGACTTCAGACCAGGTTTGACAACCTTCAAAGTCATCATAACACTCTCTTATCTGATCATGAGAAGCTTTCTTATGAATATCTTCAAAAGAAGCAAGATCTTGAGAAGCTAAGAGTGAGTTATGAAGATCTTCAGAAGGAGCGCGATTCATTACTTGCTCAACAAATCAGCGCTGCTCAGGAAGAATTTATTCCTCCATGTTTGAAATGCATTGAACGAGAATCTGCTAATTCTTCACCTGAATGTTCAAATGCTTCTAATGTTACAAATTCTTCACCTGTCTCTGCTATCGCTAATTCCTCATTTGGGGACATTGCTAGTATTACTGACGATGCAGGGCTGAAGGAATTGTACATGACAGGCATGTACAAAAGCCTCAAAGGGCATCAGACTCTTTGTGATGTGCTTAAAAAGCAGATCCTCAACAGGAACCCTAGGAAAGAGGGTATTGCCTTTGAGAGAAAACTCAATGCTGATGGTACATATTGGAAGCCTGAGCAGTACCCCAAAACCTCATGGGTTGCTGCAAAGGGACCTCCAGTTGATCCATCTAATTTATCTGGCTATACATGTGAATCTTCTCATTCTTCTGATGAGTCATTTGACTCCAACTATAAACTGTTCAAAAATCAGAATGGTGAAGTATTTGCTAGATATGTTGGCACTAACTGCAGGAATGAATCTCCTATGAAGAAAATCTGGGTTCCCAAAAGGTGCCTTGAAAGTCTTCAGGTGAATGTCCTCATGACACCACCTGTGAAGAAAAGGAACCCCGGATCAAATTCCTCATATGGACCAAACTCTTCATATGGATCCAAGTCCTCATACGGACCAAATTCCTCAAGAGGATCAAATTCCTCACATGGATCAAAGTCCTCATATGAACATCATCGTGCTAACAACTCTGTTTCGCAGGGAAGAGCCAAGGGCTATGAATATGAGCATTATTCTTCAAATTATTATGTTCATAAGTCCTCGAAGAATTTCTCTGCTTATTCATATGCTTACCCTAACCCCTCTTATGTGAAACGAAATGGTTTGGCTGCTTTGCCACCATTCTCATATGGAGCTCGCAGAGTGATGAACTCTTTGCCACCCCTTCAGATGTGGGTGGTGAAGAAAAAGAACTAATCTCTTATGCAGGGTCAGGTCTCCAGACGCATTGTAATGTCTGAAGAATTTGTTGGGGACCTGACAAATTGCCTGAAAGGACGCAGGCTAACCATGATGAAATGAACTTTCATTTCACACGTCCTCCCTCTGTTTTATCTGTTCTACTGCTTGATGAAATTGATCTGATGAATTGTGATATCATATTCTTCACTGCTGAAGTATATGAGGTCGTAAGTTGCACTAATTCATCTGCAGGATGATCAACCCAAAGCCACTGAGTGGGTACTTAATAGTGGGTGTACAAATCACATGACTGGTGACAAGAATCTTTTGATGGATGCTCCCTTATAATCGTCACATATGAAGCATATCATCTTCGCTGATAAAAGCAAAAGTCAGGTATTGGGTCTAGGTAAAGTTGCTATCACAAAGGATCGACACATGGACAAAGTCATGCTTGTTGAGTCCTTAGGATACAACCTTATGTCTGTCTCAATGCTTTGTGATCTTGATATGGTTATTGTCTTTGGCAAGTATCGGTGTGTTGTGATTATGGAAGCTGACAATTCCAAAATCTTCGAAGGCTTTAGGAGAGGAGACTTGTATATTGTTGATTTCTCTGCAGATTCACAACCAGCCATGTGCCTACTTGCAAAAGCTTCAGAAGGATGGCTATGGCATCGACGACTTGGTCATGCAGGCATGAGGAATTTGAACACGCTTGCGAAGAAGAAGCATGTCATTGGCATTGAGAATGTCAAATTCCTCAAGGATCACTTGTGTGGTGCTTGTGAAGCTGGAAAGATGACAAAGGCCAAGCATCCAGCGAAGACTATCATGACCACCACTCGTCCATTTGAATTGCTTCACATGGATCTCTTCGGTCCTAATCATTATTCCTCTGTTTCAAATGAATCATCTCAATATGGCTTTGTTATTGTTGATGATTACTCTCGTTATACATGGGTACACCTTGTCTCTTACAAAACTAAATTGCAGGAAGTCTTCAAACGATTTTCCTCGAGGGCTTCAACCAACTTTGGTGTGAAGATCAAGCACATCAGAAGTGACAATGGCACTGAGTTCAAGAATTCGGGTCTCGATGACTATCTTGATGAACTTGGTATTACTCATGAGTTATCTGCTCCTTATACTCCTCAACAGAATGGCGTCATGGAGCGCAAGAACAGGACTCTTGCTGAGATGGCTCGCACTATGCTCGATGAGTACAAAACCCCTCGTCGTTTCTGGGTCGATGCAATTGATACTGCGTGCCATATCATCAACAGAGTATATCTTCACAAATTCTTCAAGAAGACTGCATATGAACTCCTCACTGACAAAAAACCCAATGTGATTTATTTCAAAGTCTTCGGTGCTAAATGCTGGATTAGAGATCCTCATCACAACTCTAAGTTTGCACCGAAAGCACATGAAGGTTTTATGCTTGGTTACGGAAAGGACTCGCACACCTACAGAGTCTTCAACAATGTTCTTCACAAGATTGTTGAAACTGTAGATGTGCGGTTCGATGAAACTAATGGCTCACAAAGAGAGCACCTACCTTCTGTGTTAGATGAACCAGCACCTGAGGATTCTATCAAGCATAAGGCTACTGAAGATGTCATTCCTACTGAAGAATCTGCTGAAGAATTCATTCCAGAACGTGAAGAACATCGAGCTGATGCACCTGAAGAAAATGCTGAGGAAATTGATGCTGAAGAAAATGCTGATCAAATTCCTCAACGACAACCAGCTCATCCTCGCGTTGCAAAAGAAGTGCAAGTGGAGAAGATCATCGATGACATTAGAGCACCAGGTCCTCTCACACGCTCAAAAGCTTCACATCTATCTAACTTTTGTGGGCACTTTGCTTTTGTCTCTATCATAGAGCCCACTAAGGTAGATGAAGCATTGCTGGAGCCTGAGTGGATTCAGGCCATGCAAGAAGAATTACATCAGTTCAAGCTCAACAACGTATGGGAACTAGTCAATCGTCCGATCCTCGCAAGCATAACATCATTGGCACAAAGTGGATCTACCGCAACAAGCAAGATGAAAATGGTGTTGTGGTGAGGAATAAGGCACGACTAGTAGCTCAAGGCTACACACAGGTTGAAGGAATTGATTTCGATGAAACTTTTGCACCTGTTGCTAGACTTGAGGCTATTCGCATATTACTTGCTTATGCTAACCATCATGATATCATCTTATATCAAATGGATGTGAAAAGTGCATTCCTCAATGGTAAGCTTGAGGAAGAAGTATATGTTGCTCAACCCCCAGGTTTTGAAGATCCAAAACATCCTGACAAAGTCTTCAGACTTAATAAGGCCCTCTATGGCCTCAAGCAGGCCCCACGGGCGTGGTATGATACATTGAAGGAATTCTTCATGAAGAAAGGCTTCACACCCGGTTCACTCGATCCCACTCTCTTTACTAAATCTTATTATGGTGAACTGTTTGTGTGCCAAATATATGTTGATGATATCATCTTTGGCTGTACTGACCAACGTTATAGTGATGAATTTGCTTATATGATGAGTGAAGAATATCAAATGTCTATGATGGGAGAGTTGAAATTCTTCTTAGGTCTTCAAATTCGTCAACAGCGCAATGGCATATTCATATCTCAGGAGAAATATCTCAAGGATGTCCTGAAGAAATTCGGCATGCAAGATTGCAAAGGCATCAAAATTCCTATGCCCACAAATGGTCACTTATGCACTGATGAAAATGGTACTGACTTCGATCATAAGGTATACCGCTCCATGATTGGCTCTTTATTGTACTTATGTGTATCTAGGCCAGATATAATGCTTAGTGTTTGCATGTGTGCCCGATTTCAAGCTGCACCGAAGGAATCACACCATAAGGTTGTGAAGCATATTCTTCGATATCTAGCTCACACACCAACACTAGGACTATGGTATCCCAAGGGCTCGGATTTTGATCTCATTGGATATTCAGACTCTGACTATGTTGGTGACCGTGTGGACCGCAAGTCAACATCTGGTACTTGTCATTTCCTCGGACGATCCTTGGTCTGTTGGTCCTCGAAGAAACAGAACTGCGTATCACTGTCTACTGCTGAAGCTGAGTACATTGCTGCTGGTTCTTGCTGTGCTCAACTGCTATGGATGAAGTAAACACTCAAGGACTATGGCATCAACGTGAAGAATGTGCCTCTCCTCTGTGACAATGAGAGTGCCATCAAGATTGCTCACAACCCAGTTCAGCACTCGAAGACAAAGCACATTCAGATTCGTCATCATTTTCTTCATGATCATGTGTTGAAGGGCGACATTTCTATTGAGCATGTGAAGACTGCAGAACAGCTAGCCGATATCTTCACTAAGCCCTTGGATGAGAAGAGATTTAGCAAGTTGAGGTGTGAACTAAATATCTTAGAATCTTCGAATGTACTTTGAAAAGGCACTCATCCTAACACTTATGCAAAATTAATGACTTAGATGTGCAACACATGACGAAACGTTTTTCTTCAATCAATGAAGAATAACACTCTAAGTGTGAAGAAATTAATGAAGAATTTGATTCTCAGAACCCTACGACAATTGTACGCGGTGTCTGAAATCATCATTCTTATACGGTGGGTCACGCCACCACAAAAGTTGAAAATCTTCAGTTTGAGTTTTTCCTCAACTTTTGAAATTCTTCAGTTTTTCAAATTCTTCAAACTTTGCAAAGTCTTCACTTGTGCCATCATGTTTCTTCATTGGCTATATATACATATATATGACTTTATGTCCTCTACAGCATTCACTTATAGCTATTTCTTCAAGTTGGACTTTCTGCTAAGTGAATGTGATCGGACCCTTCCCCTCTATGCTATACTCAATCCAATCTATTCACAAATTCTTCATGTGCGTTCTATTTGAAACTCGTTCAAATTCTTCACTGTGTCCTTGTCAGCTGAAGAAATTGCGAACGGAACGTTAAAACTAATCTTATCCAAACTTTCGGTTTTGCCGCCCAAACCGTTCCGCATCCCAAGATGCATTATTTTATCCACCCATGATCTTACACGATCTCCACTACACGGTACGTGGGTGACACATGTCGCGAGAAGGAGAATAGCCAGGGGCACGTTTGTCCCAAATCTTCGGGCGAGCAGTTTTTCACCGTGGCTATAAATACCCCTGTCCCCTTCCTCACTTCTTTTACCCCGCTCGATCTCACTCTCCCGCTCGAGCTTCCGAACCCTAGCGCCGCCGCTACTCCATCGTCGCCTGTGAGGAAGAGCTTCACTACCTCGACCTCGTCGCCGTTGTACTCGCGCCGACCGCGGAAATCTTCACCTCCGCCGCTGCTGTAGACATCTTCCTCCGCCAAGTTAGGGCGTGGAAGATCTACATCGACGAACTTCCCTGTTTCAACTCACAGTTCGTCGTGTTCTTCGTCTCAGGGTAATTAAAAGCTACTTTTACTGCCCTCTTTGATTTGAAATTTTTCTACAAAATCTTCAAAGGTGTTTTATGCTTCAAATCCTCACACACAAAACACCTCACAAGTTATTTGTTCTTGATTCATTTCCCTAAGCATCAATTTCTTCAAAGATTCCTCAATTATGTGGATCTTCGAACTATACAACTCTGGAACCTAAGATATAAAGCGCTTAGTGAAATTCCTCAAGACGCATCTGGTCAAATTCCTCAAACTTGTTCTTTATGGAAAACCCTCTGAGAACGCATATGACCTCTTCAAATTCCTCGCAACTATACTCTGTTCATAGGTACACATGTCCGCTGCTGAATCATTAGGTTCTCATCAACTTAACTCATTTGCAGCGTTCCTCGAAGAAAAGTTGCATACTTATTCAGAGAACTCAATTGTTCAAATTCCTCAACTGAAGAAAATGTCTGAAGGTAAAAGGCCACAGAAAGGAGGAAAGAGGCCTGAGGTTATGACTGCATTTGAAATCCCTGAGGATATTTATAAAGATTACTGCACGCCTGATGAATCCAAATTTGGCAAAGAAGATAAAAATCAGCGCAAGGTGCGCATCCAAAGGATTGAAAGGAGATGGGCACGTGAATGGAGGGAGTACAGGTATGTCACTCCCAAGTACGTGAAGAAATTCGCACTGAACCCTCCATGCCCAAGAGCCCCATTGGCACCTGGCCAAGTGGCTGATCCCACTAGCATCAAGCGTGGTGAGGAATTTCCTATCGAATGGGCCAAGCACCAAGCTAAATTGGCAAGGCAAGCCAGAGAAGCAGTGAGGAAATTTAATGAAGACTCTGCTGCTGCTGCTGCCACTGAGGCCTCTGTCAAGCCGAGGAAATCAATGCCCAAGAAGCCCGCTCGCAAGCCAAGTGCTTCACCAGCAATGCCCTCACGGCCAAGTTCCTCTGCAATGCCCTCACGGCCAGACACCTCAAAATCTTCAAAGCAAATTCCTCATGCTGCTCCTGCTCCACCAAAAACCTCAGCACCTCCTCCACAATCCTCAGCTGTCCCGACAAAGTCCTCAGCACCTGTGCATCTGGCCTCGTGCCAAAGGACTACTGGCGTCTCTATCGCCTCTGGTGTCTCAGCTAGTTCCTCAGCTGCACCAAGTTCCTCAGCTGGACCCTCTATGCTGAAGAAAAAGGCTACTGTTGGACGTGGTAATCGCCCAAGTCCTAAGAAGAAGCAGGTAGTCTTCACTGTACCATCTGATGATGATGAAGCTGATGAAGAAGAACTTGCTGAAATCATCAGGGACCGCCAAGAAAGGGCTGCTAAAGCCAAAGGCACACCTGTGCCACTGCTGCTGGATCCAAGGGCGATCCTCGATTACATTGATCTCTAGCATAAGGATCCCAACACACCTATGTCTGACTTCAAGCTGACACCTGGCCAAAGTCACATGTTGACTCACTTCATCCAAGAGGAGAAGTGGAAATATGATAGGGCCAGAGAGATCAAGAAATCACAGTATCGCAAAGAGAAGCTGCTGAAGAAAAATGTTGTCAAGATGACACCTGAGGAACTCGTCAAGATGCAGGCTGAAATCAAAGCCCTCGGCGACAACTTTGATTCTTTCTATGCTAATTGGCAAGGAGCCAAGGTCAGAGTTGTGAAGCTGACTGATACTTTCACCAAGGGTGCAGCCTCAACACAACAACAAGTTCCTCACGCTGAAGCATCTGTTCAGCAAACTGAAGAACATGCCAGCACCGCTGATGAAGTTCAGGCTGCTGAAGAAAATGCCAGTTCCAGGGCTGATGACTCGACTCCAGCCACTGAAGAAATTGCCAGGGCATCCACTAGTGGTGCGCCTGAAGAAACTGACGAAATCAGGGCAACTGCATCAGTTGCGCCTGAGGAAAATCAACCAGATTCCTCAGCTCCACCTGCGCCTACTCCAACTCCTATTCTTCCTTCTGCACTAGATGTGAAGAAGACCAAGGCTGCAGAGCGAGCTGCAGTGAAGAAAAGGAAGGCATCAAATGCTTCAGCATCTTCAGCTCCCAAGAAGATGAAGCCGATGACTAGCTCGTTTGCAAATCCCATTGATGCTATTCCTATCTCATCCATGCCATCAAAGGACCTTGTTCCTTTTGGTGAAGATTATGTGATCCCAAGTGGATCAGATGAAGAAACTCAATCTGCTGCTTCCTCAGAGCAGATTGATGAAGAAATTGAAGTGGATGCAATCCCTTCAACCCCACTGGTCTCATCACAAATGCCTCAGTTTGATGCTGAAGAGGCTGGTGTTGAAGAAATTGATGATGAAGATGTGGATATTGGAAGCACAACCCCGTTGATGAATGACGACTTTTGGGAAAGTCAGCACCCCAATTCCCCACTCTTCACCCCACTGCAGCAAATTCCTCACTCCCCTGCACCAACTGTTCCGATGGGCTCTGAAGAAACTCATCCCACTGCATCCGTGAATGAAGAAATTCCAGCCACTAGTGCTGAAGAAACTGCTGCTGAAACTGAAAAGGTGACTGCACCTGAGGAGGAACCAGAAATTCCTCAGCCTGAAGAACCTGAGATTGTGATTCCTGAGGTAGTGATGCAACTCACTGACACTCCTCTGCCCAAGCCAAAGGATCCGTTCTCAAAGAAGCAAAAATTCAAGGCTGAAGACTTCTTTGGTGAGCACGTGTTCTTCACTGAATACAACCCCTATGACTCTGCTCGCATAAGGAAGAGGTGTTTCTGGACAGCAAGCCAAGCAAATTTCTATTCCTTGGTGCTTTTCAACAAGGACAAAGTCTTCGACCATGCACATATTCCTCACGTGGATATGGAGTCAATGTCGTGCTTCACGCCAGTCCTCAGTGTTCTTCACGACGCTGGGCTACTCAACTTCTGCACTGACATCTGCGATTGGAATGAAGAACTCATTCTTCAGTTCTATGCAACACTGCACATCACCGGCAATTCTGAAGATGTGAATTCATGGGTTTTGGACTGGATGACTGAGAACACACATCATAAGGCCCCAGCATCTGAATTGCTTCGTGCCCTTCCTCTGAGTCCACCCAATGAAGATGCACGTTGTATTTACAACGAACCTAAACTTTCAAATCACTATATGCAAGTGCTCATGAAGCCTTTGAAGCCAGGGCAGGCCCCTCGAACCACATTCCTCGTCAAGGAATTGTTGTATGTGCCAAGGACTGTCTATCGCATTCTGACGAAGACAATGAGTCCCATCAAAGGCCACGATTCAACTGATGAAGAAGTCGTTGGCATCATGAAGAATATGCTTTTCAACATCATTCATGGCGTTCCCATCAACTTCCATGATTTCTTCATGAGGACTCTGGCCAACATTGCTATGTCACCATTTGAGTTGAAGCCTTATGCACCTTGGATTATGAGATTCATCGGGACAAGGTCTTCACTCAACTACAAAGTTGAAACTCTCAACCACTGCAGCTACTTGCCTCCCATTGAAGTCCTCAAAAGGACATTTTCCTCAGCTGAAGAAAATGGCAAGGCCACTGCTGTGATCGATGAAGGTATTCGTCCATTGGATGGTCAATTTCGCAAGGCCGCATCATATTCCACCAATGATGACTCTGCCACACATGACACTGCCGCCAACACTACCAAGCCAAATCCTCAAGCCACAGCACCCAGGGTGATGACTGATCGTGAGTTACTCCTTAGTCTTCATCAAAAGGTTGATCGCAATCACAAATGGGTCAAGCGTCAGTTTGGTTCAATTCTTCACAACATGACTTCCACACACAATGCAGTGAAGAAAAACCACTACTACCTTCATGAAACCCTCAACCGCACCTGGGTTGTTCTGTCTCAAGTCTACAGCGCTGCTGATCTGAAGAAAATGGGTCTCAATGAAGAATTTGCCTGGTCTGCACCTCCTCCGAAGAAATACAAGAAGGTCCCAGTTCCTTCTTTGGTGGCCAGTTCATATTCTTCATCACGCGACACTGATGAAAATGAAGACTTGGACGACACTGCGGCAGGCCCTACATCAACGACCGACCCCCACAACGCTGGCGCTCCTTCATCAACTTGAATATCTTCAGGGGCGTTAGTCCTCAGTTTTGATCCTTTTGGTCATTTGATGACAAAGGGGGAGAAATCTGAGTTAGTCTTCAAGAGGGTCTATAATAAGGGCGTTCTTTTTATCTGCTAAGTTACAACTCTCGTTCTTCCGAAACTTTTATTGGATCGAGTTGTAATCTTAAACCCGATGATGCGCTAATACTTTTGTTGCACTATGCTTTGATACTTTTGATACGCTACTCTGCATGCTTATTCCTCAATAATATTATCGCACGCATGCTGAATTACATCAGGCACCATATTTCATCATGCATTTCAAGTTCTTCTTATTATATGTCAAATGCATGTATGAATTACAAGATATAGGGGGAGATCTCCATGATTCAACTCTTCAAGTGTGCATTGCTTCAAAAGCAAAATTCCTCACTATGCACATCTTCAGGGGGAGTCCTTCTATATCTTGCAATCAAATTCCTCAATATCAGTATATACACTTCATATATTTATCCCCGTTGAAAACTTAACCTATGTTGTCATCAATCACCAAAAAGGGGGGGATTGTAAGTGCATCTAGTGCCCCTTAGTGATTTTGGTGTATTGAAGACTTATAGGTTAAGTATCTAATGCGTCTATGAGTGTACACAGGTCTATAAGTCTATGAGGAGTTTGATATTTACAGAGAAAGTCGACCCCTCAAAATGAAGTTCTTCGACTGAAGACTTTGATATACTAAAGACTTTCTGAAGACTTTGAAAGTGAAGAAATTGGTGTGACCTTGAAGACTTGGTATTCATTCGAGGAACATGAAGCGTGAAGACTTTTATTTTCGTAGTTTCATTTTCTCTTTCTTGAGTCATAGGAAACACCGTACTGTTAAAGGGGGTCGAGGAAATACTAAGGAGAAAATTTCCATGTGATGCTCAACTCAAATCCTACACCTACCAATCCCTTCGAGTGAAGCCATTGGAAATCTCATACAGTTCAGTCAAATTCTTTAGTGACAGAGACGCAGTTCTTCTGGTCACTGAGGACTTTGCTCTGACTGAGGAGTTAGGAATTCGCCAGTGTGAATTGCCTACACTATGAGGAACATGATAGCCCTGAGGAATTTGTACCTCATATTTCCGACTGTTGCTGTGCTGCGCGCCAGCTGTCCCAAAATATCTTGTCCACATAACGGTCATATCATTGAAGGGCATTTATGTCTTATCATGTCGGGCTGCTCCCTAGGCTATAAATAGCCGCCCCTACAACCACTAGCTGGTTGGCTGCTCCGCGAGAACTTGACACTTGTCATTTGAGAGCAACCCATCCTCTGAGGACTTTGAGCGAAAATCATCAAGTGAGGAAAATCCAAACCCAAACCCAAAACACCTACAAACCCAAAGTGATTGAGCATCACTGAAGAGATTGATCCTGTGTGGATCCGACGCTTGTTACCTTTGAAGATTGTGCTTCTTCCAGACGGTTAGGCGTCAAGGTCTAGAGCATCCAAGAGGAATTGTGGATCGCCGAGTGACCAAGTCTGTGAAGGTTTGGAAGTCACCTGAAGACTTACCACGAGTGATTGGGCGAGGACTGTGTGTCCTTAGCTCAAGGAGAATACGGTGAGGACTGTCTGTCCGGGACTAGGTGTCCTCGAGTTTAAATACTCAGCCGCTCCAACCAGATGTACAACTGAGACAGCAGTCGGAACTGGTCTACCAAATCATTGTCTTCACCAAGCTTGCTGGTTCTATTTCCTCAACACTTTCATTTCCTCATTACTGTGTTGTGTGTTTGTTCATATCTGTGTTTGAAGACTTTGACTGAAGACTTTCTCAATTTCCTCAGTTCAATTTCTTCAGTCTGTTTGTCTTCATCTTGTGCTATCCTGTGTTTACGCTTTCTGTACTCTGAGTTTGTCTTCATTTCATCATGATGACCATGCATGTATTCTGCTATGTTTACCTCTGAGTACTTATTCCGCTGCTAATAGTTCTTCGCTAAGGAATTTCCTCACGAGCAAATTCCTCAGTGAAGAATTTCATAAAAATCGCCTATTCACCCCCCCCCTCTAGTCGATATAACGCACTTTCATCCCTCCCTCCTTTCCTCATTGAACCACGTCCTAGATTCATGCTCCATCCCACCGCACCCTTCTTTCCTCTTTGAACCAAGACCTAGATTCGACTACAGAATCGAAAAAGATCCGCATGCAGCTAGAGCAATGACGGTTTCAAAGAAACTTATACCTTAGGGTCGTCGGGATGTGGCAAGGCGTGCGGCGGGAGGCCAAATCTGCCCACACTACGTACGACAGCAAGGAAGAAGGGGTCGGTGGCCCTCCCGCACATGCGCTGGGTGAAAGAGAATAGCGCAGCAGGCAGTGGATTGCCTCCCTCACCAAAGGCGGTAGAGTGAATGCTGCACCTCCTCCCCTTCCCGGTGCGACGGGATCCGGACGCCTCCTTCACCAGCTGTGAGGGGGGAGAGAGAGACAGAGGCCACAATGCAGTCTTGTTTAGATCCGGTGAAGAGGGTGAGAGACTGTGAATATAGCAAACCCTAGCAAAGGAACGCTGAGCCTCCAGCGTGTGTGTGTGTGTGTGTGTGTGTGTGTGTGTGTGTGTGTGTGTGTATGTAGTGCAGCGAGAGTGTGGAGAGTGCAAACCCTAGTGAACAAGCGTTGAGGCTCCAGCTTATATAATTTACTACATATATATTGTATTACAGACTGAGCTCTGGTGCCTTAACTGCACCTGCCTTTGGCTGTATGATAGGTGGGCCAGCCACATTTTGGGCCCACCTGTCATACACCCAAAGGCAGGTGCACTAAGTCAATGAAGCTGCGTCCATATAGTACTCGTGTATACTACTAATATATAGCGGAGTGGTATTCTTATTCTCTCCATAACAATCATTTTAAATTGTGTAAGTACGAAACGAAACTCTTTATTTAACGTGCCAGTGAAGAAAACTACTACTACTTCCAATGAACTAAACGATCCCGCGTCCTGGTTGCACTTCCTGTCCTTCACGTGCGGTACACTACCCTCCCTTAAGTGAACAACCACACATGCGCCAAATTATCGGAAACGTGTGAGAGTGTGTACAAATAAAGAATTTTAATTTCAATTATCGGAAAGGTTTGAGAGTATGTACAGTTTGCCCTCTCTCAATAATTATGGTTTGTTGTGTTCGGCCTAAACTTGGTCAAACTTTACAAAGTTTGACTTCAGTCAAATCTAATATGCGGAGTAAATAAAAATGGAGGGTTACTACGTCCATCCGGATTTTTAGTCCACACCATTTTTTCAATCAAAGTTAATAGCTGGACAAATAAAATTACAGGGGAGCTGAAGACAAAGTTGTGAGAAGGCTTAGAAATCAATACAAAACTTATGCTCTTAGTACCAACGTCGATCCTTCTTTGAGGAAACATTTGGTTCATAGCCAATTGTGTGATAAAATTGCACCAATGTGAAAGACGACTGCGTCTCCAACGCAACCAAGCAAAGAGCACTGATGGAAGACAGCTTGTTTTTCGTCGAAAACCGATCATCTTCATCAGCCGATGCAACCATGAGGCGGAACCATGAGCATCGATAGGTCATCGTGGTGATGCATCATCCATTTGGCATCAAGTTTTGGTGAGGCACCTATGAAGTTCGACAAATCCTCACTGTGGTCTGTTTCTTCTCATTAATCAAGCTCGAGGAAGGAAGAACCACGTGGCAGAGGACAGTGAGGCGGAACAACAATGGCCATCCAATTTTGTGCAGTTCCACTAAAATTGACGAAGACATGCCCGGGTATGGAGATACGCATCGCTGTTTGCAAAAATATAAAAAAGGGATATAGTGTTGTTACTTTGTTTTGGTAGTGGTACAAGATTAACAACGACATCTGAATTGTCACTAAGAATTAATAAAAGTACACCAACAAACAGAAGCATCATGATTATCTTGATGGGAATTAAACCAGGATACCCGAGAAACAAAAGCATTTCTTCATTTAACCAGTGATAGTATTAGATTAGCAGCAGCAATAGGAGCATATGGACAATGACCACACAACCACCATGTACTTTTTGTCGAAACAACATGTATACCTCCACCGAGGCATAAATCAGGACAACTTTTCGAGTGGCATTTCCTCTATAATAGTAGGTGATGTTGGACCAGCCGACGAACCCTAGCTAGTACACATGAGGAGCTAGGGAGTAGTCACATAGAAGAAAACCCGCATGCAGCAACCTAGGGAGCTGGACCAGTACAAGAAGTTATACCTCAGGTGGGCGAGATGTTGCTTAGGCGGGCGGGCGGGATCTGCCCACACGACGGCAGCGAACAAGGGCGTGGAGGACCTTCATCTGCGCCAACGCCGGCTCCGAGAGGATGGTGCGCATCGGCTTCCTCCATCACCGACGGCGACAACGTCAATGCTGCACCGCCTCACCTCCCGCAGCGGACGGGATTCGGCCGGATCTATGACCACCAGTGAGGAGAGAGATAGAGTGGACATTGTCATCTTTTTGATATGGAGAGGGTGAGAGAGCGAGACGCGAGAAACCCTATCAAACAAGAGGCTATATATACAATGGAGTAAAAAAAATCTCTCCACAGCAGTGGTTTTAAATAGAATACGCGCGTTCCCGGAAAAAAAGAAACGAAAATTGACCAAGAAAGAAAACTCAATCAAAAACACGCCCCCGCTTCCAGGTCACGAGAGTCGTCGCGCACACACACATAGACATAGACATGCATATCCGTGTTTACGTAAAATTCCATCTCCAATCATATTTGTCCAACTGGCACATTATTTACGTTGTTAATTATATACACAGCAATATTAATGTACAACATCTCTTGTTTGCGGACAACCGGACCGCTGCCACGCCCGCTCCTGACCAACCCGAACCCTCTTCATCACCCGCGCGTGCTTCCCGCCCGAAACGGTCAGTGCCGCATTCATGCCCGGCCAGAGCGGACGCGACCTCTCACTAGAGCCGGCATTGAAGCAGCACGCCGGCCGAGAGAGCGTCGCCTGTGCCGCTTCCTGGTGCACGCGATTGCTCCGTGTTCAAAGGTCGCAATAGCCAGCCACAACATGCATGTAAAAGGTTCTTGGGAGTCCATGCTACAGCTAGTTGTCCTCCCCCAACTCGTCAATCTCTTCTAGTAGTGCTAGTACTCCATGGTGCGATCCATCGACAAGCAAGCGGGAAAGTTATCGTATACTCGCTTTGCGGAGAGTGGCATGCCGAGCGACCGTGTGGGGTGGAGCCGTGGAGGAGGGTGAGACACGAACATGACAGACGTGATTTAAACGTTGGTTTTGCTCGATGGCGCAATCCAACGAAATGAAATGTTGGTTTCTCTCCGTTTCCATTTTTCTCCGGAAAAACAGAAACTTTCCACTCCATTTTCATTCCTACTCCAAGGTTGCCCCGTTACAACATTCTATCAAATACAAAGGGAAACTAACACGCATGCTGATGCATCTCAATGATTCATAGATCATAACCAATTTTTACTTCACAACTAAAGACAAAAGTTGTGAGAGCGTGTACAAAAGAAAAATTACTGATGGGGTCACTACGACTTAAACCCTAAACCCTAAACAAGATTTAATTTCCTGGCTAGGTAGAACCTGTCGAAGGAAAGACGGCTGGCACCCTCAGATCATAAGATGCTTTTGTGCAGTTCCAGTAAAATCGAGCTGAGCATCCCTGATGGCAAAGATATTGAAGAAGTGTGATTAGAATAATAGTACTGGCACTAGTTCATGAGACGTAAACTCATCACAAATAGAAGCCGGTAGAAGTAGAGAAAGATCGACATGGAGATGGAGCTACGGGGGGAGCTGCGGTAGTGGAGCAAGCCGGCTCCAAAAGGAAGATGTACTACTACCTGGGACGTCGGGCCCTAGCTAGAAGGGCGGTTGGGATGCACCGACTGTGGGTTTTCTCCCTCGATGATGTCGACCGCGTCTACGCAGAACATTGTTCCCTTCCCCCAGTGGCGGGATCAGGCCGGATATGTGACTAGCAGTGTGGCCACCATCGTTCTATGCTTGTGAAGAGAGCAACCCAAGCAAGCAGGCTTGTAGCTTAGGCTCCTGCTAGTGTATATATAGTGGTTTTCTTTTTCTCTCCATGTCAACCATTTTATATTGCGTACGTGTCATTGAAGAGTGAAATGATGGTTGCTTCTTCCGACTAACTTACTATGTGATTTGACTGCTCCTTAGTGGCCCCTACACGTACTCCCCCTACGTGTATGACTGTTCCTGAGTCTCACTTGTACTTATCTCTATTTTCTTGCATGACACGTAGACAGGATGCACATAGAGGAATTTTACTGCACGTTGTTACGTAGTACTGTACTACTAGTACCTACTCCCTCCTTCCGGTTCACTACTGGTACTCCCTCCGTCCTGGCTTATTGGTCCCCTTTGTACTCAATTCATGGGCTCGTTTTTCTCAAGAAATTTTCTTTACCAACATATTAATATCGGGAATGCATGCGTGAACAACGAATGATTAAACCTTGCATGCAATGTTTTGACAAAGCATTTGACTTATGAACATGTGAATATGAGGGACTACAACCTCGTGCATGCATGCAACAGTCACACGTACACATGGACGCAAAAACGCGCGTGACGCCCTAATGCATGCATGTCCGAGCACACGACGGAACACACACGGTCACGCTCAAGTGCTCAACCTACACGTGCATGCACACACATACTCATCCAGGGGTGAGCTAGTGACCGCATAAACACTGGAAAATATATATATTGAGCGCAATGAGCATATTATGAAGTCCACTTACCGTATTTTTACAAATATACAGTGACAGACAGTGTATTTATCTCGTTTGAAATTAAGCCATATTAACCGGAAAGGAGGCTGTATGGACTAGCATTACTTTGCTGTGTCCCGTCAACTTGCCGAACGAGGATAAGCTTGCAGGACGGGAGAAGCTTGCGCGCGGTGGCTCGCAGGACAAGGAGAAACTTTTGACTAATGCAAGCTCTCCCTCGCTCAAGCGATGGACGTGCAACAGTTAATTCGGTGGCAGATTGCCAGAAGCATACACTATACTAGTACTATTATTGTTCGACTTCCCGAAGAGGCGAACAGCCAAGGGCAAAGTTTACTAGTACTAGTACTACTACTATAGAGGTATGTACGACACTACTAGGAACCGGATGGAGGAGCGTCTGCACTCCTATTAAATTTTAAAATTTTGATAAAGCAATCTTCAACACATTTGGTTCTCTTCGAGGGTTCTCGCATGTGATAATGGAAGTTGATTGCATGGAACACTCGCCACAATTCTCGCTTAATTCTGGCTCATATCTTGTTACAAATAGGAGCGCTCAGTGATATTTCCTCTTTTTTTGTTATTCAGCATGTAAACAGGTCAGCAAACCTTGTGGCGCATCTTTGTGCGAACCGTGCTTGCTGCACTTTGAATGTGGTTGAGAGCTAGCTTGATGAAACACCTCGCTTCCTTCTTCTTCTTTTTTTGCGGGGTACTTCGCTTCCTAGTGACCAGTCTCTTGGCTGATCATCCTAAGAATTCTTATATATGAATAAAGCTCTCTCATTTACCCGCAAAATAGACTAAGCCATATTGACCGGAAAGGAGGGAGTATGGACTAGCACTACTTTTTGGTGTGTCCCGTCAACTCGCAGAACGAGGAGAAGCTTGCAGGACAAGGTGAAGCTCGCATATGCCTTTTGACTAATGCAACCTACCCTCGCCCGGGTGGTGGACATGCATCAGTTCATTTGGTGTCAGATTGCCAGAGGCATACACTATAGTACCCAACATGCGGAGTACCATCATTGTTCGACTTCACGAAGAGGCAAAGAGCCAAGTGCAAGGTTTAGTAGTACGAGTAGTACTACTACTAGAACCGCATGCTGGAGCGTCTGTACTCTTATTTTATTTTAATCTCTAATAAAGTACACATTTATTCGGGAGAAGGGTGGGAAACAGTAGCCCAATAGTATAGTATTAAAAAACATCAAACATGTAATGATGATATCGATCAACCATGCTCGAATATATCTTGGCCTCCATGCGAGCCCGTTTGTGTGTTCTTGCTCCTCGTCTCTCTCAAGGAACGGCGGGTGGGCCATTTTCCCGTCAATTGAGATCGGTGTGCTCACACTCCGGTCCCACATGTCAGTGATATGCCAAGAGGAGGTGCATTGACCGACTGGCCGTACGCGTACTTGGTTTTGCACCTTCATACTACTCCCTCCGTCACAGTTTATAGGGTGCGCTTCATTATGATGCATTTCTCTCAATGCATTTCCACCAGCAGAGAGACTTTAGACGCGTTTAGTTTAATGCTCAATTAATTAGGGCATGATAACCGCAATCAAGTCCACAATTTTCTCTCGATGTACTATGGAGTGGAGTAAGTGCATGCATGTGTGTACCCGGGGTGGAAGCACTGCATGCATGTGTGTACGCATTATTTCCTCTACTAATAGACGCCGTGCTATAACTACCAATGCTATTTTTCAGGCCGATCGCTAGTCGCCTTGGTCCCAGAGACTTTTTTTTGAAGCGCGCTCTATAAATAGTGACAGATGGAGTAGTATGAGTGGATTCAAAGAAGAGAGTATTGATGGTTGCTTCTTCCGAGCAACTTACAACGAGAAAGGTGGGGCTTATGATTTGACTGCTCATTTCTCACTATTAATGCAGCGCAACGGCTGGGCTGAGTCTCCCATGCGGTTGTGCACTACTCCCTCGGTTCGTAAATATACTCCGGAGTATTTGTCTTTCTAGAGATTTCAACGAGTGACTACGTACGAAGAAAAATGAGTGAATCTACACTCTAAAATATGCCCATTTGAAATTTGTAAAAAGACAAATATTTAGGAACGGAGGAGTATAATTTTGTGCATGACACATGGACCCGGATGCTGAAGAGGCTTCTGGCAATGCTATCAAGATTCCAGCATTTTGTTTACATAATTGACGTACTATACAAATAATTTTCCAGCGACATGAAATTGTACAATGCTCTGAGCTTTTAGCTTTTGTTTCGTGTGTCTTGCCATCGATGCTCTTTAGGAAACAATAAAAAACTAACTTCCTTGCTAATGCATCTCAATGATTAGCAGATTAGAGCTAATATTTACATCACAACTGAAGAAAAAGTTGTGAGAAGGTGTTAAATTAAAATTGATCCATGCTTTCATTGGCAGCAACGTCCCCCCAGCTCTGCTAAATCAACAAGGCATGTTGGGAAAAAAAAGTAGCTATCTGGAGCATGCAACATTCTGATCATTTTGTGCAGTTCCACTAAAATAGAGCTGAGCGTCCCTGTTCCAAAGATATTAAGTGTGATTATGATAATAGAGGACTGCCGATGAAACAATAAACACACAAATAGAAGTCGGTCACCTTTGAAGTCTATCTTAAGACTAACTAGTTGGAGAAGATTAAGCAAATAGTTGGAGAAGATTAGGCTCGGAGTTGGATGATGAGGATAGAGCAAAACCAATCTCCCTTTGTGCAGTCACACTGAAATGTAGAGACGTTGCCCGTGTGACATTTTAGTACAACTGCACAAAACACTCTTAAGAAAAAACTGATTTATGCAATTCACCAAAAGGTCGCAATAGCAACAAGGTGAAATGGATAGCCCTGTTTGCAAAAAAGAGGTAGAAAGGAAACAATTACTAGCCAATAATAGTTGATGACATACGACGACAAAAAAGAAGCATATTCCTTGTCCTAAGGGGAGATAACAACACGGTTGTGTTTGTCTAAAACGGTGTGAGGACGAGATTGCAATATGGAAAGTACGCCGGACGAGCTACGTTTTGGGCAAAGAACTATGGAAGATCCACATGCAAGATTTTCCACATGTAGTGACGTGGGAAGACGGGTAGTGGGGCAAGGCCGGAGGGGATACCTGGGGGTCGTCGGGATGTAACTAGGTGAGCGGCGGCGGGCCGGGTCTGCCCATACTGCGGCAGCGAGCAGGTGGCGTAGGCCCTACCGCGTCGGAGCTTGGTCAGAGAGAACGGCGGGTACCGTAGATCGGGACATGCTTCCTAGGCGCCATCGAATGGAGAAACGATGCACATCCTCCCTTTCCGCCGGTGGACGGGATGCGGCCGGATCAATGACCAACGGTGGGAAAGAGAGAGAGGCCACCGCCGCCTTGTGTGAGATACTCTAAAGAGAGACAAGCCCAGGCAGGCAGGCTCCATTGTATATGGTGGAGCGGACTACCTTTTTCTCCATAAAAATCGTTTTATATTCTGTGTATGTGCCATTGAGTGATATAACTTGATTTAAAAATAACACGCCAACGCATCAAGTCGAACTTTGTTTCGTGCACGCGTGGTACACGACCTCCGTAGGTAAACAACCGCTACACGCGTTCAGATTAGCACGTGGGCTGCCATTTTCGTACAGAAATGAGCTCCACCATGTACCACGCGGGTGTGGCTGCGCACGAAGCGTGAGTACGTGCACCTATTGTCTTCGTGTACGTACACCACCTACGTGGGGTTGTATGAGAGATCTAGAAACGTAGAGAGATATAGTGTGTGGGTTCGTGAGTGTTTTTTTTGGGGGGGGGGGGAGGGTCAATCAAAAAATGTAACATATGCAATGTGTGTGAAATAGAGTCCTAGATATATCATAAATATAGAGGGGGCGATCCATGAGAAGAGAGTGGAGGTATCATCGGCTTGAGGTATCCATAGAATCGAAGAGAGGGATGATGTGTGTGTGTGCGCGCGCGCGCGATCGATAAAGAGTGGCATCGAATTTGTGTGTGCCCACGTCAAAGATATAGAGTGGCTGGCCTACTGGAACGTGAGAGGGGACAGGTGCAGTTTGTCTCTATGGCATGGATACCTACCTACAGTGCTCGACTATCGGTGTATGGTGGGGGAGGCCTAATTAATTATAGAGGTACAATGGCTGATATATGTGTGGAGGAGGAGAGAGGCCTACCTTATGTATTAAGGGAGATCGATCGGCATCCATGCATATGTGTAGGAGAGGAATAAGGTTGGGAGAGAGACAGAGCTAGAGTGTTGGAGGGGGTGGTAGTGGAGTTGCTTCTAACAAATGGTGGGAGTCTGGAAGAGGCTTTCTAGACAAACGGAGGGCACGCCTGCAATATCAATAAGAGAGGGTATGGCTGCCCTGTCTGTGCACGTGCGTGTGAGAGACGGGTCAGGAGGCATGCACGAATTATGAGGGGGGACGATATGGATGTGGTAAGCAGACGTAACTACATAGGAAGATCAATCGTCCTTTGTTAGAGAAAGGAGAGACATAGCTTGTGAGGTACATCGATCGATGGGTGGGCAGAAAATAGTTAAAACGACCTAGGTATATGTAGGGAGATCGATCCGTATACATGCATGTATGTGTTAGAAGCAAATAAGGCCCGGAGAGAAGGATAGAGAGAGAGAGAGAGGGATGCATCTAGGAGGTGGTGCAAGAGGCATACTATATCGAGGGTCAAGGAGTGTGCGAGTACGAGATCAATGAAAAGAGTGGTGGGAGTGAGGCATGGATGGTGAGAAGAGAACAGGGGAAGCTTGTGTTTGTGGTAGGCACAACTGGCTAGAGAGGCATATCGATCAATGTGTGCCGTAAAGAAGGAGCTAGGGGGCCAACACACACCATGGGTGAACGACCTAAAGTGAAAAGACGAATTTGCGCGATGGAGCTAGAGAATGCTGAGGGAGGGTGAGAGGGATGCGGGCATGTGCATGCACGAGAGAAAGTTAGCGCTAGCTACAAAGATAAGAGGATTGTGTGGGTGTAAAAGACGAATAGAGATCATGATTCATTATAAAAAGCGAATTTGGGTATTTGAAGAATTTATCATAGTGTTTTAAACCGACGTATGTGTGAATATATATAACGGTGATACACATGGTGTGGTTATGAACATGTTATACTACATATAATATATTTTATCTCTACTCTTATAAAAAACAGAGTTGTTGATGATGGGGTGCCTGCCATCCTGCAATATAGGCCGTCTGATTTATATCTCACAAGTAGGAAGGGAACTATGGCAATTTTGAAAAAAGATACCCACACCCCTCTCCATATTTGCAAATAAGGCATCCCCTTGATCATGTTGATGTTCCATGGAACGCATGGGCATCTTGCTAGTACTACATATATTATATAGAACATTGATTATAATTTGGGCTAATGTGTGGCTTTTGCAGCTCAGGGCTAAATACTGGTCATAATGTAGGGGGCGAGGCACTATACCTTGTGTGATAAACACGGTGTACGTATGGGACATGGTTTAGGTTATGAATATATAGTTAGTACATCAAATGTACTATTATTTGGAGTCAACATCAAGTGTATTCAAAAAATTGAATTCGAGTTCATATAGTACACATATTTCATATCTATCTCTATAGTAATCATGTGGTGTGTTGTTAATGTAATACACGAATGATGGTTGAAGTTCGCAACAATCATGATTGTAGATGCTTATTGAGATTGAGAAATAAATTCAAATTCAGTTCGAATTGCAGCGGTAGTATAAACATTTGGAATGCACTAAAATGTTGGTATGAGTAGGTTACATGCATTATACAGCCAACGAAAAAAATTAATTGGACATAACATGGATTCATAGTAGCTTTGAATAGCATTTGTATAGTAAAACGGTACAAGACTCTCTCTTTGTGTGGTGTGATAGTTTTTATTTTTTTTGTTTTTTTTCATCGAGGGAAGTGCGAATTGATTTGGTACGTCCAAGTACAATATTACACGTTAGGCTTGTCCCTAAAATTCAACCCGCTCCTTGTTATATCCCGAAAATTCAGATATCATGCTCCCAAAACTGGCGCCTTCACAACTCGCGCCTTGTTATCCCGAAATTACAACGCGCGCGAAAACTCCCTCAAGCTGCCAAATCCCGACACGGGAGATCCCCCTTCTAACCCTGAGCCAAAAGGGCCGCTAGTTCAAATCAGTGGGGGTACTTTTGTAACACACCCTACATTTTGGACATGCGCGTCCCTAAGTCATGGTTCCCCCCTCCCATCGCCTCCTTTTTGCCATTCGAAATCCCAGGCCGCCATAACCTCTCTGCTCCAGCCGGGAAACCCTGCCCTCCTTCGTCCGCCACCTCACCGCTGCCCAACTGGAGCCTCTTCCCCGACGACGTCGTCCACCGCAACAGCTCGACGTCCCTCATCCACCTCCCTGGATGAGGATCCGTCGTCCATCCCATCGTCCCGCCGGTTCAGTCGCCCCGTCCTCCACCTACAAGGAGCTGCTCCGATGATTGCCTCATTTATCACGGCTGCTCCATCCCCACAGCACTGCCTTAACCTGCTCCACCGGAACCGCAACATCCTCACCGACTCCTCGGACGAAGCTGAGGCCTACTCGGCACCACCAAAGAGGTTGTACACTCATCGCACCGCACCTTCTCCTTAACTCGACCTCCCGGCGCTGACGATGCTCCATCCCGCACCCCCATGGAGTGGCTACCTCAAAGCCGGCGCTGCGGGCGACATCTCCACCGCGGCTCTCCCCCAGTGCGAGGCCCCTTCGGCAGCAGCGTCCATACCAGCCGGATCTGTGATACGTCTCCAACGTATCTATAATTTTTGATTGCTCCATGCTATATTATCTTCTGTTTTGGACATTAATGGGCTTTATTATACACTTTTATATTATTTTTGGGACTAACCTATTAACCGAAGGCCCAGCCCAGAATTGCTGTTTTTGCCTATTTCAGAGTTCCGCAGAAAAAGAATATCAAACGGAGTCCAAACGGAATGAAACCTTCGGGAACGTGATTTTCGGAACAAACGTGATCCAGAGGACTTGGACCCTACGTCAAGAAAGCTACCAGGAAGCCACGAGGTAGGGGGGCGCGCCTACCCCCTGGGCGTGCCCAACACCCTCGTGGGCCCCATGTTGCTCCACCGACGTACTCCCTCCTCCTATATATACCTACGTACCCCCAAACTACCTGATACGGAGCCAAAAACCTAATTCCACCGCTGCAACCTTCTGTACCCATGAGATCCCATCTTGGGGCCTGTTCCGGAGCTCCGCCGGAGGGGGCATCGATCACGGAGGGCTTCTACATCAACACCATAGCTTCTCTGATGATGTGTGAGTAGTTTACCTCAGACCTTTGGGTCCATAGTTATTAGCTAGATGGCTTCCTCTCTCTTTTTGGATCTCAATACAAAGTTCTCCCCCTCTCTCATGGAGATCTATTCGATGTGATCTTCTTTTGCGGTGTCTTTGTTGAGACCGATGAATTGTGGGTTTATGATCAAGTTTATCTATGAACAATATTTGAAGTTTCTGAATTCTTTTATGTATGATTGGTTATCTTTGCAAGTCTCTTCGAATTATCAGTTTGGTTTGGCCTACTAGATTGATCTTTCTTGCAATGGGAGAAGTGCTTAGCTTTGGGTTCAATCTTGCGGTGTCCTTTCCCAGTGACAGTAGGGGCAGCAAGGCATGTATTGTATTGTTGCCATCGAGGATAACAAGATGGGGTTTATACCATATTGCATGAGTTTATCCCTCTACATCATGTCATCTCGCTTAAAGCATTACCCTGTTCTTGTGAACTTAATACTCTAGATGCATGCTGGATAGCGGTCGATGTGTGGAGTAATAGTAGTAGATGGAGGCAGGAGTCGGTCTACTTGTCTCGGAGGTGATGCCTATATACGTGATCATACCTAGATATTCTCATAACTATGCTCAATTCTGTCAATTGCTCAACAGTAATTTGTTCACCCACCGTAAATACTTATGCTCTCGAGAGAAGCCACTAGTGAAACCTATGGCCCCCGGGTCTATTTTCCATCATATTAATCTTCCAACACTTAGCTATTTCTTTTGCCGTTTTTATTTTGTTTTCTTTACTTTGCATCTTTATCACAAAAATACCAAAAATATTATCTTATCATATCTATCAGATCTCACTCTCATAAGTGACCGTGTAGGGATTGACAACCCCTTATCGTGTTGGTTGCGAGGATTTATTTGTTTGTGTAGGTGCGAGGGACTCGTGCGTGGCCTCCTACTGGATTGGTACCTTGGTTCTCAAAAACTGAGGGAAATACTTACGCTACTTTGCTGCATGACCCTTTCCTCTTCAAGGGAAAACCAATGCAGTGCTCAAGAGGTAGCAAGAAGGATTTCTGGCGCCGTTGCCGGGGAGGTCTATGCAAAAGTCAACATACCAAGTACCCATCACAAACCCTTATCTCCCGCATTACATTATTTGCCATTTGCCTCTCGTTTTCCTCTCCCCCACTTCACCCTTGCCGTTTTATTCGCCCTCTCTTTTCCGTTCGCCTCTTTTTGCCCGTCTCTTGTTTGCTCATGTGTTGGATTGCTTGCTTGCCATGATGGCTCTACCTAAATTTGGTGATCTTCGCCTTAAAAGGTTGGAAGAGATCGAAGGCAATGTCAGGAGTTTTATGGTCTTACAATTTGAGCATAATAATTTCTTTAGAAACGAGCTTAAGGAACAAAAAAGCTTTATGAGTTATATGAATAACAATCTTTACTTTCCAATCTATACAACAAAAATACCAAAAATATTTATCTTATTATCTTTATCAGATCTCACGTTTGCAAGTGGCGGTGAAGGAATTGACAACCCCTTTATCGCGTTGGTTGCAAGGTTCTTGATTGTTTGTGCAGGTACTAGGCGATTTGCGTGTAGTCTCCTACTGGATTGATACATTGGTTCTCAAAAACGGAGGGAAATACTTACGCTACTTTGCTGCATCACCCTTTCCTCTTCAAGGGAAAACCAACGCATGCTCAAGAGGTAGCAAGAAGGATTTCTGGTGCCGTTGTCGGGGAGATCTACGCTCAAGTCAAGACATACCAAGTACCCATCAGAAACTCTTATCCCTTGCATTACATTATTTGCCATTTGCCTCTCATTTTCCTCTCCCCCGCTTCACCCTTGCCATTTTATTCGCCCTCTTCCGTTCGCTTCTTTTCGCTCGCCTCTTGTGTGTCCGTGTGTTAGATCCTTTATCTCTTCCTTTGTCCCCCGAGTTTGAAGTTCTTCACTTCAAACAAAGGCAAGGAGAAAACTTAAAGGATGCTTGGTATAGGATGATGGAATCTTATCGTAATTTCACCCTAGAGGTTAATTTTAAAATTTTACTTCGCAATTTTTATGTTGGACTAAATATGTCCCATAGACAACTCCTGGATTTCGCTGCCAAAGGAAATTTTATCGAAATTGATTCCAGTATTGCGCACGAAATTATAGAGCGAATAGTAGGAATACTACCCCAACAAAAGGGACTACACCATACTCAGGAAGAGACACAAGTTTTTGAGAAAATTTGCGAAGTAACAAAAATCTTACAAAAGTCTCTTGAACCTCTCAAAAGTGTTAGCGGAAACCTTCACCGCATGAATATGTTGATCACCCTTTGCAAAAAAAGGTTGGATTCTTTAGGTCTGAAAATTTCCGAATATGAAGGGAAACGCAAAGAACCTCCCGGATTCGAGCATGACTCTGCTAAAAAGATAAAAACCAAAGTTGGCGATACCTAGATCTATCCTTGTTTTTATGCCTAGCTAGGGGCGTTAAACGATAGCACTTGTTGGGAGGCAACCCAATTTTATTTTTGTTCCTTGCTTTTTGTTCCTGTTTAGTAATAAATTATTCATCTAGCCTCTGGTTAGATGTGGTTTAATTAGTGTTTGGGCCAAGTAAAACCTATAGGGTCTTCTTGGGTGATAATTATTTGATCTTGCTGAAAAAAGACAGAAACTTTCTGCTCACGAAAACAATTGCTAAAAATCACGAGAGAATGATAAAATATTGATTCCAATTGCAGTAGACCAATAAACAAATTATCTAGGTCTTCCTATTTTTAGAAGATTTTTGGAGTTACATAAGTATGCGTTTGATATAGATTGCTACAGACTGTTTTGTTTTTGACAGATTCTATTTTTCGTGTGTTGATTGCTTATTTTGATGAATCTATGGCTAGTATCGGGGGTATGAACCATAGAGAAGTTGGAATAAAGTAGGTTTAACACCTATATAAATAAAGAATGAGTTCATTACAGTACCTTAATGTGGTGATTTGTTTTCTTATACTAATGGAGCTCATGAGATTTTCTGTTAAGTTTTGTATTGTGAAGTTTTCAAGTTTTTGGGTAAAGATTTGATGGATTTTGGAATAAGGAGTGGCAAGATCCTAAGCTTGGGGATGCCCAAGGCACCCCAAGGTAAAATTCAAGGACAACCAAAAGCTTAAGCTTGGGGATGCCCCGGAAGGCATCCTCTCTTTCGTCTTCGTCTATCGGTAACTTTACTTGAGGCTATATTTTAATTCACCACATGATATGTGCTTTGCTTGGAGCGTCTTGTATGATTTGAGTCTTTGCTTTTTAGTTTACCACAATCATCCTTGCTGTACACACCTTTTGGAGAGACACACATGAATCGGAATTTATTAGAATACTCTATGTGCTTCACTTATATCTTTTGAGCTAGATAATTTTCCTCTAGTGCTTCACTTATATCTTTTAGAGCACGGTGGTGGTTTTATTTTATAGAAATTATTGATCTCCCATGCTTCACTTATATTATTTTGAGAGTCCTTTAGAACAGCATGGTAATTTTCTTTGGCTATAAAATTAGTCCTAATATGATAGGCATCCAAGATGGGTATAATAAAAACTTCCATATAGAGTGCATTGAATACTATGAGAAGTTTGATACTTGATGATTGTTTTGAGATATGAAGATGGTGATATTAGAGTCATGCTAGTTTATTATTTGTGAATTTGAGAAATACTTGTGTTGAGGTTTGTAGGTCCCGTAGCATGCACGTATGGTAACCGTTGTTTGTCAAATTTGAAGCATCAGGTGTTCTTTGATTGCTTTCCTTATGAGTGGCGGTCGGTGACAAGCGATGGTCTTTTCCTACCAATCTATCCCCCTAGGAGCATGCGCGTAGTGCTTGGTTTCGATGACTTGTAGATTTTTTTAATAAGTATATGAGTTCTTTATGACTAATGTTGAGTCCATGGATTATACGCACTCTCACCCTTCCATCATTGCTAGCCTCTTCGGTATCGTGCATTGCCCTTTCTCACCTCGAGAGTTGGTGCAAACTTCGCCAGTGCATCCAAACCCCGTGATATGATACGCTCTATCACACATAAACCTCCTTATATCTTCCTCAAAACAGCCACCATACCTACCTATTATGGCATTTCCATAGTCATTCCAAGAGATATTGCCATGCAACTTTCCACCGTTCCGTTTATTATGACACACTTCATCATTGTCATATTGCCTTGCATGATCATGTAGTTGACATCGTATTTGTGGCAAGGCCACCATGCATAATATTTCATACATGTCACTCTTGATTCATTGCCCATCCTGGTAGACCGCCGGAAGCATTCATATAGAGTCATATTTTGTTCTAGTATCGAGTTGTAATCCTTGAGTTGTAAATAAATAGAAGTGTGATGATCATCATTATTAGAGCATTGTCCCGTGTGAGGAAAAAAAGAAAGGCCAAGGAAAAAAAGAAAGGCCAAAAAAAGAAAGGCCAAATAAAAAAGGAAGGCCCAAAAAAAGAGAGAAAAAGATAGAAGGGACAATGCTACTATCCTTTTTCCACACTTGTGCTTCAAAGTAGCACCATGATCTTCATGATAGAGAGTCTCTTATTTTGTCACTTTCATATACTAGTGGGAATCCTTCATTATAAACTTGGCTTGTATATTCCAACAATGGGCTTCCTCAAATGCACTAGGTCTTCGTGAGCAAGCAAGTTGGATGCACACCCACTTAGTTTATTTTGTTGAGCTTTCATACATTTATAGCTCTAGTGCATCCGTTGCATGGCAATCCCTACTGCTTGCATTGACATCAATTGATGGGCATCTCCATAGCCCGCTGATTGGCCACGTCAATGTGAGACTTTCTCTTTTTTGTCTTCTCCACACAACCTCCATCATCATATTATATTCCACCCTAGTGCTATGTCCATGGCTCGCGCTCATGTATTGCGTGAAAGTTGAAAAAGTTTGAGAATACTAAAGTATGAAACAATTTCTTGGCTTGTCATCGGGGTTGTGCATGATGAGAGCATTTTGTGTGACGAAAATGAAGCATGGCCAAACTATATGATTTTGTAGGGATGAGCTTTCTTTGGCTATGTTATTTTGAGAAGACATAATTGCTTAGTTAGTATGCTTGAAGTATTATTTTTTTGTCAATATTAAACTTTTGTCTTGAATCTTTCGGATCTGAACATTCATGCCACAATAAAGAAAATTACATTGAAAATTATGTTAGGTAGCATTCCACATCAAAAATTCTGTTTTTATCATTTACCTACTCGAGGACGAGCAGGAATTAAGCTTGGGGATGCTTGATACGTCTCCAACGTATCTATAATTTTTTATTGTTCCATGCTATTATATTATCTGTTTGGATGTTTAATGGGCTTTAATACGCTCTTTTATATTATTTTTGGGACTAACCTATTAACCGAAGGCCCAGTGCAAATTGCTGTTTTTTGCCTATTTCAGTGTTTCGCAGAAAAGGAATATCAAACAAAATCCAAATGGAATGAAACCTTCGCGAGGATCTTTCTTGGAACAAACGCAACCCAAGAGACTTGGAGTGGAAGTGTGGAACTCCGCGAGGAAGCCACGAGGAAGGAGGGCGCGCCCCCACCCTCGTGGGCCCCTTGTAGCTCCACCGACCTACTTCTTTTGCCTATATGTACACTTATACCCTGAAAACATCCAGGGGAGCCACGAAACCACTTTTCCACCACGGCAACCTTCTGTACTCGTGAGATCCCATCTTGGGGCCTTTTCCGGCGATCTGCCGGAGGGGGATTCGATCATGGAGGGCTTCTACATGAACACCATAGCCTCTCCGGTGATGTGTGAGTAGTTTACCACAGACCTTCGGGTCCATAGTTATTAGCTAGATGGCTTCTTCTCTCTCTTTGGTTCTCAATACAAAGTTCTCCTCGATGTTCTTGGAAATCTATCTGATGTAATACTTTTTGCAGTGTGTTTGTTGAGATCTGATGAATTGTGGGTTTATGATCAAGATTATCTATGAACAATATTTGATTCTTCTCTGAATTCTTATATGCATGATTTGATATCTTTGCAAGTCTCTTCGAATTATCAGTTTGGTTTGGCCTACTAGATTGATCGTTCTTGCAATGGGAGAAGTGCTTAGCTTTGGGTTCAATCTTGCGGTGCTCGATCCCAGTGATAGAAAGGGAATCGACACGTATTGTATTGTTGCCATCGAGGATAAAAAGATGGGGTTTATATCATATTGCTTGAGTTTATCCCTCTACATCATGTCATCTTGCCTAATGCGTTACTCTGTTCTTATGAACTTAATACTCTAGATGCATGCTGGATAGCGGTTGATGTGTGGAGTAATAGTAGTAGATGCAGAATTGTTTCGGTCTACTTGACACGGACGTGATGCCTATGTTGATGATCATGCCTAGATATTCTCATAACTATGCGCTTTTCTATCAATTGCTCGGCGGTAATTTGTTCACCCACCGTAATATATGCTATCTTGAGAGAAGCCACTAGTGAAACCTATGGCCCCCGGGTCTACTTTATGTCATATTAGTTTCCGATCTACAATTCTAGTTTACTATTTATTTTGCAATCTTTACTTTCCAATCTATACAACAAAAATACCAAAAATATTTATCTTATTATCTTTATCAGATATCACTTTTGTAAGTGGCCATGAAGGGATTGACAACCCCTTTATCACGTTGGTTGCAAGGTTCTTGATTGTTTGTGCAGGTACTAGGCGATTTACGTGTAGTCTCCTACTGGATTGATACCTTGGTTCTCAAAAACTGAGGGAAATACTTACGCTACTTTGCTGCATCACCCTTTCCTCTTCAACGGAAAACCAACGCATGCTCAATAGGTAGCATTCATCAAATGACAACTCATGTCTATGGTTGGGAAACTTAACCATCTTTGATTAACGAGCTAGTCAAGTAGAGGCATACTAGTGACACTCTGTTTGTCTATGTATTCACACATGTACTAAGTTTCTGGTTAATACAATTCTAGCATGAATAATAAACATTTATCATGATATAAGGAAATATAAATAACAACTTTATTATTGCCTCTAGGGCATATTTCCTTCGGTCATGTTATTAGACCATGGCGAACCTACGAACTTTGAAGAAGCTATGATGAGCCCAGATTCCGACAGATGGCTTGAGGCCATGAAATCTGAGATAGGATCCATATATAAGAACAAAGTGTGGACTTTGATGGACTTGCCCAATGATCGGCAAGCCATTGAGAATAAATGGATCTTCAAGAGGAAGATGGACGCTGATTGTAGTGTTACTATCTACAAAGATCGAATTGTCGCAAAAGGTTTTCGACAAGTTCAAGGTGTTGACTATGATGAGATTTTCTCACTCGTATCGATGCTTAATTCTGTCCGAATCATGTTAGCCATTGTCGCATTTTATGAAATCTAGCAAATAGATATCAAAACTACATTCCTTAATGGATTTATTAAAGAAGAGTTGTATATGATGCAACCAGAAGTTTTGTCACTCCTAAAGGTGCTAACAAAATGTTCAAGCTCTAGCGATCCATTTATGAACTGGTGCAAGCATCTCAGAGTTGGAATATACGCTTTGATGAGTTGACCAAAGCATATAGTTTTATACAGACTTGTGGTGAAGCCTGTATTTACTAGAAAGTGAGTGGGAGCACTATAGCCATTCTTATAAGTATATGTGACTGTGTCCTGGACTAGGGGGGTACTCACCACGTCGTCTCCCGGTCAATTAGATTGGGCCGAGGACCCCCATGGCCATATACTCATGGGCCAGTTCGGACAGCTGCCGCATAGAAGGAAGATTCCACAAGACCTGCCGATCAAGACAAGGACTCCTCCCCACCGGCGTATTCGGCTAGGACTCTTGTTATCCTAGGCCTCTGCTGCATTATATAAACCGAGGCCAGGCTAGTCGATAGAGGATATATACAACAATCATACCATAGGCTAGCTTCTAGGTTTAGCCTCTACGATCTCGTGGTAGATCAACTCTTGTAATACTCATATCATCAAGATCAATCAAGCAGGAAGTAGGGTATTACCTCCATCGAGAGGGCCCGAACCTGGGTAAACATTGTGTCCCCCGCCTCCTATTACCATCATCCTTAGACACACAGTTCGGGACCCCCTACCCGAGATCCGCCGGTTTTTACACCGACATTGGTGCTTTCATTGAGAGTTTCGCTGTGTGATCGGCAAAAGGATCAATGGCTCACCCGCAGGTCAACTGCGATGCCGACATCTTCATCGCTGGCTCAACCGGTCACCTTGGCTCGACCGAGGACCATGCTCCATCTACGATCATCATGTTCGGATGGAGGCCTTTATAAACATCAACTCCGATCTCTATCAAGATCATGGAGGAATCATCCAGGGAGCCCGGGGGCTCAACGTCAACACTGCCCTCGGGCGACCGTGCTGTTTTTTTAGACAGCGAACTTATCCACTGCCACCGCCTCCTCAAGTGTCATTTTAACAATTGCTTTGGTGGAATTGTGCGGAATTGAGTCTACAACAACTCTGGAAAATTTCGTCGAGTTCCGATGGAGGAATCTCTGGCAATCCGCGATATACCGGAGCCCTGTCAAATCTGGACGGGAATTTGGACGAGTTTAGGGCGTGGTGTCTAGCTTCTAGATCAGACGTCCTTTCGAGGATCCAACCGTTGATCGGCTGCGGATTCCTATATCTACCACCCCTCAAAGTTTCAGCTCGATCCGACCGTCCAAACTCCGGGAACCTTCCGATTAGTGCATCACTTTTCGGATCTGTTTTCTACGCGAAAACGAATCCGACCCGAGTTCGTCTTTTTTATGAACGGGATTTCAGACATCCTTTTTGAAGGAAGTTTTGTATGGGGTATTGTGTTTTGTTCCCGAACACACCCCACTAACTTTAAAATCTTTTGAACATGATCTTCAACATCATGCGGGTGTCAAACCAGTCCGGCAATATTGCTCCACGGCTGCCGGCCTGCGCTAGACGCGTCGTCACTTTGTTGAGCCGAGCTCAACTTCTTCGGATCATCATCTCGGCAAGCCAAACAAGAGTCCGGCATCACAAAGGATAAATCATCGCCAACATCGCCGCACGGTCACTTCATCAAGCCAGCATTGACCACGTCACGACCGGCATCGGCAGCATCGCCACGCCGTCGCTTTATCGCCCATCAGGCAATGGGTGTGCGGATCGAGTCCCAATTTTGGGGTCACTTTTCTTTGAATTGCTACAACAAATAAACCCGGTCGATCAAATGATGGCCGCATTAATGACGGTCGCATGATGGTTTGGTCAATCTCCGTACATAGTCCAGCGCACGCCGCATTCGGAACTCAGACCGACCTGTGAATTCAGACTTTGCCACGCCTTTACCGCATCACGCCGACGCCCTGCATCGACATTGACTTTGGCGCCAGGCCATATTTCTTTTATTACTCACTTTGCATAAATTATTTATTATGCAACGGTTTTTTTAAATTATTATTACTATTATCTCTCGTTTGCACTATTTTTTGTGCACAGGAAAATGATCCGGGTTGGGCAGTATCATCAACTCGGCGTACTGACATACCACGTCACCTCGGCTGGACGGGGGCTTCGTCAACACTTCATTACCCCATGCCGGGGACTTCGGCATCACTCTGCTGGCCTACATTGACCGTGCTATGTCACCACTTCAGAGTGCCGAGCTCTTTGCTCCGCCACCTCGGGACTGGCTTGGGGGATGAACCTTGTCCCGTATCAAGCTCGGACCGCGTCATCAATACCGAACACATTAACAAGCTAAGTTGCCTTCATGCTCAAAGTTTTAAATTTTTAACTTGTGTTCGGTTCGACCAAGCATTATACCTTTTTGGAAAAAATTTGCTTGTAAAAAATTTCCTTGTCCAAACTTTGTTTGTGACGGACAAATTCAAATACCCAGTTCACTTGGGGGCTTCTTTCATGAAGTCTTTCCTCTTGCATATGATTATACTTGTACGGCTTCGTTCCTTGTTCGTTCGTGATTACGCCACAATATGCACCATATTGACTTAAGCGATTTGCAAGCTGGGTTGCCTGGCTCCTGTGCTTACCCCTACGTTCCCGATTGTTCGGCTAGGGAGTAAAGGGAGCACCTCTGCGATTGTCACGACCGGGTCATCCGAGCTCTGACCTCAGACTGGGTGAAGCCGAAAGCTAGCACTCTTATTGTTTTCAATCATGGTCGGCACACAACGGAACTCATGAGTACAAAAAATCTATTGCACAAGTCTCATAGTAACAATGAGCACCGAAGAAAGGTATCGGTGGGGGTACTATTTCCTTCGAAGATGCTTCTTACACTTCGTCAGTGATATAGCATAAGTTTCCTGAGCGCGCTTTGTCTGTTACAGCCTTATGGCCTGATTGCCTGGTTATTGGAAACACCGTCTATATTCTCGACAGGTGGAGTGCATAACACTTTTCGGTCCTTGACCGAAGAGGGAGAAGCCGACGGTCGGTTAAGACGCGTTTAAAGTTCGGGTGAACATAGATATGATATAAGTACTTCGGTACATACAATCATTCTTTTACCCAAGTCACTTGGGGGCTCTTAAGTTTATTTGAGCCGTTTTATATTAAGTGTTCTTCTTCTTAGTCGTTGCAAAGTTTTTTATTATTATTACTATTTATCACCCCTTTTTTCGACACGAGTGTGTGGTCACTAGCCGGGGAGCTTAATTTCTCTCTCAAGACCGCTAGAGTTTAGTTTGCTAAACTGGCCTAATGAGAAGTACTCCGCCTTCGGGATAGGAGGTTGAAGCCGTAGGCTGACCCGCTTGAAGTCTTGAGATAGGATGTGTCATGTTAAAGCACGATAGAAGCACCTTTTTTTTAAAGTCCAATTTTCGGATTGGCACTGAACACTTGATCTAGTTCAGACATTAAACTTTTGAATAAGTTTTTTGGCTTTTCGAGCCTATGGCACTTTTAAACTATTTGTGCGTTTCCAGCATTAGTCTCGCAATGCAACGCCGGACACCTTCAGGGATTCGGCAAAAACATTCTCGGATATTGCTATATATGCATCGGTTTCGAATTGTGTCTTCGGTCAATAGTTGGGTTTCCGGGCTCCTGTGCTTGCCTCCTACGTTCCGCTTTGTTCGGCTAGGTGTGCAAAGGGAGAACCACTGCGATTGTGCTTCCAGCTCGCATGGTCAAGCACCTCAGTGGAGAAAGCCGAAAACTGACTGTCACAATAGGCGTAAACTGGTCAGCTATCCGATGACTATGTTAAATGACGGGCCGTTCATAACATTGGCCGAAGTGTTTACGGCTTGACCTCGGCTGTCATCGAACACTAACCGGGGGCTCATAGCTAGCTTCCCCAGTATAAAGTTCCTATGACTAAGCGAAAGTTTTAAAGCCCGCATAGCTGATTGCCTCGTTTCCGCTAACACGACCGCCTTCGGGCACCGAGACGTCGGCTAAGGGTTGCTTTGTTATTGCGGAAACACCCTACGTAGTATCTACCAAGGGGTAGAAGCCGATGATGGGCCACTTTCAACTGATAAAAGGTCACAATGGAGTCAAAATAATGATGTAAAGTACTTGGATACATAGAATCATTACACATAATTTGTGATTTTACTCTGGATATCGATCCTTAATTCGGCCACCCGTGCCCACATTAAGGCTAGGGGGCTACTGGGCTTTGCGCTCATTATTTAAAAATATTAAAGGGGCACATCGATCCCCTTATCTGGTGTTGCCACCCGACCAGTGTCTCAGGGGCTACTGCATTGCCTATTCAATGCAGAAAATTCAAAGGGCTCAGTGTTCAGCTTGATCGAACTATGGGAAGGCGCGTTTTCGGACAACAATAAGTACCATATGGACCTATCTGGCATCAAGCTATATATCACGGCGACTTCTCACGACCCTCTCTCAGGGGCCCGTTCACCGATCACTATTATCTCTAATATATTACACTGCGTTTTTATTCCTACGTACGCTGCCGAGCTAGGAGTTAATCCTCAGGCCGATTTCGCGCATCGACCTGAGTCTCAGGGGCTATTGGGAACATCAGTTTTATGCTTGCCTTCGGGTGCATCTCGGGTTTTAGACTGATACACACCTTGAGGGCTACTGGATATACATCGGCAAAGAATAAACCACACTAGTTAAAAATATTCACAAAAAGTCAGCCCGCGGTCGGGGTGGTGCACCACCTTGGAAGCAGACCAGCATAAATCTCGAGCGCTAGCGGCTAGCTCCATAGAGGGCATTTCCGGCATTAAGCTCGGCTAAACTCCTTCAACTTTTTTGGACCAAGATGATCTATGACATCTTGGATATAGTCCGGCGTTGGAGCTTGGACATAGTCTGGCGTTGGAGCTCGGATACATTTCGGCGTTGGAGCTCGGAAGCAGTCCGACATTGGTGCTCGGCTGCAAAAGATACCTTGAATGCAGTCCGGCGTTAGAGCTCAGACGCGAGAGGGCACTGCCTCCCGGGGACAACTTCAAACCCGAGGTGTGGCATAAAAATAACGAGGCATTGATAAAGGCCAGAAACTTAAGGGGGCTCCTCGGATACCCGACGTGTAAACTCTTCGGATTCACTTTGGCGATCCTCAAGATCGAAGATGAGAAGATTTGTTGAACCAGTTTTCAAGACCGACGACCAAAGATGAAGAACAGTTCGGAAGAATCGAGGAGTGTCCCCAACTTGAAGACCGGTTTAAGGGGCTACTGACGGTGTCCTGGACTAGGGGGTACTCACCACGTCGTCTCCCGTTCAGTTAGATTGGGCCGAGGACCCCCATGGCCGTATACTCATGGGCTAGGTCGGACAGCTGCCGCATACAAGTAAGATTCCACAAGACTTGGCGATCAAGACAAGGACTCCTCCCCACAGGCGTATTTGGCTAGGACTCTTGTTATCCTAGGCCTCTGCTGCATTATATAAACCGAGGCCATGCTAGTCGATAGAGGATATATACAAAAATCATACCATAGGCTAGCTTCTAGGGTTTAGCCTCTACGATCTCGTGGTAGATCAACTCTTGTAATACTCATATCATCAAGATCAATCAAGCAGGAAGTAGGGTATTACCTCCATCGAGAGGGCTCGAACCTGGGTAAACATTGTGTCCCCCGCCTCCTGTTACCATCATCCTTAGACGCACAGTTCGGGACCCCCTACCCGAGATCCGCCGGTTTTGACACCGACAATATGTGAATGATATATTGTTGATTGGAAATGATGTAGAATTTTCTGGAAAGCATAAAGGAGTGTTTGAAAGAAGTTTTTCAAAGAAAGACCTCAGTAAAGCTGCTTACATATTGGGCATCAAGATCTATAGAGATAGATCAAGACGCTTGATAAGACTTTCGATGAGTACATACCTTGATAAGATTTTGAAGGAGTTCAAAATGGATCAGTCAAAGAAGGATTTCTTGCCTAAGTTGTGAGGTATGAAGTTGAGTAAGACTCAAAACCCGAACACGGTAGAAGATAGAGAGAGAATGAAAGTCATTCCCTATGCCTCAACCATAGGTTCTATAAAGTATGCTATGCTGTGTATCAGACCTGTTGTGTGCCTTGCCATGAGTTTAGCAAGAGGGTACAATAGTGATCCAAGAGTAGATCACTGGACAACGGTCAAAATTATCCTTAGAGGATTAAGGAAATATTTCTCGGTTACAAAGGTGATAAAGAGTTCGTCGTAAAGAGTTATGTCGATGCAATCTTTTACACCAATCCAGATGACTCTGAGTCTCAATCTGGATACGTATTAAAAGTGGGAGCAATTAGCTAGAGTAGTTCCATGCAGAGCATTGTAGACATAGATATTTGCAAAATACATACGGATCTGAATATGGCAGACCCGTTGACTAAACTTCTCTCACAAGCAAAACATGATCACACCTTAGTACTCTTTGGGTGTTAATCACATAGCGATGTGAACTGGATAATTGACTCTAGTAAACCCTTTGGGTGTTGGTCACATGGCGATGTGAACTATGGGTGTTAATCACATAAAGATGTGAGCTATTGGTGTTAAATCACATGGCGATGTGAACTATACTATTGACTCTAGTGCAAGTGAGAGACTGAAGGAAATATGCCCTAGATGCAATAATAAAGTTGTTATTTTATATTTCCTTATATCATGATAAATGTTTATTATTCATGCTAGAATTGTATTAATCGAAAACTTGATACACGTGTGGATACATAGACAAAACACAGTGTCCCTAGTAAGCCTCTACTAGACTAGCTCGTTAATCAAAGATGGTTAAGTTTCCTAACCATAGACATGTGTTGTCATTTGTTGAATGGGATCACATCATTAGGAGAATGATGTGATGGACAAGACCTATCCATTAGCATAGCATATTGATCGTTCAGTTTTATTGCTATTGCTTTCTTCATGTCAAATACATATTCCTTCGACTATGACATTATGCAACTCCCGGATACCGGAGGAATGCCTATCAAACGTCACAACATAACTGGGTGATTATAAAGATGCTTTATAGGTATCTCCGAAGGAGTTTGTTGGGTTGGCATAGATCGAGATTGGGATTTGTCACTCCGAGTATCGGAGAGGTATCTCTGGGCCCTCTCGGTAATGCACATCATAAGAAGCCTTGCAAGCAATGTGACTAATGAGTTAGTTGCGGGATGATGTATTACAAAATGAGTAAAGAGACTTGCCGGTAACGAGATTGAACTAGGGATAAAGATACCGACGATCGAATCTCGGGCAAGTAACATACCGATGACAAAGGGAATAATGTATGTTGTCATTATGGTTCGACCGATAAAGATCTTCATAGAATATGTATGAGACAATATGAGCATCCAGGTTTCGCTATTGGTTATTGACCAGAGAGGTGTCTCGGTCATGTCTACATAGTTCTCGAACGCGTAGGGTCTGCATGTTTAACGTTCGATGACGATTTTGTATTATATGAGTTATGTGATTTGGTGACCGAATGTTGTTCGGAGTCCTGGATGGGATCACAGACATGACGAGGAGTCTCGAAATGGTTGAGAGGTAAAGGTTGATATATAGGACGATAGTATTCGGACACCGGAAGTGTTCCGGAGGGTATCGGGTACATATCGGATCACCAGAACAGGTTCCGGGCACCCCCCGGCAAAGATATGGGCTTAATGGGCCAAGTGAGGGAACACACCAGCCCACAAGGGGCTGGTGCGCCCCTTATAGGGCCAGCCATATGGGGAGGAAAGGAAAGGAGAGGGGGAGAAGGAAAGTGTGAAGTAGGACTCCTACTTCCTTCCCCTCCCCCCTCCTTTCTTTCCCCTTGTCCAAACATGGCAGGGGGGCGCGGCCAGGGCAGGAGCCCTAGGGTCGGCCGGCCACCCATGTGGTGCGCCAGGCTGCCTCCCCCTCCCACCTATATATACGTGGGGAGGGGGCGCCTAGAACACACACCAACAATTGTTAGCCGTGTGCGCCCCCCCCCCCTCCATAGATTACACCCTCGGTCATATCTTCGTAGTGCTTGGGAAAAACCCTGCGCGGATCACTTCACCATGACCGTCACCACGCCGTCGTGCTGACGGAACTCATCCACTCCCTCGACACTTTGCTGGATCAAGAATTCGAGGGACGCCATCGAGCTGAACGTGTGCAGAACTCGGAGGTGTCGTACGTTCGGTGCTTGATCTGTCGGAACGAGAAGAAGTTCGACTACATCAACCGCGTTGTCAAACGCTTCCGCTTTCGGTCTACGAGGATACGTAGACACACTCCCCCCTCTCGTTTCTATGCTTCTCCTAGATAGATCTTGCGTGAGCGTAGGATTTTTTTTAAATTGCATGCTACGTTTCCCAACAACCTATGCCTCCAGCCAGTCCCGGTGGACCGAGGGAGACACAACTTCGTGGCTACCAATGGTCGCTGCCGAGCACGCTCACACGCCGCTATGTCAGTGGTCTTCGACGCCAATCTACATGATGGACTCGTGATGTCCTGACCACCACCATCAACCACTGCGCCCATGAGAAGAGGGACCTCGTCGCTCGCGGGCACCACCCAGACTGGGCCCACCATCATCTACCCAGAGGGGAGATTTGACCCATCCCGGGCCCAAAAATGATCCGCCCGAGCACGAACAACAAGTCCCGGCCATCTTGGCCGCATGAGCACCCCGCACCACCGTCCCGGACCTGGAAGAAGAGAGGCACCACCAGCACCCGCACCTTGCTGCGAACCGTCGCCGCCCAAGCCGTAGCGACTGACCCGCCAATCGATGTAGCCACCGCGCGACGGCCAAACTAGACCGGGGCAAGGGGAGATCCTTGCCAAGACCTAGCCATCCGCCCAGCGGAGCCGCGAGGAGCATCCAAGGCTAGCTAGATTCATTGACGACCTCGAGCAGCTCCCTTGCACCGCGCCTGCAGCACCCAACCAGACCCCTCGATGGACCAGGGCCACCACTACCCGCCTGCAGCATACCCCCTCCGCCAACAGCCATGATTACCTGGAGGTAGGGCCACGACCGTCGGCCCATGCCTACCCGACCTGCCCCGCTCAACACACCAGACCGCCAGAGCCGCCGTTGTCTAGACCAACGCTGGCTCGCCGAGCACGCACCACCGCATCTCCGAAATTCGCGCAGCCGGCACAACCCTGCCATCTGCCCACGTTGTCGGCACGCCTGTCTGACTTGCTACCGCCGCACCCTCGTCACGGTGCCGCCCCGCGCTGCGCACACTATCGGGAGGGGAGAAATGCCCTCCCCCCTGCAGCCTACACTGACCGGGCTTTGCCCTGTGACGGCGAAGGGAAGGGAAGGCGATGAGGGCGAGGGAAGTGACAAAAACTAGGGTTCACACCCTGCGCACACTATTGGGCGAGACGAGTTTTCGATCAACTCGGATTCGTGTCCTAGCTATTCTAGCCGGGCAAAAAAAAAATTGACACTAAGTTGGTGCTAACGAAATGAGAAGTACTACTACATTGTGAATGTTTTCGTTCCCTGTAGCATCTATGAACGTGGAGTTTTTATTCTTTTTCTTTTTTGGCAGTAGTAGCATTTTTCTTCTAACCCGAACACATTTTTTTCAGTAGTAAAAAACACACACATTTCGCCACTCAAAAAAAGAAGAAGAGAAAAGACACGTCATCACCTGGACCGTTGCAACTCCCGTCCCGAATACCCTAGTTGGAAATTTCCCTGTCCGTCCCCAATTCGAGACGGAAATCTCCCGTTCCGCTCCCGATTCGAGACGGACGCGCCGCCGCCGACCTCCTCCTGCCCACCCCCGCTCCCGCTCCCACTCCGGATTCAGCCCCAAGCCCCCAGCCCACCAGCTCCACTTTCCTTCTATATCCGCCGCCACGCACGCCACCTCGGCGAAGCCGCGTTCGCAAGAACAAGCCTCCGGCTGCCGCAACTGCCTCTGCCCCGGCTATAAAGGCGCGCCCTTTGGCCGGTCCGCTCCTCCTCTCTTCGCCCAGGCCATGCCCTCTCGCCTCGATTCGTCCTCGACTCCTGCCTCTCCTCCTCCCGCGTCTGGTTTCATCTTGCTCCTCCTCGCTCGACTCGTCCGTTTAGTCTAGAAAGAATTGCTCGTCCTCGATTGTCTGTTTTGAAGCGCGTCTGATTTGATTGATTTTGCTCGTCCGCGGTTCATCCGTTTAGATAGAAATCGTGTCCGGTTTCATTTTGCTCGTCCTCGCCGTCACCCGTTTAGCATCGCTTCCGAGTTGATTTTGCTCGTCCTCGCCGTCGCCAGTTTAGAGTCGCGTGTGATTTGATTTTGCTCGTCCTCGCCGCCGCCCGTTTAGCATCGCTTCCGAACTGATTTTGCTCGTCCTCGCCGTCGTCAGTTTAGAGTTGCGTGTGATTTGATTCTGCTCGTCCTCCCCGTCGTCCGTTTAGATCAGAATCGCGTCTGTTTTGATTTTTCTTGTCCTCGCCCGTCGTCAATTTAGATAGAATCGCGTCTTGATTTGATTTTGCTCGTTCTCGTCCAGTCCGTTTGGAATCGCGTCTGATTTGATCTGCTCGATCCCCTGTGTTGCTGCTGGGTTCTTTACACTGGTGCTCTCGCCTGTTCTTCGTGCCGTCTCATCGGGGGTATCCGTGGAGGAAGCGGTCGGCCGGTCGGTTTGGGTCGTCTGGTTTGAGAAACTTCTGCGTGCGCTTCTGTTATCTGAGAGACGCTCACGTTCCTGCGTTTCGTGTTCGCGTCGGGCCCTTGTTCGCGTCTGCTTTTGAAATTGGAATTGCTGTTTATCGTGCTCGTTCAGATCGGTTCCTCTGTTCCGTTACCTGCGCTGTTCGTCAGTTACTTTCATATCTCAAACGCATGCGCCCTTTGATACTGCTTGATGGATTTTCAGATCTCAAATGCTGCGTTGTTCAGATCGGTTATTTTGATTGAAATTGGGTTGTTGGCCCTCTGTCGATTCTTATTCTACTTGATGGATGTTCAGGGTGTTACCATGTTGTTTTCAATTGCTTACTTCTTGTCATGCTTTGCTCATGTTCTCATATATGGTGATGTGTATTCAGGGTGCAAACCATTTAGGCAGAAAGTTTTACAAGAGTGCAAACCATGTGGCCTTCCTTTCTTCCTCATGTTGCTATTTCCATTTAACTGCTCATCATACGAGTACTAGATGAGGTGCTGCTAGTTAGTCCCCCTTAGACTTTGTTCTAGATAAAAGAGCATAACTCCAGAATTTTGTCATTACACACCTGGGCATATAATTCTGCTGTGAGCATAACTCTAGAATTTATTTATCTGTGAAAGCTTGTTCATCACATGTTTTTTTGTCAATGCTGCTAACTTTATAGCTTTCTGAAATTACTCCGGTCTTGCATGTATTAGCTTTCTGTTTGTGCCCCTATCTAAGTCTGTTTCTTGTGTGCAAGCGCTCCATTCTGTGTGTGTCACTGTGTGTGGCTTGATGGTGAATATGTGTGGCTTGACTCTGTGTGTGTGTGGCTTGATTTTGTGTGTGGCTTGACTCTGTGTGTGTGTGTGTGTGTGGCTTGATTGTGTGTGTGACTTGACTGTGTGTGGCTTGATGGTGAATTTGTGTGTGGTTTGACTGTGTGTGTGACTCTGTGAATTTGCTTGATGGTGTGGCTTGTATGCTTTGTTGAATGATTGGTTGTATAACTTGTGTTTTATATTATTGTGGCACGATTGGTTGCTGTTTGTTGAATGCGAACTCGTATCTTGACGAATAATCATGTATGCTAACTTGGTATTGGTAGTTCCTGATCACCTATTACTTGTTTAGTGTAGACTGACTATTCTTTTTTCTGAACTTTTTTGTGATTATGTCTTCACACTGCACTGCTCGATCCATATCGACATCCCATGCTGTCTGATGAGGATAAAGATGTAAGGAACTCCTCCCAAGAATCTCTCTTGCTCTTTGTATTAACTTGACGACTAAGCTTTACATATTTAAAAAATATTTTTTTTGTGAAACTGGAGCTCCTTGCTGTAACCCATTATATGACTTTATGAGCATGCACCACTTTCAGGTTATGAGAAAAATAGGGTGCCCCAACCAAGATTGACTTCCTCTCTCTTTCTTATACAAGGCATGCAGAAGATGCGTGGCAAGTAAGTAACTGATTATGTCAGATATTTAGAGTGTACTACTTCACAGTGCCATCTTTCCCAACAGATTGAATTTTTTTATATTGATATTGGGTTGAATAGTATCACATGTTTGTTTGCATTTCATACTTTGGAAAAATGTTCCTAATGTTGATAGGGTATTTTTTTCCTGCAATAGGCATGGGAGTTCTTCTCAAAGTTAGGTGATAGCCAAACTCTGATTTTTGCCAAAATTGAGAATGTGGAGGTAATTTCAAGATATTCCTTCAACATTCCTGAGCAACTTGGATTTGTTTACCACCTATTGACTCCTTATTCCTTGCAGGGCTTGAACCATTTTGATGAGATCCTGGAAGAAGCAGATGGTATAATTCTGTCAAGAGGAAACTTTGGAATTGATCTTCCACCTGAAAAAGGTTGGTTATCTCAACCTTCGCAATGCATTATCTCTTGACGTGTCGTCCTAGTAGTGAAAAAAATAGAGAGAATCACCCCAATGCATTGTTTCTTAAGGGTTGTATCTAAATGATGTTGCATTGTGGAGAAAATTAAAGAGTAGGAAAACAGGGAGTGCAAGAAAACGAGCTAAGAGCCGTATCTATATGAACATACAGCTCCACTCTCGTTCTTTCTTAATTATTACAGTGCCACATCAGCATTTTGACTATGCCATCTTTCTAAGAGAAGCATTGCGAGTGCCCTTGGCAATTGTGAAGGCATTTTGCTTGATTAACATGTATTTTCCCCATTTGCATGAAGCTTAGTGATGATTTTATGTGCTTTACTTAGATTTGCTCTTTTTTAAAACAAAAATCAAGGGTCTGTGTTGAGCACTACTTTATTCGTTCTTTAGGTGTTCTTATTTCAGAAGTCTGCTCTGCACAAGTGCAACATGGCTGGAAAGCCTGCTGTTCTCGCGCGGAGGCAACTGATGTGGCAAACGCGGTGCTGGACGGTTAGTTTTTGCCTCTTGCAGATATCTTATACTTTGGTGATCCTGTAAGTTTTTGCCTCTTGCAGAATCCAATGAAAGTTCTGATTCCGAAAGCTCTGACTCTGAGGTATTCATTTACCTACCAATTTCGAAGTGGAAGCTTCATCGTTTAATAGCATTTTTAATTATCTTTTTGCCTGATTTCACCATGTTTCACTTCGTTTTCAGAAGCCAGCTACCGAAGTGAAGAATTCTGCGGGTTGCTACTGCACAAAAGAAAAACCAGGAATTGGACGGCTCTGACAGTGATTCTGATGATGAATCATATTTCTAGTCGTTTGCAGGATATGGCCAATTGGCCACTAAAAAACCAGTAGCCAAGAAAGTGGTAGAATCCAATGAAAGTTCTGATTCTGACTCTGAGGAGGTATCAGTCTACTAGTTATATGAAAACTAAGGCTTCATTATTCTGTCTTTATAATGTGATACTAACATTTTCAATATATTTCCAGGATACCACTGCTAAACCAGTTAAGAAGAATAAAGAATCTAGTGATAGCTCAGATTCTGACTCAGATTCAGATTCTGAAGAATAAGTTCTCTGTTGTACTTGTTTACTCTTGGTAACTTCTCTTGTGTGATATTTGTATTTCTTAAACATTGTTTTGTTTCTAGCAAATCTTTTGTCTATGCCATCTTTCTAATGCGGTTCCTTTCTATGTCCAGGATACCACTGCTAAAACAGTTTCTATAAAGAAAGAAGAATCTAGTGGTAGCTCACCCAATTCTGATGAAGTAAGAGTTCTGTTACTTGCTTACTCCTGGTCACTTTTTTGTTGTGCGATGTTTAAAATTCCTTCCAATGTTTTGCAGCCAGCAAAATCTACTATTCCTGCTAAGAGGCTTCTGACAACAGAGAAAAAGAGTGAACATGTACGAATTATTTTCAAAATTTTATTTTCTTGAAAGCATCGTCTTCTGTGATATTTGTTGTACATTAATTGATCTTGTTGTAATTCAATATTTGCAGTCCAAGGATTATTCTGATGATAGTTCTGGTGAGAGTGATGAAGAGCCTGCACTAAAGAAGCCTAAGGAATTTTTGGTGTTTGCTTTTTCATCTGAAGATTTTGGTCTCTAAGGTTGCCAAGAAAGAAAGCAGTGGTGATGATGACAATTCTGAAGAGAGCTCCAGCAGTGATGATGAAAATGATCAATCGGTGTCAATGTGAAAGTCCAAGCAGAACGAAGTATGGTTTGAGTATATTTATGCTGTTGTAATTTTTCCACTTATGTTTGATGGTAATCAGCCTCTAACTAGCTTCCTAATTTCAGGAACGAAGATCTGAATCACCCTCACCCCTCTAGAGAAATCAGTTTACTCATTCAAGTTCTGGAAATTCCTTATAGCTTTCTGAGTTTACTTCGGTCTTGCATGTGTTAGCTTTCTATTTGTGCCCCTTTCTTTGTCTGTTTCTTGTGTGCAAGCGCTCCATTCTGTGTGTGTGACTCTTTGTGGTTTGACTCTGTGTGTCTGGCTTGACTCTCTCTGTGTGTGTGTGTGGCTTGACTGTATGTGTGTGACTGTGTGGCTTGATTGTTTGTGTGCTTGACTCTCTCTGTGTGTGTTTGTGTGACTCTGTGTGAATATTGCATTTGCTTGATGGTGTGGTTTGTATGCTTTGTTGAATGATTGGTTGTGTATAACTAGTGTTTTATATTGTTGGGGCCTAACACTGCCTTTGCCGGTCCCAAGCCCGGATGTGAAAATGTGGAGGGAGCTGCAGTTACCTCCTTTGTATTGTTTGCATTACGAGTGTCGATAGAAATTACAGTCTAGGTTACTGTCCTAATCAAATACTGAATCTTCACATAATTTGTTTGCATGTGATTCCTTTCTGAAGTTGTACGAGGTCAGTTTTTTCTTATACGATACCAAACGGAAGCGACTGTGTGTGGCTTGACTCTCTCTCTGTGTGTGGCTTGACTGTGTGTGTGTGACTGTGTGTGGCTTGATTGTTTGTGTGCTTGACTCTGTGCGTGTGTGTTTGTGTGACTGTGTCTGAAATTGCATTTGCTTGATGGTGTGGTTTGTATGCTTTGTTGAATGATTGGTTGTGTATAACTTGTTTTATATTGTTGGGGCCTAACACTGCCTTTGCCGGTCCCAAGCCCGGATGTGAAAATGTGGAGGGAGCTGCAGTTACCTCCTTTGTATTGTTTGCATTACACGTGTCAATAGAAATTACACAGTTTGCTGTTCTAATCGATAGTAAATCTTCACATAATTTGTTTGCATGTGATTCCTTTCTGAAGTTGTACGAGGTCAGTGTTTTTCTTATACGATACCACAGGGAAGCGAGTAACTAAGAATCTGGGCCTATAAGGGTTTGATTTTTCTCCCTTTCTGATTTTTTTACGGTGCCTTGTCAGCATGACGTGTATGGTGCTTTGGTTTTACTTCTGTGTGTGATTTTTTAAGGTGAAGAGGTCTGCACGTACGACACGTTTTGGATTTGTTTTGGAGTCCACCGCTTTGACCGTCTTCTGACGCTTTGACTGTTTCCATCGTAGTTGACGTGTGCTTTCTGGTTTTGACTGTTTCTCCTTGTTTGCCATGTATCATTAGTTTGTTTGGGCCGATTTTTCTGGGCTCTTCTTGTGGTACGGGTGTGTTCCTTTCTTTTTTCTTCTGCTGCCTATAAAGTCCTTCTGGCGTTAGATCTTCTGGTCGATCTGTTCCAAGTCACTCTGAATATATTCCTGATGCTACTTCTGACGGTGGATCTTCTGGTCGATCTGTTCTAAGTGCCGCTCAATATGTTCCTGGTATGTCTTTTGACCGCCCTGGTTCAGTTTTAACCAATACTAATAAATAATCCAATAGCACGTTACACAATTGATACCATTCGACTTGTATACAGAAGTACTTCTTTGTTACTGTAGTTATGATTGTTAACTTGAAACCATCAGCAAAATATTGCGCAAGAAATATAGATTCGACGTTTAAACTTGGACAGCCAATCTTTGTCCTACTTTTGATACCTTAAGCTCACATCATCTCTGGAATCGCCAAAATTTCCTCATGTGGACATTTTTTTGTCTATATGTTGAGCAACCACATTGTCTGTTGTGCCCCATGATAAGCTACTTTGTTGGACCCTACTAGAGAAATAAGTGCCCATTGTACTTGTATGCATGAGTGCATTTTCCTGGCATGGGTTCTTGATGTGCACCCTTCTCCAAATTGCCTTGGTTATATGCAATGCTGGTAATCCATAATATGACTCTTTCTATTTCAGGACCTAGGGAGCTCACTGGTGCTGTTGATTTAATAAGTCAGTACCAATTGCAGCCGCACTATGATTTCTTTTGCAAGAGGCTTTTGCCACTTGCAATCTCAGATACACATTACCTTCACAATGTTGTGGGGGACACTGAAATTTGGAAAGGAGAAGGAATGAAGCTAGATCAACTCGTTCAGAATACTTAAGGGATAAGCCTGCTTATATTCGCCCTTTGATATGGAAACACTGGGGCAAGCATTTCAGCTTCGAGAAACTGCTCCAGTAGATTTACCCTCTGTAAGATCATTTTTGCCATCCCACTTGCTTTATGCTGTTATTGCATTTTCCTATCACACACTTAACAATTAAACCAATCGACAGGCAGAAAAAGGCATACCTACTATTTCGGGCAAACTGAAAAGTGAGTCCAAGGACAAAGAGAAAAAACATAAAAAGCACAAAGACAAAGATAAAGACAGGGAGCATAAGAAGCACAAACATCGACATAAGGATCGGTCTAAAGACAAAGACAAGGACAAGGATAAGAAAAAGGATAAGCATCATGAGAAGGTTGCTGTATTTTCTTTATGTTTAAAACTAAAGTATCTCCAAGTCGTATATGTCATACTTTATATGAATAAGCCATACTTTATATGTCCGCAGATTGTTCAGAAGAGGAAGCATGAGGGGACAGAGGACTCGGCAGACGTGCATAAGCACAAAAAAAGCAAGGTGATATACAATTATTATTTGCTTCCTGGTACAACAAATTTCCTTGCAGCACATTTTGTTGGTCTGTTAACATGACTTATCTATGACAGCATAAGAGTTCCAAAACCGATGAGATGGGTAATGGACTTAGTTAGCTACAGTTTTCTTCTTACTTCTATTGTCAATCAGTGTCATATTCTGTTAGAAGGAGGCTCAAAAGGTTTCCGTCACCAGACCCGCTGCAGATCAATTGGTAAGTGCTTCTTGAACTTCTATTTGCTGTTGGGTAGATGCATAAATGCTTTTCTTAATTCTGTCTTTCGGTGAAATATGAATTGAAATGTTTCAGATTTAAGCTGCATAGTGAGCTTGTGTTTTTAGGTCAACTTAAGAGTTTTATTTTATTGTTTGGAGCCTAAATGATGAATATTTCAACATTTGACGAATTATTTATTAGCCATTCAAGTGAATAAGATCTGCCTTTTGCCTGACTTTGCCAATATTAGTCTGATTTGATTTTGTCTGCATCTGTACAATATGTGATGTTAGGCACGGTTGCCCGGACATAACTTTATGTCCACCATCAGTTTTGGACCTGGGCCAGTTCCATTTCGTCAGTCTCACTTGACTTGAGAAGTACAGTTAGATATTTCCTTTGATTGGCATCTCTAGTGGTATTAATATATCAGTCATGATGGGCCTGCTGACTTTCTTTACTATATATGACATGATCTGGTTAGGTCTGACTTACATCATATAAATTCATAATGTAGTCACTAGTCGTTTACTGTTTTCAGTTTATGTTGCACTTTGACCATAAGATATGGCGATTAATTGGAGCACAATGACTTAAAAAAAAAAACCACTCGCAGTTTACTCAGTGATGTTTCTTTCGAAATCATCCTATGCCATTTGCAACTCTTTAATGATCTGCACCCTGTATAACCTTCGCAATTATTGCTTGATTTATTTTCTCTGTTGTGTGTGCTTTTGCGCTGTGTTCATATTATTGTATGGTTTTCTGTGGTTAGTTTTGGATCCTACTGAAGCGCGCCGGCGTCGGCATGAGATCCGACATGGGAAGCGTCCTATTTATTTAACCACGGTCCATTGGCTGGAGTCAAGGAAATTCTCAAGCATAAAATGGCATCTTCTTACTCGGCGTGCTTTTAAAGGAGAAGTTGGTATTGAATTTATGGATCTGTATAGCTACCTGATCCCGGTATATGAAATTGAGCCTCTTGAGAAATTACTGATGTGATGCTGCAGACAAAATTGTCCAATACTTGTGGTGTGAAGGGGACAAACGTTACCTCTTCCCAAATTGTTGCTGATTCAGAACCACCTCCACATTACTTGTTTGCAAGTGGTGCCAAGGTATAAATAATTTGCAGGACATACGGGACACTAGCGATGGGCTTCTTCTTATGGTCTAATTATTAGTGTAGTGCATATTACACTATTAATCTGCCCTATTGTGATTCACTTGCATGCAAAAATCTGCCCCTAATGATTTATTTCAGTACAAATAGTACCATGTCCAAGTTAACGGGTTTAAAGCTAAGTACTAGTATTGAGGCGGACTTTAAATGCATAATAATTTTTGGACAACTTTTGTAAATCAAAGTGAACTAATTTAATCATGATAGAAAGGTTGGGCTGTTAGACTGAGTGGAGGTTAGTGCCTGGTGGCTTTGAGAAACTAAATAATTTACCTACTTCCGTCTATTTTTTTAATGTTTATATAGTAATTTCTGAAGAACAGTGATTTCATAATGGTGAGAGAAATGGCATGGCTATGTGTCAATTTTTTCCAGATTTGTCAGTGAAGCAACCTGGATATCATTTACTTGAGACTTGAGTGCTTGTCATACTGTATTATTGTACTGGCAAATCTCCTAGTTCCTGTAATCATTTTACCCGAGCAGTGTCTTTTTTCATCTGTACACATGTTCACTTCTTTCGGATATGATGGAAACATAGGATGCTAGTTACTGAAAAGTTAATCCTTTTTGTTCCTGTGCATATTCGTCTTGGATATTAACATGGCCCTCATTTCAAATCGATGTACTGGACTTGAATCATTTGCATTTTGCAGGATGTAGTCGAAGCAGCATGGATGGCAGCAATCAACAAGGAAATTAAACGTGTGTTGACAGAAGTTCTTTTGAAGGTTTGTCATTGTATGGACTTATTTAGCTAGGTTTAGCAGAACATGTACTTCTGTTCTAAGTTCAGCAAGACTGCCATTTCTTACTTTTGTACTTTTGTCATTCCAGGTTACGGATGATCTTTTTAATGAGATCGCAACCAAAGTTATGAATGAAGATGATTCATCAGCTGAACGTGAGTGAATTATACTAAAACTTAATGTAAATATGTAAATCACATTGCTGATTATCGCCTCTGTGTTGCAGCAAATGAGACCACTGGTGTCTAGCTCAAAAGAGTGAAGACCACAGCTAAAGTTGTAGTCCTTGCTAAGCCAAACAATGTTAGCTCTACTGGTCGTTCTGATGGTACTAGGCTAAGTTCGTCTAAAGGTGTTCTTCTTGGTCTTGCTAGTTATGATTCAGATGACGGGGATGATGAGGGTGATGGTGATGGTAAGGGTTTAATTCCAAATTTATCATCTGAAATTAAAAGTTGGTGCAGCTCATCCTAAAGAAAGTAAGTCCTTGAAAAACACAAAGCGGACATGGTTTCCCGGAATTTATTTTCTAAAGGAGGAAGAGCCTTAACTTTCTGAGTTTACTTCGGTCTTGCATGTTTTAGCTTTCTATTTTTGCTCCATCTATGTCTGTTTCTTTTCATTTCTTGTGTGTTGTGTTTGTGACTGTCTATGTGATGTGCTCCTATCAATGTTTGTTTCTGTCTGTTTCTTGTGTGCAAGTGCTACATTGTGTGTGTGTGATGTGCCCCTATCTATGTCTGTTTCTTGTGTGCAAGTGCTACATTATGTGTGTGTGTGACTGTGTGTGTGATGTGCCTCTATCTATGTCTGTTTCTTTATCTATTTCTTGTGTGCAAGCGCTTGATTGTGTGTGCGCTTGTGTGAATGTGTCTGTATTGCATTTGCTTGATGGTGTGGCCTGTATGCTTTGCTGAATGATTGGTGTTGTATAACTTGTAGTTTGTATTGTTGTGGTTTAACACTGACTTTGCCGGTCCCAAGCCCGGATGCGAAAATGTGGAGGGAGCTGCAATTACCTCCTTTCTATTGTTTTTCTTAGAAGTGTGGATAGAAATTATTGTCCTAATCCAATAGCGAATCTTATATAATGTCGTAGCATGTGATTCAAGCTCTGAAATGCATCCTTCCTTGCTATGAAAAATCTAGCAAGTGTAATTGTCGTTAGAATTTGTCCCATCACCTAAATTAGTCGCGCTGGTTTCTTAAATCTTGCTAGCACCGATGTTCTATTCTTATACACTTTTTCTAAAAATCAGTCATCTGTTTTTATTTGAATTTACGTTTAATTTTGTGGCTATCTGATCTTGCACGAATCTCAGCGTCACAGGTGTCCCTCATTTGTCCGTCACTCACGAGTACATGTTGGGTTTATTTGTTGTTGAGCTTTTTATTATTCGGGTTGTGGGTCGGCCTCTCCTTGTTTGGATGTGGGGGTCTTCTTTCCAGTTATCTATCATTTCTTGTGAGAGAGAGAGCAAGGTCTTCTTGAGAGAGAGAGAGAGAGGTGTTTAACCACAAAGTGTTTCTTCTCTCGCTGCGCCTCCGCCGCCGCTTCCCTCTCTCGCTGCCAGCGTCATCACATCTTCTGGGCGACGTTCTCCGCCTTGCATGATGGAGCCGAGGAAGGGACGTCGATTGACGAGGCGGACGCAGTCCCTGTCGCGCGCGATCATGGACTGGCTGGACGACATCTAGGGCGGCGGATCAGGACCGGATGGGGAGCAAGGGTTGCGAACGGCGATGGCTCGGGCGCAAGAAAGGTAGGAGGGCGGCGGGAGGAGGAAAGGTTTGGTGCATTTGGTGTAAAATTGTGGTGGGGTAGGGCTGTCAGGTTCGATGTGGCGGAGGCGTCTGGGTGCGCCCAAATTTGCCCTATATTTGGGTTGGATATGAGGGGTGCCTGTCGGGCCCGTGGGACTGAGGGTACCCGGGCCTGTCTGCCTTCGGCCCAGGACGCGACGCGTGGTGAGGGCCCAGCGGATAGCCCACCAGCAAGCTTCACGAGAAAGACCCCACGCGAGGCCCCCGTCAACAGCCATCCGAGCCGGTCGGATGGCGCCACCAGGAGCCTCGCAAGGCCCCCTCACGAGGCGGTCTCCCGAGGCCCCCTCTCGGGGACAAGCAAATCAGGAGCTGCTCAGACCGATCGCGCGCCCTGAGTCTCTATGTGGGTGACGCGCGCGACGAGCTAGCAAGCACGGATGGGGAGGTTTTTCTCTTTTGTGCTAAGGGAGCAAGGCCAGCACGCTAGTTCCCAAGGCAACCCGCAAAGGTTGAAGGTGGGAGAGAGAAATACTGCCATATGGACGAAGACCGGTCAAAATCATGCTGAGTCAGCAGCGATACCGAAACAACTGAGACAAGGAACTAGCTTGTCCGGTTTTAAAAGTTGGGGGTGTAAATTATCCGGTTTTAAAATTGAGGACTAAATCTAGACTTTGCTACGAACAGAGGGATGAAAAATATACTTGTCATAACGGTGCGACAAAGCGCGCATTTGTTTTTAGTCATACCATTTCTTACTTTGGTGTTCTTTTCTATTTGTGTGTTTTCAATTACGCGTTAACCGGGGAAGGAACACGTATCGGCACGAATGTGTATTCTAAACAATGCAGGTGCCACATATCCCCCTTCCGGATAGACCCATGCCGACCATCGCGTCACGCTCCGGTGCCACGTGGCCCGCCGACATCACGGGCCCACGGACTTAATCGTCAACAACCTCCAACCTCTAGTTACAAGTCTTCGTGTGATAATGGTAACAGCGTACTAGTAGCAGAAGATTTTGAACTCGACTGACCGCTGGGCCCCATCTCGCCGCGGAAGATTCTAGCCCCTCGGGAGAAGGCTCAGTGACTCGCCGGCGAGATGATCGTGTCGGCGCTCGCGACGGCGGTGGGCGTCAACCTGGGCCTGACCGTGCTGCTCGTCTCCGCCTACTCGCTCCTCCGCCGCCGCCCGCCGTTCGTCTCCGTGTACGCCCCCCGCCGCCCCTACGCGCCGCTCGAGTCCTGGCTCGCCGCCGCGTGGCGCCGCTCCGAGGACGACATCCATGCCGCCGCGGGGCTCGACGGCGTCGTCTTCGTCCGCATTTTCGTCTTCAGGTCCCGCTTCCAAATCCCCATCCCCTCTCACCCGCTGTGTTTCTTCGTTCCCTTCGCCTTGTTATACTGAATTCGAGGGTGCTGTGGGGCTATGGGATGCTGCAGCATCAGGCTTTTCGCCGTAGTCGCTGTGGTGGGCGTCGGCGTGCTCATGCCGATAAACTTCATGGGGGACCAGCTGCGGCTGATCGACTTCACCGACCTGCCCAGCAAGTCCGTCGATGTCTTAAGCATCTCCAATGTCCAGGACGGGTCCAATAAGTGAGATATTTTAACCCCTGATCTTCTATAATTTTGGTGCACTTATTTTGGGAGTTCTACATGTGAATTTAACTGGTCAATTAGCCCCATGAAATTCTATAGTAGTTTACTTTTGTAACTAATAATACTGTTTATGCGTTCAGGTTTGGTAATAGGAGGTTAATTCTCCTCATGCTGCAGCTTTTTATTTCATGGAGTGCATATAAGGAGTTACATTTTTCTGAGTGCTTGTCTAGTGTTGATGAACCTGATGGCCAATCTCCATGCGCTTTGTCATGTGATAGAACTGTTTTGTGTTTTCTACGTATTAAATGGCCAGTGTAATCAAAATTAGGTAGCTATTCCAGAATTCTGATATCTACAGCTATGCATATCAGTTATGTTGTTTTATAACATGTAGAACTGTAGATTAATAGATGATGCTCCATATCTGTTTAGAAAAAGAAACGTTGTTAAGTATTCAGTAGTCAGTACATAGAATTTGATTAGGATGGTGTGGAACAGCTCTACCACTCTAGTCACGGGGGCTTCACGTCGTGGCATTCTCCAGGGCGTCTTGCTTATGCAAAACATTTCGTTGGAGTCTAATTAGATGCTTCTATTAGAAATTATCTTCCTTTTTCGAGCTCCAAGTCATGCTTATTACACGTGGTAACGTGGCTTGCAGATTATGGCTTCACTTCTCTGCTGTGTACATCATAACTGGAGTCGCATGCTACCTGCTGTATTATGTAAGTAATTTAATAATAATGTTTTTTCTACTTTTAGTTGAATTTTTAATTTGCATTTTCTTTCTACATTCGTAACATGATTCCTTGTGTATCAGAGTATCAGTTGAACAGAACGCATTATCCTTTTATAATGAATACTTGCTCGTTGGATCTGGCATCTATTTATTACGTACTTCATTTGTAAAAAAATTAATGTTTGACTGGTTTCAGTTTTCTTTGTAAGCAATACTTTGTGTTTTGTCTTTGCAGGAGTACAGATATATTTCTGACAAGAGGCTCGAGTATTTTATGACATCAAAGCCACTACCTCAGTATTTCACAGTTCTGGTTCGAGCTATCCCTATAACTGATGGTGGTTCTGTGAGTGATGCTGTTGATAAGTTCTTCAAAGAGTATCATTCATCCACCTACTTGTCACATACTGTTGTTCATCAAACTGGCAAACTCCGCCGCCTTCTTGTAAGATACAGTTCATTTGGATACATTTGTATTGCATAATTATGAACAGATGTCCATGAATCATCAATGATCCTAATAAAACGTTTATATGGGCTGTCTATCGACTTCTTAAATGACATAAGGGTTGCTGGGGAATATAGTTGTATGAAAAATACTAGCATGAGGTTTGCAAGACATGCATTTCATTCCAGTGATGAATAACCTTGTTTCGTTGAATTTATTAGCAATGTGCCCGTGCGTTGCAACGGATGCAAAGTAGAATAGTACTTGTTCACAAACTTGAAAGAAAGCACTCTTGTTTTGATATACATATACCAGTAAAAAATATTACGTTTCACTCAAAATATATTTCTCAGGCTGTTTTGATGAGGTGAGGGAGGGATGTGGTTGCTTTCAAGATAATAAGGGGTTTTCTGCAAATTGGAGCAGAGAAGTGGGCTATTGTTGCAAAAATGCCACAACTTACCTCACAGCCGTTAGATGTAGATCTAATGGTCAGAAATGATGGATGGCAGACATACCATCATCACCAACCGAGTCTTCTATAGGAGTAGAGATTTTAACTTCATCAACTCAGTATGTATTAATTTGTATATTTTTTACAACGTGATCTTGATGCACTCAGTATGCAATATTTGCATAGGTCAACTTTCATGGACGTCAAAATTTTATAAGCTCACCACGTAGCATTCTTACTCTACACATAGCAGTATAGCATTCTTTTTTGACAATCAATTTGTTAATAGATATTTGTATGCACTTATTCTCAAAGCAATATATTGGATGTCATGTCTGTCCAGTGAAGTGTTCTGGGTCGACGATTTCACATATACATGTACTCCCTCCGTCCCAAAATAAGTGTCTCAACTTTGTACTAGCTCTAGTACAAACTTGTACTAAGCTCAAGACACTTATTTTGGGACGGAGGGAGTAGTAATTAACTAGTTACTGATTTTTTATATAAGCATGCCAACTGGATGCTTATCCTCATACTTCTAACCTTCTTAGTGAGCGAGGATCGGGTCGTCGCATCCTTAGTTGATAGAGGCGGGTGTCCCGATCTTTCGATGAGATGATAACTATCGATTTGATGGAGCCGACTTTGACGATCCGACTACAAACGTGCACGACGTTGCGCCTTAGCAATCGCTAAACCAACTTCGAGAGGTTATTGACCACGCCGGAGCACAATCAACCTGACCACGAAGGTCTATTCCTGCAAGCAATCGAAGAACAAGCAAGAATATGATAAAAGCAATCTGAATATTGCGAGTATATATGAAGTATTGATAAAGGTGGGGATCCGTAAGCGGTCTTGGTCTGGTCGTTGGACACAAACGAAGTACACGAAGTTGCAATGGCTAACTTTTAACTAAACAAATCCCAAGGAAAAAGCTACTAGGTGGATCTACTTATATAGGAGCAAGGGGTGGCGGCCAAGGAGGTGGGAGGACGTCCCAAGGCAGCCTAAAACCAACCCTAGGTCGTACAAGGCTCATGGGCCCAAGTGGAGGTGATGCAACACCTTTGGACTTGTAGTTTGACTCGGATTCTGCTGCAGCATCAGATTGTTTCGTCAATAACTCAACGCTCCGGATGAATTTTAGGGTGAATCCAATTGGCCTGGAAAGAGCACGAAATCTACTTTCCAACAAAAAAAGAATCACCCAATTCGGAGTCCGTATGAAAGAGTTCTTGCCGTTTTGAGTCAGGTATGTCTGTGCAGTCCGAATCTGAATCCAGAACGTGAGAGACTTGGACTCTATCTTCTCTTGGCCCAAAAGTGACGTGAGAGGACTTTTTGAACAGAACTTAAACTTCTCCTTTTCCCCTATCTTCATACGTGGATTGTACAAATGTTCCATACACCTACAATTAGACAAAACACAAAAGTGTGTGAAGTATTTTTGTTCTGGATAATATAAATAGATTATTCAATAGTTGACACTAGAAATCACCTGACAAATATGCATGTATGCAATATTTTTGGTCGTATCCAAGGTAGTCATGTCCTCATCATTAGTGGCGCGCTACATCGATGCCCAGGTGTAGTGAAAAATGAGCAAGGGTCTTCGCGTTTGACTCGACGAGTGTGAAGGGTAAGGAAGCTAGCCGAGCCTAGGAGGATCTGTTTAGGTAGCTGGAACATAGGGTCCCTGACAGGTAAGCTTCAGGAGCTAGTTGATGCAACGGTCAGGAGAGGTGTTGATATCCTTTGCGTCCAAGAAACCAAATGGAGGGGACAGAAGCCGAAGGAGGTGGAGGGTACCGGCTTCAAGCTGTGGTACACCGGGAAGGCTGCAAACAGAAATGGCATAGGCATCTCGATCAAAGAGTGGTAGACGTCAAGGGACGTGGGGATCGGACTATCCTGGTCAAGCTGGTAGTTGGGGACTTGGTTCTCAATGTTATCAGCGCGTATGCCCCGCAAGTAGGCCACAATGAGAACACCAAGAGGAGTTCTGGGAAGGCCTGGAGGACATGGTTAGGAGTGTATCAATTGGCTAGAAGCTCTTCATAAGAGGATACCTCAATGGCCACGTGGGTACATCTAACACAGGTTTTGAAGGGGTGCATTGGGGCTTTGGCTATGGCATTGGGAATCAAGAAGGAGAAGATGTCTTAAGCTTTGCTCTAGCCTACGACATGATCGTAGCTAACACCCTCTTTAAAAAGGGAGAATCACATCTAGCGACTTTTTGTAGTGGTCAACACTCTAGCTAGATTGATTTTCATCCTCGAGAAGAGAAGGCAGGCGTGCGTGCTTAGATTGTAAGGTGATACCTGGAGAGAGTGTTGTCCCTTAGCATAAGCTTGTGGTTGCTAACTTCCGCTTTTGGATTCGTGTCCAGCGGGATAACCATGCCAAAGTCGCTAGAATAAAGTGGTGGAAGCTCAAGGGGGAGGTAGCTCAGGCGTTCAAGGAGAGGGTCATTAAGGAGGGCCCTTGGGAGGAAGGAGGGGATGCAGACAATATGTGGATGAAGATGGCGACTTGCATTCGTAAGGTGGCCTCAGAGGAGTTTGGAGTTTCCAGGGGAAGTAGAAGTGAAACTAAAGATACCCGGTGGTGGAATGATGATGTCCAGAAGGCTATTAAGGAGAAGAAAGTGGTAGAACCAGGGGTCCTACCGGACCTACTCCGGAGGTTGTAAGGGAAGGATGGAGTGGGACGGGGCGTTGATCGGGCGCGCCGGCGGCTGGGCGCCGTCGTGTCGGAGGGAGATGGCGGCGGCGGCTAGGGTTCCGGCCCCTCTGGGAGCCGGGCAATAAGGATAATAATATTCTTATTGCTTGATTCCAAAAAGAGTCTTACAACCTATATTTATAACCTAGATAACTTGCATAAGAATTAACCTAAGATAACTTGCATAAGAATTAACCCAAGATAACTTGTGGGCTAAGATTGCCCGGTGGGCCTAGCTAAACCGGCCATAACACTCCTCCCCGCCTGCACAAACAGCTCGTCCTCGAGCTGTAAGGTGGGGAAGCGCTTGCGAAACTCCCCGAGGCGATCAACCAGCGTCAAACACCTTCTCGACAGCTGGGGCGGCCAGGTCGGCGGCGACGGCGTCCTCTGGAATGTAGTCTGCAACCTCTAGGTAGAAGAGTCGCGGGCAGGCATGGCCGGGCGTGTAGGGCTTGTCGCAGTTGAAGCACAACCCTTGGCGGCGACGCTCGAGTAGTTCGGCTGAGGTGAGCCGGCGGAACGGGCGCACCGCGGTCGCGGCAAGGGGTGCCGCAGAAGCCTGCGTAGGCCGACCCTGCGCGGAATCCGGCCCGGGTAGCGACCCAGCGGTCCGGGGCGGTGATTCTTGCTAGATGGCCACCGCGCGGCGCTCGAACGCGCGGGCGTAGTACATGGCCGACTGGAGATCTTGGGGTCCCCGAAGCTCCACGTCCACGCGGATGTGATCCGGAAGTCCATCGACAAAGAGGTTGGCCCGCTGCTGCGCTGTCACACCCGACGCATGGCATGCCAGGGCCTGGAAACGGTCGGCGTAGTCTTGCACCGTGGAGGTGAAGGGAAGGCAGCCGAGCTCCGCCAGGCGGCTCCCGCGAACCGGAGGCCCAAAGCGAAGGAGGCAGAGCTCGCGGAAGCGCTCCCAACGGGGCATGCTGCCCTCGTCCTGCTCGAGGGCGTAGTACCAGGTATGGGCTGCACCACGGAGGTGGTAGGATGCCAGCCAAGTGCGCTCTGACGCGAGCGTGCGCTGGCCACGGAAAAACTGCTCACACTGGCTGAGCCAGTTAAGCGGGTCCTCCGCGCCGTCATAAGTGGCGAAATCGATCTTGGCGAACCGTGGCGGCGTCTGGGTCGGCGCGCCATGGCCGACCGGCTCGGCGGTGCGGAGCAGTGATGATGACGGTGCCCGGTCAACGGTGGGGAGGCCGTTGTAGGCCCCCGCGGAGCCGGACGAGGCCCCAGACTGCAGCGTGGGTACCGGTGGGTCCCCGGCCTCTGTGTAAACTGGCGGTGGCGACGTCCCGGTTAGCCAGGCCGGGATCGGGGATGGTGACGGCGGAAACCGGACCTGCTGGATCGGAAGTCCTCCCGGTGTGGACTGGCCCAGTCTGGAGCTGGGCGGCGGCGGCGGGAGCTGGACCGGCGCGGGCGGCGCGGTTGGCGCGGCTGGGGCCAGTGCGGCGCTGGGGCGGGCACGGGAGGCGCGGGTGGCGCCGCGAGAACCGGCGCGGGCCACTGCGGCCAGGACGGTGCTGGGGCGGGCGGCGGCTAGAGCGACGGATGGGCCCCGGCGATCGCCGCGGGTACCGAGTACCAGGGCAGGTGCAGCAGCGGCGGGGGCCCGCCGGTGTAGCCCGCCTGGAACGGCAGCAGGGCCGTCCCGCTCGGGCCCGACGCGTTCTGGATCGACCAGTGCGTCGCTGGGTGGCTGTAGGCGGGGGGCGCAGCTGGTGGGGTGATGTGCGGGCCGGCCAAGTACAGGGAGATGCCCTGGACGGCCGTCACAAGGTCCCGCAGGGTGCTGGTCATCTCCTCCGGCGTGAAGACGGAGGTTGTCGGCGGCGCGGAAGTGACGGGGGCCGGCGGCGCGGAGGTAATCGGGGCCGGCGGCGTTGGGGACCCGGCAGTGGTCATCGGGGCGGTGGTGATGATGGGCAGCGGCGGCGTGGGTATTGATGACGACATGATCGAACCCGAGTCTCTGGATACCAAATTGGTAGAACCAGGGTTCCTACCGGACCTGCTCCGGAGGTTGTAAGGGAAGGATGGAGTGGGACGGGGCGTTGATCAGGCGCGCCGGCGGCTGGGCGCCGTTGCGTCGGAGGGAGATGGCGGCGGCGGCTAGGGTTCCGGCTCCTTTGGGAGCCGGGCAATAAGGATAATAATATTCTTATTGCTTGACTCCAAAAAGAGTCTTACAGCCTATATTTATAACCTAGATAACTTGCATAAGAATTAACCTAAGATAACTTGTGGGCTAAGATTGCCCGGTGGGCCTAGCTAAACCGGCCATAACAGAAAGATTGTTTCAGATGCCCATATCTAGATAGGAGTGCAAACAACATAGAGAAGTACCGAGCGGAGACAGAGTATATTAGTACCAATCTTCAAGAACAAGGGGGAAGTTCAGAGTTGTACTAATTCCCGTGGAATTAAGATGATGAGCCATACAATGAAGCTATGGAAGAGTCATTGAGCACCGCCTAAAAAGAATGACAAGCGGGACCAACAATCAGTTTGGTTTCATGCTTGGGAGGTCGACCATGGAAGCCATTTTCTTGGCACAACAACTTATGGAGAGATAAAGGGAGCAAAAGAAGGACCTGCGTATGGTTGTTCATTGACTTGAAGAGGGCCTATGATAAGATACCACGAAAGGTCATGTGGTGGGCCTTGGAGAAACACAAAGTCCCATCAAAGTACATTACCCTCATCAAGGACATGTACGATAATGTTGTGACAAGTGTTCGAACAAGTGATGGCGACATTGATGACTTCTTGATTAAAATAGGACTGCACCAGGGGCCAGCTTTGAGCTCTTATCTTTTTTGCTTTGGTGATGGATGAGGAAACACGGGATATACAAGGAGATATCCCATGGTGTATGCTCTTTGCAGATGATGTGGTACTAGCCGATGATAGTCGGACAACAGTCAATAGGAAGTTAGAGCTTTGGAGACAAACCTTGGAATCAAAAGGTTTTGGACTTAGTAGAACTAAAACCAAGTACATAAGGTGCGGTTTCAGTGCTGCTAGGCACGAGGAGGAGGTGGTGCCTTAGAAAGACACCTTTCGATATTTGGGGTCAATGCTGCAGGAGGATGGGGATATTGATGAAGATGTGAACCATCGGATCAAAGCAGGATGGATGAAGTGGCGCCAAGCTTCTGGTATTCCCTGTGACAAGAGAGTGCCACAAAAGCTAAAAGGCAAGTTCTATAGGGCGGTGATTCGACCTGCAGTGTTGTATGGCGCTGAGTGTTGGCCGACTAAAAGGCAACATGTTCAACAGTCAGGTGTGGCGGAGATGCACATGTTGAGATGGATGTGTGGCCACACGAGGAAGGGCCGAGTCTGGAATGATGATATACGAGATAGAGTTGGGGTAGCACCGATTGAAAAGAAGCTTGCCCAACATCGTCTGAAATGGTTTGGGCATATTCAGCGCAGGACTCTACAAGCTCCAGTGCATAGCAGACGGCTTAAGCGTGCTGATAATTTTAACAGAGGTCGGGGTAGACCGAACTTGACATGGGAGGAGTCCGTAAAGAGAGATCTGAAGGACTGGAGTATCACCAAAGAACTAGCCATGGACAGGGGTGCGTGGAAGTTTGCTATCCATGTGCCAGAACCATGAGTTAGTCGCGAGACCTTATGGGTTTCACCTCTAGCCTACCCCAACTTGTTTGGGACTACGAGCAGTTTTAGCATGCTCCCTTTTACCCCCTCTTTTCACATGAGAGGTAAGAGTATGTAATAGATCTGAGCCGTTGATCTCATTAATTAGTGGTCTAATTCAGTCTTACCTTCTTACCTCACATGTAAAAAGAAGGGGTAAGAGGGAGCATGTTAAAATTTGCCTGGGACTAAAGGCTTTGTTGTTGCTGTTGTTGTTGTTGTGAAGAAAACTTTACTCATCTCCCCTAGATGTATATGATAGTAATGGCCCACTGGTTTGTTTGCTCTCCCGAACTTCATAAGGAACACTGCATTCTAGCTTGTTGAATACAGTGTCCTGTTTCACTTCTTCTGATTACCTGTTTGATTTCTATCCAGAATGAGACCGAAATTATGTGGAGAAAGCTAAAGAACCTAAAATATGTACCACATCGACCTTCTACTGACAACCCTCCAAAAAAGTTTCTTGGACTATTTGGAAGAAATAATCCTGGGAAATATCAGAAAAGACTGGAAGATCTAGAGGAAAATGTTAGAATGGAACAATCAGATGCTACTAGGAGGCGGGTATGTATGTCTGTTTTTTCTTTGGTCTTGGCTAAGTTAACTATGATGTATTGATTAGTTTATCTTCCTAGTTGTCCTTTTGTTCTGACAAATGAAGTGCAAACATATTGATATTCTCTTGTCTATACTTAATGTTTCATAACTCTTCAGGAGATTCCCGCTGCTTTTGTTTCATTCAAATCTCGATATGCTTCAGCGAATGCAATTTACATAAGGCAGTCAGACAATCCAACTGAATGGCAAACTGAGCATGCTCCTGATCCTCATGATGTTTATTGGCCTTCCTTTTCTACATCATTCATGGAACGGTGGATATCCAAATTTGTAGTATTTGTAGCTTCAGTTCTCCTGATAATCGTGTTTCTTCTAGTTGTGGGATTTATTCAAGGGCTCACTTATATGGAGCAACTTGAGGCATGGCTGCCTTTCCTGAGGAACATACTGGAAATGTTAGTTTCTTTTCATAGATTATAATCATATATGTTTCTCTCATTGTTCTTTATTTTATTATCTGGAAAGGGCCTAGTCAGCATATATGCTCAGATGCTGAATTAGTGACACTGGTGCTAGCCGTTCTTATTATGTTGGTTTTATATTTATCTAATGTATGGTACATCAGAATGGCTAAAAACCTGACTTTTGACTTCTTTGATCTTTCCAGAGCCATTGTCAGTCAATTGGTTACTGGGTATCTTCCCAGTGTCATTCTTCATTTCCTTTCCTCTTATGTGCCCTCAATAATGAAGCTATTTTCGACCATGCAAGGATTTGTGTCTGTCAGTGGGATTGAGAGAAGTGCTTGCAACAAAATGCTTCGGTTTACAATATGGACTGTGTTCTTTGCAAATGTTCTTACTGGCTCAGTCTTAAATCAACTTAACATATTCCTTGATCCAAAAGAAATACCTGAACGGCTTGCGGTTGTCGTACCTGCACAGGTAGGGCATGTGTTTTTTGATTGTCGTCAGCATGGCAAGTTCAGTTTGGTGTATACTACGAGAAAGTTACCACGAGTTGCTTCTGAGATCGTGCTCTCCCCTCCAAGCTTCATAGAACATGGACAATAACCTTTCTGTTGACATGGATAATATACTTATACAGTTGCATGGATACAGTTCTGTACTTTGTTTTTTCGTTAATAGCTTTAATAACAGGCTTCCAAACCTTAGCCTTCGTCAACGTTCTTTGTTTTGTCGATATCCTTCTTGCTGTGGCCGACTTATCCACTTCAATATATACCTGCTTACACAATTTTCACTTGTGGCATATGGTATTAGTCCATGCCAGAGCACGTGTTTTGCTAAACAATAATTGGTTTCATGATGATTCTGCAGGCATCTTTCTTTATTGCATATGTGGTGACTTCGTGGACAAGTATAACATCAGAACTCACTCAAACTTCTGCTCTTCTGTATCACTTGTGGGAGAGCTGCGCAAAGTGTTGCAAGAGGGAAGACTCAGAAGCTCCATCGATGCACTATCATAGTGAAATTCCTCGGATTCTCTTGTTTGGACTTCTCGGGCTTACGTACTCCATTGTAGCTCCACTTATCCTCCCATTTGTGTTGACTTACTTCTGCCTTGGCTACTTCATATTTCGTAATCAGGTGAAAACACTGCAGATTATTAATCGCCCCTTTTAGCTTCCTGTTTTGCTGCTACTCATCGTAGCGTGATCTCTTTGTGCATGGAGGTTGAAATGGGGACTTCAATATCTAGGTCTTCCCAAAATTTCGGTAGTGAACTACCGTTTTGAGGAACTTTGGATAGATATTTCTTGGCAGTGTTGCAATGATTGATTCATTGCTGTTGCCATTTATGAGCGGATAAAATCAAATTGATGTGGTCCAAGGCGTATGATGCAAGCCTACCTTTCTCTTAATATATTTAGGAAAGAACCAAAGTGTTCCTTTCTGGAAGATGAACTAGACCATCTAGTGGTGGAATTTAACTAGAACCTTTTCTGATAAACGTGGACATGCCTTGAAACTATGCAAACTTAAATATGTAATATGGAAAATAGAGTTGTTGATTGAACTATACTTTCATATATTGGGAGGCTGACAGTAGTATATCAGGTGTCCTGGTTACACCTGTTCTGAGGAGTGACTGCACCACGAGATAATTTTGCTGGGTCAAAATTGCCAAGTAGAAGGTTCCATGTGCAATTGTTCTTTGCTGCTGGATAAATTTGTCAGAAGTAGTGATATACTTGCTTCAGCTTTATAAACTGGATAGCGCAATTTGCATATGTTTTACTTTATCATTCATCAGTTTAACTATCTACAGTTTGTAACTTTGCTACTACAAGTGCAGCTTTGTAATGTGTATGCACCCAAGTATGACACCGGTGGAAGATTTTGGCCCATTGTGCACAATGCAACCATATTTTCTCTTGTGCTGATGCATTTGATTTCGATCGGGATATTTGGAGTAAAGGAATTTCCACTTGGTTCAAGTCTGCTGGTGCCTCTACCGATTCTCACACTTCTGTTCCATGCATATTGTGGAAACCGATTTTACCCCATCTTCGAAGCATACTCTACTGAGGTACCTTTCTTTTAGCTTCTCCTTTTGTAAATGCATAGGAGGCCATTCTATATACCTTAGCAACAGCAGCAACTGTTTTCTTATTCAGAATCTCTAGATATCATTTATGTGGCATACAAACCCTTCATGTTTCACTTTTGTTCATGCAGTCATTGGTAAACAAAGATATACAAGAACAAAGCAAACCAGAGATGGCAGAGTTCTTCAGCAGTCTTGAAACAGCCTACTGTGACCCGGCACTGAAGCCCATCCAACGGTCTTCGAACGCTGATGAACGTACTGCACCACTCTTGTCTTCTATCTAGATCCAGACAAGTCATGGTATCCTGGCTCCCATGGTGTGAGATTTTTGTTTGGTTTTGGACTTTTGATGATCAGGTACATAACAGTACAGGTGTGCTTCTTGTTGTGTTTTTACATGGTAAAGCAGAATTTAGGACACAAATCCTTGTATTTATTATGTTGTACATTTTTCTTTAGGTCCTTGTATTGTTGTGTTGTACATTTTTCTTGGAGGAGTTTGTTGTGCATATTTTTGTGTATCAGATTTGATGCCCGCTTTTTTAGAGATGAACAATCCATTTTTACTTACGTTTTGTGTTGGCAATGCAAACTGTTTGAACCGACCACGCAAGTTGTAGATCTTAAGTTCCATGCAACCTACTTACTCTCTCTTCTAACTATGTGTTTATGTGGATATTGTTTTACTCCATATAATTCAGTATATGAGATTTTCTGCCACTTGGAGCAATGTGATCAGGAGGAGCATTTTTTCCTCCTTCAGTCTTCCTTAAGTGCATTTAAATATGGTTGCTCTGAGTATATTTATGATACTTCAATGCCACAGCCGAGTTTCTCTAAACACAAAAGCCTGCTACGGTGTGGAACCGATCATGGTGAGGCGTTCTAAACCTATATTGTGTTATTACCCAGTTATACGCTGAGGTCAGTTGACAAGCTCATACTACTCTGCATTCACATTGGCTTTGAAAATGTCTTGGCAACACAAAACCGTACTGTTTCAACCTGGCCAGGTGTTATTTTTTTCTCAACGGCTCTCAGATGTACCCCACAAAGATATGCTTGCATCAGTTGATCGTACTCCGTCGTCAAAATGGCCCAAAGTAGCAAGATTATGCGTTACTGCTTTGTCTTAACTGGAGTATCAGATTCAGTAGAGTTTGTCTTGTCTTGGATCAATTATGCTTCCACCATGACCGATTACTCTACTGCTTGGCCGAACCCCAAAGAACAAATTGTGTGATTGGTTGCCCACTTGGAGAGAATACGGAGGTGGCACTCTGGTAATCTGTCTTGGGCAATCTTGTGCCATTTGGCTCTCCTTTTATCTTGTTCTCTAGTGCTAATATGGCAAGCAAGAACCCGCAAAGCAGGAGTCCATGTCAAGTAGTGGTCGGTGTAAACCCATATGAGATTGTTTGCCACTTGGAGCAATGTGATCAGGAGGGCCAGGTTTTTCTCCTTCAGTCCTTTTTAAGTGCATTTAAATCTGGCCGTTCTGAGTATATTCATGCTACTTCGACGTCGAAGCCGAGTTTCTCTAAACACTAAAGCCTGCTACGGTATGGAACCGATCATGGTGCGGTGTTCTCTACACCTACATTATGCTATTGCCCAGTTATACGTTGAGGTCAGTCGACAGCCGCATACTCTACATTCACACTACACTGGCTCTGAAAATGTCTTGCCGAGATAGCAAAACCATACTGGCCAAGTGTTCCTTCTTTTTTCATCATATATGTGGTACAATCAACTGATGCAAGCATATCTTTGTTGGGTACATTTGAGAGACACAAGGGCGTCAAAATGACCCAAAATAACAATTCAGATCAACCGAGAAGGCTGAACGGTTGCAGGATTATGCGTTACTGCTTTGTCTTAACTGATACCAGATTCAGTAGAGCTTGCCTTGTCTTGGATCAATTATGCTTCCTCCATGACCGATTATTCTACTGCTTGGCTGGACCCCAAAGAACAAATTATGTGATTGGTTGGCTGCCACTTGGAGAGAACACGAAGGTGGCACTCTGGGTAAATCTTGTGCCATTTGGCTCTCCTGTCCTCTGTTATATAAAATGTGCAGGTACTGCAGGACCCCTAATGCTAACTTGGTAAGCCAAACAGTCCGTGTAAACCATTGGCTAACAGTGGTGCGCCATTTGTCCTCTTCACGGGTAGGTTGAACAGTGCTCCATGACATGCCTTCCTTTGTACCTAGTCACTGTCATTTACTCGTTAAACCATCAGCTCACGTATCTTGGGTCACAGAGCACGAAAAGGCATTCTGATGTGACACAATGATATATTTCCTGATCTCTATTTCCTGGCCAAAACTCATGGAATTCCCAGTGCAGTTGCAAGCTTGACCTTGTCAACCATATCACAGATCGGTAGACCTGACCAGGAGTCGAGGACAAAAAAGATGGCCAGCTACAAAGGTCGAGAAGCTCAGTGCGCAGCTGGGGCCAAACCGCTAGACGTTCACAAGTTGCATGTCCTAATTCTGACGAGGACATCAAGAGTACTGGCATATGCCACCAAAATACTCCTTAGAACATCGGAGGATGATCTTCAATTTTCAATTGGTGTGGGGGAGGCGCATCGGAGACACCGTCGTCGTCATGCATGACAAAACGCAGACGGGTGGGAACAAAATCAATTTTTTTTGCTGGTAGGGAACAAAAACAAATTGACAGCCGGATTTAATTTTAACCCCCGCTCTGGTTGATTAAGAAACCGGTTAGGGGTCAAGAATTTCAACCCCTAGGGTGGTTGTTTTGTTTTGCTTACGTCGTCGCTCTTGGACACAGGCGTTAACTCCATGGCTGCAGCTCAGCATGCCTTGGGAGTTGGGAACTGTGAAAACGGAAATTTGGAAATCATGTATAAATAAAAAGCACACGCCCGTAGTGACTGCTGACTTGGTCGTGTGTTATTATGCAAGTTAACTAGATTCCTTTTACGAACACCGCGTACAGAATAGACATATAGGGACGCCGCCACACACACATACTCACACACCGTCAATTGATGACCGATCCAAGGACATATACCTCCTTTTGATCTAAAATAAAACGTCTTATACTCCTTCCGTAAAGATATATAGGCAGTGATCTAAATGCTTTTATATTTCCTTACGGAGGGAGTAATTGTTTACAGAGGGAGTACATGAATGTGAGAGTCAAATTTGTGTAATTTTGTCTGTTGAGCCCTCACATATTTTCTGTCTCTTACGGTATTTAAAAACTACTCACGGTAAGATGAAAACAACATTCAGATTTAGCACAAAAAATATTGTGCATAGGAAAAGTAAGAACAAAAGATGTATATTCGAGTCCATCGCTGTCCAAATCATGTATTTCGAACCAAGATAGTACTACTACTGTACTGACTACCTAGCAAGAAGCAGTTTGCGGCGTCCGGGGTATGTCAGTTGGACTGTGCTTAAGACAGTTACAAAATTTTACAGCATCTCTTTTTCAGATACCATCACTTGTGGCCTTGCTATGTGAGTGTCCTAGTGGGACTGCAAAACATCAACTTCACTACACACTTTCTGGTAGTACAAAGTGAGATCATCAACTCCCACTTTTTAACCTTTCTTTTGACGTTGCAATCCAAGTAGTGTGCATTGCTAAGCAAGCTAGTTAACAATAAGAAGAGCCAAGTTGGCTCAATCAAAGAACACACTACCAAACTACCTAGTTGCTCAACTGAGGTCTCATATTGCACCGCATATGTATAATATATGCCATACACACATCATCGACAAAATGCCCTGGATTTTGCACACTAAGACATGAGCTAATCGCCAAAAGGTAATATCTGGATGTCGCCGAACTGGTCAAAGAGCGGTGTACCTGTCCTGCATTATTTCCCTTTCATTGCTACGGTGAAAGTGACAAACATCAAATTCTTGTGCGACAATGATCTACGTTGCAAACCCGGGATGATAAAATACATTGGTGTAATTTATGTTCTGAGAGATTAACAAAAGATCAATGATTTGCACAACATACCATAATATAACTGTTTTTATGTAAGGTTTGTATTTGAAGTATTATATCCTGAAAACCCAGCCCTTGGATGGGCCTCGAGCCAGCGATCATGTTATAAATGCATCTTGGCATCAATTATATGTACTATGATACATCTCACAGGGTGTATTCTAAAGAGAGAAATGGTGATTTCATACCATTCACCATTCATATCAAGTGTTTTTACGATCACGATCCTAGAATAATATCAATAGCAATCCGGCCATGTCAAAATGCTCGATTTATGGACGACTTTCAGTTCTGATCGCATGAGGAATGATTGATCTAGCCACATCGTGGTGAGACAGGAGGGATCTAAATAAGAGATGAAGCATAGTTTAGGGGAAGCACCATACCACCAGAATTCACGTGTTGGAATGAAAGGTGGGAAAGGGGTCATCGCTACCTGATGGCTTCGCCTCTACCCCGGCTAAGTAGCATGGATGATGAGGGAACATGCATGGCAAGGTGGTGTTAATGAGCGACGCGAGGAGGATGTGGTGGGAGGGGTAGTACGAAAATAGCCTACGCTGGCATATTTTGACCCTGCCACCTCTCCCTCGTCGTACCAGACCTAAATCATTTTCTTAGGCCGGGTTGCAACAACCTGAAAATGCCAAGCGATCCCATCTAACCAGAGGGACGAGAAATATAATTATACTAATTCAGTACTACAATATTTTTTTAGTAATAAAAACAACATTGCTTCTTCTTTTTTAACACCATATCTTTTTTGAAGAATTTTAGGCTTTTGGGTGGGGTTAAAAATTGGAGCTCATAGCCATTATGACTTGACGGCTGGGCTTTGGGCCAACCCGCTGAGCCGAGCTGACCATGCTTAGGTCTACCCTATACAAACTTTGAGCCTTAGCATAGTGGTTTAATCATCTTTCTTGCATATACAGATCATTTCACACAAAAGTTTAGCCCGATGAGGAATCAAAGAGGTCTTGAACTCAAAATTTCTTGGCTTGCATACCATATTGAGTATCAGTGCAGCAATACACTCCAACGAAAAAGGCCAGCAATATATACGCTCATACTTTGAAGTCTGAAAGGACTAGGTGTACCTAGCTAGTTTCACACCAACTAAATCATATATGTATAGTCATATGAACCTGTCAATGACTAGCCAACACGACCACACCCTCATCCTTAGCTAAGCAGATTCAAAAGACAACTTTTCACAGCATGAACACATGAATTAACTAGAGATGCAATCTCTCTCACTAGATATCCTTGTCCCCCCATTTGTTGAACACCACAACTAAACAAATGCAACGCAATTTTTGCACTCCCAATCAGTGCTACTAACCCATCACCATTAACAACATAAATGCAACACATTGCATACAGATACTTAGTAAACTTATATGAATTAATATGAATACACAAATGAGCTAGACTAGCACAAACACAAGCAACAAAAGGCATCTTCCTCCTCTCCTCCCCTATATATACTCCTATTACCTGATCATCTCTTTTCAGCCTCCAGTCCATGCTCCACGCCGAGCCGGATCGATGGTTCCATCCATGGCGAGGAAGCGCAAGGCATCCGACGACGTCTCTGACAGTACTGACATCGACGTCGGCATACCTCTATCACTAGCTTCGTCGGACGCATGGACGACGTCCACGGTTGCGGCTGCGACGGCGGCGAGGCAGCAGCAGCGGGGTAGGAAGCGGTTCGTGGGCGTGCGGCAGCGGCCGTCCGGCCGGTGGGTGGCGGAGATCAAGGACACGATCCAGAAGATCCGCGTGTGGCTCGGCACCTTCGACACCGCCGAGGAGGCCGCCCGGGCCTACGACGAGGCCGCCTGCCTCCTCCGCGGCGCCAACACCCGCACCAACTTCTGGCCCCGCCCCTCGCCGCCTGCCGCCTTGCAGCCACCGCCGCCGCCGGCTATGTTGTCGATGCAGGCGCCGGCGTTGCCTTCCAAGGTCTCCAACCTCCTCCTCCTCCGCCTCAAGGCCCGCAACCAGCAACTCCTCCTCAACGACGCCACGGCGCCGCAAGAGGCTGCGCTGCTGCAGCAGCAGATGCAGAAGCAGATGTCCTCGTCGACGTCGTCGTGCCAAGAATCTTACATCCATGGCCGTGACGACGAGTACTGCTTCCAGGTAGACGACTTTCTGAGCGAGGAGTGCAACAACTCGCCAGAAATGGAGGAGGAAGAAGAGGTGGAAGAGGAGGAGGAGGAGGAGGAGGAGCTGGACTTCCAGTTCATGGACAAGCCGACGGTGGCGGAAGACGAGGACGCCGGGCTCTGCTCCCCGTTCGAGATGGTCGCCGCCGAGCTCGGCGGCTCGGCGCCGGTGGAAGCTAACGACGTGGACGGCGAGCCGGCGACGGCGGTGCAGGAGGCGATGAGGAGGATGGACTACGAGAGGAAGGTGTCCGCATCGCTCTACGCGCTCAGCGGTGTGTCCGAGTGCCTCAGGATGCGCCTCGGCGGCGGCGCCTCCGCCGCGCGCGATCAGCTCTCCGGCCTGCGCGAGGCGTGCCGCAAGAAGCAGAAGGCGGCGGTGCAGCAGCCAGCATCGGAGCAATCCTCGGAACCAGCTGCTGCTGATCATGGCACGGAGGAGGACGGTAAAGCTTCCGTGCAAGAGGAGTGTTCAGGCAGCAGCAGCGGCAGCAGCAGCCTCACGGAGGCAGGGAGCTCGTCGTCACCGGAGGCGGCGAACGGCAGCAGCGACGGCGACGTGCTGCTGTGGAGCTCCCTGGACCTGGCGCCCATCTGCTACATGGCATAGGCTGACCAGTTTTGTTGTTGTGTTCCATGGTTGCAAATTGCAGTTAGGTTGTGTTGGTGTGGAATTCATTTTGCTCCATGCATGGCAGATGGCTCATATGAGAAGCCCTGGCCATCACTTGCTTAATTACCAATTTATTTTGAGAAACAGTGGTAATAACCATAGAAACGAACTCAGTATGAGCCTCGGCCCACCAGTCAGTCAAGCAGCAGAATAATTTTGTAAGAATTGTTTACGAAATTGAAGTGTTTAAGTGTTTAGAAGAACTCATTTTGAGAGTAGTAGTAGTGCATGAAAGTACATGAACACATCTACACATGAAGGCCGGCAACAGACCCACTCTCGGAATCTGTGGAGCAGGGAAACTGCAGCTCCATGATTTTCAACTGCAGCTCCGCCCGCTTCGGGAGCAGAGTTGTGGAGCGGCGCGATTCCGAACAGGGCGGAAATGTGCATCAGATTCTGAAACACAGACCCTTCATCACCTTCGCGTCCCCTTCAAACAGTGTTTGGCCGGAGCTGAGACTTGAGAGGGTGAGGTCCCAACCCCTTGCGTCACTTCAAAGTTAGTATAAAGCTGTACTAAATTAGCGACACTTGTTTTGGGACGAAGGAAGTGCATGGCATCTAATTTCCCAAAATCACCCGAAGTCCCCATTTCAAGGCCACCAACAGGCATCAGCAAGACTGCCCAGAGGAGGCTTACAAGTCAAGAATCTTCGTTGCGGTTCCACACTACATCTTCTGATCCAGATAACTTCAAGAATGTGTTCATATCAGATAGGGTTTCACGTTGTTTCTTGTGTTAATTGCATGGAATTGAATTCCTCAAGTTCAGGTATTAGGGCCTGTAATCTTTTCACTTGGCCAAGATATACATGTAGTACCAGCACAGTGCCAAATAATAGTCAGTACTTCATATCCTTCATTAGTTCTTCTCTAGTACTCCCTCCGGCCCATAATGTAAGACGTATTTTGACACTACACAATATATAACAGTGTGTGGTACATAAAAGTATCAGTGATAATCTGGAAAGGCTCAACCTATAACTTTGCAAATGCATAAAACGAAACCCTGCTTTCAAACCTCAGAATCTACATCACGCGCAATTTGTTAGTGTTTTTGGACTATGAGAGCAAACATCTATGGATGCCCTAACAAAATTGGGCGAACCGCCTTTGTGAAATCTTCATGAAACTTCTGCTCTGAAAACCTTTGAGCCCGCTTCCGTGCTGCCGCCGCCATTTCTCGCCTCTCTGGCTCCGGCATCATCAAGACCTTGAGAATTGCCTCCGCGAATTCTTCCTTCTTGGAGGCCAGAAATCCTGTCTGGTGGCTGTCCTCCTCTAGCACAATGTCCATCATCGGTCCTGCAGATTTATGAGCTGCAGAGAGTAGGCAATATTATGAAACAAACAGTTTCTGCATGACTAGCTCTCAGTTGCAGTGGTGTACGGTTCATGGTTCTAGAAATCCATCTTTACCTTACCTTTGACACCCAAGAATTGCAATGTGGGGTACATTTCAAATAGGGACTTGTTCACAGCAAAGAAAAAATGTAATGTTTTTATAATAATTGCAATCTGCAAGCCAAAACTTTGAACGAAACAGCTATAGTACAAAGCATTTAAAGTGGCATTGGGAAAGTGAAACTGAGGACATCAACTAGAGATTAATAGGACACTTCTGCAGTTACTCACCAATCGGGATAGCACCAGCAGCCATGTACTCAACAACACTTATTCCAAAATGCTCATCTGTCATTGAATGGAGCCCAGCAATTGCGCCACCCAGAAGCTGTACAAGGTCGCTGTTTCATCCAATAACATACATGTCAATTACCAGGCAAAAAAAAGTGGTGAGCAGTTTTCAGATGAAGTTTCGAAAGCAAAACCTGTAAGAGATATCCTGGTGGAACTCTACAAGCTCATCTATCTGAAGCTCCACAGATCTGTCCTTAAGCTTTTGTAATCTTTCCAGATCCTCTTTATTCCGGCAACTGCCAGCAAACTGAAGTTTTGGCTTAAGAAAGTCTGGATCTAGTCTTTCAAGAGCAAGTGCAAATGCTTCCAACTGAAGACCATGGGCCTGAAGAGAGCAGAGAGTGGTAGAGGTATCTTTAGTGAGTGAAATGTAAGTGTAACAGATTTTGATGCAATAGTAAGTTGACATACCTTTTCAGGACGGAACTGTGCAACTGATATAAGAATAGGAGGTGTTGTTGATCTTTCCAGGGGAAGCATCTGTTTAATTCATCAAATGTTTCTTGTGAGTACAAACCAAATCTTTTTGTGCAATTAGATTTTAGCCTACCCTAAACAAGAATGCAGAAGTAATTTTAGTCGATAACTTGCTTTCATAACGGGACCACAGGATCACAGCACATAATTGATTGTGACTGATGGGAATCTGGACATACCTGCAGGGCGGAAGTATCGCATGGAGGGTATACCCTCTTAGTACGCGCTGGGACTTTCCAAATATTTACAATATGGGATCTTGTCCATGAGGAATTCACCATCACAAGATGTGCACAGGAACCAACTAAACCATACAACCAACTGAATATGGTGTAGTACAGAACTTTGCATCGAGACAACCAAATGCTACAGCCAAAAGAACATCCAATTAGTACAGAACTTTGCATCGAGATAACCAAATGCTACAGCCAAAAGAACATCCAATTAGTACAGAACTTTGCATCGAGATAACCAAATGCTACAACCAAAAGAACATCCAATTAGTTTTGCATGGTTGATATAATTGATACAAGCTATTGAAAATATAAAGAATATTATTCCTTTGTAGATGCACAATCCTGTTAATTCAGACTATATCATAAGAGGAAAGAAACATATGTTAAGAACACCGACCATATCATAGATTAGGCCAAGAGGACATGCATGATTAAGTAACACGTTTTTGGACATTCTTTTGGTGATGCAGAGTACGATTTTAAACTCCGACATACAATAATGCACCACTGTTTTCCAAATTACGATACTCCAATAAAAAGAATCGAATCTAAAGTTGTTCCCATACCTTCCAGAGACAAGAGAGTTGTTATTGTACATTGAGTTGCGCTGCTTAACACGTTCGAGCATATCAGAACTGATCGTGGGATAATGAGTGTAGGAGAGGACCTTGCAACCAAACAGCCAAGCCAGTGGATACGTAAAAGCATAGCCACTTGTATCAAAGTAGAACTGTGGGGTGAATTTGTTAAGAGCCTCCCATGCGAGATATACTGAGCCAAGACTTTGCCCGATCATTGTGAAGCGCGGATATGTGCTTGCTTCGATCCACTTTCTCTTGTTCAAATGAACAACCTGAAAATGCAGTTCAAACATTTTTATGTTCGTGCCAGTACATCACATTTGTTTCGATTAAGTTCCAATTGAATGTACTTGCAGTAGTATGTCATTATGTTAAGGAGTACTGCCTCTAGCCTGCATTTTTCTCACTTCACAGAAGTAAAATGCAGTTGTCAAACTAAAAATCAGAACGGCAAGAGGATCCATCACAGAACTAAAGCGAGCTAAATTTGCAAGAAGCCACTAGGACCGTCTCCCGAGATCCAATTTCTACTATACAAGAAACTGCGCTCCATGGGGCCGTGCCGTACCTGCGGCGGGCGGAGGAGGCGGACCCCGAAGCGGTCGAGCGCGCGGGCGCCGAGTCCATCGGGGGACGCGTCCGCGTCGCCGGTGAAGACGGCGCAGGGGAGGTCGGGGCAGAGTTCCTGCACGGCGCGCACGGCGCACCAGAGCACGCGCTCCCCGCCACCGCCATCGTTGGTGTACGGGTGGAAGAACCCCGCCGCGGCCTCTGGGTCGGGCGCGCGGCGGCGCAGGAGGCGCAGGAGGCGCCGGAGGAAGAGGGCGAGGAGGGTGGAGACGAAGGTGAGAAGGCCGGCGAAGATCGCCATGGATGCGACGCCAAAATCTGGGTCGGCCGAGCTTCGAGAACAGTGTAGTAGGCTTTGGGTTTTCAGTTTTGGGTATTCGACAGGGGAGGCCCATGTGCTGGGCCCAAACTGGGAATCGTATACGAAACAACTTCATCAACCTTCTTCCCTTGTCTTAAAAAAAAGAGAGAAGTGCATATTACACCCCTCAACTCTAGCCCTAGTCTAATATACAACCCTTAATTTCAATACCATCTAGTTTACCCCCCCCCCCCCCCCAACTCTCAAAACCAGGCGGAATTCAACCCTCCCCTCCCTGTTGACCGGTTTTGACCTGTTGACTAGGTGAACAGTAAATTCAAAAGAAATAAAAAAAATTAAAAATAATTTCGTTTTTTCACCGGCTGAACAGTAAAATTTTAAAAAGTTCTAAATAAAAAAAAATTAAAAAATAATTTTGATTTTTTAAAATGTTGATTTTTTGTCCGGGTGAACTAAATTTCAGGAAAATAAATAAGAAAACAAAAATTTCTGAATTATATATGCATGAAACAGTTAACAGTTCGTGTATTGTTTGGGCTGATTTTTTTTGTTGAGAGACCACTGAAATGTCCAAACAAGCTGAAAAATCGTCCATGCAAAAATAATTCGGTTTTTTTGAATTTTTTTTGGAATTTACTATTCACTCGATAAAAAACCGAAACTGCTTGTTGAATTTTATTTCCATTTTTTTTTGAATTTACTGTTCACCCATTGGAAAAACCAATTTTTTTTTTGATTTTTTGTTACTGTTCACCTAGTCAACATGTCAAAACCGGTCAATTGGGTGAAAAACCGGTCAACGGAGAGGGGAGGGTTGAATTCCGCCTGGTTTTGAGAGTTGGGGGGTGTAAAGTAGATGGTATTGGAGTTGGGGGATGTATATTAGACTAGGGCTAGAGTAGAGGGGTGTAATATGCACTTCTCTCAAAAAAAATATCAACCTTCTTCCCACCTAGCTCTGAGATCAACCTTCTATTGTTTTCACAGGAATTTCAGATGCGAAACTATTGAAGCTCTTGCAATAAGGGAGGCTCTCTCGTTGGCGGACGACTTGCTTACTCGAAGAGTTAAGGTAGCCTTTGATTGCCTTAGGGTGATCAAGACCTTGAATAAGGTGCGTAGTTGGATGGCGTTGTTTTTTATCATGAGAAATGAAATTCAAACTTTGAAGCTCACAAACTTACTCGATCATCGCTTAGGAATAATGTTGGCCGGTTTGTTTGGTTACTAGATCGCCTCAGGGCTTGTGTGTACCTAGAACTCTTGTAAATTAATGTTTGGGGATACTTTACCTCTAAAAAAACCTTCTTCCATGTCTCAAAAAAATAAACCAAACCTTCTTCCCATTGCTAGAAAAATAATCAACCTTCTTCCTTCAAAAATAAATTCATCAACCTTCAATCAAACCCAACCCTAATGGCATGCACAATGATTGGTAAGAATAAGATAGTCAACGGTGTTTGTCGCCACCTCTGCGAATCTTCGTATGTTGTGTGTAATGTTTGAAACGGACTTCTAATTGTCGGCATAAGCGTTGGACTTTTCTCGAGCTGACTCGTCACCGTATGATACAATCATCGAGGACCTGAAATTTCAAATGAAGATGTGGTTCTCATATAGTGAGGTCAACGCACGTCGTGGAGAGGCAAATACCGTTGCTCAAGAGTTAGTTAGGATTGGATATTGTTGTTTAAATTCTTATAATTTGTACTAGGAGTCCGATGTACCGTTCATTGTGGTTGGTTGTGTTTTGGGTGATTTGTCCAAGCACACGTAAACAATAAAGCTTTGCTTTCTGTAACAAATGATAGTTTTATCTTAAATCTCTCACGTAACCTATGGAAGAACCCTTAAAAATGTAATCTCAATAAGATAATGAATTGTTTTAAAGTTTTATCTCTGATAGTTAGATATCCTAAATATACTAGAGAAAAGTGTTAGTCCAACAATATGTATGTTACCATTAATTACTAAAATCACCAAGGGAGCAAATATGCTTTCAATCATTTGTTGCATTACATGTGGGACACACTACTGAATAAGTCATGTGGTAACAAACTCGTTCTTCACCTTTGCGTAGTAATGATCTTGCCAAACACCGTGTGAACACCCATAGTTTGCTTGGGACATTAACCTTACACAAATGCCCCCAATTTTGTTCTTCCATTTCCGTGCTCGATGATCGGGTAGCTTCTAGCAACTCCCACGTTGTAACTTGGTCTACATGAGCACCTGGTAGGCAGATTTAAGCTCAAAAGTCACCATGAGATGCATAGCTATTGGTAATTGATACGTCCATTTTGCATCATGCTTTTATATTGATATTTAATGCATTATGGGCTGTTATTACATATTATATCACAATACTTATATCTATTCTCTCTTATTTTGTAAGGTTTACATAAAGAGGGAGAATGCCGACAGCTGGAATTCTGGACTAGAAAAGAAGCAAATATTAGAGACCTATTCTGCACAACTCCAAAAGTCCTGAAACTCCACGAAGCATGTTTTTGAAATATATATAAAATATTGGGTGAAGAAAGTACCAGAGGGGGGCCACCAGCCAACCACAAGGGTGGAGGGCACCCCCCGACCTTGTGGCCCCCCTGGCAGGCCTCCGGTGCCCATCTTTGCCTATATGGTGTGTTTTGACCTGAAAAATATCAGAAGGAAGCTTTCGGGACGAAGCACCGCCGTCTCGAGGCGGAACCTGGGCAGAATCAATCTAGGGCTCCAGTGGAGCTGTTCTGCCCGGGAAACATCCCTCCGGGAGGGGGAAATCATCGCCATCGTCATCACCAACAATCCTCTCATCGAGAGGGGGTCAATCTCCATCAACATCTTCACCAGCACCATCTCCTCTCAAACCCTAGTTCATCTCTTGTATTCGATCTTGGTCTCAAAACCTCAGATTGGTACCTGTGGGTTGCTAGTAGTGTTGATTACTCCTTGTAGTTGGTGCTAGTTGGTTTATTTGGTGAAAGATTATATTTTCAGATCTTTAATGATAATTGATACTCCTCTGATCTTGATCATAAATATGTTTTGTGAGTAGTTACATTTGTTCCTGAGGACATGGGAGAAGTCTTGTTATAAGTAATCATGTGAATTTGGTATTTGTTCGATATTTTGATGAGATGTATGTTGTCTCTCCTCTAGTGGTGTTATGTGAACGTCGACTACATGACACTTAACCATTATTTGGGCCTAGGGGAAGGCATTGGGAAGTAATAAGTATATGATGGGTTGCTAGAGTGACTGAAGCTTAAACCCTAGTTTATGCATTGCTTCGTAAGGGGCTGATTTGGATCCATATGTTTCATGCTATGGTTAGGTTTACCTTAATTCTTCTTTTTTAGTTGTGGATGCTTGCGAAAGGGGTTAATCATAAGTGGGAGGCTTGTCCAAGGAAGGGCAGCACCCAAGCACCAGTCCACCCACATATCAAATTATCAAAGTAACGAACACGAATCATATGAGCATGATGAAAACTAACTTGACAACAATTCCCATGTGTCCTTGGGAGTGCTTTGCATTATATAAGAGTTCGTATAGGCTTGTCCTTTGCTACAAAAAGGATTGGGCCACCTTGCTGCACTTTGTTTACTATTATTACTTGTTACCCGTTATGATTTATCTTATCACAAAACTATTTGTTACCGATAATTTCAGTGCTTGCAGAGAGTACCTTGCTGAAAACCACTTGTCATTTCCTTCTACTCCTTGTTGGGTTTGACACTCTTACTTATCAAAAGGACTAGGTAGATCCCCTATACTTGTGGGTCATCAAGACTCTTTCTGGCGCCGTTGCCGGGGAGTGAAGCGCCTTTGGTAAGGAAACATTTATATAGTGTGTTGAAATTTACTGTCACTTGTCACTCCTCAACCTACTGCACCTACTGAAAATATTTATTATGAAATTCCTTCGGGTATGATAGAGAAACCGCTAGCTAATCCTTATGCAGGAGATGGAACATTACATCCCGATATGCACCTAATCTATGTGGATGAAGTTTGTGGATTATTTAAGCTTGAAGGTATGCCCGAGGATGTTGTCAATAAGAAGGTCTTCCCTTTATCTTTGAAGGAAAAGGCATTTACATGGTATAGGCTATTGGATGATATTGGATCATGGAACTACAACTGATTGAAATTGGAATTTCATCAGAAGTTTTATCCTATGCATCTGGTTCATCGTGATCGGAATTATATATATATTTTTTGGCCTCATGGAGGAGAAAGTATCACTCAAGCTTGGGGGAGGCTTACGTCAATGTTATATTCATGCCCCAATCATGAGCTCTCAAGAGAAATTATTATTCAAAAAAATTATGCTCGGCTTTCTCATAATGATCGATCCATGGTCGATACTTTCTTGTACTGGCTCCTATATGAAGAAGGATATTGGATTCCAATGGGATTTATTGGAAAGAATTAAACACAACTCTGCAGATTGGGAACTCAACAAAGGTAAGGAGTCAGGTATAAATCTTAAGTTCGATTGTGTTAAATCTTTAATGGACATCGATGCTTTTCGTGACTTTAGCACTAAATATGGACTTGACTCTGAGATAGTAGCTTCTTTCTGTGAATCATTTGCTACTCATGTTGATCTCCCTAAGGAGAAGTGGTTTAAATATCATCTTCCCATTTAAGTTAAAGTAGTAGAACCTATTAAAGTTGAAGAAGAAACTATTACTTATAATGTTGATCCTATTGTTCCTACTACTTATATTGAGAAACCACCATTCCCTCTTAGAATAAGGGATCATGCTAAAGCTTCAACTGTGGTCAACAAAAGTTATATTAGAACACCTACACCCCCTGATCAAATTAAAGTTAAACCTAGTATTGCTATGGTTAAAGATCTCTTGGTTGATAATATTGATGGGCATGTTATTTATTTCTGTGATGAAGCTGCTAGAATTGCTAAACCCGATACTAAAGATGAACATAGACCTGTTGTTGGCATGCCTGTTGTTTCTGTTAAAATTGGAGATCATTGTTATCACGGCTTATGTGATGTGGGTGCTAGTGTGAGTGCAATTCCCTATACCTTATATAAAGAAATTATGAATGATATTGCACCTGTTGAGATAGAAGATATTGATGCTACTATTACGCTTTCTAATAGAGATACTATATCACCAATTAGGATTGTTAGAGATGTAGAAGTCTTGTGTGGGAAGATAAAATATCCTACTGATTTTCTTATTCTTGCTTCCCACAAGATAATTTTTGTCCCATTATATTTGGTAGACCTTTCTTGAATACTGTTAATGCTAAGATAGAATGCGAGAAAGATATTGTTACTGTTGGTTTGGGGGATATGTCTCATAATTTTAATTTTTCTAAATTTCGTAGACAACCCCATGATAAAGAATTGCCTAGTAAGGATGAAATTATTGGTCTTGCTTCTATTGTTGTGCCTCCTGCTGATCCTTTAGAACAATATTTGCTAGACCATGAAAATGATATGTTTATGAATGAAAGAAGTGAAATAGATGAAGTATTCTTTAATCAAGGGCCTATTTTGAAACATAATTTGCCTGTTGAAATCGTTGGGGATCCTCCTCCACCTAAGGGTGATCCCGTGATTGAGCTTAAACAATTACCTGACACTCTGGAATATGCTTATCTTGATGAAAAGAAGATATATCCTGTTATTATTAGTGCTAACCTTTCAAAGCGTGAAGAAAAGAAATTATTGAAAACTCTGAAGAAGCACCGTGCCGCTATTGGATATACTCTTGATTATCTTAAGGGCATTAGTCCCACTCTATGCCAACACAAAATTAAATTGGAGAAAGATGCTAAACCAGTTGTTGATCATCAACGGCGGTTGAATCCTAAGATGAAAGAAGTGGTAATAAATGAAATACTAAAGCTTCTGGAAGCAAGTATAGTTTATCCTATTGCTGGTAGTCAATGGGTAAGTCATGTTCATTGTGTCCCTAAGAAAGGAGGTATCACCGTTGTTCTTAATGATAAGAATGAATTGATTCCTCAAAGAATTGTTACAGGTTATAGAATGGTAATCGATTTTCACAAATTAAATAAAGATACTAGAAAAGATCACTACTCTCTACCTTTTATTGATCAAATGCTAGAAAGATTATCCAAACATACACATTTTTTGCTTTCTAGATGGTTATTCTGGTTTCTCTCAAATACCTGTGTCAAAAGAGGATCAAGAGAAAACCACTTTTACTTGCCCTTTCGGTACCTTTGCTTATAGACGTATGCCTTTTGGTTTATGTAATGCACCTGCTACCTTTCAAAGATGTTTGATTGCTATATTCTCTGATTTCTATGAAAAGATTGTTGAGGTTTTCATGGATGATTTCCCTGTTTACGGAACTTCTTTTGGTGATTGCTTAAGCAACCTTGATCGACTTTTGCAGAGATGTGAAGAAACTAATCTCGTTTTGAATTGGGAAAAGTGCCATGATACGTCTCCAACGTATCTATAATTTTTTATTGTTCCATGCTATTATATTATAAATCTTAGATGTTTTATATGCATTTATATGCTATTTTATATGATTTTTGGGACTAACCTATTAACATAGAGCCCAGTGCCAGTTTCTGTTATTTCCTTGTTTTTGAGTTCGCAGAAAAGGAATATCAAATGGAGTCCAATTGACTTGAAAATTTACGGTGATTTTTTGTGGACCAAAAGAAGCCCACGGAGTACCGAAGACGCACCATAAGAGTCCCGAGGCCACCACAAGGGTGGAGGGCGCGCCCTACCCCCCGGGCGTGTCCTCCGACCTTGTGGTTGACTCACGGACCCCCGCTGACTTGTTCTCGATGCCAAAAAATCCTATAAATATAGAAACCCCCAGAAATAAATCTAGATCGGGAGTTACGCCGCCGCAAGCCTTTGTAGCCACCAAAAACAAATTAGGACCCTGTTCCGACACCCTGCTGGAGGGGGAAATCATCACCCGTGGCCATCTTCATCATCCTGGCGCTCTCTGATACGTCTCCAACGTATCTATAATTTTTGATTGCTCCATGCTATATTATCCACTATTTTGGACACTATTGGGCTTTATTTTCCACTTTTGTATTATTTTTGGGACTAACCTATTAACCGGAGGCCCAGCCCAGAACTGCTGTTTTTTTGCCTATTTCAGAGTTTCGAAGAAACGGAATATTAAACGGAGTCCAAACGGAATGAAACCTTCGGGAACATGATTTTCTCACTGAATATGATCCAGGAGACTTGGACCCTACATCAAGAAAGAAAGGACATGGGCATGAGGTAGGGGGCGCGCCATCCACTCTCGTGGGCCCCACCTTGCTCCACCGACGTACTTCTTCCTCCTATATATACCTACGTACCCCCAAACGATCAGAGACGGAGCCAAAAACCTAATTCCACCACCGCAACCTTCTGTACCCACGAGATCCCATCTTGGGGCCTGTTCCGGAGCTCCGTCGGTGGGGGCGTCCACCACGGAGGGCTTCTACACCATCACCATAGCCCCTCCGATGAAGTGTGAGTAGTTTACCTCAGACCTTCGGGTCCATAGTTAGTAGCTAGATGGCTTCTTCTCTCTTTTTGGATCTCAATACAATGTTCTCCCCCTCTCTCGTGGAGATCTATTCGATGTAATCTTCTTTTTGCGGTGTGTTTGTTGAGACCGATGAATTGTGGGTTTATGATCAAGATTACCTATGAACAATATTTGAATCTTCTCTGAATTCTTTTTATGTATGATTGGTTATCTTTGCAAGTCTCTTCGAATTATCAGTTTGGTTTGGCCTACTAGATTGGTTTTTCTTGCAATGGGAGAAGTGCTTAGCTTTGGGTTCAATCTTGCGGTGTCCTTTCCCAGTGACAGTAGGGGCAGCAAGGCACGTATTGTATTGTTGCCATCGAGGATAACAAGATGGGTTTTTTATCATATTGCATGAATTTATTCCTCTACATCATGTCATCTTGCTTAAGGCGTTACTCTGTTTTCTTGAACTTAATACTCTAGATGCATGCTGGATAGCGGTCGATGAGTGGAGTAATAGTAGTAGATGCAGGCAGGAGTCGGTCTACTTGTCTCGGACGTGATGCCTATATACATGATCATACCTAGATATTCTCATAACTATGCTCAATTCTGTCAATTGCTCAACAGTAATTCGTTCACCCACCGTAAAATACTTATGCTCTTGAGAGAAGCCACTAGTGAAATCTATGGGCCTCGGGTCTATCTTCATCATATTAATCTTCCATCACTTTATTATTGCCTTTGCTTTTTTACTTTGCTTTTATTTTACTTTGCATCTTTATAACAAAAATACCAAAAATATTACCTATCATCTCTATCAGATCTCACTCTTGTAAGTGACCGTGAAGGGATTGACAACCCCTATTCGCGTTGGTTGCGAGGAGTTATTTGCTTTGTGTAGGTACGGGGGACTCGCGCGTAGCCTCCTACTGGATTGATACCTTGGTTCTCAAAAACTGAGGGAAATACTTATGCTACTTTGCTACATCATCCTTTCCTCTTCAAGGAAATCCAACGCAGTGCTCAAGAGGTAGCACTCTCCATGACGAGGAGGGAGTAGTTCACCCTCGGGGCTGTGGGTATGTACCAATAGCTATGTGTTTGATCTCTCTCTCTCTCTCTCTCTCTCGTGTTCTTAATTTGATACGATCTTGATGTACCCCGAGCTTTGCTATTATAGTTGGATCTTATGATGTTTCTCCCCCTCTACCTTCTTGTAATGGATTGAGTTTTCCCTTTGAAGTTATCTTATCGGATTAAGTCTTTAAGTATTTGAGAACACTTGATGTATGTCTTGCATGTGCTTATCTGTGGTGACAATGGGATATTCACGTGATCCACTTGATATCTGTTTTGGTGATCAACTTGCGGGTTCTGTGACCTTGTGAACTTATGCATAGGGGTTGGCACACGTTTTCGTCTTGACTCTCCAGTAGAAACTTTGGGGCACTCTTTGAAGTTCTTTGTGTTGGTTTGAATAGATGAATCTGAGATTATGTGATGCATGTCGTATAATCAAACCCGCAGATACTTGTGGTGACATTGGAGTATCTAGGTGACATTAGGGTTTTGGTTGATTTGTGTCTTAAGGTGTTATTTTAGTACGAACTCTTGGGTTGTTTGTGACACTTATAGGAATAGCCCAATAGATCGATCAGAAAGAATAACTTTGAGGTGGTTTCGTACCCTACAATAATCTCTTCGTTTGTTCTTCGCTATTAGTGACTTTGGGGTGACTCTTTGTTGCATGTTGAGGGATTGTTATATGATCTAATTATGTTATCATTGTTGAGAGAACTTGCACTAGTGAAAGTATGAACCCTAGGCCTTGTTTTGAAGCATTGCAATACCGTTTTCGCTCACTTTTGTTACTTGCTACCTTGCTGTTTTTATATTTTCAGATTACAAAGACCTACATCTACTATTCATATTGCACTTGTGTCACCATCTCTTCGCCGAACTAGTGCACCTATACAATTTACCATTGTATTGGGTGTGTTGGGGACACAAGAGAATTTTTGTTATTTGGTTGCAGGGTTGTTTGAGAGAGACCATCTTCATCCTACGCCTCCCACGGATTGATAAACCTTAGGTCATCCACTTGAGGGAAAATTGATGCTGTCCTACAAACCTATGCACTTGGAGGCCCAACAACGTCTACAAGAAGAAGGTTGTGTAGTAGACATCAAGCTCTTTTTTGGCGCCATTGCCGGGGAGGCTAGGTAAGCGGCACTCATACCCCGTCAACTAAGCTCTTTCTGGCGCCGTTGCCGGGGAGGTTAGTGCTTGAAGGTATATCTTTAGATCTTGCAATCGAATCTTTTAGTTTCTTGTTTTATCACTAGTTTAGTCTATAAAAGAAAAATACAAAAAAATGGAATTGAGGTTGCCTCATATGCTTCATCTTTTTAATGTCTTTCGTGAATATAAGGATTCCGATAATTGTGCCAAAGTGTTAGAAGAAAAATGCATTAAAATGTTTGGCACTAAATCTTTGAATGATGAGCATGATTGCAATGTTGTTAGTATGAATTCCTTGAATACCCATGATGCTAATGATATGCAAAGCTACAAGCTTGGGGATGCTATGTTTGATGAAGATGATATTTTTAGTCCCCCAAGTTTTGATGAGCAAATTTATTATGATGATAGAATGCTTCCTATTTATGATGATTATATTGATGAAAGTGGGTTTGGAAGAGTGTCAACTCTAGGTAATGATCCCACTATTTTGGAGGGTGTTGAATCTTATAATATTTATGAAAGTGGATTTGGAGAGGTCATAACTTTATTTAGTGATGAATCCACTATTTCGGAAGAGGTTCCAATTGATTATGAGAACACAGTTGCTATCTATGATGATTATTGTGATGACATGTATGCTATAAAGAATAATGATAACCATGAGACTTGTCATCATGATTTAATTTTCAATTGGATTATGCCTCACATGATAGTTATTTTGTTGAGTTTGCTCCCACTACTATGAATGAGAAGAATTTTTCTTATGTGGTGAGTAGTAAAATTTCTATGCTTGTTGATCATAAAAAGAATGATTTATGTGATGTTTATATTGTTGAATTCATTCATGATGCTACTGAAAATTATTATGAGGGATGAATATATGCTTTTACATATTGCAATAATATCAAGTTTCCTCTCGATGTGTAGAAAATCTTGAAGTTATGCTTGTTTTACCTTCCTATGCTAGTTGATTCTTGCTCCCACAAATTGTTTACTCACAAAATCCCTATGCATAGGAAGTGGGTTAGACTTAAATGTGCTAGTCATATTCTTCATGATGCTCCCATTATGTTTCAATTCCTATCTTTTATATGAGCATCATTGAAATCACCATGCCTGGCTAAAAGGCATTAAAGAAAAGCGCTTGTTGGGAGACAACCCAATACTATTACCTACTGTTTTTGCATGTTCACATGATTAAGCTACTGTAGTAATCATGTTTTATAGCTTTAGTTTCAATAAAGTGCCAAGTAAAGCCTTTGGTTTAGTGTGGATGATAGTTGATTCAATTCTATCCAAAAACAGAAACTTTTGCGCCTAGCGAACAGAATTGTGAGAAGTCACTGGAGCGTCAAAAAAATCTAATTTTTTTAAGTATATTGATATACAAATTGCCCAGGGTGTCCTAAGTTTTCAGGATTTTTGGAGTTAGAGAAGTATGACTTGAATTCAGATCTTTACAGTCTGTTCTGTTTTTCACAGATCCTATTTTCAATGCATAATTTGCTTGTTTTCTAGTTTCTATGGCTTATATTGCTTAATATAAATTGTAGAAATGATAGGGTACAGTAGGCATCATGTGAGAAAAATTATGAATCTTTTCTTGACAGTACCAAAGTGAATGATTTGTTTTATTATACTAACGGAGCTCACGAGTTTTCTGTTAAGTTTTGTGTTGTGAAGTTTTCAAGTTTTAGGTAAAGTTTTGATGGACTAAGGAATAAAGAGTGGAAAGAGCCTAAGCTTGGGGATGCCCAAGGCACCCCAAGGTAATATTCAAGGACAACCAAGAGCCTAAGCTTGGGGATGCCCCGGATGGCATCCCCTCTTTCGTCTTCGTTCATCGATAACCTTACTTGGAGCTATATTTTTATTCACCACATGATATGTGTTTTGCTTGGAGCGTCATTTTATTTTTACTAGGATTTGCTTGCTGTTTGAATAAAGTACTTAAGATCTGAAATTTCATTTATGAGAAGGAGTCTTCACATAGTTACATAATTATTGGACTACTCATTGATCTTCACTTATATCTTTTGGAGTAGTTTGTTTTTTGAACTCTCATGCTTCACTTATATTATTTTGAGAGTCTCTAAACAGCATGGTCATTTGCTTAGGTTATGAGTTTAGTCCTAATATGATGGGCATCCAAGAGGGATATAATAAAAACTTTCATATAAAGTGCATTGAATACTATGAGAAGTTTGATTCCTTATGATTGTTTTGAGATATGAAGATGGTGATATTAGAGTCATGATAGTAAGTAGTTGTGAATTTGAGAAATATGTGTTAAGGTTCGTGGTCCCGTAGCATGCACGTATGGTGAACCGTTATGTAACGAAGTTGGAGCATGAGATGTTTTTTGATTATCTTCCTTATGAGTGGCAGTCGGGGACGAGCGATGGTATTTTCCTACCAATCTATCCCCCTAGGAGCATGCGCGTAGTACTTTGTTTTGATGACTAATAGATTTTTGCAATAAGTATGTGAGTTCTTTATGACTAATGTTGAGTCCATGGATTATACGCACTCTCATCTTTTCGCCATTGCTAGCCTCTCTAGTACCGCACAACTTTCGCCGGTCCACATATCCTTCCTCAAAACATTCACCATACCTACCTATTATGGCATTTCCGTAGCCATTCCGAGATATATTCCCATGCAACTTTCCACCGTTCCATTTATTATGACACTCATCATCATTTTCATATTGCTTTGCATGATCATGTAGTTGACATTGTATTTGTGGCAAAGCCACCGTTCATCATTTTTTATACATGTCGCTCTAGATTCATGGCACATCCCGGTACACCGCCGGAGGCATTCACATAGAGTCATATTTCTGTTCTAATATCGAGTTGTAAGTAAATAGAAGTGTGATGATCTTCATTATTAGAGCATTGTCCCATGTGAGGAAATAAAAAAAAGAGAAAGGCCAAATAAAAAAAGAAGGCCCAAAAAAGGAAAGAAAAAAAAGAGAGAAAAAGAGAGAAGGGACAATGTTACTATCCTTTTTGCCACACTTGTGCTTCAAAGTAGCACCATGGTCTTCATGATAGAGAGTCTCCTATGATATCACTTTCATATGCTAGTGGGAATTTTTCATTATAGAACTTGACTTGTATATTCCAACGATGGGCTTGCTCAAATTGCCCTAGGTCTTCATGAGCAAGCAAGTTGGATGCACACCCACTTAGTTTCTTTTTGAGCTTTCATAAACTTATAGCTCTAGTGCATCCGTTGCATGACAATCCCTACTCACTCACATTGATATCTATTAATGGGCATCTCCATAGCCCGTTGATACGCCTAGTTGATGTGACACTATCTCCTTCTTTTTATCTTATCCACAACCACCATATTCTATTCCACCAATAGTGCTATGTCCATGGCTCATGCTCATGTATTGCGTGAAAGTTGAAAAGGTTTGAGAACATCAAAAGTATGAAACAATTGCTTGGCTTGTCATCGGGGTTGTGCATGATTTGAGTATTTTGTATGATGAAGATGGAGCATAGCCAGACTATATGATTTTGTAGGGATAAGCTATCTTTGGCCATGTTATTTTGAGAGGACATAATTATCTTGTTAGTATGCTTGAAGTATTATTGTTTTTATGTCAACATTACACTTTTGTTTTGAATCTTATGGATCTGAATATTCTTGCCACAATAAAGAGCATTACATGGATAAATATGTTAGGTAGCATTCCACATCAAAAATTCTGTTTTTTCATTTACCTACTCGAGGACAAGCAGGAATTAAGCTTGGGTGTTCCATGCTATTATATTATCAATCTTAGATGTTTTATATGCATTTATATGTTATTTTATATGATTTTTGGGACTACCTATTAACCTAGAGCCCAGTGCCAGTTTCTGTTTTTTTCCTTGTTTTTGAGTTTCGCAGAAAAGGAATATCAAACGGAGTCCAATTGACCTGAAAATTTATGGTGATTTTTTTGTGGACCAAAAGAAGCCCACGGTGTACCAGAGATGCACTAGAAGAGTCCCGAGTCCACCACATGGGTGGAGGGCGCGCCCTACCGCCCCGGGTGCATCCTCCGACATTGTGGTTGACTCGTGGACCCCCATGACTTGTTCTCGACGCCAAAAATTCCTATAAATATAGAAACCCACAGTAATAAACCTAGATCGGGAGTTCCGCCGCCGCAAGCCTCTATAGCCGCGAAAAAACAATCGGGACCCTGTTCCGGCACCCTGCCGGAGGGGGAAATCATCACCGGTGGCCATCTTCATCATCCCGACACTCTCCATGACAAGGAGGGAGTAGTTCACCCTCGGGGCTGAGGGTATGTACCAGTAGCTATGTGTATGATCTCTCTCTCTCTCGTGTTCTTGATTTGGCACGATCTTGATGTACCACGAGCTTTGCTATTATAGTTGGATCTTATGATGTTTCTCCCCCTCTACCTTATTGTAATGGATTGAGTTTTCCCTTTGAAGTTATCTTATCAGATTGAGTCTTTAAGGATTTGAGAACACTTGATGTATGTCTTGCATGTGCTTATCTGTGGTGACAATGGGATATTCACGTGATCCACTTGATGTATGTTTTGCTGATCAACTTGCGGGTTCCGTGACCTTGTGAACTTATTGTCAGTGTCAAAACCGATGGATCTCGGGTAGGGGGTCCCAAACTGTGCGTCTAAGGTCAATGGTAATAGGAGACGGGGGACACGATGTTTACCCAGGTTCGGGCCCTCTTGTTGGAGGCAATACCCTACTTCCTGCTTGATTGATCTTGATGAATATGAGGATTACAAGAGTTGATCTACCACGAGATCGTAATGGCTAAACCCTAGATGTCTAGCCTGTATGATTGTGATTTCCTCTACGGACCAGACCCTCCGGTTTATAAAGACACCGGAGGGGCCTAGGGTTGTACAGAGTCGGTTTACAAAGGAAGGAATCTACATACCCGAACGCCAAGTTTGCCATCCACGCACAGGAGAGTCCCATCCGGACACGGGAATAAATCTTCTGTCTTGTATCTTCATAGCCCATTAGTCTGGCTCATGTTACATAGTCCGGAAGCCCGAGGACCTCTTAATCTAGGACTCCCTTAGTAGCCCCTGAACCCGGCTTCAATGACGATGTGTCCGGCGTGCAGATTGTCTTCGACATTGCAAGGCAGGTTCCTCCTCCAAATACTCCAAAACAACCTTTGAACATAGAAAACGTGTCCGGCTATGCAAAACAAGTACCACACACACACACCCGCAGAGAGTATAATATTTCACGAGTCCAATGTACTGACAACTTTTGTAGCGTGACATCACGTCACTGCTCGGTCATTATTTCGAACCGTTTTTGCCTCCCGCTCCATGTTTCAAGATGCGGTTTTATTGGCACGTCTTGTCGAAGCAGAGATCGTGTCCCCTTATTGCGGGATTCTCATCAATACGGGTGTGGGTAATCCAATCGCGCCATCTGCACGGCCCTTGGGGAATAGGCGTGTTTTAAGGCGAGTGGGGAGGCGCTTGATATTCGCTGTCTTTATAAGGAGATAAGGATTCACCCTTTCACCCACGCCTTCTTTCTCTCTGCCCACCCATTCTTGAGATCCAGCGCCCAAGCTCTCATCCTCTCCGCCTCAGAAAAGCACTCCGACCATGTCTGGATCTGGAGCGCAGGGTAAGTGGATGGTTTCCTCCGTCAAGGAGAAGGACATCACCAAGCTCCGAGAGGCTGGGTACTTAGCCCAGGAAATCGACCATGTGCTTCCGGCAAAGGGGCAGACCATCCCCACCCCGGAGCCCCATGAGAGGGTGGTATTCATCCCCCACTTCATCCATGGATTGTGATCCCCTCTCCACCCATTCGTCAGTGGACTCATGTTCTACTACGGGCTGGATTTCCATGAACTGGCTCCCAACTCCTTCCTCAACATCTCGGCATTCATTGTCGTGTGCAAGGCCTTCCTCCGCATCCCACCCCACTTCGGATTGTGGTTAAAGATCTTCAATGTGATGCCGAAGGTGGTGGGTGGTCAACACGCAGAGTGTAGAGGTGCCATGGTGAGCAAGCTGCCTAATGTCTCATGGCCGAAAGGTATCTTCGTGGAGACCGTCAAAGGGTGGCAACAGCAATGGTTCTACGTCACAGAGCCTCGCAACGCCACCCGGGCAGCGGCTCCCAAATTCTAGTCCGGAGCCCCGATGCGGCTCACCTCCTGGCTAGAGAAGGGCCTGGACTGGCCTTCGTCGGACGAGCTAACAACGCTTCAGACACGCATCAAGAGCATGGTAGACAAGAACATCAAGCTTGTCAATGTGATCCAGGTGATGCTTTTTCGCTGGATCCTTCTGTGCCAAAGCCGGACTTGCCATTTGTGGGAGTTCGATCTGGCCGAGCACCAGACCTTGCAACAGTTCTTCGGCACTACACACGAAGACATCTAGAAGGTGCTTTTCAAGGCCAATGAGACGTGGCCGAAGATGACCGAGGATCGTGGGTACAACCTGACCCATCCTGCCAGTCCGGTAAGTTTTTCGTATTTCAAGGTGTATCCTTTACTTGTATACTCAAGGAAGATGTCTAAGCTTTCCTATTTTTTTAGGGCTGGACAAAGAAGGCGGAGTGGATTCAGTGTCCGGCTCTGCTGCCTGAAAACCCAGCAACCCCACTTCTAACAAAGATGCTGGTTCTGGCGCCCTACCAAGTGCCGGAGAAGAAGGCCAAGAAAAAGGCCAAGGAGACCAGGAGTGGCCTCCGCCGTAAGGGCACTTCGGACATGACGTACGAAGACGCCGAGACCCACTCCTCCCCCATCGAGGAGGAGGAGGAGGAAAGAAACTCTCCCTCGAAGGGGGGAAGGAATAAAAGGGCGGCCTCCATGCATTTGGAGGCAGATGCGTCCAAGAAGGGGAAGGTCTCCCTCGCGGATAACTCCGCGTGGGACATCGATAGCAGCTCCGAGTGGTGCCCCAGGGATAAGCCCTTGGCCGAATCGTAAGTACTCAAAGACGCACATGTATATCCAGCTCCTTTACTTCATGGTTTTAACATGTTGAATCATGCGCTGCAGTCCGGCTCGTTCCGTCCTCCAGCGATCCTCATCTTCGGGGAATTCGCTGGATCCGAAGGTGATGGATAGCGGATCCCTTTCGGTGGCCTTCTCTCTCCCCAGGCCATGGACAACGCCGAGGTGCTGTCCCGAAGGACCTCCCCAGGCCAAGGAGAAACGCAGGAGGCCGTCAGGGTGGCGTCAGAGGGTGATACCTCGGCCATCGGACACATGGGAGAGCAAATCCCCCTGGAGACTGGCGATGGGGGCCATATTCAATTCGGCCCCTGGCCGAATACAATTCTGGAGACCTATACGGCTCCACAATCAGGCAAGCAGCCTCCTTCGAAAGAAGGAGGTGCACCGATTCCACCGGTGACCTCTGTCCATCCAAAGGCACCGGGTACTCTGTTGAAAGCGCCGCAAAGCGCTTCCATTGTTGAGGAATACCGTATACTTATGGGTACAGTGGTTGAGAGGGTTCAGTCCATTAAGAGCGGACTGACCGAAGCCTGCACCAGCCTTCTAACAGGCTTTGAGGTATGCAACGTAATTATGCAAAAAGAATGTCATAGTATAAACAGTAGCCCCTGAGACTCAGTCCGGTGTTCGGAAAGAGAAGCCGGACAGAGGATCAAATAATTTTCGCAGGAGACTAACCATACATGTATATGTGAATGAGCAGGCGTCATTGCTGGCTACGACCTCCCATTCTGCCGAAGTCTCCGGACTGAAGCAGATTCTAGAGCGGACCGAGGAAGAGCTCGCCCGTGTGAAAAAATAGCTGGAGGACAATCAAGGTATGCAATGACCTTGTGTAGATTCAGAAAGGATGAATGATTTGTGTTGACCATAGTGCCATGATATTTTGTAGGAGCGGCGACCGAGGTGGAGACCCTAAAGAAAGCGCTGGCTGAAGCCCAGGAGAGAGTGGCAAAGGAACAAGCAACTCGCAAAAAACACGAGTCCTGGGTCAGTGAGGTCCAGCAGGAGTTCCAGGACGCCGTGAAGAAATGCGAGTCCTTGGAGTGCAATATTGCGGATCAAGAGTCCAAACTTGCCAAGGCCCGCCAAAGCGCATAAGATGCCCGGGTTGAAGCCCAGGACGGCTTCCAGGAAATCCAGGAGGCCAGAAAAATCACGGCGGGTAAGGCCTTTATTATGCAGAGCAAGTATGTGAAGAAAAGGTACCTCTTACTAACCCGAATTTGGAGTTCTCCAGGAGCGTTTGCGGATCTGCCGCGTAGTGTTGCTGACGCCGCGGATTTCTTCTGAGCCGAAGAAGGGAGCTCAACGGAGAAGCTATTCTGGTCGCAATACCTTGCGCCAGAGCATCCGGTGCCCTTTAGCGATCAGCTGAAACAGCTGAGCGAACTGCATAGGGCGGCCGAATTGGCCACGAAGGATTTGATAATCTGTTTATGGCCTGCCGAAGCCATACCTAGCAGCTACTTCGGGCTCGTGAAGCGGCTGGCCAATGCCTGCCCTCGGCTTGATGCCATCAAGCGGTCGGTCTGCATCGAAGGTGCGCGGATGGCCTTTGCCCGCGTCAAGGTGCAGTGGGCGAAGATGGACGCCGTCAAGCTCGCGACCGAGGGACCGCCCGTGGGCAAGGAGCACCGCATGCCCGAGCGGTATTTTGATGATGTCCTGAAGGGATCCCGCATTGTAGAGGGCCAGTGCTCAAAAGACATTATCTTTGAATGAAGTCATTCATGTTATTCCTTCCTGTATTATGAAACAAAGCCGTTATGTAATATAATATTTGTTGTTTTTAAAATTTTACCTCCTGTGCGGCCATTTTGTTAAATCTGAGAGTTGGCCAGTCGTCGGCTTCAGCCCCTACATAGGTAGTACGGGGGTGTTCGGGATGGAATCTAAACACTCTTGATCCAAGAGTTTGGTCCTTGAAGGAGGTGTTTAGCGCAACGAACCAGGCAATCGGACTATGTGGCTTTATCACCCTCACTTAGCCATAGGAGTTTGACAATAGAAATGTAGGCGCAACCCCTAGTTAGTATTTAATCCGAGCTAGGGTGCTATAGACACCTGATCGGGTAGAGGCCGATTCGTCGCATAATGCGGAAAAAATTGCAAAAGATTTTTAACCTTCGAATAGCTGACCAGCTCTCGCCGCATCATGACAGTCAGTTCTCGGCTTTCTCTACTGAGGTGTTTGCTCGGATAAACCAGAAACACAATCGCAGCAGTTCTCCCTTTGCTACCTTAGCCTATAGGATGGAACGTAAGGTAGCAAGCACAGGAGCCGAGCAACCCATGTATTGACCGAAGAAATGATTCGGAGCCGATGCATATAATGCTAATTTCCAGGTGCCGAACTATACTGTAAAAAGTGTTCGTACTTTGTCGCCGTAGTATGGAGCACAATGAAGCCCCTGGCGAATTAAAGCGTACCAAAGTGTACGGGTGCAATCGATAAGAATAGTGAAATAAAATGAAGTAGTAAGCTAGTGCCACATAAGTTGGGCCGCAAACTATTTCCATCATAATTTTATTAATACGTCAAGGCGTATCTGTACAAATAGTGCGATAAGCAACAAGGCTATTTGACATGCCAAGACCAAGGGGGGGGGGGCTGCGTGCGGGTCCTAAAAACAGGTAGAATGATCGTCAAGAAGAACATCTAGAGATTCCCCCACACGTCTGTGCTGGTTATCGCCTTGGTATGTCCATCCTTCGAAAGGACCGATGATCAGGCCGTCGGGAGGGGCTTGTAGAGAAGAAGATTGAAAAGGGAAAAAAGGAAAGGGAAGGCATGTGTGCCCAGGTTAGGTTAAGCCGTATTACGGGCCACCATCTAGTTATGCCTCCGTCTCTGCCCATGGTATTTTGAGTGCGTAGTCATGTACGCGCGGTACATACGCCGCCATTTGGTCGGGACTGAGACGGAGGCCGAATTGCTAGTCCAACTCCTGACGAGCTGGACTGTCATGCTGTGGAGTAGTCCGGATTCGCTTGACACTGTCCGGGAGCTTGGCCGCTGAATTAAAGTTCTGCTTGATAAGGCCGCTCTGTACTTCCGCTGCCAGGGCCGCGGTGTGCTCCTCAGTACGGAGGGACCGCTCCGTGTTCCATTGAATGTTATGACACCGCATGGTTCGAGCATCTTGAGTTTGAGATAAGCATAGTGTGGCACCGCATTGAATCGAGCAAATGCAATTCGTCCGAGCAATGCGTGATAGCCACTGCGGAAGGGGACGATATCGAAGATCAAGTCTTCGCTTCGGAAGTTGTCCGGGGATCCAACGAAAACTTCCAATGTGATTGAATCCGTGCAACGGGCCTCTACACCTGGTATTACTCCTTGAAAGGTAGTTTTTGTGGGCTTGATCCTTGATGGACCGATGCCCATTTTGCGGACTGTATCATGATAGAGCGGGTTGAGGCTGCTGCCACCATCCATGAGGACTCGCGTGAGGTGGAATCCATCAATGATTGGGTCAAGGACCAGTGCTGCTGAACCGCCATGATGGATACTGGTCGGATGGTCCCTGCAATCAAAGGTGATCGGGCAGGATGACCATGGGTTGAATTTTGGGGTGACTGGCTCTATCGCATAGACATCCGTGAGCGCACGTTTGCGCTCCCTCTTGGGGATATGGGTAACGTATATCATGTTCACCGTTTTAACCTGGGCGAGGGACTTCTTCTATCCCCCTGTGTTCGGTGGACGGGGCTCCTCGTCGTCGTCCTCACTCTGCGACCCCTTCTCCTTGTTCTCGTCATTTAACTTGCCGGCCTGTTTAAAGACCCAACAGCTTCTGTTGGTATGATTGGCTGGTTTATCGAGGGTGCTGTGGATCTGACATGGACGATCGAGTATGCGGTCCAAGCTGGATGAGCCCAGATTGTTCCTTTTAAATGGCTTCTTCCGCTAGCCGGATTTGGAGTCACTGAATCCGGCGTTGACTGTCGTGTCATTTGTATTGTCACCGTTGTTCCGACGCTTGTGCCTTTTGCATCGGGGCTTGTCGTTGCTATTTCTGGCTTCAGAGGTGCCAGGTTCGCTTGCATTATTATTGCTACGAGCTAGCCGGCTATCTTCGCCCGTGCAAAAGTGGGTCATAAGTGCCGTGAGGGCTGCCATGGACTTCGGCTTTTCCTGGCCGAGGTGTCGGGTGAGCCATTCGTCACGGATGCTATGCTTAAAGGCCGCTAGGGCTTCGGCGTCCGGACAGTCGACGATCTGGTTCTTTTTAGTTAGGAACCTAGTCCAGAATGTCCTGGCTGACTCTTCGGGCTTTTGAACTATGTGACTTAAGTCATCGACATCTGGAGGTCAGACGTATGTACCTTGGAAGTTGTCGCGGAAGGCGTCTTCCAAGTCCTCCCAGCTGCCAATTGAGTTTTCAGGCAGGTTGTTTAACCAGTGCCGAGCTGGTCCCTTGAGTTTTAGCGGGAGGTATTTGATGGCATGAAGATCGTCACCGCGGGCCATATGAATATGGAGAAGAAAATCCTCAATCCATACCGCGGGATCTGTTGTTCCATCATATGATTCGATATTCACAGGTTTAAACCCTTCTGGGAATTCATGCTCCATTACTTCATCAGTGAAGCAGAGGGGGTGTGGGGCGCCTCTATATCGGGCCAAGTCGTGACATAGCTTGGATGGAGTCCATCTGCGGTTTTTGGCCCGGGCGTGATTATGCTTGTCACGTCCGGCTAGATAGCCATCATCGCGTGTCGGGGCACACCCCCGTGATCCGTAGATCTATCTGGTCTGACCTGCTCTACTATCCAGGTCTTGCCGTAGGTCATATGTATATCCCCGAGCTATTATATCTCTACCTTTATGGCGAGGTAGTATGGGCTGGTGTTCGGGTTGAGTTGTCGTTTTGTCCCGGCCACGAGGTGATCGGTCAGCCGCATTACATGCTGATGGTGCAGGCTTGAGGGCCTTGTCCTCAAATTAAGGTAGCAGTTTACGCTTCGGGTAACTTTTGGTTGGGCGCTCGAGGCCGTATTCCTCGGCTGCCAGGACATTAGTCCACCTATCATTGAGCAGATTTTGATCATCTTGAAGCTGCTGCTGCTTTTTTTTCAGGCTCCTTGCAATGGCAATTAGCCGGCGCTTAAAGCGCTCCTGCTCGAGAGGTTCCTCAGGTACGATAAAGTCTTCGCCACCGAGGCTCACCTCGTCCTCAGAGAGTGGGAGATAATTACTGTCCTCCGAGTCTTCGTTTACGGCCTGTTCGTCAGGGCTTGTCCGTCTTCCCGATCATCCTGTTCGAAAGTTGGCTTGACGGGGTCTTCTTTGTCTTCGACATCGTCTAGAGTGTTGTTGTCTTTTCCACGGCGTGATTTAGAGCGGTGCCGCTGAAGTCGGCGCTTTGGCTGTGTCTCAGGAGTTTTATCCTCGATTGGATCTTCTTTATCATCGTCGTTATCCTCTTTGGGTGTGTCCACGATGTACACATCATATGAAGAGGTGGCCGTCCAGCGTTCGGTAAACGGTGGGTTTTCGGCCTGCTCCTCTCCGGCATCATCGTCCATACTGTCGATGTCTTCAGAACCATAGTCGAGCATGTCAGTTAAGTCCTCGACAGTGGCTATGAAGTGGGTGGTGGGCGGGACATATAATTCCCTGCTCTCAGCCCCTAGTCCGGGCGGGGCGTAGTTCGGACATTGGTCCTCTATAATGACGAGGGATCGCATCAAGTCCAGAGCCTCGCTTAAAGGCGAGGTTTAGCCAGGGAGAAGAAAATCCGTGGAGTATGGCGGGAAGGAAACTCCTTGGCCGAGCTCACACGATGCTGACTCCAAGGGTTCGGAGCCAGTGTCCGGAGAAGAGTCCGGCTTCATGACGGTTGCCAGCGACACTACTTCCTCCGGCTCTCCCGTACTGGGCTTAGTGGCCGCAGATAGTCCGGCGGGCTTAGTAATCCCGTCTTTGGACCTGGCAATGCGCTCTGGATCTAAGGCCAGAGCGGAGGTTGGGGTCGTGAACCCTTGGAAGATCAAGTCTCCTCGGATATCAGTGACATAGTCCAGATTTCGAAAACTAATCTGGTGACCTGGGGCATAGCTGTCGATTAGCTCTAAATGGCCAAGCGAGTTGGCCCGCAATGCGAATCGGCCGAACGCAAAGATCTGGCTGGGGAGGAAAACCTCCCCGAAGGCAGCATTGTTGTTGATGACTGATGGAGCCATTGAACCTTTTGATGACGATGTAGCGGAACTCTCAATTAAAGCACCAATGTTGGTGTCAAAACCGGCGGATCTTGGGTAGGGGGTCTCGAACTGTGCGTCTAAGGTTGATGGTAACAGGAGACGGGGGACACGATGTTTACCCAAGTCCGGGCCCTCTTGATGGAGGTAATACCCTACTTCCTGCTTGATTGATCTTGATGAATATGAGGATTACAAGAATTGATCTACCACGAGATCGTAATGGCTAAACCCTAGATGTCTGGCCTGTATGATTGTGATTGCCTCTACGGACCAAACCCTCCAGTTTATAAAGACACTGGAGGGGCCTAGGGTTGTACAGAGTCGGTTTACAAAGGAAGGAATCTACATATCCGAACGCCAAGCTTGCAATCCACGCAAAGGAGAGTCCCATCCGGACACGGGAAGAAGTCTTCTGTCTTGTATCTTCATAGCCCATTAGTCCGGCCCATGTTACATAGTCCGGACGCCCGAGGACTCCTTAATCCAGGACTCCCTCGCTTATGCATAGGGGTTGGCACACGTTTTTGTCTTGACTCTCTGGTAGAAACTTTGGGGCACTCTTTGAAGTTCTTTGTGTTGGTTTGAATAGATGAACCTGAGATTGTGTGATGCATGTCATATAATCAAACCCGCGGATAGATTTGGTTTTGGTTGATTTGTGTCTTAAGGTGTTATTTTAGTACGAACTCTAGGGCTGTTTGTGACACTTACATGAACAGCCCAATAGATCTATCAGAAAGAATAACTTTGAGGTGGTTTCGTACCCTACAATAATCTCTTTGTTTGTTCTCCGCTATTAGTGACTTTGGAGTCACTCTTTGTTGCATGTTGAGGGATTGTTATATGATCTAATTATGTTATGTTTGTTGAGAGAACTTGCACTAGTGAAAGTATGAACCCTAGGCCTTGTTTCGAAGCATTGCAATACCGTTTTCTCTCACTTTTGTTACTTGCTACCTTGCTGTTTTTATATTTTTAGATTACAAAAACCTATATCTACTATTCATATCTCACTTGTATCACCATCTCTTCGCCTAACTCGTGCACCTATACAATTTACCATTGTATTGGGTGTGTTGGGGACACAAGAGACTTTCTGTTATTTGGTTGCAGGGTTTTTTGAGAGAGACCATCTTCATCCTACGCCTCCCACGGATTGATAAACCTTAGGTCATCCACTTGAGGGAAAATTGTTGTTGTCCGACAAACCTCTGCACTTGGAGGCCCAACAACATCTACAAGAAGAATGTTGCGTAGTAGACATCATGCCACTTTATGGTTAATGAAGGTATTGTCTTGGGGCATAAAATTTCTGAAATAAGTATTGAAGTTGATAAAGCTAAAGTAGATGCTATTGAAATGATGCCATGTCCTAAAGATATCAAAGGGATAAGAAGTTTCCTTGGTCATGCTAGTTTCTATAGGAGGTTTATTAAAGACTTCTCTAAAATTTCTAGGCCTCTCACTAATCTCTTGCAAAAAGATGTTCCTTTTGTTTTTTATGATGATTGTGCAAAAGCATTCAAAATACTTAAGAAAGCCTTGATTTCTGCACCTATTGTTCAGCTGCCTGATTGGGATTTACCCTTTGAAATTATGTGTGATGCTAGTGATTATGTTGTTGGTGTTGTTCTAGGAAAAAGAGTCGATAAGAAATTAAATGTTATTCAGTATGCTAGTAAAACTCTAGAAAGTGCCCAGAGAGATTATGCTACTACTGAAAAATAATTTTTAGCAGTTGTATTTGCATGTGATAAGTTCAGACATTATATTGTTGATTCCAAAGTAACCGTTCACACTGATCATGCTGCTATTAAATATCTTATGGAAAAGAAAGATGCTAAGCCTAGACTTATTAGATGGGTTCTCTTGCTACAAGAATTTGATTTGCATATTATTGATAGAAAGGGATCTGAGAACCCCGTTGCAGACAACTTGTCTAGGTTAGAAAATGTTCTTGATGACCCACTGCCTATTGATGATAGTTTTCCTAATGAACAAATAAATGTCATAAATGCTTCTCGTAGAACTCCATGATATGCTGATTATGCTAATTATATTGTTGCTAAATTTATACCACCTAGTTTCACATACCAGCAAAAGAAAAAGTTTTTCTATGATTTAAGACATTACTTTTGGGATGATCCACACATTTATAAAGAAGGAGTAGATGGTGTTATTGGATGTTGTGTACCTGAGCATGAACAGGAACAGATCTTACGCAAGTGCCACTCCGAGGCTTATGGAGGGCACCACGCTGGAGATAGAACTGCACATAAGGTATTGCAATCTGGTTTCTATTGGCCTACTCTCTTCAAGGACACTCGTAAGTTTTTCTTGTCTTGTGATGAATGCGAGATAATTGGCAATCTTAGTAGACGTCTGATACGTCTCCAACATATCTATAATTTTTTATTGTTCCATGCTGTTTTATTATCAATCTTGGATGTTTTATAATCATTTTATAGTCATTTTATATCATTTTTGGTACTAACCTATTGACATAGTGCCAAGTGCCAGTTGCTATTTCTTCCATGTTTTTTACATGCAGGAAATCAATATCAAACGGAGTCCAAATGCCACGAAACTCCACGATGATTTTTTATGGGCCAGAAGAAAGGCAATGGGCCATGGGTGCACCTGGGGGTGCCCCGAGGGGGACACAACCCACCAGGGTGTGCCAGGAGGCCCAAGCGTGCCCTGGTGGGTTGTGCCCTGATACGTCTCCGTCATATATATAATTTTTGATTGTTCCATGCCAATATTATTCAACTTTCATATAATTTTTGGCAACTTTTTATACTATTTTTGGGACTAACATATTGATCCAGTGCCCAGTGCCAGTTCCTGTCTGTTGCATGTTTTTGGTTTCGCAGAATATCCATATCAAACGGAGTCCAAACGGGATAAAAACAGACGGAGCTTATTTTTGGAATATTTGGAAAACCTGGGAGAAAGATCAACGCGAAATGGTGTCTGAGGTGGCCACGAGGCAGGGGCCCACGCCCTCCCCAGGAGGGCGCGCCCCAACCCTCGTGGGACACCCATAAGGCGGTTGATGCCCTTCTTCGGCCGCAAGAAAGCTAATTTTTGGTAAAAAATCACGGCGAAGGTTTCAGTCCAATCGGAGTTACGGATCTCCATATATACCCGAAACGGTGAAAGGGCAGCAGAACAGAACACATAACCAGAGAGAAACAGAGAGACATATCCAATCTCGGAGGTGCTCTCGCCCCTCCCATGCCATGGAGGCCAAGGACCAGAGGGGAAACCCTTCTCCCATCTAGGGAGGAGGTCAAGGAAGAAGAAGAAGAAGAAGAAGAAGAAGAAGGAGGGGCCCCTCTCCCCTTCTCTATCGGCAGCGCTGGAACGCTGCTGTGGCCATCTCATCATCACCGCGATCTACACCAACACCTCCGCCATCTTCACCAACATCTCCATCACCTTCCCCCCTCTATCTACATCGGTCCACTCTCCCACAACCCGTTGTACCCTCTACTTGAACATGGTGCTTTATGCTTCATATTATTATCCAATGATGTGTTGCCATCCTATGATGTCTGAGTAGATTTTCGTTGTCCTATCGGTGGTTGATGAATTGCTATGATTGATTTAATTTGCTTGTGGTTATGTTGCTGTCCTTTGGTGCCCATCATATGAGCGCGCGCGTGGATCATACCATAGGGTTAGTTGTATGTTGATAGGACTATGTATTGGAGGGCAAGAGTGACAGAAGCTTCAACCTAGCATAGAAACTGATGCATACAGGATTGAAGGGGGACCAATATATCTTAATGCTATGGTTGGGTTTTACCTTAATGAACGTTAGTAGTTGCGGATGCTTGCTAATAGTTCCAATCATAAGTGCATAGAATTCCAAGTAAGGGATGACATGCTAGCAGTGGCCTCTCCCACATAAAACTTGCTATCGGTCTAGTAAAGTAGTCAATTGCTTAGGGACAATTTCGCAACTCCTACCACCACTTTTCCACACTCGCTATATTTACTTTATTGTGCATTTATCTAAAAAGCCCCTAGTTTATATTTACGTGCTCTCTTTTTATTCTTGCAAACCTATCCAACAACACCTACAAAGTACTTCTAGTTATATACTTGTTCTACGTAAAGCAAACGTTAAGCGTGCGTAGAGTTGTATCGGTGGTCGATAGAACTTGAGGGAATATTTGTTCTACCTTTAGCTCCTCGTTGGGTTCGACACTCTTACTTATCGAAAGAGGCTACAATTGATTCCCTATACTTGTGGGTTATCAAGACCCTTTTCTAGCGCCGTTGCCGGGGAGTCATAGCGTGGGGTGAATATTCTCGTGTGTGCTTGTTTGCTTTATCACTAAGGAATTTTTATTTGCTGTTCTTAGTTGTTCTCTATCTTTAGTTATGGATATGGAACACGAAATACCAAAAAAGTTAGGTGTACTTGCTGCTCGTGGAGATGGGGAACCTCCTAAAACCCTTGATGGTCAATATGTGCAAAATATTATGTACCAGTTTGATAATCATGAGAAAACCTCATTCAATTTGGTAATGGGAGTAATGTTGGATCAACGTGAATCCTTTAGGGATTATCGCTTGACGTAAAAGGGAAACTATTATGGGATCAAATTTATATATTGAAGCGGTATGCTCGGCAAGTATGCTTGAATTATGATTATACTTGTTGCTCTAGGATGAAGGCTCCACACAAAGCATAGCATTCATGATCTTTAATCTTAATTTTAATAGTAGGTTCCCACTCATCATAAAGTTTTTTAAGGATAGAAACTTCCAACTCAAGTTTTTCTTCATAAGATTGCATCAAAGCATCAACGATATGTTTAGTACATGCTTTATTTTGGCTATAAGCATGAGAAGAATTTAGTACGAATTGCAACAAGGAAATACAATCTATCAAAGAACAGCTATCATAATTAAATTCCTTGAAATCCAAAATAGTGGGTTCATTAATATCTAATGTTTTGATCTCTTCAATCCCACTTTTATCAATTTTAGCATCAAGATCTAAACACTCCGAATTTCTGGAACGCCTTCTAGGTAAAGGTGGATCATATTCAGTCCCATTATTATCAAGATTCATATTGCAAAACAAAGATTTAATAGGGGATACATCAATAACTTTTAGATCGGAAACTAATATGATGTAAAGTAGACCCGGGGGCCATAGGTTTCACTAGTGGCCTCTCTCAAGATAGCATATATTACGGTGGGTGAACAAATTACTGTCGAGCAACTGATAGAAAAGCACATAGTTATGAGAATATCTAGGCATGATCATGAACATAGGCATCACGTCCGTGTCAAGTAGACCAAAACGATTCTGCATCTACTACTATTACTCCATACATCGACCGCTATCCAGCATGCATCTAGAGTATTAAGTTCATAAGAACAGAGTAACGCAGTAGGCAAGATGACATGATGTAGAGGGATAAACTCAAGCAATATGATATAAACCCCATATTTTTATCCTTGATGGCAACAATACAATACGTGTCGGTTCCCTTTCTATCAATGGGATCGAGCACCACAAGATTGAACCCAAAGCTAAGCACTTCTCCCATTGCAAGAAAGATCCATCTAGTGGACCAAACCAAACTGATAATTCGAAGAGACTTGCAAAGATATCAAATCATGCATATAAGAATTCAGAGAAGAATCAAATATTGTTCATAGGTAATCTTGATCATAAACCCACAATTCATCGGATCTCGACAAACACACCGCAAAATGTATTACATCGAATAGATCTCTGAGAACATCGAGGAGAACTTTGTATTGAGAACAAAGAGAGAGAAGAAGCCATCTAGCTAATAACTATGGACCCGAAGGTCTGTGGTAAACTACTCACACATCATCGGAGAGGCTATGGTGTTGATGTAGAAGCCCTCCGTGATTGAATCCCCCTCCGGTAGATCGCCGGAAAAGGCCCCAAGATGGGATCTCACGGGTACAGAAGGTTGCGGCGGTGGAAAAGTGGTTTCGTGGCTCCCCTGGATGTTTTCAGGGTATAAGAGTATATATAGGCGAAAGAAGTAGGTTGGTGGAGCTACGAGGGGCCCACGAGGGCGGGGGGCGCGCCCTCCTGCCTCCTGGCTTCCTCACGGAGTTCCAGACTTCCACTCCAAGTCTCCTGGGTTGCGTCTGTTCCAAGAAAGATCCTTGCGAAGGTTTCATTCACTACAAAAAAAAGACACATCCGTGACATTTTGGGCCGAACGAATTTTTTTTGTGTCATACATATGACACTTTTATGACGATAATGGTGACAAAACACGGTATCATCATAGATGTGGTGGGATCCTACTTCTATGACAAAAAATCATGATAGAAAATTGGCTTTTCTTCCTGGGCGGGCCGGAGACGCAGCTGCATGACATTCTTTGGGCCGTCCATGATGGAAAAAACCGTGGTAGAAGCGAGGGCGAGGAAAATTTCGGTGAGTTCCCGATTACGGTGGGAGGTCGGGGGCCGAGCGATGCGCGTTTCTCTCGTACACGTACGCGCGTGTGTGCGAGGCGTTGGCTCTAACTGAACCCGAGCGAGGCGTTGGGCTCTAACTGAACCCAAGCGATTGCACTGCAGGCTACGCGTTACTGAACCCGAGTGATCAATCGATGGCTGTTAACTGAACCCGACCGGGCGATTCCTTCGCTACTGCTGCTAACTGAAGCTGATCGATGCTGCCTCTGAGATGAACAGTGAGCGTTGCGGGGAGGTTTGGATGAACAGTGAGCGGTGGCATTGCCTGTGGATGAACATGACCCCGTGGTGTGGTGGAGGGCTGGATAAACAGTAGACGATGGAGGGGTGCCCATGGAGGGGTGGTTGAACAGGACCCCGTGGTGTGGAGGGCTGGATGAACAGTAGACGGTGGAGGGGTGGTTGAACAGTAGCCGGTGGAGTAGCGTGGTGGAGGCTGGATGAACAGGAGCCCGTGGAGGCTGGAGGAGGTCGACGGTAGCCCGTGGAGGCTGGAGGAGGTCGACGGTGGAGATGAACAGTATCCCATGGAGTCCCATTTTGCGGTACCCCACACCCCTCCCGATGAACAGGACCCCCGTTTCGACCGTAGGAGGTCTGTTTCGTCCGTTTTGCGGTACGCCACACCCCTCCCGATCAACAGGACCCCCGTTTTGACCATAGGAGGTCCGTTTCGTCCGTTTTGCGGTACGCCGCACCCCTCCCGATCAACAGGACCCCTGTTTCGACCGTAGGAGGTCCGTTTCATCCGTTTTGCGGTACGCCAGACCCCTCCTAATGAACAGGATCCTGTTTCGAACGTGGCCGATCGAACACAAGGCCGTTTCCTCTGTTCTGCGATATGCCAGGCCTTGTTTCCATAGCATGTTCCATCGAAGCCCTCCCGATGAACACGACCACACATTCCGTTCCGACCTAGCCGGTTGGCTCCCACGCGTTCCGTTGCCTCCCGATGAACATGACGCATTCTGTTGCCTCCCCATGAACACGACGCATTCCGTTGCTTCCCCATGAACACGACGACGATGTTGTTTCTCTATTCTGACCCAGCCATGTCAACGAGCCCTCGCCGTACGTATGCGCGAGTAGGCGTTCGAGACCCCGCCTGTATGTGCACATACGTGGCCGTATTTTCTTTCTTGCACCCTGGCCGTTGTACGTACGTGTACATGCTACGTGTGCGCCTCTACTACGACACGTGCGCGCCTCTACTACGGCACGTGCGCGCCTCTACATCGACCAGTATGTACGTACACGTTGGCGACCAGAATGACAACACTACGTACGCTTCGACCAGGTGGGTCCTAACTGTCAAGCACTTCCTTGCCTGCGAAGATGTAGCTGGTGGGTCCCAGCAGTTAGGGGGGCGAATCGTTTTTTTTTCGGACGCACTTCCTTGTGTGCGAAGGTGTAGCTGCTGGGTCCCAGCAGTCAGGGGGGCGAATCTTTTTTTTGCCCGGACGCACTTCCTTGCGTGTGAAGGTGTAGCTGGTGGGTCCCAGCAGTCGGGGGCGAATCGTTTTTTCAGACGCACTTCCTTGCGTGCGAAGATGTAGCTGGTGGGTCCCAGCAGTCAGGGGGGCAGATTGTTTTTTTTGGACGCACTTCCTTGCGTGCGAAGATGTAGCTCGTGGGTCTCAGCAGTCAGGGGGCGAATCATTTTTTTCACGAAATACGGTGGCCCGTCCGGTGGGTCCCCGTTGTCAGGTGGAGGAATAATTATTTTGCGCGTAATAAGGAGGCACTTCCTTGCGGCTGCCGTGGACCCAGCTATCAGCCTCTCCATGTACAGTCCATGTCCGATGGAAGTCGTTCCTTGACCACGTTGACCACGCCGCGCCGAGAGCACCAGGGCGGTGGACGACGGCGAGGCCTAGGAAGGGGACGATGCAGAGCCGGGGAAGACGCTTCAGTGGATGCACACGCGGAGAGGAGTACGAGGGTTCACTGGTTCGGCTGCGCTGTTGTCGCCGTAGAATAACAGGGGGTGTGGGTGAGTGGAGGGATGGCCTGGCCAGCGGTGGGAGTAGTAGGGGGCGGTGAGGCATCCGCGGCAGCACAGCCGGCCACGGGAGGCAGGAGCAGGCGGCACGACCGGCGCTGCTTTGGGCGGCTGGAGCAAGAAGACCAGAGGTTGAAGAAGCACGACGGCCGTTGGATGGACATCGTACGGCCCCTGCAGCTAGAATCGTTTATATTGACTAAGTTGACAAAGCCCTAGGTACGTCAACTTAGTAGGCCCACATGTCAGCTTCCAAAACGGTGCGCCCCAGATGTCAGGGGGAGGGATCATTTTTTGGGCGGGTGAAGCTAGAATATCCGAGATTGAAGAAGAAGGATGGCATCCGTTGGATGGACATCCAATGGCCACTGCTGCTAGAACCGTGTGTTGACTATAAGTTGACAAAGCCTTGCATATGCATCCAGGGCCGGTCTTGAGATTTTGGGGGGCCGGGGCGAAAGTAAAATTTGAGGCCCCTTAATATAAACATCATAGTAATGATAAATAACGATTCTAAAAAAAGAAATGATAAATAATATATGCATCTACAAAATGTTATCAATAATTACTTAAATGCATCCAAAAGCCAATATTTATATAAAATAACTTATACAATTTACCTACAAATTTTCTTGTAAAATTCTTCGACGCAAAGCCACTTGCGATTGTGTCGATGTCAATCTCATCCATTGATTTCTTCTCGATACATAATTTGTTTATCAATAATTTCAAGTTGGAAAGCATCCTTTTAGCTGATGCAACAATCACCAATACAGTACGTAAATCTGAATAAATCTTTAAACACCATGAGTTTTTTAAATCCTTTCTTCAAAGAAGTGATCAATTAAAACAAACAAATATTTAACATGAAAATCCTTCCAACTTCTAGAATTCCTTCTTGGCTACTCAAAATTGTAGTATCAAACTATTTCTTCCTCTAGCACGAAGTTTTACTGAAAATTGTAGGAAAATTATAGTATGATATACCTTGGATAGGTTAGATCGGCGTCAATGGCTGGACGCTCGGCGATGATGCGATGGTGTTTTCTGGTGGTAGGCACTCGGCAATGTGCGTGCTGCGTCGTCGCTGCGTTCAGCGCCGGGAGACCGGTCTGCCCTGCGTGACCTGGGATCTGGAGTTTTGAAACCATGGAACAAAGAATAGGAAATTAGGGATGAAGTGATGTCACACGATCGTTTTGTTTTGCTGAAGGAGAGTGTCTCGTAATAATAATAATGACATGACGTGATTTACGTGCGTACTTGCTCTTTTTTCCGTCCTGATCGTACGCTGATTGAAGCGATATACATGCGTACGTTGTTGCCTGCCGTCCCTTTCTATTTGGATCTGGCTACTTCTTTTCCTACGTGAAGCTATCGCTTATGGGCTGCTTTACATTCATGTAATTACCTGGGAAGGGGCCCCTCGATCCTGGGGGCCCGGGGCGGCTGCCCCTACTGCCCCCCTCAGGGCCGGCCCTGTACGCGTCAACTCTGTTTTTAGGGGACGCGTCAACTTAGTAAGGCCAGAAGTGTGTGGCAGAGAACTTATAGCCCATTTGAGATTTGTAAGAATGTGTAGCCCATTTTTGAATTCTAATGGAATTTACTACAACCCATTTACAGTTTGTTAAAAGTCCAGCCCATTTCAACCAACCGTTCAAAATAGAATTCAATAAAATTTCCCACATTTTGATGGGATCCGAAATATTTTTATCCTGAAGTTTCTAGTCAGATTAAATACAATTTCAATATAAATTTATATTACGTAAAAATCCAACGAAACATTATGCTCGCAACAATTAATGAAATTAAAATTTTCAATATCCAAAAATAATATTTTATAAAGTAATCACGTGTTTGGTGCATTTTTTTATAGTTAGTGCCCAGTTTTTATAATTACATCCCATTTATTATTTCTTAAAGCCCATTTTCTTGTTAAGCCTAATGCATCCCTCCTAGGAAAGATATGCAGCCCAGCGGGGCGGAGAATAACAACTTGACCTTGCCTGGGTATTCCTAAAAAAAGTATAGCTGGGCTAGCCATTTTTAGCTTGAAAAAAATTAATATTTGGGCTGAATATCTAGCCTGGCGTAGACGGGCCACAGGCCGCCCAGTTAATACCTATAGCGATGTTTTCGTTGTTGTTTAGAGGAGAAAATTAATATCTGAGCTAAACATCAAAAAACTCGGCAGTGCTCACACCTCAAAAACACAAACACTGCTCGAGCTGCTTGGTCCCATCTGTCGGTCGCTTCTTGTGCAATTCTCTCGTTTATTGACTACTACATAGGTTGACAATGGTGTGGCACTGTGATGTTAGGAAACTAGGAGGAAGAAAAATAAATTATAGTTATATATATAATAAGGAGGCACTTGCGTACGTGAGGCTATGGACCTGGTGGGTCCCCATTGTCATCCTCTCCAAGTAAAGTCATCTCCTCGCTCGCGCGCGCTTTCCGCCCGAAACAGTCAGCGCCGCCCGCCCCGCTTCCCGGTGCAGGTGATTGCTCCGCCTTCAAACGACACAAGTGCCGTCCGTCCGTCCATCTGCCGCCCACATTAATGATACGCGGTTGCCGAGGCGGCTACTCGGGCGCCACACGTCCGTCCCTCCGCCCGCCCACCATTGCTATATAAACTGCTGCGCCGGCCATAGCCGCAGTCATCCGCATCCGTTCCCTTTCTTCTGTCCACACCACTACTGCCCACCATGGCTTCCTCACGCTCCAGCGCTCTTCGGGTTGGGCGGATGACGGACCACAAGGAGATGGCAGCCATTGCTGCCGACTGGCTGGCCGGCAGGCAGCCGGAGGATGACGACGTCCCAATGGAGAACATGGTAGTCGACGATCCGGCGCCAACCCCCTCCTCCGCGCCATCCTCGCCGGTGCATTGCACCATGACCATCGGCGAGGTCCGTGCCCAATATATGGACAGGGTGAGGCAGATGCGTGAGGAGCAGTTCCAGGAGGCGCAGGCCGATGCTGCCTACAACCACCATCTCCTCTAGGAGCACCTGCAGGCGGAGGAGCAGATTGCCGCGGAGCGGGCGGAGCAGGAGGCGCTGCTCGACTCGTACCGCACCGCCCGCAAGGGCGCCTCAAGCGCTGGCGGTACCGCAAGCGGGTGGCGGAGGCTGCGACCGCCTACAAAGAGGCTAGCAAAGAGGGCGATGAAGCGGGCGAGGCGCTATTTGGCGAGACCGAGGATGAGGCAGAGGACAATCCCAGCTCCGACGAGTCCCCGCTCCGCCGGCGTCAACGAGGCCCTGCTCCGCCGAGGCCCCGCGGCGCCAACAACGAGGCAGAGGACACCGCCGACTTCGCCGAGGCCCCGCCCCGCCAATAATGAGGTAGAGGACATCGCCGGCTCAGCCGAGGCCCCACCCTGCCGGCAACGTGGGGGAGGATTTCCACCGCTCAGCTGAGGCACCGCCCACTGGCAACGAGACAGAGGACATCGCTGGCTCCGCCGAGGCCCCGCCCCGCTGCCAACGAGGCCGCGCCACACAGAAAACAAGGAAGAGTAGAACACGGTAGGTCGTCGCCGCTCGGGTCCAAGTAAGGCCATCGCTGCTACCCTCCGGTAGAAGCCAAGCTAGGCGGGTTGACCATTGACGGCCGGTTAGCTTCTTGGAGGCGACGTGGAGTCGGAGAGCTGCGCTGGAGAAGAATGTTGCTTCTACTTAACTGCTGGTGCAGTTCGCTAACTGACACGTGGGCCCAACAGGCCACATGTCAGTTACGCAACTGCACCTGCAGTTAAGTCACTAAAACTTCTGTTCGGCTTAGCGGGACACAGGTGGGTAGCTTCGGTTAATTAATTATACCTCCAGCGCACCCCTTTTTAGTTGAAGAATGTATGAAATGTAATGAAATCTGACATGTTTATATGAAATCCGACCGTGTATGAATGAATTTATTTTGATTAGTTTGAATTCCTGTATCACTGGCATTGGATGAACATGCAAAACAATACGTACTAGCATTATTCCCAGGGTGATCACCTCGTTTGCAGCAGTTTCACATGTACTCCCTCTGGTCCTTTCTAGTCTGCATACAAGTTTTGTCTGCCGTCAAAGTATCTCTACTTTGACCAATCTTATACAAAAAAAGTATGCACTTTCACAATGCACTTTCACGAGCTGTTCTTTTTGTGCAGTTCCACCAAAATCAACCAAATTCGTGCGTAGCTTGTATGATTTCGCCCTTATATGTTGTAACGCCTTGAACTTATCGGCACCTCCTTTCTTATGGTGGAAATGAATGATTCGATGTATTCATGAACATTTTGTGCAGTTCCCATTGAAATCAAGCTGAGCACCCCTGTTTGCACAAATACAAAAAAGTGATTAGTATAAAGCAAACTGTACTATGAATTGACAGTTTCAACAGGCACATACATGGTCCATGTAGAGCACACTTTTAGAAAAATGGAACTCACCAGAAAGAATCCTAGAACAACATTGTACTCACGCATCACAGCAAACTAATGGAGATTTGTCAGTCCTTCTGAGCTGAAGTTAGTTTGGTCTTGTGGGGAGTAATGTAACCATCCTTCAACTGCTCCTTCTGATGAGAAGATAGACAGGGCTTCTTCATCCTGGCATAATCGGAACTAGTCACTTCACGTACTCCATATTCTTCTTAAGAGGAAGATGATCCTGTTGTGCAAAGACAAGAGGACTACTAAATGCTAGCATCCCGGTTTGCTCGAAAAAAAGGAAAGGAAATATTTAAAACAGCACAGATGAAGCACTTCTCAAGGACAATACCACCTTTTCATGACAGTATCTAAACAGTAGCACAACACCAATAGAGATGACAAAGCTCAATCATATGGATGAAATCAGTGGGCGAGTACCAACCTTTGTCAGGAGGCTTATTGTGTAGAGCATACAGATGAAGCACTTCTCCGGAACCATCTGTTGCTATCTACGACGGTGGCCATGCTTACTATATACTCCTATATTATTTTAATGTTTCCAACATCTTCTTGTGTAGTTCCACTAAAATATATGGTATCTTCAAAGAAGATCCCTGTTTGCACAAGTAGAGATAATTACATATTACATTTAGAGTGGCATCAAATCAGTGGCAAAACAATTGCTCGTTCCAGCCATAGCAATAAATTAAGATGCAAAACTATATCATTACTTGTGTCATCACAGTTCCAGTGCTTCATTACAGCACCGGGAGTTGATTTTTGTTTTTCTTCCGCTTGTTCTTCCCCTTCATCACTTGGTTCAATAACAGACAAGCTTCGCCTTCAATGTAAGATTTGGCATGTCAATTAGGGAGCACAAGTATAGTACTAAACTTAATTTTCTGATGGAAGTGGCAAAATACAGGCCAGCAGTTGTGAAATATCCTTATCTTACCTCAGTGGGATATTATGGTGCACATACAGATTGGAAGTCTTGTCTCCATTTGTGCAGTTCACTAAAATCAAGCAACATTATCGTCCAAGTAGCACAACACATGAAAGCACACTGCAGAATCATGTGAAAGAAGGCTAGTACTGACCTCTCATGATGCGAAATTCAAACAACTCACAAGAAGAAGATCTGAACCAAATTTGCCTTAACGGATAGGAAGTAAGATCTCCTCTTGTGCAGTTTCACTAAGATCAAGCAATCAAGCAACGTTGTCGGTGTGACATTTTGGTTGAACTGCACAAAACACTCTTAAAACAAAAGTGTTTTGTGCAGTGCAACAAAAGGTCACAATGGCAACGAGGTGAAGTAGATAACCCTGTTTACATAGAGGTGCAAAGGAAACAATTAGTGGTCAATAACGGTGGATGACACAGAAGCCAACCAAAAGAAGCATCTACCTTATCTAAATGGGAAAGAAAGCAAGACAGTAGCATTTCTCAAACAGTGGCATTGATTTATATTAACATAGAGATTATATTAACAATAAAATTCGTTAAACATGTAATTTGCTTTTAACTGTGGCATTGCATCAATTTTCCAGCGACATTATTAGAGGGTGTTTGTTTACAGGGACATTTTGGTGTAGGGACTAAAAAAACTCCGTGTCAGTCCCATCTAAACCAAACAGGAGGGACTTTTAGGGACTAAAGGTGGGCATTTGGGACTAAAGAAAGAAGACCCTGAGGGAGTCTTTTTGGGACCTTTTCCAACAGTTGCCCCTGCCACGCATCACACCTTGTCTCTATTAGTTCATTACTAGGGGTAACATGGTCTTTTAGCATGTAATTGAATAACCTCTAGTCCATGTTTAGTCCCTGGAACCAAGCAGGTAGGGACTAGGGAGTTTTTAACCAAACAGGGCCTTAGATTAACAACAACTAATGAGTTGCACGGGACAGTGGACGCACCAGCACCATGTGCATCTACCGATGTACTGTGGTCATGCACATTCTATTGCAACAAAGAACAAACAACCAAGGAGCATATTTGTGTTGGTCCCAGTTTTGTTATCTTTAGACACCTTTCCCTATGTGAGCGCAGCAAATCTAGTCCTGCTCAAACTCTACAGCCTTGTCCCTTCCTTTCCTTTTTGAACTAGTACTTTCGCCCCTTCCTTTCCTCTTTGAACCACGTCCTAGATTTATGCGATACAACTTTCCCCACTACTTTCCCCCATTCCTTTCCTCTTTGAACCACGTCCTAGATTCATGCTATACAACTTTCCCCCTTCATTTCCTCTTTGAACCACATCTAGATTCATGCTATATACAACTTTTCCCACTACTTTCCCCCGCTCCTTTCCTCTTTGAACCGCGTCCTAGATTCATGGTATACATTCAGCTAGAGCAATGCATGTGGAGTAAGTAAATTATACCTTAAGGTTCTTGGGGCGTGGTTTGGTGGGCGATGTGACGGCGGCGGAGAAGAAGGGGTCGGAGGCCCTCCCGCGCCGCCACTGGGTGGAAAGTGAACAGCTGCGCCGGTAGTCCCTCGCCGACGGCGACAACGTTAAGCCTCCTTCCCTTCCCGGCGGACGGATCCTGCCGGCTCTTTGAGCAGCAGTGAGGGGAGATAGAGGCCAACGAAGTCTTGTTTAGATCTGGAGAGGATGAGAGAGTGTGAAGAGAGCAACTACAAGCGCTGAGGCTCCAGCCGGAGAGGGCGAGAGAGTGTGAAGAGAGCAACTACTAGCGCTGAGGCTCCAGCGTGTATATATATACTGGAGAGAGAGTGTGAAGCGTGCAAACCCTAGAAAACATTTTGACCAGTCAAAGAATCCTCCTGGCACAAATTATGCTCAAGTGTAGTTATCGAACCCGAGACCTCAAGTTTGATGAGCGAACAGGCTAACCAGCTACACAACCCTCCCGTTATATTCAACAAGAGGGAAATAACCTTTTATACATTCCTGCATTCGTGTGACAAGCATGCCGTGTTTTGTGTGTGTGTGTGGGAGTCATTGGGATTTCAATCATAATCGTGTCATGTGGCTTTGGTGGTAAGACTATCCACAGTGGTGCAGAAATAATGCAGCCTTAGTCACCTTACCTCTCTCCACGTAGTACGTTGGGTCCCACCAGTCAGAGGGTGAAACAAACAAATTAATAAGAAAAATTAAAAGCGCCAGCGGTGTATCTTACCTCACACATCTCGCTACTGCTCGGGAACACTGTCCAACTGATCCCTCTGTTCGCTCACGTACTATTTTAAGTGAATCCTTATTATAACATGCACACAAATTTTGGGCACTTGTATTCGACTTAAGTCAGTGTGCCACCGTATCTCGTATACTTACTACTCCCTCTGTCTAGGTGTAATAAGTCATGTTAGAAGGTGCAACGGGACCAAGGTGTGTGCGTGTGCGCGAGCATGTGTGTGTGTGTGTGTGTGTTTAACAACATGTGTGTGTTAGAGAGAGTGACAGATCGACCTACTCCTACAGAGAGATGTTGTGTAGTGTAAGATTTTAGCCGCGAGAGTCGGGGCATCCTCTCGTTTCCGGGCATGTCCGGTAGGGACATGCGGACAGCTGCCACGCCCGCTCCTGACCAGCATGGCCCACCCAAAGCCCCTCCATCGCCCGCGCGCGCTTCCCGCCCGAAACGGTCAGCGCCGCTCCAAAGAATCGGTGCTGCATTAATGCCCCGGCAGAGCGAACGCGACCTCTCACTGGCGCAAGAGTGATGGTTGCTTCGTCCGTCCAACTTACTGCTGGGTCTATGTGATTTGATGGCTCATTGGTCTTTATTACTGAGGTGGTAGGACTGCTGGATGTCCCACGCTTTCGGCAAAAGGAGGTACTACTACTAGATTACAATTGTCTCCATTCTTACAGTGGAGGCGTGCAAGAGATGTGAAAACACGTAGGCTCAGTGATTACATGGCCCACCTCACACTATCACCGTGCGACACCTAACTCTTTACATAGTACTCCCTCCGTTTCTAAATATTACTAGATGAGTCCCCGCGCGTTGCCGCGGAACAACGGTATATCTCTCTGCGCAAAATTATCGATTTCATAGAACTAAAAAAACTCTATAACCGCATGACAAATGTGGTAGCCAACCTAAATAAACTCCCATCATCATTTAGATCATCCCACGTAAGGAAAAAGATCAGCCAACTCCTACTGCATAATGGGATTATATTTTTCTTTTTGACATGTTAATGGGACTTAAAAGCTCACTTACATGCATGCTACCGGTGCATGCTTGCATGCAGACATGTTGATGTGATTTAAAACCCACTCACATGCATGTGCCACGGTATTTCTGCATGCTTGCATGTGGCTTAGTGCGGAGCCTCTCAACGTCTAGATCAGACGGCTATTATGGACTGATTTACTTCATCTAACAGCTACATCAATTTTGATGATGTGGCTCAAGGAGAGGATAGAGAATTCCTAGTAGTGGGGGCTAGCTATTACTAGTAGATAAGTCTTTGTAGATATTCCACTACATACGGAACAAAATGAATGAATCTACACTTAAAATGCATCCATATACATCCGCATGTGGTTCATGGTGAAATCTCTACAAAGACTTATATTTAGGAATGGAGGAAGTACTAGTATAGTACGTACTTTAATTTATCAGCGAGATAAATTTTTACAATGCTATGAAGCTTCCAGCTTCTGTTACATGTATCTTGCGTCCAAGGTTGCCCGTTGCAACATTTCATCAAATAGAAAGTAGACTAACATGCATGCTATTGCATCTCAATGGTTGACATATCATAGCAAGTATGTACTCCCTCCGTTCCAAAATAAGTGTCTCAACTTTGTGCAAACTTTAGTACAAAGTTGTACTACTACTAAAGTTGACACTTATTTTGGAACAAAGGCAGCTAAAGAAAAAAAGATCCATGCAGTCCCTAGCCCTTGAACCATGAACCCTGACCAGGCTTCAATTTGCTGGCAATGTTCGAGCTTCCTAATAATGAAGTTTGCAACCTTTTGACCATCAGATCATTTTGTGCAGTTTCACCAAAATCGAGATGAGCATCCCTGTGGCAAAGAAATTGAAGAAGCGTGATTAGAATAAGATTACTGGGACTAGTTGATGAGACATAAACTCATCACAAATACAGTACGTAGAAGCCAGTAGAGGTATGTGCGGGGCAAAGAAGTAGAGAAATATCCATAGGGAGTGATGTGGGCAGCTGGAGCAGTGGTGCAAGCCGGCTGTAAAGGGAGTTGTACCTGAGGGACGTAGCTCAACCTTGAGGAGGGCGCCGGGAGGCGGCAACTGCCCATGTCGCAGCAGTGAGCAAGGGACGAAGGCAACCTCACCGGCTTTGTGAGAGAGAACGGCGGGGACCCCTGATCGGGACGTGCCGACAGTGGGTTTTCGCCGTCGGCAACGGCCACCGCATCTACACTAAGCATCCACCCCTTCCCCAAGCGGACATGATCCGCCGGGATGTTAGAGATGTGGCCATAATTGTTTTTTGCAAGAGAGTGTGAAGAGAGCACCCCCAACAAGCAACCGTGTAGGTTGTCCCGTCCTGACTATGTATATAGTGGAGCGGTTTCCTTTTCTCTCCATATGAACCTATCATATTGCGTACATGCCACTGAAGAAAAAAAACTTTATTTATAAATGACGCGACACCTACTACTCGTTCTCCTATAACCTTGCGCTTGGCATCTCCAAAATATTAACCTTGCGATTGGCTCTTCGCCTCTTCGGGAAGTCGAGCAATAATGGTAGTGCAATATATATCGTTCTGGCTATATGAGACCGAATGTATTGCTGCACGTCCACCACGTGGGCGAGGGTCGAGGGGCGAGGGAGAGTGCTACATACGGAGCAAAATGAGTGAATCTACACTCTAAAATACATCTATATACATCAGTGTTTGGAGTATGTACTAGTAGTTCATATTGAAATCTACTAAAGGACATATATATTCCAAACAATATGATATAATCTCTATAACCAAGGTAGTAGGGACGAGGAGTAAACAGAGGGAGTAGTAAATTTTTCTCCTCGTCCTACGAGCCACTGCACGCATGGGCGAGGGAGCAGGCGTAAGGCGAAGCAAGCTTCACCTCATCCTGCGAGCCACCGCGCCCGTGGGTGGGGGATACAGCGTACTAAGCAAGCTTCTCATCGTTCTGCGAGTTGACGGGACACATCAAAGTACTCCAGTGTATAGAGCCTTGCCTCTAAGGTAGGCCCCACATGGTTTGCCTCTTTTTTAACATAACATGTCAAGTCGCAATTTGTTTGTTCACTCGTGGTAGACGATCCTCCCTCCACCAGGTGGACAACCAGTACACGTGCCAAATTACCACGTGGGCTGCCTTTTTCGTACAGAAATGAGCTCCACCGTGTACCCGCGCGGGTGTGGTTGGGAAAGAGACGGGAGTATGTGCGTCGTGCATGCACCTCTTCTCTTCATGCACGTCCCCCACCTACGTGGGTGTGTGTGAGAGATACAAACCGCGTTCGTGAGTGTTTTTTGTTTTGGTGTGGAGGGTGGGGTGGGGGTTGATTTCGTGAATTATTTGTGGGAATATGTGTCAATGACATCTCAAATAAATTTTCGCATGCAATGTGTGTGAAATGGAGGCCTATCCATATCATACATAGAGGGTCGGGCAATCCACGAGAAGAGAGGGAGGGGTCATAGCTATCGATAGAGTCAAAGAGAGGATCAAGTGGGTGGGTGCGAGATCGATGAAGAGAGCCATCGAAATTGTTTGTGTGTGCAAGTCAAAGATATAGGGCGACTGGCCTACCGGAATGTTAGAGGGCACATGTCAAGTTTGTGTGTGGCACTGAGACATGACTAGAGCGCTCGATGTATCGGTGTGTGTGGGGGGGAGGGGGTGGGGGGAGGGGTAGGCAGAGGCCTAACTATAGAAGTAGAACGACTCGTATATGTGTTGAGAAGGAGAGACCCAGCTATGTCTTGAGGGAGATCGTTCGACATCCATACATAACTGAAGGACGGGAAATATGATGGGACAGAGAGAGAGGAGAGAGAGAGGGAGGGAGGAAGAGGGAGAGGGGTAGAGTGCTGGATGGGTGATGGAGTTGCTTCTCGAAGATGTTGGGAGAGGCCTACTAGACAAACTAAGGGTGGAACTGCAATGTTATCAATAAGAGTGGGGATGTGTTTCTGTGTGTGCCTGTACGTGATAGATCTGTCGGGACGCATCCATGGATGATGGAGGGGAACCATGTGTTTGGTAAGCAAACCTAACTAGATCGGTAGATCAATTTTGTTTGTCGGAGGAAGGCAGAGACACAACTAATGAGGTAGATTGATTGACGTGTGGGTAAAAACGAGTTATAAGGACCTAGCTAGCTATATGTATAGCGAGAGACCGGTCGGTGTATGTCCATTTGTTAGAGGCAAATAAGGCCCAGCGAGACGGATAGACAGAGATAATGGAGCTAGGAGGTGGTGTGAGAGGCCCAACTACTAGCTAGATAGGGGGAGGAGTGTGCGGTTGTGAGATCGATGAAAAGAGGGGCGAGAGTTTACATGTGTGTCTGACCGTATGAGAGACACGAGGCAAGGACACATAAAGGAGGAGATTGAAGGTGTGTGTGTGTATGTTGTAGGCAGGCATCGCTAGAGAGGTTTATCGATCGGTGTGTGTCGGAAAGGAGTTGTGGAGACTCTGGGAGAACGACCTAAAGAAAAAGATGAATGTGCCCGGTGGATAGAATGCCGAGGGAGGGGGAGGGCGAGGAGGGTGTGTGCATGCATGAGAGGAAGTTAGTGGTAGCTACAAAGGTTAGAGGATTGTGTGGGTGTAAGAGACTAACAAAGATCATAATTTGATATGAAAGCGGATTCATATATTTGAATAGGAGATCATAGTGCTTTAAACATTGCATGCATGAATATAGCGGTGATACACATGTTGTGCACATGTTATACCATAATGTGATAATGCATGGCGTTTGCAACTCACAGCTAAATGCCGAACAATCTAAACCATACTATACATCAAACAATCTCATATTTTATTTGAATTTGTGATAATGTGTGGCGTTTGCAGCTTACAACTAAATATCGAACAATCTAAACAATACTATATATCGAACATTCTCACATTTTATTTGAATTTGTGGTAATGTGTGGTGTTTGCAACTCACATCTAAATACTTATAGGCGTAGGGGGCGGGGCACCATACATAATGTGATAAACACATTATACATATGAGACATGGTTTAGATTATGAAGGTCTAGCTAGAGCTAGAAATGTAATGTGATTTGAAATCAAAATAAAGTGGATTCAAAAAATCTAGTTCGAGTTCATATAGTACACATAGTTCATATGTAACTCGAGACTAATCATGTGGTGTGCTGTGAAGATAATACACAAACGATGATTTAACTTGACAGTAATGATGATTGTAGATCTTATTAAAACAGAGAAACGAATTCAAATCCTTTGACTTCACAACAATCATTACTGTAGATCTTATTCAAATGGAGAAACGAATTCAAATTTAGTTCATATTGAAGCGGTAGTATATACATTTGGATTGCACTAAAACGTTCATTTGAGTAGTAGGTTGCATGCATTATACACGTAGCGAAATATTTTAATTGAACATAACATGAATTCAAAGTTTTGAATGACATTTGTAGTGCGCATTGATTTGGTACAGTACACGTTAGGCTTGTCCAGAAATTTCAACCCGCGCCTTGTTAGCCCGAAATATTTAAGATATATCTTTGTCTCGTTGTGCTCTGACAACTCCCTCCATCTCAACCCGCGCCTTGCTATTCCGAAATTACAAAACGCGCGAAAAATCCCACCTCCTGTGAAATCCCGACACGCGAAATGCCCGTGGTACCCCTGAACCGAAAGAACCACCTCAAATCGGTGGGGGTACTTTCGTAACTTACCCCACATTTCGGACAAGCTCGTCTCTAAGCCATGGTTCCCCACTGCCATCCCATCCGCCCACCCATTCGTACACCGAGGCCGCAAAAACCCGCGACGAAACCCCACACCCTGCTCCGTCCGCCACCCAGCCGGAGCCTCTTCCCCGACGACGTCGTCCACAACAACACCTCGACGTCCCTCATCCACCGTACTGGATGAGGATCCGTCGTCGATCTCATCGTCCCGCCGGTTCAGCCACCCCGTCCTCCACCTCCAAGGAGCTGCCCCGGCGTTCCCCTCGTCTTTCGCGCCACCTCCATTCCCACACTGCCATCTTCACCCGCACCACCGGAAGAGCATCATCATCACCGTTTCCTCGGATGAAGCTGTGGCCTAATCGGCGCCACCAAAGAGGTTATACACTAATCGCCGCATTTTCTTCTTGATTCGATCTCACGGTGCTGCCGGTGCTCGGTCCCGAGCCAACACGGCGCGGCTCCATCCATGGCGGCGTCGCCAGCCACTTCCTTCACAACGTCGCTCCCTCGGCGGCGACGTCCACATCAGTAGCAGCAGCTGCTGCTTTAGCTCTCGCTCACGCTGCTGCTCTTCTCTTGCTCTCGGTCCCCTGCTTGGTCTGCTCTTGCTATTGCTCTTGCTCGCGCTGCTGCTCTCGCTCTTGCTCTTGCTTGCGATGTTGCTCCGATTTAGCTACACTTCAGTCGACTGAATCGACTTTTGGGTCAGTCGATTTTCAGGGGGTGGGGTGGGGGGGCTCACCGGGGTGAAGGAAGAACCAGCTGCAGCAGGGAGGGGGGCTCGCCGAAGAGGTACCCCACTATCTATCTTAGGGTTCAGGATGGGGGCGGTGGTCGCTGGCGGTGGCGGGGCATTGGCGGGGCGGTGGCGTGGGGATCGCCGGAGAAAAAGCTCGGCACGGGGGTCCTAGAGGGATGGCCGGGGCGGCGGCGAACCAGCGGTGGGGAGTGTTTTCGGGGCGGGCGGGACGGCGCACCGCCGGCCGCGGGCGGCGGGGGGCTGCTGTTTGGCCGGTGGTGGTTGGCGACTCAGGGGGGTGGAGGTTGAAGATGAACCGCAGGCCCTTGATTTCGTATCCAACGGTGCAAAATCGACTGACCAGAGATGAAAAAGTCAGTCGACCAACGTGTAGCCTCACCTTGCTAGTGCGTTCAGTTTCGACAGCAAAATTCAGTTTCGACAGCAAAATTCAGTTCCGACAGTTAAGTTCAGTTTCGACAGTTAAGTTCAGTTTTGACAGTTAAGTTCAGAGATGAGCGGCTGATGTATTTTACATCTAGCACTTTGTGGTTATGTATTTTACGTCATGTATTGGAGATGCTATTAGAATTCCACTCAGGTTAATGTTGTTTGTTGTCTCTCTTGTCTTGCTTCAGCCTCGGCGTCGTACAACTCACCGGAGCTGCTCCAACGACGAAACCCTCCATCACTGCGGAGTAGTACCTCGGGATCCATCTCCAGACGCCTAAGATCTTCTTCCCCTCCTCCGACAACAAAGTCAGCCGGAGCATCCTCACCGGCCAACCCAATCACGCTGAGATCGACATGGCTTCGCCAAAGAGGTTGTACACTTGTTGCATCTCTTTTTTACTCTACATGTTATATATATTGTCCACTGAGCACATGGATTTGTTCCTTTAGTGTATCCTTGAAAGAAAAAACATAGCAATTTTAATTTTCACTTGTCTTCCTTTTCAAATTCCTATTCATGAAGCACAAGACTAAGAGATAGTAGCATAATAGCATTATAACCGTACATTTTCTTGTGGTTTGACTTAATCTCACCATGCTTCTTTGCATCATGTGATCTTCCAATTGTTGTGAATCAAACACCCAGATTGACAGAAATCCTGTGTTTTTAAATTCTCTGTTTTGCACGTGCATTCCTATCCTATTCCTGTCTATTTCCTATCCCCGCATTGTTGGAATCCTCCAATTCAAACGAGCCCTTACAGAATTACTTCTCTTACAGATAGTTGTCAAAGAAAACCTTGCGTGGTTTGTCCCGCTCCTGCTGCGTCGTCGTCCACCCCAGCTCAGCTGCTCCAACGACAGAAGGGTCCATCATAGCAGGGATCCGGCCTCCACACTGTCTTTCGCCGCCTCAGATATTCTTCCCCGCTGCTGGCAGCCATGAAAATTGCATTACCATCATCAACCAAGCAGATGACCTCGAGGACTACACGGGTCCGCAAGAGAGGTCGCACTCTTTCGTGTCTGCTTACGTTATGCATCGCTTAATATTACATGCTACTTTATTGTCCTGTTCACCGATTAGACTCTGAGTCAGCTCCAAACTAATGGTCAAACTTGAGTTTTTAAATGGTTGTGGGGTACATATCGGGGCCGCTATTAATAGTATCTATCTACTATCTGGTTAATCTCCAGTGTTTACTATGAGTTTCATGTTGGGTGGGAAACAAACAGTAAAGAAGCCATTATCTGTAACTGAAGCCATTATCTGCCTGATATTATTGGTTTTGGGTCTATCCATAGGTTGCTACCATCACTCTGGATTTCTGCATGCACTCCTTACATAATCTCACTATATTTTATTCCTATGCATGACAGTTATTGTAAACAAAAACAATGGAACTGAACATGTAGTGCAAAAGAGACGAGCCTTGCGTGGCAATAAAATTTCATGCAGACGTCGCTCCATGGTAGGCGCAAAGGCAACCCCCTCCACGCATTTCAGATTGTAATCGAGAGGAAGATATCTGTTCTGAAGGGGATTCAGAAGGAGAAGACAACTCCTATTTACCCCCTGAGGTCTTCGCTCTAACTTGGCATGCTGATGTTGGTTATATCATGCATATGGTGTCTTGCATTGCTTACTTTATACATCAAATATGTCATCTGCTTAGTTTAGACATCCTTGGTGCGAATGCCATCTGTTTAGTTTATTCATTGTTTATGTGAATTATGCAACACCATCTTGTTTAGCCAGGCATCATATATGTGAATTTTGCAATGCCATCCTGCTTAGCCAGTCATCTTATATGTAAATTATATCAGGCCATCCTTTTTTCGTTACATATTACATTTGTCAACAATGTTAGTACATTCAACCGCTCTTTGTGTGCATCAGCCATTTGACACGGTGATGGCAAATTCTGGAGTGAAAACAAGGTCTTCAGAGCAGACTATGCTATCTGACAAAGCACATATCTCACTGGTTACGGATAGCTCCTCAGAGGAGGATTCAGAGACAGATGACGAGTCCTATTCCCCCGAGGTGTATGCTCTAACTTGGCAGGGTTATGTTGCTCATATCGTGCGTATGGTGTCTCACATTGCTATGTCATTTGATTAGTTTAGACATGCTTTGTGTGAATGCCACCTGTTCAGTGTCTAATTACCATATATGTGAATTATGCATTGCCATCTTGTTGCAAGACATTATATATGTGAATTATACAATGCTATCTTGTTGCAAAGGCATTATATATGTGAATTATGCAATGCCATGTTGTTTAGCCAATCATCATGTATGTGAATTATATCATGCTATCATTTTTTTGTATTACGTGTTCCATTTGTCGACTACTCTTCCTGTTCATCAGCCATTTGAAGCGGTGATGGAAGTATCTGGAGTGAAAACAAGGTATTCAGAGCAGACAATGCTACCCGCTGAAGCAGACATCTTGCTGGTTACAGAGAGCTCCTCAGAGGATGATTCAGAGACTGATGACCAGTCCTATTTCCCCCTGAGGTCTATGCTCAAACTTGGCAGGGTTATATTACCCATGTCATGCATGTTGTCTTGCATTGCTTAGTTTTTACATCATATATGGATTGCCATCTTCTTACTTGCTTACTATATAAATCATATATTTGAATTATATCATGCCATCATGTTTACATAGTACATACACATCATCTATCTGAATTATGGCATGGCAACCCATTTAATAAAGACATCATATAGTTATATCATCTCATCATGTTTAGTGTTTACAATCATCATATTTTGAATTATGGCATTCTATCCGTGAATGTATGTGAATTATGGCATGCCAACCTATTTAATAAACACATTATATAGTTATGTCATGTCATCCTGTTTACATAGTCTCATATTTTGAACTATGTCTTTCCATCTTTTTTAGTTAGCCATCATAATGTGAAATTGTGTCATGCTATCCTGTTTAGTTAGCCATCATATATGTGAAATTGTGTCATGCTATCCTGTTTGGTTAGACAACATAAATATGAATTATTTCATGCCCTCTTTTATTCCCCACTATCCATTGCACCTGTCTATCATACAATGTCTATACTTTCAATTACTTTTCTTGTTTATCAACCATTTGAATTGGAGAGTGTGATGGTAGTATCTAAAGGAGTAACAACACGGTCTTCAGAAAACATAATGCTACCAGTTGATGCAGATAGAACCACGGTTGTACTTGCCCAAGGACCAGATCCACCACACATAACCCAGACTCTCGTAGATTGTACCCCTACCCAGTTGGACAGAGAACTAGCTACACCCCTTCTAACCCCAACCCCGGCAGATAGTAACCCAGTTCCAGTTGACACAACACCGTCTCCACCACAGAGCACCCAAACACGAGCAGTTAGTAAGGGAACTGCAGTGCCCAAAGCACGAGGACCACCACTCCGGATCCCAACTCAACGCTTAAAGGAGAAGAAGATTTGTTCTCAGGTCAGGTTCTGTAGCTATGGTTCATACTCCTTTGCTCTTGCATTACTGTATTTACTCATACCAACTATTTTCAAATTTGAAGGATGGAATTGAAACTCCAATGGCACAACAGGTATGTTTTAAACCTGTTTCTTTAACTGGTTTGCTATTGTAACCTACTCTATGTTGATTTCAGTTTCAATTGAATAAACAGTTATGTTCTCATGTCATGCACATTACAAGTGTTGTTATTGCCCTATAGTTACCCACACTTATATTCTGTCTATTCTGCTTTGTCTTGAACAAATATTATTTGAACTGTGTCTCTATCTTGATTTGGCAACAAAAACTAGAATGATATAGACCATAAAGTGACCATGGTACATAGATATATGTTTGTTTCATGCTGTTATCCTGTCCACTTTACTACGGAACTCATTTACCAAAATGAGTTTCATATACAACATGGTAAACATGTGATGTGTCTGCTTGTTTCTCTTTTAGAATGCAGACAAAATATTGGAGAACAGTACCGCGTTATCCAATGGTAAATGAAGTAATGCAGATAAGGTTCAAGATAGTGAGACATCCCTATTGGTCTCCAAGAAAGCTGATAAAAACTATCTTGACGACAGTGAGGGAACCCAAAAGTCCTCTCTTGATGTAGTGTTCGAGTTACTGCCCACTACTGCTGGCACAAGCTCTTCGAACTCGCTGCCTGAATCAGTTCATCTTCTTGAGTCTCAACTTCAAGTTGAAAGACATCGATCAGATGTGCTGTGACAGGAAGCTGAAGGACTGAGGAAGTCCCTGCAGAATTCAGATGCATATTTTTTGGTGCAACAACAAGCGCTAGAGGATTTAAGCGCCAAACAAGAGAAAGTTAATAAGCTTGCTAAGCATCTTGCCAGCATTATGGGTACCCAGGATATTGTTTCTTGAGATCTTCTGAAGTGGTTTCAGTTCTGGATTTGTTTTGCTGTGGTGTTTATTTGCGCTGGTCGCCAACTTTGACAACCAGTGTATATGATATGCTGCTTTGTTCCCTATATTTGCACTGGTGGCAAACTTTGATGCCTAGTGGATGTAATATGTGTAATAGCCGTGATAGCCTAGCGTTAGTTGCCTGCTTATTTATTTCCTTGTTGTCTTGTTTATTTGTTTGCTTGTAGTCATTGTAGTTCTTTTTCCGCAGTTAGCTAGTGGCTGCAATAACCTATTTTTTAAAACTAGGCCACAATAACCATGGGCTAATATTTACTGTAGTGACATTGGGCCTCCTACTGGCCGTAGAAACAATGGGCCTTCTGCGGGCCATATCATCAATGGGCCTTATACGGGCCGTATGATCGATTGGCCAAACATGGGCCAAACAGACCGCATTATGGCTGTAAACGGGCTAGAGTTGGGATCGTCCGTTCATGGGCCGACCATAATGGGCCATCGTTAATAGGCCGTATTTGATGACGCTATGAAAACGACCCAACGTATTAATGGACCACAAACGGGCCGACTGTAACCACGGGCTGAATTTGGCCCACAAGCAGAAAATGGCAGTAACGGGCCGTAAGTAAACGAATGCTGGAAATGAGCCCAAGAATAAATGGGCTCTGAGAAGGCCGAAAGATAACATGGGCTGGAAATGGCCCAACGGAATAACGGGTCGTTAATGGGTATAGAGTGATACACTGTTCATTACGGGCCAGTTTCACCACGGGCCGTTAATGGGTGTAAAGTGATACACTGTTCATTACAGGCCAGTTTCACCACGGGCCGTTAATAGGCCAAGAGTTACATAGGGCCTCATATGGGCCGAAAGACGTCATGGGCCATACATGCGCTAGAAGTGAAAACGGGCTGGAATCATATTGGATGGCCTAGATGACGCTACTAGGCCTAATTTGGATATGGCGTAACGGGCCTTGGGTTAGCGGGTTGTAAATGGGCTATATGCGAACAGGCCGTTAACAGGTTTTCCATGGGCCGGCCTGCCACCTTTTGACCAAGTCAAACAGGCCGGCCTTTTCATAGGAATGGGCCTCTGTTGGGCCATGCCACGTGTCGACGTATCATAGGCGCCTTCCGTCCAATGAGTGGATGACATCTGTCCCAACGATGAGCCGAGACGTGTTTCCTCCAGCCAATGATGATTTTACACGTGGAAAATCCCCATTGGTCGGGGCTGTTAACGGGTTATCGGATCCAAAACCGGACCCGATAGCTTAACGGCATTCCGTTACGATGGATGCCACGTGTCGGTCACCCTTGACGAAAGCACTTCTGTGACGCGCGATTTATCGTCAGGGAAGTGGACACTTCCGTGATGATAATTTTGGTAATGTCATGGAACACTTCTACGACAGCACATGTATGACTATCTTGATTCTGTCATAAATTTGTCATGGATGTACATGCATGACAAAAAACACGACCTACTGTGACAAACACGTATCATCACAGAAGTGTATTTTTTGTAGTGATTCCGTTTGATATTCATTTTCTGTGAAACACTGAAATAGGCAAAAAAAACAGCAATTTGCACTGGGCCTTCGGTTAATAGGTTAGTCCCAAAAATAATATAAAAGAGCATATTAAAGCCCATTAAACATCCAAAACAGATAATATAATAGCATGGAACAATAAAAAATTATAGATACGTTGGAGACATATCAATGAACGGGATCACATCATTAGAGAATGATGTGATTGACTTGACCCATTCGTTAGCTTAGCACTATGATCGTTTAGTTTATTGCTATTGTTTTCTTCATAACTTATACATGTTCCTATGACTATGAGATTATGCAACTCCCGAATACCGTAGGAACACTTAGTGTGCTATCAAATGTCACAACGTAACTGGGTGACTATAAAGATGCTCTACAGGTGTCTCCAATGGTGTTTGTTGAGTTGTCATAGATCAAGATTAGGATTTGTCACTCCGATTGTCGGAGAGGTATCTCTGGGCCCTCTCGGTAATGCACATCACTATAAGCCTTGCAAGCAATGTGACTAATGTGTTAGTTACAAGATGATGCATTATGGAACGAGTAAAGAGACTTGCCAGTAACGAGATTGAACTAGGTATGATGATACCGACGATCGAATCTCGGGCTAGTAACATACCAATGACAAAGGGAACAACGTATGTTGTTATGCAATTTTGCCGATAAAGATCTTCATAGAATGTAGGAACCAATATGAGCATCCAGGTTCCGCTATTGGTTATTGACCGGAAGTGAGTCTCGGTCATGTCTACATAGTTCTCGAACCCGTAGGGTCCGCAAGCTTAACGTTCGATGACTATCGGTATTATGAGTTTATGTGTTTTGATGTACCAAAGGTTGTTCGGAGTCCCGTATGTGATCACGGACATGACGAGGAGTCTCAAAATGGTCAAGAAATGAAGATTGATACATTGGAATGTTATGTTTGGACACTGGAATGGTTTCAGATGAGTTCGAGTATTTACCGGAGTACCGGGGAGTTATCGGAACCCCCCCGGGGGGCTTAATGGGCCTACATGGGCTTTAATGGAAGAGAGAGGAGGCGGCCAGGAGGTTGGGCGCACCCCCCAAGCCCAATCCGAATTGGGAGGGGGGTCGGGCCCCCTTTCCTTCCTCTCCTCTTCCCCTTCCTTCCCCCTCCTATTAGGACTAGGAAAGGGGGGAACCTACTCCTAGTAGGAGTAGGATTCCCCCCTTGGGGGACGCACCATGAGGCCGGCCGGCCCCCTCCTCCCCTCCTTTATATACGGGGGAGGGGGGCACCCCATAGACACACAAGTTGATTGTTCAGCCGTGTGCGGTGCCCCCTCCACATATTTCCACCTCGGTCATATCGTTGTAGTGCTTAGGCGAAGCCCTGTGTCGGTAACTTCATCATCACCATCATCACGCTGTCGTGCTGACGAAACTCTCCCTCGACCTCAGCTGGATCTAGAAGTTCGAGGGACGTTACCAAGCTGAACGTGTGCAGATCGCGGAGGTGTCGTGCGTTCGGTACTTGATCGGTTGGATCGCGAAGACGTTCGACTACATCAACCGCATTACTTAACGCTTCCGCTTTAGGTCTACGAGGGTACATGGAAACACTCTCCCCGCTCGTTGCTATGCTTCTCCTAGATAGATCTTGCGTGATCGTAGGAATTTTTTGAAATACTATGTTCCCCAACAGTGGCATCCGAGCCAGGTCTATGTGTATATGTTATATGCACGAGTAGAACACAAAGAGTTGTGGGCGATAATAGTCACTGCTTACCAGCATGTCATACTTTGATTCGGCGGTTGTCGGTGTCAAAACCAGTGGATCTTGGGTAGGGGGTCCCGAACTGTGCGTCTAGGCAGATGGTAATAGGAGACAAGGGACACAATGTTTTTACCCAGGTTCGGGCCATCTCGATGGAGGTAAAACCCTACTCCTGCTTGATTAATATTGATGATATGGGTAGTACAAGAGTTGATCTACCACGAGATCAGAGAGGCTAAACCCTAGAAGCTAGCCTATGGTATGATTGTTGTTATTGTGTCCTACGGACTAAACCCTCCGGTTTATATAGACACCAGAGGGGGCTAGGGTTACACAGAGTCGGTTACAAGGAAGGAGATCTACATATCCGTATTGCCAAGCTTGCCTTCCATGCCAAGGAGAGTCCCATCCGGACACGGGACGAAGTCTTCAATCTTGTATCTTCATGGTCCAACAGTCCGGCCAAAGGTTATAGTCCGGCTGTCCGGACACTCCCTAATCCAGGACTCCCTCAGTAGCCCCTGAACCAGGCTTCAATGGCGATGAGTCCGACGCGCAGATTGTCTTCGGCATTGCAAGGCGGGTTCCTCCTCGAATACTTCATAGAAGATTTTGAACACGAGGATCGTGTCCGGCTCTGCAAAACAAGTTCCACACACCATCATGGAGAGAATTATATTTCCACAAATCTATTCTGCTTACGTATTCCATAGCGTGACATCACACCACAGCCAAGCCTTTATTCGAATCGTTTTTTACCCCCCACTTCAGTGCATTTCGCGAGGCGGTTTCCTTGGCATGTCTTGTTGAAGCAGAGAACGTGTCCCCTTTATTTACGGGATTCTCATCAACACGGACACGGGTAACCCAGCCGTGCCCGTTGGTATGTCCCCTCGATTGACGGTAAGTCCCAAACGGTCACAAGGAGGGCTCTTGGTATTCAACCTCTTTATAAAGAGACCAAGGCCTTACTCTTTTCTTTCAATCTCAAACGAATCCGCCTCCTACCTCGAGTTCCAACACCCGAAGCTTCAGATTCAGGCGCTTCGGACCTTTGATTATGTCCGGATCCAAACTTCAAGGTCGATGGATGCCTTCCTCCGTCACAGAGGAAGATATAATAAAGCTAAGGGAGGCCAGGTATTTGACCGGCGAAATCCCGCATAGGCTGCCTGCTCAAGGGGCAGGTTATTCCCACTCCTAAGCCCAGCAAGAGCGTTGTATTTGTATCTCACTTCCTCCAAGGACTAGGCTTCACGCCGGATCCCTTCGTGAGGGGGCTCATGTTCTATTATGGGGTGGACTTCCACGACCTAGCTCCGGAGTCTATCCTCCACATCTCATCGTTCGTCGTCTTGTGCGAAGCTTTCCTCTGAATTACCCCTCACTTCAGACTGTGGCTCAAGACCTTCAAAGTAGAACCGAAGATGGTCGAGGGACGGCACGTAGAGTGCGGAGGCGCTGTAATAAGCAAGAATGCTGACACCCCGTGGCCTGAGGGCTCTTTCCAAGAGGAGTCCAACTTATGGCAACAAGAGTGGTTGTATATCACAGCCCCCAGGGCTACCAAGTGGGTGGATCCGCCTGTTTTTTGCTCGGGTCCCCCGCCACGACTAATGTCATGGGTCAACAAGGGGCTAGACTGGGGGCCAGTAAAGGATGTGCCCATGCTGCAGAGCTGCATCAGAGATCTCCTGGAGAGAGACGTCAGTCTGGTCGTGGTGACGCAGGTCATGTTGATTCGCCGAGTCCTGCCCTGCAAACGTCGTCCCCTCCGCCTATGGGAGTTCAATCCGGAGGGACCACGAGTTCTCCAACATTTCCTTGGCATGATGCCCGTGGAGATGTACAAACTGTTCTTCGGACCACAAATAATGCGTCCGGACTCTACTGAGGATGCAGGTCTGAGCTGCAATCGTCCGGATACCCAAGTAAGTAGCCCTGTGTCCAAACACGCCATCCGTTTATTTATCGCAACATCGCCCTTAAAAAAGAGATGTTCTTGAACCAGGAGTGGATAGCGAAGGCGAAGTTGATCAGGTGTCCGGCCCCCCTTCCCGAGACCTCGCCGGATCCTGTGTTAACCAGGATGCTGGAGATTGCACCTTCAGAAGGAGATGAAGGGGGGAACAAGGAAGCTACTTCCTCCACGGAGGAGGTTGTCCGGAAGGGAGGAATCGGAAATTCCTCTCCTCAGGAGAAGAAGAGGACCGCCTCTGAAGACCCGGAGACAATGGTCTCAAAGCGGGGGAAGAAATCTTTGCCAGAGGGTCCTGTACCGGGGGATATCCCGGTCGTACTGTGCCCTCAAGGGGATCAGCCCTCCACCAAGCCGTAAGTAAAAGGGTGTTTAATAATGAGAGAAATCCTTGCTTTACTCCTAAGGAAAATAACCGAGGATCTATTTTGCAGTTCGGATCTTAGCCCTTCTCAGTAGAGCTCGTCTTCGGGGGATCTTCTTCCAGAGATGATGGAGAGCGGAACGCCTCCCCCTGCCGTACCGCCTCATGAGGCGGGCGACCCCGAGGTGTCGTCGCGGAGGGTTTGTCCCGATCCGGCAAGGCCAGAAGGTAGTCATATGGCCACCCGAAGCCCTCAGTATCCGGCTTTTGAAAAAAGCAATTGAATGAGTCCGGCACTGTCTGGTGCACGGTCGGAGGTACTGAGGGATCTGCTAGGGCGAGCGTCTATCTCGAAAGAACACCGTACGTTGACGGGTACGGTAATTGAAAGGATTTCGTCTGCGGAGAGCGGGTTGCATGAAGCTGTCATGAGTCTACTGACAGGTTTTGAGGTATGTGAAATGATGTACCTTTTGACAGTACCGCATATTTTAAGATGCGCCCTATGTAGATAGTAGCCCCTGAGACTCTGGGTGTTGTCGAAGATGACGGCACGCAGAGGATCATAGTCCCAGGTATAATTTTGCCGCCTTAATATTCAGGTGGTGAAGTGTCCGGTGGCCAGCCGGACTGATGAATTTCCCGAGTTAAAGCGGCACCTTGATGTGGCAGATGCCGACATCCTGCTTGTTAACAAGCGGCATGATGAGGCACAAGGTATGTTATTTCTCCGGAGACACATGGTAAGAGGAGCATGATGCCAGTATCTTATAAGGTGTGTGCTGATGCAGATGGAGCTACGGCCATGGAGAACCTTCGGGCAGAGCTTGCCCGAGTCAAAGAACAAGCCAGAAAAAGCGATGCGGCTGCCCTAAAGGCGGTTGAGGAGCTAAAGGCCGAACAAGCTACTCACTACCAAAGCAAGGAAGAGATGGCCAGGATGGCTGTGAAGTTGAAGGACGCCGCTGACCGTTGCAAGATTCTTGAAAAGGAAGACCAGGCGAAGAGGACAGACCTTGAGAAGGCCGCGATGGCGGCCAAGGATACTCGTTTTGCAATGAGAGCGATGAAGGAGGAGCTGCGTCAAGCCGAAGATATCGCGGCTGGGAAGCCCTTTATGCTGCGGATGAAGTTCAGAGATCCTAACTATGCTCCTTTGGATCGGATGTGGAGTTCTGCGGATGCATATCTCGATTTAGCGGCGAGTACTGCTGATGCGGCCGAACACTTCCGAGATCAAAAGGATCGTGAGGTGGAAAAGCTGTTCTGGTCACAATTTAACGATCCAGAGCGTCCGCTTCCATTGACTGATCGGCTGGCCGAATGGGCCGAGCTAAATAGATTGTCCGGACTTGCCATGAGGTATGCCGTGGATCATCTGTGGCCGGAAAGGCCAAAGCCGAACAGTTATTTTAGCTTGGTGCAGCAGTTCCTTGGTGCGGTGCCACATATCAACGCGATGAAGAGGTCGGCATGCGTAGAGGGTGCGCGGATGGCCCTTGCCCGTGTGAAGACATACTGGGCGGAGATGGAGGCCACCGTCGTTGCAGCCCAAGATTCGGACGAAAGCCGAGTACCTGCCGAGCACTACTTTCAAGAAGTTCTGGAGGGCGCTCGTTCGATAGAGGCGCAGTGCTCGAAGAATATTATGTTCTAATGACATGTATTCCCATTGAAAACAATGTTTTGATGAAATGTAAAGGCTTTTTTTATACTTGTGCCTGCAAGAATTATAATACCTCCTGTGCGGCCGTTTATGTATATATGTATATAACCTGAAAGATGGCAGTCGTCGGCTTCAGCCCCCACGCATATAATGCGGGGGTGCTCGCAGAAGATGCATATTCACACTTGATCCAACCTCTTGGTCCGTTACGGAGGTGATAGCGCAGCGAGCTAGGCAATCAGACTATAATGCTTTATCACTTTCACTTAGCCATAGGAGTTTCACAGTGGGGCTACTATATAGTCCCTGGTGGCTCCGCGCTCACCCGAATTCGGGGCGCGTGTGTGCCTGGCCGGGAAACAGCCCTTCGTTAAGGTGAAGGAATCCCGAAGATTCCGCTAGGTCATCGAGTGGTTGACCAGTCTCACGCTATATCATGACAGTCAGTTTTCGGCTTTCTCTACTGAGGTGCTCGCCTGGCTGAACCAGGGCACAATCGCAGTAGTTCTCCTGGTGCCGCCTTAGCCGATAGAGCGGAACGTAAGGCAGCAAAACACAGGAGCCGGGCAAACCCAACATTTGACCAAAGACATGATTCGGAGCTGATGCATATAAGGCCAAACTCGCGACGCCGAACACTCACTAAGGTATTCGGTCTTTGTGCTTTTAAACGGGTTGAACAGCGCCCTTTGTAATAAGCCCCTGGTGTCTAGGTACGTGCAATACTCTGACGTGGCCACATGCCAAGACGCCAGCCTCCTTCTCGGTTATGCAGAGAATCCGGAGGATGTGTATCAACAAGAGACAGTAAAAAAGGTTTACGCAGGGTCTTAATCTGAAAAGAATCCTTAGAACGGGTCCCTGCTGCACGTCTGCGCCTGTGTCTCCGTTGTGTGTATCCTGGACGGGTGTAGCACGATGGTCATCTGTAAAAGAGAGGAACCTAGTTGAAAAAGTAGTCGTGCAAAATGCATCTTATATTAAATAAACAAAGTATAATTCAAGATGGGTAGAATTGAGCCTTATTGTCGCTTGTTTACATGCGCGGAGCCCCTTCTATAGGGGTATATGGCCATCAAACCTCTATTAATTATATTGTTATGATGGACTCGTCTAGTTGTGTTCGTGGTCTTAACGACCTGTTAGATGCTCTAGTTGGTGAGGCCGTTTTAGTGTGTGGCTGCCAGGGCAACCGCACAGTCTTCCGCGCACGAGAAGCGCTCAATATTTCCCTTTAATGAAATGATGCCTCGTGGGCCGGGCATCTTAAGCGTGAGAGACGCATAATGCGGTATTGCATTAAAGCGAGCGAAAGCTTCGCGTCCCAGTAGTGCTTGATAAGCACTTTTGAACGGAGCGATGTGGAAGGTTAGCTTTTCGCTACGGAAGTTATCGGGGGAGCCGAACATAACTTCTAGTAGGAGGGAGCCCGTGCAATGGGCTTCTGGGCCTGGCGTTACTCCTTTAAAGGAAGTATTGCTATGGCTAATTTTTGTTGGGTCCATCCCCGTTTTGCGGACTGTGTCCTGATATATCAGGTTTAAACTACTGCCGCCGTCTATCAGGACTCTTGTAAAGTGGTATCCGTCAATTATTGGGTCTAACACCAAGGCAACCCATCCTGCGTGCCGGATACTTGCAGAGTAATCCCGATGGTCGAAGGTGATCGGTTTGGACGACCAGTGGCGGAACTCCGTTGTGATAGGCCATAGGGCACATATCTTTATGGGCCCTACTTTGTTTCTTCCCTTTGTCACGTGTAACACGTTTACTGTTTTGACTTCTGGTGGGAATTTCTTCTGTTCCCGGTGCTTTGTTTGCGGGGTTCGTCATCGTCTTCACTTTGTGTATCCAGCCCCTTGTGTTCGGCGTTGAGTTTGCCGGATTGCTTGAAGACCCAACATTCTCTATGAGTATGATTTGCTGGCCTATCCAGGGTGCTGTGGATTTGACATATCTTGTCCAAAATTTTGTTTAGGCTAGACAGTTCATCCCTATTGTCTTTGAGAGGCAGCTTTTGCGGACCCCGTCGAGAGCTTTTGAATCCGGCGTTTACCGCCGTGCTCTTCGGGCTGTTTTCCTTATTCTGGCGCTGGTTTTTGCTGCGTCGTGGCTTCCCGTTCTCGTCCCTGACTTCGGATGTACTTGGGTCGCTGGTGCTGCATCTTGCCAACCAGCTGTCCTCCCCCGCGCAAAAGCGGGTCATGAGGCTTGTTAATGCAGCCATTGTTCTTGGCTTTTCTTGGCCGAGGTGTCTGGCGAGCCATTCGTCTCGAACGCTGTGTTTGAAAGCTGCTAAGGCTTCGGCATCTGGACAGTCGAATATTTGGTTATTTTTAGTAAGAAATTTGTTCCAAAGCTTTCGGGTTGACTCTCCGGGCTGTTGAGTTATATGACTTAAATCGTCTGCATCCGGTGGTCGGACATAGGTCCCTTGAAAATTTGCCCGAAAGGCGTCCTCGAGATCTTCCCAACTTCCAATGGTGTTTTCGGGGAGGCTTTTAAGCCAGTGCCTGACTGGCCCTTTGAGCTTGAGGGGTAGGTACTTGATGGCGTGGAGATCATCTCCTCGAGCCATGTGGATATGGAGGATGTAGTCCTCAATCCAGACCCCAGGGTCTGTCGTTCCGTCATACGCCTCTATGTTTACGGGTTTGAATCCCTCTGGAAATTCATGGTCCAGCACCTCATCGGTGAAACATAGGGGGTGTGCAGCACCCCTGTATTTGGGTGTACCGTGGTGTTCGGATTTTTGTTGTGTTGCATTGCTTGCTGGGGCGTGCCTTCTTGGCCCGTAGATAGATCTGGTTGGGCCATCTTTTTGATGCGAGTCCTTATGTGGACCGCGTGCTGGCTTGTGTGCGGCGTCGTTTGCCGCTCTATGTTGGCCATGAGGTCGTCTATCCGACCGGATGGCTACTTTGTTTTTTGATTGCGGGGGCTCTGAGGCCTCCTCGTCGAATTCAGGCAGTAGCTTTCGCTTCGGTAGCTCTTTGTGTGGCGACTGCTGCCACATTTGTCTGCGGTGTTGAGTACTTTGGTCCATCTGATTCTAAGTGCATCCTCCGTAGTTTTGAGCTTCCGCTTCTGCTTTTTCAGGCTACGCGCAGTGGCGATGAGCCTTTTATGGAGGTTCTTCTGCTCCAGGAGCTTGTCCGACGTGAGGTCATTCGGACTCTTATCTTCACCCGAGAAGGGTTGTTCGGTTTGATTATCCGCGTTGCTATGGTCGGACGGTTGTTCAATGCCATGTTTGCCGTCCGTAGGATCACCCTGCTTTATCACTGGGTCTGTATGACTGCTGTTTCTGTCGAGGCGGGGTTTGGAGCGGCGCTTACGCCGCCGCTTTGACTACTTTTCGAGGGAACAATCCTTCGCTGCATCCTTCCGTTCCTCGTCGTCGTTTTTTTTGGGTGTGTCCACCATGTATACATCATGTGGTGAGGTGGCTGCCCAGTGCCCTGTGGGCAGTGGTTTCTGTTCGTCTCCTACATCGTCGTCCATACCGTCGATGTCTTCAGAGTCGAAGTCGAGCATGTCGGTCAAATCATCGACAGTGGCTACAAAGTGGGTGGTGGGTGGGCGTCGAATTTCTTCGTCATCCGCATCCCAACCCTGCCGGTCATAATCCGGCCAGGGCTCTCTTGACAAGGAGATAGACCTTAGTGAATTCAGCATGTCACCGAAGGGCGAGTGCTGAAAGATATCCACGGCAGTGAAATCCATGATCGGCGCCCAATCAGATTCGATTGGCAGGTGCGCGGGAGGTTCAGAGTCCGGAGGAGAGTCCGACAATGTGGAGTCACAGGCCCCGCGAAGGGTAAGGCTGGTGTTCGGCTCGATTGCCGTTGAGGCTGTAGCATGTGCGGCAGGGTCTAACCACCCGCCCACGGATGGCGCAATTGGCTCCTAATTGAAGGTCGAAGCGGTTGCAGGTGCGGTCTCCTGAACACTGTTCGGCGGTAGAGCTAAATCATTCCCATCGTGACAGTGCGACGCACTTGGCCAGGGCTCGAATCCGTCGAAGATAAAGTCTCTGTGGATGTCGGACGTGTAGTTTAAGCTTCCAAACCTGACCTGATGGCCAGGGGCGTAACTTCTAATCTGCTCCAGATGGCCAAGCGAATTGGCCCGCAGTGCAAAGCCGCCGAATACAAAAATCTATCCGGGGAGAAAAGTCTCACCCTGGACTGCATCGCTAACGATGATCGAAGGAGCCATCAAACCTAACGATGACGACACAGAGGAACTCTCAATGAAAGCACCAATGTCGGTGTCAAAACCGGCGGATCTCGGGTAGGGGGTCCCGAACTATGCGTCTAGGCAGATGGTAACAGGAGACAAGAGACACAATGTTTTTACCCAGGTCCGGGCCCTCTCGATGGAGGTAAAACCCTACTCCTACTTGATTAATATTGATGATATGGGTAGTACAAGAGTTGATCTACCACAAGATCAGAGAGGCTAAACCCTAGAAGCTAGCCTATGGTATGATTGTTGTTATTGTGTCCTACGGACTAAACCCTCCGGTTTATATAGACACCGGAGGGGGCTAGGGTTACACAGAGTCGGTTACAAGGAAGGAGATCTACATATCCCTATTGCCAAGCTTGCCTTCCACGCCAAGGAGAGTCCCATCCGGACACGGGACGAAGTCTTCAATCTTGTATCTTCATGGTCCAACAGTCCGGCCAAAGGTTATAGTCTGGCTGTCCAGACACCCCCTAATCCAGGACTCTCTCAGCGGTATTGTTGGATGAAGCGTCCCAGACCGACATTACATGACCGAGCTCATGAGACTGGTTCTACTGCCGTGCTTCGCACACAGGTGGCTAGTGGGTGTCTGTTTCTCCAACTTTAGTTGAATCGAGTGTGACTACGCCTAGTCCTTGTTAAAGGTTAAAACGACAAACTTGACGAAAAATCGTTGTGGTTTTGATGCGTAGGTAAGAACGGCTCTTGCTAAGCCCATAGCAGCCACATAAAACTTGCAACAACAAAGTAGAGGACGTCTAACTTGTTTTTGCAGGGCATGTTGTGATGTGATATGGTCAAGACGTGATTATATAAATTGTTGTATGAGATGAACATGTTTTGTAACACAATTATCGGCAACTGGCAGGAGCCATATGGTTGTCGCTTTATTGTATGAAATGCAATCGCCATGTAATTGCTTTACTTTATCACTAAGTGGTAGCGATAGTCGTGGAGGCAATAGTTGGCAATCGATGGAGATCAAGGTGTCAAGCCGGTGATGATGGTGATCATGACGGTGCTTTGGAGATGGAGATCAAAGGCACAAGATGATGATGGCCATATCATATCACTTATATTGATTGCATGTGATGTTTATCCTTTATGCATCTTATTTTTCTTAGTTCGACGGTAGCATTATAAGATGATCTCTCACTAAATTTCAAGGTATAAGTGTTCTCCCTGAGTATGCACGTTGCTACAATTTGTCGTGCCGAGACACCACGTGATGATCGGGTGTGATAAGCTCTACGTTTCCATACAACGGGTGCAAGCCAGCTTTGCACACGCAGAATACTCGGGTTAAACTTGACGAGCCTAGCATATGCAGATATGGCCTCGGAACACTGAGACCGAAAGGTCGAGCGTGAATCATATAGTAGATATGATCAACATAGTGATGTTCACCATTGAAAACTACTCCATATCACGTGATGGTCGGATATGGTTTAGTTGATTTGGATCACGTGATCACTTAGATGATTAGAGGGATGTCTATCTAAGTGGGAGTTCTTAAGTAATATGATTAATTGAACTTTAATTTATCATTAACTTAGTACCTGATAGTATTTTGTATGTCTATGTTGTTGTAGATAAATGGCCCGTGCTGTTGTTCCGTTGAATTTTATTGTGTTCCTAGAGAAAGCTAAGTTGAAAGATGATGGTAGCAATTACGCGGACTGGGTCCGTAACTTGAGGATTATCCTCATTGTTGCACAGAAGAATTACATCCTGGAAGCAGCGCTAGGTGCCAAACCCGCTGCAGGACCAACGCCAGATGTTATGAACGTCTGGCAGAGGAAAGCTGGTGACTACTTGATAGTTTAGTGTGCCATGCTTTACGGCTTAGAACCAGGACTTCAGCGACATTTTGAACGTCATGGAGCATATGAGATGTTCCAGGAGTTGAAGTTAATATTTCAAGAAAATGCTCGGATTGAGAGATATGAAGTCTCCAATAAGTTCTATAGCTGCAAAATGGAGGAGAATAGTTCTGTCAGTGAGCATATACTCAGAATGTGTGGGTACCACAATCACTTGACTCAACTGGGAGTTAATCTTCCAGTTGATAGTGTCATTGACAGAGTTCTTCAATCACTGCCACCAAGCTACAAGAGCTTCATGATGAACTATAATATGCAAGGGATGGATAAGACGATTCCCAAGCTCTTCGCAATGCTAAAGGCTGCGGAGGTAGAAATCAAGAAGGAACATCAAGTGTTGATGGTCAACAAGACCACTAGTTTCAAGAAAAAGGGCACCATCGTAACAAGTGAAGTGGAAAATCATCGTAACAAGAAAATAAAGTTTCTATGATCTGATTGTGGAGGAGAATATTTGAGTTACGAGTTTGGTCTTCATTTGGAACAATGTGGAATAGTTTCACAACTCACGCCACCTGGAACACCACAGCGTAATGGTGTGTCCAAACGTCGTAACCGCACTTTATTAGATATGGTGCGATCTATGATTTCTCTTGCTGATTTACCGCTATAGTTTTGGGGTTATGCTTTAGAGACGGCTGCATTCACGTTAAATAGGGCACCATCTAAATCCGTTGAGACGAAACCATATGAACTGTGGTTTGGCAAGAAACCCAAGTTGTCGTTTCTTAAAGTTTGGGGCTGCGATGCTTATGTGAAAAAGCTTCAACCTCATAAGCTCGAACCCAAATCGAAGAAATGTGTCTTCATAGGATACCCAAAGGAGACTGTTGGGTATACCTTGTATCACAGATCCGAAGGCAAGATATTCGTTGCTATGAATGGATCCTTTCTAGAGAAGGAGTTTCTCTTGAAAGAAGTGAGTGGGAGGAAAGTAGAACTTGATGAGGTAATTGTACCTGCTCCCTTATTGGAAAGTAGTTCATCACAGAAATCAGTTCCAGTGATTCCTACACCAATAAGTGAGGAAGCTAATGATGATGATCATGAAACTTCTGATTAAGTTACTACCGAACCTGGTAGGTCAACCAGAGTAAGATCCGCACCAGAGTGGTACGGTAATCCTGTTCCGGAGGTCATGTTCTTGACCATAACGAACCTACGAACTATGAGGAAGCGATGATGAGCCCAGATTCCGCGAAATGGCTTGAGGCCATGAAATCTGAGATGGGATCCATGTATGAGAACAAAGTGTGGACTTTGGTTGACTTGCCCAATGATCGGCAAGCCATAGAGAATAAATGGATCTTCAAGAAGAAGACTAACGCTGACAGTAATATTACTGTCTACAAAGCTCGACTTGTTGCGAAAGGTTTTCGACAAGTTCAAGGAGTTGACTATGATGAGACCTTCTCACCTGTAGCGATGCTTAAGTCTGTCCTAGTCATGTTAGCAATTGCCGCATTTTATGATTATGAAATTTGGCAAATGGATGTCAAAACTGCATTCCTTAATGGATATCTTAAAGAAGAGTTGTATATGATGCAACCAGAAGGTTTTGTCAATCCAAAAGGAGCTAACAAAGTGTGCAAGCTCCAGCGATCCATTTATGGACTAGTGCAAGCCTTTCGGAGTTGGAATATACGCTTTGATAGTGTGATCAAAGCATATGGTTTTATACAAACTTTTGGAGAAGCCTGTATTTACAAGAAAGTGAGTGGGAGCTCTGTAGCATTTCTAATATTATATATGGATGACATATTGTTGATCGGAAATGATACTGAATTTCTGAATAGCATAAAAGGATACTTGAATAAGAATTTTTCAATGAAAGACCTCGGTGAAGCTGCTTATATATTAGGCATCAAGATCTATAGAGATAGACCAAGACGCTTAATTGGACGTCCACAAAGCACATACCTTGATAAAGTTTTGAAGAAGTTCAAAATGGATCAAGCAAAGAAAGGGTTCTTGCCTGTGTTACAAGGTGTGAAGTTGAGTCAGACTCAATGCCCGACCACTGCAGAGGATAGAGAGAAAATGGAAGTCATTCCCTATGCTTCAGGCATAGGTTCTATCATGTATGCAATGTTGTGTACCAGACCTGATGTGTGCCTTGCTATTAGTTTAGCAGGGAGGTACCAAAGTAATCCAGGAGTGGATCACTGGACAGCGGTCAAGGACATCCTGAAATACCTGAAAAAGACTAAGGATATGTTTCTCGTTTATGGAGGTGACAAAGAGCTCGTCGTAAATGGTTACGTCGATGCAAGCTTTGACATTGACCCGGATGACTCTAAGTCACAAACCGGATACATATTTTTATTGAATGGTGGAGCTAACAGTTGGTACAGTTCCAAGCAAAGCGTCGTGGAGGGATCTACGTGTAAAGCAGAGTACATAGCTGATTTGGAAGCAGCAAATGAAGGAGTCTGGATGAAGGAGTTCATATCCGATCTAGTTGTCATACTGTCGGCGTTCTGGGAACGGGGGTCCCCAGACTTGCCTGCCTGCGGCCCACGGCGTGGCTCTCCAAGTGGGCCCGTACGGCCCATCTTCACCAGCAAGTACTGAAGACCCTTGCGAGGGGCCAAGCCTTGCGAGGCGGATGACACAAGACCTCCTCGGGAGCGGCCTCACCGGGCTGGCTAGCGAGGGGCGGAGAGATCAAGGCAAGGGGTACCTCGTGAGGTTTCCCGTGACGCAAGCCATGACGATCAAGGCTAGGCGGGCGCCAGCGATCGCATTGTCCTCGTTTCCTCTTTGGTTCTAAAGGGGCAAGCGCAGGCGAGGAGTCCCGAGGCATCAGGCAAAGGTTTCCATATCGGTGCAACAAGACCAAGACCAGCAGGACGGCAAGATGGAGGTCACCGTGGAGCCCAAGACGACGTCACCACCAGAGCCTTTGGCAGGCGAAGACTACTTTTGTAAGGATAAGCTATACTAGTTGTCCCCCTTCAAACTTGGCTGTCGTGGGATCCCTTCCCGCTCAATATTTGGGAAGAGGACCAGGGCCTCTATAGATAGGACTAGCCACCACAGTAGGAAGGGGATCGGTTCTGTTTTCCATCCTCACACCCACAAGTTCACCGAGCACAAGAACACCTCTCCTGAGGAGGTTGTTCTTCCCTTGTACTGTTCATCCTCAGCCCAAGAGGCAATCCATTGCCACCACACTGGAGTAGGGTATTACACCACAACGGTGGCCCGAACCAGTATAAATCTTGTGTCCACGTGTTCTTTGGGTTCGGCGAGCTAGTCCGTGAGATCGTGGAGTGCGAGAGCTTGGGAGAGGAGAGATGTTCGTGTGCACCCCAGTGTTTGAACCTTGAGGGTTTTGCCGGAACCTGAAATCCTGCATTTGGCGCGCCAGGTAGGGGATGCTCCGGAGCCTCTCTTCCGTTAGTTGATCGACTGACACTCCGCGGTTCCGATGTCCGGCGACCCAAGAACCGGCGCTGACCGCTGGGCAGCTTGGCCAGCCCGGGTGGCGTTGTCCACCCAGGAAGACCTCAACCCCGCGTTCCAGGCGGCACGAGCGCCACCTAACGCTACGGGGCGCGGGCGGCGCGACCAGGTGCCATCCACCCTTACTCCACGACAGGAGCGAGCTGCTGCAATGGCGGCAGATCACGCCGTGGCGATGGTGCCGCACACTTGGCGGGAGCAGGCGAACATGCGGGCTGCACTCATGGTGGCACGGGAGCTGCTGCGGTGCCGACTGATGGAGAGCGACCGGGATGCACTGTTGGAACACGTCGCCGAGCTACTGGACGCAGCGGCCACGGGAGTGCCGCCCTTCTGCTACCAGCTCACGCCCCAGGCAGCAGCCGGCTCCCACGGCGGGCCTCGCCACGCCTGGTCCCCCGAGTGCGCCCGGGGGTCTCATCGACATCAGCGCGACCCACGGCGGAGGGCGCCCCATCGCACCTGCACCACCACCGATGGGTGCGGGCACGAGTACTGCCGCACACGGCCCCAGCGGAGCACTACCTTACCATCCTCAGGACGGCATGATGGGACGGGCGACATGGAGCATGGGGCACTTCGGCGAGGTCTTCGGGGCAACGGCCTCGGAGGCCTACGTGCCCCGCATGATGAACCAGGAGTACACACCGGAAGATGACCCCGACTCGTTCCTCGAGACAGGATGGGAGGAGGAGGCGCTAGGAGATGAGGCCTTCCAGGAGTCGCCCGAGAGCCCCTCCAACCACGCCGTCGACAACAGCTACAGTGTACCACTAATCTCCCAGGGGCAGGCTTACACTAACCATGAATCATAAGTGAATCAAGTCACTGATACGTCTCCAACATATCTATAATTTTTGATTGCTCCATGCTATATTATCTACTGTTTTAGGCAATATTGGGCTTTATTATCCACTTTTATATTACTTTTGGGACTAATCTATTAACCGGAGGCCCGGCACAGATTTGTTGTTTTATGCCTATTTCAGCGTTTCGAGGAAAAGGAATATCAGACGGAGTCAAAACGGAACGAAATAAACTGGAGAAGTTATTTTTGGAAGGAAACCTACCGGATAGACTTGGACTCTATGTCAGAAGATACATGAGCTGGCCACAAGGGTGGGGGGCGCGCCCCCCTGCCTCGTGGGGCCCCCGCAGCTCCACTGACGTACCCCCTGCACCCATATATACCTACGTATCATAAAACTTCCAGAACAGAGATTAGATCAAGAGTTCTGCCGCCGCAAGCCTCTGTAGCCACCAAAAACCTCTCGGGACCCTGTTCCGGCACCCTGCCGGAGGGGGGAACCCTCACCGGTGGCCATCTTCATCATCCTAGCGCTCTCCATGACGAGGAGGGAGTAGTTCACCCTCGGGGCTGAGGGTATGTACCAGTAGCTATGTGTTTGATCTCTCTCTCTCGTGTTCTTGATTTGGCACGATCTTGATGTATCGCGAGCTTTGCTATTATAGTTGGATCTTATGTTTATTCTCCCCCTCTACTCTCTTGTGATGGATTGAGTTTTCCCCTTGAAGTAATCTTATGGATTGAGTCTTTAAAGATTTGAGAACACTTGATGTATGTCTTGTCGTGCTTATCTGTGGTGACAATGGGACATCACGTGCCACTTGATGTATGTTTTGGTGATCAACTTGCGGGTTCCGCCCAGGGTTGGCACACATTTTCGTTGTGATTCTCCGGTAGAAACTTTGGGCACTCTTTGAAGTACTTTGTGTTGGTTTGAATAGATGAATCTGAGATTGTGTGATGCATATCGTATAATCATACCCACGGATACTTGAGGTGACATTGGAGTATCTAGGTGACATTAGGGTTTTGGTTGATTTGTATCTTAAGGTGTTATTCCAGTATGAACTCTAGGGCTGTTTGTGACAATTATAGGAATAGCCCAACGGATTGATTGGAAAGAATAACTTTGAGGTGGTTTCGTACCCTACCATAATCTCTTCGTTTGTTCTCCGCTATTAGTGACTTTGGAGTGACTCTTTGTTGCATGTTGAGGGATACTTATATGATCCAATTATGTTATTATTGTCGAGAGGACTTACACTAGTGAAAGTATGAACCCTAGGCCTTGTTTCATATCGTTGCAATACCGTTTACGCTCACTTTTACCGCTCGCTACCTTGCTGTTTTTTATATTATCAGTTTACAAAAACCTATATCTACCATCCATATTGCACTTGTATCACCATCTCATCGCCGAACTAGTGCACCTATACAATTTACCATTGTATTGGGTGTGTTGGGGACACAAGAGACTCTTTGTTATTTGGTTGCAGGGTTGCTTGAGAGAGACCATATTCATCCTACGCCTCCCACGGATTGATAAACCTTAGGTCATTCACTTGAGGGAAATTTTCTACTGTCCTACAAACCTCTGCACTTGGAGGCCCAACAACGTCTACAAGAAGAAGGTTGTGTAGTAGACATCAAGCTCTTTTCTGGAGCCGTTGCCGGGGAGGCTAGGTAAGTGAAGGTATATCTTTAGATTTTGCAATCAAATCTTTTTGTTTCTTTTTTTAGCACTAGTTAGTTATAAAAGAAAATTACAAAAAAATAATGGAATTGAGTTTGTCTCATACGCTTCACCTCTTTAATATCTTTCGTGAGTATGATGGAAAGGAAAATTGTGCCAAAGTGTTAGAAGAATAAATCTATAGAATGTTTGGCACTAAATCTTTGAATGATGAGCATGGTTGCAATGTTGTTGGTATGAATTCCTTGAATATCCATGATGCTAATGATATGCAAAGCCACAAGCTTGGGGAAGCTATGTTTGATGAAGATGATATTTTTTGTCCCCCAAGCTTTGAAGAGCAAATTCACTATGATGAAAACATGCATCCTATCTATGATGATTATTGTGATGACACCTATGCTATAAAGAATAATGATGACCATGAAACTTGTCATCTTGATCTTAATTTTCAATCACATGATAGTTGTTTTGTTGAGTTTGCTCCCACTACTATTGATAAGAATAAATTTGCTTATGTGGAGAGTAATAAAAATTCTATGCTAGTAGATCATGAAAAGAATGTTTTAGGTGTTGGTTATATTGTTGAATTCATCCATGATGCTACTGGAAATTATTATGAGGGAGGAACATATGCTTGTAGGAATTGCAATAATATCAAATTTCCTCTCTATGTGCTTAAAATTTTAAGTTTATGCTTGTTTTGCCTTCCTATGCAAGTTGATTCTTGTTCCCATAAGTTGTTTGCTCACAAAATCCCTATGCATAGGAAGCGGGTTAGACTTAAATGTGCTAGTCATATTCTTCATGATGCTCTCTTTATGTTTCAATTCTTATCTTTTATGTGAGCATCATTAAAATCATAATGCCTAGCTAGGGGCATTAAACGATAGCGCTTGTTGGGAGGCAACCCAATTATATTTTCTTGCTTTTTGGTTCTGTTTAGGAATAAATAATCCATCTAGCTTCTGTTTAGATGTGGTTTTCTATACCTACTAATAAAAGAGATAGGTATTCTTAGTCTATCACGCTATTTTATAGAAAACCCCCTAATGTTTCTGACATTAAACCCGCAATACATATCAAATGTTTTTAAAAATACTCATATCTTCTAAACTGTAACTTCAAATTAAACATGTTATATATGAAATTTGATTAGAAAAATATGTAGAATCTAAATATGATGTTATTTTAGCTGTTAACCATTTAAAAAATACTATGTATGGTGCAATCTTAATCAACAGTGCGTTATCCGTCTTTCTTTCATATCGGTACTGATCCGGATTGTGGATGAACGTCTCAGCAAAATCAGGATTGGAGACGAAATTGAAGATCATTTGCCAATTTCTTTGTACATATTAAATCCGCATGCAAGCCGTGTTTAAATAGAAGACATGTGAAATCTTGAACTTGCACTTTTGTAGGCAAAGACTATCTTTGTTTGGGCCGTAGCTAATACTCAGATTATAGACCATTTTTTGTAAATTAAGAGCGTGTGTATTCTTTTCTGCCGTTGCAACGCACGGGCCCTTTTGCTAGTATGTTTTAATTAGTGTTTGTGCCAAGTAGAACCTTTGGGAAGACTTGGGTGAAGTCTTTATGATCATGCTGTAAAAAACAGAAACTTTAGCGCTCACGAGATTAGCTAGAACGTTTTACTGGAGAGTGTTATTTAGTTGATTCTTTTTGCAGATGATTACTAGACAAATTCCTCAGGTCCACCAATTTATTTTAGAATTTTTGGAGTTCCAGAAGTTTGCGTTAGTTACAGATTACTACAGACTGTTCTGTTTTTGGCAGATTCTGTTTTCATTGTGTTGTTTGCTTATTTTGATGAATCTATGGCTAGTAAAATAATTTATAAACCATAGAGAAGTTGGAATACAGTAGGTTTAACACCAATATAAATAAAGAATGAGTTCATTACAGTACCATGAAGTGGTGTTTTGTTTTCTTTCGCTAACGGAGCTTACATGTTTTCTGTTAAGTTTTGTGTTGTGAAGTTTTCAAGTTTTGGGTAAAGATTTGATGGACTATGGAATAAGGAGTGGAAAGAGCCTAAGCTTGTGGATGCCCAAGGCACCCCAAGGTAATATTCAAGGATAACCAAGCGTCTAAGCTTGGGGATGCCCCGGAAGGCATCCCCTCTTTCGTCTTCGTTTATCGGTAACTTTACTTGGAGCTATATTTTTATTCACCACATGATATGTGTTTTGCTTAGAGCGTCATGTCATTTTATTTAGCTTTGCTTGCTGTTTGAATGAAGTATCAAGATCTAAACTCTTAAATGATAGAGTCTTCACATGGTTGCATAATTATTTAACTACTCATTGATCTTCACTTATATCCTTCGGAGTAGTTTGTCGTTTGCTCCAGTGCTTCACTTATATCTTTTAGAGCACGGTGGTGGTTTTATTTTGAAGAAATAGATGAACTCTCATGCTTCACTTAGATTATTTTGAGAGTCTTAAATAGCATGGTAATGTGCTTAATTCTAATATGCTAGGCATACAAGACTAATAAAAGAAAAATTCTTATGAGTGCGTTGAATACTAAGGAAAGATTGAAGCGTGATAATTGTTTTGAGATATGGAGGTGATAATATTAGAGTCATGATAGTTGAATAGTTGTGAATTTAAAGAATACTTGTGTTGAAGTTTGTGATTCCCACAGCATGCACGTATGGTGAACCGTTATGTAACAAAGTCGGAGCATGAGGTGTTTATTGATTGTCTTCCTTATGAGTGGCGGTCGGGGACGAGCGATGGTCTTTTCCTACCAATCTACCCCACTAGGAGCATGCGTGTAATACTTTGCTTTGATAACTTCTATATTTTTTCAATAAGTATATGAGTTCTTTATGACTAATGTTGAGTCCATGGATTATACACACTTTTTCCCTTTCTTCCACCATTGCTAGCCTCTCTAATACCGCGCACTTTTCGCCGGTATCATACACCCACCATATATCTTCCTCAAAACAGCCACCATACCTACCTATCATGGCATTTCCATAGCCATTCCGAGATATATTGCCATGCAACTTTCCACCGTTCCGTTTATTATGACACACTTCATCATTGTCATATTGCTAGCATGATCATGTAGTTGACATCATATTTGTGGCAAAGCCACCATTCATAATTCTTTCATACATGTCACTCTTGATTCATTGCATATCCCGGTACACCGCTGGAGGCATTTATATAGAGTCATATCTTGTTCTAAGTATCGAGTTGTAACTGTTGAGTTGTAAGAAAAATATAAGTGTGATGATCATCATTTCTAAAGCATTGTCCCAAGTGAGGAAAGAATGATGGAGACTATGATTCCCCCACAAGTCGGGATGAGACTCCGAACGAAAAAAAAGAGAAAGGCCATAAAAAAGAGAAGGCCCAAAAAAAGAGAGAGAAAAAGAGAGAAGGGGCAATGCTACTATCCTTTTACCACACTTGTGCTTCAAAGTAGCACCATGATCTTCATGATAGAGAGTCTCTCATTTTGTCACTTTCATATACTGGTGGGAATTTTCATTATAGAACTAGGCTTGTATATTCCAATGATGGGCTTCCTCAAAATGCCCTAGGTCTTCGTGAGCAAGCGAGTTGGATGCACACCCACTTAGTTTCTTTTGTTGAGCTTTCATATGCTTATAGCTCTAGTGCATCCGTTGCATGGCAATCCCTACTCACTCACATTGATATCTATTGATGGGCATCTCCATAGCCCGTTGATACGCCTAGTTGATGTGAGACTATCTTCTCCTTTTTGTCTTCTCCACAACCACCATTCTATTCCACATACAGTGCTATATCCATGGCTCACGCTCATGTATTGCGTGAAGATTGAAAAAGTTTTGAAAATGTTAAAGTATGAAACAATTGCTTGGCTTGTCATCGGGGTTGTGCATGATTTAAATACTTTGTGTGGTGAAGATGGAGCATAGCCATACTATATGATTTTGTAGGGATAACTTTCTTTGGCCATGTTATTTTGAGTAGACATAATTGCTTTGTTAGTATGCTTGAAGTATTATTATTTTTGTGTCAATATTAACTTTTGTCTTGAATCTTTCGGATCTGAATATTCATATCACAATCGAGAAGAATTACAATGAAATTATGCCAACTAGCATTCCACATCAAAAATTAGCTTTTTATCATTTACCTACTCGAGGACGAGCAGGAATTAAGCTTGGGGATGCTTGATACGTCTCCAACGTATCTATAATTTTTGATTGCTCCATGCTATATTATCTACTATTTTAGGCAATATTGGGCTTTATTATCCACTTTTATATTACTTTTGGGACTAACCTATTAACCGGAGGCCCAGCCCAGATTTGTTGTTTTATGCCTATTTCAGTGTTTCGAGGAAAAGGAATATCAGACGGAGTCAAAACGGAACGAAATCAACTGGAGAAGTTATTTTTGGAAGGAAACCTACCGGATAGACTTGGACTCTACGTCAGAAGATACGAGAGCTGGCCACGAGGGTGGGGCGCGCCCACCCCACTAGGGCACGCCCCCCTGCCTTGTGGGGCCCCCGCAGCTCCATCGACGTACCCCCTGCACCCATATATACCCACGTATCATAAAACTTCCAGAACAGAGATTAGATCGGGAGTTCCGCCGCCGCAAGCCTCTGTAGCCACCAAAAACCTCTCGGGACCCTGTTCCGGCACCCTGCCGGAGGGGGAACCCTCACCGGTGGCCATCTTCATCATCCCGGCGCTCTCCATGACGAGGAGGGAGTAGTTCACCCTCGGGGCTGAGGGTATGTACCAGTAGCTATGTGTTTGATCTCTCTCTCTCTCATGTTCTTGATTTGGCATGATCTTGATGTATCGCGAGCTTTGCTATTATAGTTGGATCTCATGTTTATTCTCCCCCTCTACTCTCTTGTGATGGATTGAGTTTTCCCCTTGATGAAATCTTATCGTATTGAGTCTTTAAAGATTTGAGAACTCTTGATGTATGTCTTGCCGTGCTTATTTGTGGTGACAATGGGGTATCACGTGCCACTTGATGTATGTTTTGGTGATCAACTTGTGGGTTCCGCCCATGAACCTATGCATAGGGGTTGGCACACGTTTTCGTCGTGATTCTCCGGTAGAAACTTTGGGCACTCTTTGAAGTACTTTGTGTTGGTTTGAATAGATGAATCTGAGATTGTGTGATGCATATCGTATAATCATACCCACGGATACTTGAGGTGACATTGGAGTATCTAGGTGACATTAGGGTTTTGGTTGATTTGTATCTTAAGGTGTTATCCTAGTACGAACTCTAGGGCTGTTTGTGACAATTATAGGAATAGCCCAACGGATTGATTGGAAAGAATAACTTTGAGGTGGTTTCGTACCCTACCATAATCTCTTCATTTGTTCTCCGCTATTAGTGACTTTGGAGTGACTCTTTGTTGCATGTTGAGGGATAGTTATATGATCCAATTATGTTATTATTGTTGAGGGGACTTACACTAGTGAAAGTATGAACCCTAGGCCTTGTTTCATATCATTGCAATACCGTTTACGCTCACTTTTACCGCTCGCTACCTTGCTGTTTTTATATTTTCAGTTTACAAAAACCTATATCTACCATCCATATTGCACTTGTATCACCATCTCTTAGCCTAACTAGTGCACCTATACAATTTACCATTGTATTGGGTATGTTGGGGACATAAGAGACTCTTTGTTATTTGGTTGCGGGGTTGCTTGAGAGAGACCATCTTCATCCTACGCCTCCCACGGATTGATAAACCTTAGGTCATCCACTTGAGGGAAATTTGCTACTGTCCTACAAACCTCTGCACTTGGAGGCCCAACAACGTCTACAAGAAGAAGCTTGTGTAGTAGACATCAGTCACAGCGCCAGGCGACGGTTCCGGCACGGCGGTATCCGTCCCACTAGGAGAGGCTCACTGGGGGCTGCGTGGGAGGAGCCAGGAGCAAGGCCCCTCCCCGCGTCGCACGGAGCAAGGCGTTGCCCGGAGGTAGGCCCTCTGCCAGGGAGGCGCCGGCGAGCCTTCCCCCAGTAGAGGATTCGTGGTCGCCAAGGGCGCCGCTGGCATCCCCTCTGCCCCCTTTGGCGCCGTCCTGGTCTCCGGTCGTCCCAACGATGGTAGAGGGTGGCGCAACGCGGGGCCCTTGTCTGGCGATATGAAGTAAGGCTCACACCTATGAAGGTCTCCTCTCGTGACACTCTCATGTAATAATGAGTAGGGATGTACACGCCCCGGAGCCTCAGGAGTGCCGCCCTCGGGCCTCGGGGGCTCCCTCCCACATCCTAGTGGCAGCACTTAGCTCCGCGCTGGTGAGAAGACTCGAAGACAAGAAGACTAGACTAGGCACCGGACGTGGCCATTTGCTTTTAACCTCTTTTCTGTAGCCCTGCTTTCTAGCTTTGGATTTAAGTTGGAGTTGAGTTTTCATTGATGCGCGCCGGGGTGCCTTTTCTCGTTCGTGCTATTTCTTGCAATCTGGTTCTTGCCTTATTTTGGAGCTCACGCTCATTGCCTCCCCCTCACGAGCTCCTCGCGAGCGGGGTTGGGCATAACGCACACGCACCACCCGCGGGTTCTAAGCCTTGCAGGATAAACAATAGGGATACACGGGATCAATCGGACATGTCGCTCGCCGCGTCCCCTGGGATGTCTTCAGACGCGTCGCTGGCATCACCATCACCTTCGATGGTGCCACCATCGTCATCGTTGACCACGTCGCCTTCGTCTGCCGCGACCACTACTGCGTCGTCCTCGGAAGCGAAGGCACTGACTAGCGCATCCACATTGTCTTCCACCCACCGCGCCAGGTTGCCCCGGATGGCCTCCGGAACTGGGGCAGTACAATTCAACGTCCCGAATGTACCATTATATGCATCGGCTCTGAATCATGTCTTTGGTCAATAGTTGTGTTGCCCGGCTCCTGTGGTTACTACCTTACGTTCTGCCTGTTCGGCCAAGGTAGTAAAGGGAGAACTACTGCGATTGTGTTTCCGGTTCATTCGGACAAACACCTCAGTAGAGAAAGCCGAAAACTGACTGTCATGATGCGGTGAGAGCTGGTCAGCTATTCTGTGACTAAGTATAAATCTCTTGCGATGTTTTCCGCATTACGCGACAGGCCGGCCTTCACCCGGCCGGGCATCCACAACACCCAAGTTCAAATAATTGAACAATACTAGGGGCTGCGCCCACACTCCCATTGTAAAAGTCCTATGACTAAGTGAGAGCGATAAAGCTACATAGTCTGATTGTCTAGTTCTCCGCACTAACACCTCCTTCACGGACCAAGACGTTGGGTCAAGTGTGTTTAACTGCTACCCTGAACACCCCCGTACTACCTACGTGGGGGCTGAAGCCAACGACTGGCCAACTCTCAGATGTCGTAAATGGCCGCACATGAGGAGATATTTTAAAGTAAAACAAGCAACATATCATACGTAAGTCTTGTTTCATAATACAGGATTGGACAACATAGATACATTCATTCAAAAATGATGTCCTTCGAACACTGGCCCTCTACAATGCGGGATCCTTCCAGGACATCATCAAGATACCGCTCCGGCGTGCGGTGCTCTTTGCCTGCGGGCGGTCCCTCGGTTGCGAGCTTGACGGCGTTCATCTTCGCCCACTGCACTTTGATACGGGCGAAGGCCATCCACGCACCTTCGATGCAGACCGACCGCTTCACGACATCAAGCCAGGAGCAGGCACTGACCAGCCGCTTCATGAGCCGGAAGTAGCTGCTGGGTATGGGTTCGGCAGGCCACAGACGGATTATAAAATCCCTCATGGCCAATCCGGCCACCCTATCCAGTTCGGTCAACTGCTTCAGCTGATCGCTGAGGGGCACGGGATGCTCAGGCGTAAGGTACTACAACCAGAACAGTTTTTCCATTGAGCTCCCCTCTTCGGCTCGGAAGAACTCCATAGCATCAGCAACACTCCGGGGCAGGTCCGCAAACGCTCCTGGAGAACTCCAAATCCGGGCCAGTAAGATGTATTTCCTTCTCACAAATTTGCTCTGCATATTAAAGGCCTTACTAGCCGCAATCTGCTTTGCCTCTTGGATCTCGTGATAGGTGTTTTGTGCTTCAGTCCGGGCCTCCTGTTTACTTTGGAGGGCCTTAGCAAGTTCGGACTTTTGATCCGAAATTTTGCGCTCTAAGGACTCACATTTCCTTATAGCATCCTTGAGCTCTTGCTGGACTTCCTCCACCCTTGACTCATGTTTTAGGCGGGCGGCTCGTTCCTCCTCCGCCTCTTTCTTGGCCTCGGCCAGCGCATTCTGGAGGGTCTCGACCTCGGACGCGTCAGCTATGAGCAAAGTTATAACACTCATTCAGATGACAAATCATTACTGATATTATTTCAGACGCATTTTCGATATCACATACCTTGCTTTTTCGCTAACTTCCGCCTCGGCTCAGACGCTTCGGCGGCATGGGAAGCTGACGCCTGCATCGTAGCCTGTTCGATTCAAATAGATATGTATGGTAATCTCCTGTACGAGTCATTAGATCCTATGTTCGGCCTTTCTTTGCAAACACCGAACAGAGTCTCAGGGGCTACTATCTATACACAGATATTTTTCTTATATACCTAAAAGGCATTATATTACATACCTCAAAGCCTCTCAGAAGGCTAGTGTAGGCCTTGTTCAATCCGCTTTTAGCGGATCGAACCCTCTCAACCACCGTACCCATAAGGGTACGATGTTCTTCCACAATAGTGGCACTCTGAAGCGCTTCCACCAGAGTATCCGGCGCCTCCGGATTGACAGAGGTCGTCGGTGGGATTGGTGCACCCCCTTCTTTCGAAGGAGGCTGCTCACCTGATTCTGGAGCCGTATGGGTCTCCGAAATAATGTCCGGTTGGGGGCCAAATTGGGCACAGCCCCCGTCGCCAGTCTTCATGGGGGTCGGTGCCCCATGTTTCCGGCAGCAGACGTATCGCCCTCTGGCACCACCTCGACGGCTTCCCGCACCTCTCCCTGACCCGGGAGGGTCCTTTGGGACAACACTTCAGCATTGTCCGTAGCTTTGGGGGAGGAAGCCGGCGGAGGTGACCCGCTATCCATCACGTTCAGATCCAGCGAACTCCCCGAAGATGAGGATTGCTGGGGAGGACGCGAGCCGGATTGCAGCATGTTATTCAGTATATTAAAATCACAAGGCAGAAAACTAGATAGATATGTAAGTACAAGTGCCTTTGGGGTACTTTTTGAGAACTGATGACAGTGAGGTTCCCTCACTGCCCTTTTTATATTAATATGTTAAGAGAGAGAGGGGGGAGTTAGCAAGTCCAAAGAGTTGCAGATTACATTAAAGAGGGGGGGTGAAGAGACTAGACTATTACAAGGTGATCTACAAGGATCTTGTACAGAGAATCTACAAGGGATAGAATAAAGGAACCATGCTCCTGCTTTGCTCTATGTAGTAGCATGGCAAAGTCCCATTTGAATCTTCCCTTCCACGCTCCAAACGAGGGCTGAATCCCACGGAAATGTTTGTCATTTCTTTCCTTCCAGACCCCCCAGGCCGCCACCACAAAGACTTCGAGAAACATTGGTCGAGCCCATCTAGCCTTGGCCCCATGCAATTTCCTCAGCCTGCACGGATCATTTTGCCATTGTATCCCAAGGGCGTCCCAGCATCTCTGGCTGAAGGGGCAGGTAAAAAAGAGGTGTATAATGTCCTCCTCCGGAGGGTTACAGCAGAGCAGACACATGTAATCATCATTTTGGATTCTGTAATGTCATCTCTTGAGCATGTTTCTATTGTTCAATCTGTCAGACATTAGCACCCATGAGAAAACTTTCCACTGCATGGTGCATTTGGATTTCCAAATCCACCCGAAGGCGTTGTCAACCTGAACCTAGCTGAAGCAATAGGCATAGTATTGTGTGGAACGAAAAGCTCCACCCCCCAGGACACAAGACCAAATGTCCTTGTCCTTGGTGATAGCTACATCCAAAGTAACCACCTGCAAACCAGCCACCTCTTGCCGTGCTTCATGTGATTATGGAAGGTGAAACACCTCGCTCAAACATTGAGCAGAAAGCAACCGGCGTACCGATATGTCAGGATCTGTAGCAAACAAAAAAGCTCTTGGGAACCGATCCTGAAAGACCTCATTTTTTCAATTATCCTTCCAGAAAAGGACTGTGTCCCCCGCAGCCACATCCACCTTGGTAATCCCTCGGTAAATATCCGAGAGTTGCATGACATCCTTCCACCAGAACGAACCACATGGCTCTGTTGCATGAGGAACCTTGTCTGTATAGTAAGCATTCCAGATCAAGTTCACCCAAGGCACATCAAGCTTGTTATAGAACTTATGGAGCTGTTTAAGCAGGAGCCCCTGATTTTGGATTTTGAGATCAATGACTCCCAGGCCTCCTTTGTTCTTTGGTCTACACACCATCCCCCATGCAGCCAGGGAGTTACTTTTGTTTCCATCATCCGATTTCCTCACCCAGAGACAAGATCTACGCAGCTTATCAAGATGTTCAATGATTTTGGGGTTTATCTTGATCGAACACATGGCATATATGGCCAGAGAGGTCATTACAGAATTCAGTAAAGTTAACTTGGAGCCATAATCCAGTAGGGACGCAGCAGCTGGAACCCTTATCTGCACTGATGTGACCAATGGCATCAAATAATTTACAGACGGACGAGTGGTGCCCATGGGTAAGCCAAGGTACGTGAACGGCATCTGACCAATCGAGCAACCGAAGACTGCCGCCAACGCTGTGGCATTTATCTGATCCAGGTTGATAGGTACCAAGGTGGACTTGTGAAAGTTGATCTTGAGCCCAACAAATGTTGCGTAATCCATCAGAATATTCCTCAGCACCTGAGCCTGCATGGGGCATGCGGGAAACACAACGATCGTATCGTCGGCGTACTGCATTACGGGGTAGTCATTATTTGGCGTCAGTATAGGTAGTTGGATCAACCCTGAGTTACACGCGCCATTGATCGCCGACTGCAGCAAATCCGCTGCGAGAACGAAAATCAGTGGTGACAAAGGATCACCCTGACGAACGTCGCAGAGACATTGGAACTGCTTCCCCGGGGTGCCATTGACCAACACCGAAGAACAACCAGAGGAAAAGATACAATTGATCCAGCTCAACCACTTATCATCAAACCCCATACTGCGCATGATCTCAATCATTGGTTCATGCTGAATCATGTCGAACGCCTTCGCAAAATCCAACTTCAGGATACAACACTTACTCCCAGACGCCTGACACTGATGAATGAACTCAAAGGCCCATGCCAAGCAGTCTTGATGGATCTCCCTTTGTGTTGGGGATATTGCTATCTGGGGTAAACCGGCCTGCAGGGCCCGGGTTACCTCCGTCAATAGACCCGAGATGTTAAAGCCCAAGGAGAAATAGAAGGGCCCAAGGCCTATAATCGGTTTAAAGGTTTATGGTGTAAACCGGCCTGGGGTAAACTTGTATTGTAAGTTAGGAATAGAGAGACCGACCCGGGCACGTTTATAAGCCGGAGGTCGGGACTTTGCAGACCGACGGGCGTCACCCGTGTATATAAGGGGACGACCCGACGACGGTCTGGGGACAGAAAAGAAGAACTCGATGTTTAGGCGAAGCTGATCGCTCCCTAAGCCCTCGAAACCCATCAATCCCATCACAACTAGACGTAGGCTTTTACCTTCATCGAAGGGGCCGAACTAGTATAAACACCGTGTCCTTGTGTCCACTTTTAACCCCTTCAAGCTAACCCGTTGCGATGGCTCCACGACTAAGTCCTCCCACTAGGACGTCTGCCGTGACAAATCCACGATAGTTGGCGCCCACCGTGGGGCTATCGCGAGATGGTTTCAAGTTTTTGGAGGGCCGCTTTGAAGGACTCGAGGGTTACGCTGTGGGTCGGATGACCAAGAGCCGCCGCGGAAAAATCTACATCGACAGCACAGGCTGGGGCCCCGACGCCGGCTCGATCGAGTACGGGTACCGGGTCCCCTTTGGCGGCATCCATGTTTTCATCGGCAAGATCGGAGAGCCAGGCCCCGAGTTAGGCGTCTGCGCCGACCTCGTCGAGACAGCTCAGTGCGCGAGATCGACCCTGGCTAAACCGACCAGGAAGCACGCCTTCGTGGGGGTCGTCCACGGAGGAAGCTACGAGGAAGGATCCGAATCCGGTGACGAAACCGCCATCTACTCCGGCGATGAAATGTCGACCGGGGAAACCGAATCTCTTTACCAGCTGCAAGATGATCGGATTGGGGGCGGCTCCGATGGCAACAGTATTCCGGACCCCTCTGATCTGCCCTTTCGGGTTGGGATCTTCATGGCTGGAACGCAGGCGGTGCCACGATCATCAACTGCAGCAGCAGCGATCTCCGGATCGGCAGCGGCAACGGCTGCGCGGGCAGGAGGCCCTACGGGTTCACCAGCCCAAGTTTTGTCAGACCTGTTTGACGCACTAGCAGCGCTCATGGCGGAAGCCAACCCGGTGGATCAGGAGGTTCACAATGCTGAGATTGCCAAAGTGAGAGAGCAGATCACTCAAGCTAAAGCGGAACTGGCAGCAGAAGAGATCAGGATGACGGCGGAGCGCGCCGCTTTGGATGCACAGGCTTACAGGCTCATGATGGACCAGAATGCGTCTCAGGAAATCCTGAAGAGGAAATCCCGATCTCGATTGCCCGCAGCCCTCGACGCCCGAAACCTCTTCAACACCCCGGGGGTAAACCGTGCGGAGGCGACAGTTGGCGCCCCGGTTCAGCACCGGATAATAAACCTGCCGCGTCACAACACTGGTACACCACAGGCCGTGCCAACACCGTCAGGTCATTATTCCAACCCGATGGATAACCTCGTCGCGGCGGCAGCTCGGCTGGAAGCCATTCCGATCGAAGGCGATTCACCGCAGGACGTAGAGACACGCCGGGTCAAGGAGCTCCTTAGGACCGCGTTGGCCCAACAAGAAGCATATTCGCAAAGCCGTGATCGGATTCACTCCACCCCTCGCCCCAGCGGGAGCCATAGTAGGCGCATGGAGGAGCCGGCTGTGTCAAGCAATGCCAGGCGTGAAGCGCTCCGTGGCAACAACCCGGCGGGCGTCGGCAATGCTCAGGAGAATATGGATCGTGCCCGTGCGCGGGAGGCCGGATTAGCAGCGCAGCATCAGGCTCGACAGCTTACACCTACCTTCCCAGCGGCTACGGTTGAACCGGGGGTGGTCTCCAGTTCTTTGGGAGTACCGTGCCTTGTTCCCGCTTTGCGCAACGTACGCCTGCCCAAAGACTTTAAAGGCCCCCGCAAGGTACCAAACTACACGGCAGATCAGCCTCCGGAGACATGGGTGGAGAGCTATGAAATGGCTATGGAGATGCTGGATGTGGATGACACGGCGTGTGCCAAGTATTTTACTATGATGTTAGAAGGAACGGCCCGGACTTGGCTAAAGAGCTTACCGCCTAATTCAATTAGTTCGTGGGCCCAGTTGCGCGCCCGGTTTATCAAGAATTTCAAGGACACGTGCAAACAGCCAATGTCGATAGTTGACCTAGCAGCCTGCGTTCAGCAAGAAGGGGAATCAACTACCCATTGGGTACGGCGGGTATCAGAAGTTTTGCACTCGTCAGATCGCATCAACGCAGACACCGCCGTGGTGCTGTTGGAAAGCAACTGTTGGTTTGGCCCTTTGAAGCTAAAGCTAGGCCGGATGAAGCGTGATTGTACAGACATAGGAACGCTCATGACCGCTTTAGTGAAGTACGCGGATTCTGACAGTACCAAGGATCCTGACTCTGGTGATGACAAAGCAGGGAAGGGAAAGAAGAATAGCAACACCAAAGGCCAGCAGTATCGACCGACAGGTAATGGAGCCGGAGGTAAGCGTAAACCGGACGGGAGCACGGACTTGGTGGCCAGCACAAGTGCACAGAATAAAGGCCAGCAGCGTAAGGGGAAACAGCCAAGTTTCCGCGCAAATCCCGGTCCTAATCCGGAGCGTTTGAACTTTTTCTTAAACCAGCCCTGTCCGAAGCACGGAACAAAAGAGGAACCAGCAACCCATCTTTGGAAGGATTGTTATATCATGAAGGAATTCAAAAGCTCAAACACTTTCCAATATGATCACAGCTCCGGCGGTGGTTCAGGTTCCGGATCAGGATACGGTGGCGGAAATTCCGGTCCAGGGTTCCAGGGTAATCCGGGCGGACAGGACAACCGAAATAGTCAAAGTAATCAAAGTGGTTATGAACAGCAGCAATCAGGTTATCAGAACAACCCAAAACAGCTGAGTGGTGGACAGTATCATGTCTTTACTACAAGCTTGGATAAACGGGATAGAAAGCTTCAGAGGCGGGCAGTCAGTGCTGTCGAACCGGCCACGCCTCACTATCTGCGTTGGTCGGAACAGCCTATCATATGGAGCTGAGAAGATCATCCTCCCAGGGTTTATGATCCGGGTCAGTTAGCATTGGTGGTAGCGCCTCAGGTGGGAGGTTATAAGCTCACCAAGGTGCTCATGGACGGAGGGAGCAGCATTAACATCTTGTATTATGAGACCTTCCGTCGCATGGGACTGGTGGATAAGGATCTCAAACCGACCCATACCATGTTCCACGGGGTGGTGCCTGGCAAGTCTGCATATCCGGTTGGTAAGATAGCCCTTGAAGTGGTCTTTGGTGATAGTCACGATTCCAGATCAGAGACGCTGACGTTCGAAGTGGTTAAAATCCAAAGTCCGTACCACGCTTTGTTCGGACGGCCAGCCTATGCAAAATTTATGGCACGGCCCTGCTACGTGTATCTGCAGCTTAAGATGCCGGGTTACAAGGGCACTATAACGGTTCATGGCAGCCGTCGAATCGCTTTGGAATGCGAGGAAGGAGATGCGACTTATGCAGAATCGGTTTGCGCTACGGAGGAGCTAAAGCAGTACAAAGACAGTGTTGACCCGGAGGACATGACTTCGTTGAAGAAGCCAACCACGGACCACGATCCGGCCTTGAAGTTCAAATCAGCGGCCGAAACTAAGCTTGTTGACTTCGTGCCTGGCGATTCATCCAAGCAGTTCAGCATCAGTGCAAACTTGGATCCAAAATAGGAAAGCGCGCTCATCGAGTTCATCCGTGAGAATCGGGACATCTTTGCATGGAAGCCGTCTGACATGCCTGGTGTACCGAGGCAACTCGCTGAGCACACCCTTAATGTGGATCCTAAGTATAAACCGGTAAAGCAGTTCTTACGGCGGTTTAACGAAGAAAGACGAAAAGCGATTGGTGAGGAAGTGGCCAGGCTCCTGGCAGCTGGTTTTATCGTCGAGGTTTTTCATCCCGAATGGCTTGCTAATCCGGTGCTGGTTCTTAAGAAAAACGGCACCTGGCGCATGTGTGTGGATTACACAGACTTGAATAAAGCTTGTCCAGCGGATCCTTTTGCTCTCCCCCGGATTGATCAGATCATTGATGCTACGGCAGGTTGCGAGCGTTTGAGTTTTTTGGATGCCTATTCAGGTTATCACCAGATCAAGATGGCAGTTAAGGACCAGGAGAAGACGGCGTTCATTACTCCCTTTGGATCCTTCTGCTATGTGTCTATGCCCTTCGGGCTTAAGAGTGCGCAAGCTACTTATCAACGGTGTGTGCAAAATTGCCTCCACGAGCAGATTGGCCGTAATGTGCATGCTTATGTGGATGATATTGTGGTCAAGTCACGAAAGAAGGAGACCCTGGTTGACGATTTGAAGGAGACTTTCGATAATTTGAGAGTGTACCAAATGATGCTCAACCCGGCTAAATGTGTTTTTGGTGTGCCTGCAGGCAAGTTGTTGGGATTTTTAGTATCCCATAGAGGAATTGAGGCTAATCCGGAGAAGATCACAGCCATCACCTCCCTGGCCAAACCAAAATGCGTCAATGATGTTCAGCGCATGGCCGGACGGATTGCAGCGTTAAGCCGGTTTATCAGTCGCCTTGGTGAAAAGGCGATCCCCTTGTATCAAATGCTCAGGAAGACGGATCAATTTGTCTGGAGTGCGGAGGCAGATAAAGCGTTCGAGGACTTGAAGCGGCAGCTAGTCAATCCGCCAGTTTTGGCAGCCCCTGTAGATAAAGAGCCACTCCTGTTATATGTGGCTGCGAATGCCAGAGCAGTTAGTGTGGCGATGGTGGTAGAACCAAAGGAGGCTGGAAAGGAACATCCGGTTCAGCGACCGGTTTACTATATCAGTGAAGTACTTATCGAGTCCAAACAAAGGTATCCGCATTGGCAGAAGCTGGTATATGGTGTTTTTATGGCAAGCCGGAAGCTGAGGCAATATTTTCAAGGACACCCCATCACGGTGGTCAGTTCTGCTCCTTTGGGTGACATCATACAGAACCGGGAGGCGACCGGTCGGATTGCTAAGTGGGCTATCGAGCTTGGGCCGCACGGTTTAAGATACGTGCCCCGGACGGCTATAAAGTCACAAGCACTTGTCGACTTCATAAACGATTGGACAGAGTTACATGCGCCTGAGGAGAAGCCAGATAACACCTATTGGACTATTCATTTTGACGGGTCCAGGCAATTGGAAGGCTCGGGGGCTGGAGTCGTTTTAACTTCCCCACGAGGAGATAAGTTTTGTTATGTCCTCCGTTTAATGTTCCCCTGTATAAATAATGCGGCTGAGTATGAAGCTTTGCTTCATGGTCTTCGGATGGCTAAAGAGATGAATCTGAGCAGAGTTAGGTGCTTTGGTGATTCGGATCTGGTGGCTCAGCAGGTATCTGGCACCTGGGATTCTAAGGACCCGCTCATGGCTGCATACCGACGTGAAGTAGATATGGTGGCTGGGCATTTCAAAGGCTATCAAGTGGACCATGTGGACCGCAGAAAGAATGAGGCAGCAGACGCTTTAAGCCGCTTAGGCTCTCAGCGTAAACCGGTCCCACCCAATGTTTTCTTGGATGTATTGTATCACCCATCGGTACAGCTACCCGGTGAGCTGGAGTTGGCTGTTCCTGATCCGGAAGCTCAATTAGTGGCGGCTCTTCACGTCACCCCGGATTGGACGCTCCCTTATCTGGCATATATGAACCGGGGTGAGTTGCCAGAAGACGAAAGCTTGGCTCGACAGATAGTACGGCGGTCCAAGTCTATGACCATTCTCAAAGGAGAGCTACATCACCGCAGCGTGTCAGGAGCGTTGCAACGGTGCGTATCCCCTAAGGAGGGGTGTGAGATATTACGTGAAATACATGAAGGGGATTGCGGCCACCACGCCGGTTCAAAATCATTGGTGGCTAAAGCGTTCCGCCACGGTTTCTACTGGTTAACTGCTCATGCTGATGCAGAAGACCTGGTCAGGTTATGTGATGGTTGCCAGAAATTTTCCAGACGAGCACACATACCGGCTCAAGAATTGAGGATGATTCCAATCACTTGGCCGTTTGCGACTTGGGGGCTCGATATGGTTGGGCCCTTTAAGCGTTCCAAAGATAAGAAGACCCACCTACTGGTGGCGGTTGACAAATTTACAAAGTGGGTGGCGCCAGAACCTGTCAGTAAATGTGATGCTGCCACGGCGGTTCGGTTTATAAAGAAGGTGATCTTCCGGTTTGGCTTTCCACACAGCATCATCACAGATAATGGTACCAATTTATCCAAGGGAGCCATGAAAGAGTTCTGTGCACGGGAGCATATACGGCTTGATGTTTCTTCGGTAGCGCACCCACAATCTAATGGTCAGGCAGAACGAGCGAATCAAGAGATCTTGAGAGGTATCAAACCCCGGCTTCTGGTCCCTTTGCAAAGGACACCGGGTTGTTGGGTGGAGGAGCTACCGTCTGTATTATGGAGCATCAACACCACGCCTAACAGGTCCACGGGGTTTACGCCGTTCTTTATGGTCTATGGAGCAGAGGCGGTTCTCCCAAGTGATATACGCCATGACTCACCTCGTGTGGCAGCGTATGTTGAAGCGGACAACGAGCAGGCACGGCAGAACGCTCTTGACTTGTTGGATGAGGAACGTGACTTAGCAGCTGCCGGTTCAGCGATTTACCAGCAAGATCTTCGCCGTTACCACAGCCGTCGGGTTAGGACCAGAACCTTTCAAGAGGGGGATTTGGTGCTTCGACTCATCCAAGACCAGTCTGATCAGCATAAATTATCCCCGCCTTGGGAGGGACCTTTTGTGGTCAGCAAGAATCTGAATAATGGGTCATACTACCTGATTGATATTCGAGAGCACAAAGATTCACGCACGTCAGAGGAGGAGACCAGCAGGCCGTGGAACATAGCTCATCTTCGACCTTATTATGCATGAGCCTTGGGCTCTGTTTATGTACATATCATGACCATGTATATATTATGATTAATACAATAAACCGGAGCCTCGAGTAAAGCGGGGTCTCTGCTGTTCTTCACATCATGCGTGTTCTTCCCCTTGAGGCCGCTTCACCGAAGATCAAATTAAAGATTCCGGTTTAAGAGTCCGGTTCAAGGGAAGATGACTCCTGCAAAGCTTTGAAGCCCTTAATATCCGGTTTAAAGATCCCGGTTCAAGCATGAGGCTTCCTGTTCAAACATAGGTCGTATTCGAACCAAAGAGAACATAGCTATTCAAACATGAGGCTTCCTGTTCAAACATAGGTCATATTCGAACCAAAGAGAACATAGCTATTCAAACATGGGGCTTCCTGTTCAAACATAGGTCGTGTTCGAACCAAAGAGAACATAGCTAAACCCTATAAAGTCAGTTGGGGACCTAGTCGGCCTGAACCGTAGCTACACCTCCGGGGGGCTTGGTCATGTCTTGACGACGGTAATGCCTTCTGGCTGGCACATTTGCCACTGAATCAGTTGGGGACCTAATCGACTTGAACCGTAGATTACGCCTTATGGGAGCTCGGTCATGTCTTGATGATGGTAATGCCTTCTGGTCGGCTTTTTAGCCAATGAATCATTTGGGGGCTTGGTCGTGTCCGAACCAACGCAATGCCACTTGATCGGCCCTTGGCCATTGAGTCACTTGGGGGCTTGGTCGAATCCGAACCAATGCAATGCCATTTGACCGGCATATTTGCCACGATTCAGTTAGGAGCCTAGTCGGCTTGGACCGTAGCTACACCTCTTGGGGGCTTGGGTTCTTGTCTTGACGACGGTCACGCCTTCTGAACGGTTCATAGCAACCACTATTTGCATGCGTTTTACCATCGTGTTGCCCTCTAGTATTTGGTTTTTGTTTTCTGCCTTTATTGTGGTTTTTTTTTGTTCTCCGGAACGTCAAGTATTTTTAAACCGATTCAGCTGACACAGCCTGGTCCTTTTTTTTAACCCGGAGGCAAATTGCCCGGTTTGGCAAAGGCGCAGCACGGTTCAGGTGGTCGAAAAATCACATTGTGTACTCAGTAAAGACAGGAAACATAAGTTGGAAAAGTCATTGGAAAGGGCATCAGTACCCGTGCGCGAAGGCACATTCAAACGCAGAGGTATTAAACTATCTTATTACAAGGCAGCGTAGTGCCTGAATATATTGTTTGTTGACGGATTAAACGTCACCAACTAAGGGGAACCGGAGAATGGATTACGCCTGTTCGCCGCCTCGGTTCGAAGGCTGTGGATCGTCTTGCGCCGCGTCAGCTCTATCTTGGTTACCCATTGGCTGGAAATCAGCAGTGGTCCAGTCGATTCCCATTAGCGCTTGAAAGACAGCTTCTTCGTGAATCAGCAAAGATGGTTCAATGTCAGGGGCGTAGGTATGCTTACGGATTGGAGGAATAAGGTTTCCCGCTTCAGGGACCGGGGCAGCTACTCGTTTGTTCTGGTTATCGTATTGGGCTTGGTAATGTGACAGATCTGCTTCCTCAGCCAATTGACAAGCTAGGGGGCGCACCGCCCGGTTTATCGCCCTCAAATCGTCTTCACCAAAGTCTGAACCGTCTTCCTTCAAGCTGGGGTATCCTTGGGCCGCTTCGACAGGATCGAAATCTGGTACCCACGCTTTGGCCCGGATCAAGGCAGTGATGGCTCCAGTTCGAGCAGCTGATCTTTTCAACTCTTCAATCCGGGCTGGAAGCATGGACAGCCTCTTTAACGTGTCTTGAATCAGAGACGGCGCAGGGTTGTTATGCGATGCAGTGGTGATAGCTCTTTGTGCTCCGGTGTACAACTGTTCAATCAGAGTATAAGCAGCTTTGAGTTTCATCCGCACATCAGAACCCAAGTGTCCGATACGTGAGCCTGCAGTATTTCAAGATGGATTACAAACCGGACATAGGATGTAGCAGACAAGGTACAAATTGGAAGAAGGGCATCGAAAAGTTTACCAAAGACGGCAGAGGTCATGGAGTGTATTTGTCGCTTCACGGTGGATAATTCATCGACCACCGGTTTAAGAGCAGCTTCGGCATTTTCAGCCCTCTTCGTCAAAAGAGCTCTCTCAGTAGCCCAATCAGCTTGTTCTTTTTTGCGGCTTTCTTTCAGCTGTTCCATAACGGTTAAGGCATTGGTCAATTCATCCTTCGCTTTTTCAGTTTCAGCCTGTTGGGTTTTTAAGATTTCCTGAAGGTCCGAGACTTGTTTCGCTTTGGTCTTCAGATCCCCCTGCAGCAGGTCGTCAACAGTGTTCAGAAAATATTGCACGGTTTGGAAGTATCAACCACACAAGCAAGTTATGTGCTCGATACTTGGGGGCTAATGCATACTTGATTTTAACGCAAGTTTTCCATTACAAAAAAGTCCCAAGATTAATACAAGTATTTAAACTTGGCACTTGGGGGCTAATGGTTATCTGATGATGTTTTCTGGTTATGACCTATGTTGAAGCCTTGGGTTTTCTAAACCGGACCTTAATTGTCAAGGCAGCCTGATCCGGTTTACCATCTCGGTTTGGAAATATTGATAAGCTAAGTTGCAATGGAATGAAGCACAAGGGAGTTACCTCAAGTTTCTCCTTCATCATCTTGATCATGCCAGCTTCATAATCCCGACTGGTGTACAGTCGGTTCAGGTACCCAGAATAAAGATCCGGGGCGCTTAAAGCGGCGTACGTAGAGGAGTCAAGGTCCCATTTGCCCTTTATGGCCGAGATTTCGTCCTTGGCAGTATGCTTGGCTAAAGTAGCAGCGTTCCCCGGTTCAGAGTGACCGATGCCGGTAATCACAACATCATCATCCTTGGAATCGCTGCTCTGCCGTGGCCCTGTCGGTTTATCAATAGTTCCAGAAGGGGGGATGGATTCCTCAACCCGAACAGGACTGGCAGGCGGATCAGTACGGCTGGCAGGTTCGGTAGTCCTTTCTTCAGCGCAGGTGTCATCTTGCGGAGATAGATAATTCTAAGTATCTTCACGACCCAGAGCATCAGCATCAGGAGTTTTCTCCGGTTCAGGAGCGGCAGTTCCTTCAGCCGGGTTATCCAGACGAGCCTTCTTGCTCGGTCTAGGTTTAGCCCTGGAAAAAACCCAAAGATTGAAAAAAACGGTGTAAGATGGGTTAAGAGACCCATACAGAGATATGTTGTGATCGGTCCAACTTACCCAATAACTGTCTTCAGCGGTGGCAGTTGAGTGGCTGAGGATTCACCAGAAGATGAATGGGAGGTGACCTGATAATCGGAGTCAGATGGATTAAGAGGCTGACGAATTAAACCTGTTTTAGGAGGAAAGCTAGCGCATAAATCGGAGACCTCTGTGCGGCGTTTCCGAACCGGGCTGTTCGGTAAACCGGCGGAGGTAACTACCTGGCCGCTATGCCGGGTGGTGCGTCGAGCTTCATGTTGCTGGGTCTTCACAAGAAATTTGGGATCCAAGTAAGCAAGAGGATGAGAAAATTTAATTTTCCGGTTTGCTTGGCGAGGTTTTTTCAAAGGCAAAGGAACGGCGTCAGAAGAAAGAATAGTTACCTCTGGGCCTTCAGCATTGCTCGCTTCAGCGTCGTCCTGACAAATATCATCATCAATAAGATGCATAAAAAGTAAGCCAACTGAATCGAGGTCTACCCCAAGGTCCGGATTACCCACATCATCCCCCTCTAAATCCGGGGTAGAGGAAGCGGTGTTCCGTTTTTTCTGAGCGGGCTTCTTCACCCTCGTTTTGGGTCGGGTTACCCTTTCGGTCGGCTCTTGAAACTTCTTTCTCCAAAACGGATCATCTCCCTGTGTCAGAAAGGACCGGAGTTAGCAATATGTGTATAAGGAGATCATAAATTCTATAACAGACAGAGGGGAAGTGCTTACAGCAGGTGGCTTGTTTATGGCACAAAATGGAAGCAGGCCGGTTCGGGCGCAAGCATATTCCGGTTCATTCAGCATCTTTTTCACAGCTTCGATGACTTCGTCTTCCGTTAGCTGAATGTTGCAGTGCCTCAAAGGATCATCAACCCGGCCCGTGTATTGGCACATTAAACCGAGCGGATGCTAAGGGGCAGGATGCTCCATGAAATCCAGCAGCGGGCAAGGTCTACCCCCGTCAAACCGTTAGCCATGAAGGCTCTGAGCTTGGACAGCTGAGGGGCATACTTACTCCTCTCTTTGGCGGTTAGCCTTTGGGGGAAGGGGTGGGTATTGCTAAGCCTCTCCGGACGGAAGCCGGGCAGTGGATTTTCTTCAGCAGGGGAAGTATCCTTGCAATAGAACCAAGTGTGATTCCATTCTTGCGGATGACTATGCAGCTTGGCATGAGGATAAGTCACTTCTTTCCTCTTTTGAATCGTCACACCACCCAGTTCCATATTAGGGCCGTCGGTAAATTCGGTACGTCGGTTCAAATGAAAACAGTCCCGGAACAGCTCTACGGTAGGTTCCTCCTGGAAGTACGCCTCGCAAAGCACTTGAAAATGGCAGATATTCGTGACTGAGTTTGGACCAACGTATTGTGGGCGCAATCTAAAGTTAGCCAGGACGTCCCGATAAAATTTTGAACCGGGTGGGTTAAAACCCCGGGCCAGGTGATCCGCAAACACTACCACTTCTCCCTCCTGTGGGGTAGGAGGACATTCATTTCCTGGAACCCTCCAATGGATGGCATTTTTGCTACTCAAAGCGCCAGTCAGAACTAAGTTGTTTAGTTGGGTCTCAGTGATGCGAGAGGGAACCCAGTTGCATTCGTACACCTGTTTTGCCATGAGGAAATCTACAAGACAAAGGTGTTCCGGTTTGAGAACAAATGTGAATGTAAACCGAAGATGCTCTTATATAGAGTAAGGTTATCTACGATGATATCATCCAGTGCTTGATCAAGGGGACTAATGGATGTGTGGATTGGTTTGCTCGCTCTGCTGGAAGTTAAACCGACCAGATCTAACAGTGGTGAATATGAAAGAAGAAACAGATCCCATACAGATTCTTTCAAAGCAGTGGATCTATAGCTAGGGCGAAAAAGAAATAAAAATATGAGGTTTGGCTCACAGCAGAACAACATGGGTTCGACAAGCAGGGAGATGAGTACAGATTTATAGAGATGAGTACATAGCATCATCATCTGTTGGCACAAACTCTCAGCAGGTATCAAACTGACGATGTCGTCCTAGCGTCAAAGCTGCTATGGGGATGAACAGGGAACAGTGGCAGGATGACGAACCCTAGAACAGATCTAAAAGCAAGAAGAACAGGGGCCTTACCGGGAGCCAAGCGGATGAGAAAGGTCGCCGCGGTGCTCTGATCCGATCAGGTTGATGCAGCGGCCGGAGTGGAGGCAGTAGCTGATGGCGGCGGCGGAGCTCCGAGGTCGGGGTCGCGAGGAAGACGAAGAAGGGGGCGAAACGGAGGAAAGGAAGATGGCCTTCAAGTCCTATTTATAAGGCGCGGCGCGCGTGCCAGGCGCGCGAATCCAGGGGCCAGAGATTTCGGGAGCCCAGCCGTCGCCCTGATTCTTGCGGATTAGCAAAAGGAGACGATAACTTCGCACTGACGTCATATCGGTTCACCGCAGTAAAAGGAGACGAAGAAAACGGCGGTTCAACAGTTACTGGAAGACATTTGAAAGACAAAATTTTTTTATTAAGGATTGACATGAACCTGTTCAAATCAATCTGGGGCCTAATGTTGGGGATATTGCTATCTGGGGTAAACCGGCCTGCAGGGCCCGGGTTACCTCCGTCAATAGACCCGAGATGTTAAAGCCCAAGGAGAAATAGAAGGGCCCAAGGCCTATAATCGGTTTAAAGGTTTATGGTGTAAACCGGCCTGGGGTAAACTTGTATTGTAAGTTAGGAATAGAGAGACCGACCCGGGCACGTTTATAAGCCGGAGGTCGGGACTTTGCAGACCGACGGGCGTCACCCGTGTATATAAGGGGACGACCCGACGGCGGTCTGGGGACAGAAAAGAAGAACTCGAGGTTTAGGCGAAGCTGATCGCTCCCTAAGCCCTCGAAACCCATCAATCCCATCACAACTAGACGTAGGCTTTTACCTTCATCGAAGGGGCCGAACTAGTATAAACACCGTGTCCTTGTGTCCACTTTTAACCCCTTCAAGCTAACCCATTGCGATGGCTCCACGACTAAGTCCTCCCACTAGGACGTCTGCCGTGACAAATCCACGAGACTTTGAGAAAACCATACTGATTACGATGAATAACTTTAAGAACAATTTTTCGTAGACGGTTAGCCAACAGCTTAGTTATGAGCTTGAGACAACAATTGAGCAAGGTGATTGGTCTGTAGTCATTAGCAGATTCGGGCGACTGGATCTTCGGGACGAGCGTTATATAACCTGAGTTGAGACTTTGAAGATCTAGCATACCATCATAGAAATCCTTACAAAGACTGTAAAAATCTTCTTTGATGATATGCCAGCAAGTTTTGAGGAAGCAGCAATTGAACCCATCGGGTCTGGGAGCTCTATCCATAGGCATCTCCTGCACCACCTTATCTATCTCCTCATGCGTGAAGGGTTTAGTAAGCTCATCCAAGCCTTCCACCCTTTGGGGTACTTACGATACGGCCAGGGGCTTCGGCCTGGGGCGCCATTCATCGGCGTCCAATTCAGAGTCATCCGTGAGGGAGATTCTCCCTTTCTTGGACGCCTCCGCCTCCAGATCCGCGGAAGCCCTCCTTTTCTTCTTTCCCCCCTTAAGAGGAGAATTACTCTCTTCCTCCTTCCCTTCGTCTTCGTCAGGGGAGGAGTGGGTCTCGGTGTCTTCGAACACTACGTCTGAAGCACCTTTACGGCGGAGGCCACTTTTGGCCTCCTTGCCCTTCCTCTTGGCCTTCTTTTCCGGCGCCTGATATGGCGCCAGAACCAGCATCCTCGTTAACAGAGGGATGGTTGGGTCTTCGGGTAGTGAAGGCGGACAGTGAATCCGCTCCGCCTTCTTCGTCCAGCCCTGTGGGAAGAATGGAAAGCTTAGTATGCCCCCTGGATTCACAAATAGTAAAGTTATCATAAAAACTTACGGGAGACACTGCGTGAGTACAGTCGAGGCCGAGGTCATCGGTCGTTTTCGGGTCTTTTGGGTCTTGAACAGCAGCGTCCACATGTCTTCGTGCTTCGTGCCGAAGAACCGTTGCAGGGTCCGGGGATCGGCCAGGTCGAACTCCCACATGTGCTGAGTCCAGCCTTGGCAGGGGAGAACCCGGCGAAAGAGCATTACCTGGATCACGCTGGCGAGACTGGTATTCTTGTCTACCATACTCTGGATGCGCTTTTGCAACGTCATCACCTTGTCGGATGACGCCCAGTCCAGGCCCTTGTTGAGCCAGGATGTCAGCCGCAGTGGACGCCTGGACTTGAACTCGGGAGGAGCGGCCCATGTGGAGTCACGGGGTTCCGTGACATAGAACCACTCCTGTTGCCATCCCTTCATGGTCTCCACGGAGGTGCCTTTGGGCCAAGTGACGTTGGGGAGCTTGCTCACCATGGCGCCGCCGCACACTGCGTGTTGACCATCCACCACTTTTGGCTTCACATTGAAGACCTTGAGCCATAGGCCGAAGTGGGGAGGGATGCGGAGGAATGCCTCACACACGACGACGGACACAGAAATGTTGAGGAAAGAATTCGGGGCTAGATCATGGAAATCTAGCCCGTAGTAGAACACAAGGACACGAACGAAAGGATGGAGGGGAAACCCTAATCCGAGAAGGAAGTGAGGAATAAATACTACCCTCTCATGGGGCTCCAGAGTAGGGACGATCTGCTTCTTGGCCGGAAGCCGGTGTGCGATTTCCTTGTCTAAGTACCCCGCTTCCCGGAGCTCCTTGATGTTCTCCTCCATCACAGAGGAGGCCATCCACTTGCCCTGCGCTCCAGATCCGGACATGGCTAGAGTGTTTTCTGGGGACGGAAGAGATTGAAGCTTCGGCGCTGGAGCTCGAGGGCAGATGGGCTGAGGAAGAAGAAGGCGTGGGGTGAAAAGGTGGATTCTTATCTCCTTATAAAGGCAGTGAATATAGAGCGTTCCCCCACGAGCCTTAAAACTCGCCTATTCCCAAGGGGTCGTGCGAATGGCACGGTTGGATTACCCAAACCCGTATTGATGAGAATCCCGTGATAAGAGGACACGATCTCTGTTTTGACAAGATATGTCACCGGAGGCCGCGTCTCGAAACACAAAACGGGAGATTGAAAAGCGATTGGAAATAGTAAAGAGGCCAGACGTAACGCCTCGCCAGCAAAAACTATCAGTGAAGACATATCATGTTTTTTGATTAAGTATTATGCCCTTGTGGCAATGGGGTTGTGACCATTAAGCAGATTCGGACATAGTTCTTGTTGATCAATTGCTTTAAAGTATTTAGAGGAGGAACCCGCCTTGCAATGCCGAAGACAATCTGCACGCTGGGCACATCGTCATTGAAGCCTGGTTCGGAGGCTACTAAGGGAGTCCTGGATTAGGGGGTCCTCGGGCGTCCGGGCTATGTGACATGGGCCGACTAATGGGTCGCGAAGATACAAGATAGAAGGCTTTCCCCCGTGTCCGGATGGGACTCTCCTTTGCGTGGATGGCAAGCTTGGCGTTCAAATATGAAGATTCCTTTCTCTCTAAACCAACTCTGTACAACCCTAGGCCCCCTCCAGTGTCTATATAAACCAGAGCATTTAGTACGTAGAGGCAATCATAATCATACAGGCTAGACATCTAGGGTCTAGCCATTACGATCTCGAGGTAGATCAACTCTTGTAACCCCTATACTCAAGAGGCAAGTCAATCAAGCAGGAAGTAGGGTATTACCTCCATTAAGAGGGCCCGAACCTGGGTAAACATTGTGTCCCCTGCCTCATGTTACCTTCGATCCTTAGACGCACAGTTCGGGACCCCCTACCCGAGATCTGCCGGTTTTGACACCAACAACGATGCTTCGATGGAGATCAAGGTGTCAAGCCGGTGACCATGGTGATCATGACGGTGCTTTGGAGATGGAGATCAAAGGCACAAGATGATGGTGGCCATATCATATCACTTATTTGATTGCATGTGATGTTTATCTTTTTATGCATCTTATTTTGCTTAGTAGAACTTGATGAGGTAATTGTACCTGCTCCCTTATTGGAAAGTAGTTCATCACAGAAATCAGTTCCAATGAATCCTACACCAATTAGTGAGGAAGCTAATGATGATGATCATGAAACTTCTGATCAAGTTACTACTGAACCTCGTAGGTCAACCAGAGTAAGATCCGCACCAGAGTGGTATGGTAATCCTATTCTGGAGGTCATGTTACTTGACCATGACGAACCTATGAACTACGAGGAAGCGATGATGAGCCCAGATTCCGCGAAATGTCTTGAGGCCATGAAATTTGAGATAGGATACATGTATGAGAACAAAGTGTGGACTTTGGTTGACTTGCCCGATGATTGGCAAGTCATAGAGAATAAATGGATCTTGAAGAAGAAGACTGAGGCTAATGGTAATGTTACTGTCTACAAAGCTCAACTTGTTGCGAAAGGTTTTTGACAAGTTCAAGGAGTTGACTACGATGAGACCTTGTCACCCGTAGCGATGCTTAACTCCGTCCGAATCATGTTAGCAATTGCCGCATTTTATGATTATGAAATTTGGCAGATGGATGTCAAAACTGCATTCCTGAATGGAATTCTAGAAGAAGAGTTGTATATGATGCAACCAGAAGGTTTTATTGATCCAAAGGATGCTAACAAAGTGTGCAAGCTCCAACGATCCATTTATGGACTGATGCAATCATCTCGGAGTTGGAATAAACGTTTTGATAGTGTGATCAAAGCATATGGTACTATACAGACTTTTGGAGAAGCCTGTATTTACAAGAAAGTGAGTGGGAGCTCTGTAGCATTTCTAATATTATATGTGGATGACATATTGTTGATTGGAAATGATATAGAATTTCTGGATAGCATAAAAGGATACTTGAATAAGAGTTTTTCAATGAAAGACCTCGGTGAAGCTGCTTATATATTGGGCATCAAGATCTATAGAGATACATCAAGACGCTTAATTGGACTTTCACAAAGCACATACCTTGATAAAGTTTTGAAGAAGTTCAAAATGGATCAAGCAAAGAAAGGGTTCTTACTTGTGTTACAAGGTGTGAAGTTGAGTCAAACTCAATGCCCGACCACTGCAGAAGATAGAGAGAAAATGAAAGTCATTCCCTATGCCTCAACCATAGGTTCTATCATGTATGCAATGCTGTGTACCAGACCTAATGTGTGCCTTGCTATTAGTTTAGCAGGGAGGTACCAAAGTAATCCAGGAGTGGATCACTGGATAGCGGTCAAGAACATCCTAAAATACCTGAAAAGGACTAAGGATATGTTTCTCGTTTATGGAGGTGATAAAGAGCTCGCCGTAAATGGTTACGTCGATGCAAGCTTTCACACTGATCCGGATGATTCTAAGTCACAAACCGGATATGTATTTATATTGAATGGTGGAGCTGTCAGTTGGTGCAGTTCTAAATAGAGCATCGTGGCGGGATCTACGTGTGAAGCGGAGTACATAGCTACTTCGGAAGCAGCAAATGAAGGAGTCTGGATGAAGGAGTTCATATCCGATCTAGGTGTCATACCTTGTGCATCGGGTCCAATGAAAATCCTTTGGGACAATACTCATGCAATTGCCTTGGCAAAGGAATCCAGATTTCACAAGAGAACCAAGCACATCAAGAGACGCTTCAATTCCATCCGCGATCAAGTCAAGGAGGGAGACATAGAGATTTGCAAGATACATACGAATCTGAATATTGCAGACCCATTGACTAAGCCTCTCTCACGAGTAAAACATGGTCAACACCAAGACTCCATGGGTGTTAGAATCATTACTATGTAATCTAGATTATTGACTCTAGTTCAAGTGGGAGACTAAAGCAAATATTCCCTAGAGGCAATAATAAAGTTGTTATTTATATTTCCTTATATCATGATAAATGTTTATTATTCATGCTAGAATTGTATTAACCGAAAACTTAGTACATGTGTGAATACATAGACAAACAAAGTGTCCCTAGTATGCCTCTACTAGACTAGCTCGTTAATCAAAGAAGGTTAAGTTTCCTAGCCATAGACATGTGTTGTCATTTGATAAATGGGATCACATCATTAGAGAATGATGTGATGGACAGGACCCATCCTTTAGCTTAGCACTATGATCGTTTAGTTTATTGTTATTGCTTTCTTCATGACTTATACATGTTCCTATGACTATGAGATTATGCAACTCCCGAATACCGAAGGAACACTTAGTGTGCTATCAAACATCACAACGTAACTGGGTGATTATAAAGATGCTCTAATGCTCTACAGGTGTCTCCGATGGTGTTTGTTGAGTTGGCGTAGATCGAGATTAGGATTTGTCACTCCGATTGTCGGAGAGGTATCTCTGGGCCCTCTCGGTAATGCACATCACTATAAGCCTTGCAAGTAATGTGACTAATGAGTTAGTTGCAGGATGATGCATTATGGAACGAGTAAAGAGACTTGCTGGTAACGAGATTGAACTAGGTATGATGATACCGACGATCGAATCTCGGGCAAGTAACATACCGATGACAAAAGGAACTACGTATGTTGTGCGGTTTGACCAATAAAGATCTTTGTAGAATATGTAGAAGACAATATGAGCATCCTTGTTCCTCTATTGGTTATTGACCGGAGAGGTGTCTCGGTCATGTCTACATAGTTCTCGAACCCATAGGGTCGCACGCTTAACGTTCGATGACGATTTGTATTATGAGTTATGTGATTTGATGTACCGAAGGTTGTTCGGAGTCTCGGATGAGATCACGGACATGACGAGGAGTCTCGAAATGGTTGAGACATAAATATTGATATATTGGACCATGTTATTCGGACACCGGAAGCGTTCCGGATAGTTTCGAATAAAACCGGAGTGCCGGAGGGGTTACCGGAACCCCTCGGGGAAGTAATGGGCCTTAGTGGGCCTTAGGGGAGAGAGAGAGGGCAGCAAACAGGAGGTGCCCCCCCCCACAAGGGGAGTGTGAATAGGACTAGGGGAGGGGGGCGCGTCCCCTCTTTCCCTCTCCCTCTCCCTCTCCTTCCTTCTTCCCCCTTCCACCAAGTGAAATCCTACTAGGACTTGGAGTCCTAGCAGGACTCCTCTCCTTGGGGCACGCCTGTAGGGGCCAGCCGGCCTCCTCCCTCCCTCCTTTATATACGGGGGAGGGGGAACTCCATAAACACACAAGTTCATCTTTAGCCGTGTGCGGTGCCCCCCTCCACAGTTTTACACCCCAGTCATATCGTCGTAGTGCTTAGGCGAAGCCTTGTGCCGGTAACTTCGTCATCACCGTCACCACGCCGTCGTGCTGACGGAACTCTCCCTCGGCCTCGGCTGGATCAAGAGTTCAAGGGACGTCACCGAGCTAAACGTGTGCAGATCGTGGAGGTGCCATGCGTTTGGTACTTGATCGGTTGGATCGCAAAGATGTTCGACTACATCAACCACGTTACTAAATGCTTCCGCTTTCGGTCTACGAGGGTACGTGGACACACTCTCCCCGCTCGTTGCTATGCTTCTCCTAGATAGATCTTGCGTGATCGTAGGAATTTTTTTGAAATAATATGTTCCCCAACATGACCTGCCCGGTTGGTAGCTGCCTCTAGCAAGGCATGCTAACCACCAAGTAGACAATGAAACCGGTTGCCGAACATGTACAACATGTCACACTTATGTTCCCTTTGCCACACGATATGTGTTGTCAGGCTCAAGGCGAGTCTATCATCCTTGCACCATTTTTATCGTGGTTGGATCACACGAGGGGACCAGAGTATATCTCTTCTGATCGAAGGGGCAAATCCCATCTTGCTCGACCATGTCTCGCAGCATGGGTCTAGACAAAGCATGAAACCTACCTTTATAACTACCCAGTCATGGAGTAGTGTTTGGTCGACCCTAAGCAGGCCTATCACAATCCCGAGTACATGTGCCAACTCAGTTCTTAGGTCATAGAACATATGTTGTACTAGAAACTCGCTGATGACCTATCATTGCGTCTCATAGTCGGGCATGTCCGACTCGGACCTTATCTCGACTCGAATCCGACTAGATCCTTCCGAGTACATATTATATGGCTAGCATCCAATGCTCCATGGCTGGTGAGAGAGAGTGAGGGAGTCCTGGATTAAGGGGTCCTCGGGCTGCCATCTCTTTGCTTATGGGCCGGATTGATGGGCCGCTATGGAGCCAAGCTAGGGCGTGGACCCGTGATCGGATAGAAGATCTTTGGAGTCGCAGTGTGCCCTCCGAGTCAAGATTCAGTGTGATCTTTCCCTTATTGTAACCGACCATGTGTAACCCTAACCCTACTGGTGTCTATATAAACCAGAGGGCTTTAGTCTTCAGGGTTAGAGCAACATCCAATATCCCCTCAACCTAGGGTTTAGCTCACCTGATCTCGAGGTAGATCGACTCTATAATCATACCAAACACATCAATACAATCAAGCAGGGCATAGGGTTTTACCTCCTAGAGAGGGCCCAAACCTGGGTAAACACCGTGTTCTTCGTCCTTTGTTCCCCATAGATCCTAGACCCACAGCTCGGGACCCCCTACCCGAGATCTGCCGGTTTGGACACCTACATTGGTGCTTTCATTGAGAGTTCAGCTGTTGGGTCGCTGAAGGATCGATGGCTTGTATGATCATCGGAGATGGCGTCGATTCTGGGGGCCTCTTTGTCCCTAGCAAGCTCTTCGCGTTCGGTGGCATCGTGTTGCATGCTAACCCAACTGGTCATCTAGACCAAATCAACAATTTCGCCCCCGAGCACCGAATTAGATTCGGCAACCTGGAGTACATCACGGATGCTCGAGGTGATATGGCTTTGCCGGATTTGCAGCCTCGCCCGGTACCTCCATGGTCCTGAAGGGCCTGCTCCAGAGTCTTCTCTCGATCTGATCTATGTATCGGCCTCAACCACTCAGCCGGCCTCGATCTTGGACATCTTTGCCCTATCCGGGGACCAGGAATCCCCTTCGGCCACACCAACGATGCCCGCCGAAGACACCAAGAGTCACTCTCGGCCGAACCCTCTCCCCATGTCACAGATCTAGCCCCGAGCCCTAGTGACGGGTCAATGTTCGGAAATCAGGAATCATCCCCTTGCCAACTTGGCCTCGAGCCCCAACATGGAGGAAGCATCTGATGACCAGGTTTCATCCTCGGTCTCTCCTGCCTATGCGGCCACGAATTCGTCCCCGAGCCTTGAGGTTGATTCAGCCCTCAGAGACCAGGGTTCAGTCCGGACCTGGATCACCCCTCTCCCCATCACATCGGAGACCGGTCCTGGACGGCCGCCACACGCCAGCTTGGCAAGCCTCGCTTTGTTAAACGAGGTGCTTGACCAAATTTGGATGATGGCCATTTGAGAGGACTCGCCCTCGGCCAGCGTTCAGCATACCCTCGAGGTGAATTACAGGGAATTTTACGACCCACCCACCACCCACCTAGTGGCCACAGTCGAGGACTTAACCAACATGTTGGACTACACCTCAGAAAACGCCGATTCCATGGACGAAGATAGTGGGGCCACGGCCAACACCGACGCCGCTCCCCCGTCACCGGCCACTGGACAACCACGTCCACTTATGATGTTTACATGGTGAACACTCCAAAAGACGACGACGGCACCCCCAGAAAGGATGGCGTCAAGCCCAGCAACGAGCCGCCAAAACGCCACAGACAACACCGCTGCTCCAAGGCACATCGAAGCCACGTGAGCAACACGGATACCGGAGAGAACGACACTCCAGTCCATGCGAACAACCTCGGTGACCACGGTGCCTACGAACAAGCACAAGACGACCACAAAGAGCATGAGGACCCGCTCAATCTCAAAGACCTCAATGACTCCGAAGACAGTAACTACCTTCCCCTCTCCAAATAGGAGTTCATTTTGGGTGATGAAGATTTCATCGTCCCCGAGGACCCGCTGGATCAAGAGTGGTTCAAACTGCAGCTGATTGCCACTGCCCATAGCCTGAAACATCAGCAAAAGATAAATGCCGAACAGGATACCCTCAACGACAAATGGACAAAAGTCCTAGCCGCCAAAGAGGAGTACGTCCACGAGCGGCAGACTAAAAGCTACCCGATGCGAAGACTAGTGCCGCAATTCTACGATGAGGCCATAGAGAAAGCACCTCCAAGGCACACCTAGGCTAAATAGCTGGACCGCCCCCCTCGAGGACGGGACAAGACAGCTGATAAAGCCGAACAGCCTCTCGCTCCACCTCGCTGTCAAGGCAAGGAGCCACTATGGCCAGTTTCTGAGTATGACCTATGACGCGACCTGGACGCTCGGGAAGGTCTGACGAGGCCCTTTATGGACCCAAAGATAATTCTCCCATTAGACGGGGCCGATACCAAGCCTGGCTAGACCGAAAATGATAGAGCTCGGGAACAGCAACGAGTCTGGATGACAAACGGTCTCCGTCGTGATGTAGCCCAAGTCAGGGGCGCCGCTCACCCTCTGTGTTTCACAGATAGGGTGGTGCAGCACCAATTCCCGAAAGGCTTTAAGCCTGTAAATATCGAGCCATACTATGGGACAACAGATCCGACCGTATGGATTGAAGACTTTCTGCTGCACATTCATATGGCACGAGGAGACGACCTCCACGCCATCAAATACCTACCATTAAAGCTCAGAGTTCTAGCCAGACACTGGCTAAATAGCCTCCCCGAAGACTCCATAGGATATTCGGGGGAGCTTGAGGATGCCTTCTGAGCTAACTTTCAGGGCAATTTTGTCCGGGCCCCCGGATGCCAATGACCTGAGTCACGTAATCCAGCAGCCCGGAGAGTCAGCACGGCAATTTTGGAACCAGTTTTTGACCAGGAAAAACTAGATTGTCGATTGTCCGGATGTTGAAGCTATACCGCCTGCAGGCATAGTATTCGAGATGAATGGCTAACATGACAGCTCGGCCAGGACAAACCGAAGACGATGTCTGCACTCACCTCCTTGATGACCTACTTCTGCACCGGAGAGGATAGTTGGCTGGCTCGTAGAAGCACCAACCCAGAAGCCCCCGGCACCTCTGAAGTCCGGGATGGGAGAGGAAAGCCACGGCACAACAAGAACAAGCGTCGCCATAAGAACGTTGAGGTCGAAGAGCCGACAGTAAATGTCGGATTCCGCAATCCCAAGTCTGGATCACGAAAAAAGCATTCAAAAGGCAACCAGGATGGACCAACCAAGTTAGATGCAATCTTGGACAGGCCCTGCCAGATCCATGGCACCCCAGATAAGCCCGCCAACCACACCAACCGTTGCTGTTGGGTAATAAAGCAAGCCGGCAAGCTCATAGCTGAGGACTCTGGCAAAAGCCATTGGAGCGAGGACGATGAGGAGCCCCGCAGGCAAAACAGTGAGGGCCAAAAACCCTTCCCTACATTGGTCAAGACTGTGAATATGATCTACGCCACCCATATACCAAGAAAGGAGAGGAAGCGCGTGTTGTGAGATGTTTACGCCATCGAGCCCGTAGCGCCAAAATTTAACCCATGGTCGGCTTTCCCTATCACCTTCGACCGCAGGGACCACCCGACCAGTATCCGTCATGGAGGATCAGCGGCCCTGGAACTCGACCCCATTGTCGATGGGTACCACCTCACAAGAGTCCTCATGGACGGAGACAGTAGCCTCAATCTGATCTATGCAGACACAGTGAGGAAAATGGGGATCGATCCGTCAAGGATCAAACCCAGTAACATCACCTTTAAGGGGGTTATTCTGAGCGTAGAAGCCCACTGCTCAAGGATGGTGACTCTATAAGTGGTATTCGGCTCGCCGAACAACTTCCGCAGCGAAGACTTGATCTTTGATATCACCCTTTCCGCATCGGCTACCATGCCCTCCTCAGCCAAACGGCGTTTGCTAAATTCAACATCGTCCCACACTATGCATGCCTCAAGCTGAAGATGTCTGGCCCTTCGGGCATCATAACGATCAACAGCAACATGGTGCGCTCACTCCAGGCCGAGGAACACACCACGGCCCTGGCAGCCGAAGACCCAGCCAGCGCCAACGGGCCTCAATACTAGCCCGCCGTAAAGGCCATAGATACAAGTAAATGGGCTCGAACCCGGTCCTCGTCAAGGGAGCCCGCCTGCGCTCGTCACAAATACGGACACGTGCCCCACGGCACGCCCTTCCTAGTCGCGCTCTATGTGCCTCGTCAGCCCAACTTCACGCTCAAAATACCATGGGCGGCCGTGGGGGCCTATATCAAACAAACAACAACATATGTTCGTTTCAACCGAACTATGAGATTACCACGTCCCCGGATAGCAACGGGCACAACTCCAGATTCACCCAGCATCAAGCTGTGACAACACGGCTACCTCTCAAGGTTCCTATTCAAGGCCCCCCTCTACCTACCAGAAGCAAAGGCGCAGACATGCAGCAGGGCATAGTTGAGGCTTCGACCCACGCATAAAGGCCCTGTGTAAACCATTCCTCTGTAAATTTTCATTTTTTACTCATAATAAACCCCTCAGCAATTTGAATTGTACGGATAGACGTTCTGAGCTTACGGAAAACAAAAACACCTTTTACGGTGTTCGGGCACTTGTATTGTCTAGCCCTTCTTTTTCCTTTATCCGCTCTTCGAACAACTTGGCATGCGCACATTGTGTAACAAATACAAACCGGTTAATTGACCAAGGGCTTGATCTCTTCATCAGCTCTACGTACTAAGTCCGGCACCACTTTCCACTGTGTGTCCGACATCTTGGATATTGCACTATATGCATTAGTTCTTAACTATGTCTTGGGTCAATAGTTGGGTTGCCCAGCTCCTGTGTTTGCCTTCTTATGTTCCACACGTTCGGCTAAGAAGGTAAAGGGAGAACCTCTGTGATTGTACTTCTGGCTAGCCCAGTTAAGCACCTCAGGGGAGAAAGCCAAAAACTGACAGTCATAGTAGGAGTGAACTAGTCGGTGATCCGATGACAAGAGTTAAACTCAAAAATTGCTGGTGTTTTCTCCATGTCATACGCAGGGTTCGTCCTAGTACAAACCATGTGATTGCAAAGGCATGCCTCGACTTCCCCATACATCACAAAGCATTGGGGGCTAGTCATTAGCTCCCGCAGTCAAGCTCCTATGGCTAAGTGAAAGTAATAAAGCCGCATAGTCCGATTGCCTAGTCTCTCTCATGCACTACCACCTTTGGGCACCGAGACATCGGCTAAGAGTAACAGTGCGGAGACGAAACACCCCTCGTATTATTCACTTGGGGACTGAAGCCAATGATTGGCAACTTTCAAAATAACAAACGTCCGCACAGGAGTCAAAATAAAATCACCATAGTATAAAACATACAAATGGGCTGCATTATAAAGTAAAAGGTCCAGTTGACAACTTAATACAATCAATCAATGATTACATCTTTGGAACACTAGCCCTCTATCGCCCGAGCACCATCCATAACATGTGGGAAGTACTGTTCGGGGCGGCGATGCTCTTTTCCAGCTGGCGGGGGACCAGTGGCCATATCCATTGGCTTGATCTTAGGCCAATGAACCATGGTCTTTGCAAAGGCCAGCCTCACTCCCTCGAGGCATGCAGAGCGCTTCACTACGTCAATCCGGGGCGACGAGTGCTCCGTCGCATCCGCCACACTCATCGGAAGCTCTGCGAAAACATCTATGGAGCGCTAGACTCACGCCAGCAAAGCGAACTTGTTGCCACTAAATACACTCTACAGTAAGTACGGCTTACCATATGCATCTATCTCCCAGAGTTCTTTCTCCACCTTGGATAGCTCGGAGGATTGTTTTTTTTTCTTATGCTCAAGGTCCTCACATTTCGTGACGGCAGCCTGGAGCTCATGTTGCACTTCGGCCACTCGAGCCTCGTGTTTCTCGCCGGTGGTCTCCGCTGTCTCGAGTTCGGTCACCGCCTTTTCGACAGCCGCCTTCTTCTCGGCCGCCTTGGCCTTCTTCAATTCGGCCTTGAGGCCCTCGACCTCCGCGGCAGAAGCTGCAACCACCGGACACTATGTGCTCTACATACAATCTGGAACATAATTATCTGGCGGTATTCACTATGCCTTTCAAATAGGGGCTTACCTTGAGCCTCATCAAGCCGTTTGTTGACAAGGTCAAGCTCTACATCAGAGCGTTTGAGCTTCCGATCCATCTCCTCCAGCGCCGCGGCATTAGCAGTCGCCTCCAAGGACGATGCTTGCAATATCAAATCAATCACGACGCTTCAACCTACTTCCCTACTGATATATTGACCGCCTGTAAGGTTTGCGTGGAAAGAGCATTACTTGACTCACCTCGAAGCCTATTAAAAGGCCTTGGACAACATCATTCAGTCTGGTGTTGATGGACCGAACACTCTGTAGAACCGCACCCATAAGGGCGCAGTGTTCAACGATGATGACGGAGCTGTTCACCAACTCCTCCAACGTGTCTGGCCAGCCTCCCACCGCCCGATTGTTGGTGTTCGGCGTGGGCGGCGGGACCTCGGCTCCCCCTTCATTGGAAGGTGGGATTGGCACCACTGAGGGCCTTGGGGGCTCTAGTGCAGCTGGTTGGGAGGGCCCGAATGGTCCCAACTTCCCTCCCGTGTTTGCCGAAAGGGAGGTTTCTTCCTGGTCTTCGGTGACCGAGGCATCAGCCTCGGCCATGATCTTGTCGCTGCTCTTGTTGGGGAACGTTGCAGAAAACAAAAATTTTCCTACGGTTTCACCAAGATCCATCTATGAGTTCATCTAGCAACGAGTCATGGGAGAGAGATTGCATCTAAATACCACTTTGTAGATCGCGAGCGGAAGCGTTCAACGAACGGGGATGAGGTAGTCGTACACGACATGATCCAAATCACCGGAGATCCTAGCACCGAAAGGACGGCACCTCCGCGTTCAACACACGTACAGTCATCGTAACGTCTCCTTCTTCTTGATCCAGCAAGGCAAAGGAGAGGTTGGGGAAGAAGGCTCCAGCAGCAGCACGACGGCGTGGTGATGGTGGAGCTGCAGTACTCCGACAGGGCTTCGCCGAGCTCTACGGAGGAGGAGGAGGTGTTGGAGAGGGAGAGGGAGGCGCCAGGAGTAGGGGTGCGCAGCCCTCCCCTCACCCCTCTATTTATAGGGGAAGGGGAAAGGGGGGGCCGGTCCCTCTAGATGGGATCTAGAGGGGGGGCGGCGGCCAGGGAGGGGGGACTTGCCCCCCAAGCAAGGGGGGCGCCCCCTTTAGGGTTCCCCCCCCCCAACCCTAGGCGCATGGGCCCTTGGGGGGAGGCGCACCAGCCCACTTTGGGATGGTTCCCTTCCTCATACAGCCCATGGGGCCCTCCGGGAGAGGTGGCCCCTCCCGGTGGACCCCCAGAACCCCTTCGGTGGCCCCGGTACAATACCGATATGCCCCCGAAACTTCCCGGTGTCCGTATGACGACTTCCCATATATAAATCTTTACCTCCGGACCATTCCGAAACTCCTCGTGACGTCCGGGATCTCATCCGGGACTCCGAACAACATTCGGTTCACTGCATATACATATCTTCACAACCCTAGCGTCACCGAACCTTAAGTGTGTAGACCCTACGGGTTCGGGAGACATGCAGACATGACCGAGACGGCTCTCGGGCAATAACCAACAGCGGGATCTGGATACCCATGTTGGCTCCCACATGCTCCACGATGATCTCATCAGATGAACCACGATGTCGAGGATTCAATTAATCCCGTATACGATTCCCTTTGTCAATTGGTATTTTACTTGCCCGAGATTCGATCGTCGGCATCCCAATACCTCGTTCAATCTCGTTACCGGCAAGTCACTTTTCTCGTACCGTAATGCATGATCCCGTGATCAAACACTTTGATCACATTGAGCTCATTATGATGATGCATTACCGAGAGGGCCCGGTGATACCTCTCCGTCAAGCGGAGTGACAAATCCCAGTCTCGATCCGTGTCAACCCAACAGACACTTTCAGAGATACCCGTAGTATACCTTTATAGTCACCCAGTTACGTTGTGACGTTTGGCACACCCAAAGCACTCCTACGGTATCCGGGAGTTACACGATCTCATGGTCTAAGGAAAGAATACTTGACATTGGAAAACTCTAGCAAATGAACTATGCGATCTTATGCTATGTTTAGGATTGGGTCTTGTCCATCACATCATTCTCCTAATGATGTGATCTCGTTATCAATGACATCCAATGTCCATAGTCAGGAAACCATGACTATCTGTCGATCAACGAGCTAGTCAACTAGAGGCTCACTAGGGACATATTGTTGTCTGTTATTCACACATGTATTACGATTTCCGGATAACACAATTATAGCACGAATAAAGACAATTATCATGAACAAGGAAATATAATAATAATGCTTTTTATTATTGCCTCTAGGGCATATTTCCAACAGTCTCCCACTTGCACTAGAGTCAATAATCTAGTTACATTGTGATGAATCAAACACCCATAGAGTTCTGGTGCTGATCATGTTTTGCCTTAGGGAGAGGTTTAGTCAACGGATATGCGACATTCAGATCCATGTGCACTTTACAAATTTCTATGTCTCCATCTTGAACATTTTCACGAATGGAGTTGAAGCGACGCTTGATGTGTCTGGTCTTCTTGTGAAACCTGGGCTCCTTTGCAAGTGCAATAGCTCCAGTGTTGTCACGGAAGAGTTTGATTGGCCCCGACGCATTGGGTATGACTCCGAGGTCGGTGATGAACTCCTTCACCCAAATTGCTTCATGTGCTGCCTCCGAGGCTGCCATGTACTCCGCTTCACATGTAGATCCCGCCACGACGCTCTGCTTGCAACTGCACCAGCTTACTGCCCCACCATTCAAAATATACACGTATCCGGTTTGTGACTTAGAGTCATCCAGATCTGTGTCGAAGCAAGCGTCGACATAACCCTTTACGACGAGCTCTTCGTCACCTCCATAAACGAGAAACATTTCCTTAGTCCTTTTCAGGTACTTCAGGATATTCTTGACCGCTGTCCAGTGTTCCTTGCCGGGATTACTTTGGTACCTTCCTACCAAACTTACGGCAAGGTTTACATCAGGTCTGGTACACAGCATGGCATACATAATAGAACCTATGGATGAGGCATAGGGGATGACACTCATCTCTTCTATATCTTCTGCCGTGGTCGGACATTGAGCTGAGCTCAATTTCACACCTTGTAACACAGGTAAGAACCCTTTCTTAGATTGATCCATATTGAACTTCTTCAATATTTTATCAAGGTATGTGCTTTGCGAAAGACCTATGAGGCGTCTCGATCTATCTCTATAGATCTTGATGCCTAATATATAAGCAGCTTCTCCAAGGTCCTTCATTGAAAAACTCTTATTCAAGTAGGCCTTCATGCTGTCCAAGAGTTCTATATCATTTCCCATCAAAAGTATGTCGTCTACATATAATATGAGAAATGCTACAGTGCTCCCACTCACTTTCTTGTAAACACAGGCTTCTCCATAAGTCTGTGTAAACCCAAACGCTTTGATCATCTCATCAAAGCGAATGTTCCAACTCCGAGATGCTTGCACCAACCCATAAATCGAGCGTTGGAGCTTGCACACCTTGTCAGCATTCTTAGGATCGACAAAACCTTCCGGCTGCATCATATACAATTCTTCCTTAAGGAAACCATTAAGGAATGCCGTTTTGACGTCCATTTGCCATATCTCATAATCATAGTATGCGGCAATTGCTAACATGATTCGGACGGACTTCAGCTTCGCTACCGGTGAGAAAGTCTCATCGTAGTCAATTCCTTGAACTTGTCGATAACCCTTAGCGACAAGCCGAGCTTTATAGATGGTCACATTACCATCCGCGTCCGTCTTCTTCTTAAAGATCCATTTATTTTCTATCGCGCGCCGATCATCAGGCAAGTCTGTCAAAGTCCATACTCTGTTTTCATACATGGATCCTATCTCGGATTTCATGGCTTCTAGCCATTTATCGGAATCCGGGCCCGCCATTGCTTCCTCATAGTTCGAAGGTTCACCGTTGTCTAACAACATGATTTCCAAGACAGGGTTGCCGTACCACTCTGGTGCGGAACGTGTCCTTGTGGACCTTCGAATTTTAGTAGGAGCTTGATTAGAAGTATCTTGATCATCATCATTAATTTCCTCTCTAGTCGGTGCAGGCACCTCAGAAACGTTTTCTTGAGTTTCGCCATTTTCCGGTTCAAGAGGTAACACTTCATCAAGTTCTACTTTCCTCCCACTTACTTCTTTCGAGAGAAACTCTTTCTCTAGAAAGGATCCATTCTTGGCAACAAAGATCTTGCCTTCGGATCTGAGGTAGAAGGTATACCCAACAGTTTCTTTAGGGTATCGTATGAAGACGCATTTTTCCGACTTGGGTTCGAGCTTTTCAGGTTGAAGTTTCTTGACATAAGCATCGCATCCCCAAACTTTTAGAAACGACAGCTTAGGTTTCTTCCCAAACCATAATTCATACGGTGTCGTCTCAACGGATTTTGACGGAGACCTATTTAAAGTGAATGCGGCAGTCTCTAAAGCATAGCCCCAAAAAGATAGCGGTAAATCGGTAAGAGACATCATAGATCGCACCATATCTAATAGAGTGCGATTACGACGTTCGGACACACCATTACGCTGAGGTGTTCCAGGCGGCGTGAGTTGTGAAACTATTCCACATTTTCTTAAGTGCGTGCCAAATTCATGACTCAAGTATTCTCCTCCACGATCTGATCGTAGAAACTTGATCTTTCTATCACGTTGATTTTCAACCTCACTCTGAAATTCCTTGAACTTTTCAAAGGTCTCAGACTTGTGTTTCATTAAGTAGATATACCCATATCTACTCAAGTCATCAGTGAGGGTGAGAACATAACGATAGCCACCGCGAGCCTCAACACTCATTGGACCGCACACATCGGTATGTATGATTTCCAATAAGTTGGTTGCTCGCTCCATTGTTCCTGAGAACGGAGTCTTGGTCATTTTACCCATGAGGCATGGTTCGCACGTGTCAAATGATTCATAATCAAGAGACTCTTAAAGTCCATCTGCATGGAGCTTCTTCATGCGTTTGATACCTATGTGACCAAGGCGGCAGTGCCACAAATATGTGGGACTATTGTTATCAACTTTAACTCTTTTGGTATTCACACTATGAATATGTGTATCATCACGTACGAGATTCATTAAGAATAAACCATTAACCATCGGAGCATGACCATAAAACATATATCTCATATAAATAGAACAACCATTATTCACGGATTTAAATGAGTAGCCATCTCGAATTAGACGAGATCCAGACACAATGTTCATGCTCAAACTTGGCACTAAATAACAATTATTGAGGTTTAAAACTAATCCCGTAGGTAAATGTAGAGGCAGCGTGCCGACGGCGATCACATCGACCTTGGAACCATTCCCGACGCGCATCGTCACCTCGTCCTTCGCCAGTCTCCGTTTATTCCGCAGCTCCTGTTTTGAGTTACAAATGTGAGCAACTGCACCGGTATCAAATACCCAAGAGCTACTACGAGTACTGGTAAGGTACACATCAATTACATGTATATCACATATACCTTTTGTTTTGCCGGCCTTCTTGTCCGCTAAGTATTTGGGGCAGTTCCGCTTCCAGTGACCACTTCCCTTGCAATAAAAACACTCAGTCTCGGGCTTGGGTCCATTCTTTGGCTTCTTCCCGGCAACTTGCTTACCGGGCGCGGCAACTTCCTTGCCGTCCTTCTTGAAGTTCTTTTTACCCTTGCCCTTCTTGAACTTAGTGGTTTTATTCACCATCAACACTTGATGCTCCTTCTTGATTTCTACCTCTGCTGATTTCAGCATAGCATATACCTCAGGAATGGTCTTTACCATCCCCTGCATATTGTAGTTCATCACAAAGCTCTTGTATCTAGGTGGAAGCGACTGGAGGATTCTGTCAATGACCGCTTCGTCCGGGAGATTAACTTCCAGTTGAGTCAAGCGGTTGTGCAACCCAGACATTTTGAGTATGTGTTCACTGACAGAGCTATTTTCCTCCATCTTACAGCTAAAGAATTTGTCGGAGACTTCATATCTCTCGACCCGGGCATGAGCTTCGAAAACCATTTTCAGCTCTTCGAACATCTCATATGCTCCATGTCTCTCAAAACGCTTTTGGAGCCCCGGCTCTAAGCTGTAAAGCATGCCGCACTGAACGAGGGAGTAATCATCGCAGCGTGACTGCCAAGCGTTCATAACGTCTTGTTCTGCAGGGAGAATAGGTGCGTCACCCAGCGGTGCTCGTAGGACATAATCTTTCTTGGTAGCTATGAGGATGATCCTCAGGTTCCGGACCCAGTCCGTATAGTTGCTGCCATCGTCTTTCAGCTTGGTTTTCTCTAGGAACGCGTTGAAGTTGAGGACTACGTTGGCCATTTGATCTACAAGACATATTGTAAATATTTTTAGACTAAGTTCATGATAATAAAGTTCATTTAATCAAATTATTTAATGAACTCCCACTTAGATAGACATCCCTCTTCTAGTCATCTAAGTATTACATGATCCGAGTCAACTAGGCCGTGTCTGATCATCACGTGAGACGGACTAGTCAACATCGGTGAACATCTTCATGTTGATCGTATCTTCTATACGACTCATGCTCGACCTTTCGGTCTTCTGTGTTCCGAGGCCATGTCTGTACATGCTAGGCTCGTCAAGTCAACCTAAGTGTTTGCATGTGTAAATCTGTCTTACACCCGTTGTATGTGAACGTTAGAATCTATCACACCCGATCATCACGTGGTGCTTCGAAACAACGAACTGTCGCAACGGTGCACAGTTAGGGGGAACACTTTCTTGAAATTATTATGAGGGATCATCTTATTTACTACCGTCGTTCTAAGTAAACAAGATGCAAAACATGATAAACATCACATGCAATCAAATAATAAACGTGGCATGATATGGCCAATATCACATAGCTCCTTTGATCTCCATCTTGGGGCTCCATGATCATCTTGTCATCGGCTTGACACCATGATCTCCATCATCATGATCTCCATCATCGTGTCTCCATGAAGTTGCTCGCCAACTATTACTTCTACTACTATGGCTAACGTGTTTAGCAATAAAGTAAAGTAATTTACATGGCGTTTCTCAATGACACGCAGGTCATACAAAAAATAAAGACAACTCCTATGGCTCCTGCCGGTTGTCATACTCATCGACATGCAAGTCGTGATTCCTATTGCAATAGCATGAACATCTCATACATCACATATAGATCATTCATCATTCATCACAACTTTGGCCATATCATATCACAAAGCACTTGCTACAAAAACAAGTTAGACGTCCTCTAATTGTTGTTGCAAGTTTTACGTGGCTGAATTAGGGTTCTAGTAAGAACGTTTTCTTACCTACGTGAAAGCCACAACGTGATTTGTCAACTTCTATTTACCCTTCATAAGGACCCTTTTCATCGAATCCGCTCCAACTAAAGTGGGAGAGACAGACACCCGCCAGCCACCTTATGCAACTAGTGCATGTTAGTCGGTGGAACCGGTCTCACGTAAGAGTACGTGTAAGGTTGGTCCGGGCCGCTTCATCCCACAATACCGCTGAAGCAAGATAAGACTAGTAGCGGCAAGAAAGTTGACAAATCTACGCCCACAACAAATTGTGTTCTACTCGCGCAATAGAGAACTACGCATAGACCTAGCTCATGATGCCACTGTTGGGGAACGTTGCAGAAAACAAAAAATTTCCTACGGTTTCACCAAGATCCATCTATGAGTTCATCTAGCAACGAGTCATGGGAGAGAGATTGCATCTACATACCACTTTGTAGATCGCGAGCGGAAGCGTTCAACGAACGGGGATGAGGTAGTCGTACACGACGTGATCCAAATCACCGGAGATCCTAGCACCGAAAGGACGGCACCTCTGCGTTCAACACACGTACGGTCATCGTAACGTCTCCTTCTTCTTGATCCAGCAAGGCAAAGGAGAGGTTGGGGAAGAAGGCTCCAGCAGCAGCACGACGGCGTGGTGATGGTGGAGCTGCAGTACTCCGACAGGGCTTCGCCGAGCTCTACGGAGGAGGAGGAGGTGTTGGAGAGGGAGAGGGAGGCGCCAGGAGTAGGGGTGCGCAGCCCTCCCCTCACCCCTCTATTTATAGGGGAAGGGGAAAGGGGGGGCCGGTCCCTCTAGATGGGATCTAGAGGGGGGGCGGCGGCCAGGGAGGGGGGACTTGCCCCCCAAGCAAGGGGGGCGCCCCCTTTAGGGTTCCCCCCCAACCCTAGGCGCATGGGCCCTTGGGGGAGGCGCACCAGCCCACTTTGGGCTGGTTCCCTTCCTCATACAGCCCATGGGGCCCTCCGGGAGAGGTGGCCCCTCCTGGTGGACCCCCAGAACCCCTTCGGTGGCCCCGGTACAATACCGATATGCCCCCGAAACTTCCCGGTGTCCGTATGACGACTTCCCATATATAAATCTTTACCTCCGGACCATTCCGAAACTCCTCGTGACGTCCGGGATCTCATCCGGGACTCCGAACAACATTCGGTTCACTGCATATACATATCTTCACAACCCTAGCGTCACCGAACCTTAAGTGTGTAGACCCTACGGGTTCGGGAGACATGCAGACATGACCGAGACGGCTCTCGGGCAATAACCAACAGCGGGATCTGGATACCCATGTTGGCTCCCACATGCTCCACGATGATCTCATCGGATGAACCACAATGTCGAGGATTCAATTAATCCCGTATACGATTCCCTTTGTCAATCGGTATTTTACTTGCCCGAGATTCGATCGTCGGCATCCCAATACCTCGTTCAATCTCGTTACCGGCAAGTCACTTTTCTCGTACCGTAATGCATGATCCCGTGATCAAACACTTTGATCACATTGAGCTCATTATGATGATGCATTACCGAGAGGGCCCGGTGATACCTCTCCGTCAAGCGGAGTGACAAATCTCAGTCTCGATCCGTGTCAACCCAACAGACACTTTCAGAGATACCCGTAGTATACCTTTATAGTCACCCAGTTACGTTGTGACGTTTGGCACACCCAAAGCACTCCTACGGTATCCGGGAGTTACACGATCTCATGGTCTAAGGAAAGAATACTTGACATTGGAAAACTCTAGCAAACGAACTATGCGATCTTATGCTATGTTTAGGATTGGGTCTTGTCCATCACATCATTCTCCTAATGATGTGATCTCGTTATCAATGACATCCAATGTCCATAGTCAGGAAACCATGACTATCTGTCGATCAACGAGCTAGTCAACTAGAGGCTCACTAGGGACATATTGTTGTCTGTTATTCACACATGTATTACGATTTCCGGATAACACAATTATAGCACGAATAAAGACAATTATCATGAACAAGGAAATATAATAATAATGCTTTTTATTATTGCCTCTAGGGCATATTTCCAACAGCTCTCCCCCGCGTTTGGATGGGGAGGGGTCCTTTGGGACAACACCTCTCCGTGCTCTTTAGGGACCAGGGGAGGCGTCGAGCGGGATGCGGATCCGTTGTCCGCCAACTCGGCGGGTGGAGAAATCCCCTTCGAGGTTGACTCGATAAGGTGGCCGCATGATAGGTTGTGATATCACACAGTCTGTCTCTATCAATGAGGGACTAAAATGAGGTAAGCAAGAAATGTTGAAATTCATACCTTATGGTGGGGGCCTTGACCCTGAGGACCTCTTCAGATGCCACAGACTCCTCATCAGAGTCCGAACTGTCGGGTAGAACCACCTTGGGCCAGCACTGCCTCTTCAGGGCCCGAGGAGGTTGCTCCTCCTTGACGTCTTCGGACGCCGCCCTCTTCTTGCAGTGGGAGGAGGCACTTTCCTCCTCGTCTTGGGCAGACGGGGCCGCGGCAAACCCTCCCTTGGTGTCCGGGCGACCTCTTGAGCGGAGGCCTTTCCTGGTCTCCGGCAGGTCTTTATTCTTCTTTCCCTTCTTCTCTGGTGCCTCGTAAGATGCCATGATCAGCACCTCCTCTAGTTCAGTTGATCAAGGCCCTTCGAGCAGTGGAGCGAGACTGGTGATCTTCTTGGCCTTCTCAAGCTAGCCCTACAGAGGCAATAAAAAGAAACTTTGACCAAACTTTGTGCAGTATGAGCATCCGAATACAAAGTAGGCAAAAGATTAATTACCTTCTTCGTGGGATTTGCGGTGTCGAGACCTATGTCTTCTTTCTCGGCTGGCCACTCCTCCTGGGGCTTGAACAACAGCTTCCACACCTTGTCGTGGGTGGTGCCAAAGAAGTACTGCACGATGACCGGGTCCCTGGACTTGTAAGAACACATCGGAGTGGCCTTCTGCTGGCGAGGAAGGAGACAGCGACTGAGCATTATCTGGACCACATTGGTCAGCTTGGCGCTGGTCTCCATCATGTTGGAAACGAGTTTCTGCAGCATCTTCACCTCGTCGGTGGACCCTCGGTTAAGACTTTTCTTGGTCCATGAGGTCAATCTTACTAGGGGTCCGGGTCTGAACTCGGGAGCTGCCGCCTAGGTCGCATCCCGCGGTTCTGTTATATAGAACCATTCCTTCTGCAACACCTTCACGGTGTCGATGAATGTGCCCTTTGGCCATTGAACTTGGGTGATCTTGTTGATCATCACTCCCCCCATAGTCCGCCTGGGCGTCGCTGACCACCTTCGGCTTGACGTTGAAAACCTTCAACCACAGGCCGAAATGCGGTTGGACTAGCAGAAGGGCCTCGCAAACGATGATGAAGGCCGAGTGTGGAGGAGGGAGTTGGGGGCTAGATCATGGAAGTCCAGCCCATAAAAGAACATCAACCCCTGAACGAAGGGGTGTAACGGAATCATAGCCCCCAGATGAAGTGGGGGAGGAAAACCACCGTCTCGCCTGGCTTGGGCGTGGGAACAACCTGGCCCTCCTCAGGGGTCCGGTGAGGGATGTCAGCCGATAGGTAGTTGGCTCGCTTCAGCTCCTCAATGTCGCTGTTGGTGACAATGGAGGCCTCCCACTTGCCGTTGGCACCAGATTCGGCCATGGCCGATCCTAAGGGGAAGCTGTGAAGGGATTCTCCGCAGAAGAGTAAGGCAGGGCACTGGAGCACTGAGATTGGAAAAGTGACAACGAGAGGTGGAAGAAGGCGTAGGCTGGTAACTGTAGTTGTTCCCCTTTTATGGGCCGCGGAGAAGCCAAGGGTTCCTTTTTCCCCGCCACGGGCCTCTCCACTTCCCGATATACTCGCGACGTTATGCAAGGGTGGGATGATCGAAATCATTGATCATATCCCCTAAAAAGCGGGGCACGATCTCTGCCTTGATGAGACACGCCAATGGAGGTGCGGCTCGATCTGTGCATCAAGGATTTCCAGCCGTTTGGTGTTATGACCGGACGTGACCCTTCGCTGAAAAGTTGTCAAATAAGGGAACTTTTCACACTGGAATGCTTTGGCTTTCAGGGCTAAGTAAAGCCAATGCTCCGGACTCCAAATACTACTCAACTCCAAGCACGCATGGGATTGGATGGAGAACTCGCCTCGCAAGCCGAAGACTGCGGGGGAATGCGGATGCCAATCACAGGCCCTGGCACTCGAGGCTAGTTCGGGGTCTACTGAGGGAGTCCTGGATTAAGGGGTCCTCGGGCTGCCAGCTCCTTGCTTATGGGTTAGATTGATGGGCTGCTATGGAGCCAAGCTAGGGCGTGGACCCGTGACCGGATAGAAGATCTTCAGAGCCGTGGTGTGCCCTCCAAGTCAAGATTCAGTGTGATCTTTCGCTTATTGTAACCAACCGTGTGTAACCCTAACCCTACTTGTCGTGGATTTGTCACGGCAGATGTCCTAGCGAAAGGACTTAGTCGTGGAGCCATCGCAACGGGTTAACTTGAAGGGGTTAAAACGGACGCAAGGGCACAGTGTTATACTAGTTCGGCCCCTTCGATGAAGGTAAAAGCCTACGTCTAGTTGTGATGGGATTGATGTGTTTCGAGGGCTAGGGAGCGATAAGCTTCGCCTAAACCTCGAATTGTGGTTGTCTGTCCTTAAACCGTCGTCGGGTCGTCCCCTTATATACACGGGTGACGCCCGTCGGTCTACAAAATCCCAACCTCCGGTTCATAAACGTGCCCGGGTTGGTCTCTCTATTCCTAACTTACAATGCAAGTTTACCTCAGGCCGGTTTACGGCCATAAACCTTTAAACCGATTATAGGCCTTGGGCCCTTCTATTTCTCCTTGGGCTTTAACATCTTGGGTCCATTGACGGAGCTAACCCGGGCCCTGTAGGCCGGTTTACCCCAAATAGCAATATCCCCAACATTAGGCCCCAGATTGATTTGAACAGGTTCATGTCAATCCTTAATAAGAATTTCTGTCTTCAAATGTCTTCCAGTAACGGTTAAACCGCCGTTCCGTCGTCTCCTCTTGCTGCTGTAAACTGATATGATGTCAGCACAAAGTTACCGTTTCTTTTTACTGAATCCGCAATAATTAAGGCGACAGCTGGGCTCCCGAAATCACCGGCTCCCGGATTTGCGCGCCTGGCACGCGCGCCACGCCTTATAAATAGGACTAGAAAGCCATCTTCCTTTCCTCCCTTTCGTCCCCTTCTTCTTCGTCTTCCTCGCGACTCAGACTCCGGAGCTCCGCCGCCGCCGTCAACTACTGCATCAACTCAGGCCGCTGCATCAACCTGACCGGACCAGAGTACCGCGGCGACCCTCCGCATCCATTTGGATCCCGGTAAGGCTCCTGTTCTTCTTGCTTTAGATCTGTTCTAGGGTTCGTCACCCCTATCCTGCCACTGTTCATTGTTCATCTCCATAGCAAGTTTTTGTGAACATATTATGATACTTATATTGTGATTTGTAGTCACTCTCAGTATTCGCCATAAATCTGTACTCATCTCCTTAGATCTCACTCATTTCCCTGCTTGTCGAACTTGTGCTGTTCTGCTGCGAGCCAAACCTCATATTTTCACTTCTTTTTTTGCCCTAGCTGTAGATCCATTGTTTTGAAAGAATCCGTATGGGATCTGTTTCTGCTTTCATATACATAACTGTTAGATCTGGTCGGTTTAACTTTTAGCAGAACGAACAACCCAAACTATATATCCATTAGTCCCCTTGATGAACCGCCAGATGATATCATTCTAGATAACTCCGGTCTTATATAAGAGCATCTTCGGTTCACAATCACACCTGTTCTCAAACCAGAATACCTTCGTCTTGTAGATTTCCTCATGGAAAAACAGATATACGAATGCAACTGGGTTCCCTCTCGCATCACCGAGACCCAATTAAACAACTTAGTTCTGACTGGCGCCTTGAGTAGCAAAAATGCCATCCATTGGAGGGTTCCAGGGAATGAATGTCCTCCTACCCCATAGGAAGGAGAAGTTGTTGTGTTTGCGGATCACCTGGCCCGGGGCTTTAATCCACCCGGTTCAAAATTTTACCGGGACGTCCTGGCTAATTTTAAGTTGCGCCCACAAGATGTTGGTCCAAACTCAGTCACGAATATCTGCCATTTTCAAGTGCTTTGTGAGGTGTACTTCTAGGAGGAACCTACTGTAGAGTTGTTCCGAGACTGTTTTCATTTGAACCGACGTACTGAATTCACCGATGGCCCTAATATGGAACTGGGTGGTATGGCGATTCAAAAGAGGAAAGAAGTGACTTATCCTCACACCAAGCTGCATAGTCATCTGCAAGAATGGAATCACACTTGGTTCTATTGCAAGGATACTTCCCCTGCTGAAGAAAATCCTCTGCCTGGCTTCCGTCCAGAGAGACTTAGCAATACACACCCCTTCCCCCCAAGGCTAACCGCCAAAGAGAGGAGTAAGTATGCCCCTCAACTGTCCAAGCTCAGAGCCTTCATGGCTAACGGTTTAACTGGAGTGGATCTTGCCCGTTGCTGGATTTCATGGAGTATCCTGCCCCTTAGTATCCGCTCCGGTTTAATGTGCAAATACACGGGCCGGGTTAATGATCCTTTGAGGCACTGCAACATTCAGCTGACGGAAGACGAAGTTACTGAAGCTGTGAAAAAGATGCTGAATGAACCGGAATATGTTTGCGCCCGAACCGGCCTGCTTCCCTTTTGTGCTACAAATAAACCACCTGCTGTAAGCATCTCACCTCTGTTTGTTATAGAATTTATGATCTCCTTATATGTATACTGTTAACTCCAATCCTTTCTGAAACAGGGAGATGATCCGTTTTGGAGCAAGAAGCTTCAAGAGCCAACAGAAAAGGTAACCCGACCCAAAACAAGGGTGAAGAAGCCTGCTCAGAAGAAAAGGAACACCGCTTCCTCTACCCCGGAATTAGATGAGGATGATGTGGGTAATCCGGACCTTGAGGTAGACCTCGATTCAGTTGGCTTACTTTTTATACGCCTTATTGATGATGATATTTGTCAGGACGACGCTGAAGCGAGTAATGCTGAAGGCCCAGAGGTAACTATTATTTCTTCTGATACGGTTCCTTTGCCTTTGAAAAAACCTCGCCAAGCAAACCGGAAAGTTAAATTTTCTCATCCTCTTGCTTACTTGGATCCCAAATTTCTTGTGAAGACCCAGCAACATGACGCTCGTCGCACCACCCGGCATAGTGGCCAGGTAGTTACCTCCGCCGGTTTACCGAACAGCCCGGTTTGGAAACACCGCTCAGAGGTCTCCGATTTATGCGCTAGCTTTCCTCCTAAAGCAGGTTTAATTCGTCAGCCTCTTAATCCATCTGACTCCGATTATCAGGTCACTTCCCATTCATCTTCTGGTGAGTCTTCAGCCACTCAACTGCCACCGCTAAAGACAGTTATTGGGTAAGTTGGACCGATCACAACATATTTCCATATGGGTTTCTTAATCCGTCTTACACCGTTCTTCAATCTTTGGGTTTCTCTCAGGGCTAAACCTAGACCGAGCAAGAAGGCTCGTCTGGATAATCCGGTCGAAAGAACTGCCGCTCCTGAACCGGAGAAAACTCCTGGTGCTGATGCTCTAGTTCGTGAAGACATTCAGAATTATCCACCTCCACAAGATGACGCCTATGCTGAAGAAAGGCCTACCAATCCTGCCAGCCATACCGATCAGCCTGCCAGTCCTGTTCGGGTTGAGGAATCCATCCACCCTTCTGGAACTGTTGATAAACCGACAGTGCCAATGCAGAGCAGCGATTCCAAAGATGATGATGTTGTGATTACCGGCATTGGTCGCTCTAAACCGGGGAACTCTGCTACCTTAGCCAAGCATACTGCTAAGGAAGAAATCTCGGCCATAAAGGGCAAATGGGACGTTGATTCCTCAACGTATGCCGCTTTAAGCGCCCAAGATCTTTATTCTGGGTATCTGAACCGACTGTATACCAGTCGCGATTATGAAGCTGGCATGATCAGGATGATGAAAGAAAAACTTGAGGTAACTCTTGTGCTTTATTCTATTGCAACTTAGCTTCTCAATTTCTTCCAACCCGAGATGGTAAACCGAATCATGCTGCCTTGACAACCAAGGTCCGGTTTGATAAAACAGGGCTTCAACATAGGTCGTAACCAGAAAACATCATCAAATAACCATTAGCCCCCAAGTGCCAAGTTTAAATACTTGTATTAACCTTGGGACTTTTGTAATGTAAAACATGCGTTAAGATCAAGTATGCATTAGCCCCCAAGTATCGAGCACATAACTTGCTTGTGTGGTTGATACTTCCAACCCGTGCAATATTTTCTGAACACTGCTGATGACCTGCTGTAGGCGGATCTGAAGACCAAAGAGAAACAAGTCTCGGACCTTCAGGAAATCCTAAAAACCCAGCAGGCTGAAACTACAAAAGCGAAGGAAGAATTGACCAATGCCTTAAACGTCATGGAACAGCTGAAAGAAAACCGCAAAAAGGAACAAGCTGATTGGGCTACTGAAAAGGCTCTTTTGATTAAAAGGGCTGAAAATGCCGAAGCTGCTCTCAAACCGGTGGTTGATGAATTATCCACCGTAAAGCGACAAATACACTCCATGACCTCTGCCGTCTTTGGTAAATTTCTTTTGATGCCCTTCCTCCAATTTGCACTTTGTCTGCTATATCCTATGTCCGGTTTGTAATCCATTTTTGAAACACTGCAGGCACACGTATTGGACACTTGGGTTCTGATGTGCGGATGAAACTCAAAGCTGCTTATACTTTGATTGAACAGTTGTATACCGGAGCACAGAGAGTTATCACCACTGCATCGCATAACAACCCCGCACCGTCTCTGATTCAAGACACGTTAAAAAGGTTATCCATGCTTCCTGCCCGGATTGAGGAGTTAAAAAGATCAGCTGCTCGAACCGGAGCCATCACTGCCTTGATCCGGGCCAAAGCGTGGGTACCAGACTTTGATCCCGTCGAAGCGGCACAAGGATATCCCAGCTTGAAAGAAGACGGTTCAGATTTCGGCGAAAATGACTTGAGGGCGATAAACCGGGCGGTGCGCCCCCTAGCTTGTCAATTGGCTGAAGAAGCAGATCTGACACATTATCAGGCCCAATATGATAACCAGAACAAGCGAGTAGCTGCCCCGATCCCTGAAGCGGAAAACCTTATTCCTCCAATCCGTAAGCATACCTACGCCCCTGACATTGAACCGTCTTTGCTGATTCATGAAGAAGCTGTCTTTCAAGCGTTAATGGGAATCGACTGGACCACTGCTGATTTCCAGCCAATGGGTAGCCATGAGAAGGCTGAAGCGGCGCAAGATGATCCACAACCTTCGAACCGAGGCGGCGAACAGGCGTGATCAAAGCTCCGGTTCACCTTAATTGGTGACGTTAATCCGTCAAAAAACAATATATTCAGGCACTACGCTGCCTTGTAATAAGATAGTTAATACCTCTGCCTTTGAATGCGCCTTTGTACACGGGTACTGATGCCCTTGCCATGACTTTTTCCAACTTGTGCTTCCTGTCTTTACTGGGTACAAAGGACGGTCTTTCAACCATACGAACCATGCTGCGCCTTTGCCAAACCGGGCAACTTGCCGCCGGGTTAAAAAAATGGACCAGGCTGTGTCAGCTGAATCGGTTTAAAAGTATTTGTCGTTCCAAAGAACAAAAACACCACGAGAAGGAAGATAACAAAAAACCAAATACGAGAGGAAACGCAATAGTAAAACGCATGCAAATGGTGGTTGCTATGAACCGTTCAGAAGGCATTACCATCGTCAAGACAAAAAAAACCAAGCCCCCAAGGGGTGTAGCTACGGTTTAAGTCGACTAGGTTCCTAACTGAATCGTGGCAAATATGCCGGTCAAATGGCATTGCATTGGTTCGGATTCGACCAAGCCCCCAAGTGACTCAGTGGCCTAGGGCTGATCAAGTGGCATTGCATTGGTTCGGACACGACCAAGCCCCCAAATGACTTATTGGCTGTTTAAAGGCCGATCAGAAGGCATTACCATCATCAAGACATGACCGAGCTCCCATAAGGTGTAACTACGGTTCAAGTCGATTAGGTCCCCAACTGACTTAGTGGCAAATGTGCCAGCCAGAAGGCATTACCGTCGTCAAGACATGACCAAGCTCCCCGGAGGTGTAGCTACGGTTCAGGTCGACTAGGTCCCCAACTGACTTTGTTGATCTTCTGTGAAGCGACCTCAAGGGGTAAACCGGAGGTTGCCCTAAAGCGAATCAACTCCGTGTAACCGCGCATGATGCGAAGAAAAACAGAGACCCCGCTTTACTCGAGGCTCCGGTTAATTATATTGATCATAATATATACATGGTCATGATATGTACATAAGCAGAGCCCAGGGCTCATGTATAGTAAGGTCGAAGATGAGCTATGTTCCACGGCCTGCTGGTCTCCTCCTCTGATGTGCGTGAATCTTTGCGCTCTCGAATATCAATCAGGTAGTATGACCCATTATTCAGATTCTTGCTGACCACAAAAGGTCCTTCCCAAGGCGGGGATAATTTATGCATATCAGACTGATCCTGGATGAGCCGGAGCACCAAATCCCCCTCCTGAAAGGTTCTGGTTCTAACCCGACGGCTGTGGTAACGGCGAAGATCTTGCTGGTAAATCGCTGAACGGGCAGCTGCTAAGTCACGTTCTTCCTCCAACAAATCAAGAGCGTTCTGCCGTGCCTGCTCGTTGTCCGCTTCAACATAAGCTGCCACACGAGGTGAATCATGTCGTATATCACTTGGGAGAACCGCCTCTGCTCCATAGACCATAAAAAACGGCGTAAACCCCGTGGATCTGTTAGGCGTGGTGTTGATGCTCCATAATACAGACGGTAGCTCCTCAACCCAACAACCCGGCGTCCTCTGCAAAGGGACCAAAAGTCGGGGTTTGATACCTCTCAAGATCTCTTGATTCGCTCGTTCTGCTTGACCATTAGATTGTGGGTGAGCTACAGAAGAAACATCAAGCCGTATATGCTCACGTGCGCAGAACTCTTTCATGGCACCTTTGGATAGATTGGTACCATTATCCGTGATGATGCTGTGTGGAAAACCAAACCGGAAGATCACCTTCTTTATAAACCGAACCGCCGTGGCCGCATCACATTTACTGACAGGTTCTGCCTCCACCCACTTTGTAAATTTGTCAACCGCCACCAATAGGTGGGTCTTCTTATCTTTGGAACGTTTAAAAGGCCCAACCATATCGAGCCCCCAAGTCGCAAACGGCCAAGTAATTGGAATCATCCTCAATTCTTGAGCCGGTATGTGCGCTCGTCTAGAAAATTTCTGGCAACCATCACATAGCCTGACCAGGTCTTCTGCATCAGCATGAGCAGTTAACCAGTAGAAACCGTGGCGGAACGCTTTAGCCACCAATGATTTTGAACCGGCGTGGTGGCCGCAATCCCCTTCATGTATTTCACGTAATATTTCGCACCCCTCCTCAGGGGATACGCACCGTTGCAGCGCTCCTGACACGCTGCGATGATGTAGCTCCCCTTTGAGAATGGTCATAGACTTGGACCGCCGTACTATCTGCCGAGCCAAGATTTCGTCGTCTGGCAACTCACCTCGGTTCATATATGCCAGATAAGGAAGCGTCCAATCCGGGATGACGTGAAGAGCCGCCACTGACTGAGCCTCCGGATCAGGAATAGCCAACTCCAATTCTCCGGGGAGCTGTATCGATGGGTGATACAATACATCCAAGAAAACATTGGGTGGGACCGGTTTACGCTGAGAGCCCAAGCGGCTTAAAGCGTCCGCTGCCTCATTCTTTCTGCGGTCCACATGGTCCACTTGATAGCCTTTGAAATGCCCTGCCACCATATCTACTTCATGACGGTATGCAGCCATGAGCGGGTCCTTAGAATCCCAGGTGCCAGATACTTGCTGAGCCACTAGGTCCGAATCACCAAAGCACCTAACTCGGCTCAGATTCATCTCTTTAGCCATCCGAAGACCATGAAGCAAAGCTTCATACTCAGCCGCATTGTTTGTACAGGGGAACATTAAACGGAGGACATAACAAAACTTGTCTCCTCGTGGGGAAGTTAAAACGACTCCAGCCCCCGAGCCTTCCAATTGTCTGGATCCGTCAAAATGAATAGTCCAATATCTGTTATCTGGCTTCTCCTCAGGTGCTTGTAACTCTGTCCAATCGTTTATGAAGTCGACAAGTGCTTGTGACTTTATGGCCGTCCGGGGTACGTATCTTAAACCGTGCGGCCCAAGCTCGATGGCCCACTTGGCAATCCGACCGGTCGCCTCCCGGTTCTGTATGATGTCACCCAAAGGAGCGGAACTGACCACCGTGATGGGGTGCCCTTGAAAATATTGCTTCAGCTTCCGGCTTGCCATAAAAACACCATATACCAGCTTCTGCCAATGCGGATACCTTTGCTTGGACTCGATAAGCACTTCGCTGATATAGTAAACCGGACGCTGAACCGGATGCTCCTTCCCAGCCTCCTTGCGTTCTACCACAATCGCCACGCTGACCGCTCTGGCGTTTGCAGCAACGTATAACAGGAGTGGCTCTTTATCAACGGGGGCTGCCAACACTGGCGGATTGACTAACTGTCGCTTCAAGTCCTCAAACGCTTTATCAGCCTCCGGACTCCAGACAAATTGATCTGTCTTCTTGAGCATTTGATACAAGGGGATCGCCTTTTCACCGAGGCGGCTGATAAACCGACTTAACGCAGCAAGCCGCCCGGCCACGCGCTGGACATCATTGACGCATTTCGGTTTGGCTAGGGAGGTGATGGCTGTGATCTTTTCCGGATTGGCCTCAATTCCTCTATGGGACACTAATAATCCCAACAATTTGCCTGCAGGTACACCAAAAACACATTTAGCTGGGTTGAGCATCATTTGGTACACCCTCAAGTTATCGAAGGTTTCCTTCAAATCGTCAACTAGGGTCTCCTTCTTTCGTGACTTGACCACAATGTCATCCACATAGGCATGTACATTACGACCAATCTGTTCATGGAGGCAATTTTGCACACACCGCTGGTAAGTAGCCTGCGCACTCTTGAGCCCGAAGGGCATAGAAACATAGCAGAAGGCTCCAAAGGGAGTAATGAACGTTGTCTTCTCCTGGTCCTTAACTGCCATCTTGATCTGATGATAACCCGAATAGGCATCCAAAAAACTCAAACGCTCGCAACCTGCCGTAGCATCAATGATTTGATCAATACGGGGGAGAGCAAAAGGATCTGCTGGACAGGCTTTATTCAAATCTGTGTAATCCACACACATGCGCCAGGTGCCGTTTTTCTTAAGAACCAGCACCGGATTAGCAAGCCACTCGGGATGAAAAACCTCAATAATAAAACCAGCTGCCAGGAGCCTGGCTATTTCCTCACCAATCGCTTTACGTCTTTCTTCGTTAAACCAGCGTAGGAACTGTTTTACCGGTTTATACTTAGGATCCATATTAAGAGTGTGCTCAGCGAGTCGCCTCGGTACACCAGGCATGTCGGACGGCTTCCATGCAAAGATGTCCCGATTCTCACGGATGAACTCGATGAGCGCGCTTTCCTATTTTGGATCCAAGTTTGCACTGATGCTGAACTGCTTGGACGAATCGCCAGGTACGAAGTCAACAAGCTTAGTTTCAGCAGCTGATTTGAACTTCAAGGCCGGATCGTGGTCCGTAGTTGGCTTCTTTAATGAAGTCATGTCCTCCGGATCAACATTGTCTTTGTATTGCTTTAGCTCCTCCGTAGCACAAACCGATTCTGCATAAGTCGCATCTCCTTCCTCGCATTCCAAAGCGATTCGACGGCTCCCATGAACCGTTATAGTGCCCTTGTAACCCGGCATCTTGAGTTGCAGATATACATAGCAGGGCCGTGCCATAAATTTTGCATAGGCCGGTCGTCCGAACAAAGCGTGGTATGGACTTTGGATTTTAACCACTTCAAACGTCAGCGTCTCTGACCTGGAATCATGACTATCGACGAAGACCACTTCAAGGGCTATCTTACCAACAGGGTACGCAGACTTGCCAGGCACCACCCCGTGGAACACCGTATTGGTCGGTTTGAGATCCTTATCCACCAGTCTCATGCGACGGAAGGTCTCATAATACAAGATGTTAATGCTGCTCCCTCCGTCCATGAGTACCTTGGTGAGCTTGTAACCTCCCACCTGAGGCGCCACCACCAATGCTAACTGACCCGGATTATAAACCCTGGGAGGATGATCTTCTCGGCTCCATATGATTGGTTGTTCCGACCAGCGCAGATAGTGAGGCGTGGCCGGTTCAACAGCACTAACTGCCCGCCTCTGAAGCTTTCTATCCCGTTTATCCAAGCTTGTAGTAAAAACATGATATTGTCCACCACTCAACTGTTTCGGGTTGCTCTGATAACCTGATTGCTGTTGTTGCTGCTGGCTGTAACCACTTTGATTACCTTGATTATTTTGGCTGTTCTGTCCGCCCGGATTACCATGGAACCCTGGACCGGAATTTCCGCCGCCGTACCCTGATCCGGAACCTGAACCGCCGCCAGAGCCGTGATCATTTTGGAAAATGTTTGAGCTTTTGAATTCCTTCATGATGTAACAATCCTTCCAAAGATGGGTTGCTGGCTCCTCTTTTGTTCCGTGCTTCGGACAGGGCTGGTTTAAGAAAAAGTTCAAACGCTCCGGATTAGGACCGGGATTTCCGCGAAAACCTGGCTGTTTCCCCTTACGTCGCTGGCCCTTATTCTGTGCACTGGTGTTGGCCACAAAATCCACGCTCCCATCCGGTTTACGCTTACCTCCGCCTCCATTGCCTGTTGGTTGATGCTGCTGGCCTTTGGTATTGCTATTCTTCCTTCCCTTCCCTGCTTTGTCGTCACCAGAATCAAGATCCTTGGTACTGTCAGAATCCGCATACTTCACTAAAGCGGTCATGAGCGTTCCCATATCCGTGCAATCACGCTTCATCCGGCCTAACTTTAGCTTCAAAGGGCCAAACCGACAGTTGCCTTCCAACAGCACCACGGCGGTGTCTGCGTTGATGCGATCTGACGAGTGCAAAACTTCCGATACCCGGCGTACCCAATGGGTAGTTGACTCCCCTTCTTGCTGAACGCAAGCTGCTAGGTCAACTATCGACATTGGCTGTTTGCACGTGTCCTTGAAATTCTTGATAAACCGGGCTCGCAACTGGGCCCACGAACTAATGGAATTAGGCGGTAGGCTCTTTAGCCAAGTCCGGGCCGTCCCTTCTAACATCATGGTAAAATACTTCGCACACGCCGTGTCATCCACATCCAGCATCTCCATAGCCATCTCATAGCTCTCCACCCATGTCTCCGGAGGCTGATCCGCCGTGTAGTTTAGTACCTTGCGGGGGCCTTTGAAGTCCTTAGGCAGGCGTACGTTGCGCAAAGCGGGAACGAGGCACGGTACTCCCAAAGAACTAGAAACCACCTCCGGTTCAATCGTAGCATTTGGGAAGATAGGTGTAAGCTGACGAGCCTGATGCTGCGCCGCTAATCCGTCCTCCTGCGCACGGGCGCGATCCACCATCTCCTGAGCATTGTCGACGCCAGCCGGATTGTTGCCGCGGAGCGCTTCACTCCTGGCATTACTTGAAACAGCCGGCTCCTCCATGCGCCTACTATAGCTCCTGCTGGGGCGAGGGGTGGAGTGAATCCGATCACGGCTTTGCGAATATGCTTCTTGTTGGGCCAAAGTGGTCCTAAGGAGCTCCTTGACTCGGCGTGTCTCTACATCCTGCGGTGAATCGCCTTCGATCGGAATGGCTTCCAACCGAGCTGCCGCTGCAACGAGGTTATCCATCGGGTTGGAATAATGGCCCGATGGTGTAGGCACGGCCTGTGGTGTACCAGTGTTGTGACGAGGCAGGTTTATTATACGGTGCTGAACCGGGGCGCCAACTGTTGCTTCCGCACGGTTTACCCCCGGCGGATTATTGGCCCCCGCCCCAGGGGTGTTAAAGAGATTTCTGGCATCGAGGGCTGCGGGCAATCGAGATCGGAATTTCCTCTTCAGGACTTCCTGAGACGCATTCTGGTCCATCATGAGCCTGTAAGCCTGTGCATCTAAAGCGGCACGCTCTGCCGTCATCCTGGCCTCTTCTGCTGCCAGCCCCGCTTTAGCTTGAGTGATCTGTTCTCTCACTTTGGCAATCTCGGCATTGTGAACCTCCTGATCCACCGGGTTGGCTTCTGCCATGAGCGCTGCCAGTGCGTCAAACAGATCTGACAATACTTGGGCTGGTGAGTCCGCAGGGCCCCCTGCCCGCGCAGCTGTTGCCGCTGCCGATCCGGAGATCACTGCTGCCGCAGTTGATGAATGTGGCGCCGCCTGTGTTCCAGCCATGAAGATCCCAACTCGATTGGGCAGACCAGAGGGGTCCAGAATACTGTCGCCATCGGAGCTGCCCCCAATCCGATCATCTTGCAGCTGGTATAGAGACTCGGTTTCCCCGGTTGACGTTTCATCGCTGGAGTAGATGGCGGTTTCGCCACCGGATTCGGATCCTTCCTCGTAGCTTCCTCCGTGGATGACTCCCACGAAGGCGCGCTTCCTGGTCGGTTTAACCAGGGTCGATCTCGTGCACTGAGCTGTCTCGACGAGGTCGGTGCAGACGCCCAGCTCGGGGCCCGGTTCACCGATCTTGCCGATGAAAACATGGATGCCGCCGAAAGGGACCCGGTACCCGTACTCGATCGAGCCGGCGTCGGGGCCCCAGCCTGTGCTGTCGATGTAGAGTTTTCCGCGACGACTTTTGGTCATCCGGCCCACAGCGTAGCCCTCGAGTCCTTCAAAGCGGCCCTCCAAGAACTTGAAACCATCTCGCGATAGCCCTACGGTGGGCGCCAACTGTCGTGGATTTGTCACGGCAGATGTCCTAGCGAAAGGACTTAGTCGTGGAGCCATCGCAACGGGTTAACTTGAAGGGGTTAAAACGGACGCAAGGACACAGTGTTATACTAGTTCGGCCCCTTCGATGAAGGTAAAAACCTACGTCTAGTTGTGATGGGATTGATGTGTTTCGAGGGCTAGGGAGCGATAAGCTTCGCCTAAACCTCGAATTGTGGTTGTCTGTCCTTAAACCGTCGTCGGGTCGTCCCCTTATATACACGGGTGACGCCCGTCGGTCTACAAAATCCCAACCTCCGGTTCATAAACGTGCCCGGGTTGGTCTCTCTATTCCTAACTTACAATGCAAGTTTACCTCAGGCCGGTTTACGGCCATAAACCTTTAAACCGATTATAGGCCTTGGGCCCTTCTATTTCTCCTTGGGCTTTAACATCTTGGGTCCATTGACGGAGCTAACCCGGGCCCTGTAGGCCGGTTTACCCCAAATAGCAATATCCCCAACACTACTGGTGTCTATATAGACCGGAGGGCTTTAGTCTTCAGGGTTAGGGCAACATCCAATATCCCCTCCACCTAGGGTTTAGCTCACCTGATCTCGAGGTAGATCGACTCTGTAATCATACCAAACACATCAATACAATAAACCAGGACATAGGGTTTTACCTCCTAGAGAGGGCCCGATCCTGGGTAAACACCGTGTTCTTCGTCCTTTGTTCCCCATAGATCCTAGACCCACAGCTCGGGACCCCCTACCCGAGATCTGCCGGTTAGGACACCGACACCGATCCATCCCATGTGTCATATGCCAGTCTAGTCGGTTGCGCGTCCACACATCCCTTTCGACTAGGGACATTTTATGAAAGTCATCATACAATGCATAGTCACACAAACAAGTCACGTACTGCTTGTTGATACACATTATTGATAATGTCCAAGGACTATCTTTATTAATAAACACATAGAAAATATTATCAGACATGATTGCCTCTAGGGCATATCTCCAACAATCTCATGGGTCATCTTAACATTAAAGACCCAACTTTGAACACATGAAAAAAACACGGCTTACTTCTAAATCTAAGCACAAGAGTAAAAGCAAAATAAATAATGCTCTAGTTTGAAACAATGGTTACTAACAATCATGCCTAAATAAAAATTACTAATGAACATAAACCTCAGGCACAACTTTGTATATCGGTGTCGTTGCTTTCATTAAGGACATCTCTTCATCACTTCAATATGCTAGTTTAAAATTTCCAATGATTATTGGACCTAAATTTTCAGCCGCGATATGTAAAGAAAAAGGCCATCGAAGAAAAACACCTATAAGAGCCTGTAGAAACTTTGAAGACCACATACACCACAAAAGTCGGCCGAATCCGGTCAGATCCACCGAAAATCTTAACCAATCGGGTCCCAGGAGACCCACCGAAGAGACAGCTCCACACTCCCTCCGTCGGTGAAAATCACACGAACGGAACGGGATAGGGTGAGGAGAACATTACACCTACCTTGGGGCAACGCACGCCACTTCACTACCCCAAATCAAATATGAAGATGCCCACCCAAGTCTGATGTCGAGATCGCCACTGTCTAGAACCATGCACGAACGCGCTCTTCTCCGATGGTCCAGCCAGGTCGGAAAACCGATGAAGATTTTGCGTCGATCCCTCCGGCCACCGCCGGCTTCACCAACACCGCCTTCGTGCACCGACTGAGAAGGTCGCCGCTGGAGCACACATCTCCTTCGCCATCCCACATCAACCCTCCAATGCTTCCACAACAGGCCCCTCGATCCGGACCTCGTTGGCATCGCACGGGCTTTGCCTCGCGAGGTGCCCTACCGTGACAAGAGGGGTAGATGATGGGATGACTGTGGTTCAATGGTCGAACGCCTCGTCGCCTCATAGTGGGAAAACGATTTGACAAACTTTCTTCCATATTCACTAGTGGAAAAACGGTTAGCCACAACTTTCTTGGTGGCACGCCATTTTCCATCAACCCCAGCACTATTTTTTTTCAAATATTGCTGGCGTGGGCCAAATCAGCACGTCAGCTTTACATGCTTAGTGCTGGCGTGGATTTTTTTAGAAACACCACAAATCTGTTGGCCCATATGCACTCAGCGTTTGGAATGCAATCGTGGCGTTGGTTTTCTTTGCACATCATAGTTAATTTGTTAGTGATGGAGTTCATTTTCTATGAACACGAGAAACACTTTTCCATTAATTTGATCAAGTGTGTAAGTATTTGTTAGGAATTTTATTTCTTTACCACCAGTTCTAATTTTGAGTTTTTTATTTTGTTAAGCCTTTTAGTATTTATGAGTCTCTTATTTTGTTAATTTCACATTGTTTTAAATGGAAATATTGATGATTTTAAATTTACATTATTTTAAATGGAAATACTGATAATTTCCAATTTATATTATTTTAAATGGAAATACTGATTATATTAAATTTACATTCTTTTAAATGGAAATATTGATCAATTTAGGACATTTTTAGTCTTTTATCAAAATATGTACTCATCATTATTATTTTTACTGTTTTTTATCAGTTTAGGACTTTTATTTCTTTACTACCAGTTCAAATTTTGAGTCTTTTATCTTGTCAACCCTTTCATTAACCTTAGTCTCTTTTTATTTGGCCTATGATTAGCTATGGCGTTGCCCTTTTATCCAACGCCAGCAGTAACCTATCCAAGTCAACTTAGTAAAATACCTAAGTCACCGCTCTCTCTCATTTCACACCCCACCCGGCCCGGCTGTATACACAACTCCACCCCCTGGACGAAAGTCGCCGCCGCCGCATTGCCGCCCCTCACCGGCACCAAGGTTAGATCCACTACTCCTTAGTTCGCGGACACGTCACACAGCCGGGATCCATTGGGATTTGCTTTGTGTCATGTAGATTCCAAAGTTAGTTGCATGGATTGCTTTGTGTAGAAATTGTAGTGATAATCTGATTGCTAGTGTAGAATTTATTTACTTGCGTGTCTCCCTCCGTTGGCGGATCTGAGCTAGTTTAGTAGAAATTGATATATTTAGTAGAAATGGATAGAATGTGTTATGTGTAGAATTTATTTACTTGTGTGTGTCTCCCTCCGTTGGCGGATCTGGGCAAGTTTAGTAGAAATTGATATATTTAGTAGAAATGGATAGAATGTGTTATGTGTAGAATTTATTTACTTGTGTGTCTCCCTCCGTTGGCGGATCAGAGCTAGTTTAGTAGAAATTGATATATTTAGTGGAAATTGATAGAATGTGTTATGTGTATAATTTATTTACTTGTGTGTCTCCCTCCGTTGGTGGATCAGAGCTAGTTTAATAAAAATTGATATATTTAGTAGAAATGGATAGAATGTGTTATGTTTAGAAATCAGGGCACTTGTTGAGCTTTTCTATGGATTGATCGTCTATAACCAACATATCTAGTTTGCTATGCAATTTGCTATTGTAGGTCACCACATGCTATCTAGTTTAATTAGGTCTATACATTGCAATATTTGAACTACTTTACACTAGTGTCAATATTTAGTGATATGAAATTGCATATTATCTTGATCGTATACACGTTGTGTTTGTAGGTCATGGCCAATTTTGAAGGCAACAACGAGTCAGTGTGCGATGTGGACATGGCCAACAATGAATTCTTAAACACTTATGAGTATGTCATCAAGAGCGTGCAAGGGGCAAATGACGAGCTAAAGGGGGAGATTAAAGAGCTACGCAAGGAGACTGTTCGGCTCGTTCAGGAGACTAATCAGCTTAGGGACAAGAGGGATAAGCTCGTCGAGAATCGGGATAAACTGAAGGAGGAGAGGAGACTCCTCAGGGCTGAGAGGATTGACCTGAAGATGAACATAGATCATTAAAGCAGAGAAGGAGAGGGGGATAGAAAGAAGCTTCGCCAGCTGGGCATACTCCTTGATGAAGATTAGTTTTTGGCAATGACGTCATATTAGTGGTATCGTGTGTCTACGTCAGCAAGGCTGTTTTTGACACGCCATAGCTAGGCTTTTCTTCACTAGTGATTGTTCTGTTGCATGGTTTGATTTGTTCAACCCTCTAAACTAATGGTGATGGATTGAAAGCCTGTATTGTGGGGTAATGCTCCAACCGATGTTGCTTCAACTATCTCTGGATCTCGTCTCAAGGGGCAAGTGGCTATTGTGTTTTTTCAGAACCTGGTATGGTGAGCAATGGTTCAGTAGTGCGAGTTGTCTATCTTTTGTACTAACTTCAGCTTTTCTTAATACTCCCTTTATTTTTATTTACTCCGCATATTAGTTTTGGTCAAAGTCAAGCTTTACAAACTTTGACAAAGTTTATAGACAAAAATATTAACATATACAATAACAAATCAATACCATTAGATTCGTTGTTGAATGTACTTCCACAACATATAGATTTGTTATGCTAAATATTTATATTCTTTTCTATAAATTTGGTTAAACTTTACAAAGTTTGACTTCAGTCGACTCTAATATGCGGAGTAAATAAAAACGAAGGAAGTATATTTTTGCAGGGGCAGTTTTTCTCAACATTAATCAAATCTAAGATGCCTTTGTGTGTCTTCTTTTCAAAAGTAAATAAATAAGGGTTTTCTAAATCATTTGTGATTTTCCATATTATATTGCTTGGGATTTTGCGCCCTTCCCTTTGTTGCCATTTGGTAACAAAGATTGGAGGCATTTCCCCCTCGAGGGAGGGGCACAACATGCACCCCTTCAGAATAAAGGAGCAAAGCCTGGAACAAACTTGTATAAATCACTAAGGCCTTGTTTGGCAGGAGGGGATAATTTGGGATTACAAGGGATTATCCCACCAAACCTCCTGCGACTACGGGCGTGCGAACCGCGAGGGCTACCTCGGCATTTCTAAGATGGGCCGGCCCATTCTATCATTCTCCTTCCAGTTTTCGAAACGTCAACCCATTTGTTGGTTACGCTCGGCTCCAGCCACCACGCCACCCACTTGCGTGTGTAAAGCTAGTTCGTTTTATTCTTTTTATTTCGTTCTTCAGTTCAGTTTATTCCTTTTCTTCTTTACTCATTTTTTTATTGCGCGCTTTTCAAAAAATCATGAACTTTAAAAAAATCTATGATTTTTTTCCTGAATCGTTGAATTTTTTTAAATTCGGTGAACTTTTTTCAGATTCAATGAAAATTTTTAAATTCGATGAACTTTTTCCTAATCCGATGAACTTTTTTTAAATTTGATGAACTTTTTTCAAGATTGGTGAATTTTCCCTTCAAATTTTTGAACTTCTTTCAAAATTGATGAACTGTTTTCAAAACCGATGAACTTTCTAAACTTTTTCGTGAAGTTGTTTTCCAAAATTGGTGAACCTTTTTAAGTTTGTGAACTTTTCTTCAAAGATGATGAACTATTTGTCAAAATCGATGAACTTTTTGTAAGTTTGTGAACTTTTGTCTCAAAAATGATGAACTATTTCTCAAAATCGATGAACTTTTTTGTAAGTTTTTTAACTTTTGTCTCAAAAATGATGAACTATTTCTCAAAATCGATGAACTTTTTTTAAGTTTGTGAACTTTTGTCTCAAAATTGGTGAATGTTTTTAAATTCACGATTTTTATAAAATAAATAGAAGACTAAATGATAAACAAATAGTGCGGTTTATGTACATTTATCGCTCTTCAAAATTGCAAGTGTACTATGGCCGTTGTGGTCAGCTATTCTTTTTGCGTTTTTCCTGGCGATTTTTCTTCAATACGTTTTTCCATCACGGGCCTGCCCAACAAGGCGGTCCAGCAGGTGCCAGCTACCTGTTCGGGCGCTTAAGGCGCCGAACAAGAGCTCCCGGCTACCTCGATGCTCAGAAACCCCGTGGAACAGAGGGGAAACCGAGGGGACTCCAGGGGCTGGCCCGTTCAAGCCCTCCGTACCAAACACCACAATAGGGATTTTGGGGGATTTTTAGCCCAACATGGAATATCCTCTCAAAGCCCCTCAAAACCTTGTCTACCAAACAATGCCTAAATGGGACAGGATATACAGGTCCAAACAGGGTCAAACAAACTATTAGTGTTACATTGTCAAAAAATTCAAGCCACAATCCTCTAAGCGGTCATGCATGATTTATGAAGCTCCTTAACGATTATGTAGGTCCATCAAACACCTTCCAACCGTTGTTTGCAACTTCTTCATAGGTCCATCAGCTTGCTGTCTCTGCTTGACTACTGTCTTTGGCGCTTCTCTTCCGCTTCCTAACCCTCTTTCGCTTTGCCTCGCCATCGGTCTTTGGGCCCTGAAGAAGCAAGTTCTCATCAGTGCTTGTTGCCATGAAATGTCCGTGTAAGCATCAGCAAAAGCGAATATGCAATGACTCTCACTGTCTAAGAGTATATAAGATATAATTGTCACATTATTTCTCATCCGTAGGCAACTACAGCATTGCTTTTACAACATTAATTGCACAGATACTTATAGTGAGTGTGTTCCGAGTATTACATATACCTTACGGATATCAAGTGATAATGCTGTGTAGTGATGATTAATTACCTGATTTTGAGCAGCTGATGGTTGGGGCTTTGGTTTCTTTTTCTTGCAGGAGAGTGGGTTTGGACCCTGCAGCACAACACACATTAACATTTGTTAAAGAAGCAGAGATGCCATCATGATCTCAAAATGTTGATTACGCCCACTAGATCAGAACAATGGGGTATCCAGAAAAACAGAAGCTGTAAATGTTAACCTTTGCTCTGTTTCTTTTAAACTTGCTTTTCTCTGCCACTCCGGGAGCGTTTCCATTGACGGATGTCTTTCCTTCGGATGACGCCTTTAATAGCTTCTTAAATTCTGATTTTTCCATATGTATACGCTTCTCCTCATCCAACTGAGCAAACTGACGTTGCTGCACTGAGGGTTGCTCAATAAACAGGGAGTTCTTCAGACCATATATCACAGGAACACAAGGAACCTACACCCAAGAAAAACATACATGAGCAAACTGAATGCAGAAGTAGCTTCTAAAATGGCTTAATAAATTCAGCTATATCATTTCTGTAAAGTAGGAGTAGATGATATGATACTTGTCAGTTGTATCATGTCCCTGAGCAAATTCCTTCACAAGTAACATTCAGGTGACTAAAATAAGGTAAAAGTAGAATGCTACATCCAAGCAGAACATACATGAGCTCATTGTGCAAAGGCAGTTTTTAAGATGGCATATAAATTCTGCTATCAGTGCTATGTCCTTTTAAGTCGATGCTATTACATTTGTGCCTTGTATTGTGTCCCTGAGCAGATTCTTTCACAAATAAAATCCAAGTGATAAAATGATAAAAGCAGAATGCTAGAGAAAGAATCTTCATACCTCCCGTAGCTTTGCCCGGAGATCAGAATCCTGAGTGGCAACAAAGTAGTGCTCCGGATTCTTATCACCAACAAGTGACAGAATACAGTCAACCGCACTGACCACTTTGTCATGCTCACAGCTGAACACACAAATAAAAGTCCAGAGAACAAACTATCAGCGCCCCCGCCTCGAGCTCGTCATGTCATAAAAGGGTAAAACTATCCTGACTGAATGTAGTAGCAGTATTTCATACAAATCAAACTGATAAAACAAAACCAATGTGATCCAATTTCAGAACATGATTTGCAGTTGGGCATGGAAGCAAACAAACCAGTGCCAAATTACATGATTCAAAGCTGGAAATGAAGTTCCATTGGTTAATTGGTTTCACAGCCTACTTATTCTCAACTTGCATGCAACACCACTGTCCATCTATTTTTCTTTTCTTCATAAGAGTTACGCCCTCCGTTCCACAATGTAGCGCGTATAGATTATTTGAGAAGTCAAAATTTACAAACTTTGACCAAGTTTGTAGAGAAAAACATCTACATCTAGATTACCAAATACTCCCTCCGTCTCAGAATATAAGGTGTATTGGTTTCCGTGCAAGTCAACCATTTGAAAGTTTGACCAAGATTATAGAACAAAATAGAAACATCTGCAATACCTAATAGATAAAATATTAAACTAACTTTCATGATCGATCAAATGATATAGATTTCATACTGTGGATATTGATATATTTTCCTAAAAACTTAATCAACAAAACCTAAAGTCATTTGAAAAAGCCCTTTCGGATGAAAAAGGAAGGTCAAACTTGCACTCGTTTGACTTTTGAAAAAACAAATACACCTTATATAAAGGAACGGAGGAAGTACAAATTATAAGATACTCCAGTAGACATGTTTGCATGTTATATATATTTCGTATCGTAGTATAAATAATTTTATCTATAAACTTGGTCAAAGTTTGACTTTACAGAAAATCTATATGCACTACATTGTGAAACGGAGGGAGCACTTATTTAGTCTATTAGTGAGTGTGTTATGTATTTGCATGAGTGTGCCCAGTGTAAGAGTTGGTTGTTTGAGACATGGATGTAATTGGTTTGGATATTAAGAGAAGAAAAGAACAACATGGTGAGGCCATGCTTGTGCATCATTCATTCCTCGTTGCCATATGTGTGAGTTACGAAGAATCATATTTGTGTTTTCTCTAACTTACAGTAGAGTAGTAGGCGAGAGATAAAGGAATTGTTTTTATGTATGTTGTTTTCTATATATAATTATCCGTGGCAACGACTGAGACCCAACTAGTTCCAGCTAGGTATTCAGATAGCACAAACCCAAATTGTCAAATTGAATCTACGAGGTACTAACCTCTGTTTCAGGAACAGAGGGAGTAACTAATATGACAGAACACAGTGATCCACATTTAAAATTGCATCCACGACTAGTGCATATATGGCCACGGATAGAATGGAAGATATATATTAACAGTGGTAAGGCTGTGAAATAAAGAAAAATGGATAAGAGAATGGAAGAGAAGGAGGGAGAGGGACCTGGCGGTGGCGACGAGTTGGGCAGCGTCGAACGCCTCAGAGTGGGACTTGCCGAGGCGCCTGAGCTCGGCGACGACGCACTTGGAGGTCAAGAGCGGGGGCGCCCTGGACGCAGAGAGGAGCTCGCGGAGGGCGTCGTCGGCCGGGAGGAGTTGGTGGACGAGGAGGTGGTGCACGAACGTGCCATCGATGAGCACCTTGTAGGGCTCGCGGAAGCCGAAGCAGGTGGAGTAGAACTTGACCACCTTGCGGTGCCGCGATCGCCTCTTCACCCTCATCGCGGACTGGCGTACGCGGGCAGGCAGACGGCGTCTGCGGTGAGTCGGCGACGGTGGCTCTCCTAGACGAGCGGCGGCTGCCCTCCAGGACTAGCGGGCGGGCGGACGGGGTCACCGGACCAGCGGGCAGGCGAGGACTCTGTGTCGCCGGACGGGCGGGGTCGCTGGGCTGGCAGACGGCGAGCCGGCGACCCTCCTGGACCTGGACGAGCGGCGGCGGCGCAGCTCCAGGTCCTGCACGAGTGGGCGGCGGCAGACCGGTCTAGGGTTCGTCTCGTTCGGTCTGTCCGGTGCAGCTCGAGTTTGTTTGCGCCTTCGTGGGCTGAGTGCTTAAAGCCCAGATAGAGGGAAAGGCAGTGTGCTGCGCGCTTGCGCCCCCGGTTTTATCTCTTGAACCTTACGTCTAAATCACAAACTGTTTTCAAAATAGATTCCCATATTAATCAGTTTTGACTAAATTTCATGAAAAAATTAAACTGAAAACATTTTGTTTGCAGGGTAAGTAAACTGAAAACATGATAAACAAAAAACGAAAGCCTATTTTTTTTAAATGAGAAATCATTTTTCCCTTTTTTATTATTCCTTTTTTGGTTTTTATGAAAATCTAAACTTTCCTCAAATTCATGAACTTTCTCAAATTTATGAACATTTTTAAAACCTCATGATTCAAAAAAATCACGAAAATTTTCAGATTAGTGAACTTTTTTTAGATGCGTGATTTTTTCAAAAAACAATTGCAAAAAATTTCGAATTCAAAATCATGGAATTTTATATAAATTCATGAGCTTTTTCAAATTCGAAATCATGATTCCAAATCCAGAATTTTTTACAAGTCGTGAACTTATTCAAATGGAGGAACTTCTTTCATCTCCATGAACCTTTTAAAAGTCAATGATCAAAGTTCAATGGGTCTTTTTTTAATGGAATCAATAGCCAAATGGTCAAATGGAAAATTAGCTAAGTTTTCTTCTTTAGCTGGTGGTCGCCACTTGTGGATGGATTTACCTTGTACATCGTGCTTCTAGCAATCAATAAAGAATAAAGTGTGGCTTGCCCCTAAAAAAAGCGAGGCATGCACCAGCGGGCTCTGAGGCTGGTTTTAATGGGGAGTATCATATACTAGTATCATGCATATGATACTAGTGTATGATACTACCTCCCTAATGCATAATATCATATATTAGTATCATGTAGTACTTTATTTATTGCCATGCATGACGCAAAGTAGCATAACATTTATTATGATACAGTATCATGATACGATACTACACCCTCTCTTTCTTCATTTAATGTTATGACACCTCATCAAAATTGCCTAGTTGGCATGCATGATCCTAGCTATGATACTACCATTACGACCAGTCTGAGTTGCGGCACATGAAGGGGAGCTACGGGTGCTACATAGGTTACCAGGCGTTGTATAGGTTAATCAAGCATTTGGGAAATATTAAAGGTGTATAGAAAAAATATTGACCTTGTATTAAAAAAATGTTAATATTTTATTTATTGAGAGTTAACTAAAATTTATAAAAAAATGGTGACCTTGTATTAAAAAATGTTAATCATGTAGTTGAAAAGTGTTAATCAAGCATTTGAAAAATGCTTAAAATGTGTATAGAAAAATGTTGGAAATGTTATATGTGTATTAGAAAAATGTTGTTGACAAATAAAAAATTAGAATAAAAACAAAAAAACAAAGAAAACAAAAAAAACAAAAGAAAAATGAAATAAAAATGTAGAAAAAATGCAAAAAAGAACGAAAAAATGGAGAAGAGAAAAATAAAAGGAAAAAAAAAAGAAATAAAAAAAGAAGAAAAAAAAGGGAGAAAACCGGCTCGAATCGACTCAAGTAGGACGCACCCCTGCTACTTACCACTGATGGGACTTGGGCGGAGTGGCTAGTAGCGCCCGCGATCTCCCTGGGGACCAGGGATCGATTTACTTTAATTGTGCGTGTGCGAATAGGCGGCCCAATTACTGTAGAATCTTATGTGAGACTTTCTACCGACTCAAATGCAAGATATTAGTCACCGCGGGTAGCGCGTCAAATAGGATGTCTTCCCCCGGGCGAATGCTCGCGGGAGATATTTCCCACCTGATGCGAGAGAGACCTAACCTACCCGGCAAGCTTATTATTGTATGTGGCGTGACCGCGTGAGTTTGTTAGTTGTAGTTTTCTTTGTCGCTTTTCACTAGTTTGCATGTTTTTTAGGTTTCTCCCTATTTTCCATTAGGGTTTTTTCATACTTTTTTTTTCTTTTCTTTGGTTTTCACCGATTTTCTTTGGGTTTTTTCTTTTTCTTTTTTCTATTTTTTCTCCAACACATGTCTATTTTTCATACACATTATACATTTTTTGTGTACAACAGGACCATTTTTATACAGGTTTAAGGTTTGAAGAAAAACGTGATTAATATTTTTTTAACAGTTTTGATCTCTACTTTTTTCACAGACATCATATATTTTTCATATACATTTAAACATGTTTAACATTTTCTGAATACATGATTAATATTTTTAAGAAAAAAATGTTTTTTTTCAAATATGTGTTAAACATGTTTTAATAACACGTTGAAACGTTTTTTTTACTTTGTGATATTTTTAAAATTTTATAACCATTGGCTTAAATGGCAGAAACATATTTTCAAATGTGTGAAAAAAAATTCTAAATGTAATGTACATTCTTTTTGAATGGTACAATGGAAAAAGTTGATGGAGATTATATTACCACCAACAAAGTCCCCATGCAACAGAAGTAGTTGATGGAGAGTCGGTGAAGCACGATTCCCGCGAGTAGGTAATACTTCCCAACCGCGAGTAATTTCCCTGATCGAGAGTCGAATGTACGACCCATCCGCGGTATCCACGCATATCGTATTAGTGATTCAACAACAGTTAGCCATACAGAAAAAAGGCTACCGAAGAACTAGAGAAGGAGCAGACTTTCAGATGTGTGTGTGTGTGTGTGAGAGAGAGAGAGAGAGGGGGAGAGAGAGAGAGAGAGTTGGCACGAAGGGAGGAGGCGCAACCTTTGGAACTTGTGTGTCAGGGGGCCCTCCCCCTCTATTTCTAGATGGCCAGTGTAGGATCGAAAGTATGTCTAGAGGGGGTGATTAGACTACTTGACCAAATAAAAATCTATCATTTTCCCAATTTTAAGTCTTGCCAGATTTTAGCAACTTAGCACAAGTCAAGCAATCAACCTGCACATGCAAGTCTAAGAGTATAGCAGCGAAATGTAAAACATTGCACATGAAGGTAAAGGGAGGAGTTTGGAGGGAGCAAACGCAATGTAGACGCGGAGATTTTTTCCGTGGTTCTGATAGGTGGTGCTATCGTACATTCATGTTGATGGAGACTTCGACCCACGAAGGATAACAGTTGCGCGAGTCCATGGAGGGCTCCACCCACGAAGAAGCAACCTTGTCTATCCCACCATGGCCATCGCCCACGAAGGACTTGCCTCACTAGGGTAGATCTTCACGAAGTAGGCGATCTCCTTGCCCGTACAAACTCCTTGGTTCAACTCCACAATCTTGACGGAGGCTCCCAAGTGACACCTAACCAATCTAGGAGACACCACTCACCAAAAGGTAATTGATGTTGTGTTGATGATGAACTCCTTGCTCTTGTGCTTCAAATGATAGTCTCCCCAACACTCAACTCTCTCTCACGAATTTGGATTTGGTGGAAAGATGATTTGAGTGGAAAGCAACTTGGGGAAGGCTAGAGATCAAGATTCTTGTGGTTGGAATGGAATATCTTGGTCTCAACACATGAGTAGGTGGTTCTCTCTCAGAAAATGTATGCTGGAAGTGTAGGCACGTTCTGATGGCTCTCTCCACAAATAAAGAGTGGGTGGAGGGGTATATATAGCCTCCACACAAAATCTAACCGTTACACACAATTTACCAAACTCGGTGGGACTGAATCATAAAACTCGGTCAGACCTATTTAGTTCAAAATGTGAACGTTAGGCTTTTTGGTGGGACCGACATGTCAACTCGGTGGGACTGATTTCATTAGGGTTAGGGCATAACGTAATCTCGGTGAGATCGATCACATAACCTCGGTAGGACCGATTTTTGTAATAGGTACACAGAGAGTTAGTCAGGCAAACTCGGTGGGACCGAACCGCTCATTTCGGTAGGACCGAAACGTTACGAAAGGGAAACAGAGAGTTTGCATTGTGAACTCGATGGGACCGATCGCTCATCTCGGTTGGACCGAAACGTTACGAAGGGAAACAGAGAGTTTTCAATCCCATCTCGGTGAGACAGAGATCCCTATCGGTGAGACCGAAGTGACTAGGGTTTCTGGCAGTGGCTATGTCAAATGAACTTGGTGGCGCCGGATAGATCAAATCGGTGGGTCCGAGTTTGACTTTTGGTTTGGGACATATGTGGATATGAGAAAGTGGTTGAGGGCTTTGAAGCATATCACTAAGCATTTTGAGCAAGCAATCCATTAAGCAACACCTCATCCCCTTTTAATAGTATTGACTTTTCCTAAAATGAAAATGTAGAGTCTTGAGCTTGAGCCAATATGTGTCCTTAGCATTTTGAGGTGTCCACATTCCTAATCCATGCCATGCCAATCACTGAACTTTCTGAAATGATCATCTTGAAATAGCATTAGTTCAATGAGCTATATGTTGTTAGGAATTACCAAAACCACCCAAGGATAGTTGCACTTTCGATCTCCCCCTTTTTGGTAATTGATGACAACATATAGATCAAAGCTTCGACAAATGATAATAAAATTGAAATACATCGTCGCTTTGAGAAGTATGTGATAAGCAAGAGCTCCCCCTAAATTTGTGCATTATTTTAAATTTGCTTTGGAATACAAATGCACAATCAATTAGGATCATGGGTTACTCTTCCATGTCACATACATCTTGGTAGAGCGCTCAAAATGATAGAAAAAACATGCAGTCATCACCAAGGCATAGTGAATGATCATATATGAGATATAAAAGATAATATCATCCAAGCAAGCATTAAGGTAGAATATGATCAAACACATGATCATACAAGTATCTCACACACAAAGACATAAAGTATCAAACAAGCACACACAAGAGTATCAACCAAATAGCAAGAGAGACAAAGAAGCAAAAACACTCTCTCTTGAAGCCTATGATCTATACATTTCTCCCCCTTTGGCAACAAGTTACCAAAAAGTTTGAAAATGCATAGTGTTATGCGTCTCTCTAGGCTTGATCTTTCGGAGGTGGTGCAGAGAGGACTCCAAGGACGAAAGCATCTATAGATGTTGTTGGAGCTGGTGGAGTGGCAACTCGAGGTGGAACTAAAGCTGTAGCTGCTGGTGCTGATGTAGTAGCTCTAGTGTCAGCCATGGGCACTGCAGCAGATTTCCGACCTCTGGGCACTCTCTGAAAGGCATGTGTGGTAGCCTGCCCTTTCCTCTCCTCAGCTTCTTCTTGGAGCTGCTCAACAGCTGTCTGCATCTTAGTTACTTTAAGATCAAGATCATAGAACTTTGTCTCAATGATCCTCTCCATGCTCTCCTGATTTTGAGTCAGGGTGGCCAAGCCCTTCTCAATCCTCAAAGTTGCTTGAATCAGATAAGCAAGCTGATCTTGCTTGACTTCAGAAGCACTTGAGATGCCTCTTCAACACTTGGCATCTTTGCAGCCTTCTCAGCCTTTGCTTTCTCTCTCTTTTCTTGTGCTCGCACAAATGTGGGGTCTTCTTCATTCATGACAACAGTGTTGTCCTCAAAGTCTGGTCTCAAAGGTAGATTCTCCTTGTCCAAAAGATAAGTGTATGTGCCCATCTTGGAGTTGATGAGCACCTGAATATGTGGAGCATACCCATAAGATCTCTTCTGATCTGCAACTGTCCTCTTGATTGTTCCAACAATCAGGCTCATAACTTTGAATTTCTGAGGCACATCAAATATCTGCAGCAAGTTGATTGAATGACCTCTGATCATCTTGTGATCTCCAGATTTGGGCAACAATGTATGCCTCAATATAGTGTTGATAGTAGCTAATCCAGACAACAAGTAATGAACAAATCCAAGCTTATGTGTTTCCAAAGCTTTGTCTGGAATCTCCTTGTACATGTTGGCCATTGAGTTGTGGTCTTTCTTCTTCTTGGCATAGACATCCAAGTCATCTCCATGCCCTTCAGGGGCATTAATCAATTTGGCCCACTCATCAACAATAGATTGGTACCTTGTATCCTCAGACATCCACACAATTCTACCATCTGGATAAAAATGAGCTGTGGAGTAGAATTGCATGATGAGTTCATCATTCCATTTTGTCAGCTTCTCACCCACAAACTTGTCAACACCACATGCTTTGAAGCTCTCATGCACACCTAGAAAGTGGTCTTCATTCTCATCAATGTATTCCCAATAAGCCCACTTCATATCACTCAACATGGGCTTCTAGTCAAGCAGAATGGTTTCATAGAAATCTTGCTGCTCTTTGGTATGGAACCTGTAGTCCACAGCCGTCTTTCTCCTCACAGCATAAGGGTCACTTTGTCTTCAAAGTCTGAGACCTGCATCCTTCCTGATGCTCATATCTTCTACCACTGGATGGCTGTCATCATGATCTGGAATTTTTTGTTTAAGCTTCCTAAGCACTTGGGCTTCAGCATCTTCTTCTTCCATCTCAGGCACTGGGGCCTTGTTCTTTACTGCAGCTGGAATGTTCCTTGTGCTCCTCTTGGGCTTTGGAGCTGGAGCAGAAGCTTTGGGGGCAGTCTTGGGCTTTGAAGGAGCAGCCCCAGACTTGATGGCATCCCCCATCAGCTTTTGTGACTTGGGTGCTGGTGCATCATCTTCTTCCTCTTCTTCATCTTCATCAAATGAGTGCTTTTCAAATTCTGCCATTGGATCCACCTTCTTGCACCATATTCCTCTCTTCCTTTCCTTTTTCTTGCCCTCACTAGTTGCCTCTCCTCCAGATGACTTGGGAGTTTCATGAGTGGAGGCTCTGGCCTTAGACATAGGAAATCTCTTTGCTGGAGCCTTCTTGTGCAGACCTGGTTTAATTGCAGCAGCAGTACCATATTCCTTCTTCATCACTTTCTTCTTGGAGCTCACTTCCTCCTCAGTAGCCACATAGTCCTCATCCTCTAAGTCTGAGGTTCTCTTCTTCCTTGTTCTAGTGGTTGCCTTGGGTAAATTGCTTGGAGTGCTCCTGCTGCCCTCATCATAGCTGCTAGAGGGACTAGTGCCCTCACTCATGTTCACCTGCTCTTATGATTTGTTCTGGCTATCACTCTGATCAAACACACTGGCAAAGCAAACTGACAGTAGACCCTGTGAATAGATATAGATGAGTTAGAGTGGATGAGCATCACAAAGTACAGAGGTTTTGCAAAACAGATGAGTCAAAAACTTAGTTTTAGTTCTCCACAGAAAGCATTTGGGAGCTACCGATTTGTTAAACTCGGTGACACCGAAGCAACTTTTGGAGTCTAAACTAGTGAACTCGGTCAGACCGAGTCACAGTTCGGTGGCTCCGAGATTGCTAGGGTTTCACAGAGAGTTGAACTCGGTCACACCGATTTGCAATTTTCGGTCAGACCGAAAAGTGCAAGTGCAATGGCCTAAGCCAAATTGGTGAGACCGATTTCTACAACTCGGTCGGTCCAAGATGAGTTTGACAGAAACCTAACAATAAATTTTTGGATCAAACTTAATCTAATGGAGGTTTCCTCTGGATAGATTGATCTCATACATGGTAAAGAACATGGCATTGACCTTGTTCTCAGAATCGGAGGTAAAAAGAATGCACAAGGGGTCGAACTCATACCCTAGTTCGGCGGTGAGTTCGCTACGGCAGCAACGGTGGGGTAGAAATCCGTTGACGGCTACGGAGACCAGTGGCGGGAGGTCACTGGCGATGAGAAGACGATCCGGAGACCGAGGCGGAGAGCAGGACACGCGCGGGATGAAGGGTTTTGAAGAAATTTCCAAAATCTCACCCATCGATATATATATCCTGACCCTGTCAGTGTGACCGAGTGGAACAACTCGGTGGCACCGAGACGCATAATCGCAAGCGGTTACTGCAACTCGATGTGACCAAAAAGTTCTAATCGGTTGCACCGAGATTGAAAACCTAGATCAACTTAGTGAACTCGGTGTGACCGAAGTGGATGGATCAGTCAGACCGAAATGCACAGAGAGGTTTTGGAAGTTTAAGTCTATGACGAATCAGGAACTCCAAGTGCTCCTCAAACAGAGTGGTTCGAATCTGACTTAATCAAACTTTGTGATGTAGCATGAATAGAGTTTGAGACGAGAAAAGCATAGATAGCTAGAGGAAGTTCTTAGGCATTCTTGTCCATCCATTTGGCAAAAGAGAAAAGGAAACAATCAAAGCAACAAATGGATGTCCTCGAATGAGTAAAATATGCAATCAACATGCTCACACAATAAAATGGCAAATGAGATATGTGACAAAGCATGCACAAACACTCTAGCATCTATCAAGCAATTGGCGATGACTAGGTCATCTATATATGAGTATATTGACTTAGGAGTCAAATGAGAAGATTTGGTCATAGGTCATACTCATCGTTTAAGCTCAAGTGGGGTTACCACTTTTACATAAAGCATTGTTGTGTTCACACCATTAGTGTTGCTTTAGCTCAATTGTTAGAGTAAAGCTCCCCTAGATGTGATATCCCCCCTAAGAGGGATGAACTAACCTTGGGTTTTGTCGATGATGACTTCATGTAGATGTTGAAGATGTGGATGCTCAATGTTGATGTAGATCATTTGGAGCAATCCATTGGAGTGAGTTGCACTTTTAATACCTACACGGGTTAGTCCCACAAGGAACAAACAAGAATATCCATAGACATAGAGTGATGTTCACACAAGATGATGTCCATGAAAGCATTAGGTTACCTTGTCCCTTGTCTTACCAACAAGAGGGTTTGTGACTCCTTGGACTAGTGCAAGATGTGGAAGTTGTTTGCACTTGTCCTCGCCAAAATGATATGAGTGAAGTATGTTGGCGAAGTCACCCTCAAGAACTCTCTAGTTCTTCTTCTTTGGGATGCACATCATCTTGATGGGAATCCTTGGAGTTGTAGTCATACTTGATGAAGTAGAACTTGATGTAGTCTTGGGAACCCACTTGACCAAGGCCTTAGGAGCTTCTTCAAATGCATCAATCTCCTCTTGAAGCATGTCCTTGCCCTTTTGCTTGTCGTCTTGTGGTGGAAGATCATCCTGAGTTTGTGTCCCTTGGAAAGAAGTAGGATCATACTTCTCTTGTTGAGGAACAAACTTCGTCTTGGGGTATTGATCTTCTTCCCACTCAACTCCATTGGCATTGAACTTTCGTTCAAAACCAACACCTTGATTCTTCCGGTGCCTTCCTTGCTTGCGTACAATTTCCTCAAATCTCTTACTTCCGGCAAGGCTCTTGTAAACACCTTTCTCTATAATTCTCTTCAATAAGCTATTTTCTTGCTCAAGCGTAACTTGGCTAAGAGAATCATTAGTGGAATCAAGAGAACTACTAGAAGCAACAACATTGGATTTAACATGATCATTGTTACTACTAGAAGAAGAATCTGTCTTGCTCTTGTTGCTAGATTTTACTTGTGGCATGTCAGTAGACAAGAGTAAATGCTTGGCAATGTAAGACGAACTTTTCTTGCGAAGATCATCATTGATTGCTTTTAAGAACCCATGCTCTTGCTCAAGGTTGAGCTTTTCAAAGCATAGCTTCTTATGAGTCTTTAAAAGTTCTCGACGATCTTCCAAGGTAGTTTCATGAGCTAACTTAAGAGTGTTTAGTTCTTTAGTTACATGCTCAATCTCCTTCTTATCATCATCATTCGTTTTATCTTCATTATCATGATTAATAGCAAGTTCATCATAGTTTTCATCAGTAGAGTTGTCAACAAGTAAATCATCATCACCTAGAAAATCATCTTCATCACTATTGAAATCAACATACTCGGGGTGTGATACCTTTGGGCCTTTAGCCATGAAGCATCTTCCAATTCCTTCATTTGGTGAGTCAAATATGTCATAGGAGTTGGTTGACACAAGTGCTAGACCGGCAACACCTTCATCTTGAGTATATTCAGAGTTGGAGTGATGGTCGGAGTCGGAGCCGGATACCCATTCACCAACATGAGCTTGATGTCTTCGTTTTGTGTAGCTCTTTGATGATTTTCCTTCCTTTACGAATCCTTGCTTCTCCAAGAGGTTCTTCGTTCATAACGATCATCTCTACTCCTCCTCTCTCGGTGGTGATTCTTCTCTTCTACTTCTCCTTTTAGGTGAATCTTCTCTTCTTTTGTAGGGGGTCGTACACTCATTGGAGTAGTGTCCGAGTCTTCCACAATTGTAGCAATTACGCTCATGACTCGAAGATCTTTTGTCATTGTAGGACCTTGACTTGGAACTTCTTTCCTTGCTTCTACTCTTGTAGAACTTGTTGAAGTTCTTCACCATTAGGCTCAATTCCTCATTGAATGTTTGTTTCTCACTTGATGATGTAGGAGCATCACATGAGGCTTTGTAAGCACCACTTGACTTGTTGTGAAGCTCTTCCTTATCCTTGAGTGACATCTCATGAGCAACAATTCTTCCAATGACTTATGTTGGCTTGAGATCTTTGTAGTTGGGCCACATTTGGATCAATGTGCACACGGTATCATATTTTCCATCCAAGGCTCTTAGGATCTTCTTGATGATGAATCTATCGGTCATCTCTTCACTTCCTAAGCCGGCAATCTCATTTGTGATGAGAGCAAGCATAGAGTACATTTCAGCGACACCTTCACCATCCTTCATTTTGAACTTGTCAAGTTGAAATTGAAGCACATCCAATTTGGATTCCTTGACGGAGTCGGTACCCTCGTGCATATCAATCAAGGTATCCCAAATTTGCTTTACATTCTTAAGACGGCTGATTTTGTCGAACTCTTCGGGGCACAATCCGTTGAAGAGGATATCACAAGCTTGAGCATTGTATTGCAACATCTTCAACTCTTCCACGGTAGCTTCACGGTTCGGTTCTCTCCCATCAAAGAATTCACCTTGCAAGCCAATACACACAATAGCCCAAACGGCGGGATTATGTCCAAGAATATGCATTTTCATCTTATGCTTCCAACTAGCAAAATTAGTACCATCAAAGTAAGGACCTCTACGGTGGTAATTTCCCTCGCTAGACGCCATACTCTCCTAGGTTGTGAAACCAAGGCTATGATCACCAAAAGCTATGGAAATCAAGGCAAATGGAAACCAAATCTCTGATACCACTTGTAGGATAGAAAGTATGTCTAGAGGGGGGGGGTGATTAGACTACTTGACCAAATAAAAATCTATCATTATCCCAATTTTAAGTCTTGGCAGATTTTAGCAACTTAGCACAAGTCAAGCAATCAACCTACACACGCAATTCTAAGAGTATAGCAGTGGAATGTAAAACATTGCACATGAAGGTAAAGGGAGGAGTTTGGAGGGAGCAAACACAATGTAGAGGCGGAGATTTTTTCCGTGGTTCCGATAGGTGGTGCTATCGTACATCCACGTTGATGGAGACTTCAACCCACGAAGGGTAACAGCTGCGCGAGTCCACGGAGGGCTCCACCCACGAAGGGTCCATGAAGAAGCAACCTTGTCTATCCCACCATGGCCATCGCCCACGAAGGACTTGCCTCACTAGGGTAGATCTTCACGAAGTAGGTGTTCTCCTTGCCCGTACAAACTCCTTGGTTCAACTCCACAATCTTGACGGAGGCTCCCAAGTGACACCTAACCAATCTAGGAGACACCACTCCCCAAAAGGTAATAGATGGTGTGTTGATGATGAACTCCTTGCTCTTGTGCTTCAAATGATAGTCTCCCCAACACTCAACTCTCTCTCATAGATTTGGATTTGGTGGAAAGATGATTTGAGTGGAAAGCAACTTGGGGAAGGCTAGAGATCAAGATTCTTATGGTTGGAATGGAATATCTTGGTCTCAACACATGAGTAGGTGGTTCTCTCTCAGAAATTGAATACTGGAAATGTAGGCACGTTCTGATGGCTCTCTCCACAAATGAAGAGTGGGTGGAGGGGTATATATAGCCTCCACACAAAATCTAATCGTTACACACAATTTACCAAACTCGGTGGGATCGAATCATAAAACTCGGTCAGACCGATTTAGTTCAAAATGTGAACGTTAGGCTTTTCGGTGGGACCGACATGTCAACTCGGTACGAACGATTTCATTAGGGTTAGGGCATAACGTAGTCTCGGTGAGACCGATCACATAGACTCGGTAGGACCGATTTATGTAATAGGCACACAGAGAGTTGGTCAGGCAAACTTGATGGGACCGAATCGCTCATTTCGGTAAGACCGAAACGTTACGAAAGGGAAACAAAGAGTTTGCATTGTGAACTCGATGGGACCGATCGCTCATCTCGGTTGGACCGAAACGTTATGAAGGGAAATAGAGAGTTTGCAATCCCATCTCGGTGAGATCGAGATCCCTATTAGTGAGACCGAAGTGACTAGGGTTTCTGGCAGTGGCTATGTCAAATGAACTCGGTGGCGCCGGATAGATCAAACCGGTGGGGCCGAGTTTGACTTTCGGTTTGGGCAAGCAAGCCATTAAGCAACACCTCATCCCTTTTAATAGTATTGGCTTTTCCTATGGACTCAATGTGATCTTGGATCATTAAAATGAAAATGTAGAGTCTTGAGCTTGAGCCAATATGTGTCCTTAGCATTTTGAGGGGCCCACATTCCTAATCCATGCCATGCCAATCACTGAACTTTCTGAAATGATCATCTTGAAATAGCATTAGTTCAATGAGCTATATGTTGTTAGGAATTACCAAATCCACCCAGGGATAGTTGCACTTTCAGCCAGGGGTGGCCGTCTTGGAGGGGTTGCCTCCCCCTACGACTAACACACTAAAGGGAGGAAGATCATCCTAGGATCCCCTCCTGCCATGCATATTACCTCCCAAATAAATAGGGGTGCAGTAGGAAGGAGATCGTCCTAAAAGTAAATGGATATACCCTTCGTAGAGTGAAGTAGGGATTTGCAGAGGTGCCAGAACTCAAAGCTTAAATCAAAGATAAATATAATTTTGAGAGGCATGCCTTTCCTGTCAACATCACGACCGAGAGTTTTAAATATCTTCCATGCTAAACAAATTAGCGGTGGTTCCTGATACGTCTCCAACATATCTATAATTTTTTATTGTTCCATGCTTTATAGTATCAATCTTGGATGTTTTATATGCATTTACAATATATCATTTTTTGGGACTAACCCATTAACTTAGTGCCCAGTGCCAGTTGCAGTTTTTATCTGTTTTTGGTTTTTCAGAATGTCAGTACCAAATGAAGTCCAAATACCACGAGACTTTTTGGAGATTTTATCCGGACTAAAGAGATACTAGAAGCTTTGGGAGAGGGCTAGAAGATGAAGCATGGGCCACGAGGCACCAGGGCTCGCCCAGGGAGTAGGTGTGCCCTGGTGGCTGGTGGGGCCCATGTGGCTCCGTTTGACCTAACTCCGCCTCTATAAATTCTCGAAAATTGGGAAACCAACATAGAGCCAGCCAAAATACTTTTTCCGCCGCCGTAAATTCCTATTCTCGCGAGATCCCATCTGGAGGACTTTTTTGGCACTCTGCCAGAGGGGGAATGTGATAGCCTGGTTTTTGCCTTCTCTCTTTTTCCAGACTTTCTTTTGCATTTGCTTTGGATTTGGAGTTTTGAATCAATTTAAATGGACTTGAACACTTGGGCTTACCCTTGATTTTCACCCAAGTGACCCATCCACCTCTAACTCACTTTTCCTTCTCTGAAAAACTCTCACCAAAGCCCATGGAATATTTTCCATAAAAGAAAAATATTCATTTTCTTCCCTGAAAATCACTTCAGAGAAGTGTGCTCCAAAGCAACCCCATTTTTCTTTGCCCACAAAAATCTGAGAAAAATTCCAATTATTCTTTGAACCCTAGGGCACCTCCCTGAGCAAAAATATTGCATAACTTTTTGTAATATTTTTGCTACAAAAAATCATTTTTGTTCTGGACCAAATGACCAGTTTGTACAGCAAGTATATTTTTGCTTGATCTTTTGGGGCTGATCTTTTCTGAGCTTAACTACCCTCCTAAGAGATTACTAAACCCCAAAGCACAACCCTTAATTATCACTAGATTTTTCTCAGCAAAGCTCACAAGTTTCTGTCCAGAAACTTGCCAGGAAGAGAGCCACTTCCATAGTGCACCCATGACCCAGCCAACTTTACAAAACGACCAAAACCACTAAGGACTAGCTGCCAGACATGGTGTTTAAGCTTAGCTCAGCCTGATGCCAAAGTTCGCACGGTGACCACGCGAGTCCAAGGTGTTTGGCATGCGGTCGACGCGCTCCGCGTGGCGCCAGCGCCTCTGTTGCGCGCGTGCTCGCTGCCCTGACCGCCGCACCTTGCCAAACTGTGCCACAATCTTCGTTTGAACCTCCATAACTGCACCCTGGCGCTCACCGATGCCGGAGCTCGCCGCAGCGAGCATGGGCACGGCGCGGCCAAGGCAACAGTGCGCCCGTGCCCCTGTGCTCGTCGCGTACCGTGCTCCTGTGCTCGTCGCGTACCGTGCTCCTATGCTCGTCGCCGCTCTTCTACAGCCTCCGCGTGATCTCCGGCGTCTTCCCCTCTCTCACTGACGCCATTCGTCGCCGGGCGATGCTCTAGAGAGCTTCGGCGAGCTCTCGATCCCCGCCTCGGCCTCGCCTATATATAGCCCCCTCCCGAGCTCATTTCTCTCCACTCACACACTCAACACATCTCCACGACCCCGTAGGAAGCCACAGCCCGGCGGGGCAGGCCTCTGGCCGCTGTCTCCGTCCCGAGCTCGCAGGCGATCCCCGTCCTTTGCACCCTCCCTCTCCAGAGCCGCTCGAGCTCCACCAACCACTCCGGCGTGTTCGTGGTGGTTCACTGGTGCGAGCTGGTGCCGTTGGAGCTGCTGAACCAGCCCTGCCTCACCGGAATCGCCAACTCCGACGAGCCCGCCCGCTGCCACCGCTGGAGAGCTCTGTTCCGACCCCGTCCGGCCACCCCTAGCCACGCTACGGCTATGGGCAGGTGCGTCTCGATCTCCTCTCCCTTCCTATCCCTTTGGATCTGGCCCAGGAGCCCTCCTCACGGCGTGAGCTCCGGCGGAGCCTCGCCGTGCTCTGTTTCCCTCTCTCCCCCCTCCGACCTGACCAGTGGGGCCTGCTGTCAGCCACTCAGGCCGCAGCTGAAGCGGTATGAGTGGTGGCGCCCAGGTGGTTTACGCGTTCGACGTCACCCCCTGCCTTTTCTTTTTAATTCAAATTTAGTTCAAATTTTGACCAGAACTTTGACCAGCTATAACTCTTATTCTACAAGTCCAAATGAGTTGATTCTTTTTGCATTATGTTCTTACTGGAAAATCCTAGCAGCACACCCAAGATGGGATTTTTTCCTTGCTACCTAGAATTTCTGGTAATTTTCAAAAGTGTTCTTGATATTTTCTTTTTGCCATTTGAATTATTTCAGAAGGTGAAGCTTGTCTAGAAGGCATCCAAGAGGAGTGTAAAGCTCCTCTGCACTAAGGCAAGCCACAACAACATTATTATGGTGTCTTTGCAATATTCATGATTTTCTACTTGAATATATACTAGCAAAAAGGCCCGTGCGTTGCAACGGGATACAAATATACCAAACCCTGTTAATTTACAAAAAATGTTCTATAATCTGAAAATTTGTAACTATTTCTTAAATGCATGAAGAGTTGTTAAAAATGTTGTTAAAAAGATACATGATTTTTTAATCATAAAATGATAGTTTTTTTGTCTGGAAAGAACATTCTTGTATGGTCTCCTGTTGTCGCAGGTACTTGCGCCACTATTTCATCACTATTTCTTGCCATACATGCCATAGGTATTGATCCCTGTTTCATCACTATTTATATCTTATCAAATTTGCCGTTTATTTTATTTTTTGTCAGGCATTTCTCCTTTTTACCTTTTTCATGCATGTCTTCTTTTTTCTTCTTCTTATATGTAGGAGAATAGCGCAATATCTCATCTTTATCGGATCTCCTCTGTATTTTCTCTTTTACTTTTTTATAGTGGACATCACATCTTTATTGGGTCCTTCTTTTATTTCTTATCATGCATGTCCTTATTTATTGGGTGTCTCTAGCAAATTTATTTTCAATTTCATGTCCAATCCTAATTTTGCTGAGGTGTTAATCCCCGATCTGAATCAGTACCGGTATGAAAAAAGACGGATAATGCATTGTTGGGTAACATTGCAGCCTAGATAGTATTTTTGAAATTGTTAAGAGCTAAAATAATATCATATTTAGATTCTACATATTTTTCTAATCAAATTCCATATATAACATGTTAAATTTGAAGTTACGGTTTAGAAGATATGAGTATTTTAAAAAATAGTTGATATGTACTGCGGGTTTAATGTCAGAATCATTAGGGGGTTTTCTACAAAATAGCATGACGGACTAAGAATACCTATTTCTTTTATTAGTAGGTATAGAATAGATGTTATTCATTGCATATAGTATTAAACTAAATAATGCTTGTGTTATTTAGTTTGTCCTGATCAAAATGCTTAGTTAACAGAAGAGAATGCTGGAACTAGTGAGAGGTAGCTTGAGTAGATGATCTAAGTAAATTTGTTATGACTATGGTGATATGATTATCGGTATTACTTTTGGTTTATACATGCATAGATAATTTTTATTTGATTAATGTCAACTAAAATGATGAGTATGAATAACAAGTAGCACTACAAGAAAAGACACATCCGTGACATTTTGGGCCGAACGAATTTTTTTCCTGTCATACATATGACACTTCTATGATGATAATTGTGACAAAACCCGGTATCATAATAGATGTGGTGGGCTCCTACTTCTATGACAAAAAATCATGACAGAAAATGGGCTTTTCGTCCTAGGCGGGCCGGAGACGTAGCTGCATAACATTCTTTGGGCCGTCCATGACGGAAAAAACCGTGGTAAAAGCGAGGGCGAGGAAAATTTCAGGGAGTTCCCGGTTACGGTGGGAGGTCGGTGGCCGAGCGATGCGCGTTTCTCTCGTACACGTACGCGTTTGTGTGCGAGGCATTGGCTCTAATTGAACCCGAGCGAGGCGTTGGGCTCTAACTGAACCCCAGCGATTGCACTGCAGGCTACGTGTTACTGAACCCGAGCGATCGATCGATGGCTGTTAACTGAACCCGATCGAGCGATTCTTCGCTACTGCTGCTAACTGAAGCCGATCGATTGGATGAACAGTGAGTGTTGCAGGGGGGGGGGGGTTGGATGAACAGTGAGCGGTGGCGTTGCCTCTGGATGAACAGGACCCCGTGGTGTGGTGGAGGGCTGGATGAACAGTAGATGGTGGAGGGGTGCCCGTGGAGGGGTGGATGAACAGGACCCCGTGGTGTGGAGGGCTGGATGAACAGTAGACAGTGGAGGGGTGCCCGTGGAGGGGTGGTTGAACAGGACCCCGTGGTGTGGAGGGCTAGATGAACAGTAGACGGTGGAGGGGTGGTTGAACAGGACCCCGTGGTGTGGAGGGCTGGATGAACAGTAGACGGTGGAGGGGTGGTTGAACAGGACCCCGTGGTGTGGAGGGCTGGATGAACAGTAGATGGTGGAGGGGTGGTTGAACAGTAGCCGATGGAGTAGCGCGCGGTGGAGGCTGCATGAACAGGAGCCCGTGGAGGCTGGATGAACAGGAGCCCATGAAGGCTGGATGAACAGGAGCCCGTGGAGGCTGGAGGAGGTCAAAAGTGGAGATGAACAGTATCCCGTGGAGTCCCGTTTTGCGGTACGTCAGACCCCTCCCGATGAACAGGACCCCCGTTTCGACCGTAGCGATCCAACACAAGTCCGTTTCCTCCGTTTTGCGGTATGCCACACCCCTCCCGATGAACAGGACCCCCGTTTCGACCGTAGGAGGTCCGTTTCTTCCGTTTTGCGGTACGCCAGACCCCTACCGATGAACAGGATCCCGTTTAGAACGTGGCCGGTCGAACACAAGGCCGTTTCCTCTGTTTTGCGGTACGCCAGGCCTCGTTTCCATCGCCTGTTCCGTCCAAGCCCTCCCGATGAACACGACGCATTCCGTTGCCTCCCCATGAACACGACGCATTCCGCTTCCTCCCCATGAACACGACGCATTCCGTTGCCTCCCCATGAACACGACGACGATGCTATTTCTCTGTTCCGACCCAGCCATGTAGACGAGCCCTGGCCGTACGTATGCGCGAGTAGGCGTTCGAGACCCCGCCCGTATGTACACATACGTGGCCGTATTTTCTTTCTTGCACCATGGCCGCTGTACGTACGTGTACATGCTATGTGCGTGCCTCTACTACGACACGTGCGCGCCTCTACATCGACCAGTATGTACGTACACGTTCGCGATTAGAATGACAACGCTACATACGCTTCGACCAGGTGGGTCCCGACTGTCAGGCACTTCCTTGTCTGCGAAGATGTAGCTGGTGGGTCCTAGCAGTCAGGGGACGAATCGTTTTTTTGCCAGGACGCACTTCCTTGCGTGCGAAGATGTAGCTGGTGGGTCCCAGGAGTCAGGGGGAAACGTTTTTTTCATGAAATATAGTGGCCCATCCGGTGGGTCCCAGCTGTCAGGTGGAGGAATCATTATTTTCCGCGTAATAAGGAGGCACTTCCTTGATGCGGCTGTAGACCCAGCTGTCAGCCTCTCCATGTACAGTCCACATCCAATGGAAGTCGTTCCTTGACCACGTTGACCACGCCGCGCCGAGAGCACCAGGACGGTGGACGACGGCGAGGCCTAGGAAGGGGACGACAAGGAGGCAGGGAAGACTCGGCAGTTGTTTCCCACGCGGAGGGGAGTACGATTGTACGAGGGTTTACTGGTTCGTCTGCTGTCGCCGGAGAATAACAACAGGTGTGGGTGAGTAGAGGGATGCTAGGCCAGCGATGGGAGTACGGTCGGGCGGCGAGGCCTGCGCGGCAGCACAGCGGCCGCGAGGTGGAGGGAGCAAGCAGTCCCGCCGGTGCTTGTTTGAGCGGCTGGAGCAGGAAGAGCAGAGATTGAAGAAGCACGACGGCCGTTGGATGGATATCCAACAGTCAGTGCTTGTGCGTCAACCTTTTTTTAGGAAAGCCTCAAATCTGTGGAAAACAGCATACAGCCGATCTGCCATTATTTCTAATAATTTACAACCCATTTGCTTTGCTAATTTTTAAGGTTTTTTGGAGCCCATATTCTTTTTGTTAGCATTACAGCCCATATTGTGGCAATGGTTAAAAAATTATATGAAATTTTGCATATTTCGGTGCAGTCCGAACTGTTTTTAATCCCGAAATTTCGACTCACATTCAAGCTGATTTTAAAAATAAATGTATATCAATATAAAATCCAACAAATTCTCCATGCATAAAAATTAATGTAATTTAAAATCTTGAAATGAAAAAAAGATATTTGAAACTAATTGCCGGTTTGATGTGTTTTAAAAATGTACAACCCATTTCTCATTACTGATGGGTCATTTTCTCGGCCAGCCGAATGAAAGCTCTCCTCGTCTTGAAAGATTTGCAGCCCAACAGGCCTGACAAAGTGACTTACTTGGCAAATCACAAAAAAACTGGGCTGTGGCCGTGGACCCAGCTGTCAGCCTCTCCACGTACAGTACTCTTCCGATGGAAGTCGTTCCTTGACCACGTTGACCACGCCACGCGAAGAGCACCACGGCGAGGCCTAGGATGGGGACGACGCGGAGCCGGGTAAGATGCGGCAGCGGAAGCCCGCGCGGAGAGGAATACGAGGGTTCACTGGTTCGGCTGCGGTGTGAGGCTGCCGTCGCTGCAGAATAACAGGGGGTGTGGGTGAGTGGAGGGATGGCCTGGACAGTGGTGGGAGTAGTATGGGGGTGGTGAGGCCTCCGCGGAAGCACAGCCGGCCACGGGAGGCAGGAGCAGGCGGCACGACCGGCGCTGCTTTGGGCGGCTGGAGCAAGAAAACCAGAGGTTGAAGAAGCACTATGGCCGTTGGATGGACATCATACGGTCACTGGAGTATTGACTAAGTTGACAAAGCTCTCCGTCCCTGTCAACTTAGTAGGCCCACAAGTCAGCCCAACAATATGGTGGGTCCCAGCTAGCAGGGGGTATTCATTTTTTTGGGCGTAATAAGGAGGCAGTTCCTTGCGTGCGAAGATATAGCTGGTGGGTCCGACCTGTCAGCGGGGGGGGGGGGGGGGACGTTTTTTTTCGCGAAATACAGAGGCCCTTCCTGTGGGTCCTAGTTGTCAGGTGGAGGAATCATTATTTTGCGCGTAATAAGGAGGCATTTCCTTGCGTGTGGCCATGGACCCAGCTGTCAGCCTCTCCACGTACAGTCCACTTCCGATGGATGTCGTTCATTGACCATGTTGACCAGGCCGCGCCGAGAGCACCAGGGCGGTGGACGACGGTGAGGTCTAGGAAGGGAACAACACGGAGTCAGGGAATACTCGGCAGTTGTTTCCCACGCGGAGGAGTACGAGGGTTTACTGGTTCGTCTGCCGTCGCCGGAGAATAACAACATGTGTGGGTGAGTAGAGGGATGGCTAGGCCAGCGATGGAAGTACGGTGGGGCCGTGAGGCCTGCGCGGCAACATAGCCGGCTGCGGGAGGAGAGAGCAGCCAGTCCCGCCGGCGCTTGTTTGAGCGGCTTGAGCATGAAGAGCGGAGATTGAAGAAGCACGACAGCCGTTGGATGGACATCCAACAGTCACTGCTCTCGTGTGTTGACTAAGTTGACAGGGCGTTGCGTGTGCGTCAACCGTTTTTTTATGAAAGCATACACGTCAACCTGTAGTAGGCGCACAAGTCAGCCTCAAATCTGTGGAAAACAGCATACAGCCCATCTGCCATTATTTCTAATAATGTACAGGTCATTTGCTAATTCTTAAGAATTTTTTTGGAGCCCATCTTCTTTTTGTTAGCATCACACCCCATATTGTGGCAATGGTTAAAAAATTATACGAAATTTTGCATATTTCGGTGCGGTCCGAACTATTTTTAATCCCGAAATTTCGACTCACATTCAAGCTGATTTTAAAAATAAATGTATATCAATATAAAATCCAACAAATTCTCCACGCATAAAAATTAATGTAATTTAAAATCTTGAAATGAAAAAAAGATATTTGAAACTAATTGCCGGTTTGATGTGTTTTAAAAATGTACAACCCATTTCTGGGCAAACCGAATGAAACTCTCCTCGTCTTAAAAGATTTGCAGCCTAGTAGGGCCGATAAAGCAAGTAGGCCTTGTTTGGGTATTTCTTAAAAAAATAGAACTGGGCTAGCCATTTTCAGGAAGAAAAAAACACAACTGGGCTCATGATGTGGTAAACATAAAAAAACCCTGGCTAAATGTGTCACATCCCTAGTTCTGGTATGCTCAAGGCTAGCTAGTCATGTGTGCATCATGTTTAAATTCCATTTAAATTTGAAATGAGGATTTGTGAAACCCTCAGAGATCATTTCTGGAAATGACCCAGATGAAAATTGCTCCAAAAAGGTCCAAGAAAATGCTCATGTTGCCCTCTGAAAATACTGGACAGAGATAAAAATCAAACCAATATTTTTGGCTAAGTATTTATTTTGGGCATTTGGAATTAATGCATAATTATTTGCATTGGATATATAAATGTTATATATATATTATATGTCCAAAAATTGTGCCATTTGTTGAGGAGCTCTGGAATAATGCCATTAGCCCTACAAAAATTGGCATAATAAAATAAAATGATTTAGTATTATTACTAAATCAAAACAAATGTCAGAAAATAGAAAAGAAAACAAAAAAATGGTAAAACCCTTACTGGACTTACCTAGGCCACCTGCTGGCCTGGCTCTGTGCCGGCCCAGCCGACTGGCCAGCGCCAGTCGTCGTCTCCACCGCGCCAGGAGGACGCCAGGCGCGTGGTCGCCGCACGCCGCGCGCATGCGCGCCACGGCAGCTGCCTGCCTGCCCCTCCCCTCCTCGCCTGGACGTCTGGAACGTCGCCACGCGACGCCCCGCACCTCTCTCCCTCTCCCTCGCTCTCCCTCCTCCCCTGGAATCCTCCCTCTCCCCACCACCGAACGGGTTATCGCCGCAGCTCACCGCCGGCGCGCTCCCCGCCGTCCCCTCGCCCTCTCTCCGAGTCCGGGTGCTCCGCCTCGTCGCCCGCATCGTCCTCGACGAGCCAAGCGACCAGGGACGCGCTGCATCGCCGCCACCATCATCGTCTTCGTCACCGACTGCCCGAGATCGCCGACGACGCTCCGGCCGCACCAGTGCTTCCCCGAGCTCGTTGATGCCTCCGCTGGATCCGCTGTGAGCTCTACTCTGTTTCCCCCTCCTCCCCGTGCTCGTTTGCCCCGTCCAGCTAGATCAACCACCGCGCCCGCGACCTCCACGCCGCCGGCCATGGCGCCACGGTGGCCAGAGCCCAAGGCAGCCACTTCCACGCGCGTCACCGTGCTCCTGGTGACGCTAGGAGGCCGTAGATGCCCTCCGCAGCCCCCGACGTGCCCCGCAACTCGCTTCCGTTCAAAGCCGACTCCGGCCGCCGCCCTGAGCTCCGCTCCGGCGAGCTCCGGCGCCCCCGCAGCCTCTCACCAGCTCCCCTGGATGCGGACGACGACGGGCTATGCCCCGGTGGTCTTCGCGCGTCCAAACGCCGCTCGCAGCGCAAGTCCGGCGAGTCGCCGCCGCGGTTTTTGGTCGTCGCTGGCGAAACTCCGGCGAGGTTGACGTGGCATGATTAGCTGCTAACCCTGCCACCTAAACCACCCCCTAAGCCACTGACCGTGGGCCCCAGGGCCAAGTCAAACCCCGGTCAGCGCGGGTTTGACCGGGTTTAGCCCCTGTGACACTGACGTGTGGACCCCACACGTCAGGTTTGACCGGTCAGCGCCGTTGACCGCTGACGCAGTGCTGACGTCATGCTGACGCAATTATTTATTTTCTGGATTTAATTTTAAACAGGAAATTCCAGAAATTATTCAAAACTTCAAAAAATCATATCAATTCAACCGTAGCTCGGATTGAAATGATTTATATATGAAAAATCATCAGAAAAATTCAATCTATCCATATGTACCAGTTTCATGCATGACAAATCAACCTAAACCTGCTGTATAGGTGAAAACATATATATGGCATATATAAGAGCTTAACTTGGAGTTGCATTTGAATTCTTGGTTCAAATGGACTTCAACCAAATAAACTCTAGCTGCATTAGCTCAAACAGCATCACATATTCATGCCATGATCATGCATCATATTGTTGCATATGCTTGTTTTCTGATTGTCGACTCCGTTCCTTCTCGATAGGTCCTGCTCCGGAGACCGTTCCAGAGTACCTGTCTATGAAGCAGTGCCCCCCTTGTTGATCTACCAGGCAAGCAAACCCCCCTTGTTCATTCCGATATGGTCCCACTCTCGCTCCTGCTCTCTTTTATTGCATTAGGGCAACAACGAATCAACTGCTACTTTATGCTGCGGTAGTTGAACCCATTCCTCTGCATGACCTGTCATTGCCACAGTAATTAGATGAAACCCACTAGCATGTGTAGGAGTTGATTGAGCCATGTTGTGCTTCTACCATGCCATGCCTGCTATTGCTTGGAGTTGTGTCAGGTCTGATTCATTGGGAATGGATTGGAGTGATATGATATGTTCTGATGCTGAGAGTTAAGTGTGTGAACACGATTTGGTAAAGGTAGCGGTGAGAGGCCATGTAGGAGTACATGGTGGGTTGTCTCATTGGGACCGTCCTTAAGAACCGAGTTCTGTGTAAGTTGTCCAATGACTAGCTACTACCACACATTGGGCTCCGGGCGCTCCAAGCTCTCTCGACTTATTAATCACCTCGGTCTCTGTCCAGGAGTCGCAACTAGTTTCTGGTGTTTGTAGGTAGTGTTAGTAGTCTACCAAGTGGCACCCGGCCAGGTGGGCTTGGGACAGACTAGGCACAAGTGGCACGGTGTACCAAGCGTAGATCCACCCGGCGAGGTGGGCTTGGGAACCCTGCACACATCGTTTGGGGCCGTGAGCGACACCCCGGCCGGATCTCCTTGCGGATGGAACCCGAATAGGCGATAAACCTGGATTAGAGTCTTGTGTGGTTAGTCAGGTCGTGGCCGACACCCTCGCCAGGCTTCCGCTTGAAGGTTGCCGAGATACATGACGTGTACATGGTGATAAGTGGTGAGAGCGTGTGTGAAGAAGTACACCCCTGCAGGGTTATCATGATCTATTCGAATAGCCGTGTCCTCGGTTATGGACTTCTTGGATGCTTACGTGGTACATAGACAACTTGAAGTGGATACTCTAAAATGCTCAAGATAAGTGTGAGTGCTATGGATGGCCTCCTCGTGGTGAGACGGGGATGAATCCATAGTGGTGTATTGATGTGGTGATTAGTGGACTCGTGTGCGCCATTTCAAAAGAGTTACCAGCAGTCGTAGAACAGGGTAGCCACAGAGTCAAAGCTGGCTTGCTGCAACTAAACCCCACATTACCTTCTTGATACAATGCATGTATGATAGGATCTGAAGTAAGTCTTGCTGAGTACCTTTGTACTCATGTTGCTTTATTTATGTTTTTGCAGCGGAGACTTCGGTCTTACTAGTTACGTGGACTTCGACAAGTAGCTTGTACCTCAGCTACGATCTTGATCGGATCTTGTAGATAGTCAGGCTTCTCAGCCTTTTTCTTTTGTAGTTGTCTGTACTCAGACATGTAATGCTTCCGCTTGTTGCTTTTATGCTCTGAATGATGGGTCATGTGACCCCTGTTTGTATTTAATGCTATGTGGCTCTTCTGGGCCTTATCTATATAAGTTTGCGTTATGTTGTGATGCCATGTTGTACAGCACATACTTGCATGTTATGCGTACGTGTAACGTGTATTGCTATGTGTGGGATCCGACTATCTAGTTGTTTATCCTTGGCAGCCTTTCATATGGGGAAATGTAAGTCTAGTGCTTCTGAGCGATAGTAGTCCGCTACAGCCCGGTTCACTGGAGTCCTGCTAGCCCAGCACTACTGCTCGGAACACTTGACTGGCCGGCATGTGTTTCACCTCGTTCCTGTGTCTGTCCCCTTTGGGGAAATGTCACGCGGTGTTATCCGGAGTCCTGCCTAGCCTGCTATAGCCCGGGTTACCGGAGTCCTGTTAGCCCAGTGCTACAGCCCGGATTTATACGTTGTTGACCGACATGCTCGATGTGATTCATGTATGCCTGTCCTCATGGGTTAGTGCCGCTTTGGGTTCACGACTAGCCATGTCGGCCCGGGTTCTCTGTCATATGGATGCTAGCGACACTATCATATACGTGAGCCAAAAGGCACAAACGGTCCCGGGCCAGGTAAGGTGGCACCCGTGGGAATACCGTGCGTGAGGCCGCAAAGTGATATGATGTGTTACATGCTAGATCGGTGTGACTTAGGATCGGGGTCCTGACAGCTTTGGTATCAGAGCCTGACTGCCTGTAGGATTTCCAAGCCAACCTGTTCGAAGTTGAGTCTAGAAATTCTTTAGTTATATAAGGGAATTGATTGTGGAAGGGAACGTAAGGCTCTTTTTACTCCTTATATCTCATGCCCTTCTGATCTGAGTCATCCTATCTTTCCAACGGGGTTAAGGAACTAGGCTTCCTCTTCTATCTATCAGGATCACGTGTTACTACTCCGTAGTCTCTTAGGATTGGTTGATGAGAGTCATATCCCAGTTCAAGTACCTCCGGTGTAGTCTGTTTAGTAATATTTCAGAACCTTGAGTGATGATGTTGAGTATGGTGCTACCCCATCGTTTGCAGGATGTCTCATTTTGAGCATTTTACTGCCGTTATGCTGCCGGAATTGTCCTAGGAATTTGGGAGATACTAAATTCTTGTGCTACCTTCTGCATCCTATAGTTGATGCTGAATCCATCCTTGTTTTCCTTGGTTACGCTCTTCAGGATGTTGCCGGATAAACGAAGTTCTATTGCTCGTAGCCGGAACCACGGAGATGGTAGGGATGAGGATCCTCCCGACCAGTCTTCGTTGGCAGAGTTCATGTTAGAGATGGAGAGGAACAAGCGTGAGTCTAACCGCTTGTTGGCGCGTATTGAGGAGAACACCACACCTCAGTTCAAAGGGTCTGCAACCATTCATGACTTCATTCGCTTGCACCCACCCACTTTTCATCATTCTATTGAGCCACTCGATGCAGATGACTGGCTTCGTAGTATCACACACAAGCTGCATTCTGCGAACGTAGCTGAAGGTGACAAGGTCATCTATGCTGCATACCTTCTGGAGGGTCCTGCTAGTCTTTGGTGGCAAAACTATGAGGCTATGATTCCAGCTGGTCAGATACCTACCTGGAGAGGTTTCACTGAGGCTTTTCGCGAGCATCACATTCCTGAAGCCCTCATCGATCGCAAGAGAGAAGAGTTCTGTAGTTTCACCCAGGGTAAGATGCTGTTGATGCTTACAGTAGAGAGTTTGAGAATCTCGCCCGCTATGCTACAGAAGAAGTGTCCACGGACGCCAAGAAGCAGGCTAGGTTCCGGAAGGGTCTCAACCCCAAGTTGCGTCGTGATCTCCATTTGCACCATTGCAATACATTCCAGGCTCTTGTGAACAAGGCCATTAACGCAGAGACAGCTCAGCTCACCTACGAGGAGTCTCGCAAGCACACCCGTGATTTGGTTCCTTCCTCCGGTTCTAGTTCTCAGAGGCGCTGGATTTGGATTCCGAACTCCGCTCTTCCACCCGGTTATTCACCGAGGCCATCTTGTGTGGCGCCTCACCTAGTTCAGCCATTTGCACCACCCAAGCCTATTGGCAGACCGCTTGTCAATGCGGGTCCACGTCCTACTTTCAAGATTTGTTACAAGTGCGGAGAGCCAGGCCACATTGCCCGTATTTGCACTCAGACCAGTGTTGCTCCATCTCAGCCCGAGAAGTTTGTTGGCCGTGGAAGTAAGCCATCACACAAGATGATTAACGCCAAGTCAGCTCCCACTGAACGTGGACGTGTGCATCACGTCTCAGCTGAAGACGCTTATGATGATCCGGATGTCGTTCTTGGTACACTCCTTGTAAACTGTCATCCAGCATCGGTTCTATTCGATACTGGAGCATCTCATTCCTTCATTTCCGAAAGTTATGCCCGCTTGCACGACATGTCATTTTGTGATATGCCCTCCTCACTACTCATTCAGACTCCTGGATCCATATGGCAAACCTCTAGGATAAGTTATGGCAATGAAATACATGTTGACAGACTTGTGTTCCTAGCTTCCTTGATATCTCTTAAGTCTTCAGATATTAACATCATCTTGGGTATGGACTGGATGAAAGCTCATTATGCCAAGATTGATTGTTACACCAGGTCTGTTCAGCTCACACACCCCTCTGGCAAGATAGTCACTGTCTCCACCAAAATTGCAAAGCGTCAGCTTTATTCTCTTAATGCCAGCCCTCTTCCAGACCTTGAAGATATCCCGGTAGTCCGTGACTTTCCGGATGTCTTTCCAGTAGAACTGCCAGGTATTCCACCTGACAGGGATGTAGAGTTCGTCATAGATCTTATCCCAGGAACTGCTCCAATCTCTAGGAGACCTTACAAGATGGCACCCTTAGAGCTAGCCGAGCTTAAGAAACAACTCGATGAGTCCTTGCAAAAGGGTTTCATCCGTCCTAGTTCTTCTCCCTGGGCTTGCCCCGTCCTCTTCGTCAAGAAGAAGGATGGTACGGACCGGATGGTTGTAGATTATCGTCCCGTTAATTTGGTCACGATAAAGAACAAGTATCCGCTTCCCAGGATCAACGACCTGTATGATCAGCTCGCTGGATCCTCAGTCTTTTCCAAGATGGATTTGAGGTTAGGCTACCATCAAATCAAGATCAGAAATGGGGACATTCCTAAAACGGCTTTTGTCACTTGTTATGGCCAGTACGAGTACACCGTCATGTCCTTTGGTCTAACCAATGCTCCAGCTACCTTCTCCCGCTTGATGAACTCGATCTTCATGGAGTATTTAGATAAGTTCGTCGTGGTTTACCTCGATGATATCCTTATTTACTCGAAGAACGAGGAAGAGCATGCCGAACATCTTAGACTTGTGTTAGAGAAACTCAGAGAGCACCGCCTTTATGCCAAGTTCTCCAAGTGCGAATTTTGGTTGCCAGAAGTGACCTACCTAGGCCACGTGATCTCTGGTAAGGGCATTGCTGTCAATCCCAAAAGAGTTCAGGCCGTTCTTGATTGGACTCCACCTGAAACCGTTAAACAAGTTAGGAGTTTCCTTGGTCTAGCCAGTTATTATCGCCGCTTCGTTGAAAACTTCTCCAAAGTCGCCAAACCTCTCACGGAACTTCTCAAGAAAGATAAAAAGTTTGAGTGGTCCCCACAGTGTGAGTACAGTTTTCAGGAACTGAAAAGACGCCTGACTTCTGCTCCCATACTTGTGCCACCGGATTTCACTAAGGACTTTGTTATCTACTGTGATGCCTCACGACAGGGACTAGGTTGCATTCTTATGCAGGATCGTCATGTGATTGCCTATGCATCTCGACAGTTGCATCCACATGAGGATAATTATCCTACACATGATCTGGAGCTTGCAGCCGTAGTCTATGCACTTAAGACATGGAGACATTACCTTCTCGGTAAACGTTGCGAGATATACACCGATCACCAGAGTCTCAAGTATATTTTCACCCAACCAGATTTGAACCTTAGGCAAAGACGTTGGTTGGAGTTGATCTCAGATTACGACTTAGGGATTACCTACACCCCAGGCAAGGGCAATGTCATGGCTGATGCGCTAAGTCGTAAGTCCTATTGCAACAATCTTATGTTGCAGCAGGGCCAACCACCTCTCCATGAGGAATTCTGTAAGCTTAACCTTCACATTGCTCCTCATGGATTCCTTTCTACCTTGGTGGCGAAACCTACTCTTGTGGATCAAATCATCTCTGCACAGAAGCAGGATACGGGAATTTCCCGGATCAAGAGAAACATTAACAAGGGAGTTGGTGAAAGTTTCTCTATAGATGATCGAGGTGTTGTTTTCTTTGAGAATCGCTTGGTGGTTCCCAAGAATCAACATCTGCGACAGCTGATCCTTAAGGAGGCTCATGAATCCCCTCTCACGATTCATCCCGGTAGTACTAAGATGTATCAGGACCTACGCCAGAGGTTCTGGTGGACCAGGATGAAAAGAGAAATCGCTCAGTTCATTGCTAACTGTGACGTTTGTCGTCGCGTTAAGGCAGAGCATCAAAGGCCTGCTGGCACCCTTCAGCCTTTAGCTATTCCTGAATGGAAATGGGATAAGGTTGGTATGGACTTCATCACCGGCTTTCCCAGGACCAAGAAAGGGAATAATGCTATCTTCGTAGTCATTGATCGTCTTTCCAAAGTGGCTCACTTCCTACCTGTTCGAGTGAATATCACCGCTAGTCAGCTCGCTGACTTATATATTTCTCGAATAGTTTCACTTCATGGTGTTCCACTAGAAATCAATTCAGACCGTGGTAGTCTTTTCACTTCTCATTTCTGGGAGAGTTTCCAAACTGCCATGGGCACCCATCTTTCCTTCAGTACCGCTTTCCACCCTCAATCAAGTGGTCAGGTGGAAAGGGTCAACCAAATTCTCGAAGACATGCTTAGAGCTTGCATTATCTCATTCGGTATGGATTGGGAGAAGTGCCTTCCTTTCGCCGAGTTTGCTTATAACAATAGCTACCAATTCAGTCTCAAGAAAGCTCCTTTTGAGATTCTGTATGGACGAAGATGTCAAACACCTTTGAACTGGTCAGAAACCGGTGAAAGACAATTCTTTGGACCGGATATGATCCAGGAGGCAGAAGAGCAAGTTCGCATCATTCGTGAGAATTTGAAAACAGCCCAATCTCGTCAAAAGAGCCAGTATGACCGTCGTCATAAGGAAGTGGCTTATGAAGTTGGTGACAAGGCTTACCTTCGGGTTACTCCTTTGAAGGGTACCCATCGATTCGGTATTAAGGGCAAGTTGGCTCCTCGTTACATTGGTCCTTTTCGCATTCTCGCTAAACGAGGAGAGGTTGCCTACCAGTTGGAACTACCGCCACACCTTTCTCGAGTACATGATGTCTTCCACGTATCTCAACTCAGGCGTTGCTTCTCGGATCCCATCCGCGGAGTGGACCACGAAACGCTTGATCTCCAAGATAACCTCACCTACCGAGAGTATCCTATTCGCATTCTTGATCAAGCGGAGCGTGTCACTCGACGCCAGAACATCAAGTTTCTCAAAGTTCAGTGGTCTCATCATTCCGAGAGAGAAGCTACCTGGGAGCGAGAAGATCGTCTTCGACTGGAGTACCCCGCCTTCTTTCCGTCAACCCCTGAATCTCGGGACGAGATTCTTTCGAGTGGGGGCGAGTTGTCACATCCCTAGTTCTGGTATGCTCAAGGCTAGCTAGTCATGTGTGCATCATGTTTAAATTCCATTTAAATTTGAAATGAGGATTTGTGAAACCCTCAGAGATCATTTCTGGAAATGACCCAGATGAAAATTGCTCCAAAAAGGTCCAAGAAAATGCTCATGTTGCCCTCTGAAAATACTGGACAGAGATAAAAATCAAACCAATATTTTTGGCTAAGTATTTATTTTGGGCATTTGGAATTAATGCATAATTATTTGCATTGGATATATAAATGTTATATATATATTATATGTCCAAAAATTGTGCCATTTGTTGAGGAGCTCTGGAATAATGCCATTAGCCCTACAAAAATTGGCATAATAAAATAAAATGATTTAGTATTATTACTAAATCAAAACAAATGTCAGAAAATAGAAAAGAAAACAAAAAAATGGTAAAACCCTTACTGGACTTACCTAGGCCACCTGCTGGCCTGGCTCTGTGCCGGCCCAGCCGACTGGCCAGCGCCAGTCGTCGTCTCCACCGCGCCAGGAGGACGCCGGGCGCGTGGTCGCCGCACGCCGCGCGCATGCGCGCCACGGCAGCTGCCTGCCTGCCCCTCCCCTCCTCGCCTGGACGTCTGGAACGTCGCCACGCGACGCCCCGCACCTCTCTCCCTCTCCCTCGCTCTCCCTCCTCCCCTGGAATCCTCCCTCTCCCCACCACCGAACGGGTTATCGCCGCAGCTCACCGCCGGCGCGCTCCCCGCCGTCCCCTCGCCCTCTCTCCGAGTCCGGGTGCTCTGCCTCGTCGCCTGCATCGTCCTCGACGAGCCAAGCGACCAGGGACGCGCTGCATCGCCGCCACCATCATCGTCTTCGTCACCGACTGCCCGAGATCGCCGACGATGCTCCGGCCGCACCAGTGCTTCCCCGAGCTCGTTGACGCCTCCGCTGGATCCGCTGTGAGCTCTACTCCGTTTCCCCCTCCTCCCCGTGCTCGTTTGCCCCGTCCAGCTAGATCAACCACCGCGCCCGCGACCTCCACGCCGCCGGCCATGGCGCCACGGTGGCCAGAGCCCAAGGCAGCCACTTCCACGCGCGTCACCGTGCTCCTGGTGACGCTAGGAGGCCGTAGATGCCCTCCGCAGCCCCCGACGTGCCCTGCAACTCGCTTCCGTTCAAAGCCGACTCCGGCCGCCGCCCTGAGCTCCGCTCCGGTGAGCTCCGGCGCCCCCGCAGCCTCTCACCAGCTCCCCTGGATGCGGACGACGACGGGCTACGCCCCGGTGGTCTTCGCGCGTCCAAACGCCGCTCGCAGCGCAAGTCCGGCGAGTCGCCACCGCGGTTTTTGGTCGTCGCCGGCGAAACTCCGGCGAGGCTGACGTGGCGTGATTAGCTGCTAACCCTGCCGCCTAAACCACCGCCTAAGCCACTGACCGTGGGCCCCAGGGCCAAGTCAAACCCCGGTCAGCGCGGGTTTGACCGGGTTTAGCCCCTGTGACACTGACGTGTGGACCCCACACGTCAGGTTTGACCGGTCAGCGCCGTTGACCGCTGACGCAGTGCTGACGTCATGCTGACGCAATTATTTATTTTCTGGATTTAATTTTAAACAGGAAATTCTAGAAATTATTCAAAACTTCAAAAAATCATATCAATTCAGCCGTAGCTCGGATTGAAATGATTTATATATGAAAAATCATCAGAAAAATTCAATCTATACATCTGTACCAGTTTCATGCATGAAAAACCAACCTAAACCTGCTGTATAGGTGAAAAAAATATATATGGCATATATAAGAGCTTAACTTGGAGTTGCATTTGAATTCTTGGTTCAAATGGACTTCAACCAAACAAACTCTAGCTGCATTAGCTCAAACAGCATCACATATTCATGCCATGATCATGCATCATATTGTTGCATATGCTTGTTTTCTGATTGTCGACTCCGTTCCTTCTCGATAGGTCCTGCTCCGGAGACCGTTCCAGAGTACCTGTCTATGAAGCAGTGCCCCCTTGTTGATCTACCAGGCAAGCAAACCCCCCTTGTTCATTCCGATATGGTCCCACTCTCGTTCCTGCTCTCTTTTATTGCATTAGGACAACAACGAATCAACTGCTACTTTATGCTGCGGTAGTTGAACCCATTCCTCTGCATGACCTGTCATTGCCACAGTAATTAGATGAAACCCACTAGCATGTGTAGGAGTTGATTGAGCCATGTTGTGCTTCTACCATGCCATGCCTTCTATTGCTTGGAGTTGTGTCAGGTCTGATTTATTGGGAATGGATTGGAGTGATATGATATGTTCTGATGCTGAGAGTTAAGTGTGTGAACACGATTTGGTAAAGGTAGCGGTGAGAGGCCATGTAGGAGTACATGGTGGGTTGTCTCATTGGGACCGTCCTTAAGAACCGAGTTCTGTGTAAGTTGTCCAATGACTAGCTACTACCACACATTGGGCTCCGGGCGCTCCAAGCTCTCTCGACTTATTAATCACCTCGGTCTCTGTCGAGGAGTCGCAACTAGTTTCTGGTGTTTGTAGGTAGTGTTAGTAGTCTACCAAGTGGCACCCGGCCAGGTGGGCTTGGGACAGACTAGGCACAAGTGGCACGGTGTACCAAGCATAGATCCACCCGGCGAGGTGGGCTTGGGAACCCTGCACACATCGTTTGGGGCCGTGAGCGACACCCCGGCCGGATCTCCTTGCGGATGGAACCCGAATAGGCGATAAACCTGGATTAGAGTCTTGTGTGGTTAGTCAGGTCGTGGCCGACACCCTCGCCAGGCTTCCGCTTGAAGGTTGCCGAGATACATGACGTGTACATGGTGATAAGTGGTGAGAGCGTGTGTGAAGAAGTACACCCCTGCAGGGTTATCATGATCTATTCGAATAGCCGTGTCCTCGGTTATGGACTTCTTGGATGCTTACGTGGTACATAGACAACTTGAAGTGGATACTCTAAAATGCTCAAGATAAGTGTGAGTGCTATGGATGGCCTCCTCGTGGTGAGACGGGGATGAATCCATAGTGGTGTATTGATGTGGTGATTAGTGGACTCGTGTGCGCCATTTCAAAAGAGTTACCAGCAGTCGTAGAACAGGGTAGCCACAGAGTCAAAGCTGGCTTGCTGCAACTAAACCCCACATTACCTTCTTGATACAATGCATGTATGATAGGATCTGAAGTAAGTCTTGCTGAGTACCTTTGTACTCATGTTGCTTTATTTATGTTTTTGCAGCGGAGACTTCGGTCTTACTAGTTACGTGGACTTCGACAAGTAGCTTGTACCTCAGCTACGATCTTGATCGGATCTTGTAGATAGTCAGGCTTCTCAGCCTTTTTCTTTTGTAGTTGTCTGTACTCAGACATGTAATGCTTCCGCTTGTTGCTTTTATGCTCTGAATGATGGGTCATGTGACCCCTGTTTGTATTTAATGCTATGTGGCTCTTCTGGGCCTTATCTATATAAGTTTGCGTTATGTTGTGATGCCATGTTGTACAGCACATACTTGCATGTTATGCGTACGTGTAACGTGTATTGCTATGTGTGGGATCCGACTATCTAGTTGTTTATCCTTGGCAGCCTTTCATATGGGGAAATGTAAGTCTAGTGCTTCTGAGCGATAGTAGTCCGCTACAGCCCGGTTCACTGGAGTCCTGCTAGCCCAGCACTACTGCTCGGAACACTTGACTGGCCGGCATGTGTTTCACCTCGTTCCTGTGTCTGTCCCCTTTGGGGAAATGTCACGCGGTGTTATCCGGAGTCCTGCCTAGCCTGCTATAGCCCGGGTTACCGGAGTCCTGTTAGCCCAGTGCTACAGCCCGGATTTATACGTTGTTGACCGACATGCTCGATGTGATTCATGTATGCCTGTCCTCATTGGTTAGTGCCGCTTTGGGTTCACGACTAGCCATGTCGGCCCGGGTTCTCTGTCATATGGATGCTAGCGACACTATCATATACGTGAGCCAAAAGGCACAAACGGTCCCGGGCCAGGTAAGGTGGCACCCGTGGGAATACCGTGCGTGAGGCCGCAAAGTGATATGATGTGTTACATGCTAGATCGGTGTGACTTAGGATCGGGGTCCCGACAGCTTTGGTATCAGAGCCTGACTGCCTGTAGGATTTCCAAGCCAACCTGTTCGAAGTTGAGTCTAGAAATTCTTTAGTTATATAAGGGAATTGATTGTGGAAGGGAACGTAAGGCTCTTTTTACTCCTTATATCTCATGCCCTTCTGATCTGAGTCATCCTATCTTTCCAACGGGGTTAAGGAACTAGGCTTCCTCTTCTATCTATCAGGATCACGTGTTACTACTCCGTAGTCTCTTAGGATTGGTTGATGAGAGTCATATCCCAGTTCAAGTACCTCCGGTGTAGTCTGTTTAGTAATATTTCAGAACCTTGAGTGATGATGTTGAGTATGGTGCTACCCCATCGTTTGCAGGATGTCTCATTTTGAGCATTTTACTGCCGTTATGCTGCCGGAATTGTCCTAGGAATTTGGGAGATACTAAATTCTTGTGCTACCTTCTGCATCCTATAGTTGATGCTGAATCCATCCTTGTTTTCCTTGGTTACGCTCTTTAGGATGTTGCCGGATAAACAAAGTTCTATTGCTCGTAGCCGGAACCACGGAGATGGTAGGGATGAGGATCCTCCCGACCAGTCTTCGTTGGCAGAGTTCATGTTAGAGATGGAGAGGAACAAGCGTGAGTCTAACCGCTTGTTGGCGCGTATTGAGGAGAACACCACACCTCAGTTCAAAGGGTCTGCAACCATTCATGACTTCATTCGCTTGCACCCACCCACTTTTCATCATTCTATTGAGCCACTCGATGCAGATGACTGGCTTCGTAGTATCACACACAAGCTGCATTCTGCGAACGTAGCTGAAGGTGACAAGGTCATCTATGCTGCATACCTTCTGGAGGGTCCTGCTAGTCTTTGGTGGCAAAACTATGAGGCTATGATTCCAGCTGGTCAGATACCTACCTGGAGAGGTTTCACTGAGGCTTTTCGCGAGCATCACATTCCTGAAGCCCTCATCGATCGCAAGAGAGAAGAGTTCTGTAGTTTCACCCAGGGTAAGATGGCTGTTGATGCTTACAGTAGAGAGTTTGAGAATCTCGCCCGCTATGCTACAGAAGAAGTGTCCACGGACGCCAAGAAGCAGGCTAGGTTCCGGAAGGGTCTCAACCCCAAGTTGCGTCGTGATCTCCATTTGCACCATTGCAATACATTCCAGGCTCTTGTGAACAAGGCCATTAACGCAGAGACAGCTCAGCTCACCTACGAGGAGTCTCGCAAGCACACTCGTGATTTGGTTCCTTCCTCCGGTTCTAGTTCTCAGAGGCGCTGGATTTGGATTCCGAACTCCGCTCTTCCACCCGGTTATTCACCGAGGCCATCTTGTGTGGCGCCTCACCTAGTTCAGCCATTTGCACCACCCAAGCCTATTGGCAGACCGCTTGTCAATGCGGGTCCACGTCCTACTTTCAAGATTTGTTACAAGTGCGGAGAGCCAGGCCACATTGCCCGTATTTGCACTCAGACCAGTGTTGCTCCATCTCAGCCCGAGAAGTTTGTTGGCCGTGGAAGTAAGCCATCACACAAGATGATTAACGCCAAGTCAGCTCCCACTGAACGTGGACGTGTGCATCACGTCTCAGCTGAAGACGCTTATGATGATCCGGATGTCGTTCTTGGTACACTCCTTGTAAACTGTCATCCAGCATCGGTTCTATTCGATACTGGAGCATCTCATTCCTTCATTTCCGAAAGTTATGCCCGCTTGCACGACATGTCATTTTGTGATATGCCCTCCTCACTACTCATTCAGACTCCTGGATCCATATGGCAAACCTCTAGGATAAGTTATGGCAATGAAATACATGTTGACAGACTTGTGTTCCTAGCTTCCTTGATATCTCTTAAGTCTTCAGATATTAACATCATCTTGGGTATGGACTGGATGAAAGCTCATTATGCCAAGATTGATTGTTACACCAGGTCTGTTCAGCTCACACACCCCTCTGGCAAGATAGTCACTGTCTCCACCAAAATTGCAAAGCGTCAGCTTTATTCTCTTAATGCCAGCCCTCTTCCAGACCTTGAAGATATCCCGGTAGTCCGTGACTTTCCGGATGTCTTTCCAGTAGAACTGCCAGGTATTCCACCTGACAGGGATGTAGAGTTCGTCATAGATCTTATCCCAGGAACTGCTCCAATCTCTAGGAGACCTTACAAGATGGCACCCTTAGAGCTAGCCGAGCTTAAGAAACAACTCGATGAGTCCTTGCAAAAGGGTTTCATCCGTCCTAGTTCTTCTCCCTGGGCTTGCCCCGTCCTCTTCGTCAAGAAGAAGGATGGTACGGACCGGATGGTTGTAGATTATCGTCCCGTTAATTTGGTCACGATAAAGAACAAGTATCCGCTTCCCAGGATCAACGACCTGTATGATCAGCTCGCTGGATCCTCAGTCTTTTCCAAGATGGATTTGAGGTTAGGCTACCATCAAATCAAGATCAGAAATGGGGACATTCCTAAAACGGCTTTTGTCACTCGTTATGGCCAGTACGAGTACACCGTCATGTCCTTTGGTCTAACCAATGCTCCAGCTACCTTCTCCCGCTTGATGAACTCGATCTTCATGGAGTATTTAGATAAGTTCGTCGTGGTTTACCTCGATGATATCCTTATTTACTCGAAGAACGAGGAAGAGCATGCCGAACATCTTAGACTTGTGTTAGAGAAACTCAGAGAGCACCGCCTTTATGCCAAGTTCTCCAAGTGCGAATTTTGGTTGCCAGAAGTGACCTACCTAGGCCACGTGATCTCTGGTAAGGGCATTGCTGTCAATCCCGAAAGAGTTCAGGCCGTTCTTGATTGGACTCCACCTGAAACCGTTAAACAAGTTAGGAGTTTCCTTGGTCTAGCCAGTTATTATCGCCGCTTCGTTGAAAACTTCTCCAAAGTCGCCAAACCTCTCACGGAACTTCTCAAGAAAGATAAAAAGTTTGAGTGGTCCCCACAGTGTGAGTACAGTTTTCAGGAACTGAAAAGACGCCTGACTTCTGCTCCCATACTTGTGCCACCGGATTTCACTAAGGACTTTGTTATCTACTGTGATGCCTCACGACAGGGACTAGGTTGCATTCTTATGCAGGATCGTCATGTGATTGCCTATGCATCTCGACAGTTGCATCCACATGAGGATAATTATCCTACACATGATCTGGAGCTTGCAGCCGTAGTCTATGCACTTAAGACATGGAGACATTACCTTCTCGGTAAACGTTGCGAGATATACACCGATCACCAGAGTCTCAAGTATATTTTCACCCAACCAGATTTGAACCTTAGGCAAAGACGTTGGTTGGAGTTGATCTCAGATTACGACTTAGGGATTACCTACACCCCAGGCAAGGGCAATGTCATGGCTGATGCGCTAAGTCGTAAGTCCTATTGCAACAATCTTATGTTGCAGCAGGGCCAACCACCTCTCCATGAGGAATTCTGTAAGCTTAACCTTCACATTGCTCCTCATGGATTCCTTTCTACCTTGGTGGCGAAACCTACTCTTGTGGATCAAATCATCTCTGCACAGAAGCAGGATACGGGAATTTCCCGGATCAAGAGAAACATTAACAAGGGAGTTGGTGAAAGTTTCTCTATAGATGATCGAGGTGTTGTTTTCTTTGAGAATCGCTTGGTGGTTCCCAAGAATCAACATCTGCGACAGCTGATCCTTAAGGAGGCTCATGAATCCCCTCTCACGATTCATCCCGGTAGTACTAAGATGTATCAGGACCTACGCCAGAGGTTCTGGTGGACCAGGATGAAAAGAGAAATCGCTCAGTTCATTGCTAACTGTGACGTTTGTCGTCGCGTTAAGGCAGAGCATCAAAGGCCTGCTGGCACCCTTCAGCCTTTAGCTATTCCTGAATGGAAATGGGATAAGGTTGGTATGGACTTCATCACCGGCTTTCCCAGGACCAAGAAAGGGAATAATGCTATCTTCGTAGTCATTGATCGTCTTTCCAAAGTGGCTCACTTCCTACCTGTTCGAGTGAATATCACCGCTAGTCAGCTCGCTGACTTATATATTTCTCGAATAGTTTCACTTCATGGTGTTCCACTAGAAATCAATTCAGACCGTGGTAGTCTTTTCACTTCTCATTTCTGGGAGAGTTTCCAAACTGCCATGGGCACCCATCTTTCCTTCAGTACCGCTTTCCACCCTCAATCAAGTGGTCAGGTGGAAAGGGTCAACCAAATTCTCGAAGACATGCTTAGAGCTTGCGTTATCTCATTCGGTATGGATTGGGAGAAGTGCCTTCCTTTCGCCGAGTTTGCTTATAACAATAGCTACCAATTCAGTCTCAAGAAAGCTCCTTTTGAGATTCTGTATGGACGAAGATGTCAAACACCTTTGAACTGGTCAGAAACCGGTGAAAGACAATTCTTTGGACCGGATATGATCCAGGAGGCAGAAGAGCAAGTTCGCATCATTCGTGAGAATTTGAAAACAGCCCAATCTCGTCAAAAGAGCCAGTATGACCGTCGTCATAAGGAAGTGGCTTATGAAGTTGGTGACAAGGCTTACCTTCGGGTTACTCCTTTGAAGGGTACCCATCGATTCGGTATTAAGGGCAAGTTGGCTCCTCGTTACATTGGTCCTTTTCGCATTCTCGCTAAACGAGGAGAGGTTGCCTACCAGTTGGAACTACCGCCACACCTTTCTCGAGTACATGATGTCTTCCACGTCTCTCAACTCAGGCGTTGCTTCTCGGATCCCATCCGCGGAGTGGACCACGAAACGCTTGATCTCCAAGATAACCTCACCTACCGAGAGTATCCTATTCGCATTCTTGATCAAGCGGAGCGTGTCACTCGACGCCAGAACATCAAGTTTCTCAAAGTTCAGTGGTCTCATCATTCCGAGAGAGAAGCTACCTGGGAGCGAGAAGATCGTCTTCGACTGGAGTACCCCGCCTTCTTTCCGTCAACCCCTGAATCTCGGGACGAGATTCTTTCGAGTGGGGGCGAGTTGTCACATCCCTAGTTCTGGTATGCTCAAGGCTAGCTAGTCATGTGTGCATCATGTTTAAATTCCATTTAAATTTGGAATGAGGATTTTTGAAACCCTCAGAGATCATTTCTGGAAATGACCCAGATGAAAATTGCTCCAAAAAGGTCCAAGAAAATGCTCATGTTGCCCTCTGAAAATACTGGACAGAGATAAAAATCAAACCAATATTTTTGGCTAAGTATTTATTTTGGGCATTTGGAATTAATGCATAATTATTTGCATTGGATATATAAATGTTATATATATATTATATGTCCAAAAATTGTGCCATTTGTTGAGGAGCTCTGGAATAATGCCATTAGCCCTACAAAAATTGGCATAATAAAATAAAATGATTTAGTATTATTACTAAATCAAAACAAATGTCAGAAAATAGAAAAGAAAACAAAAAAATGGTAAAACCCTTACTGGACTTACCTAGGCCACCTGCTGGCCTGGCTCTGTGCCGGCCCAGCCGACTGGCCAGCGCCAGTCGTCGTCTCCACCGCGCCAGGAGGACGCCGGGCGCGTGGTCGCCGCACGCCGCGCGCATGCGCGCCACGGCAGCTGCCTGCCTGCCCCTCCCCTCCTCGCCTGGACGTCTGGAACGTCGCCACGCGACGCCCCGCACCTCTCTCCCTCTCCCTCGCTCTCCCTCCTCCCCTGGAATCCTCCCTCTCCCCACCACCGAACGGGTTATCGCCGCAGCTCACCGCCGGCGCGCTCCCCGCCGTCCCCTCGCCCTCTCTCCGAGTCCGGGTGCTCCGCCTCGTCGCCTGCATCGTCCTCGACGAGCCAAGCGACCAGGGACGCGCTGCATCGCCGCCACCATCATCGTCTTCGTCACCGACTGCCCGAGATCGCCGACGACGCTCCGGCCGCACCAGTGCTTCCCCGAGCTCGTTGACGCCTCCGCTGGATCCGCTGTGAGCTCTACTCCGTTTCCCCCTCCTCCCCGTGCTCGTTTGCCCCGTCCAGCTAGATCAACCACCGCGCCCGCGACCTCCACGCCGCCGGCCATGGCGCCACGGTGGCCAGAGCCCAAGGCAGCCACTTCCACGCGCGTCACCGTGCTCCTGGTGACGCCAGGAGGCCGTAGATGCCCTCCGCAGCCCCCGACGTGCCCCGCAACTCGCTTCCGTTCAAAGCCGACTCCGGCCGCCGCCCTGAGCTCCGCTCCGGTGAGCTCCGGCGCCCCCGCAGCCTCTCACCAGCTCCCCTGGATGCGGACGACGACGGGCTACGCCCCGGTGGTCTTCGCGCGTCCAAACGCCGCTCGCAGCGCAAGTCCGGCGAGTCACCGCCGCGGTTTTTGGTCGTCGCCGGCGAAACTCCGGCGAGGCTGACGTGGCGTGATTAGCTGCTAACCCTGCCGCCTAAACCCCCGCCTAAGCCACTGACCGTGGGCCCCAGGGCCAAGTCAAACCCCGGTCAGCGCGGGTTTGACCGGGTTTAGCCCCTGTGACACTGACGTGTGGACCCCACACGTCAGGTTTGACCGGTCAGCGCCGTTGACCGCTGACGCAGTGCTGACGTCATGCTGACGCAATTATTTATTTTCTGGATTTAATTTTAAACAGGAAATTCTAGAAATTATTCAAAACTTCAAAAAATCATATCAATTCAGCCGTAGCTTGGATTGAAATGATTTATATATGAAAAATCATCAGAAAAATTCAATCTATACATCTGTACCAGTTTCATGCATGAAAAACCAACCTAAACCTGCTGTATAGGTGAAAACATATATATGGCATATATAAGAGCTTAACTTGGAGTTGCATTTGAATTCTTGGTTCAAATGGACTTCAACCAAATAAACTCTAGCTGCATTAGCTCAAACAGCATCACATATTCATGCCATGATCATGCATCATATTGTTGCATATGCTTGTTTTCTGATTGTCGACTCCGTTCCTTCTCGATAGGTCCTGCTCCGGAGACCGTTCCAGAGTACCTGTCTATGAAGCAGTGCCCCCTTGTTGATCTACCAGGCAAGCAAACCCCCCTTGTTCATTCCGATATGGTCCCACTCTCGCTCCTGCTCTCTTTTATTGCATTAGGACAACAACGAATCAACTGCTACTTTATGCTGCGGTAGTTGAACCCATTCCTCTGCATGACCTGTCATTGCCACAGTAATTAGATGAAACCCACTAGAATGTGTAGGAGTTGATTGAGCCATGTTGTGCTTCTACCATGCCATGCCTGCTATTGCTTGGAGTTGTGTCAGGTCTGATTCATTGGGAATGGATTGGAGTGATATGATATGTTCTGATGCTGAGAGTTAAGTGTGTGAACACGATTTGGTAAAGGTAGCGGTGAGAGGCCATGTAGGAGTACATGGTGGGTTGTCTCATTGGGACCGTCCTTAAGAACCGAGTTCTGTGTAAGTTGTCCAATGACTAGCTACTACCACACATTGGGCTCCGGGCGCTCCAAGCTCTCTCGACTTATTAATCACCTCGGTCTCTGTCCAGGAGTCGCAACTAGTTTCTGGTGTTTGTAGGTAGTGTTAGTAGTCTACCAAGTGGCACCCGGCCAGGTGGGCTTGGGACAGACTAGGCACAAGTGGCACGGTGTACCAAGCGTAGATCCACCCGGCGAGGTGGGCTTGGGAACCCTGCACACATCGTTTGGGGCCGTGAGCGACACCCCGGCCGGATCTCCTTGCGGATGGAACCCGAATAGGCGATAAACCTGGATTAGAGTCTTGTGTGGTTAGTCAGGTCGTGGCCGACACCCTCGCCAGGCTTCCGCTTGAAGGTTGCCGAGATACATGACGTGTACATGGTGATAAGTGGTGAGAGCGTGTGTGAAGAAGTACACCCCTGCAGGGTTATCATGATCTATTCGAATAGCCGTGTCCTCGGTTATGGACTTCTTGGATGCTTACGTGGTACATAGACAACTTGAAGTGGATACTCTAAAATGCTCAAGATAAGTGTGAGTGCTATGGATGGCCTCCTCGTGGTGAGACGGGGATGAATCCATAGTGGTGTATTGATGTGGTGATTAGTGGACTCGTGTGCGCCATTTCAAAAGAGTTACCAGCAGTCGTAGAACAGGGTAGCCACAGAGTCAAAGCTGGCTTGCTGCAACTAAACCCCACATTACCTTCTTGATACAATGCATGTATGATAGGATCTGAAGTAAGTCTTGCTGAGTACCTTTGTACTCATGTTGCTTTATTTATGTTTTTGCAGCGGAGACTTCGGTCTTACTAGTTACGTGGACTTCGACAAGTAGCTTGTACCTCAGCTACGATCTTGATCGGATCTTGTAGATAGTCAGGCTTCTCAGCCTTTTTCTTTTGTAGTTGTCTGTACTCAGACATGTAATGCTTCCGCTTGTTGCTTTTATGCTCTGAATGATGGGTCATGTGACCCCTGTTTGTATTTAATGCTATGTGGCTCTTCTGGGCCTTATCTATATAAGTTTGCGTTATGTTGTGATGCCATGTTGTACATCACATACTTGCATGTTATGCGTACGTGTAACGTGTATTGCTATGTGTGGGATCCGACTATCTAGTTGTTTATCCTTGGCAGCCTTTCATATGGGGAAATGTAAGTCTAGTGCTTCTGAGCGATAGTAGTCCGCTACAGCCCGGTTCACCGGAGTCCTGCTAGCCCAGCACTACTGCTCGGAACACTTGTCTGGCCGGCATGTGTTTCACCTCGTTCCTGTGTCTGTCCCCTTTGGGGAAATGTCACACGGTGTTATCCGGAGTCCTGCCTAGCCTGCTACAGCCCGGGTTACCGGAGTCCTGTTAGCCCAGTGCTACAGCCCGGATTTATACGTTGTTGACCGACATGCTCGATGTGATTCATGTATGGCTGTCCTCATGGGTTAGTGCCGCTTTGGGTTCACGACTAGCCATGTCGGCCCGGGTTCTCTGTCATATGGATGCTAGCGACACTATCATATACGTGAGCCAAAAGGCGCAAACGGTCCCGGGCCAGGTAAGGTGGCACCCGTGGGAATACCGTGCGTGAGGCCGCAAAGTGATATGATGTGTTACATGCTAGATCGGTGTGACTTAGGATCGGGGTCCCGACAAAATGGGCCACAGCCCCCGCACAGCCCTGTTGTTTACCCTGATCCGTCGCTAAAACTAGTATATACAACAACTGCTTGTTCCTCAAAAAAAAAAAAACTGCGCGACTTGCTGGGTCCCTGGTGTCAGCCGCTCGTAGTGTAATTCTCTAGTTTATTGACTACGTTGACAATGGCGTGAGCCCAGATGTCCAACCATTAGGAGGAACCATATTTTTGGGCTTGTACTATAGAGGCACTTGCTTGCGTACTGCCATGACGCTGGTGGGTCCCTACTGTCATCCTCTCCACATACAGTCATCTCCTTGTTCCTCTCGGTTGTTGACGACATTGACAACGCAAGAGGGCGGCGCACCGCGCATGGCGAGCGAACCAAGGCCGCAAGGCGGAGGACGACGACGAGGCCTCAGACGGAACGAACAGGAGCCGTTGAAGATAAGCCGGTCCAGTCGCAGGGGGAGGGGAGTACGAGGGTTGACTGGTTCGGGCGCGGGTGCGTGTTGGGGCTGACGTCGCCGAAGAATAACAGGATGTGTGGGGGAATAGAGGGAGGGACTGTCCAACGTTGGAGGGTACGTACGGTAGGGCGGCGGAGGCGCAGCCAGCCATGGGAGGCGGGAGCAGGCGGAGCCGACGGGGTGGTTTGGTTTGGGCGATTGGAGGAAGAAGAAGACAAGAGATAGAAGATACACGACAGATGTTGGATGTCAATCGAACGGCTGGTAGGCAGAATCGTTTGTTGACTGGCTAGTAAGTCGACACCACCTTGGATAGGCTATTTCCACGCGGGTCCCAAATGTCAGAATCCAAATCTGTCATGGTCATGCAACCTTTCCTATGAAAATTTACAGCCCATTTGATGTGCTAGTTCGAAATAAGTTTGTGGGTGCTGGTGGGGGCTAATCACTTGGCTTCTGTAATGCACAGTGAGCTCAAGCAGCCGGCGAGAGTGATGTTATTTCCCTTGGTTTGGATTTGTTACAACATTTCACTCTAAATTAAACGAATGGCAAGCCATTTGCCTTGTTTCAAAGAAAATATGACAGTCACAGCCGAGTTGAAAAGGGCAGGAACATCTAACTCCAGCTTACAAACTGTACAAAACCACGAGGGTTAATTGTTTATCAGGTTTACAAAAAAACCAGATTGAAAAGGGCAACAACATCTAATTCCAGCACGGTTTTCGGCAGTCATAGCCAAATGGATCGGTCAGGTCCATAGAATGAACATCCTAGGTCGTAAAATTTACTGGATTATGACCACAATATGTTGTAAATAGAAGCCCGACACGTTCAGAAGCTCTTTTTCCCACCTGAAACTCCTTTTTTTTCTCTTCGACATACCCATCCGTCAAAACCATGCTGCTGATAAACTTAAGCCTGATGGACAATAGTAACCTCGCGTTCAGCAGGAAGAATGTGACAAATCTTGTGTTTGCACGGTTGGCTACATATCGTTCTAGCGTTATTGTCTTCAATCGAATCTCATGAGAAGTGAGAAAATCCCGATGCTTACGAATCCACCGATTGGTTATAACTTTCTTACCCCGTCCTGTTGCCTAAATAGACATGGAAGATTGAAAACAGTTAAGGTCTAAAAGAAGAGTGTCGAAAGAGCAACAGCTGAACGGTTAATTCTAGTACACTATATGCGGGCTTCCAATGTGCGTGAAATTATCACCTTTATATACAACTTCTCCAGACATGGAAAGTATTGCAGCAAGCCAATAATATTGTTCAGATCAAAAATATTCATTTGGATATATAAGATCTTGACATAATCCAGCACCATTGATAGGCCATCCATGGAGAAACTCTTCATTGAGCATAGAACATAATATTAGTACAAAATGTGTACTCCAAGATGATATATAAATTACGCGCAGAAATTTAAAATGCAGCTTATGTTTACAAGTGTAGATGATAATATAAAGTACCTGAAGAACTGTGGAGCCAAACACCATATTGAAATGAGCACAGAGATCATGTATTACACCCATGGTCTCCAGTTTAGGCGCAGAGAGGACGGTTATTTGCAACGGTGAATAACTAGAATCAAGGATCAACCTTTGAAGTCAAGGGGCATCTTGGATGATGAGCTGCCTTCCGTCAAAAGAAATTCCAATTATTACAAGGTTAGGCGACTTTATTTGGAGACAACCAATTCTAACTGTGAAAACAAGCACCAACCACTCCAGCGCAGGGCAACTGGAGTGGATGATGTTGTGCAATGAGGCCTCCGATATATGAACCCACACAAGTGAAAGTTTCTTGAGAAATGGGAGTCGAAGGTTTAGTACCAGATTGTCTGGTAGGTAGCACTACGCAAAGGTGGCGGTGTGGAGAGAGGATGAAAACCCCGAGATGGACATCGGTGCTGAGGGCACAAGTTCATGGCGTTCGGTATGTGGTATGTGATTTCCAGGGGAATAGTAGAACTCAAGCAGCTATAGTTCTGTGAATTCAGGGGATTCCAGCCAGGCGTCCACCATGCAGGGCATGGTATGCTTGCTCAGGTAGCATGACGGGATGCAGAGGCTTTGAACGGAGCCCTGGTGGGAGGAGATGATGGCTCTGGGGATTTCAAAATCATTGAAGAGATATAGCTGACGACAGTCAAGATTAAGGGGAACGGCACGCCATAGAGGGCGCCACCGAATTGAGAGGACTTGGGTGCTGCAGCTATCCTTGGTGGGGAGAAGCGAGATGATCTCCCCAAGGATGGCGTCCGGGAGATCGCTGATGCGGTCCACCCGATATTCTACGGGTTCCTGGGATTCAGTGGGGGCGGGGGGGGGGGGGGGGGCGGTGTGCTGGGTGTGGGTAGCGCCTCTCATTCAGTAAATATATGGGCTTTTGAATTGATTTTACTATTTACTAGTGTGGATGGGCTGTTTTGTCTTGGGACCCAAGAAACAATTACTACTAGTACAGTGGAGACACTCTACGGCTACCCAGAAAAACAATTACTACTAGTACAGTGGAGACACTCTACCGCTTCTGGCTCCTCCTAGGTCATTGAAACGTCTCCCTCTACTGAATGCCGTTATACTTTTGTTCACCAACATGTAGGCCATGTAGCGCGCGGGCCCAAATGCCATCCACCAAATTAGAAGGTAGTATGCAGGCGGAGAGTCACCCCGGTCGTAGCGCGGCAGTAACGAGCCGTCGTATCACAAAACCCCACCTCCCCGCAGTCTAAGTTTGACGGACGAAGCAACCATCATTTCACTCTTCGCTGAATCCCCTTCTCCCTCACCATCTTTAAGAAAGGCAACACTTGCATTTGCCGCTGTTCTTCTCTCCGAACGAAGGGAAGGTAAGCGGATCCGTGATGTTGGTATATTTTCGTTCAGAGGAAAAAAAGAACTTTTGCAAAGCAGTAACCGATCCTCACTCTCTTTTTTGTTTCATTGTCATTGCGATTGTGTTTTCCTTTTAGTGGTCTCCTAGTATTCGTCAGTTTCATGATGGACCAAGGAGAACCAGGCAAAGATCTACCGATATTGGAGCAGACGCGGGAGGCTGATCCCCACAAGACAGAGAGCTCCAAGAAGATGGAGGCAACCACCGAGGCGACCCCAGATACTAAGATGGTCAACGCCCCATTTGAGGTTACAACCCCCGTGGCACTGCAGGACCAGTTTTCCCCCTTCGAGGATGTGTCCCCCCCCCCGCTGAGCTGCCCAAGGTGATTTCCTTCTTTGCCGATCTCGATTGTGGTTTTTCATCTAAGTATGTGGTGATTTTTTTAGAAAAGGAAGTATGTGGTGATTAATAATGCAAAATTTTATTAGCTTCGATGCCATGGTATACGTAGTGGTTTAAATAACTTGTGTTTCTTATACTAAAAAGTAATTCAGAATTTGTTTCCGTTTCAATTAGAGCCCTGATGCAGACAAGGATTGTGTGGTTGTACATGTCACTCGCTATGAGGCGGACGACCTGAATATACGCACTGGGAAAACAGAGTTCTTAGGCTGTTGGATCCTGGAAGCCATTTGCGGTTATACCAATGAAGAGTTGTATTCCAGCCTCACTGTTGTTAGGCGTGTTGTCCAGGGTGTACTGAAGCACAAGAAGTTCAAAGCTACTCCTTCGTTTGTGAGGAATACTGTTCTTGTCAAGCTTACGCAGGAAGATGATGTGGCATGCCTCCACAAACAAGTTTATCAGTGGCAAGGCCACAAGGTTGTCTTCATGAAGGTTCACAGGATTGAGCTGCTGCGGGACGTCCTCGAGGATGTTCATGGCAAGGTCTGTCTTGTGTCCAGCCCAAATTATATCGAGGCATGAAATATTTGCCCCAACTAGTGTTTAATAGTAGTTTGGATTGTGTCTAATTATCCGAACCTTGCCTGTTATCGACCCCTCTGGGCTAGTACTCTGTTTGAATCCGTCTATGGGAACTGCTGCTACTTTTGTGTGCCCGTGAATCATGTGAGAACCATCATAATTGTTGCCGAAACAGATGAGTCCTCACTAGTTTTTTCATGAATATGGCATGGTAAGACATAAGTTGTCACGGTTTATCATACGAGCAGTGTGTGTTTTGATGAAATAGAGCACTCGTTCCAGAATCGTGCGCCGACGTATACATAAGTACTTGTAAACACTGTTGGTGCTACCCCACTTGTAAGCAGTTGTGCAAAACACGGCACATTGGCTCAGCTTGCTTCAACACTAGGATATCGACCAGCTAACAATCAACAATCTGCTGTCTGACATATAAGCAACTATGTATCTTGTTACAGTGGTTCATGCAGTTAATTGAGGCCACAATGTAATAAATTCCAAACGTTCACACGCTAGTCCAGCGCTCATGTGGAACACTCACATTAAACTCGTCTTCATAAAAAACTTGAAAAGCATAAGTTAAGCAATTTTATACATCTCAATGATTCATAGAACATAACAAACATATACTAGTTCACAGCAAAAGACAAAGTTGTGAGAAGGTTTAAAAATCAGGAAAAAACAAGCAAGGCTTCTCTCTGAGCAAAGGGCCTCCTGGCAGGCTTAAATTTCCTGGAGTTCACTCTAGTTTTTTTCTTGTTGCCACCATTCAGGGTTAGGTTCTCTCATTCCAGAATAACAATTATAATTGTGGTCTCAGCTGGAATGCTGAACTGAACCATGCAGTGTACTGACCAGCTAAATGTCTTGTGCATTCCACTAAATTTAAGCACCGCTATTTGCAGAAATAAGCAGACCACAATGCTTCTTGTCCGCACACCTGCCCAAAAAAACGCCGTGCAGCCGTGCTAGCTAGTCCTTGGTCTATGGATGAACTGGTAGAAAGTGCATTCCGGACTAGGATGCAGTTGTTTTCGCTCGTCCCTGCACTGCAATCAGGAAGTAAAACGTATGAATCAGATTCTTTTAGATTGCGTTGGTCATTCTACCTTAGTTACTACCAATGTAGGGATACCTTGAATACGGGAGGTTAGACGACGGCAGTGAGGGATAGCTATCTCATTTTGCGCAGTTGTACTAAAACTGAGGTGTGTGCTTTTGATTGCGCGGATAGAAATGATATGGAGACAGACATCCCGAAACGATATGGAGATAGACATCCCTGTTTGCGCAAATAAGAAATACGATTATTTAAGCAGTGACAGATATTACTACTTTCCCCCGTTTCCTCTTAGAACCAAGTTCTAGATTCATGCTACAACTTTCCCACTTTCTTCCCTGTTTGAACCAACGCTTTGAGTCGACTGTATGAAATAGCTTTACTTCTAATAATAGTAGAAGTCTAGGTGGCTTTGGAACAGCGGACGGAAGTAGAAAAGGATCCACACGAAGGGAGCTGGGGCAGTAGAGCAAGGTAGGTTTTGAAGGAATATATACCCGAGGGTCGTCGGCATGTCGCAAAGATGGCGTCGGGAGGCCGCATCTTGGCCACAATACCGCAGGGAGGAAGAAGGGGTCGGAGGTCCTCCCAAGCCGGCGCTCTCTCGGAGAGCACGGCCGCCGATCGGGATGCGCGGGCAGCCGTTGGTATCCTCCCTCGCCGCTGACGACAACGTGAACGATGCAGCTACACCCTTGCCCCGGTCGAGGTTGTCCGGCCGGATTTGTGCCCAGCCGTGAGCTGAGAGAGAGTGTAGCCACCTATGTGTTGCTTAGATCTGGAGAGCATGAGAGAGTGAACAAGAGGAACCCTAGTAAAGCAAGCGCTAAGGCTCCTGCTTTTATATATAGTGGAGAGATTTTGTTGTACCAGCTTCAAAAAAATGCGCTCCTACGTGTACCCGCGAGTGGGTGTGAGAGAACTAGTGCGTGCGTGCACCGCTTCTCTTCATGAGAGTACAATATACTATGCCCAAAGAACATTCGCCGCAAGAGTAATAGTACAAGTGTGTGATGTGTGAGCTAAAATAAAATGTGTGCGCCGTCTTTTGATTTTTAGAAGTTCTGAGGGTAGGGTGTGAAGAGCACATATGTGCGTGACTTCTACCTACAGATAGACGGTGGGTGCGACGTGCGAGTCTGCGAGAGGACACGGGAGAGTCGTGACTCGTGAGGGTGCGTGTGCGTGAGAGAGAGGGGGCACGTATCAATGCAATGCATGTGTCCGTAAATCATTATCCGACAAACGTTCGCCACAAGCCTTTTCCTGACGAACGCCGTAAGAACCGTTAGATCGGCATCCGATAGTGTCAGTTTTGCCATGTCATTTAACAGAATAGCCACTCCTCCTGCACACAAATCTTCCACGTGAGTGTTAGCAACTGTCGTATGCTCCCTCCATTCCAAAATGCAGTGCATATAGCTTTATTGAAAATTCGAACCTCGCAAACTTTTACCGAGTTTTCGTGTACCAAATTGCACATGTAGAATACCATGTATATATCATTTCATTCATCTTCGAGAGGTAACTATAAAGGTGGGTGAGGAGTCTACAAAGAAAGACCATCGTATCACCCGCAGCAATTTCAAGCATCCTTTAGTGTCGAGGAATATCATAGGAACTCTATATGATATGATTTTTATAGGATTTTTTTCCTTTAGAGCCAATTGGTTCATAGGAATAGATTCATATACTCCACATTTCAAGGGAAATAAACATGATATCATTTCTATAGCTTTAGAGCCACTTGGTTCATATGAATGGATTCCTATACTCCCTTAATTTCAAAGGAAAATAAACATTAGCGTATATTCAATAGAAAAGTTCCTATGATATGAACCAAAGTACATCTCTTTTCTAATCCCTCCTCATAGGAATTGAGATACATGTCATCTCTAGATTCAATAGAAAAGTTCCTATGATGTGAACCAAATGACATCTCTTTTCCAATCCCTACTCATAGGAATTGAGATGCTCCATGTCATCTCTTTCCCTACAACTTCCATGTATACATCTTCTATTCCTAAATAGATAGTAAAACCCACTAGTAGCTTTTTTCCAAAACATGCAACTATGGCACAAGAACTATATAGTGTGCCAATAACTTTGAAAGATGGTCGCTGGATGAAGCTAACCCGACAGTGCAGAGATAGGCAAATCCGAGCACTATTAGCCGTTGGATATCATCAACATTTCACCAGATCTGCCACATGTACAATTTAGAAGACTCCATGATTGAACTTAAGCATAATGCACAAACCTCAAAACAAAAGCACTTCTCCTTTGTTCTAGAATCTTCTGTATCATAATTGATTATTTTTTCTAAATGAATTGCCATTATTTGTTTTTTTACTTTATGATTTACTCCCTCCGTTCCAAAATAGATGACCCAACTTTGCACTAACTTTGTACAAAGTTAGTGCAAAGTTGGGTCATCTATTTTGGAACGGAGGGAGTACAATGCACAACCCCATGAATCTTAACATTTTAAAACTTATTGATTTTGAATGAGATGAACTATAAGAACTAAACAAACATCTACATCATGCATATATGACTCAAAGCTTTACATGCTATAGTGTGTATTTATTCATAATTTGTTTTCGAAATCTCATGCGTTCAATACATGTGTACCTTACTAGTTTTGAGTAGAGTAGCAAATTTCACGCGGCCCCGGGTATATCAAAATGCAGGGCCCATGCATCATTGCCTTTCGGTTGAACCTACGTCCACAATTTTTTGTACGTACTATATCTCCACTGGTCCTTGAACCCAAAATGCTGCCTCGTTCCCGTAAAACCAAGCGGCCCACACATATTTAAGGTGTCGGCTCTAACCCGTTTACTACGACATGGCCCCGCACACCATAGTACTCCTACAAACCCTACCGCCGCACTCATCATCGGTTTTGTTCAAGAGGACGAGGGAGAAGCCGATTTGTAGTGGAGGCGCTTTAAAAAAAAGGATCTGTAGTGGAGACCCCTACCCTAGGGTGCCCTAGGTAGCTGCCGCATGCATCATTGTTTTCTCTTTTCTTTATGCTCTTGCGCCCTAGAGTGAAATGATGGTTGCTTCGTCTGTCCAGCTTAATGTGGGAAAGGTGGGGCTTTGTGATTTGACCCCTCGTCGCTCATTTTCTACTACTGTGACGCTACACTCGGGGTGCCTCCAATTCCAACCGCTGCTCCAAACTGTAATTTGGTGCATCGCACGTGGAACAAGACGGTGGATGAGCCACATGTCGGCCAAAGGGGTCCTGTTAAGTGTGTCGCCATTTCGTGTGCGGACTGACCCTGCTTGAGTTGCTACGCCAACACGACAGGAGCAGCCTACCACTTGGTTTTGCTCCTTGGTGAATCCCGACTATATTGATCTAAAAAGATACGTGCTAAACTACCCTCTCCGTCTCGGTTTTTTTATTTTTAGGCGTCTCGGTTTATAGGGCCTGCACGTAGTTCTAGGTCATCCATTTGACTAACTAAATATGAGTTACTATGTCACAAAAAGTATATCATTGGATTCTTAAGCGGATGTAGTTGTATTTAAAAGTCGAGGGCGGGGCTTTTCCTGCATGGTAGGCGGCGGGGCAGTTCCACCTAGTCGGTTCGACAGAGACGAAAGAAGACGAGGGAGTAGGCTGCTGCAAATGTAGGGTTGTGTGATTTGACAGCGAGTTACTGCTGGACAGGTGGGGCCCCGTGATTTGACTTGCCATTATCATTTTAACTGCGGCGCTACGACCGGCGTGAGTCTCCCAGATTCCTGACCACCTCCATACAGGTGCCTCTCCCAATGCTCCACCATGTAGTAGAGGCTGGCTCTTGCATGAGAGCCCACTTCTCCACTTTTTTCTTGCCTCTCTTTCCTCCACATATGCAAAAATGCCATGTAAAGTGCACTATTGTACTTACTTTTACTTGCTCCTACAGGTGCTTAAGCTTGCCACATAGGCATAAAGTCTGATGTGGCAAGTTAATCAAGAAGAGAGAGACTAGTTTGGTGACCCAAGGAAGAAACGGTGCTAAGCGCGTGTACCTAGGTGAAAACACAATTTTGAGTCTATAGCTAATTAAGTGAAGCAAACTTAGCAACACCATTTCATTGGAAGAGGTCACTCCTTGGCAAATGCAATAAATACACGCGCTTAGCACCGTTTCTTCCTTGAGTACGAAGAAAGAGATAGAGAGGAGTAAAAAAAACACTTATAGCCAACCTTGTTGTAGTATGAGTGACTAAGTGATGGCTATGTATGACATGCCAACATCAGATAGCCTAACGCACCGTGTTAAATCTCCAAGGGCGCGACCGCGCGAGCGATGCGACGGTCGTGGTAGGCGCGACCATGATACGGGCTGCTGGCAGCCCTTGGATCTGAGATCAAACTGTCACATGCTAAGTTGCTAAAAATTTGCAGAATAACCCTCCGGGATAGGATATTCACCCATAGGTCTGGAATCACGCCATGCAACCGTTCAATCTCAGATCCAAGGGCTCTCGGAAGCCCGTATCATGGGAGAATGGAAAGCCACTACCCTGCCGTTCGCACGCTCGCAATTCGCTCCTACTTGTCCCCGCACGTCCTTCAATACTACGGCGGCTCGCTCCTAGTCGTCCCGTCCATTCACATTACGGCAGTTCCACTAACCCTAACCCTCCTCCCAAATCCATGGCGTCCCAAATCTCCACGATCGGCGGTGAGTACAAGGTTAGAACCATCACCGCTAATGAGTTCGACGTCATCTACACCCGTTCTTCCGCGACGGTGAAAGGATGCCTTTCTCGCTTCAAACGCATGTTCGAAAACTCAGATGATGAGTGGGTCGCTGGGCTAGATGTTGAGTACACCACAGTCCTGGGACGAGAGAAGGATCTAAAGGACGAAGAGAGGAAGAAGCCCGCCGTGATCCAGGTTTGCGTACATAACGTTTGCTTGGTCTACCACATATGCCATGCCGACGTTGAGTGCCAGGATTTTAAGAACTTCCTCAAGGACAAAACCGTGAAATTCGTTACTGTAGACTTTACGAACGACGAAGAAGTCCTGGGTCGGATAGGCCTCGTTGTAGGCAACCCCTTCGACCTCCAGAAGAATTGGCTGGTGCCCTCTCGTCAGCCTTCAATGCTGACCCTGGCAGGAGCCATGGTTCATCCTTCATACGGTAAACTGGTGAAACCTCCATACATGTTTCATCGTCATGCATGGCAGCGGAATGTACTAGATATAGACCACATCCACTACGCTGCAATGGATGGCTACCTTTGTTTCAATATCTACAAGGGTTGGATGAAGAGAAACAACCAAGTGTGCGGTTCAAGCAAAGAAGTATCGACCAAGAGGAATAGGGACAAGGACGAAGTCGAGGACGTGGACGAGGACTCCGAGTAAGGTGGCAGTGTTGTTGCTCATGGTGGTTCTAAACTTCTAATGCAGTGTCTACCGGATTAGTTGCATAGTTTAATTTCAGGTGTGCTTAGTTTAATTTGAGGGGTGTGTTGTGCTGAGCCCCCAGCAGAACTATGTTATGTTTCTTCTCGTTACTTTAACTCTTCAGTATGTACATACTACTAGTATTTCTTTAATAGAATTTAGCACCCCAATTAAGCACGTACTAGCTTTTTTAATAGTACTATATGCATAATTTGGCGATGAGCGCTCTCTATATGTACCACCTTTTTTTAATTTCAATTTTTGCTCCATGGCGCAATCCATCGATAGTACTACTGTACAAAAGTATACATTTTTTAAAAGGCTAGAGTACTATTCATCACATATATAGCCAGTTAAATTATCAACCTAGAATGACGTGCATGCCATGTAGTAAACCGATACGGAGGAAGTATAGTAAAAATGAGGTGATTTTACCGAGCGATCAGCGGGGCAGCATGGCCTGTCATGCGGTCCCACGTGTCATGATGTACCAAGGCGATGCGCGTGTCCCTCTTGAGGCAGAAGCAATACTAGTACGTGGTTTGAGATGATGGCGAACCGAAGTGTGAAATAATGGTTGCTTCGTCCGTCTGGGAAAGTGCGGCATTGTGATTTGACGTCTCATTGCTCATTACTACTACTGGGCTGGTACGAGTGGGGTGCGTCCCCCCTGCTATTCTGCATTGTTATTTGGTGCTTGACATGTCGACCCGGTTGCTATATGTCCCACATGTCGGCGACAGGAAGTACATAATTCATGAAAGGGAGCGTCGACGGAGGAGTATACTACAGAATTCATGAAAGGGAGCGACTTAGTTTTGGAAAAATCTATTTTTACGGAGTACGCACCCACTAGGGTTTATAGGGCCCATCTAAAAAACATTCATTTTTCCGTTTGATAAGTCTCAATTCTACTATATTAGTAGTAGTACCATTACATGTTGGATTTCGAGGTGCGTTAGATCACCCGACGCAAGCAGTGTCAAGAGGAAACTAACCAATGCATGTACAAGTTCATGGAAATTTAGTGGTCATTCATGCATTCATTCTAATTAATGCCTCGGTAAACATAACTTCTTGAAAAAAACGAGCGTACTAATTACTTGTGCAAACTACGAAATTAATTCGACCACTCACCGTCTACCTTGGTTGGAGAGATTTTGAAATTGAGCCATAAACTGGAAAGGAGGGAGTAGTAACTTTTGTCTCGATTACTATTTGTGGCCTTGTATAGATGCAAAATGTATTTTTTATAGTGTCCTTGTATAAGTAAATGGAGGGAGTACTAACCAAAGTACGTAGTAGGGATGAGGAGTAAACAGAGGGAGTAGTAAAATTTTCTCCTCGTGCTGTGAGCCACCGTGCGCGTGGGCGAGGGAGCGGGCGTAAGGCGTAGTAAGCAAGCTTCACCTCATCCTGCGAGCCACCACGCCCGTGGGCGGGGGAGACGGCGTACTAAGCATGCTTCTCCTCGTTCTGCGAGTTGACGGGACACATCAAAAGTACTCCAGTGTATAGAGCCTTGCCTCTAAGGTAGGCCCCACAGGGTTTGCCTCTTTTTTTAATTTAACATAACGCGTCAAGTCGCAATTTGTTTGTTCACCCGTGGTAGACGATCCTCCCTCCACCAAGTGGACAACCAGTACATGTGCCAAATTACCACGCGGGCTGCCTTTTTCGTACAGAAATGAGCTCCAGCGTGTACCGGCGCGGGTGTGGTTGGGAAAGAGACGGGAGTACGTGCGCCGTGCATGCACCTCTTCTCTTCGTGCACGTCCCCCACCTACGTGGGTGTGTGTGAGAGAGATACAAACCTAGACATAATGCGCCGTCCATCCCCATGCCTCCGCCCAGTCCGACCACCAGTCACCACCACGCCCCACTCCTCCTTACCTTATCTCTCATCTTTCTCCCTCCATTTTTATATACAAGGGGCCACTATCAAAATTACAATTTCTAGATATACAAGGCCACTAACACTAATCGATGCAATATTAATGGTGTTTGCCTCGTGGTACTAGCAAAGGAGGACATTAATTATCCCTTGCATGCATGCGGGAGTTTGTAAAAAATGCATCTTGATGTTCCGTGCAATGCACGGGCATCTTGCTAGTCCATGAAAACAACACATGGCAAAATTCCACGGCGAACAAGGGATTTGAATCTATTGGGCGGGGCTGTTTGGATCTTGCCCGGGGTAGCCAAAATATTGGCGGCCCTTTTGTCCACCGGTGCCTTTGCCACCGATGAACGAGGAATGGATCGGGTGCTCATGCTGTCATGCATCCTCCAGCGCGCACGTTGGAGACAAGCTCGCATGAGCTGTGTTTTTTGTCCCACAACACCGCCTGAGCCGCCTGCAGACCGACCGGCGACCCGCAAATTACGCCATCCAACTGTAGCCGCACACATTTTGACAGCAACTAAACCAACCGGACGAAATTCATGCAAACACATAGACAAACTGATATTTCATATAAACAACGACGGAAATAATATAAAATACCGGATTTTCATACAAACATGACGGATTTCATTACATTCAAATGAACTATGCAGTGCTAGTTTTGGACAGCACAGGTATATAATACCTGGCCTAAATGGTCGCCCGCCGATCGATTTGTGTTCCTCATGTCCGGCAGCACGATCACCGGACTGCCGGGAGCCCCGGAGGTATATGCTTTAGCGCAAAGGACGGCTCGCTTCCCCACTGCCCAACTGATACCATTGGCTGGTGCCGAAGATGATGGTGGCCGGCACCGGTTCGAGTTCATCACCGGCCACTACTTCGCCATGGCCGGCACCGGCTCGAGTTCATCCTAACATTCCCCTCTTCTGTGGAGCCCATGCGGGGTCGACGAAGGTCCTCGCAAAAAAGATCCGGCAAGACACCTACTGTGTACGCCGGCGTCGCCTCCACGGTGGCCTTCATGGGACCCAAGCGGCGGCGGCCTCCCGTGTTCTACTTCTCCTCGATGATGGCGGCGGACGCGGAGGCGCTGGCTACCGACTCGTCGCTCTCCGCGCACCCGGCTTCTTTCGCTGCTTGCATGGCGTGGCCGCCGGCATGGGAGTCTCGGCCACAGAAACAGGAGACGCGGTACGAGGCGGCGGCATGGACGGCAGCAACGACGCCCGTGCGCCGCTCCTCATCGAGCTGGCCTGGAGCGGCGAGTTGCTGAACCGCGCGTCAGCTTGGGGCGGCAACTGGCTCCGTCGGGCGAGGGGAGGGAGGTGGATCAGCGAGCTGCATAGCTCGTATCCGGTGGGCTACCCAGCCGGCTTCGATGCGCACTACTAGGAAAAGGCCTACTAATGGCGCACTGGTTTTGCCTACTAATGGCGCATTACCAGTGCGCCATTAGTAGCACGCCACTAGTATATCTTACTAATGGCGCACCACAGGTGCGCCATTAGTATCTGGTATACTAATGGCGCACCAACTAGTGCGCCATTAGTATGTAACAGCATGCGCCATTAGTGTGCCTCCCGGGGGGCCATACGAAAGCATGGCTTTGTCATACTAACGGCGCATTCTCCGTTGATGCGCCATTAGTATCCTTTGGCATACTAATGGCTTACCTGGTGGTGATGCGCCATTAGTATGAATATTTGGTTTATTTTTTTCCTTTTCTGATTTTTGCGCAGGTTACAAAATATATTATTAGACAGAATATAAAATATATTATTAGACAGAATATAGACAGCAGCACACAGCAACATCAGATTCATAGAATACAATATAAGATTAGTCTCCGAATACAATTCATCATATTAGTCTCCGAATTCAAAAGACCGAACAAAGATAAAACATTACAAGTCTCAAGACCGCGAGTATCGAGTTTGTCTTCACATTACAAGTCGATATCGATCATCTAAACTACCATCACATAGAAGAGAGTTGTGGTCATCACGATGAGCATCATCGCGATCAAACTGGTCTTCATCCGGTTCCTCCAACGCTCCCTCCTCTCTCCCGCTAGATAGCGGGCGTATCTAGATTCGGCCTCCGCCCTAGTGGTGTACCCTTTGTAACTGTTACCGCTGAAATGGTGAACCTGTCTCCGACACTCCTCCCAGTCATCGTAGACTCCGGGAACCTTACCCTTGTACACGGCATACGACGGCATCTCTATGCACAAGCCAAACAACAGACAATACATAAGCAATATGTAAGTATGCAACAAAAGGATCGGAAGAGAAAAGCAAGACATTAATAGCACGATTCATGGTCCTACTAATGAATAGCATCGATTACATCTAAGTTGAACAACTGTCCAAACCAAAGAGACATACGAATTCATTAAAGTTTAATTACAACATGAGCCAATCAATGTTTCAGAACTACACATCACTACTTTTGACTCGACTCATCGGACAGGAGCATGGGTGAAGCCGCCGTGTGTCGTGATGGTCATGAAATCGCGGTCGTTGTCACCCTGCATTTGTAGCGTTTCATCTATCTCACTGTTGGACGGTTGATATCTGAGGAAGAATTGCCCCGACGTATGAAGGACATCTTGATGGATGATGTCCGCAAACTCCGAATGGATGCGAAAGAATTCTTGTCTGAGGTCCGCGTCCTGGATTGCCGACAAGCTCGCGGCCCAATCTTTGAGATTATCTGGTAGCAGAAGGTGATGATGGTCCCTTACGATCGCCCGCATGTGATGGAGGGCATAGTAGGCATCCTTCTGACCGCCAGGCGGCTGCTTGACGCAGCAGAACTTCGTATTGTGTGAGAACATGTGCTTGCCGTACTTACGAACTGGCCTGGTGAAGGTGCCTCCAGATTTGGCGTAGCCGGGGAGAACATCATCAAGAACTTTCTTGACATTTGTGTAGTCTATCTTGGAGTTACGGTTCGGGTCGAAATACGTGGCCATGGAATAGTTCGGGCTTAAGAGGATGAGTGTGCAATGTGTGTCACTGCACAGAACACAGAATGTTAGAAAAAAAAGAACGATTGAAACCTAAGAAATCATATGTTACGGGGCGGTTAAGGGATGACTTACTTGGGAAAGTAAGCCATAGGGAAGTTATCCTTATCTGCGTTTGCCAGAATGACGCCTTCGAGGTGTGAACTCGCAACTTGGCGGTCCCCAGCGCTGCTCAAGTGCTTGGCACGCATGTAGAAGGGGTCAACTATCACGATGTCTGGGGTCTTGTCTCTAATGATCCACATCTGCATACTCAGCGAAAACAACCGAACGAAGGTGTAGTGCAGCGGATGAAGGTTAAACATAGCAAAGATGTCATCAAACCGCAGGACGATCGTACCCCCGATGTCACCATCCACAAAGCCCTTGCCCTCTGGCACCTTGGCCACGAAAACCGGGTATGCCACATCCTTCTCTCTAAGACGCCGCTTCTCCAAAGAAAGAACACTGTCGTGCAGACTCCGCATAGCACCGGTTGCAGCATTCAGCATATTTGGCGGTAGCATCGCCCTACCCGCCACATGCACCCTCCTCGAGATATCCTTAGGTGAAGGTGGCCCGTCCTGAGCACGGATCGAACTCGATGCCGGCTGGCTCGCACCGGCGCCCTTGTTAGTCTTTCGTTTCCGTCCCTTCTTCTTGATCTCCTGTAATGGGACCGAGTTCTGCTCACAGACTGCCTTCTTGAGCGTGTTGGGGCTGATAATATTTCACACCTCAGCTATCTGAGGCTCGGTGAAGGCGGGAGCTGGAGGCGTGTCCTGAGAACTGAACGCCAGACGACGCCTGTTGCAATTGGATTTCTCCGCCGTACCAGCTAGATCGCGGTCGTCTTGGTTGGGTTCTTGAGAAAGAGGCCCGCAGAACTCGTCAACGTACCCATGTTCGGCAAAGTACTTATCAACTTTGGTAAATGTACCGTCGTCGTTGTCGTCGCCGTCCGGATCCTGTGCCATAGGGCTGTCCGGATCCTGTGCCATAGGGATGTCCGGTAAGTCCGGTAGCGTTGCGGCGTTCTTGCCATGGCTTGGCGCCGGCACGACTGGCAGTCTTGTCTGTGGGGTGGTGTCCCCCGCCCCCAAACGAATCTGGCTCTTCGACCAAAGCAGGGGCCAGTTTACGCAGGTGCTGAGGGTCATCTCATCTTCTTCGTCGGCCCCAGCGGGTCGAATCAGAGGTAACAGCTCGTCGCAGCCTGGCAGCACCCGAACCACTTCAACCCTATACATTGTGGGTGGCATCGGATTACCATGGAACATGGGGTTGCTCGGTTGAACGATTCTGCCCTTGGCGACATCGACCAACTCGGTGCCCACGAAGTGCAGAAGAGTGCAAGGAACGTCGGCGGTGCCCTGCGAAAACATGTACAGGGCGTCAGGGATGCCCAGTCAAAGGCAAGGAGATGAAGTCATCGGCCGAGAGGCTTAGTTACCGTGATGCCGTCGAGCTCGGCTAATGTCGAGGCACCGCCAACGGCGGGCGTGCAACTGACGGAGGGGGCGCTTGCTGGCGAGGTGCCGGCCGGCGTACACCCGGGTGCATTAAGCTCCAATGCCCGTGTCGGCGCCGAAGATACGAATACCGCCTCCGCCGGAGACACCAATGGCGCCGCCGCCAGAGACACCAATGGCGCCGCCGGAGACACCAATGGCGCCGCCTGCGCGCTGTGCAAGTTCCTGGCCGTGAAGCTGGGAACCGAGGGAGGCCCCTATTGGCCGCCCGCAATCCACGTCGCCAGCCCATGAATCAACGTAGGCACCATGGCATTGAGCGTCGTTCCAAGTTGTTGTTGCACTTGCTCTTGGACAAGCTCCGGAATCCGCGCCACTTGTGCCTTGAGTTCTTCAACCTCGCGCGTCTGGCTTTCCGAGCTGGTCTTTTTCTCCTTCCGCACACCAGCGGTATAGTATGACCCCCATTTTGTGGACAAGCCTTTGTCGACCACACGACCAGCTGACGTCGGCTTAGTGATCTTATCCTTGTTTTTCATTACGTTCAACGCCCTATTTAAAGGGGTGTCGAAAGGGGAGCTCTGAGACGACCCCGCACTACTGCTTTCATTGTCCTGCGAAAGGAACGTGAACCATTTAGAAATATTGGGGATTAATTAGAGTGCCACCATATGGAGCTAATTACGCGGGGGTGTATTCCTTACCAGAAGAAGCTCAAGTGCCCTGGTCTTCGGATCCGTGGTAAGCTCCTTTGTTATCGGGTCCTCCTTGTACCGGGCCCTGACATAGTTCCTGGTCTGCTTGTCACTGCTGTATTTCTCGAAGCGGGGCGGTAGGCCTTGCTCGGCACGCTCCGCGTCCTCCTTGTCCCATATAGGCTCCGCCACTCTGTAACCGCCGGGATCGAGTTTGTGTTCCCCTAAGTTCAACTCCCGCATTTCTTTCCCCCACTGACTTGATTCGGAGGTTGCGGGGCTCTCGCACTTGATCTTGAACTCCTTGTAGTCATCTTCGCTCATCGAAGGATATTTTGCCTTGATCTTGTCATAACTATCACCTTTATCAATCATTCTCTTCACCGCGCTTCTCCAAGTAGACAGGGCCGTGCTCATCTTCGTGAGGGCGGCACTGTTCACTTTATTCCCTGAGAGGCGTGTGTTTTCAAATTCGGCGGGGAACTTGTATCGTTCATGCAGCTTCATGAAGAGGGGGTTGCGCAAATTCCCTCGGTCCTTATGCCTAAGGTTCTCAGTGTTGATCGAGACGGTGCTCCGGAGAATGCACCCGAGCTGAAGCGAGTACCCCTTGACTATATGTTTGGGCTCCGTTGGATTCCCGTCGGAGTCCACTTGAGTGAATTCCTCCTTGAGGGTGCGGAGCGCATTCGGGCGCCGGTCCTTCCTTTGCTTCTTCGGTTGGCTGCCATCTGTGTGTGCGCCGCCATCATCAGTGGTGGCATCCTCGGCGGCACCATCAGTGGTGTCATCCCCGACGCCACTAGGGGTTGTGTAACCAGGATCGGTGTCTTCCGCGGCGTCCTCATAGCGGTGAGGTTGTTCCTCCATCTCCTGGGACAGCTCCCAGAATTGCTTGCCGCCAGAACCACCGGCCTCATCGTTGTGGGCCATGTTTCGCTCTAAATAGGAAAAAAGTTTGGTCAAAAAGTTGGTTATTGTTAAGGAACAAGATCATGGTCTCATCATTTAGGGTTTGTCGACACCGAGGCACCCTAAAAGCCTAAGCTTTCATCATTTAGGGTTTGTCGACGCTGAGGCACCCTAAAAGCCTAAGCGTACATCATTTAGGTTCTCATCGACACCGAGGCATCCGGGGCAGCCAAGTTAAGTTTTCATCATTTAGGGTTTATCGATGCCGAGGCACCCTAGGTTGGGCCTAATCACTTGGCACTAATCACTTGGCTCTATTGCCACCTATGGTTTAATACAACAAGAATAAAGGGGCAGTTGATCCTACTTAATTAAGTACTAAGATACCCCGGCCCATGCATTAGTAGCAAGTACCTCATATGTCCGATTTTTAGCAAAGTCATGCTAAAATTCACGGAAAATTTTAGCATGACCTTTGCTGAAAATAGGACATATGGAGTACCCGAATTTGCCGGAACGGAAGTTAATCGACATTACAGCAAACTCAAGGGCCTCTCGGGGTACCTGCAAAATCATCACGACACGACGGTCGGAGACAAAACCTAGCAAACTAGCACCACAATGTGCCTCTACTTTCATATGGATGAAAAGGCCACAGACCATATGGTCCTCTGCTTTCATATGGACAAAAATCGGCTCAACTTATGTGAGCTTCCATTCCAGATCTAATAGGTCACCCAACAAAAAATCATCAATAGTTTTAGCTGGAAAAAATCATGGATTGTTGTTAACTGAAAATTAGTGAAAGTAACTGTTGCTGATCATGGAGCAGTTGTACACTACACATGCTTAAACTCTGAGCAAGTATACTGTTATGGTCAAAACTGAATGTTGATTGCTTGCATCATCTACTATGAATGATATTAATTAGTCAAAGAAGAAAGCAAATAGATATTTTCTCTCACAACTCAGATTGCTCACTGTCTTGTTCTGCTACATATTAATATTCAAAATTAGTTGTTGCAAACAGAAATAATTCATGAGATCCTTTTTGTTCTTCTCTAATCCTTCAATTTCAGGTATGTTCCCTATATCATACATTAATTCAAGATTACTTAAAAAGTCACCGTGCAGTCAGAGAATCTGGGTACAGAGAGAAAAAAGGGTATAAAGTATGGACTGTGACTATTGTCAAGTGTGGTACTACCGAACACATACATATCAAGATTCAAGAGCACATGCATACTGTTATAATAAACTTGTCTAATAAAAAGTGGATATAATATTATGAACTGCACAATGGCATAAAACAGAGCTGAGGCAATCCTAAAGCAAATGCCTAATTTTGTTAGTTAAACACTACAAGGCATTATACTTTGTCATAGCTATTAGTCTTTGGACTAAGGGGCACTAGCACACTAGTAAGTGATAGGCAACCATCTTACATGGAAATGTGAAGAGTTACATGGATGAGTACCAGCTCTAAGTGAAGGCTCAATGAATTCAAGATCAACCGACTGAAGTTGCCCAAACCCGCAAGGAAAAAAGAGAATAATGATTTCGAACTGCTTCTGATGGCATACATAAGAATAAGTTCAGTCCCCCAAATCAAGCATGGTTTCTTACTGCCCACCTAAACAACCACCACCACAAGGAGCAGATGCAGATAACTCACTCAAAAAGACTAATAAACACCAGTTGCAGATGGAACACTTCCTTTTAACCTTACTAATGATATATATGTTCCCTTATTGCAACATTGCTAATAGAGGATGACATCAATTTGCTGAAATAGCTATAACAGAACACGCATAATCAATCAGCTAGAGAGCTTTTTTCCCTTTCGCTCTCGGGGATAATTCAATGATCCAGTAAAACCATGAGGAGACTTACTTCTAGGCTAGCAACAACTAAAGGCAGAAGGGTCGACAACTCCCAGGAAACTTGTCACTAAATGGCCAGTAAAATGATCTAGTTTTGAAAACTCTGCTGCTTTGACACTCCATCAGAAACAGAACATCTCAAACTCGATTCAGTTGACTAACTAAAACATCTATACATGGAAACATGAACTAAAACACCTGAGTCAAACAAACCCACAGGCAAACCATCACAACTAAAACTAGAACAATACCAGCATCTAATAGCACATACATATCATTACCAGCATCGGTCTGAGGGTGAGACCAACCTAATGCATAGCAAGTTAATTCATGAAACTGCAGTTGGACAAAACATGAAATTTAGAAGCATTCTACAGGGAGGAAGGACGAAGGAGTGGTGGCTACCTGCCTACGGACTGGTCGCTGATGTAGCTCCGGGCGGCAGCGTTGCTGGGCAGGAGCGCCTGCTCCAGGGAGGGGGGCGCCGCTGGTGGGAGCGGCTGCTTGATGAGGGGAGGCACTGCTGGGGTCCTGTACCGGAGGCGGGGCAGCGGAGGGTTCGGCCGGCTGGGCGCGCCGCGGCGGCGGGCCGGCAGCGGTGGCGGCAGCTAGGAACCCTAGCTGTCGCGCTTGGGAGGGAGGTTGACGCAGGCGGGGCCGCGGGGGGAGGGGGACGACGAGGGCGCGGGCGCGGGCGGAGGGGGGACGGTGAGGGAGGTGGTCGGGTGCGGCGGGGGAAGCGAGCACGGCCGGGGACGGCGAGCATGGGGGAAGTGGTGGGTGGTGGTGGTCAGGCGCGGGTGAGACGAGGTAGGAGGGATTAGAGAGAAATGGAGATTGGGGATTTTAGTGTGGGGGGAGGCTTAGCAATGGCGCACCATCCAGGGGTGCGCCATAAGTACATCCATAGCTCGGTGGTGCGCCATAAGTAATTTAATCTAGCCCGACTTAACAGGTTATATACAACCTAACCCTATCTACAATAGACCCCGCCCACTAGCCCGACTGGTCAATACGCAACACACACACCAGGAGGTCTTGGGTTCGATTCCCAGGCTCTCCAATATTTTTCATGCATTTTAAATCCTGTTTGATATTTATTTGTGTTTAAATATGTTCAAACTTGTTTAAATCATAACAGTAATATTTTTTTATAAAATAGTAATAACCCCCCCAGGGGTGCGGGGGGCCGGGTGCTCGTCGGCGGCGGTGGAGCGGGGGAGGGTTGCGGTGGGTCGTCGGCGGCGGTGGAGCTAGCTAGCGGGGGAGGTGCGGGTGGGATCGAGATCGAGATGGAGGGGGAATCGAGATCGAGATGGAGGGGGATCGAGATAAAGTGTCCTCATGAATTCAAAAAGTACCCATGAAATTTAAAAATATTCATGATATCAAAAAGTGCCCATGAAATACAATCGAGAAATGAAGACTACGATTTAAATACAATCGATCTTAGCTAGCTATCTGTTCACAATCTTCTTGCCCTTCTTTTTCGCAAATGGAGTTCTTCTGTGGAACGGACGTCCTTTAGGTAGGGTGGTCCTGCTTCTTCTTGTGGTGTGTGCTGCTACTTCATCGTCGTCGTCATGTTCGATCTTCGGTCACCGTACTTGTCGAAGTCTTGCTCATTGGCTACTCCATCCATTCCAATGATCTTCCTTTTGCCTCTCCTCACGACAACACGACTGGGCTTTGACGGGTCGGTAATGATGAATCATTGGTCCACTTGGGAAGCCAGTACCCATGGCTCATTTTTCGCGGTGACGTTTGCGCCCGCGGTCTTGGATTTGGCTTCGGGTATAACCATGGTGGTGAAATACCGGTCTTCTTTTAGGACGCTCTTGGCCCATCTGACATGGAACATCGGGACCTTCTCTCCAGCGTAGCTCAGCTCCCAGATCTCCTTGATCCTTCCGTAGTATCTGTCCTTGTCATTGCCGCGGTAGGATTCCATCGTTACCCCGGAGTTCTGATAACCATCGCTCTTCATGTCCTTGTCCTCGGTGTAGAATGTGTAGCCGTTGATATCGTACACCTCATAGGTCATCAGGTTGTGCTCGACGCCCTGTGACAAGGCGAATATGAGTTGTTCTTCCGCGGAAGAATCCTCATGTAAAGGGTACGACAAAAGCTTCTGCTTGAACCAATGCGTGAAACATGAGTTGTGCTCTGAGTATATCTTCGTCCGTCCTCTGTTGGCCTCGGTCATTGTACGTCTTCTCAATAAAGGTTTTGTGCTCTACCACCCAAGGATCGACCACGTCTATGTGTTGTAGCGCGACTAGGTTTGCTCTTTCAAAGTCGACGAGTCGACCCTCGAAGTCGACATGCATTTCGTGGCGACCCTCACGGTGACCCCATCTAGCGAGCCTGCCGAGGTGCCTGTTGACGGGCAGACCAACGGGGTTCTCGATGCCTAGATAATTCGTGCAGTAGGAGATGCACTCTTTGGTTAGAAAGCCCCTGGCTATACTTCCCTCTGGACGTGACATGTTGCGAACGTATCCTTTGATGACACCATTCATCCTTTCGAACGGCATCATGCTGTGCAGGAACGTCGGCCCGAGTTGGATGATATCCTCCATGATATGGACCAGCAGATGCACCATAACGTCGAAGAATGCGGGCGGGAAGTACATCTCAAGCTCGCATAGTATCACCATGATCTCTACCTGTAGCCTTCTGAATTGCCTCATGCCAATCAACTTCCGAGAGATGACATCGAAAAAGTTTCATAGGCCAAATAGCGTTTCATGGACGTGTGCGTCCATGATCCCACGGATTGCAACTGGAAGTATCTGCGTCATCAGCACGTGACAGTCGTGAGACTTCATCCCGCTGAACTTCTGCTTCGCTGGGTCTAGGTATCTGCTTATCTTCCCCGCATAACCGTAAGGAAGTTTTACTCCTAGGAGGCAGGTGAAAAACTGCTCGATCTCCTCCTGACTTAGAGTGAAGCACGCGGGAGGGTAGTCATTTCTAGTCTTCTTGGCCTTTTTGCCTTTGCGACGACTTTCTGTGTCCTGCTTCGCCTCATCATCATCATCATCATCATCATCATCATCATCATCATCATCATCATCATCATCATCATCATCATCATCATCATCATCATTAGCGTGAAGCTTCTGCCTAATGCCCATTGATTTCAAGTCTGCCCTTGCTTTCGGCCCATCTTTGGTCCTCTCTGGCATGTTGAGCAGGGTACCAAGCAGACTCTCGCACACGTTCTTCGTGATATGCATGACATCAAGGCTGTGAGGCACACGGTGGATCTTCCAGTACGGCAAGTCCCAGAAAACAGACCTTGTTTTCCATACCTTCAGCAGCGGCTCTGGCGCCTTTCGCTTCTTTCCCGGCTCTGGCGCCTTTTGCTTCTTTCCCGACAGTGGGCAGTCTTTCCAATTTTTCAACAACTCGTCTATTTCCTCGCCGCTCCTCGTACACGGGCGTTTTTGGGGTTCGGTTTCACCATCGAACAGATCCTTGTGTTTCCTCCACGGGTCATCGTCGTGAAGCCACCTTCGATGTCCCATGAACATGGTTTTCGAAGACCCGGGATCTCTATCTAGCTGGCGATACGTTGTGTCATCCATGCACCTTACGCATCCAGAAAATCCGTGGACTACCTGCCCCGCGATATATCCGTAACCGAGATAGTCGTGCACCGTCGTGAGCAGTGCGGATCTCATAGGGAAATATTCTTTCTCTGCGGCGTCCCACGTATTGGCTGACGTTTTCCATAGCGTGTCTAGCTCCTCCTTCAGCAGCCCCAGATACAGATTGATGTCGTTCCCTGGTTGTTTCGGCCCTTCAATTAGCATACTCATGTGAATGTACTTCCTCTTCATGCACAACCAGGGGGGAAGGTTGTACATCCACACAAACACAGGTCAGGTGCTATGTGTGCTTCTCTGGCTGCCAAACGGATTGACTCCATCAGTGCTCGCGCCCAGCACAATGTTCCTTGGATCCTTCCAAAATTTTGGGTATTCGAAGTTCAACGCTTGCCATTGGCTCGCATCCTTAGGGTGACTCAGCATCTTGTCTTTTTTATTTATCTCCGGATCATTTCCGTCATCTTCCCACTTCTTCTCCTCCCTATCCGCGTGCCAAAGCAGGAGCTTTGCTACCTTAGGGTCCGCGAAATACCGCTGCAGACGAGGAGTGATCGGAAAGTACCACACCGATTTTCGAAGAGCTTTCTTCCTCTTCTTGTGTCGAGTGACGCCGCACACCGGACATATGGTAGACTCCGCGTGCTCGTCCTGATAAATGATACAATTGTTCATGCACACATGGTATTTCACGTGCGGTAAATCCAGAGGACACACGATTTTCTTCGCCTCCTCGAAACTGGTCGGTCACTTGTTCCCCTTGGGAAGACGTTCGTGCCAGAATGACATGTTCTCGTCGAAGCATGCGTCGGTCATTTTGTGTTTTACCTTCATCTCCAGAGCCATGAGCGTTACTTTCAGGCGGGTATCCTCGGGCCTGCATCCTTCATACAATGGAGTAACCGCGTCTATCTCCAGTTGATCCAGCTTGGCTTTCTCTCGGGCAGCAGCTCTTGCGTTATCCGTCTGCTTGAGAAGCAGCTCTTGAATATGAGGGTCCTGCACCCAGCCTCCATCGTCGTCTGCTCCGGCATCTTCATTTTCATGATCATGCCCTTCGTCTTGATCTTCCTCATCATCATGTACGACATCTTCTACATGATGACTGTGTACAGCATCACCGTCGTGATCATGTCCTGGAGATTCTTCGTCTTCTCGCCCGCCCTCGCCACAGTGTTACTTGTCTTGTTGCCCTTCCTCATTTCTTGCCCGGCCCCGGCCATGGACGACTTCATAGTCATCTTCATCACCTTGCCACCGATAGCCATCCATGAAACCACGCAAGAGCAGGTGGTCCCGCACCTGCCCGGAAACCGGGTCCGCAATAAGGCTCTTCACCTTGCATCTTCGACACGGACATCTTATCTCTGTCTCGTTCTTTTGAAGCATCCCGGCCTTCACAGAGCTCAAAAACCTATTCATGATGCCTTCAGTCATCGTGCGGACCATGGTCGCCTGCGGGGTAGAGCAAAACGATATTTTAGAACCAAGAAAAAATTTGGCATGACCTTCCCTAAAAATAGGACCAAAAAGAATGCATAGTGCCAAAATTCTCGCCGAAACGGAAATGAATCAAAACATTCCGGCAAAATATTGGCAACTATCACATTTCAAATACCGGTACCTTCAAACACAAACATATATGCAACACCACAAACACATGCAACACCACAAACATACATAGATCTAGCTAGGCCACAAAAAGTGCATGTGCACGTTGTTGGAGCGAGCTAGGGAGAAAAAAAGTAGATCTACATCATGAAGATAGCTTTCCCCTTACTTACCTATCAAAAAAAAGGTAATTTCACCACTTAATTTTGATGAATCTATGGTGGAAATGAGGTGAGGAGGAGGAGGCAGCTGAAAGCTTGGAGAAGGAGGTGGAGGGAATGAAGTGGGGAAAGTGAGTGGGTAGGTGTGGGGCTGTCCAAAATATCTTGTTGGGGTCCCAGGTTACTAATGGCGCACCACAAGGAAATGCACCATTAGTAACCCTGGTTACTAATGGCGCACCTGCAGGTGGTGCGCCATTATAAGTTTTGCAAAAAAGTAAAAAATATAAATATATATACTAATGGCGCACCGTGTAATAGTGCGCCATTACTAGTTTAAACTAGTAATGGCGCACTTTGAAACGGTGCGCCATTAGTAGTTTTGCAAAAAGAAGAATAAGAAAAAAAATTCAGTAATGGCGCACTCTCTGCCTGGTGCGCCATTACTAGTTAGAACTAGTAATGATGCATTGTCGACCTGATGCGCCATTAGTATGCTTGGAAAAATGAAGAAAAAACAATTAATACTAGTGGTGCACCCTGTTTCTAGTGCGCCATTAGTGTCTTCCACACTGATGGCGCATCACCAATAGGTGCGCCATTAGTATATAGTAGTGGCGCACTACTTCCCTGGTGCGCCATTAGTATCAATCCTATCTATAGCCCTTTTCCTAGTAGTGGCGGAATAACTACTCTTCGTAAGGCATTGTAAGAGTGGACAAAATGGTGGAGGAGATAGGGGAGCGGTGGAGGTGTGCGATTCTTGGCCGGCGTTTCGCCTCGTTTAAATAGGAGATTAAATAGATGGCGGACAGGAGGAGCTCGGCCGGCGTTGCGTTTAACGCCGGCCCGGTCATGAACGGACGTGTGTATAGAGTGGGTTTCTCGGCTTCCACAGTGGCGGGTTTCATGGAGGCGTTTGAATGCGGCACGGAGGCGTGTTCAGCCGGGCATGCCGCGAGTGGCGCCCTCGACTCTGACCTAGGACACCGCGCCATTCTTCCACTGACATGTGGGCTCTTTGGGTGCATGGCATGCATGTTAGTGACCCAACGCAGGCCGCGCACAGCAGAGGAACCTTTGGTGGGCTAGGGTGGTCAGAAGCGGGCATTTCATAAACCGATGATTGTTCATTGAGTGTGACGTCATATTTTTCATGTAGATAAAGGCATGGTTAATAAGAAAGCCAACTGCTAGCTATATACCAATGCCATGTCACTTGGAGCCTTTATAATAGCCAACTAATATAATAGATGGGTTGTAAACTAGCTACTGGTATTTAATGCTTGTATGTGAAAGAAGAAAATAAGGCACATGCTCATTGGTGGAAAGGAGAGGCGCGCAGGCTCACACGGCTCCATGCGGGCTGCATGCAGGTTCGATTTCTTGTTTCTTGCGCTCGAGCCGGCGATAGCTCAAGCGCCCGCTCCCTCCTTTTCTCTTCATTCTCTCTCTTCCAGCTATGAATTTGATGACGTGGAACTGCTAATAGCCTGCTGACTGTGTACTATTGTACCTGCTCTAGGCCTACTATGTTGATAGCCCGTTCGATACGTTGTGATTCATAAATACCGCTGCAAACATCAATGTTCTGCTTATCACATAAAAGATTGATTAATACCCGTAACAATCCATGTCCTTAACAAAGGGTGCATGCACGTATAGGTTGAACGTGTGTCTTGCGTCGTGTGCTGTGTGAATGTAGGCGTGCGAGTGTTGCGTGCGTGCAAGGGTACGTTTCAGTGTTGCATGCATGGGTGCGTACGTGCATGTGTTCGTGAGTGCATGTGTACGTGTCAGTGTTGCACGCCAGCATGCGTGCGTGTGTACGTGTCAGTGTTGCACGCCTACATGCGTGCGTGTCTTGCGTGCGTGCATGTGTACGTGCGGGGTGAGGCTACACGTCAGTCGACTGACTTTTTCATCTCTGGTCATTAGATTTTCCAGCCGTTGGATACGAAATCAAGGGCCTCCAGTTTATCATCAAACTCCACCCCCCCTGAGCCGCCATCCACCACCGGCCGAACCGCCAGCCCCCGCCGCCCGCGGCCGGCCCGCCCTCCTCGAAACCACTCCCCACCGCCGGTCCGCCGCCGCACCAGCCATCCCTCTAGCCCCCCCGCCAAGCTTTTCTCCGGGGATCCCCACCCCACCGCCCAATGAATGCCCCCCAACCGCCGGTGACTGCCAACCAGAGGTCTCACGACTTCGAATACCCACCGACCACTAATTTATTACCATCTCTGTCCTTCATATACGCGCTGACGGGTGGGCCCTATGGTAATGTGCGCTGCTGAATGTGGACCATTTGACTGGTCAATTGATCGTGTTCTCAACAAATTACGGAGCTGTATGGTGAGCTAGTGACCGTATGATCACCCAAAAATGTACTCCTATTTTATTAACACAGTGCAGACTCAAACTACCATTTCTTTCTTTCATATACGGGCTGACAGGTGGGCCCCACGGTTACGCGCCCCGATGGTGCAACACTAGTTGCGCCGCGTGGAACGTTTGGCTGGTCAATTGATTGTGTCATCAACAAAATACGGAGTTGTACGGGTGAGCTAGTGACCGTATAATCATGATATGAATTTGTTTAACATGGTACAGACGCAAGGGCTCATATATACGCGCAAGCACTCACCGCTATAAGCACACACACGCGAACCCTACTCCTATGAGCACCTTCGAGAGAGTGGGCCAGCATATATGATCTTGAGATTTTACGAAGTCACCATAGGTGCCTCGTAGTCGAGTGGAACGTCTCCTCCCACTGAACGTACATCGCTGGAAAATACTGAAATTAACACAAGATAAATGCGAGCACCGGGACTTTAACCTTGGTGGGCTCGAGAAACCACTGTCCTCTAACCATCCAACCACATGTTGGTTAGCACGACAAAATGTATGTGGTGACCGTGATGAGCTTATTCTGAAGTCCAGTGACCATATCGTGCTATCGCTTCAAATACAATGACCGTAAGTGTCGTCAACAAAATACAGAGCACGCATCAAATGCAAAGTCCGTTAGTGTCATCAACAAAATATGGAGACGTATCGTGAGCTAGATACCGTTGTACTATTGTATATGCTTATTTTCTTAGTGGCCGATTGCGTGTGTGGTGTGGTGGGCACATCATTTCTAGTTGTGGTGGGTCAACATGAAGACTCATGGGTCGGTTCCATCCTGCGCCACATATAGGTTGGACCGAGACGTGTTATACGAAGACCCATGTGGAGGACTCGGCGTACAACACGAAGCTACCAGAGTCGCGGAGGACTCTAACCCCACTGGTGATAAGCCGACTATATATGATTTGTAACCCTAGGCCCTTAGTATGTTATACAAGCTTGGGGGCTAGTTCATCGATAGTATACACACACGCACAATGCCTGGTATTCACGTGTACTTTGTACACACCCCTATCACTAATATACAGTACCAGGAGTAGGCTCTTTCTTCAACTGCAATTGAATTCTAGCATGTGCATGTGTTTATTTCATATTATCGATCCATAGAGTGAGAGCGGTTTGAAATATAGGCAATGGATGCTTTTGCAATTCATATATAAACATTAATTAGTGCACTCCATGTTGTTAGTGTGAAGCACTTTATACATTTGTCACTTGCATGGATACATTCCAAATTGTTAGCTACGAAATAGAATACATGTCGAATTCAACATAAAGGGGGTTTCAAAGATTCGAATTCATAGGAAGTACATTCATCTATTTGAACCCAAGATAATGGCATTTGTAAATCAGATGTAAAAGGGGGCATCAATCTTTGTTGTGAGTTTGAACATGCTATATATATTCATATGCATATCTAACTTTTTTTTTGCAACCAAGGAGATTATATCTGGAACCATGCATGAACTGAGGTAAGTTGCATATTTTTTAATATATACTCGTGTACAATGTATATTCAAATGTACCCCCTGCATTCCAAAATAATCGTAGCTTTAGGATTTTCAAGAGTAAATATTGGTGAAGTTTGACAATTCCTGAAAGTTCAATTCAAGAGAACCGAAAACGTTAATGCTTCTGCTCCCAAATATTGAACGAAGCGCCAAATAGGCCTCTGGTCACCCGAAACCGCACGAGACTAATGTTTTGGTGGTAGGAAATTACTGTCCTGACTCTGGCCCGTGTAGCCTATCGGCCCGATGTCCAAAGGTCTAAACCGGGGTTGGTTTGTAACTTCACCAAGATGCCAGAGAAGCATTCATACGTCGTGGGCGCCTACCCATGCGCTCGGCCGAAATCTATCCCGCCCACATTTGGGACACCTGACATGACTGTCCTACCCCCAACCCGCAATATGTCCGAAATTTTAGATGGGGGAAAGTTTGTAACTTTCCCCAAATTTCAAACAAGCGCGTCTCAAACCAAAACATTGTTCCCCCTTAGTTCCCCGCCTCCCTCCGTTTCCCCATTCATACACCGTGGGCGCGAAAACGCCCTCTCCACCAGCCGCGAAACCCCAGCCTCCTTTGTCCTCCACCCCATAGCGGCCAATCCACCGCCACCCTCCTCCATCACGCCGGAGCCGGTACCCCGACGTCGTCGTCCAACACAACCGCAACCGCAACGCCCTCAAGGACTTAGCAGCTGAAGCCGAGGTAGAGCTGCCTCCACGACGCCGATGCTGACGTGCGCCGTACTAGAATCACTCCGACCACGCCGTCCTGCGCTTCACTGCTGCGGCTCCACTGTCGCAACCGTCCACCGCACCGGAGCTGTTCCCACTACGCTGTCGTTTGCTGCCTCGGATCTGCTTCCCCGCCGCCGACAGACGGCCATCGCACCACACTCAACAACTTGGCCATGGGTTCGTCCAAGGCTGCACCGTCCTCCACAACTTCTGGTTTTTGGCGAACAACAAGAAGATCGTCGGAAAAACAGAAGGAGGACACAACACTGCCAGCAGAAAGAGGTACTCCTCTTCCCTTATTCGTGAAAATCTTACGTCTCCACTCACACCATATTCATCCCACGAAATAAACTAGTTGAGCTCTTCTTACTGCATCTTCTTCGTGATACTAAATGCACAAGGTTTCCTCCCTTTTACTATTTCACCTTTGCTAGAGGTCAGTAGCCCGCCTGGATTTCAATTCAGGGTCATTCGAACCGCAATTAAAAGAAGCAACACCCGCGTAGGCGCGCGGAGCACCTAGTCCACCTGTTCCCCGAGGAAGCGGCACATCGGTGTCTATCATAGGGGTGTGGGGCACAGGAGCTGCTTGTGCCCGATCTGGAGGACGGCGGGGCTTGAATGGATGGCCGGGGGGGTGGGGTGCCAAGCATGGCGGTGCGGTGAGGTCGAGGGGAGGGTGCAGGCAGGGGAGGAATACTGGGCCGGTTGTCGCTGGCGTTTCGAGGAAGATCGTCAACACTGACTCGCTGGAGGTAGATGAAGGCGATCTGCCCATTCTTTGTACATCGAACGGTGCAGAAAAAATGGACTGGCCTATTTGCTTTCAGTCGACTGTTATTTTCATAGAATCCTATAGTAATTTAGTGTGCCATGCATGTTGTAGAGCTATCATATGTCTCCCGTCATTTATTTCTCACCGACCTGCTATCCGTTACCTTTACACTGTGCTAATTGTGCACACACTTCACCCATACTCACACTATTGTTTTTTTATGCATGGGTATTTCAGACTCTGACGCAATGTTGATGAATGCAGAAAAGAAAACACAGAAGTCGCTCCAGTGTAATTCGAAGATAAGCCCTAAGCGTTCCAGCACTCTAACGGGTGCAGTGTCAGTAGTTGGAGACAGTAAACGTAGCTCTGCAGTTGATGATCTCAATTGCCACACACAACCATCCTAGGTGCTTGCTTTAACTTCGCGCTGTCAAATGTGGTTGCATGCATATGGTGTCTAGCTTGTATTGCTTCCAATTTGGTTAAATTGCATCTGCTTACTTTACACATTATACCTTTGATAATGACATGCCTTCCTGTTTTTGATACATACTACATATGTCTATTAACCATGTTCGTACATCAAACTAATGCTCTTTGTATCCCTCGTCAATCACTTATGATGAGACAGTCACCCGGATGGGTTTCTGTGAGACGCCATACTCGTTTAAAGAGTGCAGTGTCATCCTCCCCACATGATTCTCAAGAAACAGCAAGGCTAAATGAAGATAGTCAACGTAGCTCTCTAGTTGATCACCGCAATTCCCCCACACCACCATCGCAGGTGCTTGCTCTTACTTGGTAGTGTGATATGTAGTGTTCGTCTTACATGAAAGTAGTGTTCGTCAGTATCATGCATCAATGAGTTCTGAAGAGCAAATTTTATTCCTTTTTCTTGTGGGTTTGACTTGACAAGGAAAAATCAAGAAAGAGGAAGGAAAAGAGTAAGGAAGGCGATGATGGTGGTCCTCTGCAGCAACGTAAACAGAGCATCTGTACCGATTCTCCTTGTACTGATAGTGCATTACAAGGTCCAAGTCTCCGCTCCCCTACTCCACCATCCAAGGTGCTTGCTCTAACTTGGCAATGTGATATCTGGTTGCATGTTGCATATGGTGTCTAGCTCGTATTGCTCCTAATTAGTGTAAACTGCATCTGCTTAGCTTACACATGATACATGTGAATATGACACGCTTTCCTATTTTTGGTACATACTATATCTTATGATAAGGCACCTTTAAGTCGCCACTGTGATATTGGTTGTGTCTTGCATATGATTTCTAGCATGTACTGCTTCTAATTTGTTGAAACACCATACAGTTTGAACTTGGCAGAGTGATATTGGTTGCATCTTTCATATGGTGTCTAGCTTGTAGTACTTCTAGTTTGTTGAAATGCCTTCTGCTTAGTTACCACATCATAGGTGTGAATATGTCACACATTCCTGTTTTTCATACATATTCCATCCTCGCATCACGTGTTTGCCTTTCATCCGAGTAGTGTTCGTCAGTATCATGCATGAATGAGTTCTGAAGAGCGAATTTTATTCCTTTTTCTTATCGGTTTGACTTCACAATGCAAAATCATTACAGCTGAAGGAAATTAGTCCGGCAGTGGATCATGGTGGTCCTTCGGAGCAACTCAAACAGGGGGTCTCTACAGATTCTATTCCGCCATCCTCCCAACAAGATTTGCAAGACAACACAAGGCTGGACAGTCAACGTAGCTGTGTAGATGATGAGCACATCTCCCCTACTCCACCATCACAGGTGCTTGCTCTAACTTGACACTATTATATGTGGTTGCATGTTGCGTATGATGTCTAGCTTGTATTGCTTCTAACTTGAATTACATCTGCTTACTTTACACATAATGCCTGTGAATATGACACGTGTTCCTGTTTCTAGAACATACATGTACATGATGAGCACATCTCCCCTACTCCACCATCACAGGTGCTTGCTCTTACTTGGAACTGTTATACGTGGTTGCGTTTTCCGTATGATGTCTAGTTTGTATTGCTTCTGATTATGTTGAATTGCATCTGCGTAGCTTACAACTTATACCTGCAACGATCACTTACCCATAAGACACATTTAACTTGGGACTGTGATGTAGGTTGCATCTTGCATTGTCTTCTAGCTTGTACTGCTTCTAATTTCTTGAAATGGCACTTACGACGAGACACTTTTTACCTGATAGAGTGATATTGGTTGCATGTTCATATGGTGCCTAGCTTTCATTTCTTCTAATTTTGTTGAAATGCCTTCCGCTTACTGTTTTTTCATACATATTCCATCCTCCTATCCTACGTGTGAATATGAAACACTGTCTTTTTTTGTATATATTCCATCCTCCTATCCTGCGCTTGCCTTACATCAAAGTAGTGTTCGTCTGTATCATGCATCAACCAGTTATGCAGAGATAATTTTATTCATCTTATTGTGGTTTTGACTTCATAAGGCAATATCAGAAAATAGGAAGGAAAAGAGTAAGTTAGGGGATGTTGGTGGTCTTCCGCACCGACGCAAACAGAGACTCTCTAGATTTTCCACTGCTACTGCTGATGAAGTTGAAGTCCCAAGTCTACATGATGAGTTCATCTCCCGTACTCCACCATCGCAGGTGCTTGCTCTAAGTTGACAGTGTGATAATTGGTTTCATGTTGCATATGTTGTCTAGCCTGTATTTCTTCTATTTTGATTAAATTGCACCTGCTGAGTTTATACGTTATACATGTGCATATGACATGGCTTTCTGTGTCTAGAATACACTGCATCTATCTATCATACCATGTTCTTACATCAAAGTACTGCTGTTGTGTATCCCGCATCAGTCACTCATGATTGGACGCTTTTAACATGGCAGTTTGATAGTGGTTGCATCTTGCATTGATTTCTAAGTTGTACTGCTTCTAATTTTTCGAATTGCCACTTATGACAAGACACTTTTAACTTGGCAGAGTAATATTGGTTGCATCTTTCATATGGTGTCTAGCTTGCATTACTTCTATTTTCTTGAAAATTCTTCTGCTTAGTTTGCACATCGTAGTTGTGAATATGTTATGCCGTCCTGTTTTTCTTACATATTCCATCCTCATACGATTGTCTTACATCAAAGTATTGCTTGTCTGTATCATGCATCAATGAGTTCTGAAGAGTGATTTCATTCTTTTGTGTTGTGGGTACAACTTGACATGGCAAAGTCAAAAAAGAGCAAGGAAAATAATATAGTAGGGAGTGCTGTTACTCGTCGGGTGAAATGGAAAAGGTTCTGCCATCGAGATTCTGCTGGTACTTATAGTGCAGTAGAAGGTCCAAGTCCACCGGCTAAATCTACAAAAACAGTATCACCTGCTCCACCAGCTGCAACATCCGCTTCAACTGTACCAGCATCTCAACCAGTTACTCGTTTGTTTGCTCCGGAAATGGCCAGTTCCCAAGCTGCCTTCACACCTAACACTACTTCCGAAGCACTACTGACACAACAGGACTTGGCAAGATCAGATGAACCTCATGAGCATCAACACCAAGACGGTACCTGACCGAGTCAAGTTGCAGTTGCATGCTCCTTTATATGTACTCTCATAGTTTGATGTACACTAACACTTTCCATATTCGTTGTTGAACTAGCACCACGGCGCAAGCGGAAAGAGACATCAGGGATAATGCTTGACAGATTAACAAAATCTAAAGGAGGAAGAATGGAGATCCATTTTGAGGCAGGTTTGAAAAGGCCACGTGATGCTACAGAGTCAGCCAAGTTAGTATCAAAGGCAGCCGTGGCCGTTAGGTGTCATGCACGTATCCTCCCAACGTGGATCCAGTACAGGAATGAGAAAGACAATACCCAGTTTAACACCTTCCTTGACCATTTATCCGTAAGTAATGTTATTCATCGCAATTATTAATATTGTCTTGCTCTGTCCCATACTTTCTAGCTTCCTCCTAATAAGACTCACATTCTTTTTTCAACAGATGAGGTTCAAGTTGGATCCGAAAGATGATGCAACTAGACAAGCATGCACTCATGTTTTTCAGTTTGCTCTGCGACAGTATCAGTACCACCTTAGAAAATCTCACTTTGAAGGCAAGGCTAACAATGAAATCGCCCAAACATCTCCAGTGGAATATACTACAGATGAAGACTGGACAACCCTCGTTAAACACTGCTCTGATCCAAAGTATCAGGTAGGTTATATGTATTTGATCAGACCACATATTGAACTTGTATTTATGTATGTGCCTTACAAGTGTATCTTCTTCTAGGCTAACTATTTGAAGAACAAAACCAACCGTTCTAAAGTGAAATTCCAATAGACCACGGGATCTCGTAGCTATATTGCACACTGCGAGGCTCTTGTAAATAGCTGCAACTTCCTTCTTTTTTTGTGCCATATTATCGTATCTATATTGACTTGTTCCAAATACAGAGGAAATCCCGTGCGGACCAAAAAGAACCTGAACCAAATGCAGTGCAAATCTTGAAGGATTGCCACACCAGCAAGATGAAGGGCATGAGCACACCAGTTCAAGACGCTGTTGTAAGTCCTTACTCCTCCTGCCTTGAACTGATTGGTACTGTGATGTGTTCATTTAACTACTTGGTTTGCAGCCAATGTCAGTTACTCTGTTCACTTTTATTAACAGTTTCCTTAACGTATCATTTCACCTTACATGGTTTAAAAGAGATGAAGGATATTCTTTTGGTCTTGATCTGTAATCTAGTTGTTATGTTCACGTGCGCACACAATGATAAAATAGCCTGTTTGTTTTATATCTGTTTGCCCATGATATGAATGATGTCATACTATGTTCATCCTACTTTAAACCATGTCTCTTTATCCTTAGATGTCAACGAATATGAGGAAATAGACAATACAGTAGGCATGCTACATGGACATATGTTCTGAAAGTGATTTTATTATGTAGTTGGCACTACAATACATGCTAATGTATTACAGTAGTTCACCAAAATAAGTTATGTATAAACGTTTAACCTACTTTGTTTGTTTTTGTCTCATTAGTAACTTATCTGGTACACTAATCTACAAGTTCAAACTTTCAGGAAGCTATGGAACAAATGATTGAACAGCCACAACCACCTGAAGGTGACGAGGCTACTACAAGCACAATGTCACCTCTTGCTGCAGTGCGTCAGTATCTCTCCACTAACAGTGCAAAAAGCACCTTCCTGCGTAATTCTGGGTTGGTTGTCAAGGTAACCTCGTCCAAATCGCCTACTGAACAAAATCTTCTTGCTAGACAGAGTGATATATCTGTGCTCCAGACACAAGTCCAATCCCTAATGGACGTTGTTTCGGAAACAAGAATAGTGGTTGAGAAATGTCGTCAAGATATGAATGGTTTTGAAACCAAACTATCAGACATTCGCTTCGTTGTTCAAGAGCAACAACGGAAAAAAGGTGGAGATCGTGCTGCTCCATCAGATTCTATAGCCTAAAACATTAGCACTCAGGTCAAATGATCTGTGCTTCTATACATCTAATGGTGCTTTTATCTGGAAGGACTGTAAACTTTAGGCCAACTTGCCTTTTGTTGTATGGTTGTAATTTATTTTGTTGTGATACAACATTTATGATGCTGCCTCAGGCTGCAGTAATTACGACGCTATTTTTGTATAGTGTAGGTTTATCTTAGTAATGTATTCGGCCGAAAGCTTCGTAGGAGCCCAACATGCCAACATTCGTCGAGCCCATTCCAATTAGGCTAAAAACAATTACGGACCGAAATTGGCATGTAGCCCACTAAAAATATCTGGGGCTGAATCAGCATAAGCTTTCATATTTTTCTGGTAGGCCTGTGCCCATAGTGGGCCTTTAACAGGCCTAAACATAATTTGGGCCCTCAGTAAAAATAGGTCATTTACAGGTGTAAACATCTCGAGCCCATAAAATATATGGGCCTTTAATAGACTAAAAGTGAGATTGGGCCCTGATTGTGCCAAATAACCCACTGGACTTTAACAGGCCGAAATTCGGACGGGCCGTAAATGCGCCGACCTAATACACGGGCCTTTAACAGGCCAAAACTTCAGTCGGGCTAGATTATCGTCATTTTTATATGGGCCCTTAATGGGCCCGATATGACGTTGGGCCACATATGGCCCATGGTTTACGTCCAGTGTTAACAGGCCGAAAATGACAACAGGCCGAAAGTGGCCCAAAGCTATAGTGTGCCTCTAACAGGCCAAATGTCAGACATGGCCGAATATGACCCAAATCCTTCAGGGTCGTTTATGGGCCGAAAGTTTTGATGGCCTATAAATGGGCCCAAATGAAGCCGGACCTTTAACAGGCCGGAAATACACCGGGCTGTAATTCGGCCCAATTACTTAGTGGACAGTTAACGGGCCAGAAGTGACCATGGGCCGCGTTGATGACAAGTTTAGGACAGGCCGTTGACTGGCCGATTTGACAGAGAATGTTGGGCCTTTAGCTGGGCCGACCCATTATGGTCGGCAGAATCTTTTGGGCCTTTAGCTAGGCCGGCCCATTATGGTCCGCAAAATCTTGTGGGCCTTTAGCTGGGCCGGCCCTTCATGGTCTGCAAAATCGTGGGGGCCTTTAGCTGGGCCGGCCCATTATGGTCCGCTAAATTTTCTGGGCCTTTAGCTAGGCCGGTCCATTATGGTCTGCTAAATTTTGTGGGCCTTTAGCTGGGCCGGCCCATTTAATCTTTGTGGGACACTTTTGGTCCGGTCCACGTGTCAACATATCATAGGCCCATCTTGACCGTTGGATGAGTGACACCTGTGCCAACGCGGAGCTGACGCGTGGATCCGTCAGCCAATGAGAATTTTACACGTGGAAAATTGGCATTGGTCGTGGCTGTTAACGGGTTATCGGATCCAGAATCCGACCCGATAGCTTAACGGCGTTCCGTTGCGGTGGATGCCACGTGTCAGTCACCCTTGATGAAAGCACTTCTGTGACGCGCGATTTATCGTCATGGAAGTGGACACTTCCGTGATGATAATTTTGGCAATGTCATGGAACACTTCTACGACAGTACATGTATGACTATCTTGATTCTGTCATAAATTTGTCATGGATGTACATGCATGACAGAAAACGCGACCTACTATGACAAACACGTATCATCACGGAAGTGTATTTTTTTTGTAGTGTAGGAAAGGACCAGAAGTGTTGAGAGTTAAGTTTGTGCAAGTAGAACTTTGAATGAAGTTGATCTGTTATGATATGTGATGCATGTTATATGATTGCATAAGCATGGCATATATTGACTCGAGCATTTTATTTCAAGTTAAACCAGATATAATTGAACTTGAACATAAAGTTGATTGGGTCATGGTGCCACTGAATCGGGCTGACAAGTGCAACCACATTTGCCTTTATGGGGAGGCCCTTAGTCATCCGTTGTCATGCCTTTTCTCGGTGTCTCCAACGAGGGAAGGTTATGGGCATGCGTTACCCTAGCTCGGTAAGCAGACATAATCTTGTGGACCCGTTGTTGTTATGGTACCATGTCCCCATTTGGGACTGTTTATTTGCCACGATGGTGGTAGTTTTGCCTTTGGTAGGCTGGGTCACCCAGGACTAAGCCCTGTGGAGAGTTGGTCGGAGTGGCCGTAAGAGTGTCATGGCAATGGGAGAGTTCTGTCGGAACGCCATTGGTCCACCCGAATGGGAATGCGAGGCCATGGGTTCCGTGGTGTGGGTAAAGTGCGCTAGCTTTGCAGAGTGTATTAATCTATCGATAGCCACGCCCGCGGATAAGGGCCCAGTTCGTAAGTAAGTCACACCATGGATCAACTGTTAATAATAAATCTTGCACACTAATTTAATTGCATTGCACTGGTTGGATCCCGATGAGGTCAGTGAGACTGATCGTTGTGGAATCACTTATGATCCGGAAGTGATCACGGTTTGGTTACGAGATAACCAGCTGGACCAAGTATGGTTCCGTTTGTGCTTCGTCGTGAGCACGGTTCGGTCGTGAGGCGACCATGTTGGTAAGAGAGTCTGAGTGACTCGATGCACAAGTTTGGTTTCACTGCATGAGTAGCATGATGTTGTTTGCATTTAACTTGATTAAATGTCATGATATTGTTTGTCATTACGGTTATGTTTCTTGTGAGCTTGCAAGTACATTCAATGTACTGACCTGGCATGTTATGCCAGATTTCAGGAAAGTCTAACTGGATCGGAGTGTTGCCGTGTCTAGACCGTGTCCACACACTACTGCAGGATGCTGCTAAAGCAACACTACGATCAGAGGCCCTTCGAGAAACTGTGTGTGATGCAATAATCGCAAACGGTGCTGTATGAAAACCATCAGAAATGATGCAAAACTTTTGCGATGAATGATACATCAAACACGGTTCAGATTATTGTTGCGTGTGCGATGAGGGGCATACGGTTGATCTGTACAAACTGTTTGCGATGAGACAGAACAACGGAAACGGGTAGCCAGATCAAGGTGTGTGCGATATACGGCATACAGTTCACTCCGATGAACCGTTTGCGATGAGTGGCGTGAACACAAACGATTCGGCGTAACAAGATGTGTGTGATACCCGGCAAACAAGTCGGTAATCAGAATTGTGTGCAATCATTATAGACAGCCCATACGTTCTTTTTTTGTGAATTGTGTGCTCGTCAGGGCACATAGTTCAACAAACCAACCTATTGGCGATAATGTGGAAGATCTTTGTCGAATACATGTTACTAACCTTCTGCGATGAGATCGACAGGATAAACAGAGATATATACAGTCTGCTTAATTTAGTCCTTCTTCTTGTTGTTCTTGTTGGATGGCCCCGCGACATCGTCTTGGCGAGGACGCTTCTTGCCGCTGACGTTGGCTTTTCATCGCCGCCGCCGTCGTCATTGTCGTTGCTATCTTTGTCGTCCTCCTACTCGTTCGACCATTCCTCCTCCTCATCATCATCGTCCTCTTCTTCGTCCTCTAACGGCTCCTCGTCCGTCTGGTTGTCGTCTGATGACTCCGGAGGCAGCGTCCCTTCCATGAACCGGGTATAATCGAGGTCTGGGCTCGACACCGGACTCATGGAAGATGAGAGGGATGATTTCGATGTTGACCTATCATCGGGCGCCAGACTGCTGGCCGAACTATCGTCCTTGCTATGGCTCGACATGGCTGCAGAGTGTGTGCTAGTGTGTAGCGCGGCCTGCCGGGGACGATGAAGATGGTGGACACTTAAGCAGGGTATGTAGAGAAGAGGAACTGCAAATTGAAGCGGGGATTGAAGCAGGGGTTGACGTATTATCTAACCGCTGATATAATCAACCATAATTATTTGTACCCAGTCGCTCCAAATTCCCAGGGTTGTGCAGGACTCCTATTGGCTATTTGGCTGGTTTCCTTTTTCAGGACAAAAACAAAGAACAAGTTTTGGGATTATGCACCGGTACTGGTACAAACGGAGTAGGACAGTTGGTAAGCAATACATTGAGCTCTTCTTATTGATAAAGCCAGTAATAATCAAACTAGAAAGGAAAAGAAAAAAAGACAAAGAAAAATATCTACACGAATCTTCGCGTAACATCAATGGCATAGGACCTAGATGTGCATTACTTAGAGCGCATCTAGATGTGCTTTAGCAATACTATCAAACAAAACCCCTAATCATCATTGCAAACAGCGCATAGAACATGGCTAATGCGACAACCACAACTACACATGCTAGTTCCTTCTTGTCTCTTGCTTTCATCTGTTGCCTGTGATTGATTCTTTCTTGCTTCATCGTACTGATTGTACATTCCAGATCAACCAGTTTCTTCTTTAGCTTTACGTTCTCTTCTGCGAGCTTGGTGATAACACTCCGAGCCCTGCCATGCCATTCTTCATCCAGCCGGTTAACAAAGGCACAAGCCTCATATCCCTGCCAATGTTAAATAGTATTCTGGATGAGCGGTGGCATTAGTTGAAGTAAAATGATGAACTTAATTAGCACTAACCTCTAAGGGGCAACTGAGAAACCGCATGCCAATGTCGAATCCCTCCGTGCATACACGTCGAGCGGGAGTGTGCCCGTGCACACAACTCAGCTTTTGGTACTTCTCGGTGGCGCAAAACTCAAAGTCGAACTCGTGTTGCGGGAGTCTGGAGCAAGGTTGTCAGAATCGTGATTTTGAATCGGATCGGAGCTCTGATGGTAGGATCGCAAATCGTAGAATCTTCACTATCAGGATCGTAAAAACGTAGATTCTATGAACTAAAATCGTAGAATCAGAGGGGTTAGTTTGGATCGTAAAGTCGTAGAATCGTATAACAGAATCTCGATTATGACAACCTTGGTCTGGAGTCAAGCTCCGGATCCGGTGGTAGATCGCTTTCCTGAAGGGGGGTCATTCAGGACAGATTCAGCAAGGAGCCATACTTTGGACATGCTAAAAAAGATCAGGATAGATTGGAACCTGGCAGGACGATTCAGATCCGTAGTACACCTGCCTTCTGATGACCTTAGGCAAGTGCTCGGCAGCGACCGCCATCGTGGCGGCCATATGAGCAGGAGCAGCCGCACCGAAACCATCAGCACCGCTCGTCCGCATTCCCCTAATGTCAGCACCACACGAGGGAATTTGGAGGCTATGTAGGGATTTGGGGAAAATGGGGAAACTGTGGAGATAACCTAACGGTCGGGAACTACTAATGGCACTATATATATGTTGTATATGACACACTGTTTGTACATGTCGTTTGTGTTGGGTATTACAACGTCACACATGATTTCCGCACTAAGCCGTGTGAGAAGACAACGTAGGTTAGACACGGTTGCCGTTACTTAACCGTATGTGATGTACTACCCTGTCCATATAATTGAGTTACGGTGAGATACCGTGTAAACAGCCGCTCCGCGGATATCTGCAAAAAAACCGCTCTACATAGATAGATGGCGGCGGCGGCCTAGGCAGCGGCTACCAGAGAAGAGGTCAATCCTCGGTCGGTGGGTGGTGGCGGCGTCATAGGAGGTCAATCCTCGGTCTATGGCGGGAGATAGGAGGAGCTCAACCATCGAGGTTGGCGGTGGCGTAATTCAAGCACATCCATCACGGTCGATGGCGGGATAGTGGAGGTCGAATTTCAGGCGGCAGCAGCCGCACTAAGCTTTGCTCCTTGACCCTGCTGTCTCGGCATGCCGCCGCATCGCGCTTGTCTGTCTGCTGGGTGGAGGTCGCCGCGCAGCTAATTAATTAATGTATTCTTTTCGTGAGTGGCTTAATTAAGGTATTCAATTCCTAAGTGTAGTGTTGTGCTAGTACTTTGCGTGTAAATTGACTAGCCATTAATTTTTGTCATTGCACGTCTGGATAACAACATGGAGCGCCCTCAGTAATTATTAAAATAAAACCTTGTGATTTATGCATGCATCTCTGGGCAACAGTTAATCCGTGTATTAATGTTGTTGTTTTGTTTTTAATTGCCATTCGTATTCTGTAGATGGAACGATCTCGATGGATGAAGAATCGGAAAACCGCAGATTTTATCAGTGGCGTGACAGAGTTCATGAATTTGGCTGAAAGTACAAAGAGGAGAATTGGTGATGCGGATTACATCCTATGATCATGTACTGATTGTGCCAATACAGAGTAACATGAAGTTGTAGAGGTCCAGATGCACTTACTCTCTAGGGGATTCAGGGATGGATATACACGTTGGACCAGACACGGTGAAGAGGAGGTCATGGATGAAGATACCCAGGGTAGCGAGATGCCAAACCCCGATCAGTGTCACATGGATGTTGAATCTAACATTGGGGAAGAGGCGTCAAGCTACCAATGGAACACCGAAAAGCCGAAACGCCCACTGGAAAACCAAGACGTCGACGCAGATGATCACGATCTTGATATGCCAGATTTTGCTGCTATGATTGCAGATTTCGAGGGCCCAGAAAAGGATATGATTGGGTACAAGAGTCTGCCAACCATTAATGCGGAATCCAAGAAAGAATTGTATCCAAGTTGCAAAAAGAAATATTCTAGGTTGAGTGCCACCCTGGCGCTTCTCAGATTTAAAGCAGCAAATGGTCTATCAAACAAGGGCTTCACAGAGGTCTTTGGTATTTTCAAAGATATTCTCCGGGAAGATAATGTGCTCCCGAGAAGCACGAATGAAGCGAAGAAAATTGTTTGCCCATTGGAACTTGAAGTACAGAAGATACACGCTTGTGTGAACGATTGTATATTGTACCGTGGTGAGTACACAGATTTTCGTGCATGTCCCACATGCAAGCATGCATGATACAAGCGCAAGAGAGCAAAGGAAAAGTAAAAATTGGAGGACGAGATCAAGACAGGAATCCCGTTCAAGGTTGTTTGGTACTTGCCTTTAATTCCAAGGTTGAGGCGTTGGTTTGCAAACCCTAGAGAGGCAAAGAGGTTGCGCTGGCATCATGATGAGCGAATTGCGGATAGGTTTATGAGGCACCCGAAAGATGGGGCTCAGTGGGAATTAATCGACAACAAGTTTGAAAATTTTGCCAAGGATCCTAGAAGTATAAGGCTCGGGGAGTGTACTGACATGATGAATCCTTTTGGCGATATGAGCACCAATCACAACACATGGCTGGTGCTTCTGTGCATATATAACCTAGCTCCTTGGTTGTGTATGAAGAAAACATACATTATGATGTCAATGATTATCCAAGGCCCCAAGAACCCTGGAAATGACATCGACATTTACTTTCAGCTACTGGTAGAAGAACTGCTGACAGTGTGGATAGATGCGCCTGCTGTAAAATGTTATGATGCTTACAGAAAGGAGATTTTCAATCTACATGCGATGCTGGTGCACACTGATATGTCTCCAGCATACCTATAATTTTTTATTGTTCCATGCTATTATATATTCTGTTTTGGATGTTTAATGGCCTTTATTATACACTTTCATATTATTTTTGGGACTAACCTATTAACCCAAGGCCCAGTGCAAATTGTTGTTTTTTGCCTATTTCAGTGTTTCGCAGAAAAAGAATATCAAACGGAGTCCAAACGGAATGAAACCTTCGAGAGCATGATTTTTGGAACAAACGTGATCCAGCGCCTACCCCCCTGGGCGCGCCCTCCACCCTCGTGGGCCCCTCGTGGCTCCACCGACCTACTTCTTCCTCCTATATATACCTACATACCCCAAACCATCAAGGAGCACCACAAAAACCTAATTCCACTACCGCAACCTTCTGTACCTGTGAGATCCCATCTTGGGGCCTTTTCCGGCGCTCTGCTGGAAGGGGCATCGATCACGGAGGGCTTCTACATCAACACCATAGCCTCTCCGATGATGTGTGAGTAGTTTACCACAGACCTTCGGGTCCATATTGTTAGCTAGACGGCTTCTTCTCTCTCTTTGGATCTCAATACAAAGTTCTCCTCGATCTTCTTGGAGATCTATTCGATGTAACTCTTTTTGCGGTGTGTTTGTCGAGATCCGATGAATTTTGGGTTTATGATCAAGATTTTCTATGAACAATATTTGAATCTTCTCTGAATTCTTTTATGTATGATTAGTTATCTTTGCAAGTCTCTTCAAATTATCAGTTTGGTTTGGCCTACTAGATTGATCTTTCTTGCAATGGGAGAAGTGCTTAGCTTTGGGTTCAATCATGCGGTGCTCGATCCCAGTGACAGTAGGGGAAACGACACGTATTGTATTGTTGCCATCGAGGATAAAAAGATGGGGTTTATATCATATTGCATGAGTTTATCCCTCTACATCATGTCATCTTACCTAATGCGTTACTCTGTTCTTATGAACTGAATACTCTAGATGCATGCTGGATAGCGGTCGATGTGTGGCGTAATAGTAGTAGTCTGCAGGTAGGAGTCGGTCTACTTGTCACGGATGTGATGCCTATATACATGATCATGCCTAGATATTCTCATAATTATGCACTTTTCTATCAACTGCTCGACATTAATTTGTTCACCCACCGTAATACTTATGCTATCTTGAGAGAAGTCACTAGTGAAACCTATGGCCCCCGGGTCTATTTACCATCATATTAATCTTCCGTCAACAAGCTATTTCTTTCGCCGTTTATTTTGCTTTCTTTACTTTTAATGTTTATCATAAAAATACCAAATATATTATCTTGTCATCTCTATCAGATCTCACTTTTGCAAGTGGCCGTGAAGGGATTGACAACCCCTTTATCGCGTTGGTTGCAAGGTTCTTATTTGTTTGTGTAGGTATGAGGGACTTGCGTGTGGCCTCCTACTGGATTGATACCTTGGTTCTCAAAAACTAAGGGAAATACTTACGCTACTTTGTTGTATCACCCTTTCCTCTTCAAGGGAAAACCAACGCATGCTCAAGAGGTAGCAAGAAGGATTTCTGGCGCCGTTGCCGGGGAGTCTACGCACAAGTCTAGACATACCAAGTACCCATCACAAACTCTTATCCCTCGCATTACATTATTTGCCATTTGCCTCTCGTTTTCCTCTCCCCCACTTCACCCTTGCCTCTTTTCTTCGCCCCACTTTCGTTTGTCCTTCTGTTTGCTCGTGTTACCATGTGCCTTCTATTTACTTGCATCTTCTCTTGCTAAAAATCTATTGGTATGGATCCTCATCCTCTTGCTAATCTTTTTAAAAGATCCAATTATGATGAACCAATTGCTAGTGAGTTGAGTGCACTAGATTATCTTTATGAGGTTTTGCTTGAAATTCGTGAATCTGAAAATTGTGATGAAGTGCTTTATGAAGTTATTCACGATAGATCTTTGAATAAAAAGCATGATTGCAATGATGTTATTATAAATTCTATGAATTTCAGTTGTTCTAATAATATGCAAAACCCTAAACTTGGGGATGCTAGTTTTGCTATGTCCACTACTTGTTGCAATGATCATGATTGGGGTGATTCTTCTTTTGATCTTGAAAATTTATTTAAGCCCCATGATGAATATGAGATTGATAATAGTGTTTGCAATATTACTGAAAGTGGGTTTGGAAGAGTGTCAACTTTATATCCCACATATTTGGAGAATGTTCAATCTTATGAAGTTTTTGATAAAAGTGGGTTTGGAGAGGTCATGACTTTAGTTAATGTTAATCCCACTATTTTGGAAGAGTGTCAACTCTGCATACATGTGGATTGTGTTAAGAATATGTTTTATGATAGCTATATTGTTGAATTTTCTTATGATCCTACATGTAATTATTATGAGAGAGGAAAATATGGTTGTAGAAATTTTCATGTTACTAAATTTCCTCTCGTTATGTTGAGATTGCTATTGTTTCTTTCCGCTTCCTTGCATATGCTAGTTTTTGCTTGCCTTGATAATTTGTTTCCCTATAAGATGCCTATGCATAGGAAGTATGTTAGACTTAGATTTGTTTGTCACGTATTTTATGATGCTCTCTTTGTGCTTCAATTCTTGTCTTTCATGTGAGCATCATTGAAATCTCTATGCCTAGCTAGGGGCGTTAAACGATAGCGCTTGTTGGGAGGCAACCCAATTTTATTTTAGTTTCTTCCTTTTTGGTTCTGTTTAGGAATAAATAACCCATCTAGCTTCTGTTTAGATGTTGTTTTGTGTTTTAGTTAGTGTTTGTGCCAAGTAGAACCTTTGGGAAGTCTTGGGGAAAGTCTTTGCGATCTTGCTGTAAAAAACAGAAACTTTAGCGCTCACGAGATTAGCTTCAACTTTTTACTGGAGAGTGATATTTAGTTGATTATTTTTGCAGATGATTATTAGATAAATTCCTCACGTCCAGCAATTTATTTTAGAATTTTCGGAGTTCCAGAAGTTTGCGTTAGTTATAGATTACTACAGACTGTTCTGTTTTTGACAGATTCTATTTTTCGTGTGTTGTTTGCTTATTTTAATGAATCTTTGGCTAGTATCGGAGGTTATGAACCATAGAGAAGTTGGAATAAATTAGGTTTAACACCAATATAAATAAATAATGAGTTCATTACAGTACCTTGAAGTGGTGTTTTGTTTTATTTCGCTAACGGAGCTCACGAGATTTTCTGTTAAGTTTTGTGTTGTGAAGTTTTCAAGTTTTGGGTAAAGATTTGATGGATTATGGAACAAGGAGTGGAAAGAGCCTAAGATTGGGGATGCCCAAGGCACCCCAAGGTAAAATCTAAGGACAACCCAAAAATCCTAAGCTTGGGGATGCCCCGGAAGGCATCCCCTCTTTTGTCTTCGTCCATCGGTAACTTACTTGGAGCTATATTTTTATTCACCACATGATATGTGTTTTTCTTGGAGCGTCTTGTATGATTTGAGTCTTTGCGTTTTAGTTCACCACAATCATCCTTTCTGTACACACCTTTTGACACACATTAATCGGAATTTATTAGAATACTCTATGTGCTTCACTTATATCTTTTGAGCTAAACAATTTTGCTCTAGTGCTTCACTTATATCTTTTAGAGCACGGTGGTGGTTATATTTTATAGAAATTATTGATCTCTCATGCTTCACTTATATCATTTCGAGAGTCCTTTAGAACAGCATGGTAGTTTATAAAGTGCATTGAATAGTAAGAGAAGTTTGATACTTGATAGTTGTTTTGAGAAATAAAGGTGGTAATATTAGAGGTGTGCTAGTTGATCAATTGTGAAATTGAGAAATAGTTGTGTTGAAGTTTGCAAGTCCCGTAGCATGCACGTATGGTAAACGTTGTGTGACAAATTTGAAACATGAAGTGTTCTTTGATTGCTTTCCTTATGAGTGGCGGTCGGGGACGAGCGATGGTCTTTTCCTACCAATCTATCCCCCTAGGAGCATGCGCGTAGTGCTTGGTTTTGATGACTTGTAGATTTTTGCAATAAGTATGTGAGTTCTTTATGACTAATGTCGGTACCATGCATTGCCCTTTCTCACCTTGAGGGTTGGTGCAAACTTCACCGGTGCATCCAAACCCTGTGATATGATACACTCTATCACACATAAACCTCCTTATATCTTCCTCAAAACAGCCACCATACCTACCTATTATGGCATTTCCATAGCCATTCTAAGATATATTGCCTTGTAACTTTCCACCGTTTCGTTTATTATGACACGCATCATCATTGTCATATTGCTTTGCACGACCATGTAGTTGACATCGTATTTGTGGCAAAGCCACCTTTATAATTCTTTCATACATGTCACTCTTGATTCATTGCATATCCCGGCACATCGCCGGAGGCATTCACATGGTCATATTTTGTTCTAAGTATTGAGTTGTAATCTTTGAGTTGTAAGTAAATAAAAGTGTGTTGATAATCATTATTAGAGCATTGTCCCAAGTGAGGGAAGGATGATGGAGACTATGACTCCCCCACAAGTCGGGATGAGACTTCGGAAGAAGAAGAAAAAAGAGAAAGAAAAGAGGCCAAAAAGAAAAAAAAGAGAAGAAGGCCCAAATAAAAAAATTTGAGAGAAAAAGAGAGAAGGGACAATGTTACTATCCTTTTACCACACTTGTGCTTCAAAATAGCACCATGATCTTCATGATAGAGAGTCTCCTATTTTACCACTTTCATATACTAGTGGGAATTTTACATTATAGAACTTGGCTTGTATATTCCAACAATGAGCTTCCTCAAATGCCCTAGGTCTTCATGAGCACGCAAGTTGGATGCACACCCACTTAGTTTATTTTGTTGAGCTTTCATGCATTTATAGCTCTAGTCACTACAAAAAAAATACACTTCGGTGATGATACGTGTTTGTCATAGTAGGTCATGTTTTTTGTCATGCATGTACATCCATGACAAATTTATGACAGAATCAAGATAGTCATACTTGTGCTGTCGTAGAAGTGTTCCATGACATTACCAAAATTATCATCACGGAAGTGTCCACTTCCATGACGATAAGTCACGCGTCATAGAAGTGCTTTATTCAAGGGTGACCGACACGTGGCATCCACCGTAACGGAACGTCGTTAAGCTATCGGGTCCGGTTTTGGATCCGATAACCCGTTAACAGCCCCGACCAATGGGGATTTTCCACGTGTAAAATCATCATTGGCTGGAGGAAACACGTGTCGGCTCACCGTTGGGACAGATGTCATCCACTTATTGGACCCAAAGCGCCTATGATACGTCGACACGTGGCACGGCCCAACAGAGGCCCATTTGTGTGAAAAGGCCGGCCCTTTTGACTTGGTCAAAACGTGGCGGGCCGACCCACGACAAGCCTGTTAACGGCCTGTTTGCATATAGCCCATTTACAACCCGCTAACCCAGGGCCCGTTTACGGCCTATCCGAATTAGGCCCAGTAGTTTCATCTGGGCCGTCCATTGTAATTCCAGCCTGTTTTAACTTCCGGCCCATGTATGGCCCATGTCGTCTTTTGGCCCATATGAGGCCCTTAGTAACCCTCGGCCCATTAAAGGCCCATGGTAAAACTAGCCCGTAATGAACAGTGTATCACTTTATACCCATTAACGGCCCATTATTCCGTTGGGCAGTTTCCAACCCATGTTATCTTTCGGCCTTCTCAGGGCCCATTTATTCTTGGGCTCATTTCCAGCATTCATTTACTTTCGGCCCGTTACTGTCATTTTCTGCTTGTGGGCCAAATACAGCCCGTGGTTACAGTCGGCCCGTTGGTGGCCCGTTAATACGTTGGGCCCTTTTCATAGTGTCATCAAATACTGTCTATTACGGCCTATTAACAATGACCCGTTATGGTCGGCCCATGAACGGATGATTTCAACTCTAGCCCATTTACGGCCATAATGTGGTCTGTTATTGGCCCATGTTTGGCCAATCGATCATACGGCCCGTAGAAGGCCCATTGATGATACGGCTCATAGAAGGCCCATTGTGTCTATGCCCCGTAGAAGGCCCATTATTTCTACCGCCCTTAGAAGGCCCATTATTTCTACGGCCCGTAGGAGGCCCATGTTAACTACAGTAAATATGTAGCCCGTTGTTAATGTGGCCTAGTTTTAAAAAATAGGTTATTCCCGCCACTAGCACACCGCGGAAAAAGAACTGCACTGACTACAAGAAAACAAATAAACAAGACAACGGAAATAAATAAGCAAGCAACTTACGCTAGGCTATCACGGCTATTACACATATTACATCCAGTGGGCATCAAAGATCGCCACAAGTGCAAATATAGGGAACAAAGCAGCATATAAACGCCGCAGCAAAACAAGTCCAGAACTGAAACCACTTCAGAAGAGCTCAAGAAACAATATCCTGGGTACCCATAATGCTGGCAAGATGCTTAGCAAGCCTATTAACTTTCTCTTGTTTGGCGCTTAAATCCTCCAACACTTGCTGTTGCACCAGAAAGTATGCATATGAATTCTGCAGGGACTTCCTCAGTCCTTCGGCTTCCTGTTGCATAACATCCGATTGATGTCTTTCAACTTGAAGTTGAGACTCAAGAAGCCGAACTGATTCAGGCAGCGAGTACGAAGAGCTGGTGCCATCAGTAGTAGCCAGTAACTCGAACACTACATCAAGACATGACTTTGGGGTTGTCTCAGTGTCTTCAATATAGTTTTTATCAGCTTTCTTGGAGAACAACAGGGATGTCTCACTATCTTGAACCTGATCTACATTACTTCCTTTACCATTGCATAACGGGGTACTCTTCTCCAATATTTTATCTGCATTCTAAAGGAGAAACAAACAAACACATCACAGGTTTACAATGTAGTATATGAAACTCATTTTGGTAAACCAGTTCAGTAGTAAGGTGGACAGGATAACATCATGAAACAAACATATATCTATGTAGTATGGTCACTGTATGGTCTATATCATTCTAGTTTATGTTGCCAAATCAAGATAGATACAGTTCGAATCATATCTATTTAAGACAAAGCAGCATAGACAGAATATATGTGTGGGAAACTACACAGCAATAACAACACTTGTAATGTGCATGGCATGAGAACACAACTGTTTATTCAATTGAAACTGAAATCAACATAGAGCAAGTTACAACAGCAAACACGTTAAAGAAACAGGTTTAAAACATACCTGTTGCGCCATTGGAGTTTCAATTGCATCCTTCAAATTTGAAATTAGTTGGTATGAGTAAATACAGTGATGCAAGTGCAAAGTAGTATGAACCATAGCTACGGAACCTGACATGAGAACAATTCTTCTTCTGCTTTAAGCGTTGACTTGGGGTTCGGAGTGGTGGTCCTCGTGCTTTGGGCACTGTAGTTGCCTTACTAACTGCTCGTGTTTGGGTGCTCTGTGGTGGAGACGGTGCTGTGTCAACGGGAACTGGGTTACTATCTGCTGGGGTTGGGGTTAGAAGGGGTGTAGCTGGTTCTCTGTCCAACTGGGTAGGGGTACAATCTGCGTGAGTCTGGGTTATATGTGGTGGGGCTGGTTCTTGGGCAAGTACAACTGTGGTTCTATCTCCATCCACAGGTAGCACGATCTTTTTTGAAGACCGAGTTTTTACTCCCACAGATACTGCCATCACCCCCTCCAATTGAAATGGCTGATAAACAAGAAAAGTAATTGAATGTACAGACATTGTAAGATAGACAGATGTAATGGATAGTAGGGAACAAAATAGGGCATGAAATAATTCACATTTATGTTGTCTAACCAAACAGAATAGCAGGACATAATTTCAAATATATGATGGCTAATTAAACAGGATAGCATGAGACAATTTCACATGTATGATGGCTAACTAAACATGATAGAATGACATACATAAAAATATGATGACTATGTAAACAGGTTGACATGATATAACTATACGATGTGTCTATTAAAGTGGTTGGCATGCCATAAATCACAAACATGCCGTCGATGGAAACATGATGGCATGATATAATTCATGGATAGAATGACATAATTCAAAATATGACGACTATGTGAACAGGATGAGATGATATAACTATATTATGTCTTTATAAAATGGGTTGGCATGCCATAATTTGGATACATGCTGTCTATGTAAACATCATGGCATGATATAATTCAAATATATGATTTATATACTAAGGAAGTGAGCGGAGGGCAATCACATATATGATGTGTCAACTAAGGAGATGACATTCAATATCGTGTATATGATGTAAAAACTAAGCATTGCAATACAACATATGCATGATATGAGTAATATAACCCTGCCAAGTTTGAGCATACACCTCAGGGGGATAATAGGACTGGTCATCTGCCTCTGAATCCTCCTCTGAAGAGCAATCTGTAACCAACAACATATCTGCTTCACCAGGTAGCATTGTCTGCTCTGAAGACCTTGTTTTCACTCCAGATTTCTCCATCACCAATTCAAATGGCTGATGCATAAGAAGAGCAGTTGAATATACAAACATTATCGACAAAAGCAATGAGAAATACAAAAAAAAGGATGGCATGATATTATTCACATATATGACGCTTGGCTAAACAGCATGGCATTGCATAATTCACATATATAATGCCTTGCAACAAGATAGCATTGCATAATTCACATATATAATGTCTTGCAAAAAGATGGCATTGCATAACTCACATATATGGTAATTAGACATTAAACAGGTGGCATCCACACAAATCATGTCTAAACTAAGCAAATGACATAGAAATGCAAGATACCATACACACGATATCGGCAACATAACCCTGCCAAGTTAGAGCATGCACCTCGGGGGGAGGGGGGGGGGAATAGGATTGGTCATCTGTCTCTGAATCCTCCTCTAAGGAGCTATGTGTTAGGGAACGTAGTAATTTCAAAAATTTCCTACGCACATGCAAGATCATGGTGATGCATAGCAACGAGAGGGGAGAGTGTTTTCTATGTACCCTCGTAGACCGTAAGCGGAAGCGTTATATCAACGCGATTGATGTAGTCGTACGTCTTAACAATCCGACCGATCCAAGTACCGAAAGCAAGGCACCTCCGAGTTCTGCACACGTTCGGCTTGGTGACGTCCTCACCTTCTCGATCCAGCAAGAGGGGCAAAGTAGTAGATGAGTTCCGGGAGCACGACGGCGTGGTGACGGTGTTAGTGAAGAACAATCTTTGCAGGGCTTCGCCTAAGCACTACGAAAACTATGACGGAGGATAAACTAGAGGAGACGGGGTTGCCGGCACATGGCTTGGTGTTTCTTGATGTGTATTGGGTGCTAGCCCTACCCCTCTATTTATATGTTGAGCCTTGGGGTCGAAACTTGGAGTAAAAGCCTCCACAAAGTCGGTTTCACCCAAAATGCAAGAGTCCTTCTCGGACTCCAGGGCCAGACGCCAGTGTTCCCGGCGTCTGGACCCAGACGCCAGGGACCCTGGCGTCTGGCCCCTAGACTCCGCAAAACTTCCTTTTGCGCTTTCCAAAAACCTTGTGGGCTTTCCCCTTTGGCCCAGGTAAAGTGTTCTCGTGCCCAAACATTTCGGGAAACATCCAGAACCCCTTCCGATGGATTCCGGAACCTTTCTGGAGATCAAACACTACTATCCACATATCAATCTTTACTTCCGGACCATTCCGGAGTTCCTCGTCATATCCGTGATCTCATCCAAAACTCCGAACAACATTCGGTCACCAACATACATAACTCATAGTACTATATCGTCAACAAACGTTAAGCGTGCGGACCCTACGTGTTTGAGAACTATGTAGACATGACCGAGTCACCTCTCTTGTCAATAACCAATAGCGGGACCTGGATGCCCATATTGGCTCCTACATATTCTATGAAGATCTTTATCAGTCAGACCGCATAACAACATACGTTGTTCCCTTTGTCATCGGTATGTCACTTGCTCGAGATTCGATCATCGGTATCTCAATACCTAGTTCAATCTCATTACTGGCAAGTCTCTTTACTCGTTCCGTAATACATCATCCCACAACCAACTCATTAGTTGCAATGCTTGCAAGGCTTATAGTGATGTGCATTACCGAGTGGGCCCAGAGATACCTCTCCGACAATCGGAGTGACAAATCCTAATCTCGAAATACGCCAACCCAACAAGTACCTTTGGAGACACCTGTAGAGCACCTTTATAATCACCCAGTTACGTTGTGACGTCTGGTAGCACACAAAGTGTTCCTCCAGTAAACGGGAGTTGCATAATCTCATAGTCATAGGAACATGTATAAGTCATGAAGAAAGCAATAGCAAATACTAAACGATCTAGTGCTAAGCTAACGGAATGGGTCAAGTCAATCACTTCATTCTCCTAATGATGTGATCCCGTTAATCAAATGACAACTCATGTCTATGGCTAGGAAACATAACCATCTTTGATCAACGAGCTAGTCAAGTAGAGGCATACTAGTGACACTCTGTTTCTCTATGTATTCACACAAGTATCATGTTTCCGGTTAATACAATTCTAGCATGAATAAGAAACATTTATCATGAAATAAGAAAATAAATAATAACTTTAGTATTGCCTCTAGGGCATATTTCCTTCAGTCTCCCACTTGCACTAGAGTCAATAATCTAGATCACATCGCCATGTGATTTAATACCAATAGTTCACATCACCATGTGATTAACACCCATAGTCCACATCGTCATGTGACCAACACCCAAAGGGTTTACTCGAGTTAATAATCTAGTTCACATCGCTATGTGATTAACACTCAAAGAGTACTAAGGTGTGATCATGTTTTGCTTGTGAGAGAAGTTTAGTCAACGGGTCTGCCACATTTAGATCCGTATGTATTTTGCAAATTTCTATGTCAAGAATGCTCTGTACGGAGCTACTCTAGCTAATTGCTCCCACTTTCAATATGTATCCAGATTGAGACTTATAGTCATCTGGATCAGTATCAAAATTTGCATCGCCGTAACCCTTTATGATGAACCTTTTTGTCACCTCCATAATCGAGAAACATATCCTTATTCCACTAAGGATAATTTTGACCACTGTCCAGTGATCTACTCCTAGATCACTATTGTACTCCCTTGCAAAAATCAGTGTAGGGTATACAATAGATCTGGTACACAACATGGCATACTTTATAGAACCTATGGTCAAGGCATAGAGAATGACTTTCATTCTCTTTCTATCTTCTGCCGCAGTCGGGCTTTGAATCTTACTCAATTTCACACCTTGTAACACAGGCAAGAACTCTTTCTTTGACTGTTCCATTTTGAACTACTTCAAAAACTTGTCAAGGTATGTACTCATTGAAAAAACTTATCAAGCGTCTTGACCTATCTCTATAGATCTTGATGCTCAATATGTAAGCAGCTTCACCGAGGTCTTTCTTTGAAAAACTCCTTTCAAACACTCCTTTATGCTTTGCAGAATAATTCTACATTATTTCCGATCAACAATATGTCATTCACATATACTTATCAGAAATTTTGTAGTGCTCCCACTCACTTTCTTGTAAATATAGGCTTCACCACAAGTCTGTATAAAACTATATCATTTGATCAACTTATCAAAGCGTATATTCCAACTCCGAGATGCTTGCACCTGTCCATAGATGGATCACTGGAGCTTGCATATTTTGTTAGCACCTTTAGGATGGACAAAACCTTTTGGTTGCATCATATACAACTCTTCTTTAAAAAATCCATTAAGGACTGCAATTTTGTTTATCCATTTGCCAGATTTCATAAAATGCGGCAATTGCTAACATGATTCGGACAGACTTAAGCATAGGTACGAGTGAGAAACTCTCATCGTAGTCAACACCTTGAACTTGTCGAAAAACCTTTTGCGACAATTCTAGCTTTGTAGATAGTAACACTACTATCTTGAAGATCCATTTATTCTTGATGGCCTGCCGATCATTGGGTAAGTCAACCAAAGTCCACACTTTGTTCTCATACATGGATCCCATCTCAGATTTCATGGCCTCAAGCCATTTTGCGTAATCTGGGCTCACCATCGCTTCCTCATAGTTCGTAGGTTTGTCATGGTCAAGTAACATGACCTCCAGAACAGGATTACCGTACCACTCTGGTGTGGATCTCACTCTGGTTTACCTACGATGTTCGTAGTAACTTGGTGTGAAGTTACATGATCATCATCATTAACTTCCTCACTAATTGGTGTAGTAGTCACAGGAACATATTTCTGTGATGAACTACTTTCCAATAAGGGAGCAGGTACAATTACCTCATCAAGTTCTACTTTCCTCCCACTCACTTCTTTCGAGAGAAACTCCTTCTCTAGAAAGGATCCATTCTTAGCAACGAATGTCTTGCCTTCGGATCTGTGATAGAAGGTGTACCCAACTGTCTCATTTGGGTATCCTATGAAGACATTTTTCTCCGATTTGGGTTGGAGCTTATCAGGATGAAACTTTTTCACATAAGCACCCCAAACTTTAAGAAACGACAACTTGGGTTTCTTGCCAAACCACAATTCATATGGTGTCGTCTCAACGGATTTAGATGGTGCCATATTTAACGTCAATGCAACTGTCTCTAATGCATAACCCCAAAACGATAGTGGTAAATCGGTAAGAGACATCATAGATTGCACTATATCCAATAAAGTATGGTTATGACGTTTGGACACACCATTATGTTGTGGTGTTCCAGGTGGCATGAGTTTGTGAAACTATTCCACATTGTTTTAATTGAAGGCCAAACTTGTAACTAAAATATTCGTCTCTGCGATCAAATCGCAGAAAAACTTTTATTTTCTTGTTACAATGATTCTCCACTTGACTCTGAAATTCTTTGAACATTTCAACTGTTTCAGTTTCATTAAGTAGATATACCCATATCTGCTCAAACCATCTGTGAAGGTCAGGAAATAACGATACCCGCCGCGAGCCTCAACACTCATCGGACTTCATACATCGGTATGTATTATTTCCAATAAGTCAGTAGCTCGCTCCATTGTTCCGAAGAACGGAGTCTTAGTCATCTTGCCCACGAGGCATGGTTCGTAAGCATCAACTGATTCATAATCAAGTGATTACAAAAGCCCATCAACATGGATTTTCTTCATGCACTTTACACCAATATGACCTAAACAGCAGTGCCACAAATAAGATGCACTATCATTATTAACTTTGCATCTTTTGGCTTCAATATTATAAATATGTGTATCACTACGATTGTCGGTGGGAAACGACACCTATGGGATCACAAGAATCCCTACTGCGGTTGCGGGGCGCGGGGTTGAGAGAAGAGCGGGTCTAACAGAGAGCACGCGGTTCGTTTATCCAGGTTCGGGCCGCGAGGATGCGTAAAACCTAGTCCTGCTTTGGTGGATGTATTCTGAGTTCTTCAACTAGCTACGGAGTGTAACGAGCTCCAAAAGGCCGAATCCTTCACCGTGTGCCATGGGCCTCCTTTTATAGGTGAAAGGGGCTGCCACAGTGGCACACAAGAGGTGGAAAGTGCTACAGCGTCACGAGCTTATGCTGGTATTACAGGACAAACCGCATTTAATGCGAGGCTTAGGTGTCCCTTCACTTTATCAGGGACGGGGGCGAGGCCCGTCCCGTCCATCGCCGCTCCTCCAAGCTTCGACATGCACCCTGGCCAGCGATGCATGCGGTGCCATGTAGGCAGGCAGGCAGCTGAGGTGGCGCGGTGGTGGAGCCTCCACGAAGGGCTGCATGTTGCCACGCAGGTGCCTGCCCAGCTAGTTGGGTCGGCAGCTGCATGCGAACGACGGCGGAGACTTGGCTGGTGCGGGCCTAACGGTGGCCCTACTGGTGTGCTTGGCGAGGGCCTTGCCGGGTGGCCCGGCAAGGGTCTTGCCGTGACGCGTAGGCGCCCCCGGCAAGGATCTTGCCAGGGGTTCTTGTGGGTTTCTTCAGTGAGGATGGCTGCCTTCCTATCCTCATTTGATTTTGACTATTCTTTGTCTTCACAAAGATCGGCATGCCACCACAGAGGTGCCTCCGAGCCCTGTCCCAATGCATTTGTCGAGTGTTGGTGGGCTCGAGGGCAGCTCGCTCGGCTGGCATGGGCGAGCTGCCCTGGCAAGGACCTTGCCGGGGAAACCTGCTTCGTCCATCTGATCTTTGTGGCCTTGGTCCTTGTCGTTTCTTTGCTTTGTCTTGTGCTTCGGTCTTACCTTGGCTCACCTCCCTCGCTCTGCTTGGTGTGGTCGCGGGCGCGGCTCTGACTGCCCATGCACAGGTAAAGGGGTACAAAAATGTGCCCCTAGTTTTGTACACCGATAGGAGCCCCAGGGCATGGGACACACATAAGCGCGACACATTGTTGGGTCAGGCCCAAAATGGTGCGCGGGCAGGCGGGGCGGTTTTTACCGTGGTAAGATTTTTCGGGCGCTGTGCTTCCCACGACCTGCGCGCTCGGCGCGGCGTGGAGGGGCGTGCATGACCTGGGCAGCATGCGTGGGGCGGTTTTCACACGCATGCGTCACATCGCAGTAAAGAGGCAGCTTGCGCCTTCCCCGTAAAGGGAGGGAGGCGTGGAGGCGCGGCTCATTTACTGAATGGGGCCGGGGCACGGTCCTCAAGGCGTCCACTCCCCACGATCACGGGGTGGGGAGAGGTCGCCTCACCTGTCCCCTTGGTTCTGCACGTTTGCCACGCGTCTTTCATGCACTCGGGGTGGCAAACGGTGGAGGCGGGAAACCGGGCCGTCGCTGGTTGGGGCAGCGGGTCGGTCCTGGTTCCCTGCGCCTCCCGTGTCTTGATTGGCCGAGCGGGGTGGCCGAGCCCCAACCTCGTTCCTTTATAAAGAGCGGGAAGGGGAGATGGTATCCCGCATCCTTCCATCTTCTACCTCCCTTTGCTTCTGCTCCTTCCTTTCATTCGTCATGGAGAAAGGGAATACCGGTCCTTCGACGGTGGCGGCGAGGGTCGCCGCTCGACAACGCGTCCCCCCTCCTCCTGCGCTCGTGGTGGCAGAGCCGACCGCGAGGGAAAGGGGGTGGGGCGAGGCCGGGGCGGAGGTCGCAGTGCTCGGGGAAGAGGAGGGCGAGGCGGCGCGCCAGCTTCGCCCCCGCCCATGGTGCCTTTCCCGATGGAAGGCCATGTCGGAGATCAGCCCCGCGAGTTCTTCATTAGGCTGCACCGGCCTCCGCGTCGCCGTCTTCGTCTTCCCGCCCCGTTTGCTCGGGAGATGGAGCGTGACCGGCCCCAATCCCTCAGATTGCACATGAGGGGTTACAGGAACAGGGGCACGCGGGTCGACGTCGACTTCTCGGCTCCTAGAGTCATGTACCTCCGGCGTGGGTGGAAGACGTTCGCTCGCGTCCACAGCCTGACGGCGGGGCTCATCCTCTACTTCAAATTGATGGAGGACGGCCTACTCTCCGTCAAGGTCTTTGGGGAGTTCGGGACTCGCCTGAAGTACTGGGTGGAGAGCTCCTCCGATGGAGATTCTGACGATGGAAGCTCTTCCTCGAGCGAAAGTGATGAGGAGGACAGCTGGGCGGATAGCGGGAATGAGTCCGACTAGGCGTCGGACGCCCCGCGCCCGGTTGGGTGCGGCAGCAGCAGCATCTGCACCTGGCCTCTCCTCCGGCAGGGGTTTGCCGAGGGCGGGGCCAGCTCCTTGAACTTCTCGGGGCCGTCTCCTTGGGCGGCTGGCATCGGGAGGCTGCGGAAGAGGAAGAGGGCGGGCGGCAAGGCCGTCAACTCGGAGTACGCGGGCACCGACATCTTCGTCGCGTACCGCTGGTCCTGCCACCTTGTCTTCCAGCCCTTTTCCCAGCACCGTGGGCGGCCGCCGAGGTGTTCTCTCGGTGTCTTCTGCTGCTCGTAGCTCGCCTAGGCGCCCCTTTTGCCCTTTTCGCCTCCTTGACCTGCCTCCTGCGGAGAGGGACAAGAAAGGGATTACAGGCATCTTATCTCTTTTTTTGCTTGTAAGCCTTCGGGCCTTTGTTAACTTTAGAACTTGTAATCCCCTTGTTCATGTTTTTCATTTCGTATGAACTGTACCTGTACGGGATGTTTTCTTAATGAAAAAGGGATGTTTCCTGGGTTTTTCGTTCGCAGGTAAAACCCACGACAAGGAGAAAATCCTTGTGACCTTTAAGATAAATGTTTTCTCGCCCGGCAACAGGCCTTGCTGTCCCCCCACTTCGCTCGACCTTTCTCACGCCCTTGGCGGAGGCAGGGATGAGGTGGGCTTAGGCTCCTCGTTTCATTTCCTTGCTGCCGCGACTACGACCAAACTCGGTCCCGGGAATCGAGTCCTAGGGTCCGGAATGAGGGGAGCACGATAGCCTAAGGATAAAACGAGGTTTCACATACCTCAGTCCATAACGAAACGCATGATAAGGGATAGAGAACTTATCTGAATCTGCAGCCCCCGGCAACCCTGGCTTGCCGCGGGTGGATCTTTGCTCTTGTAGCCCCCAGCAATACTGGCTTGCCGGGGCCCGGGCGCCGGTCCGTCCCCTTTCTTCCAAAGTAGCTCGGCAAGGATATTCATGTGTCCTGCAAACCAAAGAAGACAGAGAAGAACAGGGAGACATGCACTCGACCGCTAAGCTAGGGGTTAGCCTCCGCTAAGCACTATCAACCCTAACCAAGGACGAGACTCGACCTAGCATGCATGCTATAACTTAGGGTGCCAGCGCTTCATTTATTTATGCTCAGGGTCTGTGCCTGGCTTTGTACAGAGGGTCACATGCCTTGTCAGCAAAGCTCATACAAAAAGGTGGCTTGCTGGGAGGCCCGGCAAGCCGCGCCTTATGGGTATAACTTGCGAAGATGCTCGATGTTCCAGGAGTTGCTCACTGGTACGGCATCCTCGATCTCCAGGCGGACTGCGCCAGGCCTGGTGACTCGTATTACCCGATAAGGGCCTTCCCACTTTGGCGTTAACTTGTTGGAATTCTTGGCCGACTGAACGCGCCGAAGAACAAGGTCGCCTTCCTCAAAGCTTCGGGCATGAACCTTGCGGCTATGGTAGCGGCACAAGGCTTGCTAGTAGCATGCCGCTCTCACAGCCGCCCGAAGACGATCTTCCTCAGGGAGCGTCGCGTCATCTTGGCGCAACGGCTCTTGCTCAAGCTCGTCATAAGCGAGCACTCGAGGTGACCCGTGTATGAGTTCTGTGGGGAGAACTGCTTCTGCCCCGTATACCAGGGCAAAAGGTGTCTGGCTGGTGGCTCGATTTGGCGTCATCCTGATCGACCAAAGAACCGCCGGCTACTCATCAATCTAGCGCCTTCCACTCTTGTGCAACTTGTCAAAGGTCTTCGTTCTCAAGCCTCGCAACACTTCAGCATTTGCCCTCTCCGCTTGGCCGTTGCTCCGTGGATGTGCCACGGAAGCAAAACAGACCTTGCTGCCGAGGTCTTGGATGTACTGCATGAAGGTGTGGCTTGTGAACTGTGTGCCGTTGTCGGTGATGACTCTGTTTGGCACACCAGTCCTTTGAAGAATTTACCGGCTGACTGAGCAGTCACCTTGCTCACTGCTTCCACCTCCGGCCTCTTTGTGAACTTGTCGATTGCAACATACAAGTACTCAAAGCCCCCGACAGCGTGGGGGAAAGGGCCAAGTATATCGAGCCCCCAGACCGAGAATGGCCAGGAGAGAGGGATTGTTTGAAGGGCTTGAGCTGGTTGATGAAGCTTCTTTGAATGGAACTGGCACGCTTCACACTTGGTGACTAGTGCCGTCACATCCTGGAGGGCGGTGGGCCAGAAGAAACCTTGCTGGAACGCCTTCCCGGCAAGGGCCCTTGACCCTATGTGGGAGCCACATATGCCTCCATGTATCTCTGCCAACAGCTCTAGTCCTGCCTCCCGGGGTATGCACTTGATTTTCACACCGTTCGGCCTTCTCCTGTACAGGACATCATCAACAAACTGGTATAGGGTGGACCGACGGGCTACTTTCTCCGCTTCTTCCTGCTCCTCAGGAAGCTCCCCTGTTTGGAGGGATTGGACCGTATGCTGCGCCCATGCCGGAGCCTGAGGCTCGACGACAAGGACCAAAGGCATTTCTTCTGCCATGGGAGCGGCTGTCTCTACGGCCAGGGCCTGACGCCCCATCGGAGCCAGTTGCTCTTGGGCAGGCTCAGCGTCCGCGGCAGTACCCTTGCCGGCAGCCCCGGGGGGCTCGGTAGGAAAGTACTTGTCGGGACCTGATTTTCTCCGCTTGCTCTACCCTGCTGATGGATCGACGGATGGTTGACTTAACCGGAGCAAAAATGTACCTGGTTCCACAGGTAGCTTGAATGCGGCACGCTTTGACAGGTAATCGGTGATGTCGTTCTCCGCTCGGGGGACGTGCTCTGCCTGGATACCCTCAAAGCGTTCCTCCAGCTTCCTCACCTCATCTACGTATGCTTCCATTAGTGGGCTCTGATAATCTTTGTTGACTTGCCTGACAACGAGCTGCGAGTCACCCCTGACGATGAGCTTCTTAACCCCGAGGTCTGCCGCGATCCTGAGACCGGCAAGCAATCCCTCGTATTCGGCGGTGTTATTGGTGGACATCTCCCTGGGGAAGTGCATCTGGATTACGTACTTGAGGTGCTCTCTGGTGGGTGCGACGAGCAGCACACCGGCACCGGCGCCTTGCAGCGAGAAGGCCCCATCAAAGTACATGATCCAGTTGCAGTCTGCTTCCTTGCCGGGGAGAGTAGTCTCCTGGATTTCTTCGTCACGCGTCGAGGTCCATTCCGCGATGAACTCCGCCAAGACTCTTCTCTGAATTGTCGAGGTACTCTCAAACTTTAAGCCGAAGCTTGACAACTCCAAGGCCCATTCCACAATCCTTCCGGTTGCGTCCGGGTTCTGTAGTATCCGTTGCAACGGGAGGCGGGTGACGACAGTGATCTCGTGGGCCTGGAAGTAGTGACGCAGCTTCCTCGAGGCCATAAGGAGGCCGAAGAGCAATTTTTGCACACCAGAATACCTTGACCTAGCCCCCTGCAAGAGGGAGCTCACAAAGTAAACCGGGTGCTGCATCTTCTTTTTCTTGGGCACCACTTCCCTTGACCGCGCGGGCATCGCCTTGGTGGCACCAGACTCTGCCGGGGGCTGCGCCTTGTCGGCACCAGGCCCTGCCGGGGGAATCTTCGGCTTGCCATCTGCTGGTCCTGCCGCCATTGCTGCCTCCTCGTCGACCTCCCTCTGTGCCACTAGTGAGGCGCTGACCACTTGATTCATCGCCGCCAGATACAGCAGCAACGGCTCTTGTGGTTTAGGCGCAACTAGTATTGGCGTGGAGGAAAGGTATTTCTTCAGGTCCTACAGTGCGGCATCGGCTTCTGGGGTCCACTTTATTGGGCCCGCCTTTTTCATGATCTTGAAAAAGGGAAGGGCGCGCTCGGCGGACTTGGAGATGAACCGGCTCATGGCGGCAACGCAGCCGGTGAGCCGACGCACATCCTTGATCCGCTTGGGCGCCTCGATCTGCTCAATAGCCTTGATCTTGTCTGGGTTTGCCTCGATCCCGCGCTGTGACATGAAGAACCCGAGAAGCTTGCCGGACGGGACACCGAAGACACACTTCTCAGGGTTCAACTTGAGGTTGATCTTGCGCAGGTTGGCAAATGTCTCTTCTAGATCTTGCACAAGAGTCGGCCCGTCCTTGGTTTTGACCACTATGTCATCCATGTAGGCTTCCATATTTCTATGGAGCTGAGGTTCAAAACCAATTTGTACTGCTCTTGCAAACGTTGAGTGTAACGCCCCAAGACCGACGCTTCAGATACCTTCCATGTTTTTCGTTATCGTCGCGTGTATTTATTTGTTTGTTGCATTCATCATTGCATCATCCGCATTGCATCCGCATGTTTTCTTAAAACTCTTAGTTCGTTCGTAGTTGCCGCGTCTCTCCGTTGTCCGTTCCGAGACCAACCGGATTTTTCGAGCCCCTCTTCCCTGGCCGCTTAATCTCTTTGCTTAGTGCTCAAACCCCTCGCTTGCTCGTCCAAAACTTCCCCGAACTCGATCTGGGCGGTCATGACCAGTGCGTCCGGATCATCCCCAAACATCTATAAGACATTTCTGTTTTTTTAGTTGGACTCGCTACCTATTTATTCTCGACCGCCCAATTATAATCGGATGGACCGAGTTAACCCCTACCCTAATCCCTACCTATATAATCAGATCAAACCCTACCCCTAGATGTCTCATCCACCCTTTCCCATCGTGCCGCCGCCAGCCAACGAACCTCCCCCCTTCTTTCTCGGGATCCTCCCAGATCCACCCAACCAGATCGCTCCGACCAAGTCCCTTGTTTTCCGCCGCCACCCAATCCGTCCATCCAGCCCGCAGCAGTGCCTCCCCTCGATGGCTCCCCATCGCTCATGGCGCCTAGCTCGTAGCAGCCAACACATAGGAGAGGAGCTCCTCGTTCCCCTTGACCCCGACCTCCACGCCTCACCTGCCTCGCCTCATCGCCCTACGACCAGCGCCGCTGCCGGCGACCACCACCAGGAACAACACCGCCCCACCTCCCTTCCATTCTTCTCTTTTTCCTTCGTCTCTCATCTTGTTTCTGACCTCGCACAGACCTCCCAGGGAACCCGCCATGGCGTCCAGGGGGCTTCAAGCACCAGCAGCCGCCGGTTCGGATCCGTCGTCCTCGACCCCATGACCTCCTCCGCGCCTCCCCATCATCATCTCCGGCGCCAAGCCGCCACCAAGCTCTCCCTTGCCGGAGTTCCCACATCGCCAGCCGCCGTCCCCTCCTTCATGAATGAGATGCAGTGCGCCGAGCCACCCAGCGCCGCTCCACCGCCGCGCCAAGTTCCGCCGCCCCGTCCACGCCTTGCCGGAGATGCCCCGCCAGATCCGCGTTGCCGGCCCCTCCTGGAGTCACGCCAAGTCCCTCGCCGCGCCGCTCCTCTGTTTCGTTCGAGCAGAGGAGCTCGAACCGCTCGCCCGCGTCGTTGACCCGTCGCCCCGCCAAGTCCTTGGAGCCGCTTTGCCTGCTGCTTCCTGCATCGCAGCCGCGCCAAGGCCTTGCATCCCCGTCTCCAGATCGCCGCGCCGCCCCACCGGAGACCGCCAGCACCATCGCCGCCCTGCTTCCCCTGCATCCCCTGCTTCAGGTCGAGCAGCGCGCCACAGTGCTCGACCGCGCGTTGACTGCGCCCGCCTCACGCGTGGGTCGCCTGCTGGCCTCCAGATCAGGTCCAGCCAGCGCCCCGCCGGCCTGCCTCTTCCACCGACTGGGCCTTGGCCCATGGTGAGCAGCCCAGTCCGCCCAACAGTTTTGGCCTGCGTAGTGTTTTTTTCTTGTCTGCGAATTTGCCTAATAATCCAGTGAATTGCTATTTTACAGAAAAACCCCTAGTGTTCATGCATCAATAATTCACAAACCGTGCATTAAAATTAAATAAACTATATATGTAACTTGTTTAGAATTTCATCTAGTTTCATAATATGTCACTTTCATCCATGTTTGAAATGTTTAAAATGTTGTTTGATTAAATTTGCTCAATGCCATGCTAAAATGTTTTATTTCATAACTAAATAACCGTAGCTCGGTTTTAAATAAACTTTATATGTAAATGGGGTAGAAAAATGCATAGATTAACTTGTTGCACTTTATTTTCCTGTTTAACAACAATAAAATATGATTTTAGGCAGAACAGTACCAAATTTGAAATATGCATATGAGGTTTTTCCGGAATTGTTGTTTGTTATTCCGGCCTCATTTAAACTTGCCTAAATAGTTAGTTTACTTATGCTTCACCCCTTGCCATGTTTAATTACATTTAATATTGTTGGGTACATAACCCAGAGAGAACAAAATAATTGATGTGGTGTCTCGTCAATATGCAACTCGTTGCATATTGAGCTCCACTTAATTTGTAGTGTCGTTTGTTGCACTTTGCCATGCCATGCCTCATTAAATCAGACATGCATCATACTTGTTTGTGCATCATGACATGTGTATGTGGTGGTTGTTTACTATGTTGTTTGTTTGTTTCCAGGTTGCTTCTATCGTTAGCTTCGGTTTTGTTTCGGAGTTGTGAGGATTCGTTCGACTACGTCCGGTTGTCTTCTTCATGGACTCGTTCTTCTTCCTTGCGGGATTTCAGGCAAGAGGACCATACCCTCGAAATCACTTCTATATTTGCTTGCTAGTTGCTCGCTCTTTTGCTATGCCTATGCTGCGATACCTACCACTTGCTTATCATGCCTCCCATATTGTCAAACCAAGCCTCTAACCCACCTTGTCCTAGCAAACCATTGTTTGGCTATGTTACCGCATTTGCTCAGCCCCTCTTATAGCGTTGTTAGTTGCAGGTGAAGATGAAGTTTGTTCCTTGTTGGAACATGGAGATGTTGTTCCTTGATTGGAACATGTTTACTTGTTGGGATATCACAATACCTTTTATATTATTAATGCATCTATATACTTGGTAAAGGGTGGAAGGCTCGGCCTTATGCCTGGTGTTTTGTTCCACTCTTGCCATCCTAGTTTCCGTCATATCGGTATTATGTTCCCGGATTTTGCGTCCCTAACGCGGTTGGGTGATTTATGGGACCCCCTTGACAGTTCGCTTTGAATAAGACTCCTCCAGCAAGGCCCAACCTTGGTTTTACCATTTGCCTCACCACCACCTACTTTTCCCTTGGGAGTCGCTCTCTCGAGGGTCATCTTTATTTATCCCCCCGGGCCAATGCTTGTCTAAGTGTTGGTCCAAACTAGAGCCACTTGCGGTGCCACCCCTAGGCAACTTGGGGTATCTTCGGTTGCCGTACGTAGTGTTCATCCGGTGTTGCCCTGAGAACGAGATATGTGCAGCTCCTATCGGGATTGTCGGCGCATCGGGCGGTCTTGCTAGTTTTGTTTTACCATTGTCGAAATGTCTTGTAAACGGGATTCCGAGACTGATCGGGTCTTCCCGGGAGAAGGAATATCCTTCGTTGATCGCGAGAGCTTATCATGGGCTAAGTTGGGACACCCCTGCAGGGTTTGAACTTTCGAAAGCCGTGCCCGCGGTTATGTGGCAGATGGGAATTTGTTAATGTCCGGTTGTAGAAAACCCGAAGTTGATCTTAATTAAAATACACCAACCGCGTGTGTAACCGTGATGGTCTCTTCTCGGCGGAGTCCGGGAAGTGAACACGGTGTTGGAGTTATGCTTGACGTAGGTTGTTCTAGGATCACTTCTTGATCATAGTTGTTCGACCGTGGTTTTGCCTTCTCTTCTCACTCTCATTTGCGTATGTTAGACACCAGATATGCTAGTCGCTTGCTGCAGCTCCACCTCACTACCTTCTCCTACCCATAAGCTTAAATAGTCTTGATCTCGCGGGTGTGAGATTGCTGAGTCCCCGAGACTCGCAGATACTTCCAAAACCAGTTTGCAGGTGCCGATGAAACCGTGCAGGTGACGCACCCGAGCTCAAGGAGGAGCTCGATGAAGATCTTGTTCATTGTGTTGTTTCATTTCAGTTGATCAGTAGTGGAGCCCAGTTGGGACGATCGGGGATCTGTGTAGCATTTGGGGTAGTCTTCTTTTATTTTGGTTCCATAGTCGGACCTTGATTGTATCTGTTTGATGTAATGCTTTACTCATGTATTGCGTGAAGTGGAGATTGTAAGCCAACTATGTATCTCTTTCCCTTACATGGGTTGTGTGAAGATTACCTCACTTGCGACATTGCTTTCAATGCGGTTATGCCTCTAAGTCGTGCTTCGACACGTGGGAGATATAGCCGCATCGAGGGCATTACATTGAGCCAACACTCTTCAACCTGAAAGGCATCTGTAAAAAGCAATACATACCACATGGGGTGATGAATGTTGTCTTCTCTTCATCTTCTCTTGTCATGAAGATTTGGTGGTAGCCTGAGTAGGCACAAGGAATGATAACAGATCACACCCGTCCATGGAGTCAACAATCCGGTCGATGCGCGACAATGGGAAGGGGTCCTTAGGACAAGCCTTATTGATATCTATGTAATCAATACACAACCTCCACTTCCCATTCGCCTTGCGCACCACTACCGGATTGGCCAACCACGTCGGATGAAGCACCCCTCTCACCAAACCTGCCGCTTCTAACTTCCTGATCTCCTCTGTGATGAACTCCTGCCTCTCTAGAGCCTGCTTTCTGACCTTCTGCTTGACGGGCCGCGCGTGGGGGCAGACATCTAGGTGGTGCTCAATCACCTCCCTGGGAACACCGGGGATGTCGGACGCTTGCCATGCAAACACGTCGACATTTGCCCGCAGGAAGGTGACGAGCTCGCCTTCCTATTTGCTGTTGAGGGCAGAGCCTATGATGAAGGCCCCTCCCGTGCCGTCCTCCGCCACGGGCACCTTCTTCGTCTGTGGCGGCTCGGCTCTGGACCGGTTGCTCTTGTCGGCAGAGCTCTCCGGCACGTCCTCAACGGTAGCACAACACCCCGAGGAGGTGCGCTTGCCGGAGTGGGTGCGAGAGGTCTTGCCGGGCTCCTTCTTTCCTCCCGGGCCTTCGGTGGCAGGAGCAGGTGCCTTGACGGCAGCTGCTGCAACTACTTCCCGGTAGAGTAGGTCGGCGCAGATCAGCGTGTCCTTCTTGTCGGAGGGGCGGAGATGATGGTCAACGGCCCGGGCATCTTTAGCATGTTGTAGGCATAGTGTGATGCCGCCATGAACTTGGCTAGTGTCGGGCGGCCAAGGATCCCGTTGTAGGGCAAGGGGATCTCGGCCACATCGAAGACGATCCTCTCCATCCGGCAGTCCAACTCTCCTCCAAATGTCACGGGCAGTGTGACCTTTCCCTTTGGCTGACTTCCCCCCGGATTGACCCCCTGAAACGTGCCCGTTTCCTCAAGGTCTTCGTCAGGGATTTGCAACCTTTTGACCACGACAGGCGAGATCAGGTTCAGGCCGGCCCAGCCGTCAACCAACATCTTGTTCACCTTGAGGTTGCGTATTGTTGGTGAAACCAACAACGACAAACACCCGACCGCGGTAGTGCGACCAGGGTGGTCCTCGGCGTCAAAGATGAGGGGCGTGCTGGACCACTTTAGTGGCTTCCGAGCATCGAACGACGGCTCTGTTGCTGTAACCTCTCGCGCCCACTGCTTGAGCTGGCGGTGAGAGGCATGCAGCGAGGCGCCACCGTCGATGCACATGGCCTCCGTAGCCTTATGGAACCCTTGCTCACCGGACTCGTCGTCCTCGTCGTGATCGTCGTCTTCTTGTTTCTTGTCGCGGCCCCAGGCGGGCCTCTCTTGCTGGTTGTCCTTGCCGGGGCGGCCTCCTTGGCCGCCACGCTTCTTGCCGGATCCCTCAGCACCATCCTGGTCCTTCTCCTTGTCCTTCCTTTCATACTCGGCCTTTTTCTTTTCAGCAAGCAGCTCGACTTGTCGGCAGTTCTGGAGATCATTGGCCTTGGTGCGGTGGATCTTGCAGTATTGCTTGCCGGAGCTTCCTGTCTTGTCGGTAGCCGCCAAGGCCCGGCAGGCGGCGCACCCGGCAATCTCCTTGCCGGGGGTGTCTGCCTTGACCTTCTTGCCGGCACCGGTATCATCAGATCCCTTAACGGCAAGCACGGCCTTGCCTTTGCGTTTCCTGTTGCAACGCCGGCCCTTCTTCGTCGAGGCGGCGACGTCCTCATCAGTAGAGTCGGTTTCCACACCGGCGTCTTCGCCGGGGTACTTCCTTCCCTCTTCAGCCCAGGCGCACCTGTCGGCCAGAATGTAGAGCTCGGCCACATCCTTAACCTTGGTCATCGCCAGCTCCTCGCGCATCTTGCGATTGCACACGTTCTGATGGACCGCGCTAATCACATCGACGGGATGAACGTCGGGGATGTTGTACTGCACCCGGCTGAATCTCTAGATGTACTTGCGCAAGGTCTCCCCTTCCTTCTGGGGAATGATATGCAGATCACTGGCCTGGCCATGAGCTTGGTGGCCTCCTGCGAAGGCGCCAACGAACTCATGGCACAGATCTGACCAGGAAGAGATGGAGTCTGCCTGCAAGTGCATCAACCAAGACATCACATTGGGCTTGAGCGCCAGCGGGAAGTAGTTTGCAAGCACCTTGTCATCGCGAGCCCCAGCGGCCTGCATCGCGATGGTGTAGATGCTGAGGAACTCGGACGGATGGGTCTTACAGGTGTACTTCTCGCCGACGTCGGGCTTGAACGTGCGGTGGGAGGGCCACTGGAACTGCCTCAGCTGACAGGTAAAAGCCGGGCATCCCACCTCGTAAGGTAGGCCGCCGGGGCCCCCCGGTGCCGGGTGGTCCATAGCGGGTCCCGCCCGCTTGTCCGACTGGCGGCGAGTTTCGCGCTGACGCTCGACGATGGTTCGAGCGTCTTCGTGAGCTCGCTCCCGAAGAACCTGGCGCTGGTTGCGGAGGGTCCGTGGATCGGACGATGCTATGGAGATTTTATCACCAGCGTCGTCGCGACGGGCCGACGCCCGCGGCGGCTGGCGAGTAGGAGGAGAGTGCACCGTGGCCGTAGCTACCCCGGTCCTCCCAGCGCCAGCATGCGGTAGTTTGGTGGAGCGCCGACCCGAGGGCCCCACCGGTCGCGCACTGTCTTTGTTCGCGACGGTGACGAGGCTCCGGATGGTGGCTATCGGTGTCAAAACCGGCGGATCTCGGGTAGGGGGTCCCGAACTGTGCGTCTAGGCGGATGGTAACAGGAGACAAGGGACACGATGTTTTTACCCAGGTTCGGGCCCTCTCGGTGGAGGTAAAATCCTACTCCTGCTTGATTAATATTGATGATATGGGTAGTACAAGAGTAGATCTACCGCGAGATCAAGGAGGCTAAACCCTAGAAGCTAGCCTACGGTATGATTGTTGTATGATGAAGTTGTCCTACGGACTAGAACCCTCCGGTTTATATAGACATCCGATAGGGTTAGGGTTACACAGAGTCGGTTACAATGGTAGGAGATCCTGAATATCCGCATCGCCAAGCTTGCCTTCCACGCCAAGGAAAGTCCCATCCGGACACGGGACGAAGTCTTCAATCTTGTATCTTCATAGTCCTGGAGTCCGGCTGAAGGTATAGTCCGGCTACCCGAACACCCCCTAATCTAGGACTCCCTCAGTAGCCCCTGAACCAGGCTTCAATGACGACGAGTCCGGCGCGCAGAATGTCTTCACATTGCAAGGCGGGTTCCTCCTCCAAGTTCTTCAAGAAGATTTTAAACACCAAGCATAGTGTCCGGCTCTGCAAAATAAGTTTCCACATATTGCCATAGAGAATAATATTATCACAAATCTAATCCGCTGACGTATTCCGCAGTGTGACATCACACTACGGCCAAGTCCTTTACTCGAATCATTTTTACTTTTCCACCTCAGCACGTTTCGCGAGGCGGTTTCCTTGGCACGTCTAGTCAAAGCAGAGATCATGTGCCCCCTTTTACGGGATTCTCATCTATACGGACGTGGGTAACCCAATCGTGCCCGTTAGCACGTTCCCTCGATTAAAGGAGAGTCCCAAACGGCTACGGGGAGGAATCTTGGTATTCAACCTCTTTATAGAGAGACCAAGGCCTTACTCCTTTTTCCAATCTCAAACGAGTTCGCCCGTCGCCTCGAGTTCCATCACCCTAGGCTCCAGATTCCAGGCGCTTCGGACCTTCGACCATGTCCGGTTCTGACCTTCAAGACTGATGGACGCCCTCCCCCGTCATGGAGGAGGACGTGCTAAAGTTAAGAGAGGCTAAGTTCCTGACCGGCAAAATTTCGCATAGGTTGCCTGCTCAAGGACAGGCCATTCCCAGTCCCCAGCCCGGTGAGAGCGTGGTGTTCATGTCTCACTTCCTTCGGGGGTTAGGCTTCCCAACGGATCCCTTTGTGAGGGGGCTGTTGTTTTATTACGGGCTGGAATTCCATGACTTAGCTCCGGAGTCTATCCTCCATATCTCCTCTTTCATCGTCGTGTGTGAAGCGTTCCTCCGTGTTACACCTCACTTCGGATTATGGCTCAAGACTTTTAAAGTGGAGCCGAAGATGATCGAGGGACGGCACGCACAGTGCGGAGGCGCTGTTATAAGCAAGAATGCTGATGCTCCATGGCCCAAGGGATCTTTTCAAGAGGAGCTCGGCTTGTGGCAACGAGAGTGGTTCTATATCACCGCTCCCAGGGGCTCCAAGTGGGTGGCGCCTCCTGCCTTTCGCTCGGGTCCCCCACCACAACTAACGTCATGGGTCAGCAAAGGGTTAGATTGGGGGTTACCCAAAGACGTGCCCTTGTTGCAGGGCGGCATTAGGGATCTCTTAGAAGGAGACCTCAGCCTGGTCAAGGTGACGCAGGTCATGTTGATTCGCCGGATATTGCCCGGCAAACGTCGCTCCCTTCGTCTGTGGGAGTTTAATCCAGAGGGACCGCGGGCTCTCCAGAATTTCATGGGCGCAACACCCGCGGAGATGTATAAACTGTTCTTCGGATCACAAGCGATGTGTCCGGATTTGATCGAGGACGCAGGCCTAAGATGCAATCGCCCGGATACTCAAGTAAGTAAACTTGTGCCCGGACAAGCTATCCGTATAATTGTCATAGACTTGCCCCTAAAAGAGCTGTTCTTTTAAACAGGAGTGGATAGCGAAGGCAAAGCTGATCAGGTGTCCGGCTCCCCTTCCCGAAACCAGGCCGGATCCCGTGCTTGTCAGGATGTTGAAGATAATGCCTTTGGAGGGAAGTAAGGGGAAGGACAAGGGAACTATGGCCTCCTCAAAGGAGGCTGCTCCGAAGGGAGGAACCGACAATTCCTCTCTTAAGGGGAAGAAGAGGGCCGCCTCTAACGACCCGGAGACCATGGCCTCGAAGTGGGGGGAAAATCCTCGTCAGAGGGTCCGACGCCGGGGGGTTCCTCGGCCGAACTACGCCCTCAAAGGGATCAGCCCTCCAGCGAGGCATAAGTAGAGAAAGGTTTTCCTTTTTAGGGATGAGAGAAATCCCTGATTTATATCTGAGAAGATTAACCGAAATTTTACCTTGTAGCTCGGACCTCAGCCCTTCTCAGCAGAGCTCATCTTCGGGGGATCTTCTTCCGGAGATGATGGAGAGCGGGACGCCTCCCCCTGCCGTACCACTTGGCGAGGCGGGCGACACTGAGGTGTCGTGGCGGAGGGTTTCTCCGAATCTGGTAGGGGCGGAACATAGCTATGTGGCCCCCCAAGATTCTCCGCGTCCGGCCTTCGAAAGAGGCCATAGGACAAGTCCGGCACCGTCTGGTGCTCGGCCGGAGGAGCTAAAGATTCTGCTGGGGTGAGCTTCTATCTCAGAGGAGCACCGTGCATTGATGGGCACGGTGATTGAAAGGATTTCATCCGCAGAAAGCGGATTGCATGAAGCCGTCAAAAGTTTACTGACGGGTTTTGAGGTACGTTAGATAATGTATACTTTTGTAAGTTGCGCATAAGTAAGATGCGCCCTGTGTAGATAGTAGCCCCTGAGACTCTACGCGTCGTCAAGAAATGACGGCACGCAGAGGATCATAATCCCAGGTCTAAAATATCACCTTTGAATGTAGATGGCGAGGTGTCCGGAATCGAGCCGAACTGATGATTTTGCCGAACTAAAGCGGCAACTGGACGTGGCAGATGCCGACATTGCGCTTGTCAACAAGCGGCTTGATGAGGCTCAAGGTATGTAATTCCTCGGGCGGCATCAGGTAAGAGGAGCTTCATGCCATTGTCTTACAATGTGTGTGCTTGACGCAGATGGTGCGGCCGCCGTGGAGAGTCTTAGGGCAGAGCTTGCCCGAGCTAAGAAACAAGCCCGAAAGAGCGATGCGGCTGCCGAGATAGCTCTTGAAGAGCTGAGAGCCGAACAGGCTGCTCACTGCCGAAGCAAGGAGGAGATGGCCGAGATGGCCGTGAAGTTAAAGGGCGCTGCTAACCATTGCAAGCTTCTTGAAGAAGAAGACCGGGCGAGGCAGACGGACTTAGAGAAGGCCGTTGCTGATGCCAAGGACGCTCGCTCTGCGATGAGAGCTACGAAGGAGGAGCTGCGTCAAGCCGGACAGATTGCGGCTGGAAAGCCCTTTATGCTGCGGAGGAAGATTTGCGATCCGAAGTTTGCTCCGTTGGACCGGATGTGGAGTGTGGAGGACACCTATCTGGATTTGGCAGCAAGTGCTGCTGATGCGACCGAACACTTTCGAGATCAAAAAGATCACGAAGTGGAAAAGCTTTTCTGGTCGCAGTTCCACAATCCAGAGCGTCCACTGGCAGTGGACGATCGCCTGGCCCAATGGGCTGAACTGAATAGGTTGTCCGGACTCGCCATGAAGTATGTCATGGGTCATCTGTGGTCGGGGAGATCGGAGCCGAAGAGTTATTTCAGCTTGGTGCAACAATTCCTTGAAGCGGTGCCGTGTATCAATGCGATGAAGAGGTCAGCGTGCATAGAGGGCGCACGGATGGCTCTTGCCCATGTTAAGACATACTAGGCGGAGATGGAGACCACCGTTGTTGCGTCCCGAGACTCGGACAAAAGCCGAGTACCCTCCGAGCACTATTTTCAGGAAGTCCTTGAAGGCCCTCGTGTAATAGAGACGCAGTGCTCGAAGGATGCTAAGTTATGATAGCATATGTAATTATAAAGCAATATTTTGATAAAGTGTAGTGGCCTTTTATACTTGTGCCTTCAAGTATTGGGAACACCTCCTGTGCGGCCGTTTTGAGTATATATATATATATATATATATATATATATATATATATATATATATATATATATATACACACACATAGTGCGGGGGTGCTCGCAGAAGACACATTTTCACACTTAACCCAACGTCTTGGTCCTACAAAGGAGGTGATAGCGCAGCGGGCCAGGCAACCGGACTATAATGCTTTAACACTTTCACTTAGCCATAGGAGCTTGACAGTGGAACTATTTAAGTAGCCCCTTGGTGACGACTGCGCTCGCCCGAGTTCGGGGCGCGTATGTGCCTGGCCGGGAAACGGCCCTTCGTTAAAGCGGAGGAATCCTATAGATTCCGATAGGTCATCGAGTGGCTGACTAGTCTCACGCTACATCATGACAGTCAGTTTTCGGCTTTCTCTACTGAGGTGCTCGCCCGGCCTAACCGGGGCACAGTCGCAGTAGTTCTCCTGGTGCTACCTTAGCCAATAGAGCAGAACATAAGGTAGCCGAACTCAGGAGCCGGGCAACCCAACATTTGACCAAATACATGATTCGGAGCTGATGCATATAATGCCAAAACTCGCGACGCCGAACACTTCCTAAGGTGTTCGGTCTTTATGAGTGCAGGCAAAACAACACTCTTTATTAAAAAGCCCCTAGTGTCCAGGTACGCGCAAAAATTCTGACGTGGCCACATGCCAAGACGCCAGCGTCCTCCTTGGTTATACCAGAGAAAACCAGGGGATATGTAGCAACAAGATACAGTAAAAAAGGTTTACGCAGGGTCTTAATCTAAAAAGAATCCTTCGGACGGGTCCCTACTGCACGTCTGCGCCTGTGTCTCCGTTGTGCCGTATCCTGGACGGGCGCCGCACGACGTTCATCTTTAAAAGAGAGGAACTGAGTTGAAAATGGGTCGTGCCGAACAAAAGTTTAAAATAAACAAAGTATAAAGTAAAAAATATATAACATTGAGCTTTATTGTCTCTTATTGTATATGTACGGAGCCCCTAGTGCGGGGGTATATGGCCACTAAGCCTGCGTCAATGATAATTTTGTGCCGAACTTGTTTATCCGCGTTCGTGGTCTTTAATGACCTATTCTGAAGTTTTTGGCCGGTGAAGCCATTTTACTATGGGGCTGTCAAAGCGGCCGCACAGTCCTTCGCTTTGGGGAGGCGCACATCAATGCTTCCCCTTCAAAGAGATAATGCCTCGTGGACCGGGCATCTTAAGCGTTAGAGATGCATAATGCGGTATTGCGTTAAAGCGGGCAAAAGCTTCGCGTCCCAGTAGTGCTTGGTAGCGACTTGAGAATGGGACGATGTGGAAAGTCAGGTTTTCGCGGCGGAAGTTATCGGTAGAGCCGAATATAACTTCGAGCCGGAGAAAACCCATGCAATGGGTGTCCGGACCAGGCGTTACCCCTTGGAAGGCGGTTTTGCTGCGGCGGACTCTTGCTGGGTCTATCCCCATGTGGCGGATTGTGTCCTAATATATCAGGTTTAGTCCACTTCCGCCGTCCATAAGGACATTTGAAAACTGGAGTCCGCCAATTATTGGATTGAGTACCAAGGCAGTCCAGCCTGCGTTCCTGATACTTCTAGAGTAATCCAGTTGATCGAAAATGATTGGTTTTGACAACCAGTGGCGGGACCCCTTTGGGATAGGTCGTGTGGTGCGTACCTTTATGGGCGCCTCACGTTTTGTTATGTGAAGTAAGTTTACTGTTTTTGCTTCTTGTGGGAAGTTCTTTTGTTTCCTGGTGCTCTGCTTTTGGGGTTCGTCCTCGTCTTCGCTTGGTGTGTCGAGCCCCTTGTGTTCGGCGTTGAGTCTGCCGGATTGTTTGAAGACCCAGCAATCTCTGTGGGTATGGTTAGCAGGCTTCTCGGGAGTACTGTGTATTTGACATATCCTGTCCAGGATTTTGTTTAAGTTGGATGGATCATCCCTATTATCCTGGAGGGGCGGCTTTGTCTGATTCTGTCATGAGCCTTTGAATCCGGCGTTGACTGCCGTGCTCTTCGGACTTTTTTCCTTAGTCCGGCGACGGTCCTTGTTGCATCGCGGTTTTCCGTTTCCATCCCTAGTTTTGGATGTACTTGGGTCGCTGGGGCTGCATCTTGCCAGCCAGCTGTCCTTTCCTGCACAAAAGCGGGTCATGAGGCTTGTTAGTGCGGCCATTGTTCTTGGCTTTTCTTGGCCGAGGTGTCTGGCGAGCCATTCGTCTCAGACGTTATGCCTGAAAGCTGCTAAGGCTTCGGCGTCCGGACAGTCGACTATCTGATTCTTTTTAGTGAGGAATCTATTCCAGAATTGCCGAGCTGATTCTCCGGGCTGTTGAGTTATGTGACTAAGATCGTCTGCATCCGGAGGGCGGACATAGGTCCCTTGAAAATTTGCTCGGAAAGCATCCTCGAGCTCCTCCCAACTTCCAATTGTGTTTTCAGGAAGGCTTTTAAGACAATGCCGGGCTGGCCCTTTAAGCTTAAGGGGTAAATATTTTATGGCGTGGAGATCATCTTCTCTAGCCATATGTATGTGGAGGATATAATCCTCGATCCAGACTCCGGGGTCTGTTGTTCCATCATATGCCTCTATGTTTACGGGTTTGAATCCCTCTGGAAATTCATAGTCCAGAACCTCGTCGGTGAAACATAGGGGGTGTGCGGCGCCCCTGTATTTGGGTGTGCCGGATTCTAATAATGGCTTTATTGTATTGCTTACGAGAGCTTGCTTTCTTGGCCCATAAATGGACCTGACTGGGCCATGATGCGAGTCCTTAAGTGGGTCGCATGCCGTTTTAAGTGCGGCGCCGCTTGCCGCTTTATGCTGGTCATGGGGTCGTCTATCCGACCGTGTGGCTTTCTTATTTTTTGAATGCGAGGGCTCTAGGGCCTCTTCGTCGAATTCAGGCAGTAGCTTTCTCTTCGGATAGCTTCTAGTGCGGCGGCTGTCGCCGTATTTATCTGCGGTATTGATTACTTTGCTCCATCTGATCCTGAGTGCATCTTCCGCCGTTTTTAGCTTCCGCTTCTGCTTTTTCAGGCTGCGTGCTATTGCAACAAGCCTCTTTTGGAGATTCTTCTGCTTCGTGGGCTTATCCGGCGTAAGGTCGTCTGGAGTGCCATTTTCGTCGGGGGAGGGATGTTCGGTTTCTCTATCCGTGTTGCCCTGTTCGGACGGTTTCTCTAAGGCCTGCTCGTCGTCTATCGGCTCATCCTGCTCTATGGCTGGGTCTTTATCGAGGCGGGGCTTGGGTCGGCGTTTACGCCGACGCTTTGATTGCTTTTCGAGGGATCGGTCCCCCGTTCTATCCCCTTTTTCCTCGTTGTCGTTTCCTTTAGGGGTATCCACCATGTACACATCGTGAGATGGGGTGGCTGTCCAATGCCCTATGGGCGTTGGCTCATCTGTATCTCCTGCATCGCCGTCCATGCTGTTGATGTCTGCGGAGTCGAAGTTGAGCACGTCGTTTAAATTGTCGATAGTGGCTATCAAGTGGTTGGTGGGTGGGCTTTGAATTTCTTCATCGTCCGTATGCCATCCTCGCTGATCGTAGTCCGGCCAAGGCTCTCCTGATAAAGAGAGAGACTTTAGAGAATTCAGGATGTCGCCAAAAGGCGAGTGCTGAAAGATGTCCGCGGCAGTGAACTCCATTATCGATGCCCAATCAGATTAGATTGGCAGGGGCGCGGGGGGTTTGGAGTCCGGAGAGTAATCCGGATCCTCGGAGTCACGGGTCATGCGGAACGCGGGGCTGACGTTCGGCTCGATCGCCTTTGAGATCGCAGCCCCTGAGGTGACGTCCAACCGCTCATCCTCGATTGGCGCAATGGGCTCCGAATTAAGGGTAGGAACCGGTGCGTGTGCGGCCTCTAGGGCACTGTTCGGCGGCAGAGCAAGATCATGCCTCTCGAAACAATGCGGCGCGCTTGGCTGTGGCTTGAATCCGTCGAAGATCAAATCCCCGCGAATGTCTGCCGTGTAGTTTAAGCTTCCAAACCTGACCTGATGGCCAGGGGCATAGCTTTCGATCTGCTCCAGGTGGCCAAGCGAATTGACCCGCAGTGCGAAGCCGTCGAAGACGAAGATCTGTCCGGGGAGAAAAGTCTCACCCTGGACCGCATCATTGTTGATAATCAAAGGAGCCATCGGGCCTAAAAGTGACGACACAGAGGAACTCTCAATGAGAGGACCAATGCCGGTGTCAAAACCGGCGGATCTCGGGTAGGGGGTCCCGAACTGTTCGTTTAGGCGGATGGTAACAGGAGACAAGGGACACGATGTTTTTACCCAGGTTCGGGCCCTCTCGATGGAGGTAAAACCCTACTCCTGCTTGATTAATATTGATGATATGGGTAGTACAAGAGTAGATCTACCACGAGATCAAGGAGGCTAAACCCTAGAAGCTAGCCTACGGTATGATTGTTGTATGATGAAGTTGTCCTACGGACTAGAACCCTCCGGTTTATATAGACACCGGATAGGGTTAGGGTTACACAGAGTCGTTTACAATGGTAGGAGATCTTGAATATCCGCATCGCCAAGCTTGCCTTCCACACCAAGGAAAGTCCCATCCGGACACGAGACGAAGTCTTCAATCTTGTATCTTCATAGTCCTAGAGTCCGGCTGAAGGTATAGTCCGGCTACCCGAACACCCCCTAATCCAGGACTCCCTCAGTGGCCCTCCCCTCATCGAGCTTCTCCGCGGCAGGAGGGAAGTCGAGGAGCAGCTGTGCGCACGGCAAGGCTTCCGCTGGCGTGGGTGGCGGTGAAAGCTGAGTGGATTGCGGCGCGCTTCGACTTATAACTATGTTAGAAGGAGGTCTGTCACGACCCAGCGGCTGCGTGCCATTTTCACCAGTGCTTCGGCGAGCATGTTGAACTCCTTCGTCTTGCTGACGACGCACATGGCTCTTCCCACGGCGGTGCCCAGGGTCACCAACGTGGTGACGCTGTTCAGCACGCACGCCATGGGAAGAACGCACGGTGGTTGCCGGTGTATGCGTCCTGGAGGTTGCCGCGCCGCCCGGAGTCGGCGCAACGACACTGCCGGAGGGCCCCGCGCCGCCGGCTGGGGGCCCAGCTCGGTCTTTGGGTCCGGCGGCGTGGGGCCGATCGTCTGGTGCACGAACGACGCCGCTCTCCAGGCTCCGACTGCCTGGGTGGTGTTGGTGTTTGCGGGCCGCGGCCCGAGACTTGTCTGCGACCTGTCCGCTGCTCGTCCGCACCGGCACGGGCTGTTCGGCCCCCAACGAGCCGATCGCCGTGGCCGTCTTCTTCTTAGGGGTCATGGCGACGAAGAACCGCTAGGCTAACTACCAGACCAGATTCTCACAAACGCGCCCCTACCTGGCGCGCCAAAGATGTCGGTGGGAAACGACACCTATGGGATCACAAGAATCCCTACTGCGGTTGCGGGGTGCCGGGTTGAGACAAGAGCGGGTCTAACAGAGAGCACGCGGTTCGTTTATCCAGGTTCAGGCCGCGAGGATGCGTAAAACCCTAGTCCTGCTTTGGTGGATGTATTCTGAGTTCTTCAACTAGCTACGGAGTGTAACGAGATCCAAAAAGCCGAATCCTTCTCCCGTGTGCCATGGGCCTCCTTTTATAGGTGAAAGGGGCTTCCACAGTGGCACACAGGAGGTGGAAAGTGCTACAGCGTCACGAGCTTATCGCTGGTATTATAGGACAAAGCACATTTAATGCGAGGCTTAGGTGTCCCTTCACTTTATTGGGGACGGGGGCGAGGCCCGTCCCGTCCGTCGCCGCTCCTCCAAGCTTCGACACGCGCCCTAGCAAGCGATGCATGCAGTGCCATGTAGGCAGGTAGGCAGCTGAGGTGGCGCGGTGGTGGAGCCTCCACTAAGGGCTGCATGTTGACACGCAGGTGCCTGTCCCAGTTGGTTGAGTCGGTAGCTACATGCGAACTGCGGCGGAGACTTGGCTGGTGCGGGCCTGACGGTGGCCCTGCTGGTGCACTTGGCGAGGGCCTTGCCGGGTGGCCCGACAAGGGTCTTGCCGTGGCGCGCCAGCGTCCCCGGCAAGGATCTTGCCGGGGGGTCTTGTGGGTTTCTTCGGTGAGGATGGCTGCCTTCCTATCCTCATTTGATTTTGACTATTCTTTGTCTTCACAAAGATCTGCATGCCACCACAGAGGTGCCTCCCGAGCCCTGTCCCAATGCATTTGTCGAGCGTTGGTGGGATCGAGGGCGGCTCACTCGGCTGGCGTGGGTGAGCTACCCCGGCAAGGACCTTGCCGGGGCCGCTGAGGCTGCCCCGGTAAGGGTCCTTGCCGGGGAAACCTGCTTCGTCCATATGATCTTTGTGGCCTTGGTCCTTGTCGTTGATTTGCTTCATATTGCGCTTCGGTCTTACCTTGGCTCACCTCCCTCGCTCTGTTTGGTGTGGTCGCGGGCGCGGCTCTGACTTCCCGTGCACAGGTAAAGGGGTACAAAAATGTGCCCTTAGTTTTGTACACCGACAACGATCGAGATCCAACAAACCATTTTCATTGGGTGTATGACCATAGAAGGTTTTATTCATGTAAACAGAACAACAATTATTCTCTAACTTAAATGAATAACTGTATTGCAATAAACATGATCAAATCATATTCATGCTCAACGGAAACACCAAATAACACTTATTTAGGTTCAACACTAATCCCGAAAGTATAGGGAGTGTGCGATGATGATCATATCAGTCTTGGAACTACTTCCAACACACATCGTCACTTCACCCTTAACTAGTCTCTATTCATTCCGCAACTCCCGTTTCGAGTTACTAATCTTAGCAACTGAACTAGTATCAAATACTAAGGGGTTGCTATAAACACTAGTAAAGTACACATCAATAACTTGTATATCAAATATACCTTAGTTCACTATGCCATCCTTCTTATCCGCCAAGTATCTAGGGCAGTTTCATTTCTAGTGACCAGTCCCTTTGCAGTAGAAGCACTTAGTCGCAGGCTTAGGTCCAGACTTGGGCTTCTTCACTTGAGCACCAACTTGCTTGCCGTTCTTCTTGAAGTTCCCCTTCTTTCCCTTTGCCCTTTTCTTGAAATTAGTGATCTTGTTAAGCATCAACACTTGATGCTCTTTTCTTGATTTCTACCTTCGCCGATATCGCGAAGAGCTCGGGAATTACTTTCGTCATCCCTTGCATATTGTAGTTCATCACGAAGTTCTATTAACTTGGTGATAGTGACTAGAGAACTTTGTCAATTACTATCTTATCTGGAAGATTAACTCCCACTTGATTCAAGTAATTGTAGTACTCAGAAAATCTGAGCACATGCTCACTGGTTAAGCTATTATCCTCCATATTATAGGAAAAGTACTGTCAGAGGTCTCATACCTCTCGACACGGGCATAAGTATGAAATACCAATTTCAACTCTCGAAACATCTCATATGCTCCGTGGCGTTCAAAACATTTTTGAAGTCCCGGTTCTAAGCCATAAAGCATGGTGCACTTAACTATCAAGTATTCATCATACCGAGCTTTTGTCAAAACGTTCATAACGTCTGCATATGCTCCTGCAATAGGTCTGTCACCTAGCAGTGCATCAAGGACATAATTCTTCTGTGCATCAATGAGGATAAACCTCAGATCACGGATCCAATCCACATCATTGCTACTAACATCTTTCAACTTAGTTTTCTCTAGGAACATATAAAAATTAAACAGGGAGCAACATCGCGAGCTATTGATCTACAACATAGATATGCTAATACTACCAGGACTAAGTTCATGATAAATTTAAGTTCAATTAATCATATTACTTAAGAACTCCCATTTAGATAGACATACCTCTAATCTTCTAAGTGATCACGTGATCCATATCAACTAAACCATGTCCGATCATCACGTGAGATGGAGTAGTTTCAATGGTGAACATCACTATGTTGATCATATCTACTATATGATTCACGCTCGACCTTTCGGTCTCCGTGTTCTGAGGCCATATTTGTTATATGCTAGGCTCGTCAAGTTTAACCTGAGTATTCCGCGTGTGCAACTATTTTGCACCCGTTGTATTTGAACGTAGAGCCTATCACACCCGATCATCACGTGGTGTCTCAGCACGAAGAACTTTCGCAACGGTGCATACTCAGGGAGAATACTTATACTTTGATAATTTAGTGAGAGATCATCTTATAATGCTACTGTCAATCAAAGCAAGATAAGATGCATAAAAGATAAACATCACATGCAATCAATATAAGGGATATGATATGGCCATCATCATCTTGTGCTTGTGATCTCCATCTCCGAAGCACCGTCATGATTACCATCATCACTAGCGAGACACCTTGATCTCCATCGTAGCATCGTTGTCATCTCGCCAATCTTATGCTTAATCCGACTATCGCTACCGCTTAGTGATAAAGTAAAGCATTACAGGGCGATTGCATTGCATACAATAAAGCGACAACCATATGGCTCCTGCCAGTTGCCGATAACTCGGTTACAAAACATGATCATCTCATACAATAAAATTTAGCATCATGTCTTGACCATATCATATCACAACATGCCCTGCAAAAACAAGTTAGACGTCCTCCACTTTGTTGTTGCAAATTTTACGTGGCTACTACGGGCTTAGCAAGAACCGTTCTTACCTACGCATCAAAACCACAACGATAGTTTGTCAAGTTGGTGCTGTTTTAACCTTCGCAAGGACCGGGCGTAGCCACACTCGGTTCAACTAAAGTTGGAGAAACTGACACCCGCCAGCCAACTGTGTGCAAAGCACGTCGGTAGAACCAGTCTCGCGTAAGCGTACGCGTAATGTCGGTCCGGGCCGCTTCATCCAACAATACCGCCGAACCAAAGTATGACATGCTGGTAAGCAGTATGACTTATATCGCCCACCCCTCACTTGTGTTCTACTCGTGCATATGGCATCTACGCATAAAGCCAGGCTCGGATGCCACTGTTAGGGAACGTAGTAATTTCAAAAATTTACTATGCACACGCAAGATCATGGTGATGCATAACAACGAGAGGGGAGAGTGTTGTCTACGTACCCTCGTAAACCATAAGCGGAAGCGTTATATCAACGCGGTTGATGTAGTCGTACGTCTTCACGATCCGACCGATCCAAGTACCGAACGCACGTCACCTCCGAGTTCTGCACACGTACGGCTCGGTGACGTCCTCGCCTTCTCGATCCAGCAGCACGACAGCGTGGTGACGGTGTTGGTGAAGAACAATCTTCGCAGGGCTTCACCTAAGCACTGCGAAAACTATGTCGGAGGATAAACTAGAGGAGACGGGGTTGCCGGCACACGGCTTGGTGTTTCTTGATGTGTCTTCGGTGCTAGCCCTACCCCTCTATTTATATGTTGAGCCTTGGGGTCAAAACTTGGAGTAAAAGCCTCCACAAAGTCGGTTTCACCCGAAAGGCAAGAGTCCTTCTCGGACTCCAGGGCCAGACGCCAGGGTTCCCGGCGTCTGGTCCCAGACGGCAGGGACCCTGGCGTCTAGCCCCTGGACTCCACAAAACTTCCTTTTGCGCTTTCCAAAAACCTCGTGGGCTTTCCCCTTTGGCCCAGATAAAGTGTTCTTGTGCCAAACATTTCGGGAAACATCCGGAACCCCCTCCGATGGATCCGGAACCTTTCCGGAGATCAAACACTACTATCCACATATCAATCTTTACTTATGGACCATTCAGGAGTTCCTCGTCATATCCATGATCTCATCCAAAACTCCGAACAACATTTGGTCACCAACATACATAACTCATAGTACTATATCGTCAACGAACATTAAGCGTGCGGACCCTACGGGTTCAAGAACTATGTAGACATGAGCGAGACACCTCTCTTGTCAATAACCAATAGCGGGACCTGGATGCCCATATTGGCTCCTACATATTCTACGAAGATCTTTATCGGTCAGACCGCATAACAACATACGTTGTTCCCTTTGTCATCGGTATGTTACATGCCCGAGATTCGATCGTTGGTATCTCAATACCTAGTTCAATCTCGTTAACGACAAGTCTCTTTACTCGTTCTGTAATACATCATCCCACAACTAACTCATTAGTTGCAATGCTTGCAAGGCTTATAGTGATGTGCATTACCGAGTGGGCCCAGAGATACCTCTCCGACAATCGGAGTGACAAATCCTAATCTCGAAATACGCCAACCCAACAAGTACCTTTGGAGACACCTGTAGAGCACCTTTATAATCACCCAGTTATGTTGTGATGTTTGGTAGCACACAAAGTGTTCCTCCGGTAAACAGGAGTTGCATAATCTCATAGTCATAGGAACATGTATAAGTCATGAAGAAAGCAACAGTAGAATACTAAACGATCGAGTGCTAAGCTAACGGAATGGGTCAAGTCAATCACATCATTCTCCTAATGATGTGATCCCGTTAATCAAATGACAACTCATGTCTATGGCTAGGAAACATAACCATCTTTGATCAGCGAGCTAGTCAAGTAGAGGCATACTAGTGACACTCTGTTTGTCTATGTATTCACACATGTATCATGTTTTCGGTTAATACAATTCTAGCATGAATAATAAACATTTATCATGAAATAAGGAAATAAATAATAATTTTATTATTGCCTCTAGGGTATATTTCCTTCACTATCTTTAACCAGCAAGACATGCGCTTCGTCAGATAGCATTGTCTGCTCTGAAGACCTTGTTTCCACTCCAGATTTTTCCATGACCATGCCGAATGGCTGATGCACAGGAAGAGTAACTGAATGTACTAAAATTGTTGACAAGTTTAACACGTAAATAAAAAATGATGTCATGATATAATTCACATATAAGATGACTGGCTAACCAGGGTGGCATTGCAAAATTCACATATATGATGCCTGGCTAAACAAGATGGCATTGCATGATTCACATATACGATAAAGAAACTAAACAAATGGCATTGACACAAAGCATGTCTAAACTAAGTAGATGACATCTTTGATGTATACAGTAAGCAATGCAAGGCACCATATGCATGATATTACCAACATCAGCATGCCAAGTTAGAGCGAAGACCTCATGGGGTAAATAGGAGTGGTCTTCTGCTTCTGAATCCCCCTCAGAACAGTTATCTTCCTCTTGATTATGATCCGAAATGGGTGGAGGGGGGCTGCCTTTGCGCCCACCATGGAGCGACGTCTGCATGAAATTTTATTGCCATGCAAGGATCGTCTCTTTTGCTCTACATGTTCTATTCCATTGTGTACAATAACTGACATGCATAGGAATAAAACATAGTGAGATTATGTAAGGAGTGCATGCACAAATCCAGAGTGAAGGTAGCAAACTATGGATAGACCCATAACCAATGATAGCAGGCAGATAATAGCTTTAGTTAAAAAATACATATAATGGCTCCTTTAATGTTTGTTTGCACCCAACATGAAACTCATAGTAGACACCCGAGATTAACCAGATAGTAGACAGATAGTACTGATTGCTGCCCCAATATGTACCCCACAACCATTTAAAAACTCAAGTTTCAGCATAAGTTTGGACCTGAGTCGGAGTCTAATAGGTGAACACGACGATAATGAAGCATGTCATCATATTAAGCGATGCATAACGTAAGCAGACACGGTAGAGTGCGACCTCTCTTGTGGACCCGTGTAGTCCTCAAGGTCATCTGCTCAGTTGATGATGGTAATGAGTTGTCGTGGCTACCGGCGGCGGGCAAGAAGATCAGAGGCGGCGAAAGACAGTCTGGAGAGTGGATCCCTGTTGTGGTGAACCCTTCCGTCGTTGGAGCAGCTGAGCTGGGGTGGAACACAACACCGCAGGAGCAGGACAAACCACACAAGGTTTTCTTTGACACATATCTGTAACAGAAGTAATTGTGTAAGGGCTTGTTTGAATTTGAGGATTCTAACAATGCAGGGATAGGAAATAGACAGGAATAGGGTAGGAATGCACGTACAAAACAGAGAATTTAAAAACATAGGATTTCTGCCAATCTGGGTGTTTGGTTCACAAGAATTGGAAGATCACAGGATGCAAAGAAGCATGGTGAGATTAAGTCAAACCACAAGAAGTGTATAACCTCTTTGGCGAAGCCATGTCGATCTCAGAATGATTGGGTTAGCCGGTGAGGATGCTCCAGCTGACTTGGCTGTCGGAGGAGGGGAAGAAGATCTTAGGCGTCTGGAGATGGAGCCCGAGGTACTGCTCCGCTGTGATGGAGGGTTTCGTCGTCGGAGCAGCTCCGGTGAGTTGTACGACACCGAGGCTGAAGCAGGACAAGAGAGAAAATGTTAACCTGAGTGGAATTCTAATAGCATCTCCAATAGACGACGTAAAATACATAACCACAAAGTGCTAGATGTATACATCAGCCGCTCATCTATGAACTTAACCGTCAAAACTGAATTTAACTATCGAAACTGAACTTAACTATCGAAACAGAAATTTGCTGTCAAAACTGAATTTTACTGTCGAAACTGAACACACTAGAGGTGAGGCTACATGTTAGTCGACTGACTTTTTCATCTTTGGTCAGTCGATTTTGCAGCCGTTGGATACGAAATCAAGGGCTTGCAGTTCATCTTCGACCTCCACCCCCCTGAGCCGCCAGCCACCACCGGCCAAACAGTCGCCCCTGCCACCCGCGGCCGGCGGTGCACCGCCCCGCCCGCCCCGAAAACACTCCCCACCGCTGGTCCGCCGCCGCCCCGGCCATCCCTGTAGCCCCCCCCCCCCCGTGCCAAGCTTTTTCTCCGGCGATCCCCACGCCACCGCCAGCGACCACCGCCCGCACCCTGAACCCTAAGATAGATAGTGGGGTACCTCTTCGGTGAGCCCCCGTCCCCGCTGCGGCTGGTTCTTCCTTAACTCCGGCGAGCCCCCCCACCCCCTAAAAATCGACAGACCCAAAAGTCAATTTAGTCGACTGAAGTGTAGCTAAATCGGAGCAGCATCACAAGCAAGAGCAAGAGTGAGAGCAGCAGTGCGAGAAAGAGCAAGAGCAAGAGCAGACCAGGCAGGGGACCGAGAGCAAGAGCAGAGCAGCAGCGCGAGTGAGAGCTAAAGTAGCAGCAGCTCCTACTGATGTGGATGTCGCCGCAGAGGGAGCGACGCCATGGAGGAAGTGGCTGGCGACGCCTCCATGGATGGAACCGCGTCGTGCCGGCTCGGGACCGAGCACCGGCAACACTGTGAGATCGAATCAAGAAGAAAATGCGGCGATTAGTGTACAACGTCTTTGGTGGCGCTGATTAGGCCGCAACTTCATCTAATGAAACGGTGATGATGATGCTCTTCCGGTGGTGCAGGTGAAGACGGCGGTGTGGGAATGGAGGTGGCGCGAAAGACGAGGGGAACATCGAGGCAGCTCCTTGGAGGTGGAGGACGGGGTGGCTGAACCGGCGAGACGACCAGATCGACGGCGGATCCTCATCTGGTACGGTGGACGAGGGACGTCAAGGTGTTGCTGTGGACGACGTCGTCGGGGAAGAGGCTTCGGCTGGGTGGCGGACGGAGGAGGGTGTGGGGCTTCGCGGGTTTTGCCGGCCTCGTTGTACGAATGGGTGGGCGGATGGTATGGGAGTGGGGAACCATGGCTTAGGGACGCGCTTGTCCGAAATGTGGGGTAAGTTACGAAAGTACCCCCACCGATTTGAGGTGGTTCTTTCGGTTCAGGGGTATCATGGGCATTTCACGTGTCGGGATTTCACAGGAGGTGTGAGTTTTCGCGCGCGTTGTAATTTTGGAATAGCAAGGCGCAGGTTGAGATGGAGAGAGTTGTCGGAGCACAACGAGACAAAGATATATCTTAAATATTTTGGGCTAACAAGGCGCGGGATGAAATTTCCGGACAAGCCTAACGTGTACTGTACCAAATCAATTCGCACTACAAATGTCATTCAAAACTTTGAATTCATGTTATGTTCAATTAAAATATTTCGCTACGTGTATAATGCATGCAACCTAGTACTCAAATGAACGTTTTAGTGCATTCCAAACGTATATACTACCGCTTCAATATGAACTAAATTTGAATTCATTTCTCTATTTGAATAAGATCTACAATAATGATTGTTGTGAAGCCAAAGCATTTGAATTCGTTTCTCTGTTTTAATAAGATCTACAATCGCCATTATTGTCAAGTTAAACCATCGTTTGTGTATTATCTTCACAACACACCACATGATTAGTCTCGAGTTACATATGAACTATGTGTACTATATGAACTCGAATTCGATTTTTTGAATCCACTTTATGTTGATTTCAAATCATAGTACATTTCAAGCTCTAGCTAGATCTTCACAAACTAAACCATGTCTCATATGTATAATGTGTTTATCACATTATGTATGGTGCCCCACCCCCTACGCCTACAAGTATTTAGATGTGAGTTGCAAACACCACACATTACCACAAATTCAAATAAAATGTGAGAATATTCGATATATAGTATTGTTTAGATTGTTCGATATTTAGTTGTAAGCTGCAAGCGCCACACATTATCACAAACTCAAATAAAATGTGAGATTGTTCGATGTATAGTATGGTTTAGATTGTTCAACATTTAGCTGCGAGTTGCAAACGTCATGCATTATCACATTATGGTATAACATGTGCAAAACCACAACACGCATATCACCGCTATATTCATGCATGCATATGTTTAAAACACTATGATCTCCTATTCAAATATATGAATCCACTTTCATATCAAATTATGATCTTTGTTAGTCTCTTACACCCACACAATCCTCTAACCTTTGTAGCTACCACTAACTTTCTCTCATGCATGCACACGCCCTCCTCGCCCTCCCCCTCCCTCAGCATTTTATCCATCACGCACATTCATTTTTTTCTTTAGGTCGTTCTCCCACAATCTCCACAACTCCTTTCCGACACACACCGATCGATAAACCTTTCCAGCGATGTCTGCCTACAACATACACACACACCTTCAATCTCCTACTTTATGTGTCCTTGCCTCGTGTCTCTCATACGGTCCCACACACGTGTAAACCTCGCCCCTCTTTTCATCGATCTCACAACCGCACACTCCTCCCCCTATCTAGCTAGTAGCTGGGCCTATCGCACCACGTCCTAGCTCCATTCTCTCTGTCTATCCGTCTCGCCGGGCCTTATTTGCCTCTAATAAATGGACGTACACCGACCGATCTCCCGCCATACATATAGCTAGCTAGGTCCTTATAACTCATTTTTCCCCACCCGTCGATCGATCTACCTCATTAGTTATGTCTCTCCCTTCCTCCGACAAACAACAATTGATCTACCGATCTAGTCAGGTTTGCTTACCAAACACATGGTTCCCCTTCATCATCCATGGATGTGTCCCGACAGATCTATCACGCACAGGCACACATAGAAACACATCCCCAGTCTTATTGATAATATTACCGTTCCACCCTTAGTTTGTCTAGTAGGCCTCTCCTCCATCTTCGAGAAGCAACTCCATCACCCATCCAGTACTCTACCCCTCTCCCTCCCCCTCTCTCTCCTCTATCTCTGTCCCATCCTATTTCCCGTCCTTCAGTTATGTATGGATGTCGACCGATCTCCCTCAAGACATAGCTGGGTCTCTCCTTCTCAACACATGTACGAGTCGTTCTACCTCTATAGTTAGGCCTCTGCCTACCCCTGCCCCCACCCCCTGGCACACACACACACACACACACACACACACACACACACACACACACACACACACCGATACATCGAGCGCTCTAGTCGTGTCTCCCTGCCACACACAAACTTGACCTGTGCCCTCTGACGTTTTGGTAGCTAGGTCAGTCGCCCTATATCTTTGACTTACACACACACACAATTTCGATGGCTCTCTTCATTGATCTCGCACCCACCCACTTGATCCTCTCTTCGACTCTATCGATATCTATGACCCCTCCCTCTCTTCTCGTGGATCGCCCAACCCTCTATATATGATATGGATAGGCCTCCATTTCACACACATTGCATGCAAAATTTTGTTTGAGATGTCATCGACACATATTCCCACAAATACATTCACTAAATCAGCCTCCCCCCAAAACAAAAAACACTCATGAACGCACAAGCCATTTGTCTAGGTTTGTATCTCTCACACACACCCACGTAGGTGGGGGACGTGCACGAAGAGAAGAGGTGCACGCACGACGCACATACTCCCGTCTCGTTCCCAACCACACACACGCGGGTACACGGTGGAGCTCATTTCTGTATGAAAAGGCAGCCCACGTGGTAATTTGACACATGTACTGGTTGTCCACTAGATGGATGGAGGATCGTCTACCATGGGTGAACAAACAAATTGCAACTTGACGCGTTATGTTAAAAAAAGGCAAACCATGTGGGGCCTACCTTAGAGGCAAGGCTCTATACACTGGAGTACTTTTGATGTGTCCCGTCAACTCGCAGAACGAGGAGAAGCTTGCTTAGTACGCCGTCTCCCCCGCCCACGGGCGCGGTGGCTCGCAGTATGAGGTGAATCCTGCTTGCTATGCCTTACGCCCGCTCCCTCGCCCACGAGAGCGGTGGCTCGCAGGACGAGGAGAAAATTTTACTAGTACTCCCTCCGTTTACTCCTCGTCTCTACCTTGGTTAGAGAGATTATCATATTGTTTGGAATATATGTCCTTTAGTAGATTTCAATATGAACTACTAGTACATACTCCAAACACTGATGTATATAGACGTATTTTAGAGTGTAGATTCACTCATTTTGCTCCGTATGTAGTCCATATTGAAACAGACGTAATAGTACGCACTCTCCCTCGCCCCTCGACCCTCGCCACATGGTGGACGTGCAACAATTCATTCGGTCTCATATAGCCAGAATGATATATACTGCAATACCATTATTGCTCGACTTCCCAAAGAGGTGAAGAGCCAATCGCAAGGTTAATAGTTTGATGATGCCAAGCGCAAGGTTTATAGGAGAACGAGTAGTAGGTGCCGCGTCATTTATAAATAAAGTTTTTTTCTTCGGTGGCATGTACGCAATATAAATAGGTTCATATGGAGAGAAAAGGAAACCGCTCCACTATATACATGGGCAGGATGAGCCTACATGGTTGCTTGCTGGGATTGCTCTCTTCAGTTTTCACACTCTCTCATACAAAACCACTGTGGCCACATCTCTAACATCCCGGCGGATCACGTCCGCCGGGGGAAGGGGTGGATGCTTAGTGTAGATGCGGTCGCCATCGCCGACGGTGAAAACCCACTTTCGGCACGTCCCGATCAGGGGTCCCCGCCATTCTCTCTTACAAAGCCGGTGAGGTTGCCTTCGTCCATTGCTCACTGCCGCGACATGGGTAGTTGCCTCCTCCCGCCGCCCTCCTCTAGGTTGAGCTACGTCCCGACATCCCTTAGGTACAACTCCCTTTACAGCCGGCTTGCACCACTGCTCCAGCTGCCCACATCACTCCATGTGGATATTTCTCTACTTATTTGCCCCGCACATACCTGTACTGGCTTCTACGTACTGTAATTGTGATGAGTTTATGTCTCATCAACTAGTCCCAGTAATCTTATTCTAATCACGGTTCTTCAATTTCTTTTCCAGAGGGATGCTCATCTCGATTTTGGTGAAACTGCACAAAATGATCCGATGGTCAAAGGGTTGCAAACTTCATTTCTTAGGAAGCGCCGACGTTGCCAGCAAATTAAAGCCTGGTTAGGGTTTACGGTTCAAGGGCTAGGGACTGCATGGATCGTTTTTTTAGCTGTCTCTATTTCAATGGCTAGGGACTACATGAGTAGTAGTAGTACTATACGTCTTACGCCCGCTCCCTCGCCCACACGCGCGGTGGCTCACAGGACGAGGAGAAAATTTTACTACTCCCTCCGTTTACTCCTCGTCCCTACTACCTTGGTTAGAGAGATTATCATATTGTTTGGAATATATATGTCCTTTAGTAGATTTCAATATGAACTACTAGTACATACTCCAAACACTAATGTATATAGACGTACTTTAGAGTGCAGATTCACTCATTTTGCTATGTATGTAGCATAAACTTGAGACACTTATTTTGGAACGGAAGGAGTACATATTTGGTATGATCTATCAATCATTGAGATGCAACAGCATGCATGTTAGTCTCCTTTGTATTTGTTGAAATGTTGCAACGGGCAACCTTGGACGCAAGATACATGTAACAGAAGCTGGAAGCTTCATAGCATTGTACTATCTCATTGATAAATTACAGTACGTACTATACAAGTACTTCCTCCATTCCTAAATATAAGTCTTAGTAGAGATTTCACCATGAACCACATACAGACGTATATAGATGCATTTAAAGTGTAATTCATTCATTTTGTTCCGTATGTAGACCACATAGTGGAATCTCTACAAAGACTTATATTTAGGAATGGAGGGAGTACTATGTAAAGAGTTAGGTGTCGCACAGTGTCCAGAAAATATGGTGATAGTGTGAGGTGGGCCATGTAATCACTGAGCCTGCGTGTTTTCACTGCTCTTGCACTCCTCCGCCGTAAGAATGGAGAAAATTGTAATATAGTAGTACCTCCTTTCGCCGAAAGCGTGGGACATCCATCAGTCCTACCACCTCAGTAATAATGACCAATGAGCTATCAAATCACATAGACCCAGCAGTAAGTTGGACGGATGAAGCAACCATCACTCTTGAATTCGCTTCTCCCTTCAACGCAGGCGCCAGTGAGAGGTCGCGTCCGCTCTGCCGAGGCATGAATGCGGCACCGATTCTTTGGAGCGGCGCTGACCGTTTCGGGCGGGAAGTGCACGGGCGATGGAGGGGCTTTGGGTGGGCCAGGCTGGTCAGGAGCGGGCGTGGCAGCTGTCCGCCTGTCCCTACCGGACGCCCGGAAACAAGAGGATGCACCGCTTCTCGCGGCGGAAATGTACACTACACACCATCTCTCTGTAGGATTAGGTCGATCTGTTGCTCTCTCTAACACACACATGCTGTTAAACACACACACACACACACACACACACACACAGGTTCATAGAATAGGAAAATCGTGCGAGTGCGAAGCCACAGGAAGTGAGACACAAATGGAGTACGTACAAGAAGAGAAGAGGTGACGAATATTCCATCAAACCTGGACTGAGGAGTAGTACTCTCTCCGTCTAGGTGTTAAGTCATCCTACGGAAATAAGATATTCCCAAAATATTTAGGCGTCGTCCATTAACTTCGCATCTCAATCCCCTCCTGGCCTCGTTGCTAGCGAGCGTTATTACTTAGGGAGCGTTTGGATCCTTAACAAGAACAGCTTATAGCATAGCCGGGCAAGGTTAGGCGTTTGGAACTGTTAAAATATGTTAGCTTTTGTGGGCCAACTAGCTTGGGTGGGCTAGAAAAACCTTGTTAGCTCAGGAGAGCCAGATCGACTTGCTTTCGACGGCAAACTTCGCGTAGTAGTAACATAGACTAGTAACATATGCATGTTGTACTAGTCCAAGTTACTCACCACTATGACCAGCCTAAGCAATGTAACCAAACGCTCCTTACTCTGCCTTGTTATCTCCCCCGGAAACCCAATGCATGGAGCGCAACTACGCGTTGATCAGTCAAGAAATCAAAGTCGGCTTGCATGCGAGTTAATACATGGCCCTGCATGGTAGCTAAAACGGCATCTCTTAGTTGTTTGGATTAATTGTTGCGTTTAGAGACAGAAATCAGGGCTTTGATTGGAGGAATGACCGGTCAAGTTTCTCCTCCTCCAATCTGCTTGCACCATGGTCCCGCTGCACCTTCTAATGTGACTTATTACACCTAGATGGAGGGAGTCATACGAGATATGGTGGCACACTGACTTAGGTCGAATACAAGTGCCCAAAATTGTGTGCATGTTATAATAAGGATCCACTTAAAATTGTACATGAGAGAACAGAAGGATCAATTGGACAGTGTTCCCGAGCAGTAGCGAGATGTGTGAGATAAGATACACCGCTGGCGCTTTTAATTTTCTTATTAATTTGTTTGTTTCACCCTCTGACTGGTGGGACCCAACGTACTACATGGACAGAGGTAAGGTGACTAAGGCTGCATTATTTCTGCACCACTTTGGATAGTCTTACCACCAAAGCCACATGAAACGATTATGATTTAAATCCCGATGACTCCCACACACAAAAAAACACGGCATGCTTATCACACGAATGCAGGAATGTATAAAAGGTTATTTTCCTCTCGTTGAACATAATGGGAGGGTTGTGTAGCTGGTAAGCCTGTTCGCTCATCAAACTTGAGGTCTCGGGTTCGATAACTACACTTGAGCATAATTTGTGCCAGGAGGATTCTTTGAATGGTCAAAATGAATGGATACGGAGCTATACGATCTCGTAGTGATCGTATAATCAGCTCATCACGTATAAGCTGCAGCCTCGGCGCTTGTTTTCTAGGGTTTGCACTCTTCACACTCTCTCCAGTATATATATACACGCTGGAGCCTCAGCGCTTGTAGTTGCTCTCTTCACACTCTCTCACCCTGTCCAGATCTAAACAATACTTCGTTGGCCTCTCTCTCTCCCCTCACTTCTGTCGGATCACGGGTTCCGGCAGACCCTTAAGGTTCGAACTCTGGGGTGCACGCGGAGATTATGCCCTCTACCCCTCCGTCTCGCAAGGATCTAAACTACAGAAAGAACAGCACAAAGAACACAGGGTTTATACTAGTTCAGGCCACCATTGTGGTGTAAAACCCTACTCTAGTTTGTGGTGGATGGATTGCCTCTTGGGCTGGTGATGATGAACAGTACAGGAGAGAACAGCCTGGCGAGGGCGTGTTCTTGCGGGGACGCTGAACTGCTAGGGGAGTTCAGCCGCCCTTCTCTCTCTTTCTCTACTTGATCTACGATTGCTCTGAATACTTCCCTGATTTCTAGATGCCCCTACCCTGGGGGTGGCTAGTCCTGTTTATAGGCAAAGGCCTTGGGCCTCTTCCCAAATATTGAGCGGGAAGGGCACCAACCATTGGCCAATTTGAAGGGGAACATCCGGTACACTTATCCTGACCAAAGTTGGCCCTCGCCTGCCAAAGGCCCTGTGGTGACGCCGTTCTGGGCTCCACGATGAGCTCATTCCCACCGTTGGACTGGTCTTGGTCTCGTTGCACCGAAATGGGTGCCTTTGCTTGATCCTCTCGCCTGCGCTTGCCCCCTTTGCACAAAGAGGAAAGGGAGGACACTGCGCGGTCTGGCGTCCGCCTGGCACCCTTGGTCGTCATGGCTTGCGTCATGGGCACCTCGTGAGGTACCCTGCCTTGATCTCTCCGCCTCCTCGTGAGCCAGCCTGAGGAGGCCGCGCCTGAGGAAGCACCGTGTCGTCCGCCGCGCGAGGCTTGGCACCTCGCGAGGGTCTTGAGTCTTGTGTTGATGAAGATGGGCCGCGCTGGGCCCCCATTTGAGCCATGCCGCAGGCCGCAGGCAGGCAAGTCTGGGGACCCCCGTTCCCAGAACGCCGACAACTGCTGGTCTGCTTGTAGTTGCTCTCTTCACACTCTCTCACCCTCTCCAGATCTAAACAAGACTTCGTTGGCCTCTCTCTCCCCTTACTTCTGGTCAAAGAGCCCGCAGGATCCGTCTGCCGGTAAGGGAAGGAGGCTTAACGCTGTCGTCGTCGGCGAGGGAGGGAATCCACTACCGGCGCACCTGTCCACTTACACCTAGCGGCGGCGCGGGAGGGCCTCTAACCCCTTCTTCTTCGCTGCCATACATAGTGTGGGTCGAACGGCCTCTGTTCACCCACTGAACCACACCCCAAGAACCTTAAGGTATAATTTACTTATTCCACATGCATTTCTCTAGCTGCATGTGGGCTTTTTCCGCTTCTGCACTCGAATCTAGGTGTTGGATCAAACAGGAAAGTAGTGGTGAAAGTTGTATAGCATGAATCTAGGACGTGGTTCAAAGAGGAAAGGAATGGGGGAAAGTAGTGGGAAAAGTTGTATAGAATGAATCTAGGACGTGGTTCAAAAAGGAAAGGAAGGGGGAAAGTAGTGGGGAAAGTTGTATCGCATGAATCTAAGACGTGGTTCAAAGAGGACAGGAACGGGGGAAAGTAGTGGGGAAAGTTGTATAGCATAAATCTAGGACGTGGTTCACAGAGGAAAGGAAGTGGGGAAAGTACTAGTACAGACTGGCTATCCAGCACCTACGTTGGTCGAAAAGGGAAAACAATGACTAACGCAGCACGCACATCTGTAACGAACTGATCTTTTGTTTTGGGGAACAAGGCTGTAGAGTTTGAGCAGGACTAGATTTGCTGCGCTCACATAGGAGAAGGTGTCTAAAGATAACAAAACTGGGACCAACACAAATATGCTCCTTGGTTGTTTGTTCTTTGTTGCAACAGACTGTGCATCACCCCAGTACATCGGTAGATGCACATGGTGCTGGTGCGTCCACTGTCCTGTGCAACTCTTTAGCTGTTGTTAATCTAAGGCCCTGTTTGGTTAAAAACTCCATAGTCCATACCTGCTTGGTTCCAGGGACTAAACATGGACTAGAGGTTATTAAATGACATGCTAAAAGACCATGTTACCCCTAGTAATGAACTAATAGAGATAAGGTGTGATGCGTGGCAGGGGCAACTGTTGGAAAAAGTCCCAAAAAGACTCTCCCTCGGGGTCTTCTTTCTTTAGTCCCAAATGCCCACTTTTAGTCCCTAAAAATCCCTCCTATTTGGTTTAGATGGGATTGACATGGAATTTTTTTAGTCCCTCCACAAAAATGTCCCTGTAAACAAGCACCCTCTAATAATGCTGCTGGAAAATTGGTGCAATGCCACTGTTGAAAGCAAATTACATGTTTAACGAATTTTATTGTTAATATAATCTATCTGTTAATATTAATCAATGCTACCGTTTGAGAAATGCTACTGTCTTGCTTTCTTTCCCATTTAGATAAGGTAGATGCTTCTCTTTGTTGGCTTCTGTGTCATCCACTGTTATTGACCACTAGTTGTTTCCTTTGCACCTCTGTGTAAACAGGGTTATCTACTTCACCTCATTGCCATTGTGACCTTTTGTTGCACTGCACAAAACACTTATGTTTTAAGAGTGTTTTGTGCAGTTCAACCAAAATGTCACACCGACAACGTTGCTTGATTGCTTGATCTTAGTGGAACTGCACAAGAGGAGATCTTACTTCCTATCTGTGTTGGCAAATTTGGTTCAGATCTTCTTCTTGTGAGTTGTTTGAATACCGCATCATGAGAGGTCAGTACTAGCCTTCTTTCACATGATTCTGCAGTGTGCTTTCATATGTTGTGCTACTTGTATGGTAATGTTGCTTGATTTTAGTGAATTGCACAAATGGAGACAAGACTTCCAATCTGTATGTGCACCGCAATATCCCATTGAGGTAAGATAAGGATATTTCACAACTGTTGGCCTGTATTTTTCCACTTTCATCAGAAAATTAATGTCATTATTTAGTGCTATACTTGTGCAACCTAATTGACATGCCAAATCTTACATTGAAGGCGAAGCTTGTCTGTTATTGAACCAAGTGATGAAGGGGAAGAACAAGCGGAAGAAAAACAAAAATCAACTACTGGTGCTGTAATGAAGCACTGGAACTGTGATGACACAAGTAAGGATATAGTTTTGCATCCTAATTTATTGCTATGGCTGGAACGAGCAATTGTTTTGCCACTGATTTGATGCCACTCTTAATGTAATACGTAATTATCTCTACTTGTGCAAACAGGGATCTTCTTTGAAGATACCATATATTTTAGTGGAACTGCACAAGAAGATGTTGGAAACATTAATCTAATCGAGGAGTATATAGTAAGCATGGCCACCATAGTAGATAGCAACAGATGGTTCCGGAGAAGTGCTTCATCTGTATGCTCTACACAATAAGCCTCCTGACAAAGGTTGGTACTCGCCCACTGATTTCATCCATATGATTGAGCTTTGTCATCTCTATTGGTGTTGTGCTACTATTTAGATACTGTAATCAAAAAGTGGCATTGTCCTTGAGAAGTGCTTCATCTATGCTATTTTAAATATTTCATTTCCTTATTTTCGAGCAAATAGGGATTCTAGCATTTAGTTATCCTCTTGTCTTTGCACAACAGGATCATCCTCCTCTGAAGAAGAATATGGAGTACGTGAAGTGACTTGTTCCGATTATGCCAAGATGAAGAAGCCCTTTCTATCTTTTTATCAGAAGGAGCAGTTGAATGATGGTTACATTACCCCCCACAAGACCAAACTAACTTCAGCTCAGAAGGACTGAAAAATCTCCATTTTATTGCTGTGATGCGCGAGTACAATGTTGTTCTAGGATTCTTTCTGGTGAGTTTGATTTTTCTAAAAGTGTGCTCTACATGGACCATGTAGGTGCCTGTTTAAATTATCAATTCATAGTACAATTTGCTTTATACTAATCACTTTTTTGTATTTGTGCAAATAAGGGTGCTCAGCTTGATTTCAATGGGAACTGCACAAAATGTTCATGAATACATCGAATCATTCATTTCCACCACAAGAAAGGAGGTGCCGATAAGTTCAAGGCATTGCAACATATAAGGGCGAAATCATACAAGCTATGTGCGAATTTGGTTGATTTTGGTGGAGCTGCACAAAAAGAACAGCTGGTTTATTTAGCACGAGGTGCCATGTCAATGTCCGAACTGATGGCAAACCCTGCCCATTCCACAATCGTAGGCATTTGATATTTTGGAATGGGAAAATCTTGTCAAATTTTGCTCATTGATTTTAGCAAGAAGACATGCGTTTGATATTTTTGAATGGGACGCCCTTTGCTGTCAGCAGCTTCGATCCATTTTTTCTTTATTCTTTAGTTGTGAAGTAAATATTGGCTCTGACATGTGAATCGCTGAAATGCATAATCATCGATTGTTTTGAATGTTCTCTATGAATTGCCAGGCCTGTGTGTTTGATTGGAATGTACAGGAACGCTAAAAAGCTGCTCAAACTCTTTGTACTCTTTCTGTTCCTTTTTACTTCTCACATTGTGAAAGTGCATACTTTTTTCTATAAGATTGGTCAAAGTAGTGATACTTTGACTGCAGACAAAACTTGTATGCAGACTAGATAGGACCGAAGGGAGTACATGTGAAACTGCTGCAAACGAGGTGATCACCCTGGGAATAATGCTAGTACGTATTTTTTGCATGTTCATACAATACCAGTGGTACAAGAATTTGAACTAATCGAAATAAATTCATTCATACACGGTCAGATTTCATACAAACATGTCGGAATTCATTACATTTCATACATTCTTAAACTAAAAAGGGGTGCGCTGGAGGTATAATTAATTAACTGAAGCTACCCACCTGTGTCCGGCTAAGCCGAACAGAAGCTTCAGTGACTTAACTGCAAGTGCAGTTGCGTAACTGACATGTGGCCCAGATGCCTGTTGGGCCCACATGTCAGTCAGCCAACTGCACCAGCAGTTATGTAGAAGCAGCGTCCTTCTCCAACATAGCTCTCCGACTCCACGTCGCCGCCAAGAAGCTAACCAGCCGTCAGTGGTCAACCCGCCTAGCTTGTCATAGCGATTAGGGCAACTAGGAGACCAATGGTCAGGATCCCCACATGACAAACACCTTTCTTCTTGTCACTCTTCTTCTTGAAGTTCATGTGTTGCACAACCTTGTTCTTCCCATCAAACTTTGCTTTACCATCAAACTTGCCCTTGTTCTTGAACTTGTGGGGCTAGAAGTTCTTCTTCTTTACCAGATTGGCACTAGATCCTCCCTCAAATCCTCGAGTACATGTGTCCTTTTCTCTCGCCTTTTCTTCCACATCAAGAGTGCCAATGAGATCCACGAAGGAGGAAGCTTAGTGATGATACCTCTGGCAACAAACTTGTCCGGTAGCATACAACTGAAGTGCTCAAGTTCTCTAGCAAATGACTATCTCATGAGCTTGCTCAACCACAGAGCGCTCTTCAAGCATCCTGTAATCATAGAATTGCTCCATGATGTACATCTCAGTGCTAGCAACCGGAGGGTAGCAGCGGTGGCCTTACTTGGACCCAAGCGGCGGCGACCTACCGTATTCTACTCTTCCTTGTTTTCTGTGTGGCGCGGCCTCGTTGGCAGCGGGGCGGGGCCTCGGCGGAGTTGGCGATGTCCTCTGTCTCGTTGCCGGCAGGCGGTGCTTTGGCAGAGCGGGGGAAATCCTCCCCCTCGTTGCCGGCAGGGTGGGGCCTTGGCGGAGCCGGCGGTGTCGTCTGCCTCGTTGTTGGCGCCGCGGGGCCTCGGAGGAGCAGGGCCTCGTCGACGCCAGCAGAGCGGGGACTCGTCGGAGCCGACATTGTCCTCTGCCTCATCCTCGGTCTCGCCAAACAGTGCCTCGCCCGCTTCATCGCCCTCTTTGTAGGCGGCCGCAGCCTCTGCCACCCGCATGCGGTACCGCCAGCACTCGAGGCGGCCCTCGTGGGCGGAGCAATACGAGTCGAGCAAAGCCTTCTACTCCGCCCGCTCCGCGGCGATCTGCTCCTCCGCCTGTAGGTGCTCCTGGAGGAGATGGTGGTTGTAGGCGGCGTCGGCTTGCGCCTCCCGGAACTTCTCCTCACGCTTCTGCCTCACCATGTCCATATATTGGGCACGGGCCTCGCCGATGGTCATGGTGCAATGCACCAGCGAGGATGGCGCAAAGGAGGGAGTTGGCGCTGGATCGTCGACTACCATGTTCTCCATTGGGACGTCGTCGTCCTTCGGCTGCCTGCCGGCCAGCCAGTCGGCAGCAATGGCTGCCATCTCCTTGTGGTCCGTCGTCCGCCCGTCCCGAAGAGCACTGGAGCGCGAGGAAGCCATGGTTGGCAGTAGTGGTGTGGACAGGAGAATAGGAACGAATGCGGATGACTGCGGATATGGCCGGCGCAGCAGTTTATATAGCAATGGTGGGCGGCGGAGGGACGGACATGTGGCGCCGGAGTAGCCGCCTCAGCAACCGTGTATCATTAATGTGGGTAGCAGAAGGACGGACGGACGACACTTGTGTCGTTTGAAGGCGGAGCAATCGCATGCACCGGGAAGCGGGGCCGACAGCGCTGACCGTTTTAGGCGGAAAGCGCGCGTGGGCGGGAGGCGTTCTAGGTGGGCCAGAGCAGTCAGACTCGTGCTTGGCAGTGGGTCGGTCCAGCAGCCGGACATGCTGGGTCGCCAGCTACCTCGCCGAGCTGAGCGATGACAATCAGACGATGGATGTAGCTTCCGACCAGGAGCCAACGCCACTGTCCAAGCCGGTTCATGCCGTGTTCACCATAGAGCAGGTGCGGCTGCACTTCGATGCCCTAATGGCGGAAGAGCTACCAGCGGAGGAGGACCTGTGCTGCAACCTCCGTCTCCTCAACGAGCACCGGTGAACAAGCGAACGGCAATACCGTCACAGACATGTGGCCCTATGATCCTAGCTTCCCGAATGAGCAGCAGGTGCTGTATTAGACCATCCGTAGGGCCCGCGAGGCCCTCTCCATCGTCCTTAGAGTTGTTGCCTCGTCGTGGCGCCGCTGTCTCGCGTTGTCAACATGGTCAACGGACATGAGAATGAGGAGATGACTTTACTTGGAGAGGATGACACTGGGGACCCACCAGGGCCATAGCCACACGTACGCAAGTGCGTCCTTATTAGTATATAAAACTATAATTTTGTTTGCTTCCTCCTAGTTTCCTGACATCACGGTCCCACACCATTGTCAACCTATGTAGTCAATAAATGAGAGAATTGCACAAGAAGCGGCCGATAGCTGGGACCAAGCAGCTCGAGCAGTATTTGTGTTTTTGAGGTGTGAGCACTGCAGAGTTTTTCTTGAGCGATGTTTAGCCCAGATATTAATTTTTCTCCTCTGAACAACAACGAAAACATCACTGCAGCTATTAACTAGGCGGGCTATGGCCCGTCTAGCCCAGGCCAGATATCCAGCCCATATATTAATTTTTTTTCAAGCTGAAAATGGCTAGGCCAGCTATACTTTTTTTTAGGAATACCCAGGCAAGGTCAAGTTGTTATTCTCTGCCCCGCTGGGCTTCAGATATTTCCTAGGAGGGACGCATTAGGCTTAACAAGAAAATGGGCTTTAAGAAATAATAAATGGGATGTAATTATAAAAACTAGGCAGTAACTATAAAAAATGCACCAAACACGTAATTACTTTATAAAATATTATTTTTGGGTATTGAAAATTTTAATTTCATTAATTGTTGCGAGCGCAATGTTTCGTCGGATTTTTACGTAATATAAATTTATATTGAAATTGTATTTAATCTGACTAGAAATTTCGGGATAAAAATATTTCGGATCCCATCAAAATGTGGGAAATTTTATTGAATTCTGTTTTGAACGGTTGGTTGAAATGGGTTGTACTTTTAACAAACTGTAAATGGGCTGTAGTAAATTCCATTAGAATTCAATAACTGGCTGCACAGTCTTACAAATCTCTAATGTTCTATAAGTTCTCTGCCACACACTTGTGGCCTTACTAAGTTGACGCGTCCCCTAAAAAAAGAGAGTTGGCGCGTATGCAAGGCTTTGTCAACTTATAGTCAACACACGGTTCTAGCTACAGTGGCCGTCGGATGTCCATCCAACGGATGGCGTGCTTCTTCTTCAATCTCGGATATTCTAGCTTCACCCGCGCAAAAAATGATTCCTCCCCCTGACATCTGGGGCGCACCATTTCAGAAGCTGAGCTGTGGGCGTACTAAGTTGACGCGTACCAAGGGCTTTGTCAACTTAGTCAATATAAACGATTCTAGCTTGACTATATGATGTCCATCCAACGACCCTCGTGCTTCTTCAACCTCTGGTCTTCTTGCTCCAGCCGCCCAAAGCAGCGCCGGTCGTGCCGCCTGCTCCTGCCTCCCGTGGCCAGCTGTGCTGCCGCGCAGGCCTCACCGCCCCCTACTACTCCCACCGCTGGCCAGGGCATCCCTCCACTCACCCAGACCCCCTGTTATTCTACGACGACGGCAGCCTCACACCACAGCCGAACCAGTGAACCCTCGTACTCCTCTCCGCATGGGCATCCACTGCCGCGTCTTCCCCGGCTCTGCGTCGTCCCCTTCCTAGGCCTCGCCGTCGTCCACCGCCCTGGTGCTCTCAGCGCGGCGTGGTCAACATGGTCAAGGAACGACTTCCATCGGAAGAGTACTGTACGTGGAGAGGCTGACAGCTGGGTCCACGGCAGCCGCAAGGAAGTGCCTCCTTATTACGCAAAAAATAATTATTCATCCACCTGACAGCAGGGACCCACTGGACGGGCCACCGTATTTGGTGAAAAAACATTTCCCCTTGACTGCTGGGACCCATCGGACGGGCCAACGTATTTTGCGAAAAAAATGTTCCCCCGCTGTCAGCTCGGACCGACCGGAGGTTCCTCCTTATTACGCACAAAAAAATGAATACTCGCCGTGCTAGTTGGGACCCACCTTGGTGGGAGGCTGACTTGTGGGCCTACCAAGTTGACGGGGACGGAGTGCTTTGTCAACTTAGTCAATATGAACGATTCTAGCTCCAGTGACCGTACGATGTCCATCCAACGGCCATAGTGCTTCTTCAACCTTTGGTCTTCTTGCTCCAGCCGCCCAAAGCAGCGCTGGTCGTGCTGCATGCTCCTGCCTCACTTGACCGGCTGTGCTGCCGCAGATGCCTCACTGCCCCTACTATTCCCACTGCTGGCCAGGCCCTGCAGCGATGGCAGCCTCACACCGCAGCCGAACCAGTGAACCCTCGTACTCCTCTCCGTGCGGGCTTCCACTGCCGCGTCTTCCCCGGCTCTATGTCGTCCCCTTCCTAGGCCTCGCCATCGTCCACCGCCCTGGTGCTCTCGGCGCGGCGTGGTCAACGTGGTCAAGCAACGACTTCCATCGGGAGAGTACTGTACGTGGAGAGGCTGACAGCTGGGTCTACGGAAGCCGCAAGGAAGTGCCTCCTTATTACGCGCAAAATAATTATTCTTCCACCTGATAGCAGGGACCCACCAGACGGGCAACTGTATTTCATGAAAAAACGTTTCCCCCTAACTGCTGGGACCTACCAGCTACATCTTCGCATGCAAGGAAGTGCGTCCGGGCAAAAAAAAACGATTCGCCCCCTGACTGCTGGGACCCACCAGCTACATCTTCGCAGGCAAGGAAGTGCCTGACAGTCGGGACCCACCTGGTCGAAGCGTACGTAGCATTATCATTCTAGTCACGAATGTGTACGTACATACTAGTCGATGTAGAGGCGCGCACATGTCGTAGTAGAAGCGCGCACGTGTCGTAGTAGAGGCGTGCACGTAGCATGTACACATACGTACAACGACTAGTGTGCAAGAAAGAAAATACGACACGTACGTACATACGGGCAGGGTCTCGAACGCCTACTCGCGCATACTTCGGCCAGGGCTCGTGTACATGGCTGGGTCGGAACGGAGAAACTGCGTCATCGTCGTGTTCATGGGGATCCAACCGGCTGGGTCGGAATAGAATGCGTCGCCGTGTTCATCGGGAGGGCTTGGACAGAATAGCCGATGGAAACGAGGCCTGCCGTACCGCAGAACGGAGGAAACGGCCTTGTGTTCGACCGTTCATGGTCGAAACGGGATCCTGTTCATCGGGAGGGGTCTGGCGTACCGCAAAACGGAGGAAACGGACCTCCTACGGTCGAAACGGGGTCCTGTTGATCGGGAGGGGTGTGCCGTACCGCAAAACGGAGGAAACAGACTTGTGTTGGAGCACTACGGTCGAAACAGGGGTCCTGTTCATTGGGAGGGGTGTGGCATACCGCAAAACGGGACTCCACGGGATACTGTTCATCTCCACTGTCGACCCCCTCCAGCCTCCACGGGACACTGTTCATCCACCGTCGGCCTCCTCCAGCCTCCACCTATGACTGTTCATCCACGGGCTCCTGTTCATCCAGCCTCCACCGCGCGCTACTCCATTGGCTACTGTTCAACCAACTCTCTCCACAGGCTCCTGTTCAACCACCCCTCCACGGGCTACTGTTCATCTAGCCCTCCATCGTCTACTGTTCATCCTGCCCTCCACGGGGTGGTCCTGTTCATCCAGCCCTCCACGGGGTCCTGTTCATCTAGCCCCAACCGGCTCGATCGATCGGGGTCCTGTTCATCCAAAGGCAACACCACGGGGTCCTATTCATCCACCCCCACCGGGAACTGTTCATCCAAACCCCCCAGCAATGCTCACTATTCATCCAGAGGCAGCATCGATCGGCTTCAGTTAGCAGCAGTAGCGAAGGAATCGCTCGATCGGGTTCAATTAACAGCCATCGATAGATCCCTCGGGTTCAGTAACGCGTAGCCTGCAGTGCAATCGCTCAGGTTCAGTTAGAGCCCAATGCCTCGCTCGGGTTCAGTTAGATCCCAACGCCACGCACCCACGCGCGTGCGTGTACGAGAGAAACACGCATCGCTCGGCCCCGACCACCCACCCCGGGAACACCCCGATATTTTCCTCGCCCTCGCTTCTACCACGGTTTTTTTCTTCATGGACGACCCAAAGAATGTCATGCAGCTGCGTCTCTGGCCTGCTCAGGACGAAAAGCCCATTTTCTGTCATGATTTTTTGTCATAGAAGTAGGACCCCACAACATCTATGATGATACCGGATTTTGTCACAATTATCGTCATAGAAGTGTCATAAGTATGACAAAAAAAATTCCGTTCGGCCCAAAATGTCACGGATGTGTCTTTTTTTGTAGTGAGTGCATCTGTTGCATTGCAATCCCTACTCCTTGCATTGACATCAATTGATGGGCATCTCCATAGCCCGTTGATTAGCTGCGTCAATGTGAGACTTTCTCCCTTTTTGTCTTCTCACACAACCTCAATCATCATATTCTATTCCACACATAGTGCTATGTCCATGGCTCGCGCTCATATATTGGGTAAAAGTTGAAAGAGTTTGAAAAGGCTAAGTATGAAACAATTGTTTGGCTTGTCATCGGGGTTGTGCATGATGAGAGCATTTTGTGTGACGAAAATGAAGCATAGCCAAACTATATGATTTTGTAGGTATAAGCTTTCTTTGGCTATGTTATTTTGATAAGACATAATTGCTTGGTTAGCATGCTTGAAGTACTATTATTTTTATGTCAACATTAAAATTTTATCTTGAATCTTTCGGATCTGAACATTCATGCCACAATAAAGAAAATTACATTGAGAAATATGGTAGGTAGCATTCCACATCAACAATTCTGCTTTTATCATTTACCTACTCGAGGACGAGTAGGAATTAAGCTTGGGGATGCTTGATACGTCTCCAACATATCTATAATTTTTTATTGTTCCATGCTATTATATATTCTGTTTTAGATGTTTAATGGGCTTTATTATACACTTTCATATTATTTTTGGGACTAACCTATTAACCCAAGGCCCAGTGCAAATTGCTGTTTTTTGCCTATTTCAGTGTTTCGCAGAAAAAGAATATCAAACGGAGTCCAAACAGAATGAAACCTTCGGGGTCATGATTTTTGGAACAAACGTGATCCAAAGGACTTGGAGTGGACGTCAAGAAACTTACGAGGAGGCCACGAGGAAGGGGGCGCGCCTATCCCCCCTAGGCGCGCCCTCCACCCTCGTGGGCCCCTCGTGGCTCCACCGACCTACTTCTTCCTCGATGTAACTCTTTTTGGTGTGTGTTTGTCGAGATCGGATGAATTGTGGGTTTATGATCAAGATTATCTATGAAAAATAGTTGAATATTCTCTGAATTCTTTTATGTATGATTGGTTATCTTTGCAAGTCTCTTCGAATAATCAGTTTGGTTTGGCCTACTAGATTGATCTTTCTTGCAATGGGAGAAGTGCTTAGCTTTGGGTTCAATCATGCGGTGCTCGATCCCAGTGACAGTAGGGGAAACGACACGTGTTGTATTGTTGCCATCGAGGATAAAAATATGGGGTTTATATCATATTGCATGAGTTTATCCCTCTACATCATGTCATCTTACCTAATGCGTTACTATGTTCTTATGAACTTAATACTCTAGATGCATGCTGGATAGCGGTCGATGTGTGGAGTAATAGTAGTAGATGCAGGCAGGAGTTGATCTACTTGTCACAAACGTGATGCCTATTTACATGATCATGCCTAGATATTCTCATACTTATGCACTTTTCTATCAATTGCTCGACAGTAATTTGTTCACCCACCGTAATTCTTATGCTATCTTGAGAGAAGCCACTAGTGAAACCTATGGCCCCCGGGTCTATTTACCATCATATTAATCTTCCGTCAACAAGCTATTTCTTTTGCCGTTTATTTTGCTTTCTTTACTTTAAATCCTTATCATAAAAATACCAAAAATATTATCTTATCATCTCTATCAGATCTCACTTTTGCAAGTGGCCGTGAAGGGATTGACAACCCCTTCATCGCGTTGGTTGCAAGGTTCTTATTTGTTTGTGTAGGTACGAGGGACTTGCGTGTGGCCTCCTACTCGATTGATACCTTGGTTCTCACAAACTGAGGGAAATACTTATGCTACTTTGCTGCATCACCCTTTCCTCTTCATGGGAAAACCAACGCATGCTCAAGAGGTAGCACACACCATTCAAGATATGCCGACATTAGGCAACACATTGGGGCAGAAAACAAGGGGAGATGTAGGGTGTGTCAGATGCATGGATAGGGCAGCTAGCAGAAGACTTCCCAACTCGCACAAAACAGTGTATTTGCGCCTTCTTAGGTTCTTGCGGATGAATCACCCATACCGAAAGATGAAAGCTGAATTTGATGGTATGGCAGAGGAAGGTGTGGCCCCAGGACCCTATGACGGAAAGGTGGTGCACAACATGGCTAAAAAAATAATGTTGTGCTTGGCAAGAACCACCCTTTGACGGTGAAACTAACACCCAAGGATCAAGTGTTTAAGAACAAATCGGTGTTCTAGAAATTACCTTACTGGGAGATTCTACGTGTACGTCACTGCATCGATGTCATGCACATAGAGAAGAACGTATGTGAAAGCATCCTTGGTACTCTGCTCAAGATTAAAGGTAAGAGAAAGGATGGTGACGATTCATGGCTCGATATGCTTGCTGATCAATCACAACGCAAGAGTGAAGCATAATATGATGAAAAATTCATCAAAGCTCGCCAGAGTTACAATTTCAGTACAAAAGAAGCAACACACACTACAAAAAAACACTTCCGTGATGATACGTGTTTGTCACAGTAGGTCGCTTTTTTGTCATGCATGTACATCCATGACAAATTTATGACAAAATCAAGATAGTCATACCTGTGCTGTCGTAGAAGTGTTCCATGACATTACCAAAATTATCATCACGGAAGTGTCCACTTCCATGACAATAAATCGCGCGTCACAGAAGTGCTTTCGTCAAGGGTGACCGACACGTGACATCCACCGTAACGGAACGCTGTTAAGCTATCGATCGGGTCGGGTTTTGGATCCGATAACCTGTTAACAGCCCTGACCAATGGGGATTTTCCACATGTAAAATCATCATTGGCTAGAGGAAACACGTGTCGGCTCATCGTTGGGACAGATGTCATCCACTCACTGGACAGAAGGCGCCTATGATACGTCAACACGTGGCACGGCCCAACAGTGGCCCATTCCTGTGAAAAGGCGTGCCTGTTTGACTTGGTCAAAGCTGGCGGGCCGACCCATGGAAAGCCTGTTAACGGCCTGTTTGCATATAGCCCATTTACAACCCGCTAACCCAAGGCCCGTTACGCCCTATCCGAATTAGGCCCAGTAGCGTCATCTGGGCCATCCAATATGATTCCAGCCTGTTTTCACTTATGGCCCATGTATAGCCCTTGACGTCTTTCGGCCCATATGAGGCCCTTTGTAACTCTTGGCCCATTAGCAGCCTGTGCTGAAACTGGCCCGTAATGAACAATGTATTACTTTACACCTATTAACGGCCCATGGTGAAACTGGCCCGTAATGAACAGTGTATCACTTTATACCCACTAACGGCCCGTTATTCCGTTGGGACGTTTCCATCCTAAGTTAACTTTCGGCCTTCTGAGGGCCCATTTATTCTTGGGATCATTTGCAGCATTCGGTTACTTACGGCCCGTTACTGTCATTTTCTGCTTGTGGGCCAAATTCAGCCCGTCTTTACAGTCAGCCCGTTTGTGGACCGTTAGTCTGTTGGGCCATTTTCATAGCATCACCAAATACGGCCTATTAATGGGCCGTTATGGTCAGCCCATAAAACGCACGATTTCCATTAAAGGCCCATCTACGGCCCATTAAAGGCCCGTACAAGACCCATAAATGAGCCGGCGGCCCATGGATCCTACGAGACGTACAACGCCCATGGATCCTACGATACATAGAAGGCCCATGGATCCTACGAGACGTAGAAGGCCCATGGTCAGGTGAGTTGGCCCCCGTTTGAACGATATAGCATATTCAAAGAATTATCCTACTCAATACTATCACCTCTAAAAAGCCTACACTATTACAACAAAGAGATCAAGTCATAGAAAGGTAGAATAATCCTACACTATACAATAAAGAAATTACAGCCGATTATACCCACTGGGCATTATGGTTCGGCACAGGTGATAATAAAGCATACACAAACAACAAATTACATACACTGGGCAAATACAGCTCATACATCATGGACGCGCATCAACTTAACTCCATTTGAACTATAATCTCTTCAGAAAATAGGATTGGCCGGATTCAGATAGCACAAATTTCAGCCTACAAAATCTCCAATTCCTTCATGGTTACCTCAGTGTCTTGCTTCATTTTTTTGACTCCTGCATCAAATACATGCATGTCCAGTCTCAACTTGTTGATTATACGTTGACAATCATTTACACGTTGTCTTTCCACCTCTAGTTGATGCTCGAGAACATCAGCACATTCCAATTCCAATCCATAATCATTCGGTAACGGCCATGCCGCACTGCTCACATATCTTTGTGTTGATGTCACTTCATCCTGAAATGTTTCTATAAGTACACATGACTAGGGAAAAAATATAGCTACAACAGTGAAGCGAACAAGACACTATTTTGTACTACATGGTAAAACAGGACTAACAATAATGTTACACGTCACTTAAAAAAATGTTACATGTCATGAAGCATAAGCAGGTGATATTTTAAAAATTATAAAAAAGATAGTCTGTGCAGCCTGCATACAGAAATCCCTCTTAGCTCACCAGAGGAGCATGATGTTGGGGCCCAATCGAAAACACAAACAAGTTACAAATTTAGACAGCACGTTGCGTATAAGTAAGCAAGCAGTTGGCATTATGTGCCTCAATTAAAGTCTTAGGGAGCATAATGAATAGCAGAGGGTTTCATACAAACATACTACAGCAGGCAAAACTATGCAATCATTAGGTAGTATAAACTAGATTGTGAGCCTCATGCAATAATAGTTGGTTAATAGACTTCAAAGCTTCAGGCACACTTCGGCAGAGTAATTAGATGGTAAGGCCTTTAATTATGTCAACTAATAGTGATACAAGTACCGAACATCAGGCATGATTATTTGGGCATCTCATTAACTGAGGACAAATAAAGCAATTGAAAAGAGAAAATTAACTATGCCCGAAACAAACAAGGAATTGAACTGTTGAGTTGCATACAGTGACTTACCTTAGCAGGTTGAAGAGGCTCAGTGCAGCTCCTACTTCTCTTGCAAGGCTCCTTCCTAACATCTTGTACTTGGAAATCCTCAATCTTATCTTCATTTCACCCCCTCTGCAAGGTGACAAAAACTAGTTACTCGTCTCCTCGGAAGATAAATATGCATACTTTCCAGTCTGTGAACACAAAAGGATGAGATTATAACAAAACAACACCACATAATGAAACATGCCGCATCTCTTGCACTTGCACACAATGAAATGAGCATTTACTATGTCTGCACTATGTAAAAACTAGGCATACCTTCGAACTGGATCTCCACGTACTCTTGGAGAGCCTACTGTAGTGTACAGCCAAACCTTTATGTCACCTATGAGTTAGACAAGGCCCCACTACAGCAGCCCTTAGTGTTTAAATCGTTGACAGGCTCTGTTAGAGTGTTAGGACAAGAACAACAAGTAATCAAAGCAAACAGTCCTAGTATGGCTGGCTGAGGCAAACAAGCAATTGAACAGATGTGTGAGCAAATCTTACATATCAAGAAAAGAAGCAAAGAAGGAGGCTTAAAGACCATCACTTGACTGACCAGATTTAAGGGGCATTTAAACATCATGTGCAACGTATGAACTAACATAAACATTGCATATTCCAGATTCTACAATGGAATGCACATGTATTAGGTTATGCCATGTATGATGATGCCTAAATGTACAGATAGCAGGCAGGAGTGATTCATCATTGTACGCACAATTGAATTGCAGGTTAAGCGCCAGTTCGATTGCACCTTTTCAGGGCATATTGTCAAAATAAGCCATAAAAGATCTAAAGAAGTCATTTTTGAGTTATGGGCTTGGGCTTAACTAATTTCGCTTTGGAGGGGGGTGTTTCGGGTAGAACCTCACTAAAAATTGAAGGGAAGGGGAATAGTGAAATGACTCTGTTGTCTGCCTATATTACACTCAAAATGCAACTGCTGACGCTCGTGTCACACCTGACCCTCAAGTAAAAATAAACACGCAAGCATTCATTGCCCTGCCCGCTTGCATCTCCTCTCCCCTTTCCCTCTACCTCGATCCCCTGCCTGCAGCACTAGGGTTCCTCCAGTGAGCCATCGCCACTGGTCCTATCTGGCCTGGTCCTCGACGATGCTATGTCCAGCTAGGCTACATGGCCGGCGGGTAGGGGCAAATCTCCCTGGCTTGTCCTCCCTCTGGCGCCGCCCCTCATTCTCATGGTCTCCAGCAGCTGCTCCACTATGGTTCGTCCAACGCACTACTCCGGCGGGCGCTGCACAACTACGGCTGATGCCACACTGCGGCAGAAGGCACCTTATTCCCCCTCCCCTCCTCCCAGGCCATGGCCTTGAGGTGTTGTTGAAGGATGAGCTCATCCAACAAGGTGAGGATCTCCTCTTATTTTTGCCAAATTTTCATTCTGATCCACTATACGACGAATTGCTATGAGCTGCTTCTACTGCTGCTATATGATGCATTGCTATGAGCTGCTCCTGCTGCTGCTATATGATGAATTTCTATGAGCTGCTGCTGCTGTATGATGAGTTGCTATGAGCTGCTGCTGCTGCTACATGATGAATTGCTATGAGCTGCTGCTGCTATATGATGAGTTGCTACAAGCTGCTCCTACTGCTGCTATATGATGAGTTGCTACAAGCTGCTCCTGCTGCTGCTATATGATGAATTGCTATGAGCTGCTCCTACTGCTGCTATATGATGAATTGCTATGAGCTGCTCCTGCTGCTGGTATATGATGAATTGCAGTCTGCTGCTGCTGTATGATGAGTTGCTATGAGCTGCTGCTGCTGCTATATGATGCTTTCAGGTGGTGCTGCTATACGATAATAACCAGCCACTTGGACCATCGAATTTCAATAAATAATTGTTCTTCATTTAAATGTGGGTCATGCGTTCTTCGTTTAAATTAGGCAATGGGATCTCTATGGAAAACATTGACCAAAGTAGATTGTGCCAAGTAGATGGTATCTTTGTATTTGCATTTTGATCAAATAGTGATGGTTTGTTTTCCTATCATATTAATTACTGCACTGGGCTCAATTTGTGATGTTTGCAAGTCAAATTAATTTCCATATGGGCAGCAAAATGAAAAAATAATGCAGTCTAGACTTTCCACTGGTCATACCAAAGATAAGCTGAAAACGCAATGAAAAGAACTGGTTGGCTTATTACATGGAGCTTATATTCACAGGTGCTTATTTTCTTAGGATAACTCGTAATAACTGTCCGTAAGAAACTTGGCTACTAGAACTGGCATACAAATAACATGTCACGATGATTGCAATGGAGGAGTGACGTACCATAGCACACTGTATAGGCTCACCGCTGCCTCTCCTTTTTTTGCGGTGTTCCATGAAATTGACACATACATCTTGTACTTTTTCATTGTGTAACCCTATCTGCAAGTTGACACGGCTAATTTCAGACATCTCTACATGATACTACATTGCATATCCCTTGCGCATATTTAAACCACCAATTAACGATTGTGTGCGTACCATAAACTAGCCATGACTCTGTATGCTAGACTAGTAGGCACTCTAAGGGAGCGTAATGTAGTGCACTGGAATTCCAACATGCCACCTACGATTTTGTGTAATGTACTGCCCCTGTTCCTAAATATATATCTTTGTAGAGATTCCAGTATGGACCACATACAGATGTATATAGATGCATTTTCGAGTGTAGATTCACTCATTTTGCTCCGTATGTAGCCTATAGTGGAATCTCTAGAAAGACTTATATTTAGGAACGGAGGTACGATGTAGTATCATGTATGACATCTACATATCTAATTTAGCAGCCAGTAGTAGAAATCATTGTCTGCACAAAGGGATTATTGGTCGAAAATCCTAGCAAAGCACGCTGGCAGGCACAGAACAATACAAGAGAGAGAGAGAGAGAGACGCGCTTACAAGATCATAGCAATGCCTCAGTCCAGGATCTTGGTTGGCCAAGCTGTTAGATCCAGAAGAAACATCATCCTTGTAGTTTTTGCCAGCTGCATAACAGGTAACAGCGACCGATTAGTATATTTGTAGTACATCGGGCAGGTGATGCTGGACGGGTTTAAAGGTGACAAGTACCTAGGCCGTGGCGGGTGCTTGGCATCTCTCCAGACGGTGGGAATCAGGTTAGAAACGTCGAGGGTGATGAAGCTGCGCTGGCTGTCGGGGTCCGGTAAGGAGATCTAGAACCGTCGAGTAGGGTGTTTGTGGAGCGGCTCCGGTAGGGTGGACTACGGTGTGGGCGAAGCGGATCTATGGCCGTGGACGAGGGCGTAGGTGAAGCTGCTCCGATGGTTGGGTTAAGGATGTTGTCGACGGTGCGGATCTGCGGCCGTGGACGGGGCGTCAGAAGCTACTCCGGTGGTTGGGTTAAGGATGGTGTCGACAATGCGGATCTGTGGCCATGGACGGGGCATCAGAAGCTACTTCAGTGGTTGGGTTAAGGGTGGTGTCGACGATGCGGATCTGCGGCCATGGATGGGGCGTCAGAAGCTGCTCCGGTAGGTTGGATGAGGGTGCGAGGAAGCGGATCTGAGGCCGTGGACTTGTGAGTTGGCAAAGCGGCCCCGGTAGGGTTGAGAATGGTATAGGCGAAGCTACTCCGGTAGGGTTGAGGAAGGTGTCGGCGAAGTGGCTCCGGTAGGGTTGAGGAAGGTGTCGGCGAAGAGGATCAGAGGCCGTCGACAGGGGCGTCGGTGGGGCGGCTCTGGGGGTGTGGATGAAGTGTCTCCGGTGGGGAGTACGAATGAGCCGCTGCAGATGCGCGGCGGTTGACGAGAGTACCGGCGAAGCAGATCTGGCGCCGTGGACAAGGCCGGCACTGAATGAGCTGTGGTACAGTGGTGGATGAGCAGTCTACTTGTTTCTAGGGGAGGTGGGAGGGGTAGATGCGGCCGCAGAAGCAGATCCGACAAGGTGGACGCCACTGGCAGTGAATGGGCTATGGTACGCCGGTGGATGAGCAGTCTAGGGTTTGGAGAGGGGAGGGGAGAAAGGGCGATAAAGTACGGACGGCGTGATGTAAGATGCTCTGGTGCTGTGGAGTTAGTCGTTTTTGCGGGAGGGGGAGAGGAAATGGGGGTGCCGTGTAGTGGGGGAACCGGAAGTTACCAAAGCAGCCCTGACCTATCATGTAGATGAGGGCAGTATTGTAACTATTGATCTCCGTGCACCAAGTACAAAAGGGGGATTTCGCATGCTAAAGACTAAGGTGGCGGAAATTTTAGAAGGAGGCGGGAGATTTTGCCGCCCGCGGGATCGTTTGTATCTGTCGGATTTCGGGTTCTGGCAGACCCTTGAGGTTCGAACACTGGGGTGCGCGTGGAAATCTCTCCCCTACCGATCTACATCCGATCTCCTCGCGTGATCTAAGCTGGAAAATGATGAACAACACAAGGGACACGAGATTTATACTGGTTCGGGCCACCGTTGTGGTGTAATACCCTACTCTAGCGTGTCGTGTGGTGGATTGCCTCAGGGGCTGATGATGAACAGTACAAGGGAAGAACAGCCTAGGGAGAGGTGTTCTTGAGCTAGTGTGATGAACTGCTCGGTCGAGTTCAGTCGCCTCCCTATCTCTCTCTCTCTCTACTTGGGCTCTATTAGATTTCTCCTCTCCTACTCTATGGTGGCTAGCTCTATTTATAGAGGCCCTGGGCCTCTCCCCAAATAATGAGCGGGAAGGGCGCCAATAATTGGCCATTTTGAAGGGGAACATCCAGTACAAGTTATCCTGACCAAAGGTGGTCTTCGGCTGTCAAAAGTACCGGTGGTGACGCCGTCTTGGGCTCCACGGTGACCTCCGTCCCGCCGTCCGGCTAGTCTTGGTTTCGTTGCACGAGAATGGTAACCTTTGCCTGATGCCTTGGCCTGTGCTTGCCCCCTTTGCACCAAAAGGGAAACAAGGACTCTGCGCAGGCTGGCGCCCGCCTGGCGCCCGCTTGGTCTTGATTCGTCATAGCTTGCATCACGGGCTCCTCGTGAGGTACCACTGCCTTGATCTCTCTGCCTCCTCACGAGCCTGCCTAATGAGGCTGCCTCTGAGGAAGCTTCCTGTTGTCTTCCCCGCGAGGCTTGGCCCCTCGCGAGGGTCTTGAGCTTGAGCTAATGAAGACGGGCCGTGTTGGGCCCCCACTTGAGCCACGCCGCAGGCCGCAGGTAGGAAAGTCTAGGGACCCCCGTTCCCAGAACACCGATAGTAGGCCCCGGGCCCAAGGCGCGTGCGGGCTTCGCTTAGCAGAGAAGCGAAGGGCAAGCGCGAAGCGCCGTGGGCCCCAACAGCCTGTGGTCTTGGGCGCCGCGTGGCGGTTGATTTGACGTGGGCGACTGTGCTTCCCCACGACACCTAGTTATGCGCCGGGCTAAGCGGACCCGTAGTTGCACACAGTTGTTCCTCCTTTCCGCTGCTCGCTCGCCTCCTACCTTTCCTTCTTGTCCGAGCTACAAACTCCGCCGCCAATCTGGCACGAGCTCTTTTCTTTCTCTGCTACCATGGTGCCGATGAAGAAAGGAAAAGGGAAGAAGCCCGCGCCTTCACCCTGCACACCTCCGGTGGTGGCTCCCGCCGTTGATCGGTCGATTATACTCAATCTAAAGGCTTTGGACAAGGTCTGCTCCTCCCTTGCTACTATCTTCAACGAGTGCGGTAGGACCTCAGTTTGGCCTGCATCCCATGCCTCCCTTGTTAGGATTGGCACAGAGGTCCTGTTCTTCGCCGATGCTCTATGGGCGGGTCTGGTTCCCCCTTTTTCCGCCTTTTTCAATGCGGCGCTTTCCCATTATCAGATCCGCATGATGCACCTCGGGCCGAAGTCCATTACTCTTCTGGCTGTCTTCGCCCTCGTTTGTGAGGCGATGATAGGCATTCCTCCTTCCATTGCCCTGCTGCGTCACTTCTTTTCTCTGCGCCTGAGCGACCCTACTCAGTGCTCTAGGTGTGTGAGCTTCTTTGCCGTGCCGGAGACGACCGCTTCAGGGGTCGACTTCGGCCTTACTCCTCCTCAGGCCAGGTTCAGAGAGCGGTGGTTGTATGTGGACATCGGAGTGCCCAACCCTTTGATCTCGCATCCGACCTCGCCTGCTTTTCCTCATCCGGGTTGGGACCATGAGATGCTCGCGAGCCCCCCGCTCGCCTTCGTCTGGCGCCGTTTCCAGAGTTTGAGGGCGCTTAATGTGACAACACCCAAGGTGGTGAGGGAGTTCCTTCTGTGCCGCATTGCCCCGCTCCAGCGTCACTCTCGCTGGATGTGGGACTTTGCAAGGCGCAGAGACCGTATGCGACTTCAGGGGGAGGACTTGGCGCCTGAAGTGCTACGGACAGTGCTCAGGGTCTTGGCTGGCGATCCTTCCCCAGGCAACCTACGGATTGGTGGTATCCTCTTGTACCTTTGCTCTGGCAGGGCCGATTTCGTGAGATAGATGCCCAGCTTCGACGAGTGGGGGCTGCCCCTGGCTGGCCTCACGGGGCCCCGCGAGAACCCAGTCGCTGTGGTTGCTCCCCCCCACCCATAGCAGCCCTTCCTCAGGCGACGGGTTGAGGGGACGAGAACCAGCTGGAGCTGAGGCGGCTGTCGTTGAGGTGCTGACGCCACGGGTAGTCTTGGAGGTGGTGTCTCCCGAGGCCCGCTCTGGAGTGGTGGTCGGTGCAGAGTTGCGGCCGACGGCTCTTGAGGCTGGGGCTGCCGAGGCCCCAGTCGTTCCTCGCGAGGCGACGTCTGACGGCGCCCCTCAGGCAGACTCCTCCGGCGCTGACCATCTTGACGCTTCTTCCGTGCCACAGTCCGACCCCCGCGCCGCGCGCTTGGGTCGGTTCCGCGTAGACTTCCAGGCCCTCCGCAAGAGGAAGGAGGCCTCAGGTGGCAAGGACTGCCCTTGCCGCTTGCTGAAGCGCAGGAAGTACTTCGCCATGGAGGAGTAAGTCTTCTCCCTTCTTTGCTCATTTGCTTCGCTATCCTTGCAACAGATTGTGGCCCTGCAGGCCCCGTCCTACTGAATCCGCTGAGTCGACCCGGGAGCCAGCCCCCATAGCTTCGCTCTCCTTGCTGGCTCCGGGCTCGCGGAGCTCGAGTGGCACCCCTGCTGCTGGACTGGGCGATTGAGTGGACTGTTCCATGGGGAACCCCAAGCCTGCGCGCCTGCTGTCCTTTCTTCTCGAGTCCTTTCGGGGCACATCCGGCTTGCCCCGCGCCCCTCCTCTGATCATAGACGGTGACTGGCTGAAGTCTGTCCTTGGCTCCTCATCCGTGGGCGGACCGATGCCAAGCCGGACTCTCAGAGAGGTCCATTCGGCGATGGCTGGAGCGGCAACCCCCAGCCCCACGCCTGGAGGGGGCTTACCGCTTCGGGACCCTCTGCATGCTCCAGCGGAAGAGGGTGATGCAGAAGATGTGCTCGGGCACACTCGGGAGCATCGCACCCTTCGTGAGGGGTTTCTCCAGGGGGCAGCGGATGCGGTGAACCGGGTCGGGGTGGAGCTTGCCACCGAGGATGCGTGCCTGGAGGCCGATGGTTTGCGCCTCGCTGAGGAGAGGCGCAAGCTGAAGGTCGCCATCGCCCTCGCGCATCATCAACATGACCTTGACAATGCGAAGGCCGAGGCGTCGTTGGCAGCCTCGCGGGAGGCCTGCTCCCAGGCCGTCGAGGAGGCTCGGGAAGCAGACTGACGGCACAGAGACGCGGAGGAGCGCATGTGGGAGCTCCAAGCCCGGAGCAACGCCCCTGAGCAGCAAGTGGAACTGCGCCATGCGGCTCTTGGGTCGATGCAGGAGGCCGCCGTTGATCGGGCGGAGCTTCAGAAGCGCGAGGAGGTGCTGACGCTGGAAGCTACCGAGCGCAGTCTTGACCTCGAGCGTTGGAGACGAGGGAGCGCCTGGTGGCCCAAGCGGAGGACGATGTTGCAGCGCGCGAAGCCCGGGTCCAGGAAGAGGTCAACCGCCGCCTAGCGGGTGCTCGCTCGGCCCTCGAGCGCGAATACGAAGCGAGGTTGATGCTGATAAGGGCCGAGGCTGAGGGTAGGACGGCGGCCATCAAGGCCAAGCTGGCTGAAGCGACACGGCACGCGGACTCCTCCACACCCGCCCTTTTCGTAGCACAGGCGGAGCTGTCCACTTCCTGGGCTGAGCTGCTCCTTTTCAAACAGAGGGTTGACGATGCCGAGGCCATCACGTGGCAGAACGAGGACGAGATCCTCCAGCGGAGCGTTCTGGAGCACGAGCACGCTCCCATGCTCCAAACACTCAGGGAAAGGGCCAACTCACCTTTGGGTGACATTTGCGAGGCTGCCGCTAAGGAGCCGCATGAGGCCAGCTACGCCGGCAACCTTTGATTCTTCACCGATGTGGTGACGCTTCTGGAGAACCGTTCCGAGAGGGCCCGTTGGCCTGTCAAAGAGAAGGGCCGAGGCCTACTCAGTCGCGCCTTCTCTCGTGTCTTCAGTTATCTGCAGGGAAGGGATCCCCACTTCGATTTCGCCGCCGCCATTGCACCCGTGCCCATAGCTGTTCGGGGTGACCTGGCGCAATGGGTGGAGAACAACGTGGACGCCCTCGTCAGGGCCTTTGCGTCTGATGATGACGACGTGATCGTGGCCGCTGATGAAGGCGGCGTCGTGGACGAGTTAGGCGCTGATGGAGGTGCCGACGGTGGCGACGACGATGTCAGCGACGCCAGTGATGCTTCCGAGGATGCCCCAGGTGACGCGGTGAGCGATATGTCCGACTGACTATATGCCTCTGCTGTTTATCCTGCGCAAGGAAGACTCGGGCTCGGCCCTGAAGAATGTAAGATCATTTTGAGAGGGGAGGCCCCTCATGTAAATATTTGTGATCAGTATCCTGGTGATCGTAACGTTGCGTGTGAGCTTAGCCGCCAGCCTAGTGATGGCTTAGTTGACTCGTTTACCTTTCGACCCTGACGAGTCCTGAGCGGGCCGGCTGGGGGCCCCTATGCCTCGGGCGTCTTCTGATCAATCAGTTGATCCTGCGATGAGAACCTTCGGAGAGGGTGTGGCGGCAGCGGTCCCGGTTATGGACGTGCCTGACCCGGCCCGGCTCGCGAGGGGCTCGCGAGGGGGGGGGGGTAGCTGACGCTAGCCTGGGGCGTAAAGCCGAAACCAGAACACGAGAGATTGCTCGAACGAGACTAAACACCCCTCCCCAAACACACACAAGTTTCGAGTTCAAATCCAGCTTAAATCCAAATCAAAGAATGTATTTACGAGCATCGGCCGATGGGTCTCTCTCTCTCTCTCTCTCTCTCTCTCTCTCTCTCACACACACACACACACACACACACACACACACACACACACACACACGCGCGCGCGCGCACACGCACAAGTGGGACCCGTTGAATTATTTATTTGCTCATGACAACTTTTAATTAGGTTCCACTGTAATCTAACTTTTTTCTTAAGTTATTAATTGAGCTCAGTGACTTGAAAAAGTTGTACAGAAGCCTTGTTTGGGCCTTTCCGGCGTCGCTGAATGTAGACTGAGTAACCATGTTAGGTTGTACTATACTACAGAGGCCTTTTTTCGCTAATTTTTTTAAATAATACATTTTTTATTAATTTTCATAAATATTACGCTGGGTAACTTTTTTCAAAAATAATACACCGTCGGCCCGTTGCAGGCCGACTAGGCCTAGTCGGCCCACAGAAGGCCGATTGGATTCCAGTCGGCCTACAGCTGGTCGACTGGCCCCTGTCGGCCCACTGTGGGCTGATTGGGTCCTGTCGGCCCACTGTGGGCCGACTGGAGCTAATTGGCTCGCCGTGGGCTAATTGTTTTTGCAAAAAAAGTAGGCATAGAAAATATATGTTTAAAAAATGTTAATCATGTAATTAAAAAATGTTAAACTTGTATAAAAAAAGTTCCTGATGTATATAAAAAATATACGATATATATGCAAAAAAGTTGACTAAAAATATGTTCTAAAAAGTGTTAATCATGTATTTAAAAATTGTTAAATGTGTGTATAAAAAATGTTCCTTATCTATACAAAAATTGTTAAATGTGTGTATAAAAAATATTTTTTTTCAACATCAGCAATGCAACTGGGCCGATAGTTGTACACAATATCCGGCTCAACTTGTTATTCTCCGCCCCACTGGGCTGCAAACTTTCCTAGGAGGTATGCATTAGGCTTAACAACAAAATGGACTTTACGAAATAATAAATGGGATTTAATTATAATAAATGGACAATTACTATACACCAAACATGTAATTAGTTTGAAAAATATATTATTTTTTGGAATTTGAAAATTTTAATTTCATTACTTGTTGCGCGCGCAATATTTTGTTGGATTTTAACGTAATACAACTTTATTTTGAAATTATATTTAACCTGACTAGAAATTTCGGATAAAAATATTTCGGATCCCATCAAAATGTGAGAATTTTTTTGAATTCTGTTTTGAGCGGTTGTTTGAAATTATTAATCGTTGTCCTAGCTAGAAGTTGCGCTGTACTTTTAACAAATTGTAAATGGGCTGTAGTAAATTCCATTAGAATTAAAAAATGGGCTGTACATTCTTACAAATCACAAATGGGCTATATGTTCTCTGCCAAATCCGAGCTGTGGGCCTACTAAATTGACGCGTACCAAGGGCTTTGTCAACTTAGTCAATATAAATTATTCTAGCTGCAGTGATCGTATGATGTCCATCCAACGGCCGTAGTGCTTCTTCAACCTCTGGTCTTCTTGCTCCAGCCGCCCAAAGCAGCGCCGGTCGTGTCGCGTGCTCCTACCTCCCATGGCCGGCTGTGATGCCGCGGAGGCCTCACCGCCCCGTACTACTCGCATCGCTGGCCAGGCCATCCCTCTACTCACCCACACCCCCTATTATTCTGCGGCGACGGCAGCCTCACACCGCTGCCGAACCAGTGAACCCTCGTACTCCTCTTCGCGCGGCTTCCACTACTGTGTCTTCCCCGGCTCCGCGTCGTCCCCTTCCTAGGCCTCACCGTCGTCCAGACCACCGCCCTGGTGCTCTCGGCGCGGCGTGGTCAACATGGTCAACGACCGACTTCCATCGGAAGAGTACTGTACGTGGAGAGGCTGACAGCTGGGTCCATGGCAGCCGCAAGGAAATGCCTCCTTATTACGCACAAAATAATTATTCCTCCACCTGACAGCGGGGACCCACCGAACGGGCCACCGTATTTCGTGAAAAAAATGATTCGCCCCCTGACTGCTGGGACCCACGAGCTACATCTTCGAACGCAAGGAAGTGCGTCCGAAAAAAAATGATTCGCCCCCTGACTGCTGGGACCCACCAGCCCCCCGACTGCTGGGACCCACCAGCTACACCTTCGCACGCAAGGAAGTGCGTCCTGGCAAAAAAACAAAACGATTCGCCCCCTGACTGCTGGGACCCACCCGCTACATCTTCGCTGGCAAGGAAGTGCCTGACAGTCGGGACCCACCTGGTCGAAGCGTACGTAGCGTTGTCATTCTGGTGCGAACGTGTACGTACATACTGGTCGATGTAGAGGCACGCACGTGTCGTAGTAGAGGCGCGTACGTATCATGTACACGTACGTATAGCGGCCAGGGTGCAAGAAAGAAAATACGGCCATGTATGTGTACATACGGGCGGGGTCTCGAACGCCTACTCGCGCATACGTACGGCGAGGGCTCGTGTACATGGCTGGGTCGGAACGGAGAAACAGCATCGTCGTCGTGTTCATGGGGAGGCAACGGAATGTGTCGTGTTCATGGGGAGGCAACGGAATGCGTCGTGTTCATGGGGAGGCAACGGAGTGCGTCGTGTTCATCGGGAGGCAACGGAACGCATGGGAGCCATGGTCGTGTTCATCGGGAGGGCTTGGACGGAACAGGCGATGGAAACGAGGCCAGGCGTACCACAAAACGGAGGAAACGGGCCTCCTACGTTCGGAACGGGGTCCTATTGATCGGGAGGGGTGTGGCGTACTGCAAAACGGACGAAATGGACCTCCTACGGTCGAAACGGGGGTCCTGTTGATAGGGAGGGGTGTGGCGTACCGCAAAACGGACGAAATGGACTTGTGTTGGAGTGCTACGGTCGAAATGGGGGTCCTGTTCATCGGGAGGGGTGTGGCGTAGCGCAAAACGGGACTCCACGGGATACTGTTCATCTCCACCGTCGACCTCCTCCAGCCTCCACGGGCTCCTGTTCATCCAGCCTCCACGGGCTCCTGTTCATCCAGCCTCCACCGTGCGCTACTCCACCGGCTACTGTTCAACCACCCCTCCACCATCTACTGTTCATCCAGCCCTCCACACCACGGGGTCCTGTTCAACCACCCCTCCACTATCTACTTTTCATCCTGCCCTCCACACCACGGGGTCCTGTTCAACCACCCCTCCGCGGGCACCCCTCCACCGTCTACTGCTCATCTAGCCCTCTACACCACCGGGTCCTTGTCATCCACCCCTCCACGGGCACCCCCTCCACCGTCTACTGTTCATCCAGCCCTCCACCAGACCACGGGGTCCTGTTCATTAAGAGGCAACGCCACCGCTCACTGTTCATCCAACCCCCCCCCCCCCGCAACGCTCACTGTTCATCCCATCGATCGGCTTCAGTTAGCAGCAGTAGCGAAGGAATAGCTCGATCGGGTTCAGTTAACCATCGATCGATCGCCCGGGTTCAGTAACGCGTAGCCTGCAGTGCAATCGCTTGGGTCCAGTTAAAGCCCAACGCCTCGCTCGGGTTCAGTTAGAGCCAACGCCTCGCACACACGCGCGTATGTGTACGAGAGAAACGCGCATCGCTCGGCCCCCGACCTCCCACCGTAACCGGGAACTCCCCAAAATTTTCCTCGCCCTCGCTTCTACCACGGTTTTTTCCGTCATGGACGGCCCAAAGAATGTCATGCAACTGCGTCTCCGGCCCGCCCAGGACGAAAAGCCCATTTTCTGTCATGACTTTTTGTCATAGAAGTAGGATCCCACCACATCTATGATGATACCGGGTTTTGTCACAATTATCGTCATAGAAGTGTCATATGTATGACAGAAAAAAAATTCATTCGGCCCAAAATGTCACGGATGTGTCTTTTTTTTGTAGTGACAGTTCTTCACCTATTTGTTGTCAGTTAAGACACCCTCTTCCTACTGCGCAAACATCAGAGGTCTCGTGGATGTGAGCTCAGGTAAAATGAAGTTGGGACACATGAAGTCACATGATTGGTACGTAATGTTGACATAAATCCTCCTGGTGGCCATCAGGAATCTGAAGGACAAAGATATAAGAAACACACTCATTGACCTCTATGATTTTTTCAACAAACTATGGCAGAAAGTTGTAGATCCTGAAGAGTTGGATAATATGTAAGATGATATTGCAAGAATATTGTCCAACCTAGAGATGTTTTTCCCACCGTCATTCTTTGATGTCATGGTCCATCACACTATGCACCTTGTCGACGAGATAAATATTGTGGTCCTGTGTTTCTTCGCAACATGTATCCCTTTGAGCGGTTCATGGGAATACTGAAGCGCTTTTGTCGGAACCGAAACCATCCAGAGGCAAGCATCCTACAAGGTTATACTGCCGAGGAGGTGGTTGAGTTTTGCATCGAATACATGAAACATAGACCTATAGGTTTGCCCCTCTCTCGCCACGAGGGAAGGATGAAAGGTAAGCCGGTCCTTGCTGGCACGCAAATCACGCAAATGGCTGCACCCGGAGAATTGGCAGAGAAAGCCCATTTGATGGTACTGCTTAACAGCCCAGTTCTCATCGCTTATGCCGAAGAACACTTGACGGAGATATGCCAAAGCTTCTTACCAATGGTGCCCTCAGCAGAAGTGGATATGAAGGAGCACACTAAGAAGTACGCCGAATGGCTGAAGAATCGTTTGGCACAAGGATCAAGCGATGATAATGCTATGTGGTTGGCACAAAAGCCATCACCTACGGTATTGACGTACCAAGCATATGACATAAATGGATACACGTTCTACACTAAGGATCATGATAAGAAGACCACGTATTAGAACAGCTCTGTTCGAATAGAATGCATGACTGCAAATGAAGCTGATAAAAGGGTATACTATGGAACCATCAAAGAGATTTGGGAGCTTGACTATGTGAAAGTTAAGGTGGCATTATTCAGGTGCGCATGGATCCCTCTTGGTCAGGTAAGGATTGATGAGTACAGGCAGACCTGTCTTAACAGGACAACGATGGCATATCACGCGGACCCATTCATTCTTGCCAGCGATGCTACCCAGATTTTCTTTGTGGAAGACCCCTTGCATAAGAACGACCATTTAGCGATGCATGGGAAGAGAAAGGTACTGGGTGTCGACGATGTTGCCGATCAGGACGAGTACGATGAATTTGATGAGTTGCCAGCCAATGGATCGCGCACCAGTGCAACAGAGAAGCGTAAAATCATCAAAAAAAACCAAGTTCATTCAGGGTCAACTTAATGATCCGAGTTCCCCCATGTACATGGGAATTAAGCCGTAAGACTAGTCTTTATGCCTACCCTTGTCGGGGAAACTGCCTCCACGAGCACCTATGGGGACCGAGCCCCTTTCGGTTCGGCGGGGGGCGGAGGTCGCACGAAGAGCAGATCGAGGCGAGGCACACGAGCGGTTTACCCAGCTTCGGAGCTCTCCGAAGAGATAATACTCCTACTGCTGCTTTGTGGTTTGTATTGAGTTCTTGCTCGGGAGCGCTGAGTGCTACAGTACACACAAACAGCTAACGAGACCGAGCGTGAGCGTTCTACTCTTCGTCCTCCCCCTCCTTACGTTGCGCATGGGCCTCCTTTTATATGCTCAAGGGGTCACCGACAGGTGGCAACGTAGGCGAGGGCAAAAATGGAAAAGGTGCTGCGGTTGGTACAGCTACCTGCACAGTGTATCATACCTAACCCTGACGGTAGGGGACAAAGGCATTAAATGCCTATCTACGTTGCCCAAATAGTGCAGAAAAGGGACCGTCAGGGACGCCACCACTCGCCACGATGGCGATCTTGTCAGCGCCGCTTGCCATAGTGTACCCCTGGCTGCACAGCCTCCCGCCACGTACGCCTGGAAGGGTCCCAGAGCGACACGTTGGTGCATGCGCTGGAGCGTGGGTACAGAGTGGTTGCTCGCCGCGGCAAGCGCCTTGCCGCGGCCATTGTCTTGTCGCGTCCGGAAGCTTGTCGCTCACCGGACCCTGCCGGGACGCGTGGCGCGTCGCGGCATGTTCCTTGAGATGCCCTGGTTGGCCTTCCCGGTAAGCTCCTCTTGCCGGGGTCTTGTGCCTTGAGTGGCCTTCCGACAAGCTCCTCTTGCCGGGGACTTGTCTTCTTGGTTTGAATACTTTGTTCTTGAATGGCTCAAAAGGAGCCACAGAGGATATTGGCGGTCACCCGGCAAGCCTTGCCGCGGGGCGCTGCGACTGCCCGTGCACAAGTTCGGGATACTAGGGTACCCCTACTCTAGTACACCGACAGGAGCCCCCGGGCCTGGGCCATACACGGTGCCGAGCGCTGTTGGGCCAGGCCCAAAACAGGGCACGGGCACACGCGGCCTAGATCATGCCGTATCTTACTCCGTATCCCTCGCGCCCTCCCCGAACGGCACGCGTCGATTGCGGCGTCGTGGGAGAGGTCGTGGGTGGTTTCTTTATTCGGAAAGGCGGAACGTCCGCCCCTCCCCCCTTATAAGCAGGGGAAACAGGGGCAGTTCGCCCATCTGCCCGTTGCTATTCCTTCCTCAAGAATCTCCGCCACTCCCCTTCTTCCCAAAGCCGAAGGAGTGCAGCGCTCCGCCCCCATCGCCATAAGCACCACCAACGCCGTCGTCCTCCCTCACCACTCCCGCCATGGCTCCGAAAGCAGAGAAGGTGAAATCGGCCGAGGCGCAGCGGCTCACGGCGCTGCGAAAGGAGCGGGCAATCTTCCCTCCGAGGCTTGCCGCGGAAGAGCTGAAGGAGTACTACTACCTCTTCTGGTCGACGGGGACGCGAGTGCATCCGTGCACGAAGGTACTCCCAGCCGCTGCTTGGGATAAGGCTCCCACTGGGTACCCTTTCTTCGCCTTGTTCTTCTATTGCGGGCTCTGCCCGCCCTTTTCTGAATTTTTCTGTGACGTCATGAACACCTACGGGCTCCGCCTCCTTGACTTCACCCCCAATGTTGTCCTGACCATGGCAGTTTTTGCACATCTCTGCGAAAACTTTGTCGGAATCCATCCAAACGTAGCCCTTTTCCGTCACTTCTTTTCGCCTCGAGTTGATAAAGGAGAGCCTTTATCCGGCGGAATCGCCTGGATCTCAAAAGCTGGCAAGAAGGATGCTTATCTGGACGGAGAGTTCCGCAGCAAGTGGGAGGAGTGGAGGGCGGACTGGTGCCTGATTGTCGAGGAGCACCCGCAGCCGTTTACCGCCCTGCGCCAAACTCCAGTAGTGCGCACCAGTGATTGGAGTAGCTTGGCCCCGGAAGACGACAGACTGAAGATTGTCGTCGCCCGGATCCTACGCCTCAGGCTTGCCGGGCTTACTGTAGGAGCGGTTGGCGCAGATTTCCTTCGCCGCCGCATCGCCCCCCTGCAGGAGAGGAGGAGACCCGCCTGGGAGTTCCAGAACGCGGCGGATATCATGAGGCTGTGGCCGGGCCTCAACTTCAACTTCACTGTCCTGGAGCTCAACTCGATGCTCCAGGAGCTGTTCAAGTACGACCCACAGCATTCCAAAGTGTTCAGGTTGCCGAGGGGCGTCGTTCCGCTGTGCAACAACTCCTCGCTCGACCGCATCCGTGCAATGATGCCGCTGTGCGACTCGCACGGAATTGACCCAGCCTAGATAGAGCCTGCAGATGATGTCGTGCGGGCGTTCTTCGACGGCTTGGTAGAAGTGTCGATCGATGCCGACGAGCAGAGGGGCCTCACCCGGGACACCACCGACGAGGAGCTCAAGCGCATCGCCACCAGGCTGGAAGAGGCGGCGGCAGCCGCAGCTGCGGGCGAGTTTGGGTTCACCGTGGAGGAGGCAGAGGCAGCAGAGGCGGCAAGCCTTGCCGAGCAAGAGGATCTGGCTAGCGAGGGAGAGCCTGCCGGACATGACGTCGGGCCGAGCGGGCCCGCTGAGGATACGAACGGCTCGTTGGAGATCGGCTCCTCTTCCTCTTCGTCTTCGGACAGCTTGCCGCGAGCAGAGCCCCCGGCTCCACAAGCAGAGCCCCCGGCTCCACCAAGAAGCATCTTCGCAAGGCCGGGGACGTAGCGGAGCGGCGGACGAGTCAACCCCCACCGCACCGCACGACACGCTCCACTGCGGCAAGTTCTGTTGCCGCGGAAGCACCTCACGCTGCAGCGGCAACTGGAGCGGGGTCCTCCCGGTCCGCCGCTCCAGCTCCCGCCAAGCGGCCAAGAGATCCTACTCCTCCGCCTCCTCGCGCCGGAGGTGGGCCAGGCTTTGACTTCTCCGCGCTCAGCTCCGACGAGGAAGAAGAAGAGTAAGATTCTTGTTGTGCTTGTATTGTATCTTATTTGCTTTACTCTGAACTTATTCCTTTTTAGGACTCTGGCCCAGAGAGCGTCAAAGAGAGCCAAGGTCCCGGTGATTGTCATCGAGGACGATCCCACCGTGCCAGCAGGGGGTGCGCCCGAGACAAACTTGCCGGACCCGGCAGCTGTTCTTCAGAGCAGCCCCCAGCACAGCCCCCAGCGTAAGTATATGGTTTGCTTCCCGCTGTTAGGCGCGCGTGGATACTCTTTGTTTGCTGATATCTGACTGTTGGTTTGTGTAGGAGCAGAGCAGCCCCACCAGGAGCACCCGGAGACCGCCCCTGACTTGCCATCTGCTTCAACTACACCGCCAAGGGAGCGTTCTCCGGCGAGGGAGGATCCTCCGACAAGGGAGAGCTCTCCGGCAAGGGGGAGCTCTCCGGCAAGGGAGGAGTCTCCGGCAAGGGACAGCACCAGCGGTCCTCCGATGGTGGAGACCACAACTGCCGAGCCTGGTGCAGGTAAACCTCTTGCTTCGAAACTTCCCTTGGGTTCTTCTTCTTTTGATCTTCTTTTTGGATATTTGCTTGACTTTTCTTCCTTTTCCGGCCGTCCGATCCATCTACTGCGGAGCCGATGGAGACCGAGGTTGCTGTTGATGATGCCGCCGCCACCGAAGAAGCGGCCGGCGCTGATGATCCCGCCGGCGAAGAGGCCGCCAAGGCTGCCGCCGCAGCAGCTGACGAGGGGTCTGGCGATCGCACTGATGACCCTGAGGCTGCAGGAGCGACAGGCGCTACACCGACCGCCGATCCTCCCGCCGCTGCCACAGCGTCAGGGTCCGAAGAGCCCTAGCCAGGTGTATACTTGAAGGCCGGTGATGGTGTCTTCATCAAGCTTCCCTGGGAGTCAAGCTCCAGGGCGCCGATCGAAGGAGAAATCTTGGATGGAGAGGTGCTCGCCTCTGCTGGGTTGACGTTGGTTGATGCGCCGAGCAGCAGCAGCGGCGAGTCTGAGGAGGAGCGGCTGCTCCGGAGGCTGGTGTCGCTCTACCGCGCTCGACAAGCCAAACTGGAGTCCCGTGAAGCGCTTGTCGCGAAGGCGGGGGTGGACATGGAGAAGCGCGTGGAGGAGCTCTGAGGTCTCAACCAGGCAGCTCTCCGGTCGCTGGCGGCGGAGCGTGTGCAGCTCGATGAGGCGCAGAAGGCCTTCATCCTTGAGAAGGCAGAAGTTGCAGAGCAACAGCGTCTTGCCGCCGAGGACCTATCTGCGCGGGAGGGCGAATTGGTGCAGCTGAAGGCCAGCCTGGACAGCCACGAAGAGGAGCTTGCTGCGCGCGAGCAAACACTCAGCGGAGCTCTCAAGGAAGCAAAGGACGCTGCCGCAGCTGCCGAGGCCGTCAAGAAGGAGCTGGAGACGAAGGTGGCGCAGCTGGAGACTGATCTCAAGGCGAGCAGTGAAGAGCTTGCCGCGCTCAAGCATGAGCGCGAGAAGGACGCCTACACCTTTGGCGAGCTGCAGGGTCATCTCGCCGAGAAGATCAAGGAGCTTAGCGCCGCCAAGGATTCCAACGCCGATCTTGAGCTGAAGCTGGCTGCTTTGACCAAGACGTTGGACGATGCCAGGGAGCAGGAGGCGGCCCTGAAGAAGGAGATCAAGGCCGACAAGGCGCTGCTGGAGAGCATTGCCGCCACCCAGAACGATTTTAGAGAAACTGTGGAGCAGTGGACGGAGGGTCTTGTGAATGCTGCCGCAGACATCGACAAGGAGCTGGCGCAGCTGGGGATGGGGGATCTCGGGTATCCCTCCGATGAGACCCTCCCATCCAGCGCCAAACTCACTCTGTTCTTCAAAGGCGTGGCGACGGCCCTCCAGCGACTCCGGGAGAGGATCCCAAAGCAGCTGGCCGACGAGTCGTGCAAGATCTGCGCGGGAGCTCTTCAGAAGGTGTTGGTGAAGGTAGCCTTCCGCAACCCGGGCCTCAACCTCACAAATGTCCTCAGATCCCTGCCGACGGAAGCTGATCTGGAGGCGCTCAAGGACCTTGTCGCACCCATTGTGGACAAGGTGTGCGGGATCAAGAGGGTTGAGGGCGATCGCATGGACTAGGCCGCACGTTTTCTTCTTTTCTTGTCGCTGCTGATCATGTTATGAAAACAGTCTATTAGAGCCGCGACAAGCTATTTTGTAATATAACTCTATTTTGGGCAGCGATTGCAATGTTATTTCCTTTACTTGTCTCCTTCCTTTGTATGTTTTTGCCCTACGCTTTTAGGGAACTTGCCGGCGCAGGCGCCCTCGCCGCGAGCGCTGAGTGCGGGACGTCAGTAGCCTGCTGGCAATGCCGTTGCCGACAAGAAACCTTGTCGTAACTAGCCGTAGCTCGCTTAAGTTGTTGAGCAAACTCGAAACAAAGTAATGGCGCAACTAGCCACGAGCCGGTTCCTTCGCGCACAGGTTTTCCATACAAAGCATGGTCGTTCAAGGAAGATAACTTAAAAAATTTAAAAACATCTGATTGCTCAAACTTTGGCAACTTAGCTTTTCTGTCGTTTGCTTCCCGGCAAGGCGAAACTTTCTTGAACGACGCCTGGTCCATGCCATTATCTTCCCCTTCCCCCCCGGCAAACTTGTGGGCGAAGGAACCTTCATTCCCTTGAGAAAAAGGAAGTAGAGAAAATAATGATATGGAGCCTTATGGCTCGTTATTGCTTACCGGGGGTGTTCGCTGCACAAAGTGTCAGATAACTCATGCAAAAAAATAAAAAGCATGAAATTGACAAGATGTGCGGAGCACATGAGCTTTATTTATGCACGGGGTCTGCGCCTGGCTTTGTACAAAGGATTACATGCAACAGCGGCAAGACTTGTACAAAAGGTGGTTGCCGGAACAGGGTCCGACAACCGCGCCTTACGGGTAAAACTTACGAAGATGCTCAATGTTCCAGGAGTTGCTCACCGGAATGCCATCTTCGGTCTCAAGGCGGACAACGCCAGGCCTAGTGACTCGTTTCACCCGGTAAGGGCCTTCCCACTTCGGCGTCAACTTGTTGGAATTCTTGGCGGACTGAACGCGCCGAAGAACAAGGTCTCCTTCCTCGAGACTTCTGGCGTTAACTTTGCGGCTATGGTAGCGGCGCAAAGCTTGCTGGTAGCGAGCAGCTCGTACAGCAGCCTGAAGACGGTCTTCCTCAAGGAGCAGCGCGTCATCTTGTCGCAGCTGCTCTTGCTCAAGCTCATCATAAGCGAGCACTCGAGGCGACCCGTATACGAGTTCCATGGGGAGAACTGCCTCTGCTCCATAGACTAGAGCGAAAGGTGTCTGGCCAGTGGCTCGATTTGGCGTCGTCCTGATCGACCAAAGAACCACCGGCAGCTCCTCGATCCAGTTTCTTCCGCACTTGTGCAGCCTGTTGAAAGTCCTGGTCTTGAGTCCACGCAGCACTTCAGCATTTGCCCTCTCCGCTTGACCGTTGCTCCTGGGGTGAGCAACAGAAGCGAAGCAGACCTTGGCGCCAAGATCTTGGGCGTACTGCATGAAGGTGCGGCTCGCGAATTGCGTACCGTTGTCGGTGATGATCCTGTTAGGGATCCCGAAGCGGCAAACAATCGACCTGAAGAACTTGACTCTGACTGTGCTGTCACCTTCCTCACTGCTTCCACTTCCGGCCACTTTGTGAACTTGTCGATTGCGACGTACAAGTACTCAAACCCCCCGACTGCTCGGGGGAAGGGGCCGAGGATGTCGAGCCCCCAGACCGAAAATGGCCAGGATAAAGGGATCGTCTGGAGAGCTTGAGCTGGCTGGTGTATCTGCTTGGAATGGAACTGGCACGCTTCACACTTGGTTACTTGTGCAGTTGCATCCTGGAGGGCTGTCGGCCAAAAGAAACCTTGCCGGAAAGCTTTGCCGGCAAGGGCTCTTGCGCCAATGTGGTGACCACATATGCCTCCATGTATCTCTGCCAACAGCTTCTGTCCATCTTCCCGGTGAATACACTTCAATTTAACACCGTTGAGTCTTCTTCTGTACAGTGCGTTGTCGACAAACTGGTACATACTTGACTGCCAGGCTACTCTTTCCGCTTCTTCTTGCTCTTCGGGAAGTTCTCCTGTCTGAAGGAAACGGACGATCTGCTGTGCCCATGCTGGAGCTTGTGGCTCGACAACAAGGACTAAAGGCATATCTGCTGCTGCGGGAACATCCGCTTCTACGGCGAGAACCTGCGGCTCAGCCGGAGCTTGACGTTCCCCGGCAAGCTTGCCGGGGCAAAACTTGTCGGGAGCGTCTGCTTCAACGAAACAAACCCTGGGGCTTGTCGGAGCAGACTGCTCCTCAGCACTCTTGGTGTTGATCTTGGGGACCTTCTTGGCGGCGGCTTCGGGAAGCTCTGCCGAAAAATAGTCACCAGAGATCAACTTCCTCTTCTTGATCTGTCCAGTTGATGGCGTCACAGACGGTTGAGTCAGCTTGAGCACAAAGATTCCTGGTTCCACAGGTAACTTAAGTGCTGCGCACTTTGACAGGCCATCAGCGATGTCGTTCTGAGCTCTTGGAACATGTTCCATCTGTAGGCCGACAAAGTGCTCTTCTAGCTTCCTCACTTCATCAACGTAAGCTTCCATCAACGGACTCTGATAATTCTTATTTACTTGGCGGACGACAAGCTGCGAGTCACCCCTGACAATGAGCTGCTTGATCCCAAGGTCTGTCGCGATCCTAAGACCGGCAAGCAATCCTTCATACTCTACAGTATTGTTTGTTGCTTGCTCCTTGGGAAAGTGCATCTGGACTACGTACTTGAGGTGCTCTCCGGTGGGTGCGACAAGCAGCACGCCAGCACCGGCGCCTTGCAGCGAAAAGGCACCATCAAAGTACATCAACCACTCTTTGCTTGCCTCCTTGACGGGGATGCTCGTTTCTGGAATTTCTTCATCTAGTGTTGGCGTCCACTCTGCTATGAATTCTGCCAATGCTCTGCTTTGGATAGTTGAAGTGCTCTCAAACTTGAGGCCAAAGCTTGACAGTTCCAGTGCCCACTCAACAATCCTGCCTGTTGCTTCTGGATTCTGCAGTATCCTCTTCAGCGGAAAACGAGTGACAACTGTTATCTCATGTGCTTGGAAGTAATGGCGCAGCTTTCTCGAGGCCATGAGAAGGCCGAAAAGCAATTTCTGCACACCAGAGTACCTTGACCTAGCCCCCTGCAGAAGGGAACTGACAAAGTAGACTGGGCGCTGCACCATTCTCTTCTGCTGTATCTCTTCGCACATCTGCGCAGATCCATCTTTGTCGGGACCAGAGCTTGTCGGGGAAGCCCCCTGCTTGTCGCTGGATGCGCTCGCCGTGGTTGCTGGCTCATCATCTGCCCCCCCCTCCGCTACTAACGCAGCACTAACCACTTGATTGGTTGCCTCCAGATACAGCAGCAACTTCTCTTGTGGCTTAGGTGCGACAAGTATTGGAGTGGAGGACAGGTATCTCTTCAAGTCCTTTAGCGCAGCCTCCGCTTCCGAAGTCCATTTCATTGGACCTGCCTTTTTCAAAATTTTGAAAAACGGCAGGGCGCGCTCAGCAGACTTAGAGATAAACCTGCTGAGAGCCGCCACGCAGCCGGCAAGTCTCCGCACATCCTTGACGCGCTTCGATGCTTCAATCTGCTCAATGGCCTTGATCTTGTCGGGATTGGCTTCAATTCCCCTCTGAGACACGAAGAACCCGAGAAGCTTGCCTGAAGGGACTCCAAACACCCACTTCTCGGGGTTGAGCTTGAGGCTGATCTTGGGCAGATTTGCAAAAGTCTCTTCTAAGTCTTGGATCAGAGTTGCTCTGTCCCTGCTCTTGACCACTATATCATCCATGTAGGCCTCCACATTTCTGTGTATTTGCGGTTCAAAAGTAGTGTGGACTATCCTTGCAAATGTTGAACCAGCATTCTTCAAACCGAAAGGCATCCGTATGAAACAGTACGTGCCACATGGAGTGATGAATGCGGTCTTCTCCTCATCTTCTTCTGCCATGAAAATCTGATGACATCCTGAGTATGCGTCAAGAAACGAAAGCAAATCACATCCGGCCGTGGAGTCAACAATCTGGTTAATGCGCGGCAAGGGAAATGGGTCTTTGGGACAAGCTTTGTTAACATCGGTAAAGTCAATACAAAGCCTCCATTTCCCGTTTGCCTTGCGCACGACTACAGGATTGGCCAACCACGTAGGATGGAGCACTCCTCTGACAAGGCATGCTGCTTCCAACTTCTTGATCTCTTCGGCGATGAATTCTTGGCGCTCCACTGCTTGCTTTCTGACTTTCTGCTTGACGGGCCGCGCATGAGGACAGACGGCTAGGTGGTGCTCAATTACTTTCCTGGGAACACCGGGGATGTCAGATGGTTGCCACGCAAACACATCGACATTCGCCCGCAGGAAAGCAATAAGCGCGCTTTCCTATTTAGGGTCGAGAGTGGCACTGATGGTGAAGGTACCACCAGTGCCGTCCTCCTTGGCGGACACCTTCTTGGTCGCTGGCGGAGCTGCCATCGTCTTCTTACACTTGCCGGTGGAGCTCGATGGTGCGTCCTCGACGGTAGCGCAGCACTCCGAAGAGGTGCGCTTGCCGGAGTGGGCATCAGAACTCTTGCCGGACTTGGTCTTCTTCTTCCCCCGGGGAGCTTCAGCGGCAAGTGTCTCGCGATCCGCTGCGGCTGTTGCTTCCCGGTAGATCTTGTCGGCACAGATAAGAGCATCCTTCTTGTCGCCAAGGAAAGATATGACACTTATCGGGCCTGGCATCTTCAGCATGTTGTACGCGTAGTGAGAGGCCGCCATGAACTTGGCGAGCGCTGGACGGCCGAGAATCCCATTGTAAGGCAATGGAAAATCGGCAACGTCAAAAGTGATCCTCTCAGTCCTGAAGTTTAGCTCGCTGCCAAATGTCACCGGCAGCGTGATCTTCCCCTTCAGCTTGCTCCTTCCCGGGTTGATTCCTTGGAATGTGCCGGTCTCTTCGAGCTCGCTGTCAGGGACTTGGAGTTTCCGGAGCACAGCGGAGGAGATCAGGTTCAAGCCGGCCCCGCCGTCAACTAGCATCTTAGTGACCTTGAGGTTGCGGATAGTTGGTGAAACCAACATCGGCAAGCACCCGACAGCAGTTGTGCGATCAGGGTGGTCCTCAATATCAAAGATGATAGGCATGCTGGACCAATTCGGAAGCTTGCGTGACTCAACGGGTGGTTCTGCCGCATTGACTTCCCGCACCCACTGCTTGAGTTGGCGGTGTGAAGTATGCAGAGAAGCACCGCCGTCAACGCACAAGACCTCTGTGGCTTTCTGGAACTCCTGCTCACTGGTTTCATCATCATCCATGTCTTCGTCGTCGTCATCTTCATCCTTGTCGCGGCCGCGGGGAGGTCTGTCTCCTTGCCGCTGCTTGGCCTTGCCGCGGCGTCCTCCCCGACCGGTGCGCTTCGTACCAGATCCTCCAGCACCTCCTTGGGCTTTCTCCTTGTCACGTCGCTCGTATTCGGCCTTTTACAGCTCGACAAGCTGCTCGACCTTCTTGCAGCTTTAGAGGTCATGGCCCTTGGTGCGGTGGATCTTGCAGTACTGTTTGTTGGTGCCTTCCTGCTTGTCGGCGGCCGCCACAGCCTGGCAGTTGGTGCATGCGGCAACCTCCTTGCCGGGGCTACCATCTTTGGCTTTCTTGGCGCCACCGTCATTGCCGGACTGCTCCACAACTAGCACGTCTTTGCCTTTCCTCTTCCTGTTGTTCCGCCGCCGGTTTTTATGTGCCCGGGCAGCATCCTCGCTGTCAGATCCTCCTGCTCCTGCATCCTCTCCGGGGAGTTTCCTCCCTTCCTCAGCACGTGCACACTTGTCGGCCAGGGCATACAGCTCGCTGACGTCTCTGATCTTGCACATCGCCATCTCCTCCCGCATCCTGCGGTTACGCACGTTCTGGTGGAACGCGCTGATGACCGCGGCAGGGTGGACATCCGGGATGTTGCGTTGCACTTGGCTGAATCTCTGGATGTACTTGCGCAAGGGCTCTCCTTCCTTCTGGGCAAGCAGGTGAGGGCAAGCAGGTGAAGGTCACTCTCCTGGCCATGAGGTTTGTGGCCGCCCGTAAAGGCGCCGACAAACTGATGGCATAGGTCTGCCCAGGAAGATATGGAGTTTTCCGGCAAGTGCATGAGCCAGGACCTGACGTTGGGTTTGAGCATCAGCGGGAAGTAGTTGGCAATGATCTTGTCATCTCGCCCCCCGGCAGCCTGCACTGCGATGGTGTAGATGCTGAGGAACTCCGACGGATGCAACCTGTCGTCGTACTTCTCCGGTACGTCTGGCTTGAAATTCTTCGTGCTGGGCCACTGGACTTGCCGCAACTCACGAGTAAACGCAGGGCAACCTACCGCATACGGCAGGTCGCCTGGTTTCCCTGGCGCATGCATGTCGACAGTGGGCCCAGCGCTCCGGTCTGATTGACGCCGCGCTTCTCTTTGGCGCTCGATGCGAGTACGGGCGTCTTCCTGCTGTCGTTCGTGAAGAACTTGGCGCTGATCGCGACGAGCTCGTGGATCTGATGAGGCAGTGGAGTCGCTGTTGTGGTGGACCCGGCGAGTCGGCGATCTTGGCCTTCGGGGCGGAGAGTGCACAGTGGTTGCGCCCCCCCCCCCGGTCTTGTCGCCATCGGCTCGCACCTGGCTGATTTGCCGCGGCTGCGATGCAGTCGGCTGCCGCGGAGTGTCGCCGTTGGCGAAGCCGATGAGACTCTGAATGGTGGCCCTCCAGTCGTCGATCTTGTCTAGCGTTGGAGGGAAGTCTAGGAGCAGTTGTATTCGCGCCAAAGCTTCTACTCGAGTGGCGGGTAGCAATGGCGAACGGTGCGAGGAGCGGGATATGCTCGGACTTCCAACGATGTTAGAAGGAGCAGTATTCCGTCCAGGTGACCGTGCCTCGCTCGCGCCAGCACGTTGGCGCGCATGCTGGCCTTGAGCATCCCGAGATCCGCCAGCTTGATTTGGGTCCAGCAAGCGTATGGTACCGTGAGTACCATGACGCTGCCGGTCCCGGGCCTCCTGAGATGGGCGCGGAGCATCCACGGATGCCCGGTCGTCGTGGGAGCCTGCTACGCCGCCGACGGGCAGCGCAGCCTTGTCCTTGGACATGGGGGCACTGTGGGCTCCTTCGTCAACGCCCGTTCTTCCGCCGGCGTCTTCCCCACCAGCCATTTGCTCTGGCGATGGTGGGTTTGTCGCAGACGGAGCAGCCGCCTCCGAAGCCTTCTTCTTCCGCGGCATGTCGATGAAGATGTTGAAGATCTAGCTCGTGTGAACGTCGGATCAGGTTCACACAAGCACCTATGGGGACCGAGCCCCTTTCGGTTCGGCGGGGGGCGGAGGTCGCACGAAGAGCAGATCGAGGCGAGGCACACGAGCGGTTTACCCAGATTTGGAGCTCTCCGGAGAGATAATACTCCTACTGCTGCTTTGTGGTTTGTATTGAGTTCTTGCTTGGGAGCGCTGAGTGCTACAGTACACACCAACAGCTAACGAGACCGAGCGTGAGCGTTCTACTCTTCGTCCTCCCCCTCCTTACGTTGCGCATGGGCCTCCTTTTATATGCTCAAGGGGTCACCGACAGGTGGCAACGTAGGCGAGGGCGAAAATGGAAAAGGTGCTGCGGTTGGTACAGCTACCTGCACAGTGTATCATACCTAACCCTGACGGTAGGGGACAAAGGCATTAAATGCCTATCTACGTTGCCCAAATAGTGCAGAAAAGGGACCGTCAGGGACGCCACCACTCGCCACGATGGCGATCTTGTCAGCGCCGCTTGCCATAGTGTACCCCTGGCCGCACAGCCTCCCGCCACGTACGCCTTGAAGGGTCCCAGAGCGACACGTTGGTGGATGCACTGGAGCGTGGGTACAGAGTGGTTGCTCGCCGCGGCAAGCGCCTTGCCGCGGCCGTTGTCTTGTCGCGTCCGGAAGCTTGTCGCTCACCGGACCCTGCCGGGACGCGTGGCGCGTCGCGGCAAGTTCCTTGAGATGCCCTGGTTGGCCTTCCCAGCATGCTCCTCTTGCCGGGGTCTTGTGCCTTGAGTGGCCTTCCGGCAAGCTCCTCTTGCCGGGGACTTGTCTTCTTGGTTTGAATAATTTGTTCTTGAATGGCTCAAAAGGAGCCACAGAGGATATTGGCGGTCACCCGGCAAGCCTTGCCGCGGGGCGCTGCGACTGCCCGTGCACAAGTTCGGGATACTAGGGTACCCCTACTCTAGTACACCGACAACCCTGCAACTTAATTCGTTCAATTTAGAACTGTCGCGTGTACTGAATTTGTGAGTTATGCCCGGTTTTCTATTGATGTAAGAACCGTTAATATGTTGACCTTGATATGCTGTCAGCTCAGGCAATGAATATGAACTGTTTATTATTATCATTATTATTATTATTATTATTATTATTATTATTATTATTATTATTATTATTATTATTATTATTATTATTATTATTATTACTACTACTACTATTATTATTTTTATTATATCATAGAGGTAGCACACTCAATCGATCTCACTATAGTATGTGTGAACAAAAATATGCAATCTGGTTTGCGAATAGCACACGGTTCGTTTATGAAAGCCGTGTGCCGACCAAACCCTGCCACCCCGCCCACGATCCGAGTCGTGCTTTCTGATTGGCCAGAACCCAAACCCCACGGATCGTATGTCTGCACCATTGGATGCTCCTAGATTGAACGGCGATCCTCATCCCTTTTGACAACACACGCAGTTCCGGTTGTAATTTTATTTTTATGCACAAAATGCACGTTAATCTCAACAAATGTCTTAAATATTGCTAACGATACCTGAAATGCGCCAGAAAATCATACCCGTGGTATAATGGTGATTGCGTACCATGAAATTTTTTATGAGGCCAAATGATGAAGTCACCGACCACAGGAGTTTGAATTGACACGTCTCCTTTTGGAAAACCATGATCCTTCATGTGAGATGCTCCGGTTTGGAAGGAGCGGTCATCAAAACTTGTGCCAAAATCTACCAATTTTTTCCACGGGATTGTCACGACCAGTTTTCCAATAAAATGCTTATTGAGAAACGGATCTATTTAGTCCAGTATGAGGAATAAATCCTCCAGATTGGAAGAAAATCTTGATACAATAAGCCAGTAGCATTGAAATATATTACAAGGTCGAGCTAAGGCTGCTCAACAAATTATTACAAGCACGCCAATAACTATACATAATGGCGGATATGGCACAATGTTGTGGTGGCATACTACTGACTCGAGATAAAAGTGGTTGTGGGAATAACACAGTGGAGAGTGGTGTCGCCGTTCTGGGAACGGGGGTCCCCAGACTTGCGTGCCTGCGGCCCGCGGCGTGGCTCGAATGGAGGCCCAGTACGGCCCGTCTTGATCAACACGATGCTCAAGACCCTCGCGAGGGGCCAAGCCTTGCGGGGAGGACGACGAAGTGCTTCCTCAGGCGCGGCCTCCTCAGGCTGGCTCATGAGGAGGCGGAGAGATCAAGGCAGGGTACCTCGCCAGGTGCCCATGACGCAAGCCGTGACGACCAAGGGCGCCAGGCGGGCGCCAGACCGCACAGTGTCCTCCCCTTTCCTCTTTGGTGCAAAGGGGCCAAGCGCAGGCGAGAGGATCAAGCAAAGGCACCCATTTTGGTGCAACGAGACCAAGACCAGTCCAACGGTGGGAATGAGCTCATCGTGGAGCCCAGAGCGGCGTCACCACAGGGCCTTTGGCAGGCGAGGACCAACTTTGGTCAGGATAAGTGTACTGTATGTTCCCCTTCGAATTGGCCAATTGTTGGCGCCCTTCCCGCTCAATATTTGGGGAGAGGCCCACGGCCTTTGCCTATAAATAGGACTAGCTACCCCCAGGATAGAGGCATCTGGTATCCAGAATCCGAGCAAAGAGAGAGAGAGAGAGAGAGAAGGGTGGCTGAACTTCCTTAGTGGTTCATCGTCCCAGCTAGAACACGCCCTCGCGAGGCTGTTCCCCCTTGTACTGTTCATCATCATCGGCCCAAGAGGCAATCCATCCACCCACAAAACTAGAGTATGGTATTACACCACAACGGTGGCCCGAACTAGTATAAACTCTGTCTTCTTTGTGCAGTTCTTTTGGTAGTTTAGACCCTTGCGAGACGGAGAGGTAGAGGGCAGAATCTCCGCGTGCACCCCAGAGTCCGAACCTTAAGGGTCTGTCGGAACCCACGATCCGACATTTGGCGCGCCAGGTAGGGGTGCGCCGGAATCTGTCTTCCACCGCTCCGTTCTCCTCCGACCGTCGCATCCATGTCAGACGCTCGTCAGGCCCGTGCCGAGCGCCGGGCCGCCATTGCTTCCTGCGTCGCCCAGATAGCTCCCGTCGGCGGGCGTCCTCGTCATTCCCCGTCGCCCGCCGTCAATGCCGCCACCGGTCCGGCGGGGAATGAGCAACAAGCGTCATCTCAGCACCCGTCCGTGCGGCGAGACGGCCGCACCGCTACTCCGTCACTCACGCCAGCTGGCTCTTCGTCCCACGCGCTCCGCGCGCCCTTGGAGGCTCGAGCTGCACTCATCGCGGCAAACGAGCTCCTGCGCTACCGTCCCGTCGACGACGTCTACGTAGAGTGGCTTGACCGCGTCGCCGAGCTCGTCCGCGCCGCAGGGGGCTCTCCTGCACCGTCCGCTCCGCTGCGCCGCACCCCGCCCCGCGCGTGCAATGAAGCTCTGGGGGCGTACCAGCCACCTCCACTCCAAGAAGACGCCATGGCTCCAAGGCGCATGGCCCCTGGGCGGAACCCGCTCCGTCAGGCGCCAGCTCAGCAAGAACGGAGTTGCCAAGAAGTCCCTCGACCACAAGAGGCTGCCCGGGCGCTCCCTGCTCCGGCTCGCCGCGACCTTGCTCCAGCTCCAGCACGTCAAGACCCCGCGCTGCTCCCAGCTGCAGCGCAAGGGGGCCCGCAAGGCCAGGCTCTCCCTCAACCAAAGCCACCCGTGGCCACCGCAGGCTGTCGCGCCTACACCACCGAGCTGCGTAGCGTCGCGTAGCCCGGCAAGTTCAAGCCGGACCTGCCTCCTCGCTACGACGGCACGACCGATCCCGCCGAGTTCCTCCAGCTCTACGAGCTGGGCATCGAAGCTGCCAGCGGGGATGAAAAGGTCATGGCGAACTGGTTCCCCATGGCGTTGAAGGAAGGAGCTCGCACCTGGCTTTTGAATCTCGCTCCAGGCACGATCTCCTCCTGGGAGCAGATGCGCACCCGCTTCATCGCCAACTTCCAAGTTACTCGCGACCGGCCGCCCGCCGTGAGCGACATGCGCCGCATCAAGCAGCAACCTGGGGAGACCCTGCAAAAGTACATCCAACGCTTCAACAGTGCGTGCCTCGAGATCCCCAAGGTGTCCGAGGAAGCCATCATCTCAGCCTTCTCCGATGGCGTGCGCGACGTCAAGATGAAGGAGGAGCTGGTGATGCATGAAGACCTCTGCACCTCCTTGGAGCTGTTCAACTTGGCGACCAAGTGCGCCAGGGCTGAGGAGGGACGTCTCTCCCTCCTCGAGCTGCCTGCCGCAGACCCAGGAGAGAAGAAGCCCAAGGCCAAGGACGTGAAGCGCAAGGGGGCTGCCGTACTCGCGGCAGAACCGGACACCAAGCGGGGCAAAGATCTGCCCGAATCCACCAGGGGCAGCCGGTACTGTGTGTACCATGACCTCCACACCCACAATACCAACGAATGCCAAGAACTTCGCGCTTTGAGAGAATGAAGGATCGGCCATCGCCCTGACCGCGCCGACCGGGGCTACGGCCGAGGAGGAGGAAGAAACCCGGGACGCTGGGAAGACCGCGGCCCGCGCCAGGGGTGGCGCGACCAACCTCGCGGGGACCGCTGGCGGGACCTGCCTCGCGAGGGGGACTAGAGGGATCAACCTCGTGAGGACCGCCCTCATGGCAACACGGGCCTCCCTCCGCTGCCGCCTCAGCCAAGGAGGAACGAAGACCGCCATCAAGACGAGGGGGTTGGGGGCTTCCAAGAGCCGCGCGCGATCGCCTGCATCCTAGGCGGAGCTCAAGCCCCAGCCTCCCAACGCATCTTCAAGCAGTTTGCCCGTGAAGTCAATGCAGTCCTCCCCAAGCTCGAAGGAACGCGCCCCCTCAAGTGGTCGGCGTGCGCCATCACATTCAGCTCAGCGGATCAGCTCAAGTGCACGGCCACAGCCGGGGTCCTCCCGATGCTTTGCTCCCCAATCATCAGCAACGTGCTGGTCACGAGGACCCTTATCGATGGTGGAGCAGGGCTCAACGTCCTGTCCGTGGAAACATTCGACAACCTCCAAGTGCCCTATGACCAGCTTCAGCCAACCAAGCCTTTCTTCGGAGTCACCGACGGTTCAACAATCCCGATCGGGCAGGTCCGCCTACCTGTCACCTTCGGGACCCACAGCAATTACCGCACCGAGCTCATCAACTTTGACGTCGCTCACATCCTCCTGCCGTACAACGCCATCCTCGGGTACCCAGCACTGGCCAAATTCATGGCCGTAACTCACCACGGCTACAATGTCCTCAAGATGCCAGGGAGTGGCGGCGTCATCACGGTGCCATGTGAAGAGAGGGATGCAGTGTGTTCCCTGGAGCGAGCCTTTCAGGCCGCGTCGCTAGAAGACCTAGATCGCGGGAGCAGGAGGCTTCCCAAGACCACACCCAAGAAGGAGAAGACGTCGTCAGGCTTTGCCCTTCAGGGGCAGGGCCCTCAGGACCCGAGCCTGCCCAGGGGGACCCCCTTCCATCGCATAGGAAAGTGCGCCCGGTGCCCTCCTCAGGCAGGGCTCGGGGGCTCTCACCTTGAGGGACACCGACCTAGCCAGGGTCACGAGGGAGGCGCTTGGGCACCATGTGGAGGCGTGCTTCGACGCATGTTTCCCTCAAGAAGGAGCGAAGCAAGCAGAGTCAGACCGGCAGGAGTTCGTTAACCAAGCCATTCAAGAACTACAGGAGTCGAGAATCATGAGGGGTTGCCGCCGCTTACCGGCTGTGGCTCCCCATCCAGGCGAGGATGGTGGGCTGCGTGTCTGCATCGACGTACCAGGGTTCAATCAAGTCGCCATGATAAAGCGCATCTGGCCCTCACAAGTGGGGCGTTGCAGAGGTCCACCCCACAGCTATGTTTGCATGCCCTACGGCTTGCCGAGCGTGGCTGCTGCGTACCAGCGTCTCATGAGGGGCACCATGGAGAACTCTACCTGAAGCGACCAAATGATGTGACTCTCCGCTGCATCTCCCGGGAGCAAGGAAAGGAACTACTAGAGGACATACACGTTGGGGACTGCGGGCATCACTCATCATCCCGAACCCTCGTCGGCAAGGCATTCCGTAGCAGATTCTATTGGCCGACCGCGCTCAACGACGCCGTCGAGTTAGTAAAGGCTTGCGAGGCCTACCAGTTTCATTCTAAGTAGATCCGTCAACCGGCGGGGGGCCTCCAAACTATACCCCTCTCATGGCCGTTCGTAGTTTGGGGGTTGGATATTCTGGGCCCGTTCCCTCGGGCGCCAGGGGGCTACCGCTACCTCTACGTCGCCGTTGATAAGTTCACCAAGTGGGCAGAAGTGGAGGTCGGTCGTACCATCCCCGCTGGCTCCGCTGTCAAGTTCATCAGGGGTATCGTGAGCCGGTTCGGGGTGCCGAACAGCATCATCATAGATAACGGTTCGCAGTTTACCAGTAATCTCTTCAAAACATACTGTGCTAACCTTGGGACAGAGATATGCTACGCTTCGGTGGCGCACCCGCGGAGCAATGGGCAGGCCGAACGGGCCAACACGGAGGTCCTGAGAGGCCTCAAGACTAGGACATTCAAGAAGAAGCTGGAGGCTTGCGGCAAAGGTTGGTACGACGAGCTGCTGTCCATATTGTGGTCCATCCGCACGACCACGATCAAACCAACTGGGGAGACCCCGTTCTTCCTGGTCTACGGAGCTGAAGCGGTCCTCCCTCACGAGGTCAGTCGTCGCTCCGCACGGGTCCTAGCGTTCGACGAAGCGCAGCAGGACGCCATGCGGGGGATGGACCTCGTACTGGGGGAGGAACGCCGCCGGGAAGCCGCGTTGCGGGCGGCAAGGTACCAGCAGGCGCTGCTACGATACCATTGCCACAACATCCGCCCCAGGACCCTCGAGGTAGGAGACCTCGTGCTCAGACGGGTTCTCTCCAGGGAGGGGCTACATAAGCTCTCTCCCATGTGGGAGGGCCCGTTCAAGGTTGTTCATGTTTCCAGGCCAGGCTCCGTGCGCTTGGAGATCCAAGAGGGGGAGCCGGTACAGAACGCGTGGAACATCTAGCACCTCCGGAGGTTCTACCCCTAGAAGGCCCAGAGCCTGTGAATAAGGCGGACGCCTGTGAAGACCTTCCCTTTTTGGAAAAGGCCCAGAGCCTGTGAAGAAGGCGAACGCCTGTGAAGACCTTCCCTTCTTGGAAAAGGCCCAGAGCCTGTGAAGAAGGCGAACGCCTGTGAAGACCTTCCCTTCTTGGAAAAGGCCCAGAGCTTGTGAAGAAGGAGAACGCCTGTGAAGACCTTCCCTTCTTGGAAAAGGCCCAGAGCCTGTGAAGAAGGCGAACGCCTGTGAAGACCTTCCCTTTTTGGAAAAGGCCCAGAGCCTGTGAAGAAGGCAAGTGCCTGTGAAGATGATCACCTCTAAGAAGAAAGGCCTGGAGCCTGTGAAGAAGGCCAATGCCTGTGATGCTCGCCGCCCCGTGACACTCTCACGTAATAATGAGTGGGGCTATACACGCCCCGGAGTCTCAGGAGCGTCGGCCTCAGGCCCTGGGGCTCCCTCCCACGCCCAGTGGCAGCACTTAGCTCCGCGCTGGTGAGAAGACGTCAAAGACGAGATTAGGTGCCAGACGCGGCTTTTTATTTGCTTTCTGCAGTTGACGTGTTTATTTGCATCTGAAATCTTATCGAAACTATCGCCGTTGTCGATTTGTGGTTCGTTGATTTTCGCTCCCCATTTTGATTTCTCTCATGAAAGGCCTCGCGAGGGATGGAATGCCCTCATGAGCGTTTTCGCCCTATCCGCTTAAAGGTTTCACGGCCCAGGCCCTCTTCAGGAGCACCCCTCCAGTCCGTCCCCCTCGGGCACCACAGCACGCGCACAGGGCCTGGGTCGGTCGCCCCCCGACTGGGGCCGAAAACTACCTATGCAAGGGTAAACAGTTGAGAGGGGAAACAACAAAGTCAAGGTAATGGCTACAACGGCAATGATTCTTAAACACGCCCCCGCGGGGCTCCATGCAACTGTTTTTTCTTACACAGGAAGCAAAAGGAAAAGGCGAGCTCGGCGCGGCCCGCCTCGCATCGGCCTGCAGAGGCGGCGCAGGATGCCTCCAGGGCTCAGGCGGACTCCCTCTCGCGCTTCACCGGGGCGCGGCGACGGACGGATGAACAGCCACCCCCCAGGCAAGCGCGACGGCGAGGGGGCTGGCTGCGGCTACCGCTAGAGGAGCCGCCTGAAGAAGAGTTGGTGGAGCCTGGAGAGCGCCGGGCGCCGTCATCGGAGCGGGTGCTGTCTCCTCCATCGTTATCGGAGGGAGGCCCCTGGCCGTGGTCGTCGCCCTCGGGGCAGCATCCTGCGCGGCGACCATCTTCCCCAAACACCCTCACATAGAGGGTGCCGTCGCCGTCAAACTTGAAGTGCAGGGTGCACCGCTGGCCCAGGCCGCGCGCACGGGCAAACGTCTACCAGCCGCGGGTCAAGGCCCCATTCCCGGAAGGGGAGACCTCAAGCGAAACCCAGGAGGCCCTGCTGCAGCAACCGTCAGCCTGAAGCCAGAAGCCGCACCGGGCACTGGCTGGCAGCTCGCCGATGAAGAAGCGAGGGAGCTGGAGCCAGGTGTTGGTCGGGTCCACCGACCACACGACGAACTCCGGCAGCACCTCCGCCGAGCGAAAGCGCGGCCTGGGGGGCCGCGCAGTCATAGCCTGCCTCCCCTTGGCAGCCGAGCGCTCACCGCCACGCGGAGAACCATCCCTGTGACTACGAGGAGCCGCAGCGGGGACCGCAGGATACTTGCGGGGACGACCCCGGCCGCGCTTGGCCGGGGGGGTGTCGGGCCCCGCCCGACTAGCCTTCCCCTTCTCTGCGGCTGAGAACCTCTTTGGAGCCATGCGAGCGACAGGCGGCAAGAGAGAGGAAGAAGAAGAGAAGCAGGAAGGGGCGAACTGGCGGAGCTTACGCGGCCCCATACTTATAGCCGAAGAAGGCCAACCGTCGAGCACCACGATCATAGGTAAAATGACCCATATATACGCATGCAGGGACTAGTCAAGTCACACAGTTGCCAGAGCGTCGTGGGGAAGCGGAGAGGCCCACGTCCTGTCAAACCGCCACGCGGCGCCCTAGGCCGCAGGATATCAGGGCCCGCGGCGCTTCGCCCTTGCCCTTTCGCCTCTCGGCACGGCCAAGTCCAGGCGCGCCTTGGGCCCGGGGGCTACTGTCGGCGTTCTGGGAATGGGGGTCCCCAGACTTGCCTACCTGCGGACCGCGGCGTGGCTCGAATGGAGGCCTAGTACGGCCCGTCTTCATCAACACGATGCTCAAGACCATCGCGAGGGGCCAAGCCTCGCGGTGAGGACGACGAAGTGCTTCCTCAGGCGCGGCCTCCTCAGGCTGGCTCATGAGGAGGCGGAGAGATCAAGGCAGGGTACCTCGCGAGGTGCCCATGATGCAAGCCGTGACGACCAAGGGCGCCAGGCGGGCGCCAGACCGCACAGTGTCCTCCCCTTTCCTCTTTGGTGCAAAGGGGGCAAGCGCAGGCGAGAGGATCAAGCAAAGGCACCCATTTCGGTGCAACGAGACCAAGACCAGTGCAACGGTGGGAATGAGCTCATCGTGGAGCCCAGAGCGGCGTCACCACAGGGCCTTTGGCAGGCGAGGACCAACTTTGGTCAGGATAAGTGTACTATATGTTCCCCTTCGAATTGGCCAATTGTTGGCGCCCTTCCCGCTCAATATTTGGGGAGAGGCCCACGGCCTTTGCCTATAAATAGGACTAGCTACCCCCAGGGTAGAGGCATCTGGTATCCAGAATCCGAGCAAAGAGAGAGAGAGAGAGAAGGGCGGCTGAACGTCCTTAGAGGTTCATCGTCCCAGCTAGAACACGCCCTCGCGAGGCTGTTCCCCCTTGTACTGTTCATCATCATCGGCCCAAGAGGCAATCCATCCACCCACAAAACTAGAGTAGGGTATTACACCACAACGGTGGCCCGAACTAGTATAAACTCTGTCTTCTTTGTGCTGTTCTTTTGGTAGTTTAGACCCTTGCGAGACGGAGAGGTAGAGGCCAGAATCTCCGCGTGCACCCCAGAGTTCGAACCTTAAGGGTCTGTCGGAACCCACGATCCGACAAGTGGATATCACGACTCCTAAACTGGCATCTCATCGAGCGTCGAGGTGAGGCTCCATGAATTTTATTCGGGTAGCGGAAGCGGATATAATACAGTGACCAGGTCCAGGGTCGCACGAGACTGACTGGTACTCCTCTAGGCATCGGACTCGCTATCAAACTCTTCATCCATGAGATCACCTTCGTCAGCATCTGGCCAAATCAACAAGCCAGGTGAGTACTTTGAAAGTACTCGCAAGACAGTTCGGACAAATGATATAACAAATGCATGCATGAATGCGACATGAGTAATTTAACAATGCACATTCAGTTTAGTAAACAATGTAAATAAAAAGGGAGTCGGCGGTAGTCCGCCTGAAAACCCAACAAAATAACTGAAAACCGATCGGGTGTCTGAAGAGATGCCTCGAAGGGTGAACAAATAAATAAAATCATACCGCAGTCGGGCGTCTAAGCGACACCACGTAAAGGGCTTAAACTGAAAATAAAAGACATGCATGCCACAGTCGGACGTCGGGGCGACATCGCAGAAAGGGCTTATATCGAAAGTAAATAACAACAATGCGGCAGTCGGACGTCAAAGCGACCTCACAGAAAGAGCTTTTATTGAAAGTAAATAATAACAATGCCGCAGTCGGACGTCTGAGCGACATCGCAGAAAGGGCTTATATTGAAAGTAAATAATAACAATGCCGCAGTCGGACGTCTGAGCGACATCGCAGAAAGGGCTTATATTGAAAGTAAATAACAACAATGCCGCAGTCGGACGTCTGAGCGACATCGCAGAAAGGGCTTATATTGAAAATAAATAATAACAATGCCGCAGTCGGACGTCTGAGCGACATCACAGAAAGGGCTTAAATTCATTATTCGTATTTGTTATCTTTCAAGAAAAAAGCTCACAGGAAAAGTATTCAACTCATAATAATAAATGGGTTAGTCCATCCACAAAATAATCATTTACCAGACTTAACACTCATGTGGCTCACCGAAGTTTTTGTCACCAAAACTGACACTTGTCAGGATAAGATAAACACAGAACTTGGACATGGATAAGATGATTCAAGGAATTTTGACTCTGTAGAGTTTGTACTAAAAAGCCCACAGCCAACGGATTTCCGTAGTCACGAAGGACTAGTTCCGTTTACGGTATTTCGGAAGAAACACAGCTAACCAGTACACACCCATCCCACCTTACGTTGCCAGGAATCACCCTAGACAGTGTTCAAGAAAAACTCTAAGACGGGGAGATCACAATCTCGAATAGCAAGGGATCAAATTTATATACACGCGCTCTAAGGGGTGCCCCCCTCTCGGTCCCAACCGGAAACACCCATGCCCCCTGACCGGATGACTGGCTTTAATCCAGGGCCATGGAACCATCATCACGGCCTCTCGATTTGGTGTGTACCAGGAAAGCGGTTTGCAACTTACTAATCCATATCCCTTGCGGAAAACATGTGGTAGTACGGAAGGGGAAATGGATGGGAACTGAACTGATTCAAGTTGACACTGAAGTCAAATAGTCTAGCATAAGACTGGTATGCTACAACACTACCATCTTACCCATTCTCATGACAACACATGGCCATGCAACTCATATCCAACAACTTGTGGATTTTTGAAACTCACTTGCCTCAACTTTGCATGTGATAAGGACATTCATTTACATACTCATAAGCATGCCATGAAACTACTTAATGCAAACATGCCAAGACACTCATCATATCAAAAGTTCAAACATGCTTGCCTGGTTCAGAATAGTCGGAGCCTAGCTCGGTGAAGTTCGCGGCTCCGTCACCTCCTTCGGTATCTACGGTATAAAGAAACATACGCGCTAATGTAAATACCATGAGGTGCACAAAAAGTATTCCAAATATTTTTCAAATAAATCTGATAAAAAACTAGACAAAATTTTAAAGAGGACAGAAAAAGAATCAATCAAAAATACTTTTCTGTTTAAAAGTTATAGGAGTTTTAATCGAGGGACTCATCTGTAATGAAACAAAAAGTTTCGAGGGGACAACTTATAAAAACAGAAAACCTTTCGTTTGAGAATACGCTGGCCCGGAGGGGAGTCGTACTTTGGAAGAAGGCGCTTTCAGAAAACGTTTCGTTTAAAAGAACAGAGAGGCTGACAGGCGGGTCCCGCCCGTCAGGTTTGAAATTTCAAACGGGGGGGAGGCAGAGCTCGTCGGCGCCCGAGAGTTGCGGTGGTCGCCGGCGGCGATCCACGGCGAGGCAGGGGGATCGGGTGGTACCTCTATGTTCAGTGCATCCTTCCGTGTCGGTGGGTGGTGGTGGTGGTCGCCGGCGAGCACCACGTCGACGGCGGCCCTTGCTCCGGCGGACGGTGGCTCGGGTGGAGATGGATCTCGTCGGGGAGAGCTGCGAAGGCCAAATTGACGCTTGGGTTAGCTCACTTGGTGCTTGAGGAGGCTACTGACGAGGTTTGGGCATCGGGGATGGCCTCACCGGAGTGAATCGAGTTGGTGGCCGAGGCGGAACGAGGCGGATGGAGTTGGGGGAGGAGACCTCCTCGAGGTCCTCCTAGTGGCCTGGCGGGGTGTCTGTGGGGTGTCGTGAGGGTGTGTGCTCGAGGGAGATCTCGGGGCCCCCTTTTATAGGCGATCCGAGGCGCTGGCCATGAACGGGGATCTCCGACGATGGATTACGGCAGTGCAGTGCTTGGTCGGGGAGTTTAGGAGGTTGGGCATCAACGTGGAGGTCCACTGGTTCCATTCAGACGCTAAACGGACCTGGATTAGGAGCTCGGGTGGGTTTCGACGGAACGGGGCGGCGCGGGCCCGTCGGCGGCAGAGAGCGCGCCCTGTGCTTGCCGGGCCACGGCGATGGTGCTGCGGGGTGCGCTGGCGTGCATGAGGCCACGCGTAGAGCTGGGGAGCGTTAGGCGGCGCCGAACGGCGTTGCGAGCTGGCGCTGACTTCTGTTGGCCGCCACGGGTGGCGTGGCCACCGCAGAAACTGCCAACTCCGGTGATGCTCGCCGCCACCGACGCCTGAGTCCGTCCAAGAGGCCTTGCGGCGCTCTGGCCAGGGAGAAGGGGCCGTGCGCAACGCGCCAGGGCGCACAGTTGATCGATGACAAGTCTCTGACGAAAAACGACACGGTAAAACTCTGAAACTCTGAATTTTACTGAAAGTGCACAGAAACAGTGCTGGCCAGGTGTTCGACGAAATGATTTTGGCATGTAGAGAATTTTCCTTGAGCTGAATTTTGGTGGGGTGGCCTCTCATTGCATCTGGAAGCTGCCTGAATTTTTGTAGAATTTTTGGAGAAGAGAAGATATGAATTTCAACATTTTGGCAAATCTGGTCCAAACTTCCACAGGCTGAAATTTGAAAAAATTGAAAAGAGAAAGAGTGGACCTTGATGGTTCTAGGTTGTGGGTGCTAAGGACTATCCAGAGGAGTTGGTTTGAGATAAAAACTCAAAAGCAATAAGGTACTTGCTTTGAAAATCACTTAGGCTCAAAATAAATGACAGAAATGATTTTGGAGATAAAATAAATGAAATAAAATCCAAAAATGGGTTGGACTTGTTGGAACAGAGAATTTAGATTGCTCCAAAGAGGAAGGAGGGGTTTTGAGAAGATTTTACCACATGAGGCATGGTAAAACCATGTGTGGTTTCAAAATGAGAGAAGTCCCAAAATTCATAGAGTTTCCTTTTAAAAAGAAAATAATTAATTTTCAAAAATATGTTTGAGAAGGAAACCATCAGAGAAAAGGTTTTTAATAATCAAACACCAGAGTTGAAGAAGATACAAAAATAAAATCCTTGCCAGGGAAAAAGTTTTGAGAGAGAAGTTTTTGAAAGGATTTAAATGACCTTCTTCAAAATCAACAAAGTTTTTGTTGAAAATCAAATAAATTTTTTTGGAGTGTCACAACACCTACCCCCTTAGGAAAAATCTCGTCCCCGAGATTTCAGCTGATTCTCAAATAAGTGTGGGTGCTCTGTCTGAAGAAAATCCTCTCTTTCCCAAGTTGCTTCACTCTCGGTGTGATTGCTCCACTGAACTCTGAAAAACTTGATGGTTTTCCGTCGGGTCCTCCTTTCAGACTCCTCCAATATGTTTACAGGATGTTCCCGATAGGTGAGGTCTAGTTGCACATCAATGTTCTATACTTGCTTCTCTGGGTTGCTTACGCACTTCCTCAATTGCGAGACGTGGAACACGTCGTGGACATCGGATAATTCTTCGGGTAATTCTAGCTGGTAGGCTACCGTGCCTTTTCGTGCCAATATACAGAATGGTCCGATGAATCTTGGTGCTAGCTTTCCTTTAACCTTGAATTGTTGCAGGACTCTCATAGGGGACACTCGTAGGTACACATATTCACCGGGTTCAAAGATGACTTCACGGTGCTTCTGATCGTAATAGCTCTTCTGTCGACTTTGAGCTGCCTTGAGTCGGTCCCTGATTAGCTTGACCTTTTCCTCGGCTTCTTTGAGCATGTCTGGGCCGAAGATGCGGCTGTCTCCGGTTTCTGACCAATTTAGCGGGGTACGACATCTCTGCCCATACAGAGCTTCAAATGGTGCCATTTGCAGGCTGGCCTGGTAACTGTTGTTGTATGCGAACTCGGCTTATGGCAGGCTTTCTTCCCAACTGGTTCCATATGTGAGGACACATGATCTCAGCATGTCTTCTAATATTTGGTTTACACGTTCAGTTTGTCCATCAGCCTGGGGGTGGTATGCCGTACTGAAGGCTAGTTGAGTTCCTAGCGATAGTTGCAGCTGCTCCCAAAATCTAGAGACAAACTGAGTGCCTCTGTCGGATATTATCGTCTTTGGGACTCCATGCAGACAGACTATGCGGGAGAGGTAGAACTTGGTGAGCTTCTGAATAGTGTGGGTGGTCTTCACGGGGAGGAAGTGTGCCACTTTAGTCAGTCTATCTGTGATGACCCATATGGCATCATTACCGTGTCGTGACCGAGGTAGTCCGACAATGAAATCCATCCCTATTTCGTCCCATTTCCACTCTCGTATTCTGTTCGGTTGTAGTAGTCCGGCTGGTCTTTGATGTTCAGCTTTTATGCGTTGACAAGAATCGCAGCATGCAATGAAGGTGGCTATATCCCTCTTCATACCGTGCCACCAAAATCTTTCCTGAATGTCCTTATACATTTTGGTTCCTCCAGGGTGGATCGAGTATGGGGCGGTGCGGGCTTCTGCTAGAGTTTGTTGTTTGAGGTCCTCTATATTTGGCACGCAGAGTTTTTCTCCGTACCATAATATTCCCTCATTGTCTATGACGAATTTCGAGGCCCTGCCCATACTCACCTTTCTTTTAATGCCTTCGATGCTAGGGTGACCAGGTTGAGCTTCTTTAATTTTCTCCACAAGGTTGGGTTGTACTTCCAAATTTTTTATGGTGCCTTCCTTGACCATCATCAAGTTGAGTTTGGCAAACTCTTGTTGGAATTCAGGTCTCAAGCCTTGCAGACTGTTGTCATCCGAACTGGGGTTCCGACTAAGAGCATCTGCCACTACATTTGCTTTTCCTGGATGATAGTGGATACCAACATCATAATCTTTTACCAATTCCAACCAGCGTCGTTGCCGTAAATTGAGCTCTGGCTGTGTGAAAATATACTTGAGACTTTTATGGTCCGTATATATTTCACAACGATTTCCAAGTAAGAAATGCCTCCATTCCTTGAGTGCATGAATAACCGCTGCCAATTCTAAGTCATGAGTGGGATAATTTTCTTCATGCTTGCGAAGTTGCCTTGAAGCGTATGCGACAACTTTGCCTTCTTGCATCAACACGCATCCGAGACCCTTTTGGGACGCGTCACAATACACTTCAAAATTCTTGTGTATGTCTGGCACAATTAATACTGGTGTTGTCATTAATTTCCTTTTTAGTTCTTGGAAACTTTTCTCGCAAGCTTCCGTCCATTCAAACTTCTTGTCTTTCTTGAGTAACTGCGTCATTGGCTTGGCTATGGTGGAGAATCCTTCAATAAATCTTTGATAGTATCCTGCCATTCCCAAGAAACTTCGTACGTCCGTCACGCTGGCTGGTGGTTTCCAGCCAAGTACTGCCTTGACTTTTTCCGGGTCTACAGCAACACCTACTTGGGTCAGTACGTGGCCCAAAAAACCTACCTGTCTTAGCCAAAATTAACACTTGCTGAACTTGGCGTACAATTGATGTTTCCTGAGTTCTCCCAATACAATTCTGAGATGTTCAGCGTGTTCTTCTAGTGTCTTGGAATATATCAGAATATTGTCGATGAATACTACCACAAACTTGTCCATAAATTTCATAAATATTTTGTTCATGAGGTGAACAAAATATGCGGGGGCGTTTGTTAGTCCAAACGGCATTACCGTGAACTCATACAACCCGTATCTAGAGGTGAAGGCTGTCTTGGGGATATCTTCTGTCCGTACTTTTAATTGATGGTATCCCGACCACAGGTCAATTTTTGAGAAGACCTTTGCCTGAGCGAGATGATCAAACAAATCATTTATCGTGGCATCGGGTATCTGTTCTTGATTGTGACCATGTTAAGTGCTCGATAGTCTATACACAATCTCAGTGTTCCATCCTTCTTTTTGGCAAATAAAATTGGTGATCCCCAAGGTGAAGAGCTGGCTCGGATATATCCTTTGTCCAGTAATTCTTTTATTTGCTTCTTCAATTCTACCAACTCGGATGGTGCCATTCTGTATGGTTTCTTGTATATGGGGGTGGTTCCGGGTGCTAGCTCAATGCTGAATTCTATCTCTCGGTCCGGTGGCATGCCTGGCAGTTCTTCGGGAAATACGTCTGGAAATTCACACACTACTGGAACCTTGCTTAACTCGGAAACGTCCACCTTGTTCAATCTCGGTTGCTGGGATATTTTTCTCTCTTTGGCTGAAACTCTTATTGTCTTCACGTGGTGGTGGGTGAGAATTACGGTCCTGTTGAAGCAGTCAATAAAACCTTTGTTGGTGGTTAACCAATCCATCCCTAGGATGACATCCAGTCCTTTATTTTCCAATACAATAAGGTTGGCGTGAAACTTCAATCCTTCAAACTCAATAACCACACCTTGGCAGTAACTCTGAGTAACTTGCTCAATCCCAGGAGACTTGATGATCATGGATTTTTCCAAGGGAAACATCGAAAAATTATTTTGCAAAGCAAAACTTTTCGAAATGAATGAGTGAGAAGCTCCAGAATCAAACAAAACCATGGCGGGTATTGTGTTGACAGGAAACATACCGAGTATGCTATTCGGGGCATTCTGGGCTTCTTCTTTGGTCACGTCGTTCAGATAACCCTTCCTGTGGTTGTTATTGGGATTGAAATTGTTTCGCTTGGGCGCTGAATTATTGCCACCGTTGTTTGGCTTTGGGGTCGAGTTTCTTGGCTTGGGACACTGCTTGGCATAGTGCCCTTCTTCTCCACATGCGTAGCAAGTAATGCCTGGGCGATATGTGAACTCCTTGTCCCTTTCATGGAAATTCTTGATTGGGCGTGAGACGTTCGTTGTGAGTTTGTGTGTCCCACCTTTCTGAAAATCCGTCTTGCTTCGATGGTTGCGAGCATGCGTAGTCTGGTCCCTTTTTCGCTTGCGGAAATCCTCCAAGTTGCATCTCTCATTTTCCAAGGTAATGGCTTTATCCACTAGTGTTTTGAAATCTGGAAAAGTGTGCACAACCAGCTGGCACTTAAGTGCGGGCGCCAGACTGTCTAGGAATTTCTCCATCTTCTTGCTTTCAGTCATACGCTCTTCGTTGGCGTAGCGAGATAACAGAGTAAACTGACCGTTGTATTCTTACACCGTCATGGTCCTTTGTCTGAGGTCATCAAACTCTCTCTTCTTGATTTTCATAAGACTTTTAGGAATGTGCGCCCCGTGAAAACCTTCTTTGAAATCCTCCCAGGTTATATCATTTTCGTTGGGGTGCATGTGCAGGAAATTTTCCCACCATGATGCAACTGCTCCTGTGAGATAGTGCGGAGCATATAGTACTTTCTTAGGGTCTGAACATTTTGCAATAATTAATTTTCTCTCCATATCTCGAAGCCAATCCTCGGCCTCAAGAGGTTTGTCAGTATGCGAAAATGTTTGGGGACGCGTCTTCTGTAGCTCAGATAACTTGGATTGCTGCTGATACTGTCCACGTTGATTTCCCATATTAATGACTTGGTTCATCATTTCCTGGTGTTGTTGCTGACTTTGCTCATAAAGGCGGCACATTTGGGAAAATGCTGTTTCACTGTCCTGTTGACTCGACTGACCCTGTGTGAAATTGTTGCTTGGTGGTGTGCCATAATTTTCTTCTGGCTGAGTTGGCATGGAGCGCGTCCAAGGACGAGACATTTTTCACTCTGGGGATATATTTTGTAAAACTCATAAGAAAAAGAAAAAGAGTCGCAAAAATCAATAAATGCCCAAAGATGAAGGAAAAAATTAAATGCTCCAGGATTTTTCAAGAAAACAAGTTGTTTGTGCACGGAGAAGGACTGCTCATTACATATCTTACACGCAGGCGGTAATTATACAATACATCACTCAGGATATGCGCACATATTCCTGACATGTTATTTAGGCTAGTGCACTTCTCCCAGTTCCTACATGATGCGCAAACAAGCTACTTCTCACAACCTATGTACATATAAACATATCGCACAAATTGGTCCAACGCATGACGGCTAAGCGTACTTAGTCGGAGATGTTGACGATCTCCCTTGCCCTGCCGAGGGTGAGGTGCAGTGAGGCTGGGGACTCGACCTCCTCCTCGCTAATAGGCTCCAGACATGTAGTGCTGCGCCGAGTAGATGGAGCGGGCGCCAGAGGCGGAGCAACATGGATGGGAGTGGGCGCAAAGGGTGGTGCAGTACGTGCTGGAGTAGGCGTAATGACTTGGTTGAACTCTTCGGTGGTAGGCGGGCGATGAGCAGCAGGTGCAAAAGATGCTGAGGACGAGACGAAAGTCAGAGGCGGTGCGGTGTGCAGGAGTTCCCTCCTGTTGGCGGCACAGCCATGGACTGAGTCCATGCGGGCAGCCACGAAGTCGTCCACCAGGTTGTCGAAGGCTGCCTCCAGAGCACGGAGGTACTCAATAAGCATCTCAAAAGCCTCGTCTCGTTCTCCTCTGGGGCAAGAGAACGCGTAGTGACAGGTGTATGGCACATGGCATGGAAGATAGCGGTAACGACGAGTCTTCATCGAGGGAAGGACATCCCTGAGATGAGCTATCGCCTCGCGGGCTGCCATCTGCATAGCATGCCTCTCCGTAGGCATGGCTCTTCCCACGTACCGCAAGCGGCGTAACTCACCACGCCCTCCCCTCAATTGCACCGCGGCCTGGTGCATGGTCAGATTGTCGTTGACCTTGTGCTGGTAGAGTGTGAAGACTGGGCGCACAGATGGCCCCATCGCGACCTGAACGATGAAGGAGAGGAGCTTGACGAACCCATCGGGCACGTTGGCGAATGTCTGAGACTCGCAGCTGTTGTCGGCCATCTACAAAAGTAGGCAAAAATTCTGAATGGTCAGATCATAAATTTATGCTGACTGTCAGAAAATGACTACATTTGCAAAAAAAAAGAATATTAGCTCTATTATGCTAATAACTGATTAGCGATCGCACCTAGTGGCTTCCTACAGTCAGCCTGGCTCTGGTACCAAGCTTGTCACGACCGGTTTTCCAATAAAATGCTTATTGAGAAACCGATCTATTTAGTCCAGTATGAGGAATAAATCCTCCAGACTGGAAGACAAAATCTTGATACAATAAGCCAGTAGCATTAAAATATATTACAAGGTCGAGCTAAGGCTGCTCAACAAATTATTACAAGCACGCCAATAATTATACATAGTGGCGGATATGGCACAATGGTGTGGTGGCATACTACTGACTCGAGATAAAAGTGGTGGTGGAAATAACAAAGTGGAGAGTGGATATCACGACTCCTGAACTGACATCTCATCGAGCGTCGAGGTGAGGCTCGATGAATTTTATTTGGGTAGCGGAAGCAGATATAATACTGTGACCAAGTCTAGGGTCGCATGAGACTGACTGGGACTCCTCTAGGCATCGGACTCGCTATCGAACTCTTCATCCATGAGATCGCCTTCGTCAGCATCTGGCCAAATCAACAAGCCAGGTGAGTACTTTGAAAGTACTCGCAAGACAGTTCGGACAAATGATATAACAAATGCATGCATGAATGCGACATGAGTAATTTAACAATGCACATTCAGTTTAGTAAACAATGTAAATAAAAAGGGAGTCGGCGGTAGTCCGCCTGAAAACCCAACAGAATAACTGAAAACCGATCGGGTGTCTGAAGCGACGCCTCGAAGGGTGAACAAATAAATAAAATCATACCGCAGTCGGGCGTCTAAGCGACACCACATAAAGGGCTTAAACTGAAAATAAAAGACATGCGTGCCACAGTCGGACGTCGGGGCGACATCGCAGAAGGGGCTTATATCGAAAGTAAATAACAACAATGCCGCAGTCGGACGTCTGAGCGACATCGCAGAAAGGGCTTTCATTGAAAGTAAATAATAACAATGCCGCAGTCGAACGTCTGAGCGACATCGCAGAAAGGGCTTATATTGAAAGTAAATAATAACAATGCCGCAGTCGGACGTCTGAGCGACATCGCATAAAGGGCTTATATTGAAAGTAAATAACAACAATGTCGCAGTCGGACATCTGAGCGACATCGCAGAAAGGGCTTAATTTGAAAATAAATAATAACAATGTCGCAGTCGGACGTCTGAGCGACATCACAGAAAGGGCTTAAATTCATTATTCATACTAGCAAAAGAGCCCGTGCATTGCAACGGGGGTACACAACAATTTTCTCAAATACAATACCTTCGAGATTTTCCATCACGGAGGACTCGTAACTATGGAGGCTATGAATAATCTTCGTTGAATGTGTTAAATTATTTCCTTTGGTCTTTTAAGTTTCATCACTGAGAGTAGTTTCAATATTTTTGATGACTGTGTCATCTACTGAAAATTCCGGAGTTGAGATGTACTTCAAGCATTAGATAACAACAATGATACTGAATATGACAAATCTTCAAGCATTACATAAGTTAGTAAACAAATTTTATAAGGTTCTAGTCTTCCCAAATATATCCTACTGAGCATAAATCCTCCTGATATAGAATTTCGAGCAAATCAGAATAAAAAGCACAGGAGAACAAACAATGTGAACTTTTCAACAACTACAATATGTGAATGCATAAATAAATACCAGCTTGTACAAAATGTATTACTATGAACAATACTAAACCTGACCCAAAACCATGAAAGCCCAAAATATGTATGCTGCTTCAATCGCATAACGGAGGTACAGTTTAATTTCATAGTTGAATAACAGTTTTTGCATCAATATTCATGTAGCATATGCAGAATATGTAGCATCAAACCTCGGTGTGGAGCAGCAATAATAGATGGATAAACGATTCAAAATAATTGCATTGTTAATACCATGGCAGATACTTATCAAACAACACCTAGAATAATTTCACTACTAAGATCCTATGCACTACAACTTGCAAAGAACAATGCTATGCTCTTTTATGCTAACATTATTTATTTCCCCGAATCAGTGACTTTTGTTCTTCTCTCTGCTCATCCTTAGCGTTTACATTTTTGCGGTAAATCGAACGAGAGACATTAGTTCAGTTACACAACATCTGTCAGTAACTTCTATTGTACCCAAAGGTTAAACATTACATAATCAGATTGCCCAAACAATAATAATTCAGCTTGTGCACAAAATAGACCCTCAGATAGTCTCATTGTCCTGCAGTGTCACAACTCATGTCTCATTTTATTCTTACTTTGAAAAAATGCAGTACAGAGAATTAATAATTTCCTGTAGAGCAAGTTCTAATCCTGTGATGATCTATGAATTGACAACATGAAACTATGTGCTCTCAGCATAGTTCAAGAAAAGGAAGGTGTGCATATCTTTGCTCCCTAATAACAATCAATTAAACAATGGCCAGAAGTGTGCTGTTTGTCAAACCTGTCATGTTCTAATTCAGACTAAACTTGAGATGTCCCTCTCTAAACTTGCTTACTGCACACCTTACTTTTCAACTCAAGATTTAATTCTGGCAATTAGGGATCCCTGGTAATCTTCCTAAGGTTGCATTGAAAAGAAAAAATAGCTTTCTTGCTCTGAACACGCTGAAAAAAATCAATAGCAGTGTGTTGCTAACAGGCTTGCTACTTCAAGGCCACTGATGCTCCGATCATGTTGAACCTAGTACTCTTGTTAATCAAATGACATAACTGCATTTAGCATGGCATGTGATGCAGATTGTACGATGGCAATTGAAATGATGCGCTCAATTGTGCGGAGGAAGGACAAATAAATAATCATTATCAGCAAAGGAGACAATTTAGGGGCCAGCAAAACCTGCGTTTTATTGTTGGAACAACGGCGTGTAGCGGAACGACCTCGGCGTCGTCCTCGTTGTGGAACGGCGGCGAGTCCTCTCCGGATGAGGCGGTTCCTGTGTACTCAGAAGCAGCACCCCGCGTCCTCGCTCGATGAGGCGGATCACATGTTGTCGAAAGGGACGGCAACGAGCATCTGCTCAGATCTAGAGACGACAGACGTGGCAGCGACTGCTGTGTGCAGTGGACCCGGCACCGGCCAGCCGCTCGGTTCCTCGCGTAGTTCCCCTACCAATGCGCCCACAAGAAGCTGATCCAGCCAGTAGCTCCTCCATGAAAATTGAAAGGAAACCGATTCAGCTCGTCTTGGTGGGCGGCGCAGCGGCCAGTGGCCATGGCTGCTCCTGTAGAAGAAGGGGAGAGGCAATCCTTGTGTGAGGGAGAGAAACAGAGGGGAAGGAAACGGAGAAGAGGGACAACCATAAGAGGGGGCGCGAGGCGTGGAGGTCCGGCTATGGTCGACGGCGGCGCGGCGGCCGGTGGCGAGGCCGAGTGCGAAGGTAGCGGGGCGACGAGGGGCTGTGGATCGGGAGCTCCCCTCCCGATCTGGAGCTCTGGGGGGCGTTGCGCGGGGGGAGGAGAGCCCGTGCGTCAGCCCACGAACGAAACGTTTTTTCACTTAAATTAGTACCACGGGTTAATTACCAAAAACAGTAGGGACTTTTATGCAAAAAAGCCATGACGGTGAACCCGACAGATTCACTCCATGCTTTATTATTAGGGAGAGATTTGTTATCTTTCAAGAAAAATGCTCACAGGAAAAGTATTCAACTCATAATAATAAACGGGTTAGTCCATCCAAAAAATAATCATTTACCAGACTTAACACTCATGTGGCTCACCGGAGTTTTTATCACCAAAACTGACACTTGTCAGGATAAGATAAACACAGAACTTTGACATGGATAAGATGATTCAAGGAATTTTGACTCTGCAGAGTTTGTACTAAAAAGCCCACAACCAACGGATTTGCGTAGTCACGAAGAACTAGTTCCGTTTACGGTATTTCGGAAGAAACACAGCTAACCAGTACACACCCATCCCACCTCAGGTTGCCAGGAATCACCCTAGACAGCGTTCAAGAAAAACTCTAAGACGGGGAGATCACAATCTCGAATAGCATGGGATCAAATTTATATACGCGCGCTCTAAGGGGTGCACCCCTCTCGGTCCCAACCGGAAACACCCATGCCCCCTGACCGGATGACTGGCTTTAATCCAGGGCCATGGAACCGTCATCACGGCCTCTCGATTTGGTGTGTACCAGGAAAGCGGTTTGCAACTTACTAATCAATATCCCTTGCGGAAAACATGTGGTAGTACGGAAAGGGAAATGGATGGGAACTGAACTGATTCAAGTTGACACTGAAGTCAAATAGTCTGGCATAAGACTGGCATGCTACAACACTACCATCTTACCCATTCTCATGCCAACACATGGCCATGCAACTCATATCCAACAACTTATGGATTTTCCAAACTCACTTGCCTCAACTTTGCATGTGATAAGGACATTCATTTATATACTAATAAACATGCCATGAAACTACTTAATGCAAACATGCCAAGACACTCATCATATCAAAAGTTCAAACATGCTTGCCTGGTTCAGAATAGTCGGAGCCTAGCTCGGTGAAGTTCACGGTTCCGTCACCTCCTTCGGTATCTACGGTATAAAGAAACATATGCGCTAACGTAAATACCGTGAGGTGCACAAAAAGTATTGCCAATATTTTTCAAATAAATCTGGTAAAAAACTAGAGAAAATTTTAAAGAGGACAGAAAAAGAATCAATAAAAAATAATTTTCCGTTTAAAAGTTATAGGAGTTTTAATCCAGGGACTCATCTATAATGAAACAGAAAGTTTCCAGGGGCCAACTTATAAAAACAGAAAACATTTCGTTTGAGAATACGCCGGCCCGGAGGGGAGACGTACTTTGGCAGAAGGCGCTTTCAGAAAACGTTTCGTTTAAAAGAATAGAGAGGCTGACGGGCGGGTCCCGCCCGTCAGGTTTGAAATTTCAAACGGGGGGGAGGCAGAGCTCGTCGGCGCCCGAGAGCTGTGGTGGTCACCGGCGGCGATCCACGGCGAGCCAGGGGGATCGGGTGGTACCTCTGTGTTCAGTGCATCCTTCCGCGTCGGTGGGTGGTGGTGGTGGTCGCCGGCGAGCACCACGTCGACGGCGGCCCTTGCTCCGGCGGACGGTGGCTCGGGTGGAGATGGATCTCGTCGGGGAGAGCTGCGAAGGCCAAATTGACGCTTGGGTTAGCTCACTAGGTGCTCGAGGAGGCTACTGATGAGGTTTGGGCGTCGGGGATGGCCTCACCGAAGTGAATCGAGTTGGTGGCCGAGGCGGAACAAGGCGGCCGGAGTTGGGGGAGGAGACCTCCTCGAGGTCCTCCTAGTGGCCTGGCGGGGTGTCTGTGGGGTGTAGTGAGGGTGTGTGCTCGAGGGCGAGCTCGGGGCCCCCTTTTATAGGCGATCCGTGGCGGTGGCCGTGAACGGGGATCTCTGGCGATGGATTACGGCAGCGCAGTGCTTGGTCGGGGAGTTTAGGAGGTTGGGCATCAACGTGGAGGTCCACTAGTTCCATTCAGACGGTAAACGGACCTGGATTAGGAGCTTGGGGTGGGTTTCGACGGAACGGGGCGGCGCGGGCCCGGCGGCGGCAGAGAGCGTGCCCTGTGCTTGCCGGGCCACGACGACGGTGCTGCGGGGTGCGCTGGCGTGCATGAGGCCACGCGTAGAGCTGGGGAGCATTGGGCGGCGCCGAACGGTGTTGCGAGCTGGCGCTGATTTCTGTTGGCCGCCACGGGTGGCGTGGCTACCGCAGAAACTGCCAACTTCGGCGATGCTCGCCGCCACCGACGCCTGAGTCCGTCCAAGAGGGCGAGCGGTGCTCTGGCCAGGGAGGAGGGGCCGTGCGCAATGCACCAGGGCGCACAGTTGATCGATGACAAGTCTTTGACGAAAAACGACACGGTAAAACTCTGAAACTCTGAATTTTACTGAAAGTGCACAGAAACAGTGCTGGCCAGGTGTTCGACAAAATGATTTTGGCATGTAGAGAATTTTCCTTGAGCTGAATTTTGGTGGGGTGGCCTCTCATTGCATCTGGAAGCTGCCTGAATTTTGGTAGAATTTTCGGAGAAGAGAAGATATGAATTTCACCAAATTTGGCAAATCTGGTCCAAACTTGCAGAGGCTGAAATTTTAAAATTTTGAAAAGAGAAAGAGTGGATCTTGATGGTTCTAGGTTGTGGGTGCTAAGGACTATCCAGAGGAGTTGGTTTGAGATCAAAACTCAAAAGCAATAAGGTACTTGCTTTGAAAATCACTTAGGCTCAAAATAAATGACAGAAATGATTTTGGAGATACAATAAATGAAATAAAATCCAAAAATGGGTTGGACTTGTTGGAACAGAGAATTTAGATTGCTCCAAAGAGGAAGGAGGGGTTTTGAGAAGATTTTACCACATGAGGCATGGTAAAACCATGTGTGGTTTCAAAATGAGAGAAGTCCCAAAATTCATAGAGTTTCCTTTTAAAAAGAAAATAATTAATTTTAAAAAATATGTTTGAGAAGGAAACCATCAGAGAAAAAGTTTTTAATAATCAAACACCAGAGTTGAAGAAGATAAAAAAATAAAATCCTTGCCAAGGAAAAAGTTTTGAGAGAGAAGTTTTTGAAAGGATTTAAATGACCTTCTTCAAAAATAACAAAGTTTTTGTTGAAAATCAAATAAATTTTTTTTGGAGTGTCACAGGGATCGTGAGAGCACGCCACAGGCACACATCAATTTTGATGATGTCCGAACTCCATCTGAATTTTCGGTAATTAAAATACATGAAGAGTTGTTAAAAAGCTTGTTAAAAAGATACAATATTTTTTAATCATAAATAGTTTTTTTTGTCTAGAAAAGAGCATTTTTGTATGGTCTCCGATTGACGCAGGTACTTGCACCCCTATTTCATCACTATTTCTTGCCATACATGTCATAGGTATTGGTCCCTGTTTCATTGCAGTCTAGATATTATTTTTAAATTGTTAACAGGTAAGATAACATCATATTCGGATTCTACATATTTTTCTAATTAAATTCCATATATAATATGTTAAATTTGGAGTTACGGTTTAGAAGATATGAGTATTTAAAAATATATTTGATATGTACTTCGGGTTTAATGTTAGAAACATAAGAGGTTTTCTACAAAATAGCAAGACGGACTAAGAATACCTATTTCTTTTATTAGTAGGTACAGATTGGTTATCTTTTCAAGTCCCTTCGAATTATCAGTTTAGTTTGGCCTACTAGATTGATCTTTCTTGCAATGGGAGAAGTACTTAGCTTTGGGTTCAATCTTGCGGTGTCCTTTCCCAGTGACAGCAGGGGCAGCAAGGCACGTATTTTATTGTTGCCATCGAGGATAAAAAGATGGGTTTTATATCATATTGATTGAGTTTATCCCTCTACATCATGTCATCTTGCCTAATGCTTTACTCTGTTCTCATGAACTTAATACTCTAGATGCATTCTGGATAGCGATCGATGTGTGGAGTAATAGTAGTAGATGTAGAATCGTTTTGGTCTACTTGTCGTGGACGTGATGCCTATATACATGATCATGCCTAGATATTCTCATAACTATGCATTGCTCGACAGTAATTTGTTCACCCACCATAATACTTATGCTATCTTGGGAGAAGCCACTAGTGAAACCTATGGCCCCCGGGTCTATTTTCCATCATATAAGTTTCCAGTCTATTTTTATTTTGCAATCTTTACTTTCAATCTATATCATAAAAATACCAAAAATATTTATCTTATTATCTCTATCAGATCTCACTTTTGCAAGTGGCCGTGAAGGTATTGACAACCCCTTTATCGTGTTGGTTACAAGGTTCTTATTTGTTTGTGTAGGTACGAGGCGACTTGCATGTAACCTCCTACTGGATTGATACCTTGGTTCTCAAAAACTGAGGGAAATACTTACGCTACTTTGCTGCATCACCCTTTCCTCCTCAAGGGAAAAACCAACGTAAGCTCAAGAGGTAGCAAGAAGGATTTCTGGCGCCGTTGCCGCGGAGGCTTACGCCAAGTCATGTCAAGATTCGATCTACCAGCAACTAGACATTTATGGCACAGTTGCCAAGTCAAGTCAAGACATATCAAGTACCCATCACAACTCTTATCCCTCGCATTACATTATTTTCCATTTGCCTCTAGTTTTGTTCTCCCCCACTTCACCCTTGCCGTTTTATTCGCCCTCTTTTTCCGTTTTTCTCTTTTCGCTTGTTTCTTGTGTGCTTGTGTGTTGGATCGTTTTTCACGATGGCTCAAGACAATACTAAATTGTGTGACTTTTCCAATACCAACAACAATGATTTTCTTAGCACTCCGATTGCTCCTCTTACCGATGCTGAATCTTGTGAAATTAATGCTGCCTTGTTGAATCTTGTCATGAAAGATCAATGCTCTGGCCTTCCTAGTGAAGATGCCTCTACCCATCTAAACAACTTTGTTGATTTGTGTGATATGCAAAAGAAGAAAGACGTGGATATTGATATTGTTAAATTGAAGCTATTTCCGTTTTTGCTTAGAGTTCGCGCTAAAACTTGGTTTTCGTCTTTGCCTAAAAATAGTATTGATTCTTGGAATAAGTGAAAAGATGCTTTTATCTCTAAGTATTTTCCTCCCGCTAAGATCATCTCTCTTAGAAACGATATTATGAATTTTAAGCAACTTGATCATGAGCATGTTGCACAATCGTGGGAGAGGATGAAATTAATGATATGTAATTGCCCTACGCATGGTTTGAATTTATGGATGATTATACAAAATTTTCATGCCGGATTGAATTTTGCTTCTAGGAATCTTTTAGATTCGGCCGCGGGAGGAACTTTTATGGAAATCACTTAAGGAGAAGCTACTAAACTCCTAGATAATATTATGGTTAATTATTCTCAATGGCACACCGAAACATCTACTAGTAAAAAGGTTCATGCGATAGAAGAGGTTAATGTTTTGAGTGGAAAGATGGATGAACTTATGAAATTGTTTGCTAATAAGAGTGCTCCTATTGATCCTAATGATATGACTTTGTCCACTTTGATTGAGAATAATAATGAACCTATGGATTTTAATTTTGTTGGTAGGAACAATTTTGGTAACAACGCTTATAGAGGAAACTTTAATCCTAGGTCGTATCCTAGTAATTACTCTAATAATTATGGTAATTCCTACAACAACTCTTATGGAAATTTTAATAAGATGCCCTCTGATTTTGAAACTAGTGTTAAAGAATTTATGATTTCTCAAAAGAATTTTAATGCTTTGCTTGTAGAAAAATTGCCTAAGATCGATGAGTTGGCTAGGAACATGGATAGAATTTCTCTTGATGTTGATTCTTTGAAACTTAGATCTATTCCTCCTAAGCATGATATCAATGAGCCTCTCAAATCTATGTTTCCATTGATGAGTGCAAAGAAAGAACCGCTAGGATGCGTGCTAAGAAAGATTGCTTTGTAAAACCGTTTTCTTCTAGTTTTCATGATAATAGGGATGAAGATCTAAAAGTAATTGATGTGTCCCCTATTAAATATTTGTTTTGCAATATGAATCTTGATAATGATGGGACTGGAGATGAGTCAACTTTAGTTAAAAGGCGTCCCAATGATTCGGAGTTTTTAGATCTTGATACAAAATTTGATAAAAGTGGGATTGAAGAGGTCAAAACTTTACATAGCAATGAACCCACTATTTTGGATTTCAAGGAATTTAATTATGATAATTTTTCTTTAATAGATTGTATTTCCTTGTTGCAATCCGTGTTAAATTCTCCTCATGCTTATAGTCAAAATAAAGCTTTTACTAAACATATCGTTGATGCTTTAATGCAATCTTATGAAGAAAAGCTTGAATTGGAAGTTTCTATCCCTAGAAAACTTTAAGATGAGTGGGAACCTAATATTAAAATTAAAATTAAAGATCATGAGTGCTATGCTTTGTGTGATTTGGGTGATAGTGTTTCCACGATTTCAAAAACCTTGTGTGATGTGTTAGGTTTCCGTGAATTTGATGATTGTTCTTTAAACTTACACCTTGCGGATTCCACCATTAAGAAACCTATGGGAAGAATTAATGATTTTATTATTTTTGCAAATAGGAATTATGTGCCCGTAGATTTCATTGTTCTTGATATAGATTGCAACCCTTCATGTCCTATTATTCTTGGTAGACCTTTCCTTAGAACGATTGGTGCAATTATTGATATGAAAGAAGGAAATATTAAATTCCAATCTCCGTTAAGGAAAGGCATGGAACACTTTCCTATAAGTAAAATAAAATTACCTTATGAATCTATTATGAGAGCCACTTATGGATTGCATACGAAAGCTGATAATACCTAGATCTATTCTTGCCTTTATGCGTAGCTAGGGGCGTTAACCGATAGCGCTTGTTGGGAGGCAACCCAATTTTATTTTTGTTTCTTGATTTTTGGTTAAATTTAGTAACAAATAATTCATATAGCTTCTGTTTAGATGTGGTTTTATGTTTTAATTAGTTTCTGTGCCAAGTAGAACTTTTGGGAAGACTTGGGTGAAGTCTTTATGATCTTGCAGTAAAAAACAGAAACTTTAGTGCTCACGAGATTAGCTACAACGTTTTACTGGAGAGTGATATTTAGTTTATTCTTTTTGAAGATGATTAATATACAAATTCCTCACGTCCAGAAATTTATTTAAGAATTTTTGGAGTTACATAAGTATATGTTTGATCCAGATTACTACAGACTGTTCTGTTTTTGACAGATTCTGTTTTTCGTGTGTTGTTTGCTTATTTTGATGAATCTATGAATATTATCGGAGGGTATGAACCATATAGAAGTTGGAATACAGTAGGTTTAACACCAATATAAATAAATAATGAGTTAATTACAGTACCTTATGATGGTGATTTGCTTTCTTATACTAACGGAGCTCATGAGATTTTCTGTTGAGTTTTGTGTTGTGAAGTTTTCAAGTTTTGGGTAAAGATTTGATGGATTATGGAATAAGGAGTGGCAAGAGCCTAAGCTTGGGTATGCCCAAGGCACCCCAAGGTAAAATTCAAGGACAACCAAAATCCTAAGCTTGGGGATGCCCCGGAAGGCATCCCCTCTTTTGTCTTCGTCTATCGGTAACTTTACTTGAGGCTATATTTTTATTCACCACATGATATGTGTTTTGCTTGGAGCGTCTTGTATGATTTGAGTCTTTTATTTTAGTTTAACACAATCATACTTGCTGTACACACCTTTTGGGAGAGACACACATTAATCGGAATTTATTATAATACTCTATGTGCTTCACTTATATCTTTCGAGCTAGATAATTTTGCTCTAGTGCTTCACTTATATCTTTTAGAGAACGGTGGTGGTTTTATTTTATAGAAATTATTGATATCTCATGCTTCACTTATATTATTTTGAGAGTCTTTTAGAACAGCATGGTAGTTTGCTTTGGCTATAAAATTAGTCCTAATGTGATAGGCATCCAAGATCGGTATAATAAAAACTTTCATAAAAAGTGCATTGAATACTATGAGAAGTTTGATACTTGATGATTGTTTTGAGATATGAATATGGTAATATTAGAGTTGTGCTAGTTGACTAGTTGTGAATTTGGGAAATACTTGTGTTGAAGTTTGCAAGTCCCGTAGCATGCACGTATGGTAAACGTTGTGTAACAAATTTGAAGCATGACGTGTTCTTTGATTGTCATCCTTATGAGTGGCGGTCGGGGACGAGCGATGGTCTTTTCCTACCAATCTATCCCCCTAGGAGCATGTGCTTAATGCTTGGTTTTTGATGACTTGTAGATTTTTTAAATAAGTATGTGAGTTCTTTATGACTAATGTTGAGTCCATGGATTATACGCACTCTCACCTTTCCATCATTGCTAGCCTCTTCGGTACCGTGCATTGCCCATTCTCACCTTGAGAGTTGGTGCAAACTTCGCCGGTGCATCCAAACCCCATGATATGGTACGCTCTATCACACATAAACCTCCTTATATCTTCCTTAAAACAACCACCATACCTACCTATTATGGCATTTCCATAGCCATTCCGAGATATATTGCCATGCAACTTTTCCACTGTTTCATTTATTATGACACGCTTCATCATTGTTATATTGCCTTGCATGATCATGTAGTTGTCATCGTATTTGTGGCAAAGCCACCATGCATACATGTCACTCTTGATTCATTGCCCATCTCGGTACACCGCCGGAGGCATTCATATAGAGTCATATTTGGTTCTAGTATCGAGTTGTAATCATTGAGTTGTAAATAAATAGAACCGGGATGATCATCATTAATAGAGCATTGTCCCAAAAAAAGAAAAACGCCAAATAAAAAAGGAAGGCCCAAAAAAGAGAAAAGAAATAAAAAAAGGACAATGTTACTATCCTTTTTCCACACTTGTGTTTCAAAGTAGCACCATGATCTTCATGATAGAGTGTCTCTTGTTTTGTCACTTTCATATACTAGTGGGAATTTTTCATTATAGAACTTGGCTTGTATGTTCCAACAATGGGCTTCCTCAAATGCCCTAGGTCTTCGTGAGCAAGCAAGTTGGATGCACACCCACTTAGTTTCTTTTGCTGAGCTTTCATACATTTATAGCTCTAGTGCATCCGTTGCATGGCAATCCCTACTCCTTGCATTGACATCAATTGATGGGAATCTCCCTAGCCCATTGATTAGCCGCATCAATGTGAGACTTTCTCCTTTTTGTCTTCTCCACATAACCCCCATCATTATATTCTATTCCACCCATAGTGCTATGTCCATGGCTCACGCTCATGTATTGCGTGAAGGTTGAAACAGTTTGGGATTACTAAAGTATGAAACAATTGCTTGGCTTGTCATCGGGGTTGTGCATAATGAGAGCATTCTTGTGTGATGAAAATGGAGCATGACCATACTATATGATTTTGTAGGGATGAACTTTCTTTGGCCATGTTATTTTGAGAATACATAATTGCTTAGTTAGTATGCTTGAAGTATTATTATTTTTATGTCGATAATAAACTTTAGTCTTGAATCTCTCGGATCTGAACATTCCTCCCACAATAAAGGAAATTACATTGAGAAATTATGTTAGGTAGCATTCCACATCAAAAATTCTGTTTTTATCATTTACCTACTCGAGGACGAGCAGGAACTAAGCTTGGGGATGCTTGATACGTCTCCAACGTATCTGTAACTTTTGATTGTTCCATGCTATTATATTATCTGTTTTGGATGTTTAATGGGCTTTGTTATACACTTTTATATTATTTTTGGGACTAACCTACTAACCGAAGGCCCAGTGCATATTGCTGTTTTGTTGCCTATTTCAGTGTTTCGCCGAAAAGGAATATCAAACGGAATGAAACCTTCGGGAGAGTGATTTTTGGAACAAACGTGATCCAGGAGACTTGGAGTGGACGTCAAGAAAGAAGCGAGGAGGCCACGAGGCAGGGAGGCGCGCCTGCCCCCCTGGGCACGCCCCCACCCTCGTGGGCCCCTCGCAGCTCCACCGACCTACTTCTTCCTCCTATATATACCCATATACCCCAAAAACATCCAGGAGCACAACAAAACCCTATTTCCACCGCCGCAACCTTCTGTACCCGTGAGATCCCATCTTGGGGCCTTTTCCGGCGCTCCACCAGAGTGGGAATCGATCATGGAGGGCTTCCACATCAACACCATAGCCTCTCCGATGATGTGTGAGTAGTTTACCACAGACCTTTGGGTCCATAGTTATTAGCTAGATGGCTTCTTCTCTCTCTTTGGATGTCAATACAAAGTTCTCCTCGATCTTCTTTGAGATCTATTCGATGTAACTATTTTTGCGGTGTGTTTGTCGAGATCCAGTGAATTGTGGGTTTATGATCAAGTTTATCTATGAACAATATTTGAATCTCCTCCGAATTCTTTTATGTATGATTTGTTATCTTTGCAAGTCTCTTCGAATTATCAGTTTGGTTTGGCCTACTAGATTGATCTTTCTTGCAACGGGAGAAGTGCTTAGCTTTGGGTTCAATCTTGCAGTGTCCTTTCCCAGTGACAGTAGGGGCAGCAAGGCACGTATTGTATTGTTGCCATCGAGGATAAAAAAATGGGGTTTATATCATATTGCTTGAGTTTATCCCTCTACATCATGTCATCTTGCCTAATGCGTTACTATGTTCTTATGAACTTAATACTCTAGATGCATGCTGGATAGCGGTCGATGTGTGGAGTAATAGTAGTAGATGCAGAATCATTTTGGTCTACTTGTCGCGGAAGTGATGCCTATATACATGATCATGCGTAGATATTCTCATAACTATGAATTGCTCGACAGTAATTTGTTCGCCCACCGTAATACTCATGCTATCTTGAGAGAAGCCACTAGTGAAACCTATGGCCCCAGGGTCTATTTTCCATCATATAAGTTTCCAATCTATTTTTATTTTGCAATCTTTACTTTCAATCTATATCATAAAAATACCAAAAATATTTATCTTATTATCTCTATCAGATCTCACTTTTGCAAGTGGCCATGAAGGGATTGACAACCCCTTTATCGCGTTGGTTGCAAGGTTCTTATTTGTTCGTGTAGGTACGAGGCGACTTGCGTGTAACCTCCTACTGGATTGATACCTTGGTTCTCAAAAACTGAGGGAAATACTTATGCTACTTTGCTGCATCACCCTTTCATCTTCAAGGGAAAAACCAACGCAAGCTCAAGAGGTAGCAAGAACACGGTTTACTCACGTAAGCCGTGTGTCCACTAAACCATGGCCAATGCACCCCAACCCCTCTGCCACGTGCGCGATCTAAGTCATGCGTTCTGATTGGCCAGAACCCAAACCCCACGGATCGTACGTCTGCACCGTTGGATTCTCCTTGATCGAATGACGATCCTCATCCCTTTCGACAACACATGTACATGTTTTGAAATAGCCCCTCCCAGAAAGAATGTTTTCAAATAGCGCACGGTTCACACACGAAAGCCGTGTGCCTACCAAACCGTGGACGATGCCCCCCTCGCTACGCGCGCGATCTGAGTCATGCGTTCTGATTGGCCAGAAACCAAACCCCACGGATCGTATATATGCACCATTGGTTACTCCCAGATCGAACGACAATCCTCATCCCTTTCGACAGGAAATGCAATCCGTCTAGGAATTGATTTATATGCAAACATGCACGGTAAATGCCAAAAAATGTCTTACATATAGCACACGAGACCTGAAAGCAAATCAAACCCGTGGTAAAATTGTGATTGGTTTACATGCGAAAAATTTAGAGGCGAAACAATGAACTCACGTCTTCATTTCAAAATTAGTACGTCTTCATTTCAAACGAAATTATTCTGTTTGTGCACACGAGCGCTTAGAGGCAACAGTTTTCATAGGCCTTTCCGCGCACGCGTCGACCGGGGATATTTTTCACCCTTTTCACCTAGGCCGCCAACACCCCCCCACCGTCTGCCCGCGTTTCACTCGACTAGTCCACCCAATCTCCTTCGCCAGCTCCCCCTCCCCCAAATCCACAGCAGAACCCTCTCCGGCGCCGCCGTGCTCACCCCGGCCGTGTGCCCGCTCTTCGCCGTCAAGCCTACCTCCACTGTCGTTGCCAACACGCGGCGGCCCGCGCCTCGCCGTCTTCGTTTTCTCGCCAGCCACCCTCGAGCATATCAATGCAGTAACCCTCGCCTCTCTTGTGGCCTGGCCGGGTTTGCATTAAGAAGCATGTTAGTTACTGCTCTCCATCGCGGTGAGGCATATTTCCTCGCAATCCCTCTTCCAATTTCGTTCTGTATGTTTCCAAATTGGCTATAAAATAACGGAGAGCATATATATGTTCATTATCTACCTTCCTTACTACATATAAGTTGTATTTGTTCCAATAAGTTACTGCCTATTTACAGATCACGGGCGCCCGAGTCGCACAAACTTAACAAATTAGCCGTACATTTTCTAAATTATTGCATGTCATGTTTAGAAAGCTTGATACCAAGTTGTTAGTTTTATGCTTATCCTCCTTTCCTGAGTTTCAGATGTGTTCTCTGTAGATGCCGAGTAGCAGCGGCAACACTCATTCAGGCCATGTATCTTCATCTAATTCAGACAACCCTAGGTATTCAACAGATTATGAGGGATCAAATAGTCTTGAACGGGATAGAGCTGCAGCAATTACCCTTCCGGTCAGGACACAGAGGAACGCTCCAAGGAAGCCCGCACACTAGCCTAAAGGTGTATATGAAGTAACCAAGATTGATTTAAAGTCCTGGGCTCCAACTAAACCAGATAAAGCATGCATGAGGTTCATTAGTGTGTGTGGATTTGTTGGCAGGGCAAGGTTCAACATTAATCTGCTGAGGTTTCGGAAGGCTGACACAGAAACACGACGAAGGATAGTCCGGGAGATCATGGATCACTTCAACGTTCCAAAGAAGTGGAGAATGCAGGTGGAACACGCTGCACTGAAGAAGGCTAGGGATGCTTGGAGAAACTAGAAGCACGTCTTGTACAAGAAGTACTTAGTGAAGGCAAGGACCCAATCCCCGCATACCCCCAAATTACAAAGGGAGACTGGGAAGAATTCAAAAGGGTCAGGGCAACTCTAGAGTTTGCTGCAAAGAGTTTCAGGCAATCGGAACTTTAGAAGAAGAACATACACCCCCACCATATGGGTGTGGCAGGATACTACGGCATGAAACTGATATGGGAACAGGAGGACAAAGAAGCAGTAGCGGCGGGTGGGAATCCGGCCTTTAGTGAAATCAAGGGCGAACGCGCCAGATACTACTTGAGGGAACGTGCAAAGAGGCATGCTGACGGAACTTATTACTTTGAAAACGCACGTGATGCCAAACTGTATGAAGTGATTGCAAAGGCTTCCAAGATCCCTAGAAGGTTCTACAGGAACTCAGGGCCATGTGACATTCTGTCCATTGCTCTATACACAAAAGAGCCCCCTGGCCGTGCAAGGGGTATAGGTGTTAATGTCCCGCACAAGAGGGCTTTCACACTCAGCAAAGAAGGGAGGCACGACATGAAAAAAGCGAGGAGTGAAATGATGCAGAATGTATTGTGTGGAAAGTTGAAGAAGGAGATTTATCTGGCTGTTCAAAAGGATGTTGAGGAGTCAATGATGATGCAGAAGACTCTAACACTGATAGATAGCCAGCAGATGGGAGGGGAGGCAGGCATGGATGATGCTGCTTATTGCGCGACAACACTACACAAGAGTAGCTGTGCATCAGATGCCCCAACGACACTGAGACTGCAGCTGCTCGTGATGATGCTATATCTGATCTATCTGGAATGAAAGACAGACTGAAGGGCGTGCTTACACATTATGAAGGTACATTAAAATGTGCAACAGCCTGGGTTTGCCCACCCTTCTTGGAAGATGGCCTCATCTTGGACAATGTGCCATTGAAGCCGGGATGTGTGAAGTGCTACGTGACTGAAGTAAAGCCTGGATTCAATGCATTTGCCCTGAAGAATGTCCTAGGAGACTACGATGAGCAAAGAACCTTAGGAGAAATACTGTTACATCACATCGAGTGGCCACAAAAGGAAATAGAGTTCATCGATGAGATTCCTAAAGCCCCGCCAAGAGCAACCACTGTCGCCCCTCAACCGGTGACGCTCTCCTTGCCAGAGGAGCTCTCGCGGGCTGATGCATCAACCTGTGATCAGCCGGACCGACTTTGTGGCGTACATGCCATGTCATCCTCCGCCCCAAAGTAGCCTGCGGCAAGGCCTACAACTGCTGATGACGCACCACCGGTTCAGATGCTGGCCGCTGAAGCAGCGGGGGAGACCCAGCTGCAGCACATGCTCAGCAGACCAACCTGGTGGAACAGACTGCTAAGCAGTCTGATGCTTTGGAACCGCCTGCTAAGCAGTCTGTAGGTCCAGAACCGGCTTCTCATCAGTCCGTCGGTCCGCAGGAGCGTGATCAGCATACCAATGCGTCAGCACTTCCTGCTCAGCAAACCAACCCGTTGGCACGGCCTCCTTAGCACACCGACAAGTTGGCACGACCTTTGCATAAACCCGACATAGCTTCAACACATGGTCAGCAGTCCGATGCCTCTGCTCCTACAGCCCAACAGTCCGTCACAGCAGCACCGTTAGCTCAGCGGTCCGGCATAGATAAACCTTCTGCTAAGAAGTCCATCCAAGCTTCATCGTCTGCTCGGCAGTCTATCATGCAGGCAACCAGACCATGAGGAAGTGGCCAAAAAGGCTACACCCACGACCATGAGGAAGCGCAGCGGGAAAGTGAAGAGGAAAGAGAACGATTGCCTCTTACTTAAAGCACTCATCGCCCAGAACCAAATTAACAACATCTTGTTCGAATCGGGGAGTAATATTATTTCCGACGCCATGGATGATGAAGAAGTAGAATTGTTGCTTGCTAAAAGAAAAGCAGTACTTGAAGCACACAATTACGCCCATGGCCAGCCATTTCTTGTTGGCGAATACTATGATGAGTGCAGCTCCAGTTGCCGCGAGTTACATGAATATTGCATGGATCAAATGTCAGAAGGTCATCACCATTTTCTAGTCCACTACAATAGAGATCATTTCCAACACGATGCTGGTTCCATCATTGTGAGTTTCTAGGACTTACATCTCTTCTTCAACTTCAATGTGCTCGATGCCACTCTTGTTGGATGCGTGATTTTGTAAGTACTTAACAAACTCTGATCAACTTCTCCATACAAGGCTATAAATGATAAACAACTAACTGCATTTTGTTCCTCTCAGGGGATTGAACGCGCAGAGAAGACAAAGTGAGAGTGTGTATTTCATAGATCCTGCATTAGCAAATGGCACAACATTACATGAAAAGGACCGACAGGACTGGGCCGTTAACATGGTCATCCATATCTTCGAAAACACGTCCCATGCAGAATCATTTCTCTGGCCATATCATGAACGGTAAGTCAAGTAAACAACCATGCATACAATGATTGTCTTTTAGATTTCGACATCATTCGTAAGTTCATGGCTTTATTAATATGTAGCAATCACTGGATATTGGTATTCATTGTTCCAAAGAAGAACACACTTTACTACATCGATTCTCTCAGAGAGTCAACAAACGCTCAGGATCCAGCGCATCTTCAGCAATTCTTGGATAGGTATTGAATTCTATGATGTTGAAATTAATTTGCATTCATATCTGGTTCAATAATTGATGTTGTCAAAATTCATCATCATTTGCAGTGTGCTCGAATTGTGGGAAACTAAAATAGGGAACCTGTTCAAGAGGAAACTACCTCTACAACACGAGATCGTTTCTCCGGTAACACACCGAAATCCATTATTTTCAGAAAATTTATCAAATAGTCTGCAAATACCTTTCCTTACGCTAGTCAAATGTTCAAGCTTCTAAATAAACCTCTTTCTATTTTGTCCAAAGAAAAAAATAATACATCTAACACCGGATAGGTTGTTCCTAAGAGGACAAATACATGACTAATTTTGTACAAAAAATTTCAGTTTCCTCAGCAAGAAGCAGGGGCCAACCTTTGTGGATACTATGTTTGCAGACACATGATCTCCATCTGCAAATATGCTGATAGTTGTGACGATCCTCGCGAATTAGTACTAGTAAGTCTATCTTAATTAATATCTTCTACTCCACTAATATGGCACATTCTGATCTTAAAAATACTGCAGCTCATCTTAAAACCGAGGACCCCTGAACCGCTCCCGGCTGGTGAATTGCTGGTGGTTCGGAGATTTATTAGCGACTTCTTCCTGGATCACTTCATCAATCCCACTGGTGATAATGAAGATTTCAGCATGCGTTCTCGTGAAACATTGAGTAAGAGTTAGCCGCTAAACATATAATGCATGGATCCATTGTTTTCCATCTGATGAGGTCTTCGTATTTCGTACACTATGGTTAATTATGTAATGCATATATGTGTGGACAAATCATTGGAATTTAGCTACCATATGTTCAATTGCAATTGCTGCGAAATCTAATGAATGTTCTTCCTGTGGACACTATTTGTTCAATTGAATATTGTGGCGAATTTGCTTTTTGCGTGCCGTTTCAAAATGGGATATTTTTGTTTATTTGTTCAATTGAATATTGTGGCAAATTTGCCTTTTGCGTGCCGATTCAAAATGGGATATTTTTGTTTTAACCTGGCAATTGCTCCGCACACGGTTCAACTAAATGAGTGGGTGCGATCCACATCGGAAAGCATACGTCAATCGTAGCGGAACCGTCGGTGATACACAGCAGATCGCAAATGATTTGCAGCTCTACTGTGTGTCCGTAGGTTCTCTGGAACTGTTTGTGATATCGCGTTATCGCACATGAGAACTAGGAGTAAACCGTGCCCAATGCAAAATACAATCCTAGTCGTATTTTTTTAAGGAAACGTGTGGGATCCCAAATAAAAAGCACACGTCACTCTTGCGGCAACCGTTGGTGATACCTAACAAATCACAAATGGTCTGCAGCACTTGTATGTGTGCGAAGGAGCTCCTGAACCGTTTGTGATAGAACATTATCGCAGACGGTAATTGTTGGAAAATGTTTGCGACGGAGTCTAGCATGGCAGACAGGTTACGCAGAAAACTCGTGTGCGATGGGGCACAAATCGCACACAGTTCATATGTTGGCCCGTGTGCCTTACATACTGTTTTCCAAATAGTTCGTTACGATAGACCGTATGGTTTCACTGTGTCATTAGAAATGCTTAATCACCGATACCACACGTGCGAAAGAATTTAGTGTGTGCTGCATCGCACACGATTACATTTTGGAAGGCCTCTGGATCACTGTTCCATATCCCCGACGGTTTCTGGGTCGTGTGGGAAGCACCCCCTATCGCACACACTCACTTGGTGACGGTTCCGAAGGTCATCGCGGAAAGGACATCGGTGTCCCTATGCTATGGAGCCCCGCTACGTCATTGTTCCACTGCAGTGTAGATGTCGTGCTCGAGGCCCCTTTTATGTTCACTAATAATGTACATATTGTTCAGCCGCACCGACTGTGCCGCTTGGCCTCGCAACTTGATGTAACGTCACACTTTGCTTCCGCTAGTTCAATAAAGCAGTGATTTCTGTACCAAGATGTTGTGTATTGCTAGAAGACATGATCTCTGGGTTAACAATGCAAGGTAAACCGGTCGCTTTGAGCCGGGTGACACAACGCTTGGTATCAGAGCCGCACTGACTGTAGGACACACTAGACTACCGACGTATTAGCTGGACGTTAGTTAGGGCTAAAGCTGAGTGCTGATAGTGTTTAGAGCTGATTGTTGCATTGAATGCACTAGTTATATTTTTATTTCTAACCCACTAATGGTTGTGAGTGTAGATGGCTCCGGTGCCGTATCCGTGTCAGGTGCAGCTGATGCCGTACACCTCACCACATCTTCTTCGTAGTGTGTGGTGTCGACTGTATCCTCACGGTGATGACCCAGCATATCGGGTGTACCGGGAGCATCTAGCCAACTTCGTGTATGTGTATCACGCAATGGTTACTCTGTGCACCAGTTCGTCAACAGGCTCTTACACTCGTACCTCGCGGAGCGGTTATGCATCCACCGCCGCTTAGGCCGTCCAGTATGCTGCATTCGAGATTCTTGTTGAGTTACGCTATACAGAGGCTCAGATGCAGAACCACCCAGGTTTTCGTTTCTACCCATCTTTGCACGATGATGGTCGTGTTCACTTTCATTCCGTTCATCCGGCGTCTGATAGTGACACTAGCCACCTTTCTTGATATATCACTGCTAGTTATCTTCTGATTCACGAGTTGGCTCGAGAGCTGAATCGTGCTCGTTCTGCCTTAGCCGCCGCTAGATCCTACCCTACTCCACCTTCTATGGGATTTACTCCTTATATTGTGCCCAACTCTATCTCACCTATTTCTCGGGTTACTCCACCGAGTAGCACGGGCACCTCGACAGTGAACCCACACAACGCTCTGATACGTCTCCAACGTATCTATAATTTTTGATTGTTCCATGCTATTATATTATCCATCTAGGATGTTTTATATGCATTTATATGCTATTCTATATGATTTTTGGGACTAACCTATTAACCTAGAGCCTAATGCCAGTTTATGTTTTTTCCTTGTTTTTGAGTATCGCATAAAAGGAAAACCAAACGGAGTCCAATTGACCTGAAACTTCATGGAGATTATTTTTTGACCAGAAGAAGCCCACGGAGTATCGGAGATGGGCCAGAAGAGTCCCGAGGCACCCACGAGGCTAGGGGGTGCGCCCTACCACCTGGGCGTGCCCCCCTACCTCATGGCCACCTCGGAGACCCCCCTGACTTGTTCCCGACGCCAAAACCTCTTATATAGACAGAAACCCCCAGAACATAACCTAGATCAGGAGTTCCGCCGCCACAGGCCTCTGTAGCCAGCAAAAACCAATCGGGACCCTGTTCCTGCACCCTTCTGGAGGGGGGGATCCATCACCGGTGGCCATCCTTCCTTGGACAAGCCTCCCACTTATGATTAACCCCTCTCGCAAGCATCCGCAACTACGAAAGAAGAATTAAGGTAAACCTAACCATAACATGAAACATATGGATCCAAATCAGCCCCTTACGAAGAAACGCATAAACTAGGGTTTAAGCTTCTGTCACTCTAGCAACCCATCATCTACTTAGTACTTCCCAATGCCTTCCCCTAGGCCCAAATAATGGTGAAGTGTCATGTAGTCGATGTTCACATAACACCACTAGAGGAGAGACAACATACATCTAATCAAAATATCGAACGAATAGCAAATTCACATGATTACTTATAACAAGACTTCTCCCATCACTGCAAAAAAATACACTTCCGTGATGATACGTGTTTGTCACAATAGGTCATGTTTTCTATCATGCATGTACGTCCATGACGATTTTATGACAGAGTCAAGATAGTCATACCTTTGCTGTCGTAGAAGTGTCCCATGACATTACCAAAATTATAATCACGGAAGTGTCCACTTCCATCACGATAAATCGCGCGTCACAGAAGTGCTTTCGTCAAGGGCGATCGACACGTGGCATCCACCATAACGGTTCGTCGTTAGGCTATCGGGTTCCGATTTGGATCCGATAACTCGTTAACAACCCGGACCAATGGGGATATACCACGTGTAAAATTCTCATTGGCCGGAGGAAACACGTGTCAGGTCGTCATTGGGTCAGATAGGCCCCTATGATATGTCGACACGTGCGACGACCCACCACTGGCCCATTTAGCTTACAAAGGCCGGCCCATTTGACTCTGTCAAAAGTTAGCGGGCTGGCCCATGAAAAGCCTGTTAATGGCCTGTTCACAAATAGCCCATTTTATGGCCCTGTAACTCACGACCCGTTAGGGCCTTCCCGAAATCGGCCCAACAACGTCATGTGGGCCGTCGAATATAACACTAGCCCCTTTCACTTTCGGCCCATGTATGGCCCACGACGTCTTTCGGCCCATATGATGCCTTTTGTAACTTTAGGCCCTTTAGTGGCCCATGGTGACTCTTGCCCAAAATGAACAGTAAATTTCTTTGTACCCATTAACGGCCCATGATTAACATGGGCAGTTTCCAGCCCGTATTAGCTTTCGGCCTACTGACGGCCCATACGTTCTTGGGCTCCTTTCTGGCCCTCAATTACTTCCGGCCCGTTAATGGCATGTTCCCCTAATGGGCCAAATTCGGCCCATGGTAAGAATCGACCCGTTTGTGGCCTATTAACCCGTTGCCCCGTTTCTAGCCCGTCCTATATTCTGGCCCATTAACGACCCATTATGCCTGTGACAAAATTAAGCCTTCGATGTCCTCCGGCCTGTTAATGGCCCATTACCGTGTTGGGCCGATACCAAATACGCCCGTTTACGGCCCATGTGGACCCATTTATTTGACGTCCTGAGGCCCACTTATTCTACGGCCTGTTGGAGGCCCATTTATCTGACGGCCCGTAGGAGGCCCATGGATCCTATGTCCTGTAGCAGGGTCAAGGTTACCACGGTCCGTATATGGCCCATGGTTGTTGCGGCCACTAGCAAACCAGGGAAAAAGAAGACTAGGAAATAAATAAGCCTGAAACTAACGCTAGGCTATTAAGGCGATTGCACAGATTACATCCACTAGGCATCAAAGATCGCCACCAGTGCAAATATAGGGAACACCCTACACAAAAATGGCTTGCTGCTTTCTTTAGCCGGTGGCTGCACGTTAAGAACAAATTTTGTATCACAACAAAACAAATTACAACCATAAACAAAAGGAAGGTTCGCATAAAAGTTAACAGTCTGGCAGATAAATGCACCACCGGAAGTTAAGAACCTCAATTAATTTGAACTGACTGTTATGTTTTTATGTTGTATTGTCCGATGGAGCACCCTTCGCCTTCATTTCTCCTAGGCTCCTGAACAACATAGAAAATGTCTGATAGTCTGGTTCAAAAACCATGTATATCTTGACGACATCGAACAATGTCTGTCCTCGTTTCACAAAGGATCTTTGTTAGGGAATAGTCTTGTGTCTGGAGCGCAGATATAACATTGTTTGAGCTTGCATGTCTTGATCATGAGGCAGTTTGGACGAGATTGCCTTAACAACCAACCCAGTATTACGCAGGAACGTGCTTTTGGCACTGTTAGTGGACAGGTACTGACCCACTGCAGCAAGAGGTGACATTGTGGTTATAGTTGCCTCGCCACCTTCAGATGGTGGCGGTTCCACCATTTTTTCCATAGCTTGGTGAAAAGTTGAGTTTTTTCATTAGTAGTACCAGAACAGAAGATATTAAGGAGGCAGCAAAACCAAACAAAATAGCCTTTGTCTATATACAGAACTTATTGTAGTGAACCCATGTATAATATTAGTTCTATATTGCTGCAATGTACATTATAAAACCAGGTTCCAAACATATGACCATGTACCATGGCTAATGTATTGTCTATTTCTTCACGTAGTATTAACAACTAAGGACAAAGAGACAAAGTTTATAATACGGTAAGCATAGTATGACATCATTCATATCACAAAACAACTAAGAACAGACAAACAGGCAATTGTAAAGTTGTGTGGGCAAGTCCAGCACTGAAAGTGCAACTATCCCTGTGTAGTTTTGGTAATTCCTAACAACATATAGCTCATTGAACTAATAATGCTCTTTCAAGTTGATAATTTCAGAAAGTTCAATGATTGGCATGGCATGTACTAGGAATGTGGACTCCTCAAAATGCTAAGGCCACACATTTGCTCAAGCTCAAGACTCTATATTTTCATTTTTAGTGATCCAAGATCACATTGAGTCCATAGGAAAAGCCAATACTATTAAAAGGGGATGAGGTGTTGCTTAATGGCTTGCTTGCTAAAAATGCTTAGTGATATGCTCCAAAAGCCCTCAACCACTTTCTAATATCCACATATGTCCCAAACCAAAAGTCAAACTCGGCCCCACCGATTTGATCTATCCGACGCCACCGAGTTCATTTGACATAGCAACTTCCAGAAACCCTAGTCAGTTCGATCTCACCGATAGGGATCTCGGTCTCACCGAGATGGGATTGCAAACTCTCTGTTTCCCTTCATAACGTTTTGATCTAACCGAGATGAGCGATTGGTCCCACCAAGTTCGCAATGCAAACTCTCTGTTTCCCTTTCGTAATGTTTTGGTCTCATCAAAATGAGCGATTCGGTCCCACCGAGTTTGCCTGACCAACTCTTTCTTTGCCTTTTACAGGAATCGGTCCTACCGAGTTTATGTGATCGGTCTCACCAAGATTACGTTATGCCCTGACCCTAATGAAATCGGTCCCACCGAGTTGACATGCCAGTCCCATCGAAAAGCCTAACGTTCACATTTTGAACTGAATCGGTCTGACCGAGTTTCATGATTCGGTCCCACCGAGTTTGGTTAATTGTGTGTAACGGTTAGATTTTGTGTGGCGGCTATATATACCCATCCACCCACTCTTCATTCGTGGAGAGAGCCATCAGAACACGCCTACACTTCGAGCATACATTTTCTGAGAGAGAACCACCTACTCATGTGTTGAGTCCAAGATATTCCATTCCAACCACAAGAATCTTGGTCTCTAGCCTTCCCCAAGTTGCTTTCCACTCAAATCATCTTTCCACCAAATCCAAATCTGTGTGAGAGAATTGAGTGTTTGGGAGACTATCATTTGAAGCGCAAGATCAAGGAGTTCATCATCAACACACCATCTATTACCTTTTGGAGAGTGGTGTCTCCTAGATTGGTTAGGTGTCACTTGGGAGCCTTCGTCAAGAATGTGCAGTTGAACCAAGGATTTTGTACGGGCAAGGAGATCGCCTACTTAGTGAAGATCTACCCTAGTGAGGCAAGTCCTTCGTGGGCGATGACCATGATGGGATAGACAAGGTTTCTTCTTCGTGGACCCTTCGTCGGTGGAGCCCTCTGTGGACTCGTGCAGCCGTTACCCTTCATGGGTTGAAGTCTCCATCAACGTGGATGTACGATAGCACCACCTATCGGAACCACGGAAAATATATCCGCGTCTACATTGTGTTTGCCCTCTCCAAACTCCTCCCTTTACCTTCATGTGCAATGTTTTTTACATTCCGCTGCTATACTCTTAAACTTGCATGTGTAGGTTGATTGCTTGACTTGTGCTAAGTTGCTAAAATCTGCCAAGGCTTAAAATTGGGAAAAGGATAGATTTGTATTTGGTCAAGTAGTCTAATCACCCCCCTCTAGACATACTTTCGATCCTACAAGTGGTATTATACCTTTGGTATCCATTTGCCTTGATTTCCATAGCTTTTGGTGATCATAGCCTTGGTTTCACAACCTAGGAGAGTATGGCGTCTAGCGAGGGAAATTACCACCGTAGAGGTCCTTACTTTGATGGTACTAATTTTGCTAGTTGGAACCATAAGATGAAAATGAATATTCTTGGACATAACCCTGCCGTTTGGGCTATTGTGTGTATTGACTTGCAAGGTGAATTCTTTGATGGGAGAGAACCTAACCGTGAAGCTACTGCAGAAGAGTTGAAGATGCTGCAATACAACGCTCAAGCTTGCGATATCCTCTTCAATGGATTGTGCCTCGAAGAATTCAACAAAATCAGCCGTCTTGAGAATGCAAAGGAAATTTGTTATACTTTGATTCATATGAACGAGGGTACCGACTCCGTCAAGGAATCCAAATTAGACGTGATTCAAAGTCAACTTGACAAGTTCAAAATGAAGGATGGTGAAGGTGTCGCTGAAATGTACTCTAGGCTTGCTCTCATCACAAATGAGATTGACAGCTTAAGAAGTGAAGAGATGACCAATAGATTCATCATCAAGAAGATCCTAAGAGCCTTGGATGGAAAATATGATACCGTGTGCACATTGATCCAAATGATGCCCTTACAAATATCTCAAGCCAACGGAAGTCATTGGAAGAATTGTTGCTCATGAGAGGTCACTCAAGGATAAGGAAGAGCTTCACAACAAGTCAAGTGGTGCTTACAAAGCCTCATGTGATGCTCCTACATCATCGAGTGAGAAACAAGCCTTCAATGAAAAATTGAGCCTAATGGTGAAGAACTTCAAGAAGTTCTACAAGAGTAGAAGCAAAGAAAGAAGTTCCAAGTCAAGGTCCTACAATGACAAAAGATTTTCAAGTCGTGAGCGTAATTGTTACAATTTTGGAAGACCCAGACACTACTCCAATGAGTGTATGGCTCCCTACAGAAGAATAGAAGACTCACCTAAAAGGAGAATTAGAAGAGAAGAATCACCTACAAGAGAGATAAGGAGTAGAGATGATCGTTATGAACGAAGAATATCTCGGAGAAGCAAGGATTCAGAAAGGAAGGACAAGTCATCAAGGAGCTACACAAAACGAAGACATCAAGCTCACGTTGGTGAATGGGTATCCGGCTCTGACTCCGACCATCACTCCGAAAGAAGTTATCGCTCCTCCTCTGAATATACTCAAGCTGAAGGTGTTGCCGGTCTAGCACTTGTGTCAACCGACTCCTATGACATATTTGACTCACCAAATGAAGGAGTTGGAAGATGCTTCATGGCTAAACGCCCAAAGGTATCACACCCTGATAATGTTGATTTCAGTAGTGATGAAGATGATTTGCTTGGTGATGATGATCTACTTGTTGACAACTCTAGTGATGGAAACTATGATGAAATTGCTATTAATCATGCTAATCAAGATAAAATGAATGATGATGATAAGAAGGAGATTGAGTGTCCAACTAAAGAACTAAACACTCTTAAGTTAGCTCATGAAACTAACTTAGAAGATCATCGAGAACTTTTAAAGACTCATGAGAAGCTACGCTTTGAAAAGCTCAACCTTTAGCAAGAGCATGGGTTCTTAAAGGAAATCAATGATGATCTTCATAAGAAAAGTTCTTCTTACATTGCCAAGCATTTACTCTTGTCTACTTACATTACACAAGTAAAATCTAGCAACAGGAACAAGAAAGATTCTTCTTCTAGAAGTAACAACAATCATGTTAAATCCAATGTTGTTGCTTCTAGTAGTTCTCTTCATTCCATTAATGATTCTCTTAGCCAAGTTACACTTGAGCAAGAAAATAGCTTATTGAAGAGAATTATAGAGAAAGGTGTTTACAAGAGCCTTGTCGGAAGTAACCAATTTGGGGAAATTGTACGCAAGCAAGGAAGGCACCGAAAGAATCAAGGTGTTGGTTTTGAACGAAAGTTCAATGCCAATGGAGTTGAGTGGGAAGAAGATCAATACCCCAAGACGAAGTTTGTTCCTCAATAAGAGAAGTATGATCCTACTTCTTTAAAGGGGAGACAAGCTCAAGATGATCTTCCACCACAAGACCACAAGCAAAAAGGAAAGGGCAAGCTTCAAGAGGAGATTTTTGCATTTGAAGAAGCTCCCAAGGCCTTGGTCAAGTGGGTACCCAAGACTACATCAAGCTTTACTTCATCAAGTATGACTACAACTCCAAGGATTCCCATCAAGATGATGTGGATCCCGAAGAATAAGAACTAGAGAGGTCTTGAGGGTGACTCCGCCAACATACTTCACCTCATATCATCTTGGCGAGAACAAGTGCAAACAACTTCCACATCTTGCACTAGTTCAAGGAGTCACAAACCCTCTTGTTGGTAAGACAAGGGACAAGGTAACCTAATGTTTTCATGGACATCATCTTGTGTGAACTTCACTCTATGTCTATGGATATCTTTGTTTGTTCCTGGTGGGACTGACCCGTGTAGGTATTGAAAGTGCAACTCACTCCAATGGATTGCTCCAAATGATCTGCATCAACCTTGAGCATCCACATCTTCAAAATCTACATGAAGTCATCATCGACAAAACCCAAGGTTAGTTCATCCCTCTTAGGGTGGATATCACATCTAGGGGAGATTTACTCTAAATATTGAGCTAAAGCAACTCTAATGGTGTGAACACAAAAATGCTTTATGTTAAAGTGGTAAACCCACTTGTGCTTAAATGATGAGTATGACCTATGATCAAATGTTCTCATTTGCCTCCTAAGTCAATATACTAATATATAGATGACCTAGTCATCGCCAATTGCTTGATAGATGCTAAAGTGTTTGTGCATGCTTTGTCACATATTTCATTTGCCATTTTATTGTGTGAGCATGTTGATTGCATATTTTACTCATTCGAGTACATCCATTTGTTGCTTTGATTGTTTGTATCTTTTTCTTTTGCCAAATGGATGGACAAGAATGCCTAAGAACTTCCTCTAGCTATCTATGCTTTTCTTGTCTCAAACTCTATTCATGCTACATCACAAAGTTTGGTCAAGTCAAATTTGAACACTCTGTGTGAGGAGCACTCGGAGTCCCTGATTTGTCATAGACTTAAACTTCCAAAACCTCTTTGTGCATTTCGGTCTGACCGATTCATCCTTTTCGGTCTGACCGAGTTCACTGAGTTGATCTAGGTTTTCAATCTCAGTGCAACCGATTAGAACTTTTCGGTCACACCGAGTTGTAGTAACCGCTTGCGATTCTGCATCTCGGTTCCACCGAGTTGTTCCACTCGGTCACACCGACAGGGTCAGGATATATATACCGTCGGGTCGAATTTTGGAAATTTCTCCAAAACCCCTCAGCCCGCGCGTGTCCTGCTCTGCCGCCTCGAGTCTCTGGTTCATCCTCTCGTTGCCAGCAACCTCCTGCCGCTGGTCTCCGTCGCTGTCTGTGACACTCCAAAAATTTTCTTTTGGTTTTCAGCAAAAACTTTGTTGGTTTTTGAAAAGAGGTCATTTAAATTTTTTCCAGAAAACCTCTCTCTTAAAAACTTTCACCCTTGGCAAGGATTTTTATTTACATCCTTTTGAAATTTGGTGTTTGAATTATGGAAACTTTTCTTCTGATTGTTTCCCTCTCAAATGTATTTTTTTGAATTTGATTATTTTCATTTAAAAAGAAAACCCTTGGAGTTTTGGGGCTTCTCTCATTTTGAAACCACCCATGATTTTTTTTACCTTGCCTCATGTGGAAAGACCTCCCAAAACCCCTCCCTCCACTTTGGAGCAATCTAAATTCTCTGTTCCAACAAGTCCAATCCATTTTTGGATTTTAATTATTTACTTTTCCCTCCAAAAACAATTCTGTCAGTTGGTTTGAGCCTAAGTGATTTTCAAAGCAAGTACCTTATTGCCTTTGAGTTTTGATCTCAAACCAACTCCTCTGGATTGTCCTTAGCATCCACAACCTAGAACCATCTTGATCCACTCTTCCTCTTTTCAAAATTTTCAAATTTCAGCCTCTGCAAATTTGGACCAGATATGCCAAATTTGGTGAAATTCATATCTCCTCTTCTCCAAAAATTCTACCAAAATTCAGGCAGCCTCCTGGTGCAATGAGAGGCCACCCCACCAAGTTTCAGCTCAAGGAGAACCCCCTACATACCAGAATCATTTTGTCGAACACCTGGCCGGCACTGTTTCCTTGCATTTTCAGAAATGTTCAGAGATTCAGAGTTTCAGTGTCGTTTTTCCTTCGTCAGAGTTTAGTCACGTGTCGACAGTGCGCCTAGCGTGTTGCGCAGAGCCCCTCCTCCCTGCCAGAGCGCTGCACGCATGCTTGGACGGTTCCTGGCATCGGTGGCACTCTGGCCCGCCCTCGCCGGCGTTTTCTGCGGCGTCGGCACCTCCCGTGGCGGCCGACAGAAGGAACCTACGGCACAACGCCGTTCGGCACCGCCCAAGCCACCTGGGAGCTCCGCGTGGCCGTCTCCCTTGCCAACGCACGCATGCAGCACCGTCGCCGTTGCCTGGCATGCACAGGGCGCGCTCCCTGCCGCCGACGTGCCACACGGCCGTTCTATTGGGGACAGGCCATAACCACCTCCTCCTTGCTGAGTTAGGCACCGGGATGGACTCGTTACTCCATCTAGTCGATGCTCAAGCCCCTAAACCAACTGCTCAGCCACAGCACCGCCGTAATCACTCGCCGGACTTATCCCGTTCACGGCAACCGCCTCAGGCTGGCTATATATAGCGTCTCCGAGCTCGCTCTCGCCCCCCGCACACCTCCACCACCTCACTAGACCCCGCCCAGCAACTGGAAGAGCGTTGAGGGGCCCTTCTTCCTCGACTCCGACCGCCTCAATCCGCCTCGGCCTCCGACTTGATCCACGCCGGTGAGGCCATCCCCGGCGCCCAAACCTCGTCAGTAACCTCCTCGAGCACCCAGAGAGCTAACCCCCACTTCAATTCGATCCTTGCAGCCCTCCTCGGCGAGATCCATCAACGCCCGAACCACCGTCCGCCGGAGCAAGGGCCGCCGTCGACGTGGTGCTCGCCGGCGACCACCACCACCACCCACCGACGCGGAAGGACACGGTGAACACGTTGGTAACCTCCGATCCCCCTGCCTCGCCGTGGATCGCTGCCGGCGAACACCGCAGCTCTCGGGCACCGTCGAGCTCTGCCGCCTCTTTTGAATTTTTAAACCTGACGGGTGGGACCCGCCTGTCAGCCTCTCTGTTCTTTTTAAACGAACCGTTTTCTGAAAGCGTCTCCTGCCAAAATGCGTCTCCCCTCTGGGCCGGCGTATTCTCAATCGAAGCGTTTTCTGTTTTTATAAGTTGGCCCCTGAGAACTTTCTGTTTCATTATAGATGAGTCCCTGGACTAAAACCTTTATAACTTTTAAACAGAAAAGTATTTTTGATTGATTCTTTTTCTGTCCTCTTCAGAATTCTGTCTAGTTTTTTACCAGATTTATTTGAAAAATATTTGGAATAAGTTTTGTGCACTTCATGGTATTTACGTTAGCGCGTATGTTTATTTATACCGTAGATACCGAAGGAGGAGACGGGACCGCGAACTTCACCGAGCTAGGCTCCGACTACTCTGAACCAGGCAAGCATGTTTGAACTTTTGATATGATGAGTGTTTTGGCATGTTTGCATTAGGTAGTTTCATGGCATGTTTATGAGCATACCAATGAATGTCATGTTACATGCAACGTTGAGGCAAGTGAGTTTCGAAAATCCATAATTGGATGGATGTGGGTATGCATGGCCATGTGTTGGCATGAGAATGGGTAAGATGGCAGTGTTGTAGCATGCCAGTCTTATGCCATACTATTTGACTTAAGTGTAAACCCGTATCGGTCCAGTTCCATCCGTTTTCCTTCCCTGTACTACCACATGTTTTCCGCAAGGAATATGGCTTAGTAAGTTGCAAACCGCTTTCCTGGTACACACCAATAGGAGAGGCCATGATGATGGTTCCATGGCCCTGGATTAAAGCCAGTCATCCGGTCAGGGGGCATGGGTGTTTCCGGTTGGGACCGAGAGGGGGTCACCCCTTAGAGCGCGCGTATATAAATTTGATCCCTTGCTATTCGAGATTGTGATCTCCCCGTCTCAAATTTTTTTCTTGGACGATGTCTAGGGTGATTGCTGGCATCTGAGGTAGGATGGGTGTGTACTGGTTAGCTGTGTTTTCTTCCGAAATACCGTAAACAGAACTAGTCCTTCGTGACTACGGAAATCCGTTGGCTGTGGGAAATTTTTGTACAAACTCTGCAGAGTCATATATTCCTTTGAATCATCTATTCCATGTCCAAGTTCGGTATTATCTTATCCTGACAAGTGCCAGTTTTGGTGACAGAAACTCCGGTGAATCACATGAGTGCTAAGTCCGGTTAAATGTTTATTCCTGTGGATGGACTAACCCGTTTATTATCATGAGTTGAATATTTATTATGAGTATTATATCCTTGTGAAGAAAGCCCTTTCTGCGATGTCGCTCAGACGTCCGACTGTGGCATTGTTATTATTTACTTTCAATAAAAGCCCTTTCTGAGATGTCGCTCAGACGTCCGACTATGGCATTGTTATTTACTTTCGATAAAAGCCCTTTCTGTGATGTCGCTCAGACGTCCGACTATGGCATTGTTATTTACTTTCGATAAAAGCCCTTTCCGTGACGTCGCTCAGACGTCCGACTGCGGCAGTACTGTTATTTACTTTCAATATAAGCCCTTTCTGTGATGTCGCCCCGACGTCCGACTCTGGCACGCATGTCTTTTATTTTCAGTTTAAGCCCTTTACGTGGTGTCGCTCAGACGCCCGACTGTGGCATGATCTTTATTTATTTGTTCACCCTTCGAGGCGTCGCTTCAGACACCCGATCGGTTTTCAATTATTTCTGTTGGGTTTTCAGGCGGACTACCGCCGACTCCCTTTTTACTTACCTTGTTTGCTAAATTTTGAATGTGCATTGGTAAATTAATCATGACGCCTTCATGCATGCATTTGTTATATCTTACGTCCGAACTGTCTTGTGAGTACTTTCAAAGTACTCACCTGGCTTGTTGATTTGGCCAGATGCTGACGAAGGCGATCTCATGGATGAAGAGTTCGATAGCGAGTCCGGTGCCTAGAGGAGTCCCAGCCAGTCTCGTGCGACCCTGGATTTGGTCACTGTATTATATTCGCTTCCGCTACCCGAATAAATTCATCGAGCCTCACCTCGACGCTCGATGAGATGCCAGTTTTAGAGTCGTGTATTTCACTCCCCACTGTGATTTTTCCACCACCACCTTATTCTCGAGTCAGTAGTATGCCACCACACCACTGTGTCATATCCGCCATTATGTATAATTATTGGTGCGCTTGTAATAATTTGTTGAGCATCCTTAGCTCGACCCTGTAATATATTTTATGCTACTGGCTCATTGTATCAAGAATTTTGTCTACCAGTATGGTGGATTTTCCTCATACTGGATTCAATAGATCGGTTTCTCAATAAACATTTTTATTGGAAAACCGGTCGTGACACTGTCAACGGAATTCAACCCCGCCGTTGCCGCCGTAGTGAACTCACCACCGAACTAGGGTATGAGTTCGAAACTTTGTGCTGTTCCTTACTCCAATTCATAGCACAAAGCAAATGCCATGTTCTTTACCACGTTTGAGATCATCCTATCCAGCAAGAACATCCCTTAGATTAGATTTTATTCGAAAATTCAGGGTTTGGTTTCGGCCAAACTCATCTCGGACCGACCAAGTTGTGGAAATCGGTCTCACCGATTTGGCTTAGGCCATTGCACTTGCATTTTTCAGTCTGACCGAAAGTTGCAAATCAGTGTGACCGAGTTCAACTCTCTGTGAATTCCTAGCAATCTCGGAGTCACCGAACTGTGTCTCTCTCTGACCGATTTCACTAGTTTAGACTCCAAAAGTTGCTTCAGTGTCACCGAGTTTAACAAATCGGTAGCTCCGAAATGCTTTCTGTGGAAAACTAAAACTAAGTTTTTGACTCATTTGTTTTGAAAAACTCTGCAGTTTGTGATGCTCATCCACTCTATCTCATCTATATCTATTCACAGGGTCTGCTGTCAGTTTGCTTTGCCAGAATGTCAAATCAGAGTGATAGCCAAAACAAGTCAGAAGAGTAGATGCACCTGAGTGAGGCCACTAGTCCCTCTAGCAGCTATGATGAGGGTAGTAGGAGTACCCCAAACAATTTTCCCAATGCATCTACAAGGACAAGGAAGAAGAGAAACTCAGACTCGGGATGAGGATTATGTGGTTGATGAGGAGGAGGAGGTCAGCTCCAAGAAGAAGGTGCTGAAGAAGGAATATGCTGCTGCTGCTGCTACAACAAAGCCAGGACTGCACAAGAAAACCCCTGCCAAGAGAGTTCCTATGTCTAAGGCCAGAGCCTCCACTCATGAAACTTCCAAATCTACTGGAGGAGAGGCTGCTGGTGAGCGCAAGAAGAAGAAGGAAAGGAAGAGAGGAAGTTGGTGCAAGAAAGTGGATCCCATGGCAGAATTTGAGAAGCACTCATCTCATGAAGGTGAAGAAGAGGAAGAAGATGCTGCACCTTCATCAAAGACTCAAAAGCTGATGGGGGATGCCATCAAGTCTGGAATTGCCCCTTCAAATCCCAAGACTGCCCCCAAAGCTTCTGCTCCAGCTCCAAAGACTTCAAAGGCCAAGAGGAGCACAAGGAATATTCCAGCTGCTGAAAAGAGCAAGTCCCTAGTGCCTGAGATAGATGAAGAAGAAGATGCTGAAGCCCATGTGCTTAGGAAGCTCAAACCTAAGATTCTAGATCATGATGACAGCCATCCATTGGCAGAAGACATGAACATCAGGAAGGATGCAGGTCTCAGACTTTGGAGAGAAACTGATCCATATGCTATAAGGAGAAGGACTGCTGTGGATTACAGGTTCCACACCAAGGAGCAGCATGACTTCTATGAAACCATCTTGCTTGATAAGAAGCCCATTCTTTGTGATATGAAGTGGGCAGATTGGAAATACATTGATGAGAATGAAGATCATTTTCCAGGAGTGCATGAGAGCTTTAGGCGATGTGGAGTGGACAAGTTTGTGGGTCAGAAGCTGACCAAGTGGAATGATGAACTCATCATGCAATTCTACTCCACATCACACTTCTATCCTGATGGTAGAATTGTTTGGATGTCTGAGGGTACAAGGTACCAATCAATAGTTGATGATGGGCCAAATTGATCAATGCCCCTGAAGAGCATGAAGATGACCTGGATGTGTATGCCAAGAAGAAGAAAGACCACAACTCAATGGCCAACATGTAAAAAGAAATTCCAGACAAAGCCTTGGAAACACATAAGCTAGGGTCTGTTCATTATCTGTTATCTGGTTTACCCACAATCAACACTATCCTGAGGCATACCTTATTGCCCAAATCTAGAGATCACGAGATGATCAGAGGTCATTCTATCAACTTACTAGAATTGTTTGATGTGCCCCAAAAGTTCAAAGTCATGAGCCTGCTTGTGGAAACAATCAAAAGGACAGCTGCAGATCAGAAGAGATCATGTGGGTATGCTCCACAAATTCAAATGCTCATCAACTCCAAAATGGGCACAGGCACCTACTTGTTAGATAAGGAGCATCTACCCTTGAGACCAGACTTTGAGGACAACAGTGTTGTAATGAATGAAGAAGATCCCACATCTGTGCAGGCACAAGAAAAGAGAGAGAAAGCTAAGGCTGAAAAAGCTGCAAAGATGCCAAGTGTTGAAGAGGTATCTCAAGTGTTTCTCAAGACCAAACAAGATCAACTTGCATATCCGATTCAAGCAACCTTTAGGATTGAGAAGGGCTTGGCCACACTGACTCAGCACCAAGAGAGCTTGGAAAGGATCATTGAGACTAAGTTCTATGATCTTGATCTAAAAGTGACAGAGATGCAGACAACAGTTGAGCAGCTCCAGGAAGAAGCTGAGGAGAGAAAAGGGCAGGCTACCACATATGCCTTTCAAAGAGTGCCAAGAGGTCAGAGATCTGCTGCAGTGCCCATGGCTAACACTAGAGCTACTACATCAACACCTGCAACCACAACATCAGTGCCACCTCCAGCTGCCACTCCACTAGCTCCAACAACTTCCATAGATGCATTCATTCTTGGAGTCCTCTCAACACCACCTCCCGAAGATCAAGACTAGAGAGACGTATAGCACTATGCATTTTTGAACTTTTTGGTAACTTGTTGCCAAAGGGGGAGAAATGTATAGATCATAGGCTTCGAGAGAGAGTGTTTTTGCCTCTTTTGTCTCTTTTGCTATTTGGTTGATACTTTTGTGTGCTTGCTTGATACATTATGTCTATGTATTTGATCATATCCTACATTAATGCTTGCGCTTGAATGATGTTATCTTTTATATCTCTTGTATGATCATTCACTTTGCCTTGGTGATGAGTGCATGTTTTTACTTTCTATCATTTTGAGTCTCCACCAATATGTATGTGACATGGAAGAGTAACCCATGATCCTAATCGATTGTGCATTTGCATTCAATAGCAAATTTTAAAAAAGGCACAAATTTAGGGCGAGCTCTTACTTATCACATACTTCTCAAAGCGACGATGCATTTCAATCTTATTATCATTTTTCGAAGTTTGATCTATATGTTGTCATCAATTACCAAAAATGGGGAGATTGGAACTACAACTATCCCTGGGTGGTTTTGGTAATTCCTAACAACATATAACTCATTGAACTAGTGCTCTTTCAAGATGATCATTTCAGAAAGTTCAATGATTGTCATGGCATGGACTAGGAATGTGGACCCCTCAAAATGCTAAGGACACACATTGGCTCAAGCTCAAGACTCTACATTTTTCATTTTTATTGATCCAAGATCACATTGAGCCCATAGGAAAAGCCAATACTATTAAAAAGGGATGAGGTGTTGCTTAATGGCTTGCTTGCTCAAAATGCTTAGTGATATGCTCCAAAAGCCCTCAACCACTTTCTCATATCCACATATGTCCCAAACCGAAAGTCAAACTTGGCCCCACCGATTTGATCTATTCGGTGCCACCGAGTTCATTTGACATAGCCACTGCCAGAAACCCTAGTCAGTTCGGTCTCACCGATAGGGATATCGGTCTCATGGAGATGGGATTGCAAACTCTCTGTTTCCCTTTGCAATGTTTCTGTCTAACCGAGATGAGCGATCAGTCCCACCGAGTTGGCAATGCAAACTCATTGTTTCCCTTCCGCAACGTTTCGGTCTCACCGAAATGAGAGATTCGGTCCCATCGACTTTGCTTGACCAACTCCCTGTTTTCCTTTTACAGAAATCGGTCCTACCGAGTTTATGTGACCGGTATCATCGAGATTACGTTATGCCCTAACCCTAATGAAATCGGTCCCACCGAGTTGACATGTCAGTCCCATCGAAAAGCCTAACATTCACATTTTGAACAGAATCGGTCTAACCGAGCTTCATGATTCGATCCCATTGAGTTTGGTGAATTGTGTGTAATGGTTAGATTTTGTGTGGAGGCTATATATACCCCTCCACCCACTCTTCACTCATGGAGAGAGCCATCAGAACGTGCCTACACTTCCAGCATAAATTTTCTGAGAGAGAACCACCTACTCATGTGTTGAGACCAAGATATTCCATTCCAACCACAAGAATCTTGATCTCTAGCCTTCCCCAAGTTGCTTTCCACTCAAATCATCTTTACAAGAAATCCAAATCTATGTGCGAGAGTTGAATGTTGGGGAGACTATCATTTGAATCACAAGAGCAAGGAGTTCATCATCAATGCACCATCTATTACCTTTTGGAGAGTGGTGTCTCCTAGATTGGTTAGGTCTCACTTGGGATCCTCCGTCCAGATTGTGTAGTTGAACCAAGGAGTTTGTATGGGCAAGGAGATCGCCTACTTCATGAAGATCTACCCTTGTGAGGCAAGCCCTTTGTGGGCGATGGCCATGGTGGGATAGACAAGGTTGCTTCTTCATGGACCCTTCGTGGGTGGAGCCCTCCGTGGACTTGCGCAGCCGTTACCCTTCGTGGGTTGAAGTCTCCTTGTGACGCCCGGATAATCAAGCTACAGTAGCCTCTGCTAATAATGCCACGTCACCTCGATTACGGTTGCTAATCTCGCGTTATTTCGAAAACGATTCAAATTCAAATTCAAAAGAAAAGCAAACAACAAAAGTTTTCAAAAAATTAAAACTAAAATGTTCGGGTTGTTTCAAATAAATCGTAAGCAATTATGGTGGAGAAACCAAGCTTTTATAAAATGCTTAAATGAACTATAAGGATTTAAACAGTAGCAAAAACAATTAATTAAATGCCTTTTACAATTAATAAATTACTAAATTATTTTATTTTGTCACCAAACTTTTTGTGGCATTGTGGTATTTTGTAACACTAATTTAGGTACTACTTGTATATTTTTATAAAACTAAAATTAAAAGAAACTACAAATAAAAAAGAAAAGGAAATATAAAAACAGAAAACAAAACTAACAAAGAACAAAAATAGAAATAGAAGAACCCCCCCCCCCTCACCGGGCTTTGGCCCAGCAGGCCCGACCGGCCACCCAGCCCACGCGGTCACCCTCAACCTCCTGTTCCCCCTCGCTCGATGTCCTCTACGCGCACGTGCCCGAGGCCGGTCGCCGTCTCCACCGCACCCACTCGCCTCCTCGGGTCGCTACAGTACCGCCGAGGCGGATAAGGCCGTCCCCGCGCCCCCCTCGACGAACCCTATCCATTCCCCTCCTCCTCGCTCGCTCTCTTCCCTCCTATGTCGCCCGAACGCCATCGCCGTGCCGTCACCGTGCTCGTGGCCACAAGCCTCCCCGGCGCTCGAGAGGAAGTCGAGGAGCACCGTCGTCCTCTTCTGCACCGTATGCAAGCGCTAGGTCGAGCCGGAGCGCCTCGAGACGTCGCCATCGGCCTTGTTCCACAACCACAGCCGCCGTCGTCCACCTCATCGATCTGCCGCGCCGGTCCATCCCCGGCCTTCCCGGCCTCGCCACCGGGCTCGCTGTGAGCTCCTCCGCCAAATTCCCCTTCTTCCCGCCTCGATTTGTTGTCGTAGCCACCATCACCGAACTCGCCCGAGCTCCCGCGTACGCATACACGTATATGCGTGCTTGAGCCACCGTTGCTACTGCCTTCTCACTTCTGCCCTGTTGTTGTTGCTGCTCGGCTGCGTCGCTGCTGCCGTTGCTCCCTGCTGGTGCCTTGCTGCTCTTGCTAATGCCGCTACTTGCTTGCTAGCCGCCACCGATGCATGCTAGTTGTTGCTGCCGCTGTAGACCATGGCCGCTTGAGCCCCTATGCGTGCCCAACCATGGGGCATGGTTTTGCCAACGTCCATCCCTGGTTAGCATCAGATTAGGTAGGTTAGATTAATTCCTAAGTAGTCTAATGTGCAAATGGCATGTGGGGCCTCCTCTGTTAAATAACCTTTATATGACAAGTGCCTATTACATGCGGATCCTACTGCTAACTCAATTAATTTAATTAATGTCTAATTAACTAGAGTCTCTAAAAGTGGGGTCCCACCAATAATTAAACTGAATTAAACAATCTGTTAACACATGTGACACTGATAGCCCGGTCCCATTGACCCTGTTGACTAGTCAATTTTCACTATGTTGACTTTGACCTAGACCCACATGTCAACCTCTTTGGCTGAGCTGCCATTGGGTACGCATAGCATTTAACTAATTAATTTTCGAATTAAAATAATTTAGAAAATGATTTAAAACTTTGAAAATTAATATAAAATAAACCGTAGCTCGGATGGAAAAACTTTGTACATGAAAGTCGCTCAGAACGACGAGACGAATCCGGATACGTAGCCCGTTCGTCCGCCACACATCCCTCACATACCGAACTCGCAACTTTCCCCCTCCGATTCACTTGTCCGAAAACGTGAAACACGGGGGATACTTTCCCGGATGTTTCCCCCTTCGCCGGTATCACCTATCGCTGCGTTAGATCACCTCTAGCACCGCGTTTGTATGTTATGCTTTGATTGCTTTGTTATTTATTGTGTCCCCCCTCCGTTACTTTTTCCGGTAGACCCCGTGACCGCTGCCGGTACCCCTGTGATCGACTACGGTGTTGACGACCCCCTTCTTGCCAGAGCAACCAGACAAGCCCCCCCTTGATCACCAGATATCGCCTATTCTTCTCTTTACTGCTTGCATTAGAGTAGCGTAGCATGTTACTGCTTTCAATTAATCCTATACTGCTGCATAGCCTGCCCTTGCTACTACTGTTGTTACCTTTACCTGCAATACTACTGCTTAGTATAGGATGCTTGTGTTCCATCAGTGGCCCTACACTCTTGTCCGTCTGCCATGCTGGACTACTAGGCCGTGATCACTTCGGGAGGTGATCACGGGCATATACTATATACTTTACACTGTTACATTACCTGTGATACTGTTCGGAGATGGGGGGCTGAAGGGGCAGGTGGTTCCACCCAGGTAGTGATGGGCCTGGGTTCCAGACGGCCCCCGACTGTTACTTTGTGGCGGAGCGACAGGGCAGGATGAGACCACCTAGGAGAGAGGTGGGCCTGGCCCTGTCGGCGTTCGCGGTTACTTCAAAATAACACGCTTAACGGGATCTTGGTATTTGATCTGAGTCTGGCCATTTGGTCTATACGCACTAACCAACTACGTGGGAAAGATATGGGCACTCGACGTCGTGGTATCAGCCGAAGCCTTCGTGACGTCAGCGACTAAGCGGCGCGCGCCGGGTTGGACCGCGTAACGTGACTTCCTTTGTAATGGAGGTTGCTAGGTCTGCTACGTGCAGGTGTGCTAAGGGCGATGGGCCCAGACCCCTGTGCGCTTAGGGTTAGACCGGCGTGTTGACCTCTCTGTTGTGCCTAGGTGGGGCTGCGACGTGTTGATCTTCCGCGGCCGGGCATGACCCCGAAAAGTGTGTCCGGCCAAATGGGATCAAGCGTGTTGGGTTATGTGGTGCACCCCTGCAGGGAAGTTTATCTATTCGAATAGCCGTGTCCCTCGGTAAAAGGACGACCCGGAGTTGTACCTTGACCTTATGACAACTAGAACCGGATACTTAATAAAACACACCCTTCCAAGTGCCAGATATAACTCGGTGATCGCTCTCTAACAGGGCGACGAGGAGGGGATCTCTGGGTAGGATTATCCTATGTGATCCTACTTGGAGGACTTCAGTCTACTCTCTTCTACTTGCTGCAAGACGGAGGCTGCCAGAAGCGTAGTCTTCGACAGGGTTAGCTATCCCCCTCTTATTCTGGCATTCTGCAGTTCAGTCCACCTATATGGCCCTTTACACATATACCCGTGCATATGTAGTGTAGCTCCTTGCTTGCGAGTACTTTGGATGAGTACTCACGGTTGCTTTCTCCTTCTTTTCCCCTATCCCTTCTACCTGGTTGTCGCAACCAGATGTTGGAGCCCAGGATCCAGACGCCACCGTTGACGACGACTCCTACTACACCGAAGGTGCCTACTACTTCGTGCAGCCCGCTGACGATGACCAGGAGTAGTTTAGGAGGATCCCAGGCAGGAGGCCTGCGCCTCTTTTGATCTGTATCCCAGTTTGTGCTAGCCTTCTTAAGGCAAACTTGTTTAACTTATGTTTGTACTCAGATATTGTTGCTTCCGCTGACTCGTCTATGATCGAGCACTTGTATTCGAGCCCTCGAGGCCCCTGGCTTGTATTATGATGCTGGTATGACTTATTTATGTTTTAGAGTTGTGTTGTGATATCTTCCCGTGAGTCCCTGATCTTGATCGTACACATTTGCATGCATGATTAGTGTACGATTGAATCGGGGGCGTCACACTCCGTCAACGTGGATGTACGATAGCACCACCTATCGGAACCATGGAAAAAATATCCGTGTCTACATTGTGTTTGCCCTCTCCAAACTCCTCCCTTTACCTTCATGTGCAATGTTTTTACATTCCGTTGCTATACTTTTAAACTTGCATGTGTAGGTTGAATGCTTGACTTGTGCTAAGTTGCTAAAATCTGCCAAGACATAAAATTGGGAAAATGATAGATTTGTATTTGGCCAAGTAGTCTAATCACCCCCCTTCTAGACATACTTTCGGTCCTACAAGCAAATAACTAGATTACAGATCAAGATCAAAGGAACATCACTCGTCTCTTTTAAACCTTGTAAGGTGCAATGATACGCTAAGACAATTGTGTATATAATTGAAAAGAGTAATAGACATTGGCTGCAAATCATGCAGTTCAATGCACAAGTCAGAGTAAAGTAGTAGTTAAAAGGTATGAGGATTAAGGACTTACAACAGCGGCATTTGACTGGTGTAGTCATGTCCTTCGTCTTGCTGGTGTGACAGTCTTTGAACATTTCCACAACATTTGGTTCATGTACTTTTTGGTCCTTGCGGTCTTTCCTCTACATTTGGAACAAGTCAATATAGATCTGATAATATGGTACAGTGAAAAGAGTGAAACAACAGATAATTACAAGAGCCTCACAGTGTGCAATATAGCTACGAGATCCTATTGTCTCTTGGAATTTCACTTTCGTACGGTTGGCCTTGTTCTTTGAACAGTTCACCTACAAGAAGATAGATTTGTGAGGCACGTGCATAAATAGGACTTCAACATGTGATATGGTCACATATATATAATATACCTGATACTTTGGATCAGACCAGTGTTTAACGAGGCCTCTCTAGTCTTCATCCGATATATTTTCCACTTGAGATGTTTGGGCACGTTCACTTTTAGCCTTGCCTTCAAAGTGAGTTTTCCTCAAATTATACAGATACTGTCGCAGAGGATACTTGAAAACATGGGTGCAAGCTTGTCTGGTTGCATCATCTTGGCTATCCAACTTGAACCTCATTTGTTGAAAATTATGGAAGTCCCATTATTAGCAACCTAGAAAGTATGGGACAGAGCAAGACGATATTACTAGTTTCCATACATAACCATACTTACAGATAAATGGTCGAGGAAGATGTTGAACTTGGTTTCGTCTTTGTCATTCCTGTACAGAATCCATATTGGGAGGATACGTACATGACACCTAACGGCAATAGCTGCCTCTGCTAACTTGGCTGACTCTATAGCATCACGTGGCCTTTTAAAACCTGCCTCAAAATGGATCTCCATTCTTCCTCCTCTAGATTTAGTTAACCTACCTAGCATTATCCCTGATGTTTGTTTCCTCTTGCGCCTAGGTGCTAGTCCAACAACGAACATAGGAAGTGTTAGTGTACATCAAACTGTGAGACTACATATAAAGAAGCATGCAACTGTAACTTGACTCCAGCAACTAGCTTCTTGTTGTTGAAGCTCACAAAGTTCATCTGATCTTGCCAACTCGTCTTGTGTCAAGAGTGCTTTGGAAGTAGTTTCAGGTGGCAAGGGAGCTTGGGAACGTGCTACTAGCTGAGTTGACAAACGAGTACTCGTGTAGCTGGTGGTACTATGGAAGGTGTTGTAACAACTAGGGTTGTCTCTGCTTGTTTGGTGGCAGCTATTGGTTTCTGTTTGGCTTGTTCTACAACTCGTATAGCACGGGATACCATGTTTGTACAATTTTCTGCTGGACTTTGACCTTCTATTGCACCATCAGTACCTGCGGAATCTGCAGGATTCTTCCGCTTCACTTTCCATGTGTCCTTAGTACGAACACCATTCCCTGCCATTGTGTGTTCCTTCATCTTTCTCTGTGCCATGTTAAGTCAAGCCGACAAGAAAAAGGAATAACAATTTAGTTCTTCAGAAAAAAATTATGTGTGATACAGACCAACTAAATTTTGATGTTAGACAACCACATGATAGGAGGATGTAATATGTACGAAAAACAAGACGACATGAGATAACCAGAACTATGATGTGTATACTAAGCAGAAGACATTTCAATAAATTAGAAGACATGCAATGGAAGGTAGAAACCATATGGAAGATGCTAAAAATATCGCTCTTCCAAGTTAACAGTGTCTCGTCACAACTGGCATTTAAACAAATATGAAGCAGTACAAGAAATAAATCATATGCGAGATGCAAACAACATCACACTACCAAGTTAAAGGTCTCTCGTCATTAGTGCCATTGCATATTCACAACATTGCATATTCACAGCTTATGATGTGTAAACTAAGGATAAGGCATTTCAACGAATAAGAAGCAATGAAAGCTAGACACCATATGAAAGATGCAACAAATATCACTCTACCAAGTTAAAACTGTCTAGTCATAAGTGCCATTTCAGAAAATTAGAAGTAGTACAAGCTAGAAAAGAATGCGAGATGTAACCTATATCACACTCCCAAGTCAAACATGTCTTCTGATAAGTGATTGCTGCAGGTTACACAACAGTAGTAATTTGATGTAAGAACATGGTGTGATAGACATATATTGTATGTTCTAGAAACAGGAACACATGCCTTTTTCACAATTATAATGTGTAAACTAAGCAGATGGAATTCAACAAAATTAGAAGCAATACAAGCTAGAAATCATACATAACATGCAACCACATATAACAGTGCCAAGTTAGAGGGAGCACCTGTGATGGTGCACTAGGGGAGACAAGCTCATCATCAACACAGCTACGTTGAGTGTCTATGTATGTGTTGTCTAGCAAATCAACTTGGGGGGTTGGAGGAGTAGAATCTGTAGAGGCCCTCCGTTTGGAAGGAGCACCTTTATCCGCTGCCTTGCTAACTTCCTTCCGCTTTATTGATTTTGAATTGTCAAGAAAAACCGACAAGAAAAAGCAATACAATTCACTCTTCAGAACTCATTCGTGCATGATACTGACAATCACTACTTAAGGCAAACACATGATACCAGGATGGAATATGTATGAAAAACAGGATGGCATGGCATATTCACAATTTTTGTGTAAACTAAGTTGAAGCCATTTCAACAAATAAGAAGCAATGCAAGCTAGACACCATATGCAACATGCAAGACGATATCACACTGCCAAGAAAGAGAAAGCACCTGGGGTGCCGGTTTCGCTGGAAGACCGCCATCAGTCCCTGCCTTATTTTTTCCCTTCCTACTTCTTAGTTTTATTGCCTTGTCAATTCAAACCCACAAGAAAAGTGAATAGAAATGCGCTTTTCAGAACTCATTGATGCAGGATGCTGACGAGCACTACTTTAATGTAAGGCGACCGCATGATAGGACGATTGTACGCATAACAAAAAAGGACAACATTGCATATTCATAGCTATGATGTGTAAACTAAGGATAAGGCATTTCAACAAATTAGAAGCAATGAAAGCTAGACACCATATGAAAGATGCAACAAATATCACTCTATCAAGTTAAAACTGTCTCATAATAAGTGCCACTTCAACAAATTAGAAGTAGTATAAGCTAGAAAAGAATGCGAGATGTAACCTATATCACACTCCCAAGTGAAACGTACCATATGATAAGTGATTGTTGTAGGTTACACAACGGTTGTACTTTGATGTAAGAACATGGTGTGATAGACATATATTGTATGTTCTAGAAATAGGAACACGTGTCTTATTCACAATTATAATGTGTAAAGTAAGCAGGTGGAATTCGACAAAATTAGAAGCAATACAAGCTAGACATCATACTTAACATGCAACCACATATAACAGTGCCAAGTTAGAGGGAGCACCTATGATAGTGCACTAGGGGAGACGTGCTCATCATCAACACAGCTACGTTGAGTGTCTATGCATGTGTTGTCTTACAAATCATCTTAGGGGGTTGGAGGAGTAGAATCTCTAGAGGCCCTACGTTTGGAAGGAGCACCTTTATCCGCTACCTTTCTAACTTCCTTCCACTTTATTGATTTTGAATAGTCAAGTAAAACCGACAAGAAAAAGCAATACAATTCACTCTTCAGAACTCATTCTTGCATGATACAGACAATCACTACTTAAGGCAAACACATGATACCAGGATGGAATATGTACGGAAAACAGGATGGCATGGCATATTCACAACTATTTGTGTAAACTAAGCAGAAGCCATTTCAACAAATAAGAAGCAATGCAAGCTAGACACTGTATGCAACATGCAAGACAATATCACACTGCCAAGCTAGAGAAAGCACCTGGGGTGCCGGTTTCGCTGGAAGACCGCCATCAGCCACTGCCTTATTTTTTTCCTTCCTGCTTCTTAGTTTTATTGCCATGTCAATTGAAACCCACAAGAAAAGTGAATAAAAATGTGCTTTTCAGAACACATTGATGCAGGATGCTGACGAGCACTACTTTAATGTAAGGCGACCGCATGATAAGACGACTGAATGTGTAACAAAAAACGACAGCATTGCATATTCACAGCTATGATTTGTAAAACTAAGGAGAAGGCATTTCAACAAATTAGAAACAATGAAAGCTAGACACCATATGAAAGATGCAACAAATATCACTCTACCAAATTAAAACTGTCTCGTCATAAGTGCCATTTCAACAAATTAGAAGTAGTACAAGCTAGAAAAGAATGCGAGATGTAACCTATATCACACTCCCAAGTCAAACATGTCATATGATAAGTGATTGTTGTAGGTTACACAACAGTAGTACTTTGATGTAAGAACATGGTGTGATAGACATATATTGTATGTTCTAGAAATAGGAACACATGTATTATTCACAATTATAATGTGTAAAGTAAGCAGATGGAATTCAACAAAATTAGAAGCAATACAAGCTAGACATCATTCATAAGATGCAACCACATATAACAGTGCCAAGTTAGAGGGAGCACCTGCGATTGTGCACTAGGGGAGACGAGCTCATCATCAACACAGCTATGTTGAGTGTCTATGTATGTGTTGTCTAGCAAATCAACTTGGGGGGTTGGAGGAGTAGAATCTGTAGAGGCCTCCATTTGGAAGGAGCACCTTTATCCGCTGCCTTGCTAACTTCCTTCCGCTTTATTGATTTTGAATTGTCAAGTAAAACTGATAAGAAAAAGCAATACAATTCACTCTTTAGAACTCATTCGTGCATGATACTGACAATCACTACTTTGATGTAAGGCAAACACGTGATACTAGGATGGAATACGTAAAAAAAATAGGACAACATGGCATATTCATAACTGTTTGTGTAAACTAAGCAGAAGCCATTTCAACAAATAAGAAGCAATGCAAGCTAGACACCATATGCAACATGCATGACAATATCACATTGCCAAGCTAGAGAAATCACCAGGGATGCCGGTTTCTCTAGAAGACCGCCATCAGTCCCTGCCTTATTTTTTTTCCTTCCTGCTTCTTAGTTTTCCTGCCTTGTCAATTCAAACCAACAAGAAAAACGAATAAAAATGCGCTTTTTAGAACTCATTGGTGCAGGATGCTGACGAGCACTACTTTAATGTAAGGCGACCGCATGATAGGACGATTGAATATGTACCAAAAAAGGACTGCATTGCATATACACAACGATGATGTGTAAACTAAGGATAAGGTGTTTCAACAAATTAGAAGCAATGAAAGCTAGACACCATATGAAAGATGCAAGAAATATCACTCTACCAAGTTAAAACTGTCTCGTCATAAGTGCAATTTCAACAAATTAGAAGTAGTACAAGCTAGAAAAGAATGCGAGATGTAACCTATATCACACTCCCAAGTCAAATGTGTTTTATGATAAGTGATTGTTGCATGTTACACAATAGTAGTACTTCGATGTACGAACATGGTGTGATAGACATATATTGTATGTTCTATAAACAGGAACACGTGTCTTATTCACAACTATAATGTGTAAAGTAAGCAGATGGAATTCAAGAAAATTAGAAGCAATACAAGTTAGACATCATACATAACATGCAACCACATATAACAGTGCCAAGTTAGAGGGAGCACCTGTGATGGTGCACTAGGGGAGACGAGCTCATCATCAATACAACTATGTTTAGTGTCTATGCATGTGTTGTCTTGCAAATCATATTGGGGGGTTGGAGGAGTAGAATCTGTAGAGGCCCTCCGTTTGGAAGGAGCACCTTTATCCACTGCTGTGACGCCCGGATAATTAAGCTACAGTAACCCTCTGCTAATGATGCCACGTCACCTCGGTTATTGTTAATAAACTCGCGTCGGTTCGAAACCCAGTTCAAACTTCAAATTTAAAATCAAGGTAACATCAAACGTTTTCAAACAATAAAACTAAAATATTCGAGAGGTGACAAATAATGCATAGGTAATTATGGTGGAGAATCCACATTTTCATAAAATATTTAATGCACTAAAATAAATAAAACTGTGGCTAAAATAAATATATAAATACCATTTAAATAATAAAAATGTACCAAGTATTTATTACTGCACCAAACTTTTTGAGGTAGTGGGCTATATTATAACAATATTTTAGGAGTTTGCTTGTATTTTATAAAAAATTAAAATAGGTGTAACTAAAATAGAACAGAAAATAATAGATAAAAGAAAAGGAAATAAAAACAAAAGCCCCCCCCCCAAAATAAGAGAAGTAGGACACAACTCTCCCCCCCCCCCCGACTGGGCCTCGGGCTTGCAGGTCACCAGGCTGGCCCAGCCGACGCCCCCCTTAACCCCACTCCCCTGGAACCCTAGCGCCGCAACCCCCACTCGGCCCCCACTTCCCCACTCCCTCTCGCTTCTCCTCCTCCACGATCCAGATCGGGATCGGGGGAACGCACCCACGGCCGCGCCGAGCTCGACGCACCCCCCCCCGCCGCTCAACGCCGACGCCGGTGCCGTCCCCCGCCGCAGCCGCTCGTCTCCCCGTCGCCCGGCCATCCTAGACCTCCTCTCCGAACGGTCTCAACGACCACGCCGCCCAGATCGACCGCGCATGCCTCCGCTTGGACCTCGCCGGACGCCATCACCGTCCTGCCTCCTCCTCCCCACCGGCCCGTTCCTCTCCGTCGTCGTCCCCGTCGGCCACCCCGACCCCCGCTGCCCCGTCCCTATGAATCACGGTGAGGCTCCCGCCTCTTCCCTCTCCTCTCTCGCCGTGTTGGACGTCCCCGTGACCGCCGTTCCGTGCCCGTGCATGCACTCACATGGCGGCACGCACGCCCGTGCGTCGCCTCTCTGCCGAAGCACCATGCCCAGCACCCATCGTCGTCAGCCTCTCCCTGCAGGACCGGCCCCCGCCGCGCCCTTTGCAGCTGCTCGCCGCGGCCTCCACCCCCTGCACGCGCTGCACCACTTCGGCCACGCCTCCACGCGCGTGCCCGCGCCCTGCCTGGCCGCACCATAGCCCCTTTCCTTCCCCAGCGGCTGCGGCCGCCCGTTGCGGTGGCCGGCAACGCCTCGCCGTCCCCCCCTCTTGGCTTGGGCGGGCGCTCATTTGGGTTCGGGTTGGCGCCCGTGCGCCCGCTGCCCGGCACCCGTGCACCCAGCGCCCATTAAGGCCATGGGCCTATGACAAGTAGGCCCCGCCCACAGAACGTTTTGTAAAAAAAAGAATTAAATAAAAATAAATAATAATAATATGATTAATTAATTAAGGTAATTAATTAACTTAATTAATCATGTTAATCAGTCTAAGTTAAGCCTAATTAATTAACCTGACTAATCTGTTATTTAAACTAATTAAATTGGTTAATTAGTTAACCACCTATGACATGCGGAACCCACACATTAGTTGACTGGTCAACGGTCAACTTTGACCGCTTGCATCATGCTGACGTCATGATGATGTCATAAATGATTTTGATTAAATTAATTCTGTTAATCCTACAAATTATTTAAAACTTTAAAAATTAATATAAAATAAACCGTAGCTCAGATGAAAAAACTTTGTACATGAAAGTTGCTCAGAACGACGAGACGAATCCGGATACGCAGCCTGTTCATCCGCCACGCATCCCTAGCATAGCAAACTCGCAACTTTCCCCCTCCGGCTCCTCCGCCCGAAAACGCGAAACGCTGGGGATATTTTCCCGGATGTTTCCCCCCGTCACCAGTATCACCTCCTACCACGTTAGGGCACACCTGGCACTGTGCATTGTGTTATCATGTACCATCGTGCTTATGTTTGTATTATATTTATTGTTTCTTCCCCCTCTTCTCTCGTTAGACACCGAGACCGACGCCGCTGCTACCCAGTACGACTACGGAGTTGACGACCCCTCTCTCTTGCCAGAGCAACCAGGCAAGCCCCCCCCCCTTGATCACCAGATATCGCCTACTCTCCTCTATACTGCTTGCATTAGAGTAGTGTAGCATGTTACTGCTTTCGTTATTCCTATCCTGATGCATAGCCTGTCTTTGATACTGCTGTTGATACCTTTACCTGTAAGCCTACTTGCTTAGTATAGGATGCTAGTGTTCCATCAGTGGCCCTACGCTCTTGTCCGTCTGCCATGCTATATTACTGGGCCGTGATCACTTCGGGAAGTGATCGCGGGCATATACTATATACTTTACACTGTTACATTACCTGTGATACTGTTCGGAGTTGGGGGCTGAAGGGGCAGGTGGTTCCACCCAGGTAGTGGTGGGCCTGGGTTCCCGACGGCCCGTGACTGTTACTTTGTGGCGGCGCGACAGGGCAGGTTTGAGACCGCCTAGGAGAGAGGTGGGCCTGGCCCTGGTCGGCGTTCGCGGATACTTAACACACTTAACGAGATCTAGGTATTTGATCTGAGTCTGGCCATTTGGTCTATACGCACTAACCATCTACGCGGGAGTAGTTATGGGTATCCCGACGTCGTGGTATCAGCCGAAGCCTTCGTGACGTCAGCGACTGAGTGGCGCGCGCCGCATTGGATCGTAAGCTCGCTCTTGTATTAAGGGGGCTAGATCTGCTTCCGGCCGCGTTCGCAATGTGCAGGTGTGCTCAGGGCGATGGGCCTAGACCCCTGCGCGCTTAGGTTTAGACCGGCGTGCTGACCTCTCTGTTGTGCCTAACTGGGGTGCGACGTGTTGATCTTTCGAGGCTGGGCATGACCCAGGAAAGTGTGTTCGGCCAAATGGGATCAAGCGTGTTGGGCTATGTGGTGCACCCCTGCAGGTAAGTTAATCTATTCGAATAGCCGTGTCCCTCGATAAAAGGACGACCCGGAGTTATACCTTGACCTTATGACAGCTAGAACCGGATACTTAATAAAATACACCCTTTCAAGTGCCAGATACAACCCGGTGATCGCTCTCTAACAGGGCAACGAGGAGGGGATCGCCGGGTAGGGTTATGCTATGCGATGCTACTTGGAGGACTTCAGTCTACTCTCTTCTATATGCTGCAAGACGGAGGCTGCCAGAAGCGTAGTCTTCGACAGGATTAGATATCCCCCTCTTATTCTGGCATTCTGCAGTTCAGTCCACTAATATGGCCCCTTTACACATATATCCATGCATATGTAGTGTAGCTCCTTGCTTGTGAGTACTTTGGATGAGTACTCACGATTGCTTTTCTCCCCCCTTTCCCCCTTTCCCTTCTACCCGGTTGCCGCAACCAGATGCTGGAGCCCAGGATCCAGACGCCACCGTCGACGACGACTCCTACTACACTAGAGGTGCGTACTACTACGTGCAGCCCGCTGACGACGAACAGGAGTAGTTAGGAGGATCCCAGGCAGGAGGCCTGCGCCTCTTTCGATCTGTATCCCAGTTTGTGCTAGCCATCTTATGGCAACTTGTTTAACTTATGTCTGTACTCAGATATTGTTGCTTCCGCTGACTCGTCTATGATCGAGCACTTGTATTCGAGCCCTCGAGGCCCTGGCTTGTATTATGATGCTTGTATGACTTATTTTTATTTATAGTGTTGTGTTGTGATATATTCCCGTGAGTTCCTGATCTTGATCGTACACATTTGCGTGCATGATTAGTGTACGATTGAATCGGGGGCGTCACAACTGCCTTGCAAACTTCCTTTCGCTTTATTGATTTTGAATTGTCAAGTAAAACCGAGAAGAAAAAGCAATACAATTCACTCTTCATAACTCATTCGTGCATGGTACTGACAGTCAGTACTTTGATGTAAGGCAAACACATGATACCGGGATGGAATATGTACGAAAAACAGGACGACATGGCATATTCACAACTATTTGTGTAAATTAAGCAGAAGCCATTTCAACATATCAGAAGCAATGCAAGCTAGACACCGTATGAAACATGCAAGACAATATCACACTGCTAAGCTAGAGAAACCACCTGGGATGCCGGTTTCGGTGGAAGACCGACATCAGTCCCTGCCTTATTTTTTCCCCTTCTCGCTTCTTAGTTTTATTGCCTTGTCAATTCAAACCCACAGGAAAAATGAATAAAAATGCGCTTTTCAGAACTCATTGATGCATGATGCTGACGAGCACTACTTTAATGTAAGCCGACCGCATGATAGGATGATTGAATGTGTAACAAAAAAGGACAGCATTGCATATTCACAACTATGATGTGTAAACTAAGGAGAAGGCATTTCAACAAATTAGAAGCAATGAAAGATAGGCACCATATGAAAGATGCAACAAATATCACTCTACCAAGTTAAAACTGTCTCATCATAAGTGCCATTTCAACAAATTAGAAGTAATACAAGCTAGAAAAGAATGCGAGATGTAACCTATATCACACTCCCAAGTCAAACGTGTCTTATGATAAGTGATGGTTGCAGGTTACACAATAGTAGTACTTTGATGTAAGAATATGGTGTGATAGACATATATTGTATGTTCTATAAACAGGAACACATGTCTTATTCACAAGTATAGTGTGTAAAGTAAGCAGATGGAATTCACCAAAATTAGAAGCAATACAAGCTAGACATCATACATAACATGCAACCACATATAACAATACCAAGTTGGAGGGAGCACCTGTGATGGTGCACTAGGGGGGACGTGCTCATCATCAACACATCTATGTTGAGTGTCTATGCATGTGTTGTCTTGCAAATCATCTTGGGGGGTTGGAGGAGTAGAATCTGTAGAGGCCCTCCATTTGGAAGGAGCACCTTTATCCGCTGCATTGCTAACTTCCTTCCCCTTTATTGCTTTTGAATTGTCAAGTAAAACCGACAAGAAAAAGCAATATAATTCACTCTTTAGAACTCATTCATGCATGATAATGACAATCACTACTTTGATGTAAGGCAAACACATGATACCAGGATGGAATATTGTGACACCCCAAAATTTTGACCTTGCTCTATTGGGATGAATTTTTTTACCAGGATTTAAAACCTTGATTTTCTGAGCTTCCTTTTTATTTTAATCATTTTTCTTCCTTGTTGTGATGGAGTTTCTCCCAAAGTGAAAACCTTTTTATATGTTATTTGACTTGTTTAACCAATCTAGAAAAAAAACTTTTCTTGTATTAGTAGAACTAATTAGATAATTAAGTTGCTTGATTTTTATTTTCTTGAAAATGGTTTTCTCAAGGTTAAAATGGCCATATTTGAGCTACAACCATTCAATAAATTCACTTAAAATTTCCACCAAAATTTGGAGAGGTCAGGTGATATTTTTAAACCTCTTTTATATAAAAATTATTTTTATTATTAAATTATTTTGAGCTCTACACCCAATTTTCTTCTCTGGTCCAGAGAGCATTTTTGCACTACAACCCTTTTAATTATTTCTTTCTAGCCTCCACCAAAACTATGGGATGTTGGAAATAGCCTATAATTCAACTTTATGCAAAAACCTAGTGGTATTATTTGCAAGTTTTGAGTGGACCAACCTCTTCTTCATTCTGGTCCAACATGATGGTTTGTATAGCAACCACATTTTTAGTTGCTCCTTTATCCATGATTCCTTTTCCTACTTGTAGCCCTCCCTATTAAACCCCTAAGTCCAAGAGCATGCAACAATTGGATCACTTTTGGTTCATGGAATAATGCCCTTTCCTTTCTGTCCAGAATTGGAGTTCAGCAAAACTTACACTAGCAAGTTTCTCTTTTTTTCCAAACTAACCTTACCACCCTCTCTTGCATCTAAGGAGACACTGATCTGGGGAATTTGACCACTCCAAGAAATTCCTAAGTGCCCTTGGCATTTTGTCAAACACCTTATGGGCATGATCTGTTTAGGCATGACTTCTGACATTGCACTATGAGCTTGCGCATCTGATCAATCTATCATGTCCAATAGACTCCCCACTACCCTTAGATTAGGCCTGCTAAGTCCCAACCTCACCTGAGACCTCTATCGCGCCCTGGCATTTCGTCGAACAGGTCCTGCGCGTGCACTGGGCGCACCCAGAGCGCGCCAATTGCAGCCGCGCACTCGAGCCGCCACGTCGCACCCTGCCTTGGCCCGCACTGCAGAACCTTGCCACACACTCCCCGCCTAACCACTACACGCCAGCCGCCCTGGCACCCTACAGCGCCACCGACAGAGCACTTTTGGCGGCACGCCGGCGTCGGCCGACAGCCTCTGCTCCGTTCAGCGCCGCCCAAGCCACCCCGGCTTGCCACCTAGCCCCTGGCATAGCCCGAACTCATCCGCAAGCGTGTCCGCTAGCGTTCGTCGCCGCGACGACGCCCTGCAAGCTATAGAGGGGCGGTTCGCTGGCGTCCTCATCCACCGTCGCGGAACCGACTTCGTCGCGCTATAAAAGGACGCCCCGAAAAACCCCCGAGCACGCAGGCGACTCTAAGCCATCCCCTAGGACCCCTTGGGGCAGCCAATCGACCCGGGGAGGTCATCTTCCCCACCTCCGGCAGCAGCGGCCGCCGCCATGGCCCCAGCTCTCCCAGCGCCACCAGGTCCTCTTCCCCCCATTTCTCTTCACCAAGAACACCTCCTTCCTCCCAGGAACCCAACCCCCTACTCGATTTTGATCGGGAACCACATTCTCCCCAAAACCACTCTGGCACCGAAGCCTCCTCCGCCGCAAAGCTCGCCGCCGGCAGCTCCCTCCGACCCCACCATCCTGGCGACCACCGGGAGGATCGCCCTTGAGTGGCGGATCCATCCCCGCCCTCGGGGCCCCGCGAGGAGCCGCCAGTCGCCGGCGACGATCACCGGAGCCCCGCCTCCACTCGGAACAGAGGAAGGAGAGGGAGGGAAGAATAGTCAAACCTGACTAGTGGGCCCCCTGGACCCACTGTCAGTGGCACACCGCTTCATCCACGTGTTTAAGTGAAGATGTAATCCACCCCAGTACGTTTCTCCCGCTTCGAAAGCGTATTCCCCTTTGAAACGTTTTTCTTTTTCTATTTTATTTAAATCAGTTTTTGACCAGAACTTTGACCGACTATATCTTTTTAAGCATAACTCCAAATGAATTAATTCTTTTTCCTACATCTCTCAAATATTGTCTAGTTTATTTTAAGAGTTATTTGAAAATTTTCCAAACAACTTTTTGTGCTGTTTTTGAAATATGTGTTATTTGCATATTTTTGAAAATAGGAGTTTTGGAGAGAGGATAGGAGACTTGCAAGAATCTTGGAGTGCACCTTGCCTTTCCACACCATTAAAGCAAGCATTCTGAACCTCGGAAAAATATTGCGATGTGATAGCTGACACGTTTTTAAATCCCCGCTTATTTCGGGGTATTGTTATTTCATGTGCTATGATCTTTTGCATGGATGCATAATGATGTTTTCCTTGCTATTGGATATGAACACATTTGTGATGATAATCATACCCATGTGCCCTACATGCATGCCGGAGAGGGATCCGTGAAAGACTCTGCCTTGGGTAGCCATGAGCTTGTCACCGGTCCCTGTCGGAACGGTCATAACCGGTATGGCATGGTGAGTTATATTGGGGGTTGATTTATTGGTTGGAAATAATTTGTGTTTCCCATGTCATGCAGGAACTCATAAACCTCCTGAGTCGACCACAGATCGAGTCTTGTTCCAGTAAAAACCCCTACTTGCCTGGTAGTACCACTTGTCCCTGCCACAGGCAGGGTACGGTTCAGTAAGTCATCAACCCCTTCCAAGAACACACCGTACAGAGAGGCTATGGTGGAAGATGCTGGTTGTAGCCGGTAGGCAGGCCACCTGTTCCGGGGGCATGGGTGTTTCCGGTTGGGAACGAGAGGGGAGGCCACCCCTTAGAGCGCGCGATATAAGTTTGATCCCATGCTACGCGAGGTTGTAACCTCCCCACTTAGAGTTTGCTTGACAGGTGTCGTGGGTGATTCCAGGCACCGATGAGTTAAGCTGATGTGTGCAAGTTAGGTGTGTTTTCAACTAAAAGGCCGTAGACGGAATTAGCCCCAGTGGACTAAGGGAATCCGTTACTTGTGTGTATAGAGTACACCCTCTGCAGAGATTAAACCTTTTCGTATAGCCGTGTCCTTGGTTAAGGAATACAACCTGGGATGGGTCAAGTGTCGGTCTTAGAGTCGGTCTCCGGAGGAGAAACTGTTATACCCGAACTAAAACCACGTTTTTGAGACAGGTGGTAATTATGATTAGTATTTTATGGACTAACCCGTATATTGTTGGTATTATCGAATATCCCTGGGATGGTTCTACCTCCCGGATATTCACTGTGGTATTTCTTTTAAAGCCCTTTCTGTGGTGTCGCTAAGACGCCCGACTGTGGTATTTCTTTTAAAGCCCTTTCTGTGGTGTCGCTAAGACGCCCGACTGTGGTATTTCTTTTAAAGCCCTTTATGTGGTGTCGCTAAGACGCCCGACTGTGGTATTTCTTTTAAAGCCCCTTCTGTGGTGTCGCTAAGACGCCCGACTGTGGTATTTCTTTTAAAGCCCTTTCTGTGGTGTCGCTAAGATGCCCGACTGTGGCATTTCTTTCAAAGCCCTTTATGTGGTGTCGCTAAGACGCCCGACTGTGGCATGCTTGTTGATTATTTCATAAATATTAATACTGCTATGTTATTACTTATTCATAAATAACATGTTTGCAGGCATCAGAGTTTTATTTATCTTTTGTGGACTAACGTCATGAGCATAAAATATTTTCAGCATATCGTTGTGATATTATACCTATGTTCATAATGTTTGCGAGTACATTCAAAGTACTCACTGGCTTGTCCCTGGCTATTGTCTTGGCTAGATTGTTTGCTTGGAGAGGAGCATTGCGAAGACAGCCCCGTTACTTAAGCAGCGGTGATAGCAACCTCGCGAAGATAGGAGTTAACCTGGTCAGCTGTTCCCGTGGGAAAATGGAGTCCCATAGACAGTGGTGATCCACAAACCGCTTCCGCCCTCAACCACTAGAAACCATTTGTTCTACTCATAGGCCACAATGGTCTTGTACTACATATTTTGTACTCTTGCTTGGAATTTCTGTATCAAGTTGATGCCTCATCAGCTAACAGTAATCCTGGTGCTGATGAGCTCGACGGCCATTTTCTGGAACTTAATCCCTAGAAAACCGGTCACGACAGACTTGGTATCAGAGCCAGGCTGACCATTGGCTAATCCTATCTTAGCTAGGTCAATAAACCTAGGCAAACCAAACCCTAGCCAAGCTTCTCCCGCAAGATAGCCCCACAGTGACCCGACACCTTTTGGCAGTCGGTGCCCAACCTACCAACATAGCCGTCGATCACGCGCCAGTGACCGCCCCCCTAAATAGTCCTTTCTCGCAAGCGTGCGAAGGAAGACTCCGTCCCCTTTTTCCTATAAAAAGGGCACGCTAGGCCCAACCCAGCACAACACAACCGCTATCCTAAACCGAGCCACAATGCCTGGTCATGTCGTGCACCATGAGACCACAGCAACCAACCTTGGAGGTTTTGTGACCATACTCGCAAACCTCACCCGTCGTGCCTATGCGTTAGAAGAGCCCCCAGAATATGTTGTGTACCAAGGACCCGTAAGCGGTGAAAGCCGTCAATTCTGGGCCACTGTACACATCTACGGTAGGGGTCTAGCACCTGAACGCCCCTACAGGTTCACCGGAAGAACAACTTCCTTTGAGCCACAAGCCATCCAACTAGCTGCTCGAGAAGCTATAGTTCATCTCCGGCACTTGTCGCCCAGGGTTAACTGTCGCTCGTTCCACTACTACCCCAGGCGTGAAGGGTATGGTAGACCACCCCAAGTTGCCAACGGAGATCACGAGACAGATCCTGCATTGTTGCACCTGGTGCGCTATGTAAGTGCACTAGAAGAACTGTGCGATCAGGTCACAATTGATCTTATCGCAGCTCGTGGAGAGCTGGTTCGTCGAGCCCCGGCAAGAGAAGAGGACGAGCCCAACACCGACAACCCAGTCATGCTGTTTGGACAACCTATCGAGCCCCTGAGGTCTACCCCAGCCATCGGCCAAGGTGTTGCGATAACCCCAGAAGTGCTACGTCGCATTTTGGGAACACACTCCAACGGAGTTGTGGCCAGCAATCCCCGAGATGGCCATCATCGCTACCCTGAGCCTGCAGCCCCACAACCCACTCCAGTCAATTCTGACGGCGATACCCGTGGAGGAGCCTCAACATCCACAAGGCACGCCCGCATGGATGTAAATGAGGTAGACTAAGTAACCCGAGTTGTATCGAGTCCCAGTGTACCCTCGCTTTGTAACCATGTGGCCTTGTGAATAAACGCTGCTTGTTGTCATGCCTCTGCTTTAATAATAACCTTGTCTAAACACCCAGTACGCAGTGTGAGATTTCTACCCCTGGCGCAGTTACCAAAAGCCTTCCCGACAACCCCCACAGTAACACGTCACCTCGGTGAAATATGTGTATCTGTGGCATTGACTTCGACCCGCGGAACAGAGGTAGAAGTTTCGTTACCATTCACCATGGTAGAAATGACCCAGCTCCGGTGCTATAAAGAGGCCGTCGCGTGACCTTGCCAAACACTTCTCATCCTGTGCACCATCCTCACAACCTTTTCTTGCCATGCCGAGCCCCAGCATTTACCTGAGAACCCCAGATGCAACCCCGGGTAGTTTTGTCAAGATATTGTGGGATTTTACCTGCAGTACCATGGGCGCTACCTAGCCACCCCAGTACGAGCTGTTCAAATCGAGGATCACCTCTTCCACCTAGAGATATTGGGCCGCAGTGCACATCCCTCCCGTAAACTCAGCCCAAGACCCAACAGAGGTTTCCTTCGTGGGGAAATCTATGCCAACCCCACAGATGGCCGTGGAAGCTGCGGCTTACGAAGCGCTTGCTCGTCTTCGATCCGCAGTACCTTATGCCAGCGAACGAGGATATTATTACTTCCCGAGCCGTGCAGCGCCCGGAGGAGTAACATCTTTTCCCGGTGGACGATTTGAGAGAGACCCAGTCCTGGCCAACCTCGCCCAGTACGTCATCGCGCAAGAGCATTTAACCCAACGCGTTATGGGTTATCTCCAGAGCCTCGCAGATTTAAATCCTGAGATCGCCATCGGCAGAACACTAAGGCCCGACCAGGAGAGACACGTGCATCGACTGGTCAATCCACTTTCCCCGATAGAAGAAGAATGTGTCTCAGTACCAGAGACATTTTCTCGGGATTCCATCCAGTTACCCTTTGCATTATAGACGTCGCTGCTACGTTTAAATTGTTGCAACATTTATTTATCCGATGTAACTTATGCGTGGTAATCAAATGTGCGCATTGAGTAAATCTTTAGTTTCAATTAATATGAGTGATTTTGTTGCATTACTGTTTTCTTCCGCGAATAATCCTGGAATGAGTGTTCTTTTCGCCAAGCCACTACATCTGCATCTTCTCACGACATGGATTATTTTATTTCACACAGCACAACAACCACAGACATTCGACCATAATCATTCGAGCACATACACCGGTTGCAAAACTTTGCAACGGTGTTACATCTGGCTAACCACCCCCTAACAACAGTTAGCACACGGCACACCCCACCTACTCCTCGTGATCGTCACCACCGCGGAGAGCCAACACCCGAGCAGCAGCATCACAACGCTCGTCGAGGATCATCGCGCACAGGAGCACGGAGAGCCCCAGCAGTGCCGCCAGCCCTCCACATACCAGGATCGCGAACCAGTCCGGCATCGCCTCCGCCATTAGAGCCTCACCTGAGCTTTTGTAAGCAGAAATGGAGGAAGAAGGATAAAGAGAAGCGAGGCCAGGTGTGAGGAAGAAGAGAGGGACACCTCGGCCGTTTTATAGCTCGAGCTTGGTGTTCGGTGGGCGAAGTCCACCAACGCCACTCGTCGCCCGATCGCCGGTGTTCGGAGTCGAATCCGCGAGCAGTGCCGACAGCACGCTGGCCCGCGAGGTGAGTGCACGCTGCCCCAGCAGCTAGCACGCCACGCACTAGCGCAGTACGGCCTAGATGCCCTACGCGCTAGGCGTCGCCGGGGAGAAAGCACGGGAAAGCGCGTGGGAGAGAGGAAGAAGAAGAGCCAGGGGGAGAAGAAGAGGCTGACTGTGGACCCCGGGTCCACCTGTCAGCCAGAGAGAGCACTGTGCTCTCGGGTACGACCAACGTATATTTAAATTTAGATATTATTCTAAATTTATATCCAGCGTAGAAATCTCGCGTTTTTGTCTTGAACCATAGATTTTGCCACGCAGCACCAGTTTTCTCACTGTGGTTTTACACCACTTATTGCCCTCTCACTGTAACCACATGTTTATTGCATATGATTTTCTTAAAGCAGCTTTTAACAAATCTCGAGGACGAGATTTTTCTTAAGGGGGGTAGTATTGTGACACCCCAAAATTTTGACCTTGTTCTATTGGGATGAAAAAATTTACCAGGATTTAAAACCTTGATTTTCTGAGCTTCCTTTTTATTTTAATCATTTTTCTTCCTTGTTGAGATGGAGTTTCTCCCAAAGTGAAAACCTTTTTATATGTTATTTGACTTGTTTAACCAATCTAGAAAAAAACTTTTCTTGTATTAGTAGAACTAATTAGGTAATTAAGTTGCTTGATTTTTATTTTCTTGAAAACGGTTTTCTCAAGGTTAAAATGGCCATATTTGAACTACAACCATTTAACAAATTCACTTAAAATTTCCACCAAAATTTGGAGAGGTCAGGTGATGTTTTAAAACCTCTTTTATATAAAAATAATTTTTATTATTAAATTATTTTGAGCTCTACACCCAATTTTCTTCTCTGGTCCAGAGAGCATTTTTGCACTACAACCCTTTTAATTATTTCTTTCTAGCCTCCACCAAAACTATGGGATGTTGGAAATAGCCTATAATTCAACTTTATGCAAAAACCTAGTGGTATTATTTGCAAGTTTTGAGTGGACCAACCTCTTCTTCATTCTGGTCCAACATGATAGTTTGTACAGCAACCACATTTTTAGTTTCTCCTTTATCCATGATTCCTTTTCCTACTTGTAGCCCTCCCTATTAAACCCCTAAGTCCAAGAGCATGCAACAATTGGATCACTTTTGGTTCATGGAATAATGCCCTTTCCTTTCTGTCCAGAATTGGAGTTCAACAAAACTTACACTAGCAAGTTTCTCTTTTTTTCCAAACTAACCTTACCACCCTCTCTTGCATCTAAGGAGACACTGATCTAGGGAATTTGACCACTCCAAGAAATGCCTAAGTGCCCTTGGCGTTTTGTCAAACACCTTATGGGCATGATCTGTTTTGGCATGACTTCTGACATTGCACTATAAGCTTGCGCATCTGATCAATCTATCATGTCCAATAGACTCCCCACTACCCTTAGCTTAGGCCTGCTAAGTCCCAACCTCACCCGAGACCTCTATCGCGCCCTGGCATTTCGTCGAACCGGTCCTGCGTGTGCACTGGGCGCACCCAGAGCGCGCCAATTGCAGCCGCGCACTCGAGCCGCCGCGTCGCACCCTGCCTTGGCCCGCACTGCAGAACCTTGCCACGCACTCCCCGCCTAACCACTACACGCCAGCCGCCCTGGCACCCTACAGCGCCACCACCAGAGCACTTTTGGCGGCACGCCGGCGTCGGCCGACAGCCTCTGCTCCGTTCAGCGCCGCCCAAGCCACCCCGGCTCGCCACCTGGCCCCTGGCACAACCCGAACTCATCCGCAAGCGTGTCCGCTAGCGTTCGTCGCCGCCACGACGCCCTGCAAGCTACAGAGGGGCGGTTCGCCGGCGTCCTCATCCACCACCGCGGAACCGACTTCGTCGCGCTATAAAAGGACGCCCCGGAAAACCCCCGAGCACGCAGGTGACTCTAAGCCATCCCCTAGGACCCCTTGGGGCAACCAATCGACCCGGGGAGGTCATCTTCCCCACCTCCGGCAGCAGCGGCCGCTGCCATGGCCCCATCTCTCCCAGCGCCACCAGGGCCTCTTCCCCCCATTTCTCTTCACGAAGAACACCTCCTTCCTCCCAGGAACCCAACCCCCTACTCGATTTTGATCGGGAACCACATTCACCCCAAAACCACTCTCCCACCAAAGCCTCCTCCGCCGCAAAGCTCACCGCCGGCAGCTCCCTCCGTCCCCACCAGCCTGGCGACCACCGGGAGGATCGCCCTTGAGTGGCGGATCCATCCCTGCCCTCGGGGCCCCGCGAGGAGCCGCCAGTCGCCGGCGACGATCGCCGGAGCCCCGCCTCCACTCGGAACAGAGGAAGGAGAGGGAGGGAAGAATAGTCAAACCTGACTAGTGGGCCCCCTGGACCCACTGTCAGTGGCACGCTGCGTCATCCACATGTTTAAGTGAAGTCGTAATCCACCCCAGTACGTTTCTCCCGCTTCGAAAGCGTATTCCCCTCTGAAACGTTTTTCTTTTTCTATTTTATTTAAATCAGTTTTTGACCAGAACTTTGACTGACTATATCTTTTTAAATATAACTCCAAATGAATTAATTCTTTTTCCTACATCTCTCAAATATTGTCTAGTTTATTTTAAGATTTATTTGAAAATTTTCCAAACAACTTTTCGTGCTGTTTTTGAAATATGTGTAATTTGCATATTTTTGAAAATAGGAGTTTTGGAGAGAGGATAGGAGACTTGCAAGAATCTTGGAGTGCACCTTGCCTTTCCACACCATTAAATCAAGCATTATGAACCTCGGAAAAATATTGCGATGTGATAGCTGACACGTTTTTAAATCCCCGCTTATTTCATGGTATTGTTATTTCATGTGCTATGCTCTTTTGCATGGATGCATAATGATGTTTTCCTTGCTGTTGGATATGAACACATTTGTGATGATAATCATACCCATGTGCCCTACATGCATGCCGGAGAGGGATCCGGGAAAGAGTCTGCCTTGGGTTGGCATGAGCTTGTCACTGGTCCCTGTCGGAACGGTCATAACCGGTATGGCATGGTGAGTTATATTGGGGGTTGATTTATTGGTTGGAAATAATTTGTGTTGCCCGTGTCATGCAGGAACTCATAAACCTCTTGAGTCGACCACAGATCGAGTCTTGTTCCAGTAAAAACCCCTACTTGCCTAGTACTACCACTTGTCCCTGCCACAGGCAGGTTACGGTTCAGTAAGTCGTCAACCCCTTCCAAGCACACACCGTACAGAGAGGCTATGGTGGAAGATGCTGGTTGTAGCCGGTAGGCAGGACACCTGGTCCGGGGGCATGGGTGTTTCCGGTTGGGACCGAGAGGGGAGGCCACCCCTTAGAGCGCGTGATATAAGTTTGATCCCATGCTACGCGAGGTTGTAGCCTCCCCACTTAGAGTTTGCTTGACAGGTGTCGTGGGTGATTCCAGGCACCGTTGAGTTAAGCTGGTGTGTGCAAGTTAGGTGTGTTTTCAACTAAAAGGCCGTAGACGGAATTAGCCCCAGTGGACTAAGGGAATCCGTTACTTGTGTGTATAGAGTACACCCTCTGCAGAGATTAAACCTTTTAGTATAGTCGTGTCCTTGGTTAAGGAATACAGTCTGGGATGGGTCAAGTGTCGGTCTTAGAGTCGGTCTCCGGAGGAGAAACTGTTATACCCGAACTGAAACCACGTTTTTGAGACAGGTGGTAATTATGATTATTATTTTATGGACTAACCCGTATATTGTTGGTATTATCGAATATCCCTGGGATGGTTCTACCTCCCAGATATTCACTGTGGTATTTCTTTTAAAGCCTTTTCTGTGGTGTCGCTAAGACGCCCGACTGTGGTATTTCTTTTAAAGCCCTTTCTGTGGTGTCGCTAAGACGCCCGACTGTGGTATTTCTTTTAAAGCCCTTTCTATGGTGTCGCTAAGACGCCCGACTGTGGTATTTCTTCTAAAGCCCTTTCTGTGGTTTCGCTAAGAGGCCCAACTGTGGTATTTCTTTTAAAGCCCTTTCTGTGGTGTCGCTAAGACGCCCGACTGTGGCATTTCTTTCAAAGCCCTTTATGTGGTGTCGCTAAGACGCCCGACTGTGGCATGCTTGTTGATTATTTCATAAATATTAATACTGCTATGTTATTACTTATTCATAAATAACATGTTTGCACGCATCAGAGTTTTATTTATCTTTTGTGGACTAACGTCATGAGCATAAAATATTTTCAGCATATCGTTGTGATATTATACCTATGTTCATAATGTTTGCGAGTACATTCAAAGTACTCACTGGCTTGTCCCTGGCTATTGTCTTGGCCAGATTGTTTGCTTGGAGAGGAGCGTTGCGAAGACAGCCACGTTACTTAAGCAGCGGTGATAGCAGCCTCGCGAAGATAGGAGTTAACCTGGTCAGTTGTTCCCGTGGGAAAATGGAGTCCCATAGACCGTGGTGATCCACAAACCGCTTCCGCCCTCAACCACTAGAGACCATTTGTTGTACTCATAGGACACAATGGTCTTGTACTACATATTTTGTACTCTTGCTTGGAATTTCTGTATCAAGTTGATGCCTCATCAGCTAACAGTAATGCTGGGGCTGATGAGCTCGACAGGCATTTTCTGGAATTTAATCCCCGGAAAACCGGTCGCGACAAATATGTACGAAAAACAGGATGGCATGGCATATTCACAATTGTTTGTGTAAACTAAGCAGAAGCCATTTCAACAAATAAGAAGCAATGCAAGCTAGACACCGTATGCAACATGCAAGACAATATCACACTACCAAGCTAGAGAAAGCACCTGGGATGCCGGTTTCGCTGGAAGACCACCATCAGTCCCTTCCTTATTTTTTTCCTTCCTGCTTCTTAGTTTTATTGCCTTGTCAATTCAAACCCATAAGAAAAATGAATAAAAATCAGCTTTTCAGAACTCGTTGATGCAGGATGCCGACGAGCACTACTTTAATGTAAGGCGACCGCATGATAGGACGATTGAATGTGTAACAAAAAAGGACATCATTGCATATTCACAGCTATGATGTGTAAACTAAGGAGAAGGCATTTCAACAAATTAGAAGCAATGAAAGCTAGACACCATATGAAAGATGCAACAAATATCACTCTACCAAGTTAAAACTATCTCGTCATAAGTGCCATTTCAACAAATTAGAAGTAGTACAAGCTAGAAAAGAAGGTGAGATGTAACCTATATCACACTCCCAAGTCAAACGTGTCTTATGATAAGTGATTGTTGCAGGTTACACAACAGTAGTACTTTGATGTAAGAACATGGTGTGATAGACATATATTGTATGCTCCAGAAACAGGAACACGTGTCTTATTCACAAGTATAACGTGTAAGGTAAGCAGATGGAATTCAACAAAATTAGAAGCAATACAAGCTAGACATCATACATAACATGCAACCACATATAACAGTGCCAATTTAGAGGGAGCACCTGCGATGGTGCACTAGGGGAGACGTGCTCATCATCAACACAGCTACGTTGAGTGTCTATGCATGTGTTGTCTTGTAAATCATCTTGGGGGGTTTGAGGAGTAGAATCTGCTGAGGTCCTCCATTTGGAAGGAGCACCTTTGTCCGCTGCCTTGCTAACTTCCTTCCGCTTTATTAATTTTGAATTATCAAGTAAAACCGATAAGAAAAAGCAACAAAATTCACTCTTCAGAACTCATTCGTGCATGATACTGACAATCACTACTTTGATGTAAGGCAAACACATGATACCAGGATGGAATATGTACGAAAAATAGGATGGCATGTCATATTCAGAAATGTTTGTGTAAACTAAGTAGAAGCCATTTCAACAAATAAGAAGCGATGCAAGCTAGACACCACTTGAAAGATGCAACCAATATGACTCTGCCAAGTTAAAAACATCCCATCATAAATGGCATTTCAACAAATTAGAAGCAGTGTATGCTATAAATCATATGAAAGATGCAACTAATATCACACAACATATAATAAAGGTGTCTCATCATATTGATTGATGCGGGATACAAAAAAACAATTGTTTTATGTAAGGATATGCCTAATAGGCAGATGTACTATGTACTAAAAACTGGAAGGCATGTCACATTAACAGGTATATTGTATAAACTAAGCAGAATAGCACATGCAATTTAACCAGATTGGAAGAATTACAATCTAGACACCATATGCAACATGCAACCACATATCACGCTGCGAAGTTAGAGCAAGCACCTGCGATGCTCGTGTAGGGGAAATGTGGTAATCAACTACAGAGCTATGTTCACTATCTTCATTTAGCCTGGCTGTTTCTTGAGAATCATGTGGGGAGGCTGATGCTGCATTCTTTAAATGAGGATCTTTACTCACAGTAGTCCACTGGCCTGACTGCCTCATCATAAGTGATTGATGAGGGCTACACAAGAACATTAGTTTGATGTAAGAACATGGTTAATAGACAAATGTACTAGTATGTACGAAAAACAGGAAGGCATGTCATATTCAAAGGTATAATGGGTAAGCTAAGCAGATGCAATTTGACCAAATTGAAAGCAATACAAGGTAGACATCCGAATGGAGTGGTGAGCATGATCATCTAGGACCTAAGAGCCTGGTGGGAGGCGGGCTGCTTTGCCACCATCGTGGCTTTTTAGTTGGCTTCCAGGTGATGCCTGTCTGTGCTGGGCTTGTCACTGGCTCGGCCAGTGCCCTGACTAGCTATTTGTCTTCTGGTGCTTCCGGGATGGTGGTCCATGTAAAAAAATATCTTTCCTTATCTTAATAAAGACCAACTTCGGCCTTTCGAATACAAGCTAGATACCATATGCAACATGCAACCACATATAACACCGCGAAGTTAAAGCAGGCACCTGGGATGGTGGTTCATTGCGAGCGAGATCATCAACTCCAGAGCTACATTTACCGTCTCCATCTGTTGAACATCCTACCTTTAAAGCAAAAACACGTGTCTTGCCTGCCCGCAAAGCAAGCAGGAGCGACTTCTCTCTTTTCTTTTCTGCTTCTATCAAGGCAGAGTCTGAAATACCCTTCCATAAAAACACAATAGTGAGAGTATGGGTGAAGTGTGTGCAGAACTAGTGCACTGTAAAAGTAGTAGATAGCAGGTGGGTGAAAAATAAATGACAGGAGACATATGATAGCTCTACAACATTGCATGGAAAACAAAGTTAGATTCTACTCCGTATGATTTTGTAATATATGAGCACAGGGATGGCTGGGAAATGCAGGTACTCCTCCAGCACACCTCCACATGTGGTCCCATCAAAATAACAGTTGACTAAAAATAAATAGGTCAATTGATTTTTTTATGAACCGTCCGATCTATAAGGAACGGGCAGATGGCCTTCGTCTACCTCCCGCCAGTCACTGTTGACGATCTTTCTCGAACCGCCAGCGACCACCGGCCTAGACCCTACCTCCGCCGCCCCGCCCTCCCCTCGACCTCACACCACCGCCGTTCTTGGCAGCGCCCCCGGCCATCCCTTTAATCCTGGCTGACCTCCAGATCGGGTGCTGGCAGCTCTAGGCCCCACATGCCCCTAAGATAAACACCGAGGCGCTGCTTCCCCGGCGTAATAGGTGGACTAGAGTCTGTTACGCTGGGGAATGCTTCCTTTAACTGGGAATCAACTGACCTGGAAGTGAAATCTAGGGGGCGATGGACCTCTAGCTAAGGTGGAATAGTATATGAGGAGAAACTTTGTGCATCGTGAGTTACTATGAACATCTAGTATCAAGAAGAAGTGGTCAACTAGTGTCTTCTGTGGGATGAATACCGTGCAAGCAGCCACATAAGATTTGCATGAATATGGGAAGAGGAGTACGATTTCTGGTTGCCAGTGCTCCGTCCTCCAGAAGTCGCGCCGATTTTCTTGTTTTTCCTGGGGAATCGATGTTTTGGAGGAGGGTGGAGCCTTGGACGAACCCATGGACAAATTGTTGACTGTGTTGCAGTGGCTGTCTGTCGGCGAAGGGGAAGCAGATCCGAGGAGGCGAAGGACGACGTAGCAGGAACAACTTTGGTGCGATGGACGATGGCAAAGTTGGAGCGGCAGCGGGGAGGCGCATGACGGCGTGGTTGAACTGGCTCGGGTACGGACAGCTCGGCCTCGGCTTCAACTACTAGCCGTGGAGGGCGTTGTGGTTAACGTTGCGGTGGACGACGACGTCGAGGTATCAGCTCTGGCGTGATGGAGGAGGGCGGCGGTTGATGGGTGGGATGGGGTGGCGAACGGAGGTTTAGCGGCTGGTGGAGAGGTAGTTTTGGTGCCCGCGGAGTATGAATGGGGAATCAGACGGGGGAGGGGGAGCTAAGGGAGAACCATATTTCGGTCTCAGACGCACTTGTTTTTGGCTTTTTTAAACAGATGGGACGCGCTTGTTTGAAATTTGGGGAAAGTACAAACTTTGCCCCCTCTTAAATTTTGGACCTACTGCGGGTCGGGGGTAGGATGGTAATCCCAAGTGTCCCTAATAGTGGGCGGGAGCAATTTTGGTCGCGCGCATGTGTGCTTAGGCGGCCATTGTGTATGAATGTTTTTCGGAAGCAGTTGTGTGGCGTCTGGATCAAGCTACAAACCTACCCCGGTTTAGATCTTTGGACGCCGGGCCGATAGGTTTCACGGGTCGGAGTTAGAAAAATAACTTCCTTCTACTACCAAACATTGGTCTCATGCGGTTTTGGGCGAGTAGAGGCTCTTTTGGCGCTTCGTTCGAAATTTTGAAATAGAAGCATTCACGTTTATAGTACTCTTGAACTTTGAGGATTGACCTAAATAGACAACGTTAAATTTGACCTTGTATGTTTGAAAACCTCATTAAATTATGCGCTTCTTTTTGAAAATTTGACACTTAAAAATCCTATAACTACGATTATTTTGGAATGGAGGAGGTAAATTTGAATCTATCTTGTACACAACTATATATGCTATTATGTACAAAAGTAGAGCAAAGATTGGTGCCCCCATAATTTAGGTATGATTTACAACTGCCATGATATTGAATTCAAATAATTTAATTGACTTCATGTTGAATTCAAAAAATTTAAACCACCTTAATTTGAATTCAAATGTATGCTAGTTCATAGCTAGCTATTTATAATGTTCATTGTGTAACTTTCGTATAATGTGCTTTACACACACAACATGAACAACACTCACGTTTATATTTGATTGCTAAAGCGATGCATTGTCTATACATCAACACCATAGCCTCTCCGATGATGTGTGAGTAGTTTACCACAGACCTTCGGGTCCATAGTTATTAGCTAGATGGCTTCTTCTCTCTCTTTGGATCTCAATACAAAGTTCTCCTCGATCTTGTTGGAGATCTATTCAATGTAATTCTTTTTGCGGTGTGTTTGTCGAGATTCGATGAATTGTGGGTTTATGATCAAGATTATCTATGAAAAATATTTGAATCTCCTATGAATTCTTTTATGTATGATTTGTTATCTTTGCAAGTCTCTTCGAATTATCAGTTTGGTTTGGCCTACTAGATTGATCTTTCTTTCAATGGGAGAAGTGCTTAGCTTTGAGTTCAATCTTGCGGTGTCCTTTCCTGGTGACAGCAGGGGCAGCAAGGCACGCATTGTATTGTTGCCATCGAGGATAAAAAGATGGGGTTTATATCATATTGCTTGATTTTATCCCTCTACATCATGTCATCTTGCCTAATGAGTTACTCTGTTCTTATGAACTTAATACTCTAGATGCATGTTGGATATCGTTCGATGTGTGGAGTAATAGTAGTAGGTGCAGAATCCTTTCGGTCTACTTGTCGCGGACTTGATGCCTATATACATGATCATGCCTAGATATTCTCGTAACTATGCACTTTTCTATCAATTGCTCGACAATAATTTGTTCACCCACCGTAATACTTATGCTATCTTGAGAGAAGCCACTAGTGAAAGGTATGGCCCCCGGGTCTATTTTCCATCATATAAGTTTCCAATCTATTTTACTTTGCAATCTTTACTTTCAATCTATATCATAAAAAATACAAAAAATATTTATCTTATTATCTCTATCAGATCTCACTTTTGCAAGTGGCCGTGAAGGGATTGGCAACCCCTTTATCACGTTGGTTGCAAGGTTCTTATTTGTTTGTGTAGGTACGAGGCGACTTGCGTGTAGTCTCCTACTGGATTGACAAATGGGTTCTAAAAAACTGAGGGAAATACTTATGCTACTTTGCTGCATCACCCGTTCCTCTTCAAGGGAAAACCAACGCAGTGCTCAAGAGGTTGCAAGAAGGATTTCTGGCGCCGTTGCCGGGGAGATTGGCACCAAGTCAAGACAAGAGTTGATCTCCCGTCAACTAGCCAATTTCTGGCGCCGTTGCCGGGGAGATCTACGCCAAGTCAAGTCAAGTCAAGACATACCAAGTACCCATCACAAACTCTTATCCCACGCATTACATTATTTGCCATTTGCCTCTCGTTTTCCTCTCCCCCACTTCACCCTTGCCGTTTTATTCACCCTTTTTCTGTTTGTCTTTTCGCTTGCCTTGATGTCTTACTTGGCTCGTTTGCTCGTTTGGTTGGAATAGTTGTGTATTTATTGCTAAACAGAGAACCTAAGATCTATAGATCCTCATCCGCTTGCCAATATTTTTAAGAGATCCAATTATGATGAACCAATTCCTAGTGATTTGGGTGCACTAGATTATCTTTATAAGGTTTTGCTTGAAATCCGTGAATCTGAAAATTGTGATGAAGTTCTTTATGAAGTGATTCACGATAGTCTTTGAATAAAAAGCATGACTGCAATGATGTTATTATAAATTCTATTAATGTCAATTGTGTTAATGATATGCAAAACCCTAAGCTTGGGGATGCTAAGTTTGCTATGTCTACTACTTGTTAAAATGATCATGATTGGGGTGATTCTTCTTATGATCTTGAAAATTTATTTAAGCCCCATGATGAATATGAGATTGATAATAATGTTTGCAATAGTAATAAAAGTGGGTTTAGAGTGGTCATCACTTTAGTTAATGATAATCCCACTATTTTGGAAGAGTGTCAACTCTGCATGCATGCGGATCATCTAGAGAATATGTTATGTGATAGCGATATTGTTGAATTTGAATATGATATTACATGTAATTATTATGAGAGAGGAAAATATGGTTGTAGAAGTTTTCATGTTACTAAATTACCTCTCTTCATGTTGAGATTGCTATCGTCACTTTCTTCTTCCTTGCATATGATAGTTTTTGCTTGCATTGCAATTTTGTTTGCTTATAATATGCCTATGCATAGGAAGTATGTTAGACTTATATGTGTTTTTCACGTGTTTTATGATGCTCTCTTTGCGCTTCAATTCTTGTCTTTCATGTGAGCATCATTAAAATTATCTATGCCTAGCTAAAAGGCTTTAAAGAAAAGCGCCTGTTGGGAGACAACCCAATATTTTTACTTGCTTTTATTCAATAAATAATTCATCTAGCCTCTGTTTAGATGTGGTTTTATGTTTTAAATTAGTGTTTGTGCCAAGTAGTACCTTTGGGAAGACTTGGGTGAAGTCTTTATGATCTTGCTGTAAAAAACAGAAACTTTAGCGCTCACGAGATTAGCTGCCATTGTTTACTGGAGAGAGCGCTTTTAGGTTGATTCTTTTTGTAGATGATTAATACATAAATTCCTCACTTCCACCAATTTATTTCAGAAATTTTGGAGTTCTATAAGTATACGTTTGATACAGATTACTACAGACTGTTCTGTTTTTCGTGTGTTGTTTGCTTATTTTGATGAATCTATGGCTAGTATCGGGGGGTATGAACCATAGAGAAGTTGGAAAAAAGTAGGCTTAACACCAATATAAATAAAGAATTATTTCATTACAGTACCTTGAAGTGGTGGTTTGTTTTCTTTCGCTAACGGAGCTCGTGAGAATTTCTCTTGAGTTTTGTGTTGTGAAGTTTTCAAGTTTTGGGTAAAGATTTGATGGATTATGGAATATGGAGTGACAAGAGCCTAAGCTTGGGGATGCCCAAGGCACCCCAAGGTAAAATTCAAGAACAACCAAAATCCTAAGCTTGGGGATGCCCCGGAAGGCATCCCCTCTTTTGTCTTCGTCCATCTGTAACTTTACTTGATGCTATATTTTTATTCACCACATGATATGTGTTTTGCTTGGAGCGTCTTGTATGATTTGAGTCTTTTCTTTTTAGTTTACCACAATCATCCTTGCTGTACACACCTTTTGGAGAGACACACATGAATCGGAATTTATTAGAATACTCTATGTTCTTCACTTATATCTTTTGAGCTAGATAATTTTGCTCTAGTGCTTCACTTATATCTTTTTAGAGCACGGTGGTGGTTTTATTTTATAGAAATTATTGATCTTTCATACTTCACTTATATTATTTTGAGAGTCTTTTAGAACAGCATGGTAGTTTGCTTTGGTTATAAAATTAGTCCTAATATGACGAACATCCAAGATGGGTATAATAAAAACTATCATATAAAGTGCATCGAATACTATGAGAAGTTTGATACTTGATAATTTTTTTGAGATATGAATATGGTGATATTAGAGTCATTCTAGTTGAGTAGTTGTGAATTTGAGAAATACTTGTTCTAAATTTTATGATTCCCATAGCATGCACGTATGGTGAACCGTTATGTGATGAAGTCAGAGCATGATTTATTTATTGACTGTCTTCCTTATGAGTGGTGGTCGGGGATGAGCGATGGTCTTTTCCTACCAATCTATCCCCCTAGGAGCATGCGAGTAGTACTTCATTTCGATAACTAATAGATTTTTGCAATAAGCATGTGAGTTCTTTATGACTAAAGTTGAGTCCATGGATTATACACACTCTCACCCTTCCACCATTGTAGCCTCTCTAATACCGCGCACCTTTCGCCGGTATCATACACCCACCATATACCTTCCTGAAAACAGCCACCATACATACCTATTATGGCATTTCCATAGCCATTCCGAGATATATAACCATGCAACTTACCACCGTTCCATTTATTATGGCACGCTCCATCATTGTCATATTGCTTTGCATGATCATGAAGTTGCACTACAAAAAAATACACTTCCGTGATGATACGTGTTTGTCACAGTAGGTCGCGTTTTTTGTCATGCATGTACATCCATTACAAATTTATGACAGAATCAAGATAGTCATACCCATGCTGTCGTAGAAGTGTTCCATGACATTACCAAAATTATCATCACGGAAGTGTCCACTTCCATGATGATAAATCACGCGTCATAGAAGTGCTTTTGTCAAGGGTGACCGACACGTGGTATCCACAGTAACGGAACGCCGTTAAGCTATCGCGTCGGGTTTTGGATCCGATAACCCGTTAACAGCCCCGACCAATGGGGATTTTCCACGTGTAAAATCATCATTGGCTGGAGGAGACACGTGTCAGGTCCGCGTTGGCATAGGTGTCACTCATCCAATGGGCGAGATGCACCTATGATATGTTGACACGTGGACCGGCCCATCAAGTTTAAATGGGCCGGCCCAACCGAAGGCCCACAAGATTTTGCGGACCATAATGGGCCGGCCCAAATAAAGGCCCACGATATTTTGCGGACCATAATGGGCTGGCCCAGCTAAAGGCCCCCAAGATTTTGCAGGCCATAATGGGCCGGCCCAGGTAAAGGCCCACAAGATTTTTGTGTGCCATAATGGGCCGGCCCAGGTAAAGACCCACAAGATTCTTGCGGGTCACAATGGGCCGGCCCAGCTAAAGGCCCACGATATTTCGCCGACATTAATGGGCCGGCCCAGCTGTAGGCCCACAAGATTTTGAGGACCCTAGTAGGCCGGCCCATTAACTGGTGCCATGTTTTGGGCCAAATGCCGGCCCATATTGAGGGAGTCCTGGATTAGGGGGTGTCCGGATAGCCGAACTATATCTTCAGCCGGACTCCATGACTATGAAGATACAAGATTGAAGACTTCGTCCCATGTCCGGAAGGTTCTTTCCTTGGCGTGGAAGGCAAGCTAGGCGTGCGGATATTCAAGATCTCCTACCAATGTAACCGACTCTGTGTAACCCTAACCCTATCCGGTGCCTATATAAACCGGAGGGTTGTAGTCCGTAGGACGAACACATCATAACCATTATCATACCCATAGGCTAGCTTCTAGGGTTTAGCCTCCTTGATCTCGTGGTAGATCTACTCTTGTACTACCCATATCATCAATATTAATCTAGCAGGAGTAGGGTTTTACCTCCATCGAGAGGGCCCGAACCTGGGTAAAATAAAGTGTCCCTTGTCTCCTGTTACCATCCGACCTTGACACACAGATCGGGACCCCCTACCCGAGATCCGCCGGTTTTGACACCGACATTGGTGCTTTCATTGAGAGTTCCTCTGTGTCATCGCCTTTAGGCCCGATGGCTCCTTTGATCATCAACAACGATGAGGTCCAGGGTGAGACTTTTCTCCCCGGACAGATCTTCGTCTTCGGCGGCTTCGCTCTGCGGGCCAACTCGCTTGGTCATCTGGAGCAGATCGAGAGCTACGCCCCTGGCCATCAAGTCAGGTTTGGAAGCCTAAACTACACGGCAGATATCCGCGGAGACTTGATCTTCGACGGATTCGAGCCACAGCCAAGCGCGCCGCACTATCTCGAGGGGCATGATATAGCTCTGCCTCCGAACAGTGTCCTGGAGGCCGCATACGCTTCGGCCCCAATCCTCGATTCGGAGCCCGCTGCGTTCTTTGAAGATGAACGGTTGGACGTCACCTCGGGGGCTGCGATCTTAAAAGCCATTGAGCCGAACGCGAGCCCCGCGCTCCGCATGGCCTGTGACTCCAAGGAGCCGGACTCTTCTCCGAACTTCGGGTCGTCTGTGCCCCCGTCGATCGAATCAGATTGCGCGCCTGTAATGGAGTTCACCGCCGCGGACATCTTTCAGTATTCACCTTTTGGTGATATTCTGAATTCTCTCAAGTCTCTCTCTTTGTCAGGAGAGCCCGGGCCGAACTATGGCCTGCGAGGTTGGGATTCAGACGATGAAGAAATTCAAAGCCCACCCACCGCCCACTTAATAGCCACTGTCGACGATATATCCGACATGCTCGACTTCGGCTCCGAAGACTTCGACGGTATGGACGACGAAGGAGGAGACGAGCAAGAACCAGCACCTATAGGGCACTGGACCGCCACCTCGTCATGCGACATATACATGGTGGATGCTCCAAAAGATGGAGATGGCGATGGAACAACGGAGGATGGCACTTCGAAAAATCCTCCAAAACGCCGACGTCAGCGGCGCCGCTCCAAATCCCGCCACAGCAGAAACGGTGATTCCGGCACGGGAGATAATACTACCCCGGACAGCACCGAAGAACACCAAAACCAGCAGGATTCGGCACAGGAAGATGGAGAAGACCGCCCTCATGAGAGAGCGGCAGAGCGAGAGGTCGAGGACGATAACTACATGCCTCCCTCCGAAGACGAGGCAAGCCTCGGCGACGATGAATTCATCGTACCATCAGACCCCGCCGAACAAGAGCGTTTTCAACGCAGGCTTTTAGCCACGGCGAACAGCCTAAAGAAAAAGCAGCAACAACTTAGAGCTGATCAAGATTTCCTAGCTGACAGATGGACTGAAGTCCTTGCGGCCGAAGAGCACGAGCTCGGACGCCCCTCCAAAAACTATCCTAAGCGCAGGCCGCTACCCCAATCAGAGGAGGAAGCCCAAGACATGGTAGATCGGCCACCTCACGGCCGCGACAGAGAAGCCTGTCGAACATCCAAACAAGCCATGCCCCACAGCCGCTTTACCAAGGCACGGGAACACGAACCAGACCTGCGAGACGTCCTGGAGGACAAAGCAAGGCAAATAAGATCGATCTATGGATCGCGCGGATGCCCGACGGCACGTGATAGTTTTCACTCCGGACACAATAAATCCGGCCGGGCCGAACACAATAGGCACAGCTCCTCCGAACTGCGTCGAGACATAGCCCAGTACAGGGGCGCCGCACACCCACTATGCTTCACAGACGAAGTAATGGATCATAGAATCCCAGAGGGTTTTAAACCCGTCAACATCGAGTCGTACGATGGTACGACAGATCCGGCAGTACGGATTGAGGAATATCTCCTCCACATCCACATGGCACGTGGCGATGATTTGCACGCCATCAAATATTTACCCCTTAAGCTTAAGGGACCAGCCCGGCACTGGCTTAACAGCCTCCCCGCAGATTCGATCGGCTCTGGGGAGGACCTGGAGGCCGCATTCCTCGACAACTTCCAGGGGACCTACATACGGCCACCGGACGCCGACGACCTAAGCCACATAATCCAGCAGCCAGAAGAATCGGACAGGCAATTCTGGACACGGTTCCTAACAAAGAAAAATCAGATAGTCGATTGTCCGGATGCAGAGGCCTTAGCAGCCTTCAAGCATAACATCCGTGACGAGTGGCTTGCCCGGCACCTGGGACAGGAAAAGCCGAAATCCATGGCAGCCCTCACGACACTCATGACCCGCTTTTGCGCGGGCGAAGATAGCTGGCTAGCTCGCAGCAACAACTTATCAAAGAAGCAAGGTAATTCAGATACCAAGGACAAAAATGGCAGGTCGTGACGGAATAAACAGAAACGCCGCTTCAGCAGCGACAACAATGAAGATACGGCAGTAAACGCCGGATTCAGAGGCCATAAATCCGGTCAGCGGAAAAAGCCATTCAAAAAGAATACCCAGGGCCCGTCCAGTTTGGACCGAATACTCGACCGCTCGTGCCAGATTCACGGCACCCCCGAAAGGCCAGCCAATCACACCAACAGGGATTGTTGGGTGTTCAAGCAGGCAGGCAAGTTAAGAGCCGAAAACAAAAACAAGGGGCTAGACAGCGATGACGAAGAGGAACCCAGGCCGCCGAACAACAACGGACAGAAGGGGTTTCCCCCACAAGTGCGGATGATGAACATGATATACGCGACTCATATTCCCAAGCGGGAGAGGAAGCGTGCGCTACGGGACGTATACGCGATGGAGCCAGTCGCCCCAAAGTTCAACCCATGGTCCTCTTGCCCGATCACCTTCGATCGAAGGGACCACCCCACTAGCATCCGTCACGGCGGTTTTGCTGCATTGGTTCTTGACCCAATCGTTGACGGATTTCACCTTACAAGAGTCCTCATGGATGGCGGCAGTAGCCTGAACCTGCTCTACCAGGATACAGTGCAGAAAATGGGCATAGATCCATCAAGGATCAAGCCCACAAGGACGACCTTTAAAGGCGTCATCCCAGGTGTAGAGGCCAATTGCATAGGCTCCATAACACTTGATGTGGTCTTCGGATCTCCGGACAACTTCCGAAGCGAAGAGTTAATCTTCGACATAGTTCCGTTCCGCAGTGGCTATCATGCTCTGCTTGGACGAACCGCATTCGCTAAATTCAATGCGGTGCCGCACTACGCATATCTCAAGCTCAAGATGGCAGGCCCTCGAGGTGTAATCACGGTCAGCGGAAACACCGAACGCTCCATCCGTACGGAGGAACACCCGGCGGCCCTCGCGGCAGAGGTACAAAGCAGCCTGTTAAGGCAGCTCTCGAGTCCGGCCGCTACAAAGCAGGACAAAGCAAAACGCGCCTGGAGTAACCCGCAGCAAGACCGACTGGCGCGTTCAGAGCACGCGTAGCAATACGGCCCCAACCCCAGCCATCGCTACATAGCGGAGCTAGTACCTCGAGTACACAATTACGCCCTTACAATTCCATGGGCATAGGGGAAGGGGCAGATAAAACGGCATGCCAACAATACGGCGTCAAACGTACTAGGGGCTGCCGGGTTCTTCTTTTCTTTCAGGACTCCATACTCTGGATACAGTGTTCGGCCTCGCTGCCGCACAGACGATACAGGACCCAGGAAAGCAGACAAAACAACGCCGCATCATGGAACTCTCAGGTGGTCTCTATTTCGAGCGATATATCTGTTTCTAAATTCCGCGGCCTGCGCCTGGTTAGGACATGTTAAATAGTCTAAATTTTTTTCGCACTACTTATATCGTTCGGGCTGAATAAACAGCCTCCTCATAAATAATGCATAGCTTTTCGTCTATTTTTTTGCATTATCTTCTTTTTATATACATATGTTTACTCAAATAACATGATCGCACCCGTACACCATGGTACGGCAAACCACGCCAGGGGCTTTATTACCCTTCTATCTGGTGTGAGAAGTCCGTCCACTTTCACAAGTGCGGCACCCCGAACTTATAGCATTATATGCATCGGCTCCGAGTCATGATTTTGGTCATATGTTGGGTTTGCCCGGCTCCTATGTTTTGGTGCCTTACGTTCCGCTCTATCGGCGAAGGTAGCACTAGGAGAACCACTGCGATTGTGCCCCAGATCAGGTGGGTGAGCACCTCAGTGGAGAAAGCTAAAACAGACTGTCATGATAAGGCACGAGACCAGTCGCTGTTCGAGAGGTTTTTCGAGTCCCTAAAGGCTTATGCCGCTTCGAGCGGAGAGCTGGTTAAGTCCGGCTAAAGGCGTGGATAGTGCCCCGAATTCGGCCTTCCGAACTAGGGGCTTCGCCGAAATTTAAAATTATAACGTTCTATGGCTAAGTGAGAGTGTTCAAGCATTATAGTCCGATTGCCTGGTTCGTTGTGCTGAGCGCCTCCCTCGAAGGACCCCACTATGGGAACAAGAGCCCTCAGGTTTATCCCGAACACCCCAGCACTAGTTGCATGGGGGCAGAAGCCGACGACTCGCCATCTCTCAGTTATTGATAAACGGCCGCACAGAAAATAATATTTTAAATTCATAAAGCATTGCTTAAGCGCATATGAACAAGTTTTCAGCGCACAGGATACAAACGAGCGAGTTAATTGAAATATTACATCTTTGGCACACTCATCCGCGACAAGGCGAGCTCCAGCGAGAACTTCCTTGTAGTAATTCTCGGGCTTGCGATGCTCCTTCCCCTGCGGCGGCCCGTCCTTCACCAGCTTCTCTCCGTCCAGCTTGCCCCAGTGTACCCTTACACGGGCAAGGGCCCTCCGGGCACCTTCTATGCAGACGGAGCGCATGATGACCTCAAGCCGTGGACAGGCCTCCACCAGCCGCCGCACCATCCCGAAGTAGCTCCCAGGCAGGGCCTCTCCAGGCCACAGCCGAACTAGTAAGCCCTTCATGGCCTGTTCGGCCGCCTTGTGGAGCTCGGCCAGCTGCTTCAGCTGATCGCTTAAGGGCACAGGGTGTCCAGCCTCAGAATACTGAGACCAGAACACACTCTCCGTCGAGCTGTCCTCTTCAGCTCGGTAGAATGCGGCGGCGTCGGATGCGCTGCGGGGAAGATCGAAGAACGCCCCTGGAGAACTCCGGATTCGGGTAAGTAATAGGTATTTCACCTTTATATTCCTACTTTGCATTAAGAATGCCTTACCCGCTGCTATCTTTTTCACATCCTCCAACTCTTGGAGGGCCTTTTGGGCTTCGGCCTTGGCACTCTTGGTGGTCTCAACAGCCGACGCGAGCTCGGATGCTTGCGTTTTTGCCTCAAGCTCCAAACCATCATGTTTCTTCATGAGAGCTTGCAGCTCTTGCTGCACCTCGCCGACTTGGACCCCAAACTTTTCTCGCTCGGCGCACTCCTCGGCCGCTTTCTTCTTAGCCTCAGCCAGGGCCTGCTTCAGGGTTGCCACCTCGGTTGTGGCCCCTACAATAAGCAGTATAATCCTGTTATTTCTTTTTGCAATGAACCTCTCTATAGGCACCTTTTTTTTCCTTTTTTTCTTCTAAGGGGTATTTCTTACCTTCCTTTTCCACGAGCTGCCTTTTGGCAAGGCCGAGCTCTTGCTCGGACCGCTCGAGGTCCTTTTTCAGGACTTCCACCTGCGCAGTCAGTGCGGCGGTGGACAGCAGGGAAGCCTGCATACGCATATTAGACTTTTTATTAGACTCCTGCGAAAATTGTTGGATCCTCTATTCGGCTTTTCTTTCCGAACACCGAACAGAGCATCAGGGGCTACTGTCTATGCAGTAATGAATTTAGTATATTTTTTGCTTACCTGGAAGCCTGTTAGAAGGCTAGCGCAAGCTTCATTCAGTCCGCTCTTGGCGAACTGAACCCTTTGGACCACCGCACTCATAACAGTACGGTGCTCCTCGTCGATGGTGGCGCCTTCAAGCGCCTCCAACAAACTATCCGGTGCCTCTGGTTGGACAGAGGTCTCCGGCTCAGACGGCTTACTCCTCTTGGAAGGAGTTCGCCCACCGCGAGCCAGGACGGTTGAGTCCGGCGCGGTGTCCGGCACAAAGCCGGACTGGGAGCCCTGGGGGGTTTCATCCCCTTTACTCCTGGGGTCCTGAGGTTGCCTTGCGGCTCCTCCAGGACCACCTCCTCCTGCCCTGTTCGGTGGGATGCCGCTTCGGCGTCGTCCGCCCCGCTGGGGGAGACTGCGGGCGGGACAGAGTTCATGTCCGACGAATCCAGGGAGCCGCTCGATGAATCATCGAGTGCGGCTCAGGGTGGGCTGCGCAAATAGCATTCGACATTAGGGTAAGCTGCGCACTTGAAGATACTATGAGTCATTATGGTATGTGAATACTTACGATGTCGCCGGACGCTTGGTTCTGTCCGGCCACTCCTTTCTGCCCTCTTCGGCGTTGGGGGAGTAGTCCGGCGGAGGGGTCTTCCTTTTCCTCGACCCCTCGTCCTCCCCTGTTGGGGCGGCCTTCTTCTTTTTCTCTCCCCTCGATGGAGTGGGAGAGATTCCTTGTTCCTCCTCCTCGTTTTCACGAGAGGAGGGCGTCGCAGACTCGCCAGATGACGAGCTTGACACCACCACATTGCGGGCACTCTTTCGAGTCCCGGTGGTCTTCTTCTTCTTGACCTTCTTCTCCGGCACCACATAGGGCGCCGGAGCCAGCAGCTTCTCTAAGAGAGCTGGGGCTGGGTCTTCGGGCAGAGGAGCCGGACAGTTGATTGGTTTGGCTATCTTCAGCCACGCCTGTCAAAGGCAAAGGGAGTTTTTAGATCCCACATAGAGTTAATCTATGTAGAAAAGCTTAACGAACCTGTGAAAGGTATAAATAGCCTACCTCGCCAGCGTTGCGCTGCGAGCTGTATCCGCGGTCCTCAGAAGCGGATGTGGGGCACTCAACGCCTTTGGTTAGCACCTTCCAGACGTCTTCATACGTCGTGTCGAAGAGCCTATTGAGGGTTTGGTGCTGCGCCGGGTCGAATTCCCACAAAGTGAACTCCCGTTCTTGGCACGGGAGGATCCGGCGAACGAACATGACCTGGATGATGTTGACATGCCGGATGGGCTTGTTCATCAGGGACCAGATGCAAGTTTGCAGTCCGGTCACTTCTTCTTCGTTGCCCCACAATAGGCCCGTCTCTTTCCAGGACATGAGCCGCGTGGGGGTCCGGATCGGAACTCAGGGGCCGCGACCCATTTCGAGTCGCGTGGCTTGGTGATGTAAAACCACCCTACCTGCCACCCCTTTAAGGACTCCACAAAGGAGCCATCGAACCAGAGTGCGTTGGCCATTTTGCCGGCCATAGCACCTCCGCACTCCACCTGGGTGCCGGACACCACCTTGGGCTTGACGTTGAAGGTCTGGAGCCAGAGGCCGAAGTGGGGGCGGATGCGGAGAAAGGCCTCACACACGATGATAAACGCCGAGATATTGAGGATAAAGTTTGGGGCCAGATCGTGGAAGTCCAGGCCGTAGTAGAACATGAGCCCCCGGACAAAAGGGTGAAGTGGAAAACCCAGTCCGCGGAGGAAATGGGGGAGAAAAACTACCCTCTCATGGGGCCTTGGGGTGGGAAGAAGCTGCCCCGCCTCGGGAAGCCGGTGCGGGATGTCCTTGGACAGATATCCGGCCTTCCTAAGCTTTTTGATTTGACCCTCCGTAATGGAGGAAGCCATCCACTTGCCACCCGCTCCGGACACCGCTGGAGCAGGTTGGGGAAGAAAGAGCGAACTTGGGCGTTGGAGCTTGAGTGCGCAGGAGATGGATGGGCAAAGGAGGAAGAAGGCGTAGGTGAAAGAGGTGGATCTTTATCCCCTTATATAGGCTGATGCCGTTATGCGTCCCCACCAACCTAATAAAACTCGTTTGCCGCTCACACGCCGTGGTAAATGGCGCGGTTGGGTTACCCACGTCCGCATTAATGAGAATCCCGTTAAAATGGGCACACGATCTCTGCTTCGACAAGACGTGCCAAGGAAACCGCCTCGTTGAACGTGCTGCAGTGGAACAACAAAAAATAATCCATACAGAAGGCTTGGTCGCAGTGTTATGACGCACTGCGGAATACGTCAGCAGATTTGATTTGTGTTTGTAATATTCTCTATATGGCAATACGTGGAAACTTGTTTTGCAGAGCCGGACACTATTTTTTGGTGTTTATTATCTTCTTGAAGAATTTGGAGGAGGAACCCGCCTTGCAATGCCGAAGACAATTTGCGCGCCGGACTCGTCGTCATTGAAGCCTGGTTCAGGGGCTACTGAGGGAGTCCTGGATTAGGGGGTGTTCGGATAGCCGAACTATATCTTCAGCCGGACTCCAGGACTATGAAGATACAAGATTGAAGACTTCGTCCCGTGTCCGGAAGGTTCTTTCCTTGGCGTGGAAGGCAAGCTAGGCGTGCGGATATTCAAGATCTCCTACCAATGTAACCGACTCTGTGTAACCCTAACCCTATCCGGTGCCTATATAAACCGGAGGGTTGTAGTCCGTAGGACTAACACATCATAACCATTATCATACCCATAGGCTACCTTCTAGGGTTTAGCCTCCTTGATCTCGTGGTAGATCTACTCTTGTACTACCCATATCATCAATATTAATCTAGCAGGAGTAGGGTTTTACCTCCATCGAGAGGGCCCGAACCTGGGTAAAATAAAGTGTCCCTTGTCTGCTGTTACCATCCGACCTTGACGCACAGATCGGGACCCCCTACCCGAGATTCGCCGGTTTTGACACCGACACATATTGTTGGGGAACGTAGTAATTTCAAAAAAATTCCTACACACACGCAAGATCATGGTGATGCATAGCAACGAGAGGGGACAGTGTTGTCTACGTACCCTCGTAGACCGAAGCGCAAGCGTTGACACAATGTAGAGGAAGTAGTCGTACGTCTTCCCGATCCAACCGATCCAAGCACCATTACTCCGACACCTCCGAGTTCTTGGCACACGTTCAGCTCGATGACTATCCCCGGGCTCCAATCCAGCAAAGCTTCGGGGAGGAGTTCCATTAGCACGACGGCGTGGTGAAGATCTTGATGTTCTACTTTCGCAGGGCTTCGCCTAAGCACCGCTACAATATGACCGAGGTGGAATATGGTGGAGGGGGGCACCGCACACGGCTAAGGAACGATCACGAAGATCAACTTGTGTGTCTAGAGGTGCCCCCCTGCCCCCGTATATAAAGGAGCAACAAGGGGGAGGGGCGGCCAGCCAGGAGGGGCGCGCCAGGTAGGAGTCCTACTCCCACCGGGAGTAGGACTCCCTCCTTTTTCCTTGTCCAAGTAGGAGAGGGGAAGGAAGGGAGAGAGAAGAGGAAGGAAAGGGGGGCGCCGCCCCCCTCCTTGTCCAATTCGGACTAGAGGGGGAGGGGCACGCGGCCTGCCCTGGCCGCCCCTCCTCTTCTCCACTTCAGGCCCATAAGGCCCATTAACCCCCCCGGGGGGGGGGGGTTCCGGTAACCCTCCGGTACTCCGGTTTTCTCCGAAATCACTCGGAACACTTCCGGTGTCCGAATATAGCCATCCAATATATCGATCTTTATGTATCGACCATTTCGAGACTCCTCGTCATGTCCGTGATCACATCCGGGACTCCGAACAAACTTAGGTACATCAAAACTCATAAACTCATAATATAACTGTCATCGAAACCTTAAGCGTGCGGACCCTACGGTTCGAGAACAATGTAGACATGACCGAGACATGTCTCCGGTCAATAACCAATAGCGGAACCTGGATGCTCATATTGGCTCCTACATATTCTATGAAGATCTTTATCGGTCAGACCGCATAACAACATACATTGTTCCCTTTGTCATCGGTACGTTACTTGCCCGAGATTCGATCGTCGGTATCTCAATACCTAGTTCAATCTCGTTACCGGCAAGTCTCTTTAGTCGTTCCGTAATACATCATCTCGCAACTAACTCATTAGTTGCAATGCTTGCAAGGCTTAAGTGATGTGCATTACCGAGAGGGCCCAGAGATACCTCTCCGACAATCGGAGTTACAAATCCTAATATCGAAATACGCCAACCCAACATGTACCTTTGGAGACACCTGTAGAGCTCCTTTATAATCACCCAGTTACGTTGTGACGTTTGGTAGCACACAAAGTGTTCCTCCGGCAAATGGGAGTTGCATAACCTCATAGTCATAGGAACATGTATAAGTCATGAAGAAAGCAATAGCAACATACTAAAGTATTGGGTGCTAAGCTAATGGAATGGGTCATGTCAATCACATCATTCTCCTAATGATGTGATCCCGTTAATCAAATAACAACTCTTTTGTTCATGGTCAGGAAACATAACCATCTTTGATTAACGAGCTAGTCAAGTAGAGGCATACTAGTGACACTCTGTTTGTCTATGTATTCACACATGTATTATGTTTCCGGTTAATACAATTCTAGTATGAATAATAAACATTTATCATGATATAAGGAAATAAATAATAACTTTATTATTACCTCTAGGGCATATTTCCTTCAGTCTCCCACTTGCACTAGAGTCAATAATCTAGTTCACATCGCCATGTGATTCAACACTAATAGTTCACATCACCATGTGATTAACACCCATAGTTCACATCGTCATGTGACCTACACCCAATGGGTTTCCTATAGTCAGTAATCTAGTTCACATCGCTTATGTGATTAACACCCAAAGAGTACTAAGGTGTGATCATGTTTTGCTTGTGAGAGAAGTTTAGTCAACGGGTCTGCCACATTCAGATCCGTATGTATTTTGCAAATTTCTATGTCAACAATACTCTGCTCGGAGCTAATCTAGCTAATTGCTCCCACTTTCAATATGTATCTAGATTGAGACTTAGAGTCATCTAGATTAGTGTCAAAACTTGCATCGACGTAACCTTTTACGACGAACCTTTTAGTCACGTCCATAATCGAGAAACATATCCTTATTCCACTAAGGATAATTTTGACTACTGTCTAGTGATCTACTCCTAGATCACTATTTTACTCCCTTGCCAAAATCAGTGTAGGGTATACAATAGATCTGGTACACAGCATGGCATACTTTATAGAACCTATGGCTGAGGCACAGGGAATGATTTTCATTCTCTTTCTATCTTCTGCCGTGGTCGGGCTTTGAGTCTTACTCAATTCCACACCTTGTAACACAGACAAGAACTCTTTCTTTGACTGTTCCATTTTGAACTACTTAAAAATCTTGTCAAGGTATGTACTCACTGAAAAAACTTATCAAGCGTGTTGATCTATTTCTATAGATCTCGATGCTCAATATGTAAGCAGCTTCACCGAGGTCTTTCTTTGAAAAACTCCTTTCAAACACTCCTTTATGCTTTGCAGAATAATTCTACATTATTTCCGATCAACAATATGTCATTCACATATAATATCAGAAATGCTACAAAGCTCCCACTCACTTCCTTGTAAATACAGGCTTCTCCAAAAGTCTATACAAACCCAAATGCTTTGATCACACTATCAAAGCGTTTATTCCAACTCCGAGAGGCTTGCACCAGTCCATAAATGGATCGCTGGAGCTTGAATATTTTGTTAACACCTTTAGGAGTGACAAAACCTTCTGGTTGCATCATATACAACTCTTCTTTAAGAAATCCATTAAGGATTGCAGTTTTGTTATTCATTTGCCAGATTTCATAAAATGCGGCAATTGCTAACATGATTCGGACAGACTTAAGCATAGATACGAGTGAGAAACTCTCATCGCAGTCAACACCTTGAACTTTGTCAAAAACCTTTTTCGACAAGTCTAGCTTTGTAGATAGTAACACTACTATCAGCGTCCGTCTTCCTCTTGAAGATCCATTTATTTTCTATGGCTTGCCGATCATCGGGCAAGTCAACCAAAGTCCACACTTTGTTCTCATACATGGATCCCATCTCAGATTTCATGGCCTCAAGCCATTTTGCGGAATCTGGGCTCATCATCGCTTCCTCATAGTTCACATGTTCGTCATGGTCTAGTAACATAACTTCTAGAACAAGATTACCGTACCACTCTGATGTGGATCTCACTCTGGTTTACCTACGAGATTCGATAGTAACTTGATCTGAAGTTACATGATCATCATCATTAGCTTCCTCACTAATTGGTGTAGTAGTCACAGGAACAGATTTCCGTGATGAACTACTTTCCAATAAGGTAGAAGGTACAATTACCTTATCAATTTCTACTTTCCTCCCACTCACTTCTTTCGAGAGAAACTCCTTCTCTAGAAAAAATCCATTCTTAGCAATGAATGTCTTGCCTTCGGATCTGTGATAGAAGGTGTACCCAACAGTCTCCTTTGGGTATCCTATGAAGACATATTTCTCCGATTTAGGTTTGAGCTTATCAGGATGAAACTTTTTCATATAAGCATCACAACCCCAAATTTTAAGAAACGACAACTTTGGTTTCTTGCCAAACCACAGTTCAGATTGTGTCGTCTCAACGGACTTAGATGGTGCCCCTTTTTAACGTGAATGCAGCTATCTTTAATGCATAACCCCAAAAAACGATAGTGGTAAATCGGTAAGAAACATCATAGATTGTACAATATCCAATAAAGTACGGTTATGACATTCGGACACACCATTATGCTGTGGTGTTCCAGGTGGCGTGAGTAGTGAAACTATTTCACATTGTTTTAATTGAAGACCAAACTCGTAAGTCAAATATTCGTCTCCGCGATCAGATCGTAGAAACTTTATTTTCTTGTCATGATGATTTTTCACTTCACTCTGAAATTCTTTGAACTTTTTCAAATGTTTTAGACTTATGTTTCATCAAGTAGATATACCCATATCTGCTCTGTGAAGGTCAGAAAATAATGATACTTGCCGCGAGCCTCAACACTTATCGGATCGCATACATCAGTATGTATTATTTCCAATAAGTCAGTTGCTCTCTCTATTGTTCCGGAGAACGGAGTCTTTAGTCATCTTGCCCATAAGGCATGGTTCGCAAGCATCAAGTGATTCATAATCAAGTGATTCCAAAATCCCATCAGCATGGAGTTTCTTCATGCGCTTTACACCAATATGACCTAAACGGCAGTGCTACAAATAAGTTGCACTATCATTATTAGCTTTGCATCTTTTGGTTTCAATATTATGAATATGTGTATCACTACGATCGAGATCCAACAAACCATTTTCGTTGGTGTGTATGACCATAGAAGGTTTTATTCATGTAAACAGAACAACAATTTATTCTCTTACTTAAATGAATAATTGTATTACAATAAACATGATCAAATCATATTCATGCTCAACGCAAACACCAAATAACACTTATTTAGGTTCAACACTAATCCCGAAAGTATAGGGAGTGTGCGATGATGATCATATCAATCTTGGAACCACTTCCAACACACATCGTCACTTCACCCTTAACTAGTCTCTATTTATTCTGCAACTCCCGTTTCGAGTTACTAATCTTAGCAACTGAACTAGTATCAAATACTGAGGGGTTGCTATAAACACTAGTAAAGTACACATCAATAACATGTATATCAAATATACTTATGTTCACTTTGCCATCCTTCTTATCCGCCAATCGCTTGGGGTAGTTCCGCTTCCAGTGACCAGTCCCTTTGCAGTAGAAGCACTTGGTCTCAGGCTTAGGACCAGACTTGGGCTTCTTCACTTGAGCAACAACTTGCTTGCTGTTGTTTTTGAAGTTCCCCTTTTTCCCTTTGCCTTTTTCTTGAAACTAGTGATCTTGTCAACCATTAACACTTGATGTTTTTCTCGATTTCTACCTTCGTCAATGTCGGATTTCGGGTTCCGGAAGACCCTTGAGGTTCGAACTCTGGGGTGCGCGCGGAGATTCTGCCCTCTACCTCTCCGTCTCGCAAGGATCTAAACTACCAAAGCAACACAACAGACACAAAGTTTATACTGGTTCGGGCCGCCGATGTGGTGTAATACCCTACTCCAGTGTGGTGGGTGGATTGCCTCTTGGGCTGATGATGATGAATAGTACAAAGGAGAACAGCCCCGCGAGGGCGTGTTCTGACTGGGAGGATGAACTGCTAGGGGAGCTCAGCCGCCCTTCTCTCTCTCTCTCTCTCTGTGTGTGTGTGTGTGTGTGTGTGTGTGTGTGTGCACCTGTTCTGTCTAATTCTCACTTGCCTCTACCCTGGGGGTGGCTAGTCCTATTTATAGGCAAAGGCCCTGGGCCTCTTCCCAAATATTGAGCGGGAAGGGCGCCAACAATTGGCCAAATTCGAAGGGGAACATACAGTACTCTTATCCTGACTAAAGTCGGTCCTCGCCTGCCAAAGGCCCTGCGGTGACGCCGTCCTGGGCTCCACGATGACCTCCTTCCCACCGTTGGACTGGTCTTTGTCTTGTTGCACCGAAATGGATGCATTTTCTTGATCCTCTCGCCTGCGCTTGCCCCCTTTGCACCAAAGAGAAAAGGGAGGACACTGCGCGGGCTGGCGCCCACCCGGCGCCCTTGGTCGTCATGGCTTGTGTAATGGACACCTCGCGAGGTACCCTGCCTTGATCTCTCCGCCTCCTCGTGAGCCATCCTGGTGAGGCTGCGCCTGAGGAAGCACCATGTCGTCCGCCCCGCGAGGCTTGGCCCCTCGCGAGGGTCTTGGGTCTCGTGTTGAAGAAGTTGGGCCGTACTGGGCCTCCTTTGAGCCACGCCGCAGGCCGCAGGCAGGCAAGTCTGGGGACCCCCGTTCCTAGAACACCGACAGTAGCCCCCGGGCCCAAGGCACGCCCGGACTTGGCCGTGCCGAGAGGCGAAAGGGCAAGGGCGAAGCGTCGCGGGCCCTAACAGCCTGCGGCCTTGGGCGCCGCGTGGCGGTTGATTGGGTGCGGGCGTCCCTACAACCGCGCAGGTTAAAGGTGCAGTGTCTGCCCAGGCCTTGCTCTTCTCTTCCTCCTGTCGCTGCTCAGATCCCCTTTCTTGCGCCTCTCCTTCCTTCCTCCAAACTCCCAGATCTGCTCCCCTATGACCTTGGAAGACATGGCGCCGCGTCAGCCTCCTGCTGAAGCTTGGTTCTCGCCGGCCCTGGACTCGCCGAATGTGTCAGTGGCGAGCCTCGCCCGGGTGCGCCAGATGGCGGCGGCGTGGGGCGTCGATGGAGCACGGGTGTTCAAGGTCGGCTCCACCACCCCTGAGGGCCGAGGAAGCACCTTCTACCCTCTCTTTGTAAGCTCCATTATTGCGGGCCTGGTGCCTCCTTTCTCCGAGTTCTTCCTCTCTGTCCTCCGCCACTATGACTTGCAAGCTCTGCATCTCCACCCCAACTCCATCCTTCTCCTGGCGATCTTCGCCTACTACTGCGAGGCTCATGTGGGGGTGCAACCCTCAGTGGCCTTGCTGCGCCACTACTTCTACCTCCGGGTCACCCGTGGTTTCCCTTCCACATGCGCGAGCTTCGTCGCGTGTGGCGGCGCCATTGCCATCTCAAATCCCGGGAAGAGGATTGATGGCTTCAGGAGCAAGTGGGTCTTGGTGGACGCTGGGCGCATCCACCCTCGGCTGATCCTACCCACGGAGCAGCCCGTGAGTTCCGGCGACTAGTCCCGGGAGGAGCTTACGGACCCCCGCGCGAAGCCGGTTCTGGAGAAGATGGACGCGGACCTGAAGCCGGCCGGCACGGCGGCGGCGAGGCTGACCGACGCGTCGCTGCTGAGGGAGTTCCTGGAGCACCAGCTGGCCCCCCATTTTTTTTGCTTCTCTTGGCTTCATTGCTCCTATCGCCACCCAGGCCCTCCCCCAACGGACACGGAGGACGTGGACTCCGTTGTCAGGGACATTGCTGAGGAGGCCGCGGCCGAGGCCGACAAGGTGGCCGCCGAGGAGGCCACCAAGAGCGCCGACGAAGCCGCCGCTGGTGAGGCCGCCAACGACGCCGCCGAGGGTGCCGGTGCAGGGGCCGCCAGGGCTGCCGACGAGGCCTCCGCCGAGGGCGCCGGCGGCGGTCCTCCCGGGGGGACCGGCAAGGCCCCTGCCGAGGAAGAGGTGACGGGTGACCAGCCTTCCTCCTCCTCAGCCTCGGGCCCCGGCAGGTACCTGAAGGTGGGTGATGATCTCTTCGTCCACCTTCTAGGGGCGCCAAGCCGAGCGCCCGCCGAAGGGGAAGTTTTTGATGACGAAGTGCATGCCGCCACCGGGTTTGAGATCGTCGACGCGCCGGGCGCCGGCGGCGACGGTTTTCCAGAGGAGCAGCTCTTCCGCGCCATGGGGGCCAACTTCCGGAAGCTCCAAGCGCTCTACCGCGGTCGCCTGGACAAGGTTGATTCCAGGGCGGCAGCGGTGGATAACGCGGAGGCGGACTTCAAGGTGCGCGTTGCCGAAACGCAGGCTTGGTTCCACCAGTCTTCTAAGGGGCAGAGGGCCTTCGAGGAAAAGCTGGCCCAGCGCGAGGTGGAGCTCGCCCTGAAGATGGCCGACATCGAGAAGCCCCAGGAGAAGGCGGCGAACTTGGCCGCCGCGGCCGAAGCCATCCGGAACCAGCATCAAGCCACCCTGAACTCCTAGGAGGAGGACCTTTCCGCGCGCGAGGCGAAGCTCGCCGCTACGCTCCATGACAAGGACGAGGAGCTCGAGGCCCTTGTCGCGCGACGGACCCAGGAGCTGGGGCAGAGGCACAGAGAGGCGCTCGATGCCCAAGCCCTAGCCCACGCCGGCAAGGTGAAGGAGCTGGAGGCAGAGCGGGACCAGCTGAAGGAGCAGGCCCTCCAGCTGTCCGGCAAGGCGGACACGCTCAACCGCGCCTTGGTGGAGGTGCAGGGAACGGTCATCAGCAGGACTGGCGAGCTCCCCGAGGTGCGAGACTCCATCAGAGACCTCAAGCTAAAGCTGGAGAATCTCGAGAAGCTTTTGCCGGAGAGCAGAGCTCGGGAGGAGGCCTTGACCAAAAGCCTGGAGGAGGAGGAGAATCAGCAGGCAGCCGAGGTCGCCTCCCACCAAGAGTACGTGGCGGACGAGAACAGGTGGATCAGCCATCTGGAGGTCGTCGCCGGCAGGGTTACCTTGCAATTGGCCACCATGGGGTTGCCAAATGTGAGGTACGCTCCTGAACGCAGTGGGACCGTCAACGTCAAGCTGACCCAGTTCTTCGAGGGCATCCTCGGGGCCTTGGCCTATCTCCACTCCAACAGGACGGCCACGCTGGCCGAGGAGGCCCAACGTCTTTGCCGGAGGGTCGTGACCAAAGTCCTCACCAAGGTGGCATACTGGAACCCCGATCTTGACTTCGCGGCTGCGATGAAGAGCTTGCGGTGCTCAAGGAGCGCATCAAGCCCATCACCGACTGCATCGGCGAAATCAAGAGGGTGGAAGGCCAGCGCCGGGACTAGGCGTCCCTTTCTTCTTCGCCGCTGCGGGCCCTTGACCAAGATAAATTTTATCTTTAGTTAGAACCGCGGCAATGATGTGATGTAATATAACTCTAAAGTACTATTTAATTTTATGCATGTTATTTCCCCGTTCAATTCCCCTCTGTATGTATGCCCTACGCCGATCGGGAAGGCTTGCCGGCGCGAAAGCCCCAAGCGGCGTCTTGGGGACGGATCCCCATGGCCTGCCGGGTACGCGTGCAACCGGGTGAGCCACCTTCCTGTTCCGAACGCGGTCGCTCGAACTGTCGAGATTGACTCGAGTCAGAATCGAGGACGTTGCCGATTACGGGATGCTACCCTGCCACTCTCGACGCAGCCGCTCGAGCTGTTGAGCGGACTCGAAATAGGGCAAGGGCGTTGCCAATCGTGGCAGAGCCCCCTGGCGTGCAAGCTCTTTTCATACAAAGCGAACATCTCCGGGGGGTAAATAACCTCAAAATAAAGAGGGGATTATAGGCAAGGGTTCAGCGCAACTTAGCTTTTTGTCTGCGAACGCCCGAGCATCGATCTCCTGGCCCCTTTTCTTCTCCAAAGATCGCAAAGACGAAGGAGCACCGAACTGACTACTAAAGCCGATTTTCACAATTGCACAGCCCCTGCCTGGCATGCCAAAGATGTCGGTGTGGAACGACACCTATGGGATCACGGGAATCCCTTTCTGTGGTTGCAGGGCGCGGGGGTCGTGAGAAGAGCGGATCAAGCAGGCAGTACACGGTTCCTTTACCCAGGTTCGGGCCGCGAGGGTGCGTAATACCCTACTCCTGCTTTGGTGGATTATATCTGGTGTTCTTGAGCTAGCTATGGGGCGTGAGGAGCTCCAAAAAGCCGAATCCTCTTCTTGGTCGCCTGGGGCCTCCTTTTATAGGGAAAGGGGCTGCCACAGTGGCACACAGGAGGTGGAAAGGGTACAGTGATGCGAGGTTATCCCTCGTATTACATGACAAGGCGCATTTAATGCGCCTTGCTTAGGTGTCCCTGCTTTATCGGGGGCGGGGGAGAGCCCCGTCTCGTCCGTCGCCGCTCCCTCCTGCATCGACACGCGCCCTGGCCAGCGGTGCCTGCGATGCCATGTAGGCGGGCAGACAGCTGAGGTGGCAAGGCGGTAGGTCTCCACGAGGATCTGCATGCCGCCACGCAGGTGCCTGCCCAGCTGGTTAGGTCGGCAGCTGCATGCAAACAGTGGTGGAGGCGTGACTGGTGCGGGTCCGATGGTGGCCCTGCGGGTGTCTTCGGCAAGGGCCTTGCCGCGGCTCCGACAAGGGTCTTGCCGGGGTCCCGACAAGGGTCTTGCCGTGGCGCTTGCTGCCATCCCCGGCAAGGCTCTTGCCGGGGGGCCTTGTGGTTTTCCTTGGCTGGTATCTCGCCAAGGACCGCCATCTCCTTTAGAGTGTGCATCTGATCTTGAATGTCTTCACAAAGATCTGCATACCACCACTGGGATGCCTCCCGAATCCTCACCCCATGGGGGCAGGGCACTCAAGGGTGACCCAATCCGCAGGTTTGGGGCGAGGCTGCCACGGAAAGGGTCTTACCGGGTTTGTTAAAACCGCCTCCCGGCAAGGATCTTGCCGGGGGGGGGGCTGCTCCGTCCCCTTTGCTCTTTGCGGTCTTGGTCTTGGCGTCGTTCTGCTCCTCTTTGGCTTCGGCATTACCTTGGTTCTACCTCCCTTGCATGGTCATAGGGGTACAAAAAGTGTACCCCCTACTTTTGTACACCGATACCTACGCACACGCAAGGTCATGGTGATGCATAGCAACGAGAGGGGAGAGTGTTGTCTACGTACCCTCGTAGACCGAAGCGGAAGCGTTGACACAACGTAGAGGATGTAGTCGTACGTCTTCCCGATCCAAGCACCGTTACTCCGGCACCTCCGAGTTCTTTGCACACGTTCAGCTCGATGACTATCCCCGGGCTCAGATCCAGCAAAGCTTCGGGGAGGAGTTCCGTCAACACAACGGCGTGGTGACGATCCTGATGTTCTACTGTCGCAGGGCTTCGCCTAAGCACCGCTACAATATGACCGAGGTGGAATATGGTGGAGTGGGGCACTGCACACGGCTAAGGAACGATCACGAAGATCAACTTGTGTGTCTAGAGGTGCCCCCCTGCCCCCATATATAAAGGAGCAAGGGGGAGGGGCGGCCCGCCAGGAGGGGCGCACCAGGGAAGGGGAGGGGGGAAGGAAGGGAGATAGGAGAGGAAGGAAAGGGGGGGCGCCGCCCCCCTCCTTGTCCAATTCGGACTAGAGGGGGAGGGGGCACGCGGACTGCCCTGGCCGCCCCTCCTCTTCTCCACTTCAGGCCCATAAGGCCCATTAACCCCCGGGGGGTTCCGGTAACCCTCCGGTACTCCGGTTTTGTTCGAAATCACTCGGAACACTTCCGGTGTCCGAATATAGCCGTCCAATATATCGATCTTTATGTCTCGACCATTTCGAGACTCCTCGTCATGTCCCTGATCACATCCGGGACTCCGAACAAACTTCGGTACATCAAAACTCATAAACTCATAATATAACTGTCATCGAAACCTTAAGCGTGCGGACCCTACGGTTCGAGAACAATGTAGACATGACCGAGACATGTCTCTGGTCAATAACCAATAGCGGAACCTGGATGCTCATATTGGCTCCTACATATTCTACGAAGATCTTTATCGGTCAGACCGCATAACAACATACGTTGTTCCCTTTGTCATCGGTATGTTACTTGCCCGAGATTCAATCGTCGGTATCTCAATACCTAGTTCAATCTTGTTACCGGCAAGTCTCTTTATTCGTTCCGTAATACATCATCTCGCAACTAACTCATTAGTTGCAATGCTTGCAAGGCTTAAGTTATGTGCATTACCGAGAGGGCCCAGAGATACCTCTCCGACAATCGGAGTGACAAATCCTATTCTCGAAATACGCCAACCCAACATGTACCTTTGGAGACACCTGTAGAGCTCCTTTATAATCACCCAGTTACGTTGTGATATTTGGTAGCACACAAAGTGCTCCTCTAGCAAACGGGAGTTGCATAATCTAATAATCATAGGAACATGTATAAGTCTTGAAGAAAGCAATAGCAACATACTAAACGATCGGGTGCTAAGCTAATGGAATGGGTCATGTAAATCACATCATTCTCCTAATGATATGATCCCGTTAATAAAATAACAACTCTTTTGTTCATGGTCAGGAAACATAACCATCTTCGATTAACGAGCTAGTCAAGTAGAGGCATACTAGTGACACTTTGTTTGTCATTGTATTCACACATGTATTATGTTTCCGGTTAATACAATTCTAGCATGAATAATAAACATTTATCATGATATAAGGAAATAAATAATAACTTTATTATTGCCTCTAGGGCATATTTTCTTCACATATTTGATCTGGTCCATTAATGGCCTGCCACGCTCCGGGCCTAATAGTGGCCCATATGAGATCCGGCCCGTTAAAAGCCTACCATGTTCTGGGCCAAATTACGACCTAGATCAGGTCCGGCCCTTTAAGAGGCTTTGGGTTCAATTATGGCCCATATCAGATTCGGCCCGTCAACTGGATACTATGCTTTTGGGCCCACTTGCTAAAGGCCCACTTAGTAATTCGGCCTGATATTAGTTTTGGCCTGTTAAGGGCCCATTTAACATTTCGGCCCTATATTAATTTCGGCATGTTAAAAGCCCGTCATATAGTTGGGCCTAACTACGGCCCGGTTTGCATCCGGCCTGCTCGCAGCCGATATCTGATTGGGCCAAACAAGGACCGAGGCAATTTTGGCCTGTTAAAAGCCCGTGATTTGATTAGCACAATCATGGGCCGGGGTTCATTTCGGGCTGCTGCGTAACTAGTAGGAATTAAGAAGAAACCTACCGCCGGTGTCAAAACAGGAGACAAGGGACAAAATGTTTTACCCAGGTTCGGGCCCTCTTGATGGAGGTAAAACCCTACGTCCTGCTTGATTAATATTGATGATATGGGTAGTACAAGAGTAGATCTACCACGAGATCGAGGAGGCTAAACCCTAGAAGCTAGCCTATGGTATGATTGTTGTATGTTGTCCTACAGACTAAAGCCCTCCGGTTTATATAGACACCGGAGAGGGTTAGGGTTACACAAAGTCGGTTACAATGGTAGGAGATCTAAATATCCGCATTGCCAAGCTTGCCTTCCACGCCAAGGAAAGTCCCATCCAGACACAGGACAAAGTCTTCAATCTTGTATCTTCATAGTCCAGGAGTCCGGCTGAAGGTATAGTCCGGCCATCCGGACACCCCCTAATCTGGTGTGATTTCATTGGCAGAGCCTCCAATTGTGTCAGATTGCTCGGCATCGGGCAATGCGGTTGAGTCCAGGCTGCTATTGCCGGATTCCCCTTCCCATACTACGGATGGCTTGAACAGCCTTTCCAAGAAGATGTTGGGGGGACTGCGTCGCGTTTTGCGCCGATGCGTGCTAGGACATCTGCCGCCTGATTGTTCTCCCGGGCTATATGATGAAATTCGAGCCCTTCGAACCGAGCTGACATTTTTAGGACGGCGTTGCGATAAGCTGCCATTTTTGGATCCTTGGCATCGAAGTCTCCGTTTATTTGGGATATTGCAAGGTTCGAGTCCCCTCGCACCTCTAGGCATTGAATACCCATGGATACTGCCATCCGAAGACCATGTAGAAGGGCCTCGTATTCGGCTGCATTGTTGGAGTCTGTGTACATAATCTGGAGTACATATTGAACTATGTCTCCTGTGGGGTACGTCAAAACGACGCCAGCCCCCAGACCAGCCAACATTTTGGAGCCGTCGAAATGCATGATCCAGTTTGAATATGTGCCATACTCTTTAGGGAGTTCGGCCTCCGTCCATTCTGCGACAAAGTCGGCCAAAACTTGCGATTTTATAGCTCGCCGTGGCTTATAAGTTATGTCGAACGGGAGGAGCTCAATGGCCCATTTTGCAATCCGGCCCGTTGCGTAGTGGTTATTTATAATATCGTTGAGTGGTACTTCCGAGGCTACTGTTATCGAACACTCTTGAAAGTAGTGTCGCAGCTTTCGGGATGCCATGAGTACCACGTATGCAATCTTTTGATAATGCGGGTACCGTGATTTGCATGGAGCGAGGACAGTGGACACATAGTAGACCGGCTTTTCAAGGGGGAATTTGTGTCCGTCCGTTTCTCGTTCGATGACGAGCACTGCGCTTACAACCTGATGGGTTGCCGCAATGTACAATAGCATTGGCTCGCCGATGTTCGGCGTGGCCAGGACTGGGTTTGTTGCCAATATGGCTTTTATTTTGACGAGTCCAGCCGTGGCGGCATCCGTCCACTCAAAGTGTTCGGTGCGCCGAAGGAGGCGATAGAGGGGTAGTGCCTTTTCTCCCAAACGGGAGATGAAGCGGCTTAGAGCCGCCACACATTCAGTTAATTTTTGTATTTGTTTGAGGTCATTTGGGATATCCAATTGGGACAAAGCTCGGATCTTGGCAGGATTTGCTTCAATTCCTCTACCGAATACAATGAAGCCCAAGAGCTTTCCGGCTGGAACGCCAAAAACGCATTTTTCCGGGTTGAGCTTGATGTCGTATGTTCGGAGGTTGTCAAATGTAAGCCTCAAGTCGTCTACTGGAGATTCGACATGTCTTGGTTTTACGACCACATCATCCACGTATGCCTCCACTGTTTTGCCAATCTTGTTTGCCAGACATGTCTGAATCATGCGCTGATATGTTGCGCCGGCGTTTTTGAGCCGAAAGGGCATTGTGTTGAAGCAGAATGGGCCGTATGGTGTGATGAATGTTGTTGCGGCTTGGTCTGATTCTGCCATCTTGATTTGGTGGTAGCCGGAATATGCGTCGAGGAAACACAACGAATCGTGTCCTGCGGTAGCGTCGATAATTTGATCAATGCGGGGGAGGGGGAAGGGATCCTTTGGGCGAGCCTTGTTAAGGTCTTTAAAATCAACGCACAGGCGCCAGGATTTGTCCTTCTTTGGTACCATCACCAGGTTTGCTAGCCAGTCCGGATGTTTTATATCTCTGATGAATACAGCCTCCAATAGCTTGGCTAGCTCCTCTCCCATGGCCTGTCTCTTAGGTTCAGAAAAACGCCGAAGAGCTTGTTTGACAGGTTTGAATCCTTTTAGGATATTTAAGCTGTGTTCGGCCAGCCTGCGTGGGATTCCTGGCATGTCTGAAGGGTGCCAGGCGAAGATGTCCCAATTTTCACGTAGGAATTCTCGCAGTGCGACGTCTACATCAGGGTTTAATTGCGCCCCGATGGAAGCTGTTTTATTGGGGTCCGTCGGATGGACCTGGAATTTGACTATTTTGTCTGCTGGTTTAAAGGAGGTGGACTTGGATCTTTTGTCGAGTATCACATCGTCCCTATTCACCGTGGAGCGCAACGCAGTCAGTTCCTCAGTAGCTAGGGCTTCGGATAGTGCCTCGAGGGCCAGTGGGGCTGTCTTATTTTCAGCGCGGAGTGCTATGTCCGGATCACTAGCGAGAGTGATAATTCCGTTCGGCCCGGGCATCTTGAGCTTCATGTACCCGTAATGGGGTATTGCTTGGAAGATTGTAAACGCTTCGCGCCCTAGTAGAGCGTGGTATCCGCTACTGAACGGGGCCACCTGGAACGTGACCTCGTCGGACCTGTAATTATCTGGCGTGCCGAATACCACATCTAGTGTGATTTTTCCTGTACATCGCGCTTCCCCACTGGGGATTATTCCTCTAAAGGTTGTGCTGCTTCGCTCAATGCGGTTCCAGTCTATTTCCATTTTTTGAAGGGTTTCCTCATAAATGAGGTTCAATCCGCTACCTCCATCCATGAGTACCTTTGTCAGGTGAAAGCCGTCCACTATCGCACTGAGGACCAATGCGGCTGGTGCTCGGGCTGTTCAGAATTTAGGTTCGTCACTGGCATTAAAAGTAATAGCCGTGTCACTCCATGGGTTTATTGTTGCTACTTGGTAGACTTCGGCAAGGTTGCGGAGTGTTCTTTTTCGCATATTGTTTGATGCAAAAGTCTCGAAGACTGTCAAGACTGTACTGGTGCCCCTGGGGTGGCATTCTGCGGCCTCGGGAATTAGGAGATCTTCACCAATTTTGGCCCCCTGCCGGAGTATCCAGCATGCTCTAAGGCTGTGAGTTGGCGTGGTGCCCTCTGTACTGTGAAGTTTACAGGGTCCATTAAGCCACCCTTCCAGTACAGTTCCATGCCCTATAGAGGGTTTTTGCTTTTTGGTGTTTAACCCGGGTGTCTGTCGATGATTCACCCTTTTATTCCGGACGGGGTTTCTATTCATGGCCGGATTATCCCAAAATTTTATTTCGGTTTTCCACGCGCTTTCCATCGCACAGTACTTTTGTACTATGGATGCCAAGTCAGCAAAGCGTGTAATATCACGACGACTTATGGCGTTGAGGATTCCCTTGTCCGTGCAATTATTGCAGAAGATTGAGATTGCGTCTTCCTCGTGGCACTCCTTTATCCTGTTCATAACCAGGAGGAATCTGGCCCAGTAATGATGTACTGTTTCTTCGGGCTGTTGCCTGATTTGGGATAGATCGCTTATGTTCGGGTGGGCGGGTGTTATTAAACCCGAAACCTCGCCCAATCTGAGACTCAGAGGCCAAGGAGTTTCCGAACTCTGAAGTTTGGGCTCTTGGATGTTGTCCAATGAATCTGGCCTGATGCCTGATTCTAAGTTCAGGTCTTGAATTATATCCTTCCCTCCGTGGATATCCGTCTTGGAGGGATCGGGAATCTGGACATAGTTAGTCCTTAAGATAGATGAAGGGTCGCTGCACTGCCCCTCTACCACGGCAACGTGATGGGTGACTTGGGGAGAGTTAATTTCTCTTAGATCGGGTTTAGGCCCAACCTGGTCGTAATCCGTAGCGACCCCTAGGGCGGTGATGCGATCCAAGAGCTCGTTCATGGAAGATAGCTCCATTGGATCTAACTGCTCGGCGAGCTCCGAGCTGACATGAAGATTGCTTTTGATGACCCGAGAGGTCATTGTTGGCGTAGCAGCCGAACATGCGGTCATAAGAAAACCACCTAGTCGGAGAGTTTGGCTGACAGCCAAAGCTCTTTTAGCAACGGTGCCGTCTTTAAAGACGGGACGAGTCATCCTTCCTGATGGCGACGACACAGAGTGAAAGCACCAATGTCGGTGTCAAAACCGGCGGATCTCGGGTAGGGGGTCCCGAACTGTGCGTCTAGGCGGATGGTAACAGGAGACGAGGGACACCATATTTTACCCAGGTTCGGGCCCTCTTGATAGAGGTAAAACCCTACGTCCTGCTTGATTAATATTGATGATATGGGTAGTACAAGAGTAGATATACCACGAGATCGAGGAGGCTAAACCCTAGAAGCTAGCCTATGGTATGATTGTTGTATGTTGTCCTACGGACTCAAGCCCTCCGGTTTATATAGACACTGGAGAGGGTTAGGGTTACACAAAGTTGGTTACAATGGTAGGAGATCTAAATATCCGCATTGCCAAGCTTGCCTTCCACGCTAAGGAAAGTCCCATCCGGACACGGGACTAAGTCTTCAATCTTGTATCTTCATAGTCCAGGAGTCCGGCTGAAGGTATAGTCCGGCCATCCGGACACCCCCTAATCCAGTTCAAGAAAGGTTAGCCTTGTGGGGAACTGCTGCGCAAGCTGCTGAGCAAGGCTGTGAGACCGGCCTAGCATGTCGGTCATAGCTTCCAGGTGTAGCTGTTTAGCGATGAGGTTCTCATTGGTGTTCTCCGCAATCTTTCTTAGAGATAGGACTTCAAGTCGAAGTTGAGTTGCAGAATGCCTTTCTGCTAGAACTTGGGACTGAAGAAGTCGAACGGATTCAGACAACGGATTCTATGAGCTTGTGTGACTGTTAGTCTCAAGTAACTTGAACACTGCATCAAGACAAGACTTTGGGGTTGTCTCTCTATCTTCAAGATGTTTTGCCTACTTTGCTGCAATATATGTTGGGGTTATCTCACAGCCTTCAGCAGACTTGTGCATGCCATCAGGCATATCACCCTGAAACAAAGCAGAGAGATGACAGGTTTTGCACGTGTATAAACAAAGATGATAACTGTTCTGTCAATTCTATCCAATTTAAAATTAGAAAATAAATAGTATGTTCAAAATATCAATAGCATAATTTGGCATTGTTCATAATGCGGGGAGCTTCACCACACTACTGGATTACCATGTCAACATAACAAGCATAGATGAAGGGCAAAGAAAATCATTGTATCTATTTTGGATAATGTGCATGGAATGTTGTTCATATCATCAGCCACATCAGTAAGATAAAACAGGAGATGACAAGGTGCAAACGTGGGCTGTTTCACCACACACTGGATTATAGATCCACAAAAACAAGCATACATATAGGGAGTATTAAGTAATGTGCATGGTATGAATAAGGAATTTGGTTTTACAAGTAAAACTTAGAACTTACGGTTCTTACGAACATGCATTTTGGTAGAAACAGCAAACTAAACAGCAATAAACGATAGGGAGTATGAGAAAATTAAACAGCAGTTGAGGATAAAGGCTTTAGAAGGACTGACTTACATTAACAGTTAACACCGGCTTTATAATACCCTTCTCCATGTCAAGGGAAATTTCAGCACAGAATCTTCTTCATAAGCATTGCCTGTACTCTACATTTTGTAGAGAGTAATGATAGATATGATAATACTGGAAGGGATAGAGCATAATGAAGATAAGATGCAGATTGATGCTACATAATCAACTACCAATCCCTGGAAGTACAAGCGTTACAGGACAAAATGTACTGACAAGAGCAATGGGCTACACTTCTGCACTGGCATTGTCTGTGTATTCTACTTGTTGGTAAGATTAAATATAGATCTGATCTTTTTTAGTAAATGGTGGGCGAGGGAGATAAGATGCAGAATGCTACAAAATGAACCAATCCCTCTTCCCATAATAGAAGAGTGGTTTAAACACTGGTGTACTGTACAAAACGTTCTTATATTATGGGACGGAGGGAGTAGCTGTTAATGTAAGTATAGTGATAGACCACGTTTAGTCCTTACAAGAGGACTGCAGAGCTAAACCTCTTCAAAAGCATTGGGTTGATTCTAAATTTATGTAAGAGTCCATACGGATCTTATAATGTCAACCAAATGGACGATTACGAGTCTAACATGTGCAGTGATGCTACATAATCAAACAACTATGAAAGTAAGTATGGTCATACAGGGCAAGAGGTACTCACAAGAGCAATGCAGTGTGTAGTATAGTTGCGAGATTCTATGGTCCCTTGAGAACGAATGTTCTTCTGCTAACAGTTTTCGTACAAGTGAGACATTAAGGCAAATGCAAAAATGTAGTTCAAATTGTGATGTGATATCATAGACACTACCTTACGCTGCAGCCGAGACCAATGTGTAACAAGATTATTCCAGTCACCGTCGGATAAATGTAGCACCAGAGACTTTACAGAAATTTCGTTCAGAGGCTTGCCATCGAAGTGCGCTTGCCTCAGGTAGGAACGATACTTCATCAACGAGTGCTTGAAAAGCGCAACCAACCCTTGCTCGTCATCACAATCCAGTTTGCTCCTCGCCTATTTAAAAGAATGAAATCTTGTGTCTTCTGTCAGCAGAAACATATGCAGTAATGACCATGAATAACATTAGTACATTACTTACGCGTAAGTTGTGGAGGAAGACTGGAAATTGTTCTGTGTTTGTGGTATAATCTTTCCATGAAGGAAAGGTGCGCACAATGTTCCTGACAACAACATAAGCTTCGTCTTCTAAACTGGGAAGAAATTGAACAGGGGTCCTATTTGCTACAATTGGGGATCTCTCTGGTTCAAAAAGGGATTTGGCAACTGGATTTGGTGTACTCTTTGCTGGAATGGGTTTTTTGCGTCGTACAGCTGGTGCTATCCCAACTGGCATAATCATACTGTTTGCTGCAGTTGGGGTCTGCTGAGTTGGGGCATCATAAATGACCAGTGTAGTAGGGCTAGAGTCTGCTAGAGTTGGGGTATTTTGTGGGTTAGGTGATATTACAACTACACCTAATGGGCTATTTGATTTATCAGGTGCCACTACCTTTTCCGAATACTTTTCTTGTGCTCCTCCACGATCAGCAATCGCCCTCTTCCTTTTGAACGTCTGATACACAAGAACAACATTTGAATGGATAAATATGGTATGATGACAGATGGAATATGTACTGAAAATGGATAGGCAGGGCGTATTCACATACACGATGTGTAAACTAAGCTAATGGCAGTTCAACAAAGTAGAAGCAATGCAAAGCATCAGTTGCAGGATATGTGCGAGCAATGTAACCTTGGAAAGTTAGAGCAATTACCTTGATGGGTGAATAAGATAGGGCATTTTCGGAGTAATGGGCCACGGGTAGGCTAACCCTGGGCCCAGAACCTTTCAAGACATCGGGGCTGACTACGCCCCTCAGGATGCCAAGATGAGAGGCCGCCTTCTGGAGGCCGGCTGAAGGAACATCCGACTCCCCGAAGACGGCCGAGTCCAGAAGACGAGTTCAAGACGAGCCGACTCTTATCAGGCGTCTTCCAGAGAAGCCGGCCACGGGAAGTCGGCCCATGGCACAAATGGATGCCCATGCCCTCATCAGGGGGGATGGGACAGGGAGTGGCCACAGTAAAGCCCACTCCCTCCCCTTTCCGGTGGCTGGCGTGGCCACAATGCACTATACCCGTGGAGATCTCCGTCCGGCGCGACACTGTTGCCATGCCAGCCCTGACATCAACACCAGTGAGCGGAGTCCTGCACCCATGACGGCCTGTCTGTACGACCTAGGGACGACGGGTCCCACCAGTCAGCGAGAGTCCAGAATACAGCGAGAGTGCCACCAGATGGACCCGTTGGGAGTCGGCCCCCAGGAGTCGGCCGTCCCCTCCCACGGGTCCCACGTGCCATTAACCAGACGGGACGGGAAGTGGCTACAGTAATCGCCTACCAGGCGGCGGAGCTGTAGCCATGACCCCATGACCAAGCCTGAGTCATTAGAGGCACAGCTACAGTAATCAGTAGCCGGCAAGACCCGCAAGCAGCGGACACGGCCTATCGGCTCCGTACCGGATCGGTCGGCGGGGCCCACCAGTCGGCGGGCCCCAGCAGTCGGCGGAGAAGCCGACGACCAAGGAGACTGACGGCTGGGCCTTGCGCCCAGCTGTATTACCATTGTACCCCTGGGGGTAGGCCTATATAAACCCCCAGGGCACCCATGCAAAGTGTTCGAATCCATTAGCACTAGAACAGATCGTATAGGGAGGAGAAAGCTAGCCTTGCCTTCTCCTACCTCCAGAAAACAGCTCAAGGAGCAACCTTGTATTCACTTTGCTTTAGTGATCATGCGGAGACCCCATAGAGCAGGACTAGGGGTTTTATCTCCTAGGAGAGCCCCGAACCTGGGTAAAGTTCGTCGGCGTTCGTGTCTACGCCTCATCCCGCCTCCAGGCACCAGCGACGTTGTACTCGCTCCCACCATGATAAGCCATCCTTTGGCATATGTCGCACCCAACCCCCGACATTTGGCGCCCACCATGGGGCGAGGTGCACTATCGTCCGGAGATCTGCTCTGCACGGGAACCCTTTTCCTCCCTGGCGAGCGCAGCCAGCCCGGCACGCCAGATGGAGTCTGTGCTGACGCGCTGCAGGGCGCTGAGATCGCCTGCACGGCCAGCTGCCTCGCCGATCTTGTCGGCGAGGTTTGCCTCTCCGACGAGCCCGGCTCCGACGCGGGCACAGGCGGCCCAGAGAGCCTCATCGCGGGCCTCCTTGATCAACTCCACGTCGCCAGCGAGCCAGCTGTGGACTTGGAGTCTGTAGGCTCCACCGACCCGATGTTGGTCGATTAAGACACCGCGTCGTTCGACGCGTTCCCCACCAACGTGGTGGTCTACGACGGGCCGCTCCCTCGCGCGGAGAGCGACGGAAGCACCGTCACGGAGGTGCTTGTCATCAGTCATGGCGAGCACTCCGGCGGAGGAGCTCATGACCCGCATGACGCGGCGCTACAAGACCTAACCACGCCCATTCCCAAAGACGCCGACGCGGAGACGTTGGAGGCATGCCGCCTTCAGCTCGTCGAAGGAGCGAAGAAGCTGGCCAGCATGAGACGCCTGTCCGAGGCCTACCAGTGCAAGACGGATCGCGCTGTGGGCAGCTCGCCGGCCCCACCTGGGCCTAGCCGCCTCGGCGCGGTACGGCAGCGCGGCGTGGCCGTCACCAGCCTGTTCGGGGCCAATCACCCCGTTTATGCCATGCCTGCGGAGAACATCTGAGCCGCCCACGCGGCGACTGACGAGCTGGACAATTTCGAGGGCGAAGAGTGTCGCCTGATGACGGAGCGCGTCCAGCGACTCCTTGACGCGGCTGCCGAGCTGAACGAGGCTGGCCACCACACTGATGCGCCAGAACGGCAAAACGATGACTCACCTCCTCGATGAGACCAAGGCGCGATGACCCACCTCCTCGATGATTCCCAAAGACACTGACTAGCGGTGTTCGCGGAAGAAAAGATAAGGAGCCGGCTGCCAGCCGCAATCGGACTCGCGTCACCATCGAGCGCGACCAAGACAGCCACCCAAGAGTAGTGGAACGATGGGACGACTGTTCGCCTCCTCCCCCTCGCAGGGAAAGGCGAGTCTCCCCGCCGCCTGTTGATCACCCGACACTCGGCGACCGCCTTGGCCGCCGAGAAGGAGTCGGAGAGAATGACGCCAGCCACCGGATCGACAGACTCCACCGATCCCTGGCGCTGGAAGAGGAAGACGAGCTGGGTCCGCCGCGTTTCGGCCCCCGCATTCGAGATGAGCCCTTTCCCAGAGGGTTCACGCTCCCAAGAGACACGCCCAAGTACACTGGCTCCATGAAGCCAGAAGATTGTTTAGTTGACTACTCCACCGCCGTCAACATCGCGAATGGAAACAAGCGTGTTGCCGTGAAATACATTTCGCTCATGCTCCAGGGCACGGCCTGGACATGGCTGAACAGCCTGAAGCCACGCAACATCAACAGCTGGGTCGACTTCACCGACGCCTTCATCCGCAACTTCACCAGCACATACAAGCGACCTCCCAAGCCTCGCCAGCTTTCCTTGTGCGTGCAAGGCCCCAACGAGTCAACTCGCGACTACCACACGCGTTGGGCCAAGCTCCGGAACTCCTGCGAGGGCATGCACGAGGTGCAGGCTATCGAGTACTTTACCGCCAGGTGCAGAGAAGGCACCCTCCTCAAGCACAAGCTCCTCTACGACGAGCCAGAGACCCTCGACGAGCTGCTGATCATAGCAGAAAAGTATGCCACGGTCGAATCCTCCATGAAGGCAGAGATTCAAGTTAGTGCGACTGGCAAAGCGCAAGGCGTCACAGCCGACTTCCAGCAGCCGGCAGGTGGCAACGGTCGAAGACCAGCGGCCGGAGGGGCAGCCTCCGGCCATGAGACAGAAGGGCGACAAGTCAAACTGGTTGCCGGCTTTCTCCTACGAGCAGACTTTGGATGGTCCTTGCAAGTTCCACAGCGGTGCGAAGCCGTCCAACCACACTACTCGGAAGTGCCACCGGCTCACCAGGATCGCCAATGGAGATGGCCTCTTGCCTCCCCCGCCTGCTGGGCAGCCGCCTCCTCCTCAGCCCCAGCAGCCGGCTGTCAGACCAGTCGGCGCAGTACAAGACGAGTACCCAGAAGAGCACGGGGCCTACGTGGTGTTCACCAGTGTGGTCGATGATCGACGCAGCAGGCGGCTGCAGCAACAAGAGGTGAATGCAGTAGCATCAGAGACACCAGAGTTCATGCATTGGTCTGAAAAACCCATCAGCTGGAGCAGAGCTGACCACCCGGAGGTGATGCCGAGTCCAGGCTCCTACGCCTTGGTATTGGATGCCACCTTTGCCACAGACAAGCGAGCTGCTCGCTTCTCCCGAGTCCTGATAGACGGCGGCAACAGCATCAACATCCTGTATAAGGACACCATGGAGAAGTTAGGAATCAAGCAAAGACAGCTTCAAAACAGCCGGACTGTATTCCATGGCATAGTTCCTGGCCTTTCCTGCTCACCAATCGGCAAGATCCTCATAGATGTCCTCTTCGGAGACAAGGACCATTTTCGCCGAGAGTCAGTTTGGTTCGAAGTGGTGGACCTCTAAAGCCCATACCATGCGTTGCTTGGCCGGCCTACCCTGGCCAAGTTCATGGCCGTCCCCCACTACGCCTACCTCAAGATGAAGATGCCGAGTTCCAAGGGGATTCTGACCATAGCCGGCAACTACAGAAAGTCGTCCGCCTGCGCAGCTGAGAGCAGTCTGCTGGCCGAGTCCCTGGTGATCGCGGCTAAGAAGCGGCTCCTTGACCGGGTTGTGGTGATGGCCGGCAAGTAGCCGGAGATGTCGCCCAACCCCAAGGAGTCGGAAGCTGAGGGTTCGTTCAAGCCGGCCAAAGAGACGAAGAAGATACCCTTGGAACCGGAGCACCTAGAGAGGTACGCTGTTATAGGTGCGAACCTCGACAGCAAATAGGAAGGAGAGCTCATCAATTTCCTCCATGAGAATCGGGACATCTTCGCATGGTCCCCCAAAGACATGCCAGGTGTTCCGACGGAATTCGCCGAGCACAAGCTACATGTCCGATCTGATGTGAAGCCAGTCAGGCAACCCTTGCGCCGCCTTTCATAAGAAAAGAGAAGAGTCATCGGAGAAGAGATAGCCCGGCTTCTAGCAGCCGGCTTCATCATGGACGTATTCTTTCCAGAGTGGCTAGCCAACCCGGTCCTAGTGCTGAAGAAGAACAAGCAGTGGCGAATGTATATTGATTACACCAGGCTCAACAAAGCTTGCCCCAAGGATCCATTCGCTTTGCCAAGGATTGATCAGGTGATAGACTCCATAGCCGGATGCGAGCTGCTGAGTTTCTTAGATGCATATTCGGGATATCACCATATCAAGCTGAACCCGGCTGACAGACTGAACACCGCCTTCATCACGCCATTTGGAGCCTTCTGCTACTTGACCATGACATTCGGCTTGAGGAATGCCGACGCCACCTTTCAACGTTGCATGCAGAAGTGCCTCCTCAAGCAACTCGACAAAAATGCCCACGTTTACGTGGACGATGTGGTGGTGAAGACGGAGAAGCGTGGAACATTGCTGGAAGACCTCAAGGAGACCTTTGAGAACCTGGGCCGATTTCAGATCAAGCTCAACCCAGTGAAGTGCGTCTTCGGAGTACTAGCCGGCCAACTTCTCGGCTTCCTGGTCTCTGAACGCGGCATAGAGTGCAACCCCGTGAAGATCAAGGCCATTGAGAGGATGGAAGTACCCAGCCGACTGCTGGACGTACAAAAGTTCACCGGATGTTTGGCGTCCATCAGTAGATTCATCAGTCGGCTGGGCAAGAAGGCCTTCCCCCTATACCATCTCGTGAAGAAAACCACTTTTTTCGAGTGGAACCCCAAGGCGGACGAAGCCTTTCTCCAGTTGAAGAAGATGTTGACTACTCCACCTGTTCTGGCGGCTCCAACTCCTAAGGAGCCCATGCTCCTATACATCGCCGCCACCAGCCGGGTAGTCAGCACCGTTATTGTGGTAGAGCGCAAGGAGGAAGGCAAGGCACGGCCGGTCCATAGACCGGTGTATTACTTGAGTGAAGTACCGTCGACCTCCAAGCAAAACTACCCCCACTACCAGAAGATGTGCTACGGTGCACACTTTGCCGCCAAGAAGTTGAAGCCTTACTTTCAAGAGCATCCAATCACTGTGGTCTGCACAGCTCCACTAGCCGAAATCATCGGAAGCCGAGATGCTTCGGGCCGAGTGGCCAAATGGGCCATAGAGTTGGCCCCCTACACCATCTACTACCAGCCTCGCACCGCCATCAAGTCGCAAGCACTGGCCGACTTCCTCATCGACTGGGCCGAGACCCAGTACCTGCTGCCAGCGCCCGACTCCACCCATTGGCGGATGCATTTCGACGGCTCCAAAATGCACACCGGCTTGGGAGTCGGCATCGTCCTCACCTCTCCCAAAGGCGACAAGCTCAAATATGTGCTGCAAATCCATTTTGCCGCCTCCAACAACGTCACCCAATACGAGGCACTCATTCACGGGCTCCAGCTTGCCAAGGAGCTCGGCATTCGCCGAATCCTGTGCTATGGTGACTCCGACTTGGTGGTCCAACAGTCGTCCGGCGACTGGGACGCCAAAGACGCAAACATGGCAAGCTACCTTTTCCTCGTGCAGCAACTCAGTGGATATTTCGAGGGGTGCGACTTTCTCCATGTGCCAAGAAACGACAACGACCAAGCAGACGCCCTGGCACGAATCGGCTCTACCCGTCAAGCAATACCATCCGATGTCGCCCTTCAATGCCTCCTCAAGCCCTATGTCAAGCCTTCACCAAAATTAGACTCCATCTTTGTGCCGGCTCCTCCTGAAGAAGTCGGATCCGACTCAAGAGCCCCAGAAGACGGCACGAGAATTTTGGCAGACGGCTCCAGGATCGCGGCAGTCGAAACTGGACCGGGGACTTCAGAACCCGGCCCGGGGACTGCGGTGGCCAGCCGGAGACTTCAGGACTCGGCCCGGGGACTGCACCAATCGGCCCGGGGACTTCACCGATCCAGCAAGCGGCTGTCGACTCCAACCTGCCGCCTCCCGGCCCAGTCGCCCTCGTCCAAGTCGCAGTTCTGACAGTCGAAGAAATCGCAACACCCTCATGGGCCCAGCCCATCCTCAAATTCTTGGTGAGCAAAGGGCTGCCAACTGACGAGATCCTAGATCGGCAAGTGCAACGCTGAGCAGCAGCCTACACCATAGTCAAAAGAGAGCTTGTAAGGCGAAGTGTCACTAGCGTCTACCAGTGCTGCGTGGAGCCGGATCAAGGCCAAGCAATTCTCAAAGATATCCATCAAGGCGAGTGTGGCCACCACGTGGCCTCAAGAGCACTCGTCGCCAAAGCCTTGCGCCATGGTTTCTTCTGGCCGACTACTTTGGAAGACGCCAAGGACTTGGTCCAAAAATGCAAAGGGTGCCAGAAGTTCCACTCCAAGCTGCATCAGCCGGCGTCCGCACTCAAGACTATCCGCATTGCCTGGCCCTTCGCTGTTTGGGGCCTGGACATGGTGGGACCATTCAAGACGGCACGAGGCGGCCTGACTCACTTACTTGTCGCGGTGGACAAGTTCACCAAGTGGATAGAAGCAAAGCCAATCAAGAAGCTGAATGGTCCGACTGCCGTGACTTTCATCTCCGACATCACAATTCGGTACGAAATACCACACAGCATCATCACCGACAACGACACAAATTTTGCCGAAGGTGCCTTGGCCCGTTTCTGCGCGATGCAGGGCATCTGACTGGACTTAGCATCCATTGCATCCGCAGTGAAACGGCCAGGTAGAGCGAGCAAACGGCCTCATCCTGTCCGGCATCAAGCTTCGACTGGTCGAGCCTCTGGAGCGCTCGGCTGGTTGCTGGCTCAACGAGTTGCCATCCGTCCTCTAGAGTCTGTGCACAACTCCAAACAAGTCAACCGGTTTCACGCCTTTCTTCCTCGTCTATGCTGCTAAAGCCGTCGTCCCAACAGACATAGAGTTTGACTCCCCGCGATTCACCATGTACACCAAGGAGGAAGTAGAAGAAGCACGTCAAGACGGCGTCGATCTGCTGGAAGAGGGCCGGCTGTTGGCACTCAGCCGATCCAGCATCTACCAGCAGAGTCTGTGTCGGTACTACAACAGGAAGGTCGGACCGAGATCCTTCCAACAAGGCGACCTTGTGCTCCGGCTAATCCAGTGAACAGCCGGCCAGCACAAGCTCTCGGCACCTTGGGAGGGCCCTTTCATCATGAGCGAAGTGTTGGGCAACGACTCCTACTACCTGATTGACGCTCAGAAGCCCCGAGCACGCAAGAGGGACGACTCCGGCAAAGAGACAGAGCGGCCATGGAATGCAAATCTCTTCCGAAGATTTTACAGTTGATGCAGTATGTACCATGCTACCTTTTGTATTAAAGTACCAAGACTTCGGGCCCCTCGAGAAGAGCTCGAGGACTGCCCTCTTTTATCTATATGATAAGAATTATGCCTACGAGTATGTTCTTTGTTGTTATGCGGCTTGGCACTGGGTTCGACTAGTCGGCCCGGGGACTCGCCGACTTGCGCTATGAAATGCTTCCTGCAGCCGGACAAGTAGCGTGTGGCACTTAAGCCGTCTCCTGTCAGAAGCCACAGCTCACAGAGCGACTAACGGCGGGCAGGAGTAAGGTAGAATGGGTGTCCACACGAAAAATGGCTAAGGACTCAAAGGATCAACATAGCTTAAGCCGGCTTCCAGCCCTTTGCAACTGGCTCTTGAGCAGCTGGCTTGCCATTTCTATCCAACTTGCTAGAAAACTCTAAACGGCTAAGTACTTGCCTTCCCAAAGTTGCCAGGTACTTGATCCAGCAACAGTCCACAGAGCGGCTGTCTGACTGGCAAGACGGCAACTAAGGGAAGGCGGCAAAGGAAAAAGCCAAAGGAGCAATAAACAAGAAAGGATAGAACTCGGATGAATAATTTCATAGCAGAGGCCCATGGCCGAACCTTCGAACAGAAGTTCAAAATACACCCCACGGGTGGAATTGTGCGAATTAACAAGTTCTTCAAGACTGTTAAGCAGTAAAAACAAAAAGATAAAGTGGCAGCCTATTAAGCGGCAGACGGGTTCGGAGGATCGGAGGAGTCGGCGGCGCCAGTTGGCAGGACGGCCGGCTGGTCGGTCTCGGCTTGATCACCTCCGGTGGCAGCCGGCTCGGTCGGGCGCGGCTCGTTGCTGGAGGCACGGTCGAGCTGAGGCTGGTCGTCCGCTCCGTCTTCTGGTGCCTCCATCTCGCCTCCGTCCTCCACCTTGCTTTCCTCCTCGGCACTGGAGCCGATCACCTCCGCTGAGTCCTCGCCGTAGTCTGGATTCATCCCGAACCACTCCGGCGGCGCCTCCTCGCCGTCTTCAGCCCGCTCGGGGACGAAGACGCTAGTGTCGGTGTACTCGGCGATCGCCGCCACGCGCTTGACGAGGGCGTCTTTCGCAGCTGCCAGCTCCGCCTGGGCCTCTGACCGGAGTGTGGCTAGCCGGTCTAGGTCCAGCCCCGGATACCACACCTTGATGAACTCCAAGGCCCGGCACGCTCCATCCCGGGACGAGGAACCCTTCCAGGCCTCAAGACGGCCAGCCGCGACCTTCAACCAGTCGGCAGTCCGACTGGCAGTGCGTGGAGCCTGCATGTCCGGCCACAAGGCCGCGATCGCCTGGGCGCCGACACGCTGAAGCCGGCGCAGCATCCGGTGGGCCGGCCGCAGGCGAGTCTCAATGCTCAGGATCTGCTCATCATGGGTTCGGGGGGCGTCGGCGGCGATTTCCGCGCCATCCTCCCTCCGCCCCTCGCGATCAGCCTCGATGGCTTGATTTGCGGCCTGCGAGTGGCCTGGGAAGAAGTCTGCCAAGACAAAAGAGCGAAGAACAAGTCAAAAACTAGAAAACGGCTCGACCTATAGTCGGCAACTCAAAGAAGAAAAATGAGGAAACTCACCGTCAACGAGATCCTCGATCTCATGGAAGACGGAGGTCAGCAGCGCCTCCTTGTCGGTCCAGGAAGAGCGTTCGCTCGCGAACTCGGCCTTGAGCGCGGTCTCCTTTTCTTCCGCCTCATCCTGGGTCTTCTTGAGCAGCTCCTTCTGCTCCGCCAGTTGCGCAACCAGCAGGTCGCGCTCCGCGGCCAGCTTGCTGCACTCCTCCTCCTTGGCACGCAGCGCGGTGCTGGCCTCGCCCAACTGCTGTTGCAGGGTGGCGTTGGCCTCTGAAGAAAAGAAGAAAGAAGGCATCAGTCGTCAACAAAAAGAAGGTCGCCAGGAAGATCCGGCCGGACTGCTCAGCAGTCGGCCCGAATCTCAGGGACTACAGCCCGTGGGTGCGCCAGCACGCCCCCACACAGAAGAAAGAAGACTCACTCCGGCTCTCCGACAAGTCGGCGGTCCGCTTGCCCAACTCCTCAACGTTGCGGTTGAAGGCGGGCGCGCGAATATTGTGATAGTCCTGTGACAAAAATTTCAGACAAACGATTAGTACTTGGAACTCGCCGTGTAGAGTACCAAGCCGCCTGTTCAGTAGCCGGCCCGGAACTCGGGGACTACACCCAGTGGGTGCGCTGGCGCACCCCCACAGAGAGGAAAAGGAAAAACAGACAAAGCAAGAAGGAGGAGACGTCCCCGGATGGCTGTCCGCGACGCCAGATGCGCCTTGGAGCAGTTTTGGATGGCATCGCCCTCAGCTCGGAGGTCATCACGCCAGATGGTTCAACGGGCTCGTCCAGCCTCCCCGCACCCACCCAGTGGGCGCCGTGCTCGTCGCCTCGGCGTCTGGGATCGTAGAGCTCATGGCGCCGGTTTCCAAAGGGCGCGGCGCTGAAGTCGCCTTTGCGAGGCGGCGGCGCGTTGGCGTGCCGACTTAAAGAAGCAGGCCGGCCTCGGCCTCGTATTCAATCGGCGGCACCAGCGGGCCCGCCGGCTGCTCACCTTGCACGATTCCGGCTGGCGGCGGTGGCACAACGACATCCGGCATGGAGGCGTCGCCGCCTTCCCTCTCCATGATTGGGTACTCGCCGCCGACTCCCCCAGTCTGCCCTGTGAACCCCGGTTGCGGCAGCACAGAGTTCAGGGGGGTGACGAACACCGCCGATTAGCGGCGCACGGCTTCTTCAGCCTACCTTCCCGTCGCGACTTCGGCCTCGGCCTCTGCCAGCTTTTTCTTGGCGGAGGCCTCCGCCTTCTCGGCCTTCGCCTTCTCCAGATGGGCGGCCTCTTCCTCCTCGCGCTTCTCTAGCGTGTTCCGCTCCGTTGCCTCCTGGAGGTCGGCGGTGGGGTCAACCCGCCGAGTGGTGGCGGACGTCTCCGCCGACCCCATGACGGAGGCAGCGGCGACCCTCTCAAGAGTGAGAGGAGCCCTGGACCAAGGGAAACCAGTAGGGACTCAGACAAGATCTACAAAGAAAGAATAAAGGCAAAAAGTGGGAGCACTCATGCGGAGACCAGCGGCGGCTTCTTCACCTCCTTGCCGAAGCGGATGGCCTTAGCGGCCGCCTCGTCCCGCTTGGTCACCGCGGCCGAACCCTTGGGCTTCTTCGGCCGGCTGCCGAACTTACTCGGTGTAGCCCTGCACTTCCTTGCGCCGCCTTGAGCGTCTGGCACGGCGGAAGAGCTCGCGCCGGGCTGGCCGACTCCTGGCTGATGGCGGGGGGCGACCTCCTTGTCATCGTCAGGCCAGTCCTCGAGACTGGCCCCAAGCCATGGGCCTCCTCCTCCCTCAGCATCGTCTTCCAAAGCCGCCGCACCCAGATTGGGGTCGTCAACATCGCTCTCCGCCCGGTCGGCGAGGAACTCGCGAGCCGGCCCTGCGGTGCCGGCTGATGGATGGAGGAGGGGGTTCTGACCAAGGCCGACTGGTCAGGTCAGACAAGACAAACTCAGCAAGAAAGAAGACAAGTTAAAGAAAGAAGGAAAGAGGCAACTCACTATAGGCGGGGGGTTGGCGCGAGAGTACGGCTCCTTGCAGAACTGCCAATCTTCCAGGAGCTTGCTGTCCAAGAGGTAGTTCACCATTTGGGCCACCTCCTCGTGAGGCATGTCCTTGGTGCACATCCGGCTCGGGTCTCGGTGCTTGCTCATTTGGCATATCATATGGGGGCGACCTTGGAGCGGGAGAACTCGGCGCGCCATGAAGGCGGCCAGCAGATCCGGACCAGTCAGGCCCTCCCACTCGTCAGCACTCGGAGTCGCGTGATGGCGCCGGATCCTGCAGGCGTCAGCGACTTGGCCTGGTACGACCAGTTCGGCAGCCTCCCAGCCGGTGGGCCGGCTACAAAAGCCGGCAGATTGACCCAATCGCTCTCCGCAAAGACACTCTTCACATAGAAGTACGATCGCTGCCACATCTTCACCTACTTTATCAGCTTGATGGTGGGGAAGGGGTTGTAGGCCCCCAACCTCCGCACGGTGATGAACATGCCACATTGAGCCGGCACGCCTGCGGCCTGGGTACCGAGCTTGGAGAAGAAGAAATCCCCCCAGAGCTCGATGGTGGGGAGGACTCCGAGGAAGCCTTTGCACAGGGTGACGAAGGCGGATAGCAGCACCACCATGTTGGGCGGAAGGTGGTGCGGCTGAAGGCTGTAGAACTCAAGAAAGGAGCGGAAGAAGCCGCTTGCCGGCAGGCCTAGGCCACGCAGGCAGTGCGAGTGGAAGATGACCCGCTCGCCCTCCTACGGCACCGGAAAGATTTCCTCCGGTGGCGCAAGGCGGACCCGCACATAGTCCTTGCCGGGGAGCCGACGCGTCTTGCGGAGGAACTCGACGTGGTCATCGTGGACCTCTGAGCCATCCCAGGTGCTGGAGTGCACCGAGGGAGGTACGGCGGCGGAGGAAGAGCTCATCGTGAGCGGATCGCCCCGGCGCTCGGCAAAGCTTGGGGCGCGGTGGTGCGAGGAAGAAGAAGAAGAGCAAGGAGTAGCGTTGAGGAGGGGCGCGCGTGCTCTGCCGCTCCCCCCTCCTCCCCCTACTTATAGCCTCATGGGCTGCGAAGCCGAGGGGGCGGTCGTGGGATTCACTGCGCCACAACCCCACGCCCCCCACGTTTATCGCACGGAGTTACTGCGTGCAGTAACTCCGTGGGAACCTCAACCGTCTGCCACGGCCGCAGCGGATCCGCACGACCACCAAGGCGCGGTAGTGGCGGGCCCCGCCCAAGGGCCTGTCTCGTCACGCACGTGGGTGGGCAGACTGGCCCAGCCACGCGCTGCCATGTGACAGGCCCGAATCGGGCGGCGGCCTGGAAGCTTAGCCAACACGCCACTTGGATCCCGCCGGGGCGTTAGAAATATTGGACAAGTCAGAGTTGGGCGAGTTCGACTCCTTCCAGTCGGCTCGGCAGAAGTCAGTCGAGGTTCTGACCTCGAGCACCCGGAGAGAGAAACTGATGAGGCTCCTCAGCTGATCATCCGCGGCGCCTCACCAGCTTCGGGGACTACTGTCGGAGTAATGGGCCATAGGTAGGCTAACCCTGGGCCTAGAACCTTTCAAGACATCGGGGCTGACTACGCCCCTCAAGACGCCAAGATGAGAGGCTGCCTTCTGGAGGCCGGCTCCCCGAAGACGGCCGCGTCCAGAAGACGAGTTCAAGACGAGCCGACTCCTGTCAGGCGGCTTCTAGAGAAGTCGGCCACGGGAAGTCGGCCCACGGCAACAATGGACGCCCATGCCCTCATCAGGGGGGATGGGACGGGGAGTGGCCACAGTAAAGCCCACTCCCTCCGCTTTCCGGTGGCTGGCGTGGCCACAGTGCGTTGTACCCGTGGAGATCTCCATCCGGCACGGCATTGTTGCCATGCCAGCCCTGACATGAGCACCTGTGAGCAGAGTCCTGCACCCATGACGACTTTTCTGTATGACCTAGGGATGACGGGTCCCACCAGTCAGCAATAGTCCAGAATGCGGCGAGAGCGCCACTAGACGGACCCATTGGGAGTCGGCCCCCGGGAGTCCGTCGGCCCCTCCCACGGGTCCCACGCGCCATTAACCAGACGGGACGGGAGGTGGCCACAGTAATCGCCCGCCAGGCGGCGGAGCTGTAGCCACGACCCCATGACCAAGCCTGCGTCATTAGAGGCACGGCTACAGTAATCAGCAGCCGGCAAGACCAGCAAGCGGCGGACACGGCCTGTCGGCTCCGTACCGGACCGGTCGGCGGGCCCCAGGAGTCGGCGGAGAAGCTGGCGACCAAAGAGACTGATGGTTGGGCCTGCGCCCAGCCGGATTACCATTGTACCCCTGGGGGGTAGGCCTATATAAACCCCCAGGGCACCCATGCAAAGGGTTCGAATCCATTAGCACTACACCAGATCCTATAGGGAGGAGAAAGCTAGCCTTGCCTTCTCCTACCTCCAGAAAATAGCTCAAGGAGCAACCTTGTATTCACTTTGCTTTAGTGATCATGCGGAGACCCCGCAGAGCAGGACTAGGGGTGTTATCTCCTAGGAGAGCCCCAAACCTGAGTAAAGTTCGCTGGCGTTTGTGTCTACGCCTCATCCCGCTTCCAGGCACCAGCGACTTTCTACTCGCTCCGACCATGATAAGCCATCCTTTGGCATCTGTCGCACCCAACCCCCGACAGGCATCTTCTTCTGACTCCTCCACTAAGGAGCTACATTGACTTAGGTCTCCCTCTAGCTCAGAATCACTGTTAGGATCATATTCTGATCAAGAATCTGTAGGTGGAGAGAGTTTGCATTGCATTGCATCCAGACTTGATTTCAGTCCCTTAATGCCTAGTTTGATAGCCATGGCACTGTTCTGCTTTATTCTTTTCATGCGCGCAAGCTCATAATCATTATGATGCTGTTCAGAATCTGAGATTCATGAAAACATAAAAAGTAGTCAGATTATCTATGGAATGCATTGCGGATTCAACTCGGAGAGTGTCTCCCTGTAAACCCCTGCATATGCAAAGTTCACCTCCCCAACTGTGCTGACCAGATAACACACAGAGATACACACCCGAGCGACGAACATGCATTTTCGAAACTAATTTAGGAACATTTGGCTGACCAATTAAACAACTCTATTTTAATAATATCAGATTCGTATTTGAGCAACTAAGCTTGTTTAGCTTGATGGGTGGAGCAGTGTTATTATGACACGAAGCACGTATTCTAATCGTATAGTGATCATAAAAGGGGGAAACTCTAAGCATATTTTTTTAGCAAAAGAGGGTTTCCCCTCCGATTTCTATTAAAGAAACCACCACGGAACCAACATGATCAATTAAACCCTAAGCATGATCAATTAAACCGTATTATCGCTATGCCATGGCAGATTTGAAGCTGCAAACCGGAGAAATGATATTTAGCATGCATTGTTTGCTTCAAACTAAGAACTAAATTCTAAGAGCTGAAAAGAAAGTAGAGTAACCAAGTTAAGATCTATTTTCTGGTTGAGATCAAAAAGTTGAGGAGATATGAAGTACCACCTCTCTTGCGGCGACTATGTAGGCATAGGGGGTGCGATGGCTGTCGGTGGTGTTGAAGCAGATCTGCGACAATAGACGTGCGCATCGGGGGATAAGTCCCGTTGTGGTGGAAGAGAAGGTTGTGTGAGCGGCCCCGGCAAATAGGACGACGGCGCCGATGAAGCTAGAGGACGCGATGTAAGGCTATTGGTCTGTCGCCCTGGATGAGAAACGTCCATCTCTAGAAGTGGACGACACGGTCTTGGTAGGCACTCCGGCATGGTGGAGGACTGTGGTGATGGATGTGGTGGAGGACGGAGGCGATGGATTGGGTGCCGGACGGAGGCTGGTGTGGGAATGGGGTGTTCTAGCATGGACGGTGTATGAATGGGAAAATGGAGGGAGAGGTATGGGGAACCATCTTTTTGGGACGCGCCTGTCTGAAATTTGGGAAAGTTACGAACTTATCCCCCGTTTCAAATTTGGACGTCTCGTCGGTTGGGGATAGGACGGTAATCTCGCATCTCCCCAATATTTGCCGGTAACTATTTCGGGCGAGGAGAGGGTGTTTTGCCGCCCATGGTTGGCGCCCATGGTGTATGAACGGGGCTGACAGGTAGGGCGGTTGTGTCACGTCTGATGGAAGTTACACATCTGCCCCTATTTAAAATATTAGCCTACATCTATTTCGTACGAGGAGAGTTTGTTTTGCCGCCCACCGTGTATGAATGGGGAATGGAGGGAGAAACAGAGGTCTTTCCGACGAGCTTGAATCAAATGAGTTTTGCCGCCCATGTTTGACGCCCACCGTGTCGGAATGGGCTCAGAGGCGGTAGTGTCATGTTTAATTGAAGTTACTAACCTACCCCTATTTAGAGCAGTGGAAATCGGGCCGCTGGATTGTCCGTGTAATGGGTAGACAGTAATTTCCATCTCCCAAACACTTGGCTTCGGGCAGCCGATGTCGGAGTGGACATTTTGCTGTTTCTTTCGAATTTTGGGACAATAAGCATCCACGTTTACCCTGGCAACTAAATTCGAATCCATTTTGTATTCCTATATGAATCTTTATAAATCATTCTATGTGTTTTTATATATCTTCAAAAGGACGACAAAGATGTATTCCACTGTCATATATGAATATGGTTTACAAATGCCGATACTCAAATTCAGAAACTAGAATCCAGTTTAAGGTGAATTTGAATATTTGGAACACTTCATGTCCAACTGAAATGTCACACGCAGCATAATGTGTACTCCCATTTAGATATGTACACAAGCAATGTATCAAGATTCAAATACCGAGTCAATCAACCAAGAATGTACGGAACTAACAGACATATAAACACTTACAGAGTATATGGATCAATAATATGAACTAACATACATAAGCCAGGCCGCTGTACAGTTTTTGGCTATAACAACATCCTGTTATTGCTAGCATCTTGGCCCTTTCCGATGCATGCCACTTATGGTCCATCTATACTACTATTGCTGAATGCACATTCAACCCGATTGGCATATTTGTAGGTCTGGCACAGCAATCCAAATGAAATGTCTCCGAGTCTTATCAATTAATACAGACTTGTGCTCAAATAAAATTACAAACCAAAAAACAAAAAATAACAATTATTACATGATCTCTAAAACAAATGGTTTGATTGATTACATGAATAGACAACACAAAGGTTATTCAACTATGGAAAGAACATTTCACCTATGATTTACCAAGTAGGAATTTAATTTCCTTTTTTCCTTCAGGACCTCAACAATCTGGTCAGTCTCAGCTTGCTTCGTTTTGAAATCCACCAAATATTTAATGGTTGTCTTGAGTACTACATGTGATTGTGCTGTTTGCTTCCTCAACATGTCAACTTCATCTCTAAGTGCAGAAGCAGAATCTCTTTCTACCACTAGTTTAGCCTCTAGAGCATCAGCAGTTGGCAATTCATAATGCACGATTGGGCCGGTGCCACTACTGTGGGATGATGCAACGTCCATGGGGACCTCGCTCTTTGATCTTGGGCTAACCTGTTTTGCCATTAAAGTTCCGATTGGATTCAGAAAAGTTGAAGTTAGCAAAACATCTCAACAGGGAGTTATAACAGCAAACCAGTTAAACAAACAAGGAATTAAAGAGTTTCAATTGGATGCTGAGAAGTAGTTATTAACATCATTGTAACCCGCTGTTGCAGCAGCAAAGCAGTTAAACAATCAAGTAGATATTTAAGTTAAGGCAAACAGGTAATTCTTAACAGTAAGTATCAAACACATAGATAGGCACAGTCTACAATATGATTAACAGGCTGTGCCATTATGTAATCAGTAGCAAACTAAATTAAGCCAAGCAACGTAATTGAACATTTTGCAATAAGTGGCTAACTAAAATTCCAAGAAGCAGGTAACTGAACTTACGCTAGTTCTTTGTACAGGCACACTGCAACTTCTTTTTCGCTTACAAGGTTGTACGAAGGAGTCCATGGCATCAATTGCTTGGATACGCAGTCCCAATACTTCTTTCTTCCCACACTGCATGGGTAAGTCGAATGGTTAATCTGGTAAGATGGTGCGTCCTTGATATGTTATATGAGGATGTGTAGTCAGACTAGTTGTAGCCAAACACATCACACTGGCTTTTACTGTATATTTCATGCGAGTACTTTTGGCATATCGAGATCTAAGCAATCTACAATAGGATGAAAAGACTGGCATCCTTCACATTATTGGCGTACTCAGTTCATAGAAACAAGCAATTCAACCATTCTGTGGGTAAATCAAAAGCGCCACGGGAATATTTTTCACTATCCAATCATACACGCAAAAAGGGGCGACGCCACCATAGGGGCTGGTATGGGCGGCCGCCTCAGGTGGCTGGAAAGTGTGCACCTAGTTTGAGTCATCCAGGTTGGCCCATGCTAGTTTTGTTCGTCCCAATGCACGAGTAGGCAATGTAAAAAATGAAGAAAAATGTTTCAATACTGATGGGCCAATAACATAAGTGCAAGGCAGGCCCTATAGTAGGCTCGCTGTGGCACCCAAAATTTTTTTTTTTTTGGCCTTCTTTTATTAATTAAAATATTTGCCAGGACTTAAAACCTTTATTTTATGAGCTCCCTTTTGATCTTTAACCTTGTCATTATGGAGTTTTTCCCCTAAGTGTGAACTTTTCAATTATGTTATTGGACTTGTTTAACCTCTCTAGAAAAACTTTACTTTTATCAGTACAACTAATTGCACAATTAATTTGCTTGATCTTCACTTTCTTGAAGATGGTTTTTCAAGGTTAAATGCCCATTTTTGAACTACAACCCATTTAAATATTTTCTTCTAGCCTCTACCAAAATTATGGGATGTTAGTAATATCATATGATTCAACTTTATGCAAAAAAACCAGTGATGTTATTTGCAAATTTTGACTGAATCAGCATCATCTTCATTCTGGACCAGACTGGTGTTTTCTACTGCAACCCTATTATTTCTTGCTCCAGTGACCTTGTGTTTTCTCATGCTCATAGTCCTCCCTACCAAACCCCTAAGTCCAGGAGCATGCACCCTTTGGGGCAATTTTGGTTCATGAAATGATGCCATTTATTTCCTGTCCAGAATTGTAGTTTTGTAAAATTTGCACTAGCAAGTTACTCTTTTTATCCAAATGACCTCACCACCCTCTTGTACATCCAAGGAGACACTGATCTGGAGAAATTGACCACTCCAAGTATTGCCTAAGTGCCCTTGGCATTGTGTCAAACACCTTATGGGCATGATCTGTTTTGGCATGAATCTTTGGTTGCACTGTGAACCAGATCCCCTGACGAAACCAGCGTGTCCACTGATCTCCTTGCAAGCCCAAACCTAGACCTGCTAAGTCCCAGCCTCACCCGAGACCTCTATCACGCCCTGGCTTTTCGTCGAGCAGGTCCCGTGCGTGCTCCGGACGCGCCCAGAGCGCGCCTATTGCGGCCGCGTGCACACGAGCCGCCGCGTCTCACCCGCACCCGTTCCGGCTCGTGACTGCCTGCAGCTAGCTGCCACACGCTCGCCGCCTCACCATTACACGCCAGCCACCCCTGGCGCCCTACAGCGCCACTGCCAGAGCATTTTGGCGGCACGCCGGCGTCGGCCGACAGCTTCTGCTCCGTGCAGCGCCGCCCAAGCCACCCCGGCTCGCCACCTGGCCCCTGGCACAGCCCGAGCTCATCCGTGAGCGTGTCCGCTAGCGTTCGTCGCCGCCACGACACCCTGCACGCTACAGAGAGGCGGTTCGCCGGCGTCCTCATCCACCACCGCGGAACCGACATCGTCGCCCTATAAAAGTACGCCCCGAACCTCCCAAGCACGCAGGCGACTCCAAGCCATCCCCCTAGGACCCCCTTTGGGCAGCCAATCGACCCGGGAAGGTCATCTTCCCCATCTCCGGCAGCTTCGGCCGCCGCCATGGCTCGAGCTCTCACAACTCCACCAGGGCCTCCCCCACCCATTTCTCTCCACCAGGAACCCCCTCACACTCCCGCAAACCTTTCCCATTACTCGATTTCGATCGGGGCTCACTATGGGAGAATTTTCACTTTACCCGATGGCCGCCGTCCGCCACGAAGCTCGCCGCCGGCGACTCACTCAACCCCGCCAACAAAGCAACCACCGGAGTGACCGCCTTGGGAAATGGAGTCCCATAGCCATGGTGATCCACAAACCGCTTCCGCCCTCAACCACTAGAAACCATTTGTTGTACTCATAGGCCACAATGGTCTTGTACTGCATATTTTGTACCTTTGCTTGGAATTTCTGTAACAAGTTGGTGCCTCATCAGCTAACAGAAATCCTGGGGCTGATGAGCTCGACGGCCATTTTCTGGAATTTAATGTCTGGAAAACCGGTCGCGACAGACTTGGTATCAGAGCCAGGCTGACCATTGGCTAATCCTATCCTAGCCAGGTCAATAAACTTAGGCATGCCAAACCACCGAGCCATAACCAAAAAAACAGCCAAGCTTCTCCTGCAAGATAGCCCCACAGTGACCCGACACCTTTTGGCAGTCGGTGCCCAACCTACCAGCCTAGCCGTCGATCACGCGCCAGTGACCGGCCCCCCTAATTAGTCCTTTCTCGCAAGCGTGCGAAGGAAGACTCCGACCCCTTTTTCCTATAAAAAGGGCACGCTAGTCTCAACCCAGCACAGCTCGGCCGCTATCCTAAACCAAGCCTCAATGCCTGGTCCTATTGTGCACCATGAGACCACAGCGACCAACCTTGGAGGTTTTGTGACCATACTCGCAAACCTCACCCGTCGTGCCTATGCATTAGAAGAACCCCCAGAATATGTTGTGTACCAAGGGCCCGTAAGCGGTGAAAGCCGTCAATTCTGGGCCACTGTACACATCTACGGTAGGGGTCTCGCACCCGAACGCCCCTACAGGTTCACCGGAAGAACAACTTCCTTTGAGCCACAAGCCATCCAACTAGCTGCTCGAGAAGCTATAGTTCATCTCCGGCACTTGTCACCAAGAGTTGACTGTCGCTCGTTCCACTACTACCCCAGGCGTGAAGGGTATGGTAGACCACCCCAAGTTGCCAACGGAGATCACGAGACAGATCCTGCATTGTTGCACCTGGTGCGCTATGTAAGTGCACTAGAAGAACTGTGCGATCAGGTCACAATTGATCTTATCGCAGCTCGTGGAGAGCTGGTTCGTCGAGCCCCGGCAAGAGAAGAGGACGAGCCGAATGCCGACAACCCAGTCGTGCTGTTTGGACAACCGATCTAGCCCCTGAGGTCTACCCCAGCCATCGGCCAAGGTGTTGCGATAACCCCAGAAGTGCTACATCGCATTTTGGGAACACACTCCAACGGAGTTGTGGCCAGCAATCCCCGAGATGGCCACCATCGCTACCCCGAGCCTGCAGCCCCTCAACCCACTCCAGTCAATTCCGATGGTGAGACCCGTGGAGAAGCCTCGACATCCACAAGGCACGCCCGCATGGATGTAAACGAGGTAGACTAAGTAACCCGAGCTGTATCGAGTCCCAGTGTACCCTCGCTTTGTAATCGTGTGGCCTGGTATTTAAACGCTGCTTGTTGTCATGCCTCTGCTTTAATGATAACCTTAACTAAACACCCAGTACGCAGTGTGAGGTTGCTACCCCTGGCGCAGCTACCAAAAACCTTCCCGACAGCCCCCACAGTAACATGTCACCTCGGTGGAATAGGTGTATCTATGGCATTGACTTCGAATCCCGGATCAGAGCTGGAAATTTCATTACCCTTCACCACGGTAAAAATGATCCAGCTCCAGTGCTATAAAAGGGCCACCGCGTGACCTTGCCAAGCACCTCTCACCATGTGCATCACCCTCACAACCATTTCTCGCCATGCCAAGCCCCAGCATTCATCTGAGAACCCCAGATGCAACCCCGGGTAGTTTTGTCAAGATATTGTGGGATTTTACCTGCAGTACCATGGGCGCTACCCAGCCACCCCAGTACGAGCTGTTCAAATCGAGGATCACCTCTTTCACCTCGAGATACTGGGCAGCAGTGCACATCGCTCCCGTAAACTCAGCCCAAGACCCAACAGAGGTCTCCTTCATGGGGAAATCTATGCCAACCCCACAGATGGCCGTGGAAGCTGGGGCTTGCGAAGCACTTGCTCGCCTTCGATTCGCGGTACCCTATGCCAGCGAATGTGGGTATTATTACTTCCCGAGCCGTGCAGCACCCGGAGGAGTAACATCGTTTCCCGGTGTGCGAATCAAAAGAGACCCCATCCTGGCCAACCTTGTCCAGTATGTCATCGCTCAAGAGAGTTTGATCCAACGCGTGATGGGTTATCTCCAGAGCCTCGCAGACTTAAATCCTCAGATCGCCATCGGCAGATCACTGAGGCCCGACCAGGAGAGCCACATGCATCGACTAGTCAATCCGCTTTCTCCGATAGAGGAAGAATGTGTCTCAGTACCAGAAACATTTTCTCGGGACCCCATCCAGTTACCGTTTGCATTATAGACGTCGCTGCTACGTTATTTATTGCAACCTTTATTTGCGTGTTGTAACTTGTGCGTGGAGCTTAGTGTGTGCTTTAAGTGTGTTATTTTGTTAATGTCGATTAATATGAGTGATTCTGTTGCATTACTGTTTTCTTCCGCGAATAATCCTGGAGTGAGGCATCTTTTTCTGAGTCGATACTTCGGCACTTTCTCATGACGTGGATTTCACGCAAGCACAACGACAACAGCTGACCCACAACCGCAAACACTCGGACACACACACGTACACCGTTTACAAAACTTTGCAACAGTGTTGCAGCTGGCTAACCCCTCTCCTAACCACGGTTAGCACCCGGCATCCCACCTACTCCTCGTGATCACCACCGCCGTGGAGAGCCAACACCCGAGCAGCAGCATCGCGACGATCATCGAGGATCATCGCACACAGGAGCACGGAGAGCCCCATCAGTGTCGCCAGCCCTCCGCATATCAAGATCGCGTACCAGTCCGGCATCGCCTCCGCCATTAGAGCCTCGCCCGAGCTTCTGTAAGCAGTAATGGAGGAGGAAGTAGGGGGAGAAGCAAGGCCAGAGGTGAGGAGAAGAGAGAAACACCTCGGCCATTTTATAGCTCCAGCTCGGTGCACGGTGGGCGAAGTCCACCAACGCCGCTCGTCGCCCGATCGCCGGTGTTCGGAGTCGAATCCGCGAGCAGTACCGACAACGCGCTGGCCCACGAGGTGAGTGCACGCTGCTCCGGCAGCTAGCACACCACGCACTACCGCGGTACGGCCTAGATGCCCTACGCGCTAGGCGTCGCCGGTGGAGAAAGCACGGGAAAGCGCGCAGGAGAGAGGAAGAAGAAGAGCCAGAGGGAGAAGAAGAGGCTGACTGTGGGCCCCAGGTCCACCTGTCGGCCAGAGAGAGCACTGTGCTCCTGGGTACGACCAGCATATATTTAAATTTAGACTTTATTCTAAATTTATACCCAGCGTAGAAATCTCACGTTTTTGTCTCAGACCATAGATTTTTCCATGCAGCACCAGTATTTCACACTGTGGTTTTCATCACTTATTGCCCTCTTACTGTAGCCACATTTTCGTTGCATGCAATTTTTCTTATACAACTCTTAACAAATCTCGAGGACGATATTTTTCTTAAGGGGGGGTAGTATTGTGACACCCAAAAAAAAATTTGGCCTTGTTTTATTAATTAAAATTTTTGCCAGGACTTAAAACCTTTATTTTATGAGCTCCCTTTTGATCTTTAACCTTGTCATTATGGAGTTTTTCCCCTAAGTGTGAACTTTTCAATTATGTTATTGGACTTGTTTAACCTCTCTAGAAAAACTTTACTTTTATCAGTACAACTAATTGCACAATTAATTTGCTTGTGAAGGAAATATGCCCTAGAGGCAATAATAAAGTTATTATTTATTTCCTTATATCATGATAAATGTTTATTATTCATGCTAGAATTGTATTAACTGGAAACATAATACATGTGTGAATACATAGACAAACAGAGTGTCACTAGTATGCCTCTACTTGACTAGCTCATTAATCAAAGATGGTTATGTTTCCTAGCCATGAACAAAGAGTTGTTATTTGATTAACGAGATCACATCATTAGTTGAATGATCTGATTGACATGACCCATTCCATTAGCATAGCACTCGATCGTTTAGTATGATGCTATTGCTTTTATCCATGACTTATACATGTTCCTTTAACTATGAGATTATGCAACTCACGTTTACCGTAGGAACACTTTGTGTGCTACCAAACGTCACAACGTAACTGGGTGATTATAAAGGTGCTCTACAAGTGTCTCCGAAGGTACATGTTGAGTTGGCATATTTCGAGATTAGGATTTGTCACTCCGATTGTCGGAGAGGTATCTCAGGGCCTTCTCGGTAATGCACATCACATAAAGCCTTGCAAGCATTGCAACAAATGAGTTAGTTGCAAGATGATGTATTACGGAACGAGAAAAGAGACTTGCCGGTAACGAGATTGAACTAGGTATTGGATACCGACGATCGAATCTCGGGCAAGTAACATACCGATGACAAAGGGAACAACGTATGTTGTTATGCGGTCTGACCGATAAAGATCTTCGTAGAATATGTAGGAGCCAATATGGGCATCTAGGTCCCGCTATTGGTTATTGACTGGAGACGTGTCTCGGTCATGTCTACATTGTTCTCGAACCGTAGGGTCCGCACGCTTAAGGTTACGATGACAGTTATTATGAGTTTATGAGTTTTGATGTACCGAAGGAGTTCGGAGTCCCGGATGAGATCGGGGACATGACGAGGAGTCTCGAAATGGTTGAGACGTAAAGATCGATATATTGGACGACTATATTCGGACATCGGAAGGGTTCTGAGTGGTTCGGGTATTTTCGGGAGTATCGGGGAGTTACGGGATTACGGGAGAAGTAATGGGCCTTGATGGGCTTTAGTGGGAAGAGGAAAAGGCTGCTGCGCCCCCCCTCCCCTTTGGTCCGAATTGGACTAGGGAAAAGGGGGCCGGCCACCTCTCCTTCTCCTCCTATTCCTTCTCCCTTCCTCCCCTTTTGGTGGACTCCTACTAGGACTTGGAGTCCTAGTAGGACTCCATATGCTGGCCGCACCTTTTGCCTTGGCCGGCCTCTTCCTCCTCCATCCTTTATATACAGGGGCAGGGGGCACCCCAAAGACACACAAGTTGATCTACGGATCGTTCCTTAGCCGTGTGCGGTGCCCCCTTCCACCAAATTCCACCTCGATCATATCGTTGCAGTGCTTAGGCGAAGCCCTGCGCCGGTAACACATCAAGATCGTCCCCACGCCGTCGTGCTGACGGAACTCTTTCTCGACGCTTTGCTGGATCGGAGCCCGGGGATCATCATCGAGCTGAACGTGTGCCAAGAACTCGGAGGTGCCGGAGTAACGGTGCTGTGATCGGTTGGATCGCGAGGAGAACGTACGACTACTTCCTCTACGTACGACTACTTCCTCTACGTTGTGTCAACGCTTCCGCTTCGGTCTATGAGGGTACGTAGACAAACACTCTCCCCTCTCGTTGCTATGCATCACCATGATCTTGCGTGTGCATAGGAATTTTTTTGAAATTACTACGTTCCCCAACAGTGGCATCCGAGCCTAGGTTTTTATGGTATGATGTTATTTGCACGAGTAGAACACAAGTGAGTTGTGTACGATACAAGTCATACTGCCTACCAGCATGTCATACTTTGGTTCAGCGGTATTGTTGGACGAGACGATCCGGACCAACCTTATGCGTACGCTTACGCGAGACCGGTTCCCTCGACGTGCTTTGCACATAGATGGCTTGCGGAAGACTGTCTCTCCAACTTTAGTTGAACCGAGTGTGGCTACGCCCGGTCCTTGAGAAGGTTAAAACGGAGTCTATTTGACAAACTATCGTTGTGGTTTTGATGCGTAGGTAAGATGAGTTCTTGCTTAAAGCCCGTAGCAGCCACGTAAAACTTGCAACAACAAAGTAGAGGACGTCTAACTTGTTTTTGCAGGGCATGTTGTGATGTGATATGGTCAAGACGTGATGCTAAATTTTAATTGTATGAGATGATCATGTTTTGTAACCGAGTTATCGGCAACTGGCAGGAGCCATATGGTTGTCGCTTTATTGTATGCAATGCAATCGCGATGTAATGCTTTACTTTATTGCTAAACGGTAGTGATAGTCGTAGAAGCATAAGATTAGCGAGACGACAACGATGCTGCGATGAAGATCAAGGTGTCGCGCCGGTGACGATGGTGATCATGACGGTGCTTCGAAGATGGAGATCACAAGCACAAGATGATGATGGCCATATCATATCACTTATATTGATTGCATGTGATGTTTATCCTTTTATGCATCTTATCTTGCTTTGATTGACGGTAGCATTATAAGATGATCTCTCACTAAATTATCAACAAGTGTTCTCCCTGAGTATGCACCGTTGCGAAAGTTCTTCGTGCTGAGACACCACGTGATGATCGGGTGTGATAGGCTCTACGTTCAAATACAACGGGTGCAAAACAGTTGCACACGCGGAATACTCAGGTTTAACTTGACGAGCCTAGCATATACAGATATGGCCTCGAAACACAGAGACCGAAAGGTCGAGCGTGAATCATATAGTAGATATGATCAACATAATGATGTTCACCATTGAAACTACTCCATCTCACGTGATGATCGGACATGGTTTAGTTGATTTGGATCACGTGATCACTTAGAGGATTAGAGGGATGTCTATCTAAGTGGGAGTTCTTAAGTAATATGATTAATTGAACTTTAATTTATCATGAACTTAGTCCTGGTAGTATTAGCATATCTATGTTGTAGATCAATAGCTTGCGTTGTTGCTTCCCTATGTTTATTTTGATATGTTCCTAGAGAAAATTGTGTTGAAAAATATTAGTAGCAATGATGCGGATTGGATCCGTGATCTGAGGTTTATCCTCATTGCTGCACAGAAGAATTATGTCCTTGATGCACCGCTAGGTGATGGACCGATTGCAGGAACAGATGCAGACGTTATGAACGTTATGCTAGCTCAATATGATGACTACTTAATAGTTTAGTGCACCATGCTTAAACGGCTTAGAATCGGGACTTCAAAGACGTTTTGAACGTCATGGACCATACAAGATGTTCCAGGAGTTGAAGTTAATATTTCAAGCAAATACCCGAGTTGAGAGATATGAAGTCTCCAACAAGTTCTATAGCTAAAAGATGGAGGAGAATCGCTCAACTAGTGAGCATGTGCTCAGATTGTCTGGGTACTACAATCGCTTGAATCAAGTGGGAGTTAATCTTCCAGATAAGATAGTGATTGACAGAATTCTCTAGTCACCATCACCAAGTTAGTAGAACTTCGTGATGAACTATAATATGCAAGGGATAACGGAAAATATTCCCAAGCTCTTCGCGATGCTAAAATCGGCGAAGGTAGAAATCAAAGAAAAACATCAAGTGTTGATGGTTGACAAGATCACTAGTTTCAAGAAAAGGGCAAAAGGAAAGAAGGGGAACTTCAAGAAGAACGGCAAGCAAGTTGCTGCTCAAGTGAAAAAGCCCAAGTATGGTCCTAAGCCTGAGACTAAGTGCTTCTACTGCAAAGGGACTGGTCACTGGAAGCGGAACTTCCCCAAGTGATTGGCGGATAAGAAGGATGGCAAAGTGAACATAAGTATATTTGATATACATGTTATTGATGTGTACTTTACTAGTGTTCATAGCAACCCCTTAGTATTTGGTACTAGTTCAGTTGCTAAAATTTAGTAACTCGAAACGGGAGTTGTAGAATGAACAAAGACTAGTTAAAGGACAAGGTGACGATGTGTGTTGGAAGTGGTTCCAAGATTGATATGATCATCATCACACACTCCCTATACTTTCGGGATTAGTGTTGAAACTAAATAAGTGTTATTTGGTGTTTGCGTTGAGCATGAATATGATTTGATCATGTTAATTGCAATACAGTTATTTATTTAAGTTAGAGAACAATTGTTGTTCTGTTTACATGAATAAAACCTTCTATGGTCATACACACCAATGAAAATAGTTCATTGGATCTCGATCGCAGTGATACACATATTCATGATATTGAAACCAAAAGGATGCGAAGTTAATAATGATAGTGCAACCTATTTGTGGCACTGCCGTTTAGGTCATATTGGTGTAAAGCGCATGAAGAAACTCCATGCTGATGGAATTTTGGAATCACTTGATTATGAATCACTTGATGCTTGCGAACCATGCCTCTTGGGCAAGATGACTAAAAACGCCGTTCTCCGGAACAATGGAGCAAGCAACAGATTTGTTGGAAATCATACATACTGATGTATATGATCCGATAAATATTAAGGCTCGCGACAAGTATCATTATTTTCTAACCTTCACAGATGATTTGAGCAGATATGGGTATATCTACTTGATGAAACATAAGTCTGAAACGTTTGAAAAGTTCAAAGAATTTTAGAGTGAAGTGAAAATCATCGTGACAAGAAAATAAGGTTTCTACGATCTGATCGCGGAGACAAATATTTGAGTTACGAGTTTGGTCTTCAATTATAACAATGTGGAATAGTTTCACAAAATTCATGCCACCTGGAACACCACAGCATAATGGTGTGTCTGAACGTCATAACCGTACTTTATTGGATATAGTACAAACTATGATGTTTCTTACCGATTTACCAATATCGTTTTGGGATCATGCATTAGAGACAGCTGCATTCACGTTAAAAGAGGCACCATCTAAATCCGTTGAGACGACACCGTATGAACTATGGTTTAGCAATAAACCTAAGCTGTCGTTTCTTAAAGTTTGGGGCTGCGATGCTTATGTGAAAAAGCTTCAACCTGATAAGCTCGAACCCAAATCGGAGAAATGTGTGTTCATAGGATACCCAAAGGAGACTATTGGGTATACCTTCTATCATAGATCCGAAGGAAGAATTTTTGTTGCTAAAATCGGAAACTTTCTAGAGAAGGAGTTTCTCTCGAAAGAAGTGAGTGGGAGGAAAGTAGAACTTGATGAGATAACAGTATCTACTCCCTTATTGAGAAGTAGTACGTCACAGAAATCTGTTCCTGTGACACCTACATCAAATAGGGAGGAAGCTAATGATAATAATCATGAAACTTCAGATCAAGTCTCTACTGAACTTCGTAGATCAACCAGAGTAAGATCCGCACCAGAGTGGTACGGTAATCCTGTTTTGGAAGTCATGTTACTAGACCATGATGAACCTACGAACTGTGAAGAAGCGATGGTGAGCCCAGATTCCGCAAAGTGGCTTGAGGCCATGAAATCTGAGATGGGATCCATGTATGATAACAAAGTGTGGACTTTGGTTGACTTGCCCGATGATCGGCAAGCAATTGAGAATAAATGGATCTTTAAAGAGGAAGACGGACACTGATAGTAGTGTTACTATCTACAAAGCTAGAATTGTCGCAAAAGGTTTTCGACAAGTTCAAGGTGTTGACTACGATGAGAGTTTCTCACTCGTGTCTATGCTTAAGTCTGTCCAAATCATGTTAGCAATTGCCGCATTTTATGAAATCCGGCAAATGGGTAAGCAAAACTACATTCCTTAATGGATTTATTAAAGAAGAGTTGTATACGATGCAACTAGAAGGTTTTGTCGATCCTGAAGGTGTTAACAAAATATGCAAGCTCCAGCGATCCATCTATGGACTGGTGCAAGCATCTCGGAGTTGGAATATACGCTTTGATAAGTTGATCAAAGCATATAGTTTTATACAGACTTGCGGTGAAGCCTGTAATTACAAGAAAGTGAGTGGGAGCACTACAACATTTCTGATAAGTATATGTAAATGACATATTATTGATCGGAAATAATATATAATTATTCTGTAAAGCATAAAGGAGTATTTGAAAGGAGTTTTTCGAAGAAGGACCTCGGTGAAGCTGCTTACATATTGAGCATCAAGATCTATAAGAGATAGATCAAGACGCTTGATAAGTTTTTCAATAAATACATACCTTGAAAAGATTTTTGAAGTAGTTCAAAATGGAACAGTCAAAGAAAGAGTTCTTGCCTGTATTACAAGGTGTGAAATTGAGTAAGACTCAAAGCCCGACCACGGTAGAAGATAGAAAGAGAATGAAAGTCATTCCCTATGCCTCAGCCATAGGTTCTATAAAGTATGCCATGCTGTGTACCAGACCTATTGTATACCCTACCCTGAGATTGGCACGGGAGTACAATAGTGATCTAGGAGTAGATCACTGGACGGCGGTCAAAATTATCCTTAGTGGAATAAGGATATGTTTCTCGATTATGGAGGTGACAAAAAGGTTCGTCGTAAAAGGTTACGTCGATGCAAGTTTTGACACTAATCTGGATGACTCTAAGTCTCAATCTAGATACATATTGAAAGTGGGAGCAATTAGCTAAAGTAGCTCCGTGCAGAGCATTGTAGACATAGAAAATTGCAAAATACATAACGGATCTGAATGTGGCAGACCCGTTGACTAAACTTCTCTCACAAGCAAAAGTCACACTGTAGTACTCTTTGGGTGTTAATCACATAGCAATGTGAACTAGATTACTGAATCTAGTAAACCCTTTGGGTGTTGGTCACATATCGATGTGAACTATTGCTGATAAAACACATGGCGATGTGAACTAGATTATTGACTCTAGTGCAAGTGGGAGACTGAAGGAAATATGCCCTAGAGGCAATAATAAAGTTATTATTTATTTCCTTATATCATGATAAATGTTTATTATTCATGCTAGAATTGTATTAACTGGAAACATAATACATGTGTGAATACATAGACAAACAGAGTGTCACTAGTATGCCTCTACTTGACTAGCTCATTAATCAAAGATGGTTATGTTTCCTAGCCATGAACAAAGAGTTGTTATTTGATTAACGAGATCACATCATTAGTTGAATGATCTGATTGACATGACCCATTCCATTAGCATAGCACTCGATCGTTTAGTATGATGCTATTGCTTTTATCCATGACTTATACATGTTCCTTTAACTATGAGATTATGCAACTCACGTTTACCGTAGGAACACTTTGTGTGCTACCAAACGTCACAACGTAACTGGGTGATTATAAAGGTGCTCTACAAGTGTCTCCGAAGGTACATGTTGAGTTGGCATATTTCGAGATTAGGATTTGTCACTCCGATTGTCGGAGAGGTATCTCAGGGCCTTCTCGGTAATGCACATCACATAAAGCCTTGCAAGCATTGCAACAAATGAGTTAGTTGCAAGATGATGTATTACGGAACGAGAAAAGAGACTTGCCGGTAACGAGATTGAACTAGGTATTGGATACCGACGATCGAATCTCGGGCAAGTAACATACCGATGACAAAGGGAACAACGTATGTTGTTATGCGGTCTGACCGATAAAGATCTTCGTAGAATATGTAGGAGCCAATATGGGCATCCAGGTCCCGCTATTGGTTATTGACTGGAGACGTGTCTCGGTCATGTCTACATTGTTCTCGAACCGTAGGGTCCGCACGCTTAAGGTTACGATGACAGTTATTATGAGTTTATGAGTTTTGATGTACCGAAGGAGTTCGGAGTCCCGGATGAGATCGGGGACATGACGAGGAGTCTCGAAATGGTCGAGAAGTAAAGATCGATATATTGGACGACTATATTCGGACATCGGAAGGGTTCTGAGTGGTTCGGGTATTTTCGGGAGTATCGGGGAGTTACGGGATTACGGGAGAAGTAATGGGCCTTGATGGGCTTTAGTGGGAAGAGGAAAAGGCTGCTGCGCCCCCCTCCCCTTTGGTCCGAATTGGACTAGGGAAAAGGGGGCCGGCCACCTCTCCTTCTCCTCCTATTCCTTCTCCCTTCCTCCCCTTTTGGTGGACTCCTACTAGGACTTGGAGTCCTAGTAGGACTCCATATGCTGGCCGCACCTTTTGCCTTGGCCGGCCTCCTCCTCCTCCATCCTTTATATACAGGGGCAGGGGGCACCCCAAAGACACACAAGTTGATCTACGGATCGTTCCTTAGCCGTGTGCGGTGCCCCCTTCCACCAAATTCCACCTCGATCATATCGTTGCAGTGCTTAGGCGAAGCCCTGCGCCGGTAACACATCAAGATCGTCACCACGCCGTCATGCTGACGGAACTCTTCCTCGACGCTTTGCTGGATCGGAGCCCGGGGATCATCATCGAGCTAAACGTGTGCCAAGAACTCGGAGGTGCCGGAGTAACGGTGCTGTGATCGGTTGGATCGCGAGGAGAACGTACGACTACTTCCTCTACGTACGACTACTTCCTCTACGTTGTGTCAACGCTTCCGCTTCGGTCTACGAGGGTACATAGACAAACACTCTCCCCTCTCGTTGCTATGCATCACCATGATCTTGCGTGTGCGTAGGAAATTTTTTGAAATTACTACGTTCCCCAACAGCTTGATCTTCACTTTCTTGAAGATGGTTTTTCAAGGTTAAATGCCCATTTTTGAACTACAACCCATTTAAATATTTTCTTCTAGCCTCTACCAAAATTATGGGATGTTAGTAATATCATATGATTCAACTTTATGCAAAAAAACCAGTGATGTTATTTGCAAATTTTGACTGAATCAGCATCATCTTCATTCTGGACCAGACTGGTGTTTTCTACTGCAACCCTATTATATCTTGCTCCAGTGACCTTGTGTTTTCTCATGCTCATAGTCCTCCCTACCAAACCCCTAAGTCCAGGAGCATGCACCCTTTGGGGCAATTTTGGTTCATGAAATGATGCCATTTATTTCCTGTCCAGAATTGTAGTTTTGTAAAATTTGCACTAGCAAGTTCCTCTTTTTATCCAAATGACCTCACCACCCTCTTGTACATCCAAGGAGACACTGATCTGGAGAAATTGACCACTCCAAGTATTGCCTAAGTGCCCTTGGCATTGTGTCAAACACCTTATGGGCATGATCTGTTTTGGCATGAATCTTTGGTTGCACTGTGAACCAGATCCCCTGACCAAACCAGCGTGTCCACTGATCTCCTTGCAAGCCCAAACCTAGACCTGCTAAGTCCCAGCCTCACCCGAGACCTCTATCACGCCCTGGCTTTTCGTCGAGCAGGTCCCGTGCGTGCTCCGGACGCGCCCAGAGCGCGCCTATTGCAGCCGCGTGCACACGAGCCGCCGCGTCTCACCCGCACCCGTTCCGGCTCGTGACTGCCTGCAGCTAGCTGCCACACGCTCGCCGCATCACCACTACACGCCAGCCACCCCTGGCGCCCTACAGCGCCACCGCCAGAGCGTTTTGCGGCACGCCGGCGTCGGCCGACAGCTTCTGCTCCATGCAGCGCCGCCCAAGCCACCCCGGCTCGCCACCTAGCCCCTGGCACAGCCCGAGCTCATCCGTGAGCGTGTCCGCTAGCGTTCGTCGCCGCCACGACGCCCTGCACGCTACAGAGAGGCGGTTCGCCGGCGTCCTCATCCACCACCGCGGAACCGACCTCGTCGCCCTATAAAAGTACGCCCCGAACCTCCCAAGCACGCAGGCGACTCCAAGCCATCCCCCTAGGACCCCCTTTGGGCAGCCAATCGACCCGGGAAGGTCATCTTCCCCATCTCCGGCAGCTTCGGCCGCCGCCATGGCTCGAGCTCTCACAACTCCACCAGGGCCTCCCCCACCCATTTCTCTCCACCAGGAACCCCCTCACACTCCCGCAAACCTTTCCCATTACTCGATTTCGATCGGGGCTCACTACGGGAGAACTTTCACTTTACCCGATGGCCGCCGTCCGCCGCGAAGCTCGCCGCCGGCGACTCACTCAACCCCGCCAACAAAGCAACCACCGGAGTGACCGCCTTGGTCTCGCGGATCCATCCAGACCCTCTGGAACTCGCGGGCAGCCGCCGTTCGCCGGCGACGACCACCGTTGCCCCGCCTCCGTTCGGGCAAAGGAAGGGGAGGGAGGGATAGACCGATCAAACCTGACCAGTGGGCCAGGCGGGCCCACTGTCAGTGACTCGCGAGCCGTCCGCGCTGTAATAAGTGAAAGCGCAAAATGCCCAGTACGTATCTCCTACTTAGAAAGCGTATTTTCCCCGAAACGTTTTCTTTTCTGTTTTGTTTTAAAACAGATTTTGACCACAACTTTGACTGCCTATAACTTTTAAAATACAACTCCAAATGAGTTGATTCTTTTTCCTACCTTCCTCAAATTTGATCTAGTTTATTTTAAGATTTATTTGAAAATTTTCCAAAACCACTTTTTGTACTGTTTTGAGATGTGTGTTAATTCAAATATATTTTAAATAGGATTTTGGAAAGAGGGAAGAAACTTTCAAAAGTTTTGGAGAGCACCTCACCCTTCCACAACTTAAAGGCAAGCATCTTGAACCCTGGCATAATATTTTTGATGTGTTGGTTGACACGTTTATAACACCACCTTATTTCGGAAGACTTGATATTTCATGTGACATGATCATTTGCATGGAAGCATATCAACGATTTCCTTGCTATTGGAAATGAAAATGATTGTGATAGTAATCATCCTCATGTGCCTTGCATGCATACCGGAAAGGAATCTGGGAAAGCCTCGGCCTTGGGTAGGCGTGAGCTTGTTGCCGGTCCTCGTCGGGACGGTTATGTCCGGTATGGCATGGTAAGGTACATTGAGTGGTAATTTCTTCAATTGTATTATATTTGATATACATGTCATGCAGGAAGTTATAACCTCCTGAGTCGACCGCAGATCGAGTCTTGTTCCAGTAACCCCCATACTTGCCTCGTACTACCACTCGTCCCTGCCGCAGGTAGGGTACGGTTCAGTAAGTTGTCAACCCTTTTCTAGCACACACCGTACAGAGAGGCCATAGTGGAAGATATCGGTTGTAGCCGGTAGGCATGCCACCTGGTCAGGGGGCATGGGTGTTTCCGGTTGGGACCGAGAGGGGAGGCCACCCCTTAGAGCGCGCGATATAAATTTGATCCCATGCTACGCGAGGTTGTAGCCTCCCCACTTAGAGTTTTGCTTGACAAGTGTCGTGGGTGATTCCGGACACCGATGAGTTAAGCTGGTGTGTGCAAGTTAGGCGTATTTTCAACTAAAAGGCCGTAGACGGAATTAGTCCCGATGGACTAAAGGAATCTGTTACTCGTGGGTAAAGAGTACACCCTCTGCAGAGATTAAACCTATTCGAATAGCCGTGTCCATGGTGAAGGACTACAGTCTGGGATGGGTCAAGCGTCGGTCTTAGTGTCGGTCTTCGGAGGTGAAACGGTTAAACCAGAACGGGAACTACTACTTGAGACTAGTGATGATTATGATTATTACTATTGTTGACTAACCCGTGATATTATTGTTATCATCGAATATCTCTGGGATAGTTCTACCTCCGGGATATTTCACCATGATTATTTAATTTTAAGCCCTTTATGTGGTGTCGCTCAGACGCCCGACTGTGGCATTTCTTTTAAGCCCTTTATGTGATGTCGCTCAGACGCCCGACTGTGGCATTTCTTTTCAACCCTTTATGTGGTGTCGCTCAGACGCCCGACTGTGGCATTTCTTTTAAGCCCTTTATGTGGTGTCGCTCAGACGCCCGACCGTGGCATTTCTTTTAAGCCCTTTATGTGGTGTCGCTCAGACGCCCGACTGTGGCATTTCTTTTAAGCCCTTTATGTGGTGTCGCTCAGACGCCCGACTGTGGTATTATTATTATTCTGCATTTTTCCGCTCGAGGAGTCTTTCAGACACTCGTTTGGTACCAGTATTATTGCTCTGCATTTTCCGCTCGAGGAGTCATTCAGACCCTCGCTTGGCACCCAGTATTTATTACCTGTATGTGGCCATTGCATAAATTTCTGGTTGCATATGAATAACCTGTTTACATGCATCAAGATATTTATTTATGACTAACTAAGTGAGTATAAGGATATTGAAAAGCATGAGCATCAACGGTTATATTATACCTGTGTTCTTAATGTTTGCGAGTACATTCAAAGTACTCACTGGCTTGTCCCTAGCTATTGTCTTGGCCAGATTTATTGCTTGGGGAGGAGCGTTGCGACGACCGCCTCGGAACCTGAGCAACGGTGATAGCAACCTCGTGAAGATAGGAGTTAACCTGGTCAGCTGTTCCCGTGGGAAATGGAGTCCCATAGCCGTGGTGATCCACAAACCGCTTCCGCCCTCAACCACTAGAAACCATTTGTTGTACTCATAGGCCACAATGGTCTTGTACTGCATATTTTGTACCTTTGCTTGGAATTTCTGTAACAAGTTGGTGCCTCATCAGCTAACAGAAATCCTGGGGCTGATGAGCTCGACGGCCATTTTCTGGAATTTAATGTCTGGAAAACCGGTCGCGACACTCGCGGCCCAAACGAGCGCCTCCCATATCGATCGACAACAGGAAAAATCCCAATTCATTCGCTCCAGCCTCCAGTCTGGTTCGCTCCTAACCTAGCCGCCGCTGGACAGACTGACACAACACTTCCTCGCGCCCTTGTTGGAGGGCGGTCGCTGGGCTTCAAGCGAACGGAAGGACAAGAAGATGAAGATCCAACCCTGGGTGTAGCCTGCGTGGGAGGCAGCGGCGGCAGCACGGGCATGGCATCGAGCTTGCGCAAACGGACAGTCGCAGCTTGCAAGAGTAGCATGCGCAACGAGCAGGTACATCACATCCCTGATTATATCTAATTTAACTCTTCAATATATGTCCAATAGTTAAACCTGACGGTGTTGTAAAACTGCTTGTATGTAGGGAATATATGAGAAAATGAAACCAATTTCTACTTATTTTATAACTCCCCCAATCAATACTGAACTGACTAAATCTGATGTATCTAATCAAGTTTCCGGTGCAAACATACAAGCTCATGTCGTTCTTGAGCCTGAAGTGTCTAATGAACAGACTGCTAATGAAGGATTTGATGCAAACATTTTACATGCTCCTGATGATGAACATATAGTGTCTAATGAGGGATCTAATGCAAGCAATTTGCAAGCTCAATGAAGGATTTAGTGTCTAATGATGATCTACTATGTTGAGAGAGATAGAGATTTTCAGGCATTGATGACAAGCAAATTATAGTGCATTTTCATAGCTCGAGGAAACATCGAGGCCATCTACCAGAAAGTCCCCGTATCATGACAACATAGCATAAATACTTTTCTAATATGTTGTTTGAAACTATTGGCATACTTGTGCAGGATAGATATATTGATATGCATTTTGCGCACTGGTTATACGTGCAATTACACTTCGTTATTTTTAGCCAGAGAACGAATAATTCAAGCAGGTACAGACCATGTTTGTAGTCCTTGTACACCATGTTGCATTTTGTGTTTTTTGGTGCTTGCATCATTTAGTGTTTATAATCTGAACTACTTTGGTTCATTAGCTGGTTTTCAAAGTGTATGTAGCTTCACATTTCTCAAGTTATGTTGATTTCCGGAGTGCAAGTGCCTTTGTATTTTTTAAGTTAAGTGTTCGCCCCTGGTAACTTAAATTCGTGGATCAGCCGCTGCACACAAATCATACACGAATGCTAGTACGAATTAAATGAAATGTAGGGACTTACGCTAGCTCGTTGTACAGGTTCACTACAGCTCTGCTTGCGCTTGGGATGTTCCATGTACAAGTCCATGTTACCACTTGCTTGGATGCACAGGCCTTGTGCTCCTTGCATCCCCCTCTGCATTTTTGACACAGCGAATGGTTGATCAAATAAGAGGAATCGACCTTGATGTTGTACCGGAGGACAGATACTTACAAGGTTATACGGATGTGCAGGACGTGTACCAGATCCCGTAGCGCCGTCATGCTTCGTTAAAATATGGATTTGCTTGTTTCAGATGATATCTCCAGAAGAAATAAGAGTTAAAGTCAGAGTTGCATAGGCGTGTAAGCTAAGAGAGTAGTGAAAGGATATCCAAACATCGTCGGAACAATGCACAAGGGAGTGATGTGTGGATACCTAGTTCGGGCCGGCGTTTGGGCATGCTCGCCTAGCTAGAGTGCGGGTCACTTCAGAGCCATTGAGGGTGATGTGCTGGTGTTGGCTGGCTGCACACGGATGCAGATCTTGAGTGGCAGCGGAGCGCTACGATGCGGTGGACGAGACCGTTGGTGAAGCCCCAACGGCCTCGGGGGGCGGAGGTGCAACGATGTGCTCGGTGAAGTAGCCCTGGTGAGCTGGGAGACGGCATCGGTGAAGCGCACCTAATGCGATGGAACTCGGTGTTTGCGAGGCACGTCGGTTGCGGCGGCCGACGTTGTCGGTGGACCACCCGGTGCGGTGGACGAGGGCGTAGATGAGGTAGCTCCGGTGTGGTGGTGAAGCGCGACCGTCGTCTTCGTCATCGTCGTCTGGCACAGAGGTGGGGAACGGTGGGGAAAGAGATGAGACGAGGGGCGATTCGAGGGTTGGCGGCAAATTAGGGATTTAAGCAATCTGGGCGCGGAAGGGGACGGTGGAGAAGAGAGATTTTGCAGGGCTGTAATTGGGGCCGCCAGATATTTCAATCCGAAACATGGAAGCGCGAACTTATATTGTCGTCGTCCTTTTTTTGTGGGGGGAGGGGGGTGGGTGGCTGGGTGCTACGTGTCTGTCCGACACACGCGACCACCCCGACAGGACTAGGCTTCGGTGCCTTAAGGCACCTGCCTTTGTGTCCATGACATGTGGGCCCAACAGGTGGCTGGCCCACATGTCAGTGACCGAAAGGCAGTTGCCTTTAAGGAACCGAAGCAGCGTCCACCCCGACATGACCCTGGTCTGCCTGGTGCACTACATTTGAGAATGCAAACGAATCTTCTTTCATTTGCAAACGAATCTGTATGTATTACCATGCCCGTGTTTTCCTTGCAATAATTAGTCATTCGAGACGAGATACTCCATCCGTTCACTTTTGTAAGTCGTTTCAGACAACTTAAAATGAACTGTTTTGCACATTGTCTGAAATGTCTTCAAGGTCTTATAAAAGTGAACAGAGGGAGTACTATAAATTAATTAATGATGAGTTATTTGAAAAAAAAATCGAAACGGTACCCACGCTAACGTGGATTAGAGTGTGTGTCACACAATTAGTTATTTGAATTCGCGTGTGTGTCACGTAGTTAGTTATTTGAATTAGAGTGTGTGTCATGTAGTGATCTCCAATTCTAACGTGGATTTCGCATTTCACTGTATCCATGCTACTTTTTAATACAAATTCATATGTATATGATGAACACCATGGTAGTGAGAAATTTTTTGGATGGATTCAAACATATGACCTACAAAATAGCACAACAAACTGAGTCAATGTCAACTTTACTTAGTATGGCATGAATTCAAAATAATTACCCGTATGCCTGGTCCTCGGTTCAAATCTTACAATGTACACCCAATTGAAACATCGATATTAAGTCTCGTACTATGTACATTCAAATGTTGTTTTTAGCCCCCCCCCCCCGCACAAACGCTACATACTTCCTGTATCGGTCAATCTTCCTTTCCTAACCACCTTAGGAAGCTATCGGTTTCCAACACAGGTTCATTCTTTCTCTCCATGTGTCGATCTCTAAGTATCTCAACTACACAACCCCTTTTCCACTCTGTTACCAAATGTATTTACCTCACACACCCGCCTTTGCAACCCATGCCGAGCTCTCTCTCTCTCCCCCTCTCCCTCTCACCCTCTCACGCTAAATACATGCATTGCCTATCTAGCCCCCCCCCCAACTTGTCGTGCGCACGCACACACGTTGTATATCTAGATCACTCCCTCAAGACTGTCTCACTCTTTCTTCCGCACGGCGGGCCACACTCGCTCAATCTCGCTCTCTTTATCTGAGTATCGTTTAACCTCGTTTTCTTTCACACACAAATGATATATCTCCCTGTTCGGGCCTCGATCGACACACTCTATACTCTCTCACGCAGATTGTCTATCTAGGTCAGTCCATCCAAGACGCCGCCACTCTTTCGACCTCATGGTGGGCCACGCTTACTCAATCTCTCTCTCTCCCTCTCTCTCTCTCTCTCCGTATGTCTCGATTGACCTTTCTATTTCTCGGACAAAAATGATATATCACCATGTTTGAGCCCAATTCGACCAATTCACATTGTATACTCTCTCATGCAAATCGTCTATCTAGGTCACTCCACTACTAGAAAAAGGGCTATAGATGGGATTGACACTAATGGCGCACCAACTAAGAGGTGCGCCATTAGTATATACTAATGGCGCACCACCTTCTGATACGCCATTAGTGTTGAAACTACTAATGGCGCACCTGGCCTAGGGTGCGCCATTAGTATCAATTTTTTTTTGAACTAGCGCCCCTGTCCAAACATACTAATGGCGCATCCAGACATAGTGCGCCATTACTATCTGCGGTTTGATGACATCCACGCTATGTTGAACCTTCATCCGCTGCACTACACCTTCGCTCGGCTATTTTCGCTGAGTATGGAGATGCGGATCATTCGCGACAAGACCCCGGACATCGTGATAGTCGACCCCTTCTACATGTGTGCCAAGATCTTGGGCAGCGCTGGGGACCGGCAAGTCGTGAGTTCTTACCTCGAAGGCGTCATTCTGGCAAACCCAGATAAGGATAACTTCCTCGTGCCTTACTTTCCCAAGTAAGTCCTCCCCTCAACCGCCCCGTAACATACGAATTCTTAGATTCCGATCGTTTTTCTTCTAACACTCCGTGTTTTCTGCAGTGACACACATTGCACGCTCATCCTCCTAAGCCCCAAATATTCCATGGCCACGTATTTCGACCCGGACCGTCAGTCGAACGTAGACTACACAAATGTCAAGAAGGTTCTTGATGATGTTCTCCCCGGCTACGCCCAATCTGGGGTCACCTTCAACAGGCCTATTTGTAAGTACGGCAAGCACGTGTTCTCCCACAATACGACGTTCTGCTGCGTCAAGCAGCCGCCTGGCGGTCAGAAGGGTGCCTACTACGCCATCCATCACATGCGGGCGATCGTACGGGACCATCATCAACTTCTGCTACCGAGTAAACTCAAAGATTGGGCCGCGAGCGTGTCGGCAATCCAGGACGCGGACATCAGACAAGAATTCTTTCGCATCCAGTCGGAGTTTGCGGAAATCATCCATCAAGATGTCCTTCGTACCTCGGGGCAGTTCTACCTCAGAAATCAACCGTCCAACAGTGAGATAGACAGAATGCTACAAATGCAGGCTGACAACGCCAGTAATTTCATGACTCCCACGATAGACGGCGGCTTCATCCACGCTCCGGTCCCTTGAGTCGAGTCGAAAGCAGTGATGCTGTGTCTAGTTCTGAAACATCGATTGGCTCATGTTGTAATTAAACTTTAATGAACTTGTAGTATGTCTCTTTGGTTTCGAGAGTCGTTCAACTTAGATGTAATCGATGCTATTAATGTCTTGCTTTTCTCTTTTGATCGTTCTGTTGCATACTTATATATTGCTTATGTATTGTCTGTGAATTGGTACTAACGTTTCGTTTGGCTAGTGCATAGCGATGCCGTCGTATGTCGTGTACAAGGGTAAGGTTACCGGAGTCTACGACGACTGGGAGGACTGTCGGAGACAGGTTCACCGATTCAGCGGTAACAGTTACAAAGGGTACACCACTAGGGCCGAGGCCGAATCTAGATACGCCTGCTATCTAGCGGGAGAGGGGAGGGAGCGTTGGAGGAACCGGATGAAGACGGGTTTCATCGTGATGATGCTCATCGTGATGACCGCAGCTCTCTTCTATGTGATGGTACTTTACATGATCGATATCGACTTGTAATGTGAAGACAAACTCGCTACTCGCGGTCTCGAGACTTGTAATATAATGTTCTATCTTTGTTCGGTCTTTTCAATTCGGAGACTAATATGATGAATTGTATTCGGAGACTAATATGATGAATTGTATTCAAAGACTAATCTTCTATTGTATTCGATGAATCTGTTGTTGATGTGTGCTGTCTATATTTTGTCCAATTATACATTTTGTAACCTGTGTAAAAAAACAGAAAATAAAAAAATAAAAAAACCCTAATATTCATACTAATGGCGCATCACATCACAGTGCGCCATTAGTATGCCAGAGGATACTAATGGCGCATCTTTAAGCAGTGCGCCATTAGTATGCAGAGGTTACTAATGGCGCATCCTGTTGTCGTGCGCCATTAGTATGCCAAAGCACCTGGGTATACATGGCCCCTGGGAGGCATACTAATGGCGCACCAGTGGTGCGCCATTAGTAAAAATTACTAATGGCGTGCTAGTAATGGTGCACCACTAATGCGCCATTAATGGCCAAATTAGGTGCGCCATTAGTAGCCCTTTTTCTAGTAGTGCTCTCTCCAACCCGTCTCACTCTTTCGATCGCACAGCGACCCTATGTGATCGATTGACCTTGCTTTCTCCCACGCACAAAATATATCTACACGTCTGTGACTGGATCATCTCTCAAGCTCTATCTTACAGCCATCACCCTTGCCAAAAAGCTCAATCGGACAATATCTCCCCAGAGCCTATATATTTGTTCAATGAATGTCAGACCACACTCACTTTGTCTCTCTATCTATATGTGTCTCGATTGACCTCGCTTTCTCACACCGTATCTTCCACGCGTTGAAGCTACTACCTCTCCATACCTCGCAAAGACGGAGCTATTTACATTGCGAGGGGCACTCCAACCTTGGATTAATTTGTGTAGGCATTTATTCCGGTCGGTTTAGATTATATTTTTGTAGCATTCGGCCCATAACTACTCCAAACACCGTTGCAACTCATGCAACTCCCCTAGTTGATTTCCCTCTGGCTCGGTCATCGCTCTCTCACACGTCCTTTCTCGCCTTCAACGTCGCACCATGGTATTATTGAAAAAACTATGTTGTTCTCTTTAATTATTATAAATAAGCTACAGAACTACACACCGATAGTCCACTTGGAATGGAACAAATTTCGACCCACAAATTAAAGTGCTACAAACTACACACCGAGGGGCCCACATGTCATGAAACGAATTTGGACCCATATACAAATTAAAAAATAAAGGACGAGGATCGAACATGCGACCAGGCCTTCAAGCCGCATGTCAAGAGTAGGCAACATACGTAGAATAGCAATGTTTGTTGTACCCCCTTTGTTCACATAATGTTATTATATTACCATAGCCTAATTAATGGATAACATCTAATATTATTTTTAGTACTATTCGCCTTCACTTACTGGTGGGTTCCATGTGTGCTCTCTCTCTCTCTCTCCTCCCCTTATGCGTTTAGACGCACGGGCAAACAGGAAGAACTCGCGGGCGATGTTGCCGTTGACCATATCTGGACGCGTTCACAAGTCATGGCACCAGTTTTGAAGGAAATATGCCCTAGAGGCAATAATAAAGTTATTATTTATTTCCTTATATCATGATAAATGTTTATTATTCATGCTAGAATTGTATTAACTGGAAACATAATACATGTGTGAATACATAGACAAACAGAGTGTCACTAGTATGCCTCTACTTGACTAGCTCATTAATCAAAGATGGTTATGTTTCCTAGCCATGAACAAAGAGTTGTTATTTGATTAACGAGATCACATCATTAGTTGAATGATCTGATTGACATGACCCATTCCATTAGCATAGCACCCGATCGTTTAGTATGTTGCTATTGCTTTTATCCATGACTTATACATGTTCCTTTAACTATGAGATTATGCAACTCACGTTTACTGTAGGAACACTTTGTGTGCTACCAAACGTCACAACGTAACTGGGTGATTATAAAGGTGCTCTACAGGTGTCTCCGAAGGTACATGTTAGGTTGGCTTATTTCGAGATTAGGATTTGTCACTCCGATTGTCGGAGAGGTATCTCAGGGCCTTCTCGGTAATGCACATCACATAAAGCCTTGCAAGCATTGCAACCAATGAGTTAGTTGCGAGATGATGTATTGCGGAACGAGTAAAGAGACTTGCCGGTAACGAGATTGAACTAGGTATTGGATACCGACGATCGAATCTCGGGCAAGTAACATACCGATGACAAAGGGAACAAACGTATGTTGTTATGCGGTCTGACCGATAAAAGATCTTCGTAGAATATGTAGGAGCCAATATGGGCATCCAGGTCCCGCTGTTGGTTATTGACCGGAAACGTGTCTCGGTCATGTCTACATTGTTCTCGAACCGTAGGGTCCGCACGCTTAAGGTTACGATGACAGTTATTATGAGTTTATGCATTTTGATGTACCGAAGGAGTTCGGAGTCCCGGATGTGATCACGGACATGACGAGGAGTCTCGAAATGGTCGAGACGTAAAGAATGATATATTGGAAGCCTATGTTTGGACATCGGATGCATTCCAGGTGAAATCAGGATTTTACCGGAATACCGGGAGGGTTACCGGAACCCCCCGGGAGCATAATGGGCCAACATGGGCCTTGGAGGAGAGGTGAGAGGGCTGCCCCATGGGCTGCGCGCCTCCCCCCTTCCCCTAGTCCTATTAGGACTAGGAGAGGTGGGCGCCCCCTCTCTCTCTCTCCCCCTTGGAGAATCCTAGTCCAACTAGGATTGGGGGGGGGGAATCCTACTCCCAGAGGGAGTAGGACTCTCCTGGCGCGCCTAGCTTGGCCGGCCAGCCCCTCCCCCTTGGCTCCTTTATATACGGGGGCAGGGGGCACCCCAAAGACACACAAGTTGATCTACGGATCGTTCCTTAGCCGTGTGCGGTGCCCCCTTCCACCAAATTCCACCTCGATCATATCGTTGCAGTGCTTAGGCGAAGCCCTGCGCCGGTAACACATCAAGATCGTCACCACACCGTCGTGCTGACGGAACTCTTCCTCGACGCTTTGCTGGATCGGAGCCCGGGGATCGTCATCGAGCTGAACGTGTGCCAAGAACTCGGAGGTGCCGGAGTAACGGTGCTGTGATCGGTTGGATCGCGAGGAGAACGTACGACTACTTCCTCTATGTTGTGTCAACGCTTCTGCTTTGGTCTACGAGGGTACGTAGACAACACTCTCCCCTCTCGTTGCTATGCATCACCATGATCTTGCGTGTGCGTAGGAATTTTTTTGAAATTACTACGTTTCCCAGCAGTGGTATCAGAGCCTAGGTTTTTATGGTATGATGTTATTTGCACGAGTAGAACACAAGTGAGTTGTGGACGATACAAGTCATACTGCCTACCAGCATGTCATACTTTGGTTCAGCGGTATTGTTGGACGAGACGATCCGGACCAACCTTACGCGTACGCTTACACGAGACCGGTTCCCTCGACGTGCTTTGCACATAGATGGCTTGCGGAAGACTGTCTCTCCAACTTTAGTTGAACCGAGTGTGGCTATGCCCGGTCCTTGAGAAGGTTAAAACGGAGTCTATTTGACAAACTATCGTTGTGGTTTTGATGCGTAGGTAAGATGAGTTCTTGCTTAAGCCCGTAGCAGCCACGTAAAACTTGCAACAACAAAGTAGAGGACGTCTAACTTGTTTTTGCAGGACATGTTGTGATGTGATATGGTCAAGACATGATGCTAAATTTTATTGTATGAGATGATCATGTTTTGTAACCGAGTTATCGGCAACTGGCAGGAGCCATATGGTTGTCGCTTTATTGTATGCAATGCAATCGCGATGTAATGCTTTACTTGATTACTAAGCGGTAGTGATAGTCGTGGAAGCATAAGATTGGCGAAACGACAACGATGCTACGATGGAGATCAAGGTGTCGCGCCGGTGATGATGGTGATCATGACGGTGCTGCAGAGATGGAGATCACAAGCACAAGATGATGATGGCCATATCATATCACTTATATTGATTGCATGTGATGTTTATCTTTTATGCATCTTATCTTGCTTTGTTTGACGGTAGCATTATAAGATGATCTCTCACTAAATTATCAAGAAGTGTTCTCCCTGAGTATGCACCGTTGCGAAAGTTCTTCGTGCTGAGACACCACGTGATGATCGGGTGTGATAGGCTCTACGTTCAAATACAACGGGTGCAAAACAGTTGCACACGCGGAATACTCAGGTTTAACTTGACGAGCCTAGCATATACAGATATGGCCTCGGAACACAGAGACCGAAAGGTCGAGCGTGAATCATATAGTAGATATGATCAACATAGTGATGTTCACCATTGAAACTACTCCATCTCACGTGATGATCGGACATGGTTTAGTTGATTTGGATCACGTGATCACTTAGAGGATTAGAGAGATGTCTATCTAAGTGGGAGTTCTTAAGTAATATGATTAATTGAACTTTAATTTATCATGAACTTAGTCCTGGTAGTATTAGCATATCTATGTTGTAGATCAATAGCTCGCATTGTTGCTTCCCTGTGTTTATTTTGATATGTTCCTAGAGAAAATTGTGTTGAAAAATGTTAGTAGCAATAATGCGGATTGGATCTTTGATCTGAGGTTTATCCTTATTGCTGCACAGAAGAATTATGTCCTTGATGCACCGCTAGGTGACGGACCTATTGCAGGAGCAGATGCAGACGTTATGAACGTTATGCTAGCTCAATATGATGACTACTTAATAGTTTAGTGCACCATGCTTAAACGGCTTAGAATCGGGACTTCAAAGACATTTTGAACGTCATCGACCATATGAGATGTTCCAGGAGTTGAAGTTAATATTTCAAGCAAATACCCGAGTTGAGAGATATGAAGTCTCCAACAAGTTCTATAGCTAAAAGATGGAGGAGAATCGCTCAACTAGTGAGCATGTGCTCAAATTGTCTAAGTACTACAATCGCTTGAATCAAGTGGGAGTTAATCTTCCAGATAAGATAGTGATTGACAGAATTCTCTAGTCACCATCACCAAGTTAGTAGAACTTCGTGATGAACTATAATATGCAAGGGATAACGGAAAAATATTCCCAAGCTCTTCGCGATGCTAAAATCGGTGAAGGTAGAAATCAAAGAAAAACATCAAGTGTTGATGGTTGACAAGATCACTAGTTTCAAGAAAAGGGCAAAAGGAAAGAAGGGGAACTTCAAGAAGAACGGCAAGCAAGTTGCTGCTCAAGTGAAAAAGCCCAAGTCTGGTCCTAAGCCTGAGACTAAGTGCTTCTACTGCAAAGGGACTGGTCACTGGAAGCGGAACTACCCCAAGTGATTGGCGGATAAGAAGGATGGCAAAGTGAACATAAGTATATTTGATATACATGTTATTGATGTGTACTTTACTAGTGTTCATAGCAACCCCTCAGTATTTGGTACTAGTTCAAGTTGCTAAGATTAGTAACTCGAAACGGGAATTGCAGAATGAACAAAGACTAGTTAAAGGGCAAGGTGACGATGTGTGTTGGAAGTTGTTCCAAGATTGATATGATCATCATCACACACTCCCTATACTTTCGGGATTAGTGTTGAAACTAAATAAGTGTTATTTGGTGTTTGCGTTAAGCATGAATATGATTTGATCATGTTAATTGCAATACAGTTATTCATTTAAGTTAGAGAACAATTGTTGTTCTGTTTACATGAATAAAACCTTCTATGGTCATACACACCAATGAAAATTAGTTCATTGGATCTCGATCGTAGTGATACACATATTCATAATATTGAAACCAAAAGATGCGAAGTTAATAATGATAGTGCAACCTATTTGTGGCACTGCCGTTTAGGTCATATTGGTGTAAAACGCATGAAGAAACTCCATGCTGATGGGATTTTGGAATCACTTGATTATGAATCACTTGATGCTTGCGAACCATGCCTCTTGGGCAAGATGACTAAAACGCCGTTCTCTGGAACAATGGAGCAAGCAACAGATTTGTTGGAAATCATACATACTGATGTATATGGTCCGATGAATATTAAGGCTCGCGACAAGTATCATTATTTTCTAACCTTCACAGATGATTTGAGCAGATATGGGTATATCTACTTGATGAAACATAAGTCTGAAACGTTTGAAAAGTTCAAAGAATTTTAGAGTGAAGTGGAAAATCATCGTGACAAGAAAATAAGGTTTCTACGATCTGATCGCGGAGACGAATATTTGAGTTACGAGTTTGGTCTTCAGTTAAAACAATGTTTCACTACTCACGCCACCTGGAACACCACAGCATAATGGTGCGTCCGAACGTCATAACCGTACTTTATTGGATATAGTACAATCTATGATGTATCTTACCGATCTACCACTATCGTTTTTGGGATTATGCATTAGAGACAGCTGCATTCACATTAAATAGGGCACCATCTAAATCCGTTGAGACGACACCGTATGAACTATGGTTTAGCAATAAACCTAAGCTGTCGTTTCTTAAAGTTTGGAGTTGCGATGCTTATGTAAAAAAAAAATTCCATCCTGATAAGCTCGAACCCAAATCGGAGAAATATGTCTTCATAGGATACCCAACGGAGACTGTTGGGTACACCTTCTATCACAGATCCTAAGGCAAGACATTCGTTGCTTATAATGGATCCTTTCTAGAGAAGGAGTTTCTCTCGAAAGAAGTGAGTGGGAGGAAAGTAGAAAACTTGATAAGGTAATTGTACCTTCTCCCTTATTGGAAAGTAGTTCATCACAGAAATCTGTTCTTGTGACTACTACACCAATTAGTGAGGAAGCTGATGATGATAATCATGTAACTTCAGATCAAGTAACTACCGAATCTCGTAAGTAAACCAGAGTGAGATCCGCACCAGAGTGGTACGGTAATCCTATTTTGGAAGTCATGTTACTAGACCATGATGAACCTACAAACTATGAAGAAGCGATGGTGAGCCCAGATTCCGCAAAAGTGGCTTGAGGCCATGAAATCTGAGATGGGATCCATGTATGAGAACAAAGTGTGGACTTTGGTTGACTTGCCCGATGATCGGCAAGCAATTGAGAATAAATGGATTTTTAAGAAGAAGACTGACGCTGATGGTAATGTTACTGTCTATAAAGCTCGACTTGTTGCAAAAGGTTTTCGACAAGTTCAAGGGATTGGCTACGATGAGACTTTCTCACCCGTAGCGATGCTTAAGTCTGTCCGAATCATGTTAGCAGTTGCCGCATTTTATGATTATGAAATTTGGCAAATGGATGTCAAAACTGCATTCCTGAATGGATTTCTGGAAGAAGAGTTGTATATTATGCAACCAGAAGGTTTTGTCGATCCAAAGGGAGCTAAAAAAGTGTGCAAGCTCCAGCGATCCATTTATGGACTGGTGCAAGCCTCTCGGAGTTGGAATAAACGCTTTGATAGTGTGATCAAGGCATTTGGTTTTATACAGACTTTTGGAGAAGCCTGTATTTACAAGAAAGTGAGTGGGAGCTCTGTAGCATTTCTGATATTATATGTGGATGACATATTACTGATCGGAAATAATATAGAATTTCTGGATAGCATAAAGGGATACTTGAATAAGAGTTTTTCAATGAAAGACCTCGGTAAAGCTGCTCACATATTGGGCATTAAGATCTATAGAGATAGATCAAGACGCTTGATAAGTTTTTCAATAAGTACATACCTTGAAAAGATTTTGAAGTAGTTCAAAATGGAACAGTCAAAGAAAGAGTTCTTGCCTGTATTACAAGGTGTGAAATTGAGTAAGACTCAAAGCCCGACCACGGCAGAAGATAGAAAGAGAATGAAAGTCATTCCCTATGCTTTGGCCATAGGTTCTATAAAGTATGCCATGCTGTGTACCAGACCTATTGTATACCCTACCCTGAGATTGGCATGGGAGTACAATAGTGATCTAGGAGTAGATCACTAGACGGCGGTCAAAATTATCCTTAGTGGAATAAAGGATATGTTTCTCGATTATGGAGGTGACAAAAAGGTTCGTCGTAAAAGGTTACGTCGATGCAAGTTTTGACACTAATCTGGATGACTCTAAGTCTCAATCTAGATACATATTGAAAGTGGGAGCAATTAGCTAAAGTAGCTCCGTGCAGAGCATTGTAGACATAGAAAATTGCAAAATACATAACGGATCTGAATGTGGCAGACCCGTTGACTAAATTTCTCTCACAAGCAAAACATGATCACACCGTAGTACCCTTTGGGTGTTGGTCACATATCGATGTGAACTATGGGTGTTAATCACATGATGATGTGAACTATTGATGTTAATCACATGGTAATGTGATCTAGATTATTGACTCTAGTGCAAGTGGGAGACTGAAGGAAATATGCCCTAGAGGCAATAATAAAGTTATTATTTATTTCCTTATATCATGATAAATGTTTATTATTCATGCTAGAATTGTATTAACTGGAAACATAATACATGTGTGAATACATAGACAAACAGAGTGTCACTAGTATGCCTCTACTTGACTAGCTCATTAATCAAAGATGGTTATGTTTCCTAGCCATGAACAAAGAGTTGTTATTTGATTAACGAGATCACATCATTAGTTGAATGATCTGATTGACATGTCCCATTCCATTAGCATAGCACCCGATCGTTTAGTATGTTGCTATTGCTTTTATCCATGACTTATACATGTTCCTTTAACTATGAGATTATGCAACTCACGTTTACTGTAGGAACACTTTGTGTGCTACCAAACGTCACAACGTAACTGGGTGATTATAAAGGTGCTCTACAGGTGTCTCCGAAGGTACATGTTAGGTTGGCTTATTTCGAGATTAGGATTTGTCACTCCGATTGTCGGAGAGGTATCTCAGGGCCTTCTCGGTAATGCACATCACATAAAGCCTTGCAAGCATTGCAACCAATGAGTTAGTTGCGAGATGATGTATTGCGGAACGAGTAAAGAGACTTGCCGGTAACGAGATTGAACTAGGTATTGGATACCGACGATCGAATCTCGGGCAAGTAACATACCGATGACAAAGGGAACAAACGTATGTTGTTATGCGGTCTGACCGATAAAAGATCTTCGTAGAATATGTAGGAGCCAATATGGGCATCCAGGTCCCGCTGTTGGTTATTGACCGGAAACGTGTCTCGGTCATGTCTACATTGTTCTCGAACCGTAGGGTCCGCACGCTTAAGGTTACGATGACAGTTATTATGAGTTTATGCATTTTGATGTACCGAAGGAGTTCGGAGTCCCGGATGTGATCACGGACACGACGAGGAGTCTCGAAATGGTCGAGACGTAAAGAATGATATATTGGAAGCCTATGTTTGGACATCGGATGCATTCCAGGTGAAATCAGGATTTTACCGGAATACCGGGAGGGTTACCGGAACCCCCCGGGAGCATAATGGGCCAACATGGGCCTTGGAGGAGAGGTGAGAGGGCTGCCCCATGGGCTGCGCGCCTCCCCCCTTCCCCTAGTCCTATTAGGACTAGGAGAGGTGGGCGCCCCCTCTCTCTCTCTCTCCCCCTTGGAGAATCCTAGTCCAACTAGGATTGGGGGGGGGGGGAATCCTACTCCCAGAGGGAGTAGGACTCTCCTGGCGCGCCTAGCTTGGCCGGCCAGCCCCTCCCCCTTGGCTCCTTTATATACGGGGGCAGGGGGCACCCCAAAGACACACAAGTTGATCTACGGATCGTTCCTTAGCCGTGTGCGGTGCCCCCTTCCACCAAATTCCACCTCGATCATATCGTTGCAGTGCTTAGGCGAAGCCCTGCGCCGGTAACACATCAAGATCGTCACCACACCGTCGTGCTGACGGAACTCTTCCTCGACGCTTTGCTGGATCGGAGCCCGGGGATCGTCATCGAGCTGAACGTGTGCCAAGAACTCGGAGGTGCCGGAGTAACGGTGCTGTGATCGGTTGGATCGCGAGGAGAACGTACGACTACTTCCTCTATGTTGTGTCAACGCTTCCGCTTCGGTCTACGAGGGTACGTAGACAACACTCTCCCCTCTCGTTGCTATGCATCACCATGATCTTGCGTGTGCGTAGGAAATTTTTTGAAATTACTACGTTCCCCAACAAGTTTCACGTACTAGCAGCACTAGTCAGTGTGTACGTGCAATGCACGTTAACTTGGAAGTATATTAAGTGCATGAGGATATTAACTACTAGGATATTGTTTGCGTGTTGTCATGTGATTAGCCCTATTTTTGGCATGAAATTAACTACACGCTAAACGTGTTGAGCGCTCGACATTGAAGAAGTCTAGGTCGTTGGATGACAAGGAATACATGTGGCTTGATGACGTTTTATATTTAATTTGATACGGCTCTAGCAGAACATTCAATCAATCAAACCATACATTTCGTTCAGTCTGACTCCGACTTTAAATTATACGACGATCGATATAAAATAAACGGAAATGATAAACGTTCGGATTTTAAGCATGGCAATCTGAACGTTTTTCATGGCAAATTTAGATTACACGGCGGCGGCGGCGTCTCACGGTGGGAAGCGGCTCTTCTGCAGTGCTCTGCGTGTCGTCGGGCCACTGACCGACGGCGACGGCGGCGTCTTGCGTCGTTGTTGGCGTACTCCTGGACGTTGGCCTAGCTTCAAGGAAGCGGTCGATGACGGCCATCCATGCCGCTAAGGGGGGCACTGGCACCCGCGGCGTTGGTGCAAGGAAGCGGTCGGCGGCGGCCATGCATGCCACTGAGGGGGGCACTGGCACCCGCGCGGGGACAGGCGCTGTCAACGGCGCGTCGGAGACATTCGTGTGCACGGGCACCGGCACGGGTGCACACGTCAGTGCATGCGCAGGAGCATGCGCTGGCAGGTGCACAGGCACCGGCATGGGCGTGCGCGTCACTGCACGCACAGGCGCATGCGCTGGCAGGTGCACGAGCGCGTGAAAGTCGGCGGGGACCTCGTGGAACCCCGTGGGATCAAGCTCGGCGACAATGTGTGGCTCCCAGCCCATCAATGCCACTGGGATGGGCGCTGGCGCAGTCGGGGCGACGGGAGCCGGAACGGGAGCGGGGACAAACGCGGCGTCTTCACGCAAGGCCAGTTCAAGCTCGTCCCAAAGCGCCTTATGTTCTTGAGACTCCGGCTGGGTGTCTTCCTCAGGAAACTGGAACACTAAGGGCAGACCCTCGTGATGCGGCATGGTGTACATTTAGGTCAGGCTAGTTGGAGGTAGGCGACAGGGGAATCAGAGAGGAAGAGACAGGATTGTAGCGATACCGGGTAGTGTGGGGTTGATTTTAAACTGCGGCGTCGGCGACATTAAAAGTGGGAGCAGTTGGGACGATGGTGGGCGGCAGAGCCTGGTCAAAGGGCTCGCCTCCCGGTGAGCCTGCACAGCGGTCTGCTCGCATGCCTCCCTGACAGCCGGCGCAGCGGTCTGCTTGCACGCCTCCCGTCGACTCACACGCTTGCTCGGATGGCACCTGCTGATGAGAAGCGGGGACTCGTGGCGGCACGTAAACGCCCACGGTTTCAATAGCGAAAGCGTTCGCCTTAACGTGACAGGTCTTTGTTCCAAAATACCTTGGCTCTTCATTTGTGCAACTTGTTATAAGCAGCTTGTCTCAAATTGAAGAAAAAACTTACGAGGTAATATTTGTGCCATATCACGTGACCATGCTTAGTTTCAAGAATTTATGCTCACTTTTGGATTTTCTGAAATTTAAGATCCAGGATTCGAAACAATATCATAACCTACATCATGCAAAAAAAAAATCAAGCCGTACATCTGTCCTGTTGTATTTCTTAAGGAAGGATTTGGTCAAACATTTTGCATAGTTAGACTTCAGACAAGTTATATATGCAAAGTGAAAGGATAATCCCTCCATACCAGTGCATTGCCTGATATATTAACTCAAGTAGTAGGCACGAACAAACGGGCTCAATTATGTGCTCATCCTGGTGTAGTAGTAGTAGTACTAGGCAGTGCAGTTGACGGGTGACCTTGACGAGCGGCGCCCGAGGGAATTGAACCATGCTCGGCACGGTAGGTAACATTGTCTAGTTACTAAAGCACCCCTCCGTTGTTCGTCGGTAGTCATTATGGACCGGGGACATGAGGGGAATTTCCTAGGGCTAGAATTCTGGCCGCCAGATATTTCAACTTGAAACACTGAGGCTCGACTGGTTGGGGTTGCCTAATGTGCGTACCATGCACGCCACCGAAGGACACGAGCCCATTTTTTTAGGATCAACATGAGCCAAGGTCTGGCTGGTACGCCGTTGGGTCCTACCATTCGAGAATACGAAAGGAACCTTTTAAACTGCCGAACGAATCTATGTGTATTACAATAACCGCATTTTCCTTGCAAATACTAATCTCAACGTGGTAATTGACTTATGACGAGTTGTTGAACTAGAGTGAGTTTGTGATATAGTGATCTCAATGTGGATTTCACATTTCATGGTATCCCTAGTAAGTTTTCAAATGCAAATTCAAATTTAAAAGATGAACAATATGGAGGTGAGAAAACTTTATATGTATCAAGCATATGACCACACACACACACACAGAGAGAGAGACACACACGCACAAACACAACAACAATCCAATAAGTATAGTGCATCTATTTTTCCAAACAATGCACGTATGACACGAATTCAAAAATAGTCCTTCTATTCCTAAATATTAGCCTTTTAGAGAGTTCAACAAGTGACTACATAGGGAGCAAAATGAGTGAATCTAGACTCTAAAATATGTCTATATACATCCGTATGTGCCAGTCCATTTGAAGCTACTAAAAAGACTAATATCTAGGAATGAAGGGAGTAAAATGTAAGACATCCATGGTCCTCAGTTCAATATTTAAAATGAACATGAAACTGAAACATGAATGTTAAGTCTATTACTACAGTACATGCAAATGTTGTGTTTAGGCGGAGCTATGATTGTCGGGGGTCAACCCCTTGACCTTAGATAAAATTGTGGAGCTCTGTTTAGGGTTGTTTAGATTATATTTGTCCCACCCTCCCAGCCACCGATTGGTTGTGCACCCCCACCCCTCCTCCCCGGGAGAATATCATGTGCCCCCATACCTTAGATGCTATATGCCGATACGATTTGCTTGGAGCTTGTAGATCTGAGATATAGCAGCTCACATGATGTGTCTTATTATTTCTGCAGGAAACCTTGATGAGTTTGAGAATTGCACACAATTTGTACAAAAACTACTTAGATGCCCTTTGATCCCATATCCAACGACCTCGAAGCTCGTATCACCGTAGCATCTAAGATGAAGGAGGACATCATATTCTCCTGTATGTAAGAATATCATGTGCTACCACACCTTAGATCCTTTGGTGATACAAGCTCTTAGGAGGCGTTGGATTTGTGACCCAACACCTCCTCGGTGGTTTGAATGGTTTTTTGCAGAAAAGCCCCAAAAGAGTTCCGCCACTGCTTACAAGCACAAAGACTGCTCAGATGCCATTGGATCTCAGATCAAACGACCTCCAAGCTCGTATCACCATAGCATCCAAGCTGCGATATCACCTTATGTTTTCTCGCACGGGAGAGTATGAGGTGCTCCTGCACCATAGATTCTATGGTGATACGAGTTCACTGAGATCTAACAGCCCACAATAGGAGGTTTGAATGTTTTTGCAATATATGGCTGATAGAGTTTGGGAAATGCGCAGAAAGTACAAGTACTATGCATGTGCCATCTGATCACTGATCATACGACCTAGATGCTCATATCACCGTAGCGGGTAAATAAGCTACGGGGAGCACCTAATATGAGCACCGGGGAGCCATTGCATCGAAGATGCAGCGGCACACACGAGGCCTAAAATTTTTATTTGCAAAAAAACCTTTGGAGAGTTTGGAAATTGCGCATAATTACAAAGACTACTCCCAAGCCATTGGATCTCACTTCCAACGGTGTAAAAACTCGTATCACCATAGTATCTAAGCTGCGGGGTGGATGTGATATTCTATGCCGCTGTCATTTTTGTTCATAAACTTTCAAAATACGTGTAACTCATGCCGTTACTTGTCTAACCGCGCAAAGTGTTTGTTCAAAAAAGCATCCTACACTGAAATATCGGAACAACACATGGGGGTCCCACTTGTCATTAATCAAATTTGGACCTAAAACTGTCGAGCTATTTTCTGTTATATATGTGGTTCATAAACTATTGCTTATACATAGTTTTACAGCTGTGATCTTCTTGAAACAGGAACTGTCGAGTTCTATTGTTCCTATACAGATGCCTGACCATGGTCGGGTCAGACTTGCGCTTGGTCACTGTCACGCCCAAGATGTGACCGTATCCTAAAGGAACTCGAAGGTCCCACCAAGGATAGAAGCGCATCTTGAAGACTCTTTTGCAAGGTGGATATCATTACATCAACATTACATAACAGTGGGGATACATCCAATACATACAATGTCCATGAATACAACAATACAGCATACAAGATCAACATCCGACTACGGATGAAACATAAACAGAAACTCAAGCAATATCCACCCTGCTAGCCCAGGCTGCCGACCAGGAACCTATCCCTCAATCGAAGAAGAAGCAGAAGAAGAACTCCAACACAAATAACATCGCTCTCGCGTCATGATCATCACATAACCTGTACCAGCAACTGGTGGTGTAGTAATCTGTGAGCCACGAGGACTCAGTAATCCCATTACCATGGGTATCAAGACTACCAAATCTTAAAGGGTGAGGAAGGGGTAAAGTGGTGAGGTTGCAGCAGCGACTAAGCAATGTATGGTGGCTAACTTACGCAAATAAGAGCGAGAAGAGAAGCAAAGCAAGCGGTCGTCAACTAGTAATGACCAAGAAGTGATCCTGAACTCCTACTTACGTCAGACATAACCCGGAAACCGTGTTCTCCTCTCGATCAACCCCGAAAAGAGACACTCACGGTTACGCACACGTTTTGTGTATTTTAGAAGAGTTTACTTCAAGTTTACTACAACCAGACATTAACAAATTCCCATCCGCCACATAACCGCGGGCACGGCTTTTGAAAGTTCAAACCCTGCAAGGGTGTCCCAACTTAGCCCATGATAAGCTCTCGCGATCAACGAAGGATATTCCTTCTCCCCGGGAAGACCCGATCAGTCTCGGAATCCCGGCTACAAGACATTTAGACAGCAATAAAACAAGACCAGCAAGACCGCCCGATGCACCGACATCCCGATAGGAGCTGCACATATCTCGTTCTCAGGGCAACACCGGATGAGACAGGCTACGAGTAAAACCAGGCTTCGAGTTTCCCCGAGGTGGCCCCGCAGGCGGCTCGGTTCGGACCAACACTTAGACAAGCATTGGCCCAGGGGGGCTAAAATAAGATGACCCTCGGGCTGGCTGACCCAAGGGAAAGGGATAGGTGGTAGGCAAATGGTAAAACCAATGTTGGGCCTTGCTGGAGGAGTCTTATTCAAAGCGAACTGTCAAGGGGGTCCCATAAATCACCCAACCGCGTTAGGGATGCAAAATCCAGGAACATAACACCGGTATGACGGAAACTAGGGCGGCAAGAGTGGAACAAAACACTAGGCATAAGGCCGAGCCTTCCACCCTTTACCAAGTATATAGATGCATTAATAATATAAGAGATATTGTGATATCCCAACATAAACATAAACATAATCCAACATGGAGCAATCTTCATCTTCACCTGCAACTAGCAACGCTATAAGAGGGGCTGAGCAAAGCGGTAACTTAGCCAATCAACGATTTGCTAGGAAGGGTAACAAAGGTCAGAGGTTCATGGCAATTTGGGAGGCTTGATAAGCAAGTGGTAGGTAACGCAGCATAGCGATAGAGCGAAGCAACTAGCATAGCTATGATAGTAATGAGATCCAAGGTGACGGTCATCTTGCCTGAAATCCCGCAAGGAAGAAGAATGAGTCCATGAAGAAGATGAAGCCACGAAGACGAACCAAGCGTAGACGAACGAATCCTCACGATCGCAACGAAACGGGAACTAGCGAGAAGAAGAACACAACATGGTAAACACACCACACATGAACAAGGCATGATGCTCAACCAAGTATGATGCATGAGAAGGCTAAATGAAGCTACTCATGGCAAGAGATGATGCATACAAGAGCAACACAGCAAAGCAAGTTTAAATGAGGCCGAAAACAACATAGAACAATTCCGGTAAGTCCACATATGCAAATTTCGAAATTGGTCCAGATCTGAATAAACCTTAAGTTCAAGTTGTTAAACAGCAAGTTAAGATGCACCAAGATGATCGACACGAAATTCTAGTCGAGTTACATATAAAGTTCCTTAGATTGGGAGCTACGGCCTAGAAGATATGAGCAAAACAAGTTAAACATGGCATTGGTGCAAAGAGCGTTCAAACATCAAGCAAACACATTCAAGACATGGACTCCAATAAGGAAATATGAAACTACATGCAAAACTAAGCAAGTTTCATATAGAGCACGCTCAAAACGGAGCAACGGTTCAACACATACACTCTATACAAGTTCAAAGGACAAGCTGTCCCAAACAGCAACTAGGCATATTGCAAACATCAAAAAAATAAGCTACAGCATCGTAAAATGAAAACAAAAGGAATGGACACGATGTACAGGTAAAGCATGACAAAACATGAACACTAAGCTATCTCCAGAAATCAATAGATCATACTCAAACAAGCAAGGCAAGATTGCAAATAATAATAGGTTCACAGACTTAGCAGAATTCACAGGATATGGCAGAAATAACATCAGGTCACAATGTTTAGATCTTTCAAACAACATGTTACAGCAACCTATCATGTCAAAATAGAGCACGGCATGAATCTACTCAAATCATATGACAAGAGTCCCTTACTGACCATAAGCCAAAAGGAATCATAAAATACAATTGCAAGCATGTGAACATAGCAAAAACATAAACAGATTCAGACTTGGTGAAAAACTGGAGCAAGGCAAAACAGATAACAGGTAGGCATGTTTACGAGCTCGATGCACTCACTACGAGGCATTGAGTGACAAACTAAGCATACAACCAGCAACTAGACATGGCATAGAAGCTATAAATGGCAAGAACAATAACATAGCATGCACGGATCAACTACAACAACCTTGGCAAAATAGAATAACATGTAAACAATCTGCCAGGAACATTTTATAGCAAAAGTAGAGCTTGATTGAGTCAAGCTAGAGTGCTCCATAAATTCAAACAGAAGCATGGATGGATAGAGCATAACCATATCTACAAAACATCCTTACTAATCATGCTTAAAAGGGGCATGGATCTCCCTGTAACAACATGAACATATGGCATAAAAATAACTGCAGGACATGACTTGGTGAAATTACCAAGTCCCTGAAATCAGCAACATTAAGATGCCTAGTTTGCATACTTGTGCTAGTCACCACAAAGATCAAAAAAATACATGTCATACACCCCTGTAAAGATGGCATGTCATAGTTCAAAACACATGTAGGGCTGAAGTTCATAGGGTGCACATATCAATCATGGCAAAAATGACAAAAGTGCATGTTCTGAAACAAATCTGAAACTATCATCACATAGCTATCTTCCAACAGCATTTCGGGCATCAAGATTAGCTCAAATGAAAATGATGCAATGATATGAAATGATTTACTCGTCGAGACGAACAATTCTCTATGCTACAGGCCCAAAACGGAGCCACGGGTTCGAAGTTATGATGCGATGAACATGCATATAAAAAATACTGGGATCTGGGGACTTAGACATATTTTACCTCGCGGATTAGGATTGACCGCAGCACGAAATACGAGGCAGCAGCGGATCTGGCCGGACTTGCATGGGAGGAAGGAGGCGGCCCGGGAGGTTCGGGGACGCCGGTGAGGAAGCTCCCGGCCGGATCTGGCCGGACCCTTGCCGGATCTGGCCGGACGGAGAAGGGGCGTCGGCCGGGGAGGCATGCGGCGGCGCGGAGGTGATGGGCGGCACCGGCGGGAAGGCGCGGTGGTGCCGGACGGCGGCCGTGGCCGGCGAAGGCGGCGGAGGGCAGCGCGGCCGCGGGCGGGCGCGGACGGCAGCGCTCGGCAGCGCGGGAGGCGAGGCGCGCCGGCGAACGGACGGCGGGGCGGCGCGCAGAGCCGCGGTGGAGCGGGCGGTGGCGGTGGCGGGCCCGGCGTGGCCCGGTTCGGCCCGGGGTGGGCCGGATCTGGTCCCTGGGGCGGCGGCGGGGTGACGTGGCGCCGTCGGATTGGACAGGCGGCGGCAACGCGATGACGTGGAGCGATGCGATTGGCCGGGGCGACGTGGCTGGAGGCGGTGGACGCGTCCGGCGGCAGAGCGGACATGTCTGGCGGCGCGAGGGGATCGGGTCTAGGGTTTGATCTGTGCGAGAAATTCGGAGGGAGACACATATTTATAGGTAGAGGGAGTTAGGAGACTCCAAATGAGGAGCGGTTTTCGCCCACACGATCGTGATCGAACGACCGATAGCATGGAGGGGGTTTGGATGTGGATTGGACCACTTTGAAGAGGGTGTTGGGCTGCACACAAAAGAGGCTCTCGCGGTTACCCGGTTAACCGTTGGAGTATCAAACGACCTCCAAATGACACAAAACTTGACAGGCGGTCTATCGGTGCTATACCAAGGCCGCTTGGCAAACCTCGGGCCATTCCGAGAAAGTTTAACACCCACACACAAAAAGAGGTAAAAGGGGGCGCCGGGGGACTTAGGAGTGCCAGATTGGAAAATGGACAACGTGGAAAATGCTCGGATGCATGAAACGAACGCGTATGCAAATGCGATGCACATGATGACACGATATGAAATGCAGATGATGACATGGCAAAGTGCAACACGCAAGCACATGACATGGCAATGACGATGAATAACTGGCGGACACCTGGCGCATCGAATCCGGGGCGTTACAGTCACAACATGATGTTTATGTCGACCTACTCAATTCCCCTTGGAGGTGAAAAGATACCTATTCATGGGTGGTCTCAAATAATGAAGGCCCGTCCATTTTGGAGAATAGGACAGAAGATTATGTTCATGCTTTTCCATGGCTCTAAAGCGAATATCCTGTTTATTGACCATGTTGCGAGATGAAGCCACTTTCAGAAGGTTGTGGATGCGCTGGGTGGCGCCTGGGCCTTGTCCTGGGGCTTGGCGGCCTCACCCTTGGTTAACTGTAGGCAAAGTAGCACTGTTCGAGGCGTGCTTTGTACGGTTGAACCTATATAAGTACTCATACTACTTTCAGCTTTGGTTGTTAAGTGCCCCTGGTGGTTTCAGTTAAGGTTGTTAAGTACTCCTGCTCCTTTTACAGTCTGTCGTGTTTCTTTAGTCCTGTCTTCCTCCAGCCGCCAAAACCAAACCAGCGCCGGCGGGGCCGCCTGCTTCCGCCTCCCACGGCTGGCTGCGCGTCAGCGCACGCATCACCGCCCCACCGTCTCCTAAATCGTTAACGCCGACGTCCTCCGCGCGCTTTGGTGCGCTCGCCACGGCGCCGCCCTCTCGCGTTGTCAACATGGTCAACAAACAACAGGAATCGGCAGAAGTACATTGAGAGGATGACAGTAGGGGCCCACCACGTGAGCGTATGGAAAAATAAAATGCTTCCTCCTAGTGTTTTCCTCACATCTGGGACCCACGACATTGTGAGCGTATATAGTCAATAGACAAGAGAACAACACAAGATCGGCTGACACCTGGGACGTAGCTACTCGAGCAGTATTTTTTTTGTTTGGTATTGTATAGACGGAGCAGGGTTTGAGCTGGGCTATGGCCTGTCTAGCCCAGTCTTATATTTTATGTTCACCATGTGACCAACCCAGCTATTTTTTCTTTGTGAAAATGAGCCCAGTTTATTTTTTCTGAAGAATACCCAATCCAGACCTACTTATTTTTGTACGCCCTGACGGGCTGCAACTCTTTCAAGACGCCTGCAAATCTTGAAAGTAATATGAAATGGGTTGTAAATATAAATACAGATGACAAATTGGCAATTACTTTATAATTTCAGATTCCTATTTCACTGGGCATTAACCTAATTTAAATATATCTTCAAAGTACTTTAAATCTGGCTCGATATTTCGGTATTAAAAATAATTTGGAGCCCACAGAAATATGCGAAATTGGCCATGGCCAACCAAAAAAAAGACTGCAATAAATTGCATAAGAAGTTGCCATAAGCTATACATAAATTATTAAAAAAAAGAGGGAGTGGTTTGACTTGTGGGCCTGTTTAGTTGACGCGTATGCAAGATTTTTTTTAGTTATTATATACGTCAACAAACGATTCTAGCAGACGTAACCGTTGGATGTCAATCCAACGGCCGTCGTGTTTCTTCAATCTCTGATCTTCTTGCTCCAGCCGCCAAAGCAGCGTCGGCGGGACCGCCTACTCCCGCCTCCTATGGCCGGCTTTGCTGCCGCGCAGGCCTTAGCGCCCCCTACTACTCCCACCGTTAGACAGGGCATCCCTCTACTTACCCACACCCCCTATTATTCTACGGCGACGGCAGGCTCACACCGCAGCTGAACCGTTAAAGCTCGTACTCCTCTCCGCGTGGGTATCCACTGCCGCGTCTTCCCAGGCTCCACGTCGTCCCCTTCCTAGGCCTCGCCGTCTTCCACCGCCATGGTGATCTCGGCGCCGCGTGGTCAATGTGGTCAACGACCGACTTCCATCGGAAGAGTATTGTACGTGGAGAGGCTGACAGCTGGGTCCACGACAGCCGCAAGGAAGTGCCTCCTTGTTACGCGGAAAATAATTATTCCTCCACCTGACAGCGGGGACCCACTGGACGGGCCACCAGTATTTTACAAAAAAAATCATTTCCCCCTGACTGCTGGGACCCACTGGACGGGCCACCATATTTCATGAAAAAAACATTCCCCCCGCTGTCAGCTCGGACCCACCGGAAGTGCCTCCTTATTACGCACAAAAAAATGAATACTCCGTCGGCTAGCTGGGACCCACCTTGGTAGGAGGCTGACTTGTGGGCTACTAAGTTGACGGGGACGAAGGGCTTTGTCAACTTAGTCAATATGAACGATTCTAGCTCTAGTGACCGTACGATGTCCTTCCAACGGTCGTAGTGCTTCTTCAACCTCTGGTCTTCTTGCTCCAGCCGCCCAAAGCAGCGCCGGTCGTGTCGCATGCTCCTGCCTCCTGTGGCCGGCTGTGCTGCCGCGGAGGCCTCACCGCCCCCTACTATTCCCACCGCTGGCCAGGCCCTGCGGCGACGGCAGCCTCACACCATAGCCGAACCAGTGAACCCTCGTACTCCTCTCCGCGCGGGCTTCCACTGCCGCGTCTTCCCCTGCTCCGCTTTGTCCCCTTCCTTGGCCTCGCCGTCGTCCACCGCCGTGGTGCTCTCGGCGCGGTGTGGTCAATGTGGTCAACGACCGATTTCCATCGGAAGAGTAATGTGCATGGAGACGCTGACAGCTGGGTCCACGGCCGCAGCAAGGAAGTGCCTCCTTATTACGCGCAAAATAATTATTCCTCCACCTGACAACGGGGACCCACTGGACGGGCCACCGTATTTCACGAAAAAAACGTTTCCCTCCTGACTGCTGGGACCCACCAGCTACACCATCGCACGCAAGGAAGTGCGTCCGGGCAAATAAAACGGTTCGCCCCCCTGACTGCTGGGACCCACCAGCTACATCTTCGCAGGCAAGGAAGTGCCTGACAGTTGGGACCCACCTGGTCGAAGGGTACGTAGCGTTGTCATTCTGGTCGCGAACGTGTACGTAGATATATACTGGTGGTTGTAGAGGCGCGCACGTGTCGTAGTAGAGGCGCGCACGTAGCATGTACACGTATGTACAGCGGCCAGGGTGCAAGAAAGAAAATACGGCCACGTACGTACATACGGGCAGGGTCTCGAACGCCTACTCGCGCATACATACGGCGAGGGCTCGTGTACATGGCTGGGTCGGAATGGAGAAACAGCGTCGTCGTCGTGTTCATGGGGAGGCAACGGAATGGGTCGTGTTCATGGGGAGGCAACGGAATGCGTCGTGTTCATGGGGAGGCAACGGAATACGTCGTGTTCATCGGGAGGAAAAGGAACACATGGGAGCCAACCGGCTGGGTCGGAACGTAATGCGTGGTCGTGTTCATCGGGAGGGCTTGGACGGAACAGGCGATGGAAACGAGGCCTCGCGTACCGCAGAATGGAGGAAACGACCTTGTGTTCGACCGGCCACGTTCGAAACGGGATCCTGTTCATCGGGAGCGGTGTGGCGTACCGCAAAACGGAGGAAACAGACCTCCTACGGTCGAAACAGGGGTCTGTTAATCGGGAGGGGTGTGGAGTACCACACAATGAAAGAAACGGACTTGTGTTGGAGCGCTACGGTCGAAACGGGGGTCCTGTTCATCGGGAGGGGTGTGGAGTACCGCAAAACGGGACTCCACGGGATATTATTCATCTCCACCGTCGACCTCCTCCAGCCTCCACGGGCTACCGTCGACCTCGTCCAGCCTCCACGGGCTCCTGTTCATACAGCCTCCACCGCGCGATACTCCACCGGCTACTGTTCAACCACCCCTCCACCGTCTAATGTTCATCCAGCCCTCCACACCATGGGGTCCTGTTCAACCACCCCTCCACGGGCACCCCTGTACCGTCTACTGTTCATCCAGCCCTCCACACCACGGGGTCCTGGTCAACCACCCCTCCACGGGCACCCCTCCACCGTCTACTGTTCATCCAGCCCTCCACACCACGGGGTTCTGTTCATCCACCCCTCCACGGGCACCCCTCCACCGTCTACTGTTCATCCAGCCCTCCACCACACCACGGGGTCCTGTTCATCCAGAGACAACGCCACCGCTCACTGTTCATCCAACCCCCCCCCCCAACGCTCACTGTTCATCCCAGAGGCAACATCAATCGGCTTCAGTTAGCTGCAATCGATCGCTCGGGTTCAGTAACGCGTAGTGTGCAGTGCAATCGCTCGGGTTCAGTTAGAGCACAACGCCTCGCTCGGGTTCAGTTAGAGCCAACGCCTCGCACACATGTGCGTATGTGTACGAGAGAAACGCGCATCGCTCGGCCCCCGACCTCCCACCGTAACCGGGAACTCCCCGAAATTTTCCTCGCCCTCGCTTCTACCATGGTTTCTTCCGTCATGGACAGCCCAAAGAATGTCATGCAGCTACGTCTCCGGCCCGCCCAAGACGAAAAGCCCATTTTCTATCATGATTTTTTGTCATAGAAGTAGGAGCCCACCACATCTATGATGATACCGGGTTTTGTCACAATTATCGTCATAGAAGTGTCATATGTATGACAAAAAAAATTCGTTTGGCCCAAAATGTCACGGATGTGTCTTTTTTTTGTAGTGTTCACATTGTATTTGTGGCAAAGTCACCTTTATAATTCTTTCATACATCTCATTCTTGATTCATTGCATATCCCGGTACACCGCCGGAGGCATTCACATAGAGTCATATTTTGTTCTAAATATTGAGTTGTAATTTTTGAGTTGTAAGTAAATAAAAGTGTGATGATCATCATTATTAGAGCATTGTCCCAAGTGAGGAAATGATGATGGAGACTATGATTCCTCCACAAGTCGGGATGAGACTCTGGACGAAAAGAAAAAAAGAGGCCATAAAAAAAGAGAAAAAGGCCCAAATAAAAAATTTATTAAAAAATGAAAGAAAAAGAGAGAAGGGACAATGTTACTATCCTTTCACCACACTTGTGCTTCAAAGTAGCACCATGATCTTCATAATAGAGAGTCTCATATGTTGTCACTTTCATATACTAGTGCGAATTTTACATTATAGAACTTGGCTTGTATATTCCAATGATGGGCTTCCTCAAAATGCCCTAGGTCTTCGTGAGCAAGCGAGTTGGATGCACACCCACTTAGTTTCTTTTGTTGAGCTTTCATATACTTATAGCTCTAGTGCATCCGTTGCATGGAAATCCCTACTCAGTCACATTGATATCTATTGATGGGCATCTCCACAGCCCGTTGATACGCCTAGTTGATGTGAGACTATCTTCGCCTTTTTGTCTTCTCCACAACAACCCTTCTATTCCACATATAGTGCTATGTCCATGGCTCACGCTCATGTATTGCGTGAAGATTGAAAAAGTTTGAGAACATCAAAAGCATGAAACAATTGCTTGGCTTGTCATCGGGGTTGTGCATGATTAAATACTCTGTGTGATGAAGATAGAGCATAGCCAGACTATATGATTTTGTAGGGATAACTTTCATTGGCCATGTTATTTTGAGAAGACACAATTGCTTTATTAGTATGCTTGAAGTATTATTATTTTTATGTCAATATTAAACTTTTGTCTTGAATCTTTCGGATCTGAACATTCATGCCACAACAAAGGAAATTACATTGAGAAATATGCTAGGTAGCACTCCCCATCAAAAATTCTGTTTTTTATCATTTACCTACTCGAGGACGAGCAGGAATTAAGCTTGGGTATGCTTGATACGTCTCCAATGTATCTATAATTTTTGATTGTTCCATGCTATTATATTATCTGTTTTGGATGTTTAATGGGATGTATTATACACTTTTATATTATTTTTGGGACTAACCTACTAACCAAAGGCCCAGTGCAAATTGCTGTTTTTTTGCCTATTTCAGTGTTTCACAGAAAAAGAATATCAAACGGAGTCCAAACAGAATGAAACCTTCGGGAGAGTTATTTTTGGAACAAATGCAATCCAGGAGACTTGGAGTGGAGGTCAAGCAAGAAACGAGGAGGCCACAAGGCAGGAGGGCACGCCCAGGGGGTAGGCGCGCCCCCCACCCTCGTGGGCCCCTTGTGGCTCCCATGACCGAATTCTTTCGCCTATATATACTCATATACCCCGAAAACATCCAATAGCACCACGAAACCCTATTTCCACCGCCGCAACCTTCTATACCCGTGAGATCCCATCTTGGGGCCTTTTCCGGCGCTCCGCCGGAGGGGGAATTGATCACGGAGGGCTTGTACATCAACACCATAGCCTCTCCGATGATGTGTGAGTAGTTTACCACAGACCTTCGGGTCCATAGTTATTAGCTAGATGGATTCTTCTCTGTCTTTGGATCTCAATACAAAGTTCTCCTCGATCTTTTTGGAGATCTATTCAATGTAATTCTTTTTGCGGTGTGTTTGTCCAGATCCGATGAATTGTGGGTTTATGATCAAGATTATCTATGAACAATATTTGAATCTTCACGGAATTCTTTTATGTATGATTTTTTATCTTTGCAAGTCTCTTCGAATTATCAGTTTGGTTTGGCCTACTAGATTGATCTTTCTTGGGAGAAGTGCTTAGCTTTGGGTTCAATCTTGCGGTGACAGCAGGGGCAGCAAGGCACGCATTGTATTGTTTCCATCGAGGATAAAAAGATGGAGTTTAGATCATATTGCTTGAGTTTATCCCTCTACATCATGTCATCTTGCCTAATGTGTTACTCTGTTCTTATGAACTTAACACTCTAGATGCATGCTGGATAGCGGTCGATGTGTGGAGTAATAGTAGTAGATGCAGAATCGTTTCGGTCTACTTGTCGCGGACGTGATTCCTATATACATGATCATGCCTAGATATTCTCATAACTGTGCACTTTTATATCAATTGCTCGATAGTAATTTGTTCACCTACCGTAATACTTATGCTATCTTGAGAGAAGCCACTAGTGAAACCTATGGCCCCCGGGTCTATTTTCCATCATATAAGTTTCCAATCTATTTTACTTTGCAATCTTTACTTTCAATCTATATCATAAAAAATACCAAAAATATTTATCTTATTATCTCTATCAGATCTCACTTCTGCAAGTGGCCGTGAAGGGATTGACAACCCCTTTATCGCGTTGGTTGCAAGGTTCTTATTTGTTTGTGTAGGTACGAGGCGACTTGCGTGTAGTCTCCCACTGGATTGATACCTTGGTTCTCAAAAACTGAGGGAAATACCTTTGCTACTTTGTTGCATCACCCTTTCCTCTTCAAGGGAAACCCAGCGCAGTGCTCAAGAGGTAGCAATAGGCATGGCGATGTCGAGCACGCCGCCGACCAAGAAAAGCGCACGGTCGTCCTCCTCCACGCAGCAAGAGCCGTGGCTCTGACAGTGGCACTTGCACCTGGAGCACCTTGCCGTGCATGGGCATGAGATGCACGGCGCTGATGTGGTGGGAGAGCGCCGGTGGCGTGCCTTCGTAACCGCAGACGGGCACGGGGCATTTGCAGTACACGAGGGACACACGCTCTGCTGATCGGCGAGCTTGTGGTAAGTGATGTAGAGCCCACAGCCTTCGTGCGGGCACTCCACCCTCACCGAGGAGAGGACGGCGTCCACCGCCGTGTTCCGCACGTCGAAGCCACCACCGCGCTCTCACTTCTGGCACTGCCGCTGGTTCCCGGGGCACTCGCTAAGGCAGTCCGCGCTGGCCAGGTGCCCTCCCTTGCACTGCATAAATCAATCAAACATCACATCAATCAAGAAACATGCACCTTGCTCGATCAGCCGAACGGACGAGGTGTATTCGAACCTCATACACTGGAGGCTTCAAGGGGCGGAGGCACAAGGTGCAGTGGAGCAAGGTGAGGTCCATCGAGATCATAGAGAGCTCCATCGTCGGGTCCTGTTCCATCGGCATGATCTCGCCATCCTCGTGCATAACCATCTCTCGCTTCAGTGCCGGGGCATTACAAAGCTTTACCATCACATATTCATACTACTTCCAGGTGCATTAAATCAACACATGCAAGTATCAAAAGGAAAGTCACGGCATGCATGCATGCGTTGTAATTAATGCATCGGTAAATGCAAATTATTAAAATGTATCGAGTGCAGTGCTTTGATGTGTCGCGTCAATTCGTACAACAACAAGAAGTTTGATTACAACGCCCTCTCCCTCGCGAACTGAGCTCCAGTGCCTTAACTACACCTGCCTTTGGCTGTATGACTGGTGGGCCAGCTACCTGTTGGGCCCACCTGTCATACACCCAAAGGTAGGAGTCAATGAAGTTGCGTTCCGCCCTCACCCATGAGCGTGGTGGCTGGCAGGAATAAGAGAAGCTTTCTCTACATGCTCTCCCTCCCGCACGTGGTGGACATGCAACAGTTCATTCGGTGTCAAATGGCTAGAAGCATACTGTAGTACTCCACTGCAGTAGTACCATCATTGTTCAACTTCCCGAAGAGGAAAAGAGCCAAGCATAGCCCGGACGCTCGTGTGGCAGTCTCATGTGTAGAGTAGTCTAGGATAGCGTGTACCGTGCCTCTAAGCTTAAAATCGTTGGGGTCGAATCCATGCTATGAGACCGTATTGAAGCATTTTTTGATAAAAATAATCTTCTGGCCCTACCTGTTATCCTGGTGATTGTAGTTTGCACGCTCATCTGGTCAAGACAGGAATATATATTTTGATTTGTGGTGGGGTAAATGTTAGAGGTTGCAGCAAATATATTGTACACTGTGGGTCTTTTAGCCAAGTTTAGAGGCAATCATGTGGGACCAGTGCTATGATGTGTCGCGTCAACTCGTACAACGAGGAGAAGCTTGATTTTACTACTACAAGCCTTATCCCTCTCCCACGGGTGCGGTGGCTCGCAGACGAGGACATGCTTTTGCTTACTACTCCCGCACGTGGTGGACGGACATGCAGCAGTTGATTCGATATTGTAGAACTAGTAACATCATTGTTCGTCTTCTCATAGAGGCGAAGAGCCAAGCGCAACCCAAACATGGCAGTTGCGAACGCTCGCGTGGCAGTCTTTGTGTAGGGGTGGGGCATGGTGCGCAGCCTTGGAGCACGCATATAGCCAGGCTCTTGCATGAGACAAAATTGCTATGTGAGCCCACTATTGTAGTACTTGCTAGTATAGCCCTGTAAACCGGAAATGGGTATTTTCCTTTCTAGAGATTTCAACAAGTGACTAGAGTACACCCTAAATGAGTACATATGGAGCAAAATGAGTGAATCTACACCATACGTAGTTCTCTCGTTTTCCTCTACGCCTTGCTCGCGGTGCACAATATTGAGTATACTACACTACTGACTAGTCTGTTTTTGACACGCATTTACGTTGATACGGCTTGAATGCCAATGATGTAGAGGGAAGCGGTTCATGATATGTTGAATGGTCAATGGTGCCTCCGCATTCAATTAGCATGCAGAGGTAGGAGTAAGTAATTAGTGAAGCAGAATGGAGCCAACATGATGTGAATGCAACACAGTTTGGACTGTCATATAAAGGCGCCCCACCACTCCAATCCATCTACTCCTAGTCTCTGCGCAACATTGCCGACTCCAATCCAAGACCAACACCAAGTGACCAGAAGCCACAAGGACCCATGGCGTCAATGGACGCGTGCGGCAGTCGGCTGTGCCAGGTCGTCCAAGACGTTCACCTGCTGCCCCGCACCATGGAGCGTTTCTAGATAGTGCTGGCGACCGCCGACGTCATAGCCCTTGTCGACGCCGGCTTCACCTCTCGCATGCGCAAGATGATGGTCGACTCCATCCGCAGGTTCACCGCCGTCAAGAAGCGTGCAGACGACCTTGTCATACTGCTGCAGCTCGCATGCCCAGGCTCCTCATTGCCTGCCACCCTCATCGGCCTCCAAGGTGACGAACTCTTTGAAGCACTGGTGGCCCTGCCACTGCCAAAGGTCGCGATGAAGAATTTGCACCTCGTGGCCGCGCTCGCCGCACAGCGCCTCGCCATGCAAGAAACCGTTGTGCATTCACATCCACGTCTACGAGGAAATCATCTACATAGGCAACTACAAGGCCAGCGAGGACAAAAAGACATTGGCCTTCTTCCAGCGGCTGGAATCTTTGGATGCCATTGTTCAAAAGCACATCGACCTGGCCACGAAAGCCACTGCTACTTGGCCGCCGTTCGGTGGGTCGGCGCCCTGAGTTGAGGAGGTGGACGTCATCGATGGATGCATCTTTCTTCTTGCCTCCTATAACCAGCACTGCATCGCCTAGTAGCCTTAATGTTTTATTAGTAGTATATGGCATTTTTATTCCTGTCGTAACGTTTTCACCGCGTGTTGGCTGAGTTTAGAATTAGAAGAGAGAAACGAGGGAGAAGAGCTAGCTGCAGCACGGACGCTGTTGTCATATGGGACTCGTGATGATAGAATAGGAGTACTGAGCACTCGTACCTATTTTTTTAGGGAAAAAGTAGTCGTACGTCTAGTACCACTAGTTGGCTGCGTGCGACCTATACCTGTCATCACTTTAGGTCTACTTTTTGAACCGCATCTATGCTTCATAGTACATATTTTTTCACACATTTAACCTCCTATATGTACTCCTAGGCTATTTCCACGTGCACCCTTTCGCCGACATGTGGGACATAGAGCATTTGAGTCGTAGTGCATGCATGACACGGAGCATATGCCGAGGTACTTTACATTTCAGACCTCATGAATTACATGCAACCCCCCGCAGAAGAATAAATAAATAAATGAATTACTACATGAAACTGGATTATTTTCATAGAAACCGGAGCATGTTCATTAAATTTTGAACATAACACGTTTATAAAAAACGACCAGACCTAAACCAGTCTAAGGGCCTCTTTGATTCACAGGATACTAAAAACACATGAATGGGGAAAGTATGATGGTGATGAACCGAGATGAGGAGAACTCTAACTCAGTTAGAGGTTAGAGTTAGACTCTAACCCTGAACTAACCCTTGACTAACTCTAACCAAAGAGGTGTATGGATGACAGGGTTAGATTGACAATAAATGCTCTTTCTCAATCATTTGACTACATTGGACCCTATTTCCTGCCGGATTTGGTGTGGCTGGCTCTTGTGTGGTGTCCTCCCGCTCACAATTGACATAAACGAACCATCTTTACAAATCAAGCATGTGAAACATGATAAATTTTACTTTGTCCATACAAATGAGATATCCCACTTAAACATACAAGTCGTCAATCAAGCTTCACAAATAAAATACACTCCATGAAACAAAGCATGAGCTAACTCATCACGGAAGTCATTCTTGATAGGGAGGGAGCCCGGAGCCCCTCACACACCCTGGGAGGAGCTCGTCATCGTCGCTCTGGAGGAAGGCTCTATAGTGCCCAAGCCCCGGGAACCCCTCTGACGCTGGTGCTTGCGAGTTGTGGTCGACACCGGCATGGGTAGCAGGGCCATTGCCGAAGATTGTGAACCAAATCTTTGGGCCTATAGAAATAATGCAAGCCTAAAACTGAAATACCTAGAAAGGTGAACTGAATCTTTTGGCCTCTAGAAATAATGCAAGCCTGAAACTAAAATACCTAGAAAGGTGAACTGAATCTTTGGGCCTCTAGAAAGATTTATTACCTCCTCAAGCAGCATCAAACAATTCCATGCGTGCACCACATATCTATATCAAGTTTAACTAGGATCTACTTTTCCAAATCAGAATTAGCGCTAGAGCGAGCAAGATCAATGGTATGGCTGTGAGACAGAGAAGGAACGGACGAACTCACCCCTCTCGCAACCTCCCTGGTAGATGCGTCGCCGCCGTGCATGACAGAGGGAGAAAAACGACCAGTGAAGGGGGAGCAGGGCGAGCTTCGGAGGCTGGAGGGAGAGGGCGGCCGGAGGAGGGCGGCAGAGGCCGGAGGGAGAAGGCAGCCGAAGGAGGGAGAGGGCGAGCGGCGGAGCGGTGTTTGGGCGGGCGGCGCGATGGGGAATAGAGAGGAGTCGTGCGAGGGGGGGGGAGGGAGCAATCTGGTGCGGGCAGGGGAGATTTTTTTACTTCTCTTTTAGCGGGTCTGAGGAGAACTAACCCAATTAGAACCTCTCCAACGGCTAGTTCTTTTAGCTGGGTTAGAGCAAACTAGCTCAAACTAACCCCTCCTGTTTGGATACTTTGAGGCTATTTCAACCCAAACTAGCTCTAACTCAGGGATCCAAACAAAGAGGACTAGTACTGTACATGCTACAGTCTAGACCGTAGCACATTGCTTTTTAGGCCATATCACCACATTGTTTTCTACTGCTGGTTCACTGGGCTGTCGTGGTTCGCACTCCTCTGACGTGAGTAGTAGTACTAGTATATACACTATAAATACTGCATGATTCTTTGATCCTTCTTACTACATACTTCACCGACATGTGGGAGAGCCAGCATCCGGGTCTAGTGTCATGCACCAGATTAGAGTGCGGAACGGAAGGGGGGCATCACCCCGTTCGTAGCGCGCCAGTAATTCATGACTATAGTGAGTAGTCATATCACAAGTCTTTCCAGCAGTAACGGTCATCAAATCGCACATCCCGACCTTTGTACCAGTAACTAAGTTGAATCCGCTACTCCCTCACCCTCCTCGCCTATCTGTCAAACCGCCTACGTGAAAACTATCGTGCGTACTGCCCGGGAAAAGCCCCGCCCTCAACTTTTAACTACGCGAAAATAGTTTGAGCTTGTTCATTCTATATAAATACTAGTAGTGTATGTTTATTCACCCGTGGGGTTGTTTAATGAATGGAGGGTCGGGGAGCACAAGTGAACAATACTACTACTAGTAAGTAGGAGTCGTACAGTTAGTCGCCTTAAAATAGAGAGTTTTTTTATTTAGTGCCATGTACACAAATTGAAACCCTTGTTGTGGAGAGAAAAAGATTATCACTCCACTATATATGTACGCAGGGGCCTGAGCGCTTGCTTTACTAGGGTTGCTCTCTTCATTCTCCCATCCTCTCCAGATCTAAACAAGACAGCGGTAGCGACATTTTCTCTCTCGTCACCGCTAGTCACAGATCCGGACAGATCCCTTCGGCCGATGTGTGTAGAGGACTTGGTGCATCGTTCACGTGGTCATCGTCGGCGAAGGAGGAAACCCACAGCTACCAGCAGGGCCCGATCCTCTATCCGTGCCATTCTCTCCGACATAGCACCGTCTCGGGAGGTCCTCTGGCCCTTCTTCCTCCCTGCCGTATTGTGCGCAGATCCAACCTCCGGCGCCGGCATCACGACGACCCTCAGGTATAAGTTCTTCGAAAGAGGCCTTGCTCTACTGCCCCAGCTCCACACATGTCTGCATGTGCATCTTTTTCTACTTCCATCGGCTCTTCCAAAGCCACCTAAATTTTTAGTATTATTAGACGTAAAGCTACTTCATGTATTCGAATCTAGGACTTGGTTCAAACAACGAAGAAAGGAGGGAAAGTCGTAGCATGAATTTAGGACTTGATTCAAAGAGGAAATAATAGGGGGAATGTAGTACAGATCGGATACCCAACCGGTCTCTTGGTTGAAAGGCGAAATAATGGGAAAATGCAGTACAAACTGGATAAGGAACATATCTATAATTGGTTGAAAAAAGGATAGAAAGTGGCGGCTGGTGGACAAGTCCAGAGAGTATGTCCAGGATTAAATTTGCTGCCCTCACATAGTAAAAGGTCTCCAGGATTAGATTTGCTGCCCACACATATAGTAAAAGGTCTCTAGGATTAGATTTTCTACCCTCACATAGTAAAAGGTCTCCAGGAATAGATTTTCTGTCCTCACATAGTAAAAGGTCTCCAGGATTAGATTTGTTGCCCTCACATAGTAAAAGGTCTCCAGGATTAGATTTGCTGCCCTCACATAGTAAAAGGTCTCCAGGATTAGATTTGCTGCCCTCACATAGTAAAAGGTCTCCAGGATTAGATTTGCTGCCCTCACAGAGCATGAACAAACTCGGCATCACTACTTTATGCCTCCTTGTAGGTACATTGTGCTGATGCATCCACTGTCGCATGTCTTATACCAACTTTTTGCTGTTGTTAATGTAAGGGCGCATGTAAAATGAAGCGATCACACTGTTACCTTAAGGACATGTCTAACCAGTGTTATTGTTAATCTAATGCCTCCATTGATAAGATGCAATTAAACTGTTTTACAAATGGCACTCCTGCTGTTTTCCCCAGTATGATAAATAAGTTACTTCTTTATGCTGCTAAGTGTCCTAGTGTCCCCACGGTCCCATGCCCTCAAACCAACTCTTTAGCTGCTGTTGATTTACTGTATATGGTAAACAAGCAATGCCACCATTAAACTAATCCCATATTGAGGAATGTCATTGTTGATCGTAATGCTTCCGGTAACATGAAGCATTGCGGATGTTTATAATTTCTACTGTCCTTGCATGATTGCCATGAACATAATTAAGATGCTTCTTTTCATTTCGTGTATGTTTCGTATATCCTCATTGACCAGCAACTATTTACTTTCTATCTTTTTGTGTAGATAGGGATATCCATTTCACCTTGTTGCTATTGTGATCTTTTGGTGAACTGCACAAAACACTTTTTTGGGAATGAGTGTCTTGTGCAGTACAACTAAAATGTCACGTGGGCAACATCTCTCAATTTTGGTGGAACTGCACAAAATGGTGATTGGAGTTTACAAAATCTCCATCAAATTCCGCTCGTAATCTCATGCAACATTTTATTATCCTTTGCAAGATGAGCCGTCACTGTCACCACAATGGCACTTTATCTTAGTGGAACTACACAAAAGGATAAGAAAATTATAGTTGCACCTTACATGAGCAGGACAACCAACCTTAATGTTGCTCAATTTTTGTGCAACTACTAAAGAAGAACCTGCTAGCTCATGAGAGAAAGTACTTATTGCTAGCTGAATGACGCAGTCTTTGCTTCATTTCAGGTGAACTGCAGAAAAAGTGGCATGAATTGAATCATCAAGTGGAGCTACAAGTTGACTTCCACTAGTGCCACTATTATAGTAATCATGTTCTTTATTAACTGTGTTGTGATGGTCAAGAGCATTCGCCAAGTTCTTGGGTTGTATGGCACGGCTAGCCAATATAGATTTAATCCCGATATTCACTTTATCAAAAGGCTCTAATGGGTTGGTTTTGAATCTTGCAAGCTGTGAATCAATGAGATGTTTAGGCATCTTTGTTGTACTTAATATTTGAATCTTATTTGTTGGTTCTGAATCTTGAAATCTGGGAAACACGGCATGATGATTCAGAGGACAGCAACCATAACAAACATTTCAAATTTGGTAGTATTATCTGTGTGAAAGTGCGATAAATGTGCTGATCGTGTGCGTCCTGAGAATAATAATTCAAATTGTTGTGCATGTTGATCCTATGGCACTGATAGAACGAGCCAATGCATTGCTTGTTTTAAGCATAAATTTCTATTAAGGCTAATTAAATTTAATTACTGACCACTAACACTTGTTATTACAGTACCAATACAGACCCGCTCATGAACCGACGTGTGGCCGGAATAGGTTTCTCAATGGAGGCGTTTGAATGCGCCAAGGGTGCATGTTCTACCGGGCGTGCAGCGGGCGAGGGAGGGATAGTAACTATTATCACATGTACACACTCAGTTTATTGTTGAATCTAATTCCGCAGAGCTGAAAAACGAACTATTGTCGCCGCCTATCCATTCGTTCACTTGAAGAGACTCCAATGGCGATCCGAGGGGTGAGCCTGCTGGATATGGACTTCGGCAAGGAGTTCACCTTTGAGTTCGCCGTTCAGTCCCATGGCTGCACCAAGTTGAATGTGATGTACACCAATGATCCAGACTCGGTGAAGCTCCACCTCGCCAAGTTCAAGCAATACCTACAGGACAAGAAAGCACAAGGTCGTAGGACTAGACCTTGTGCCCATCCATTCGTCTCCTGACAGGGACCAGCGAATCACAGTCGCCCAGGTATGCGTGCGGGACGAGGTTCTCGTCTACCACTGCTGTAGTGCCATCAGAGGTTCTGGAGCATTCTCCAGTTTCATCGGCAGCGCTAACTGCACCTTCGCTATGGTGGAGAGAAGGAAGAACGCGACGATTCGACCATCTGGTGCAACAAGCTTGTCGACATCCATAAGCAACACAAGATCATCGGCAACGGGCAGGAGAAGGACTCCGTGGTTGAACTCGCCGAGACCATCATCGACCCCTGCTACACCAACATGAAAGAAGACAATGATACTAAGGACCTGAACACGTGGGAGGTACCTCTGAATCTAGCCTACATAACCTACACGACCAAGGACGCATATGCATGCTACGACATGTACAGGCGGATCTTGGACATGCGGGCGTGTTTGCTTCCCGTAACCGACGAGTACACGGACAGCCGCATCGTCATGATCAAGCGTGCCAGGAAGGTCTATATGTTGCACTTCATATGTTTAAGCACCTTTATCATCTAAGTGTTTCATGCATTAGCCTATGTGTCGTAATTATTTGTTTTGTCCGAAATATTTCTTCTAAGAACCCATTAACATGTTTGCTTTTTAGTGGCTATTTGCTTGTGTATGTAACTAGTTCCCTCGGCTGTCGTGCTTTGAATCTCCTTCCTCCCAACATATTCCCCTTCTCAGGTGGACCCAACAGTCTCGTACACAGACATATGGGACCAACCACCTATCCATTTGTATTTCTTTATTTTGTTCAATCTTTCGTCCTCTTCCTATACAGCGGCTGGCCATCATAGCCTATGGCGTTGGCCAGGCCATCCCTCTACTCCCACACATTGTCCGGCCGTGGCAACTCTACCGGCCCACCCTACACCCGGACAAGTCAACCCTCGTACTCCCCTCCGCATGCATCTTCCCCCGCTCTGGTTCGTTCGGTACGAGGTCTCGACGTCGTCCTCCGCCCTCGTGCTCTTGCTGCGGCACCGCCGTCTGTCATTCCCAACATGGTCAGCAAAACAAGAGGAATCGGGAGACAACTGTTCGTCGAGAGGCTGACAGTCCCGGGCCCACCAGGTCCATGGCCTAGGTTTTGTTGTTTAACATGGGCAGCCCACGACATGTTTCAACTTTTTTGGATCCAGTAGGTACCAAGCGGCCTTTGGGCCTGCCAGCCTAGCTTGTCTATAACATCAGCAGCCGAAGTTATGTTTGTTTTTTCAAGACGACGCATAGCTCAGTTCTATTTTTCTATAAGAATGCAAAACTGAACCTATGTTTTCCCTTCTATAATAGTATATATATATATATATATCTTACTTTATTCCACATATATATATATAATAGAAACAACATAAGGTTCCGTTAAACCTGTCATTCGTCCAACCATTTTATAGACCTTCCCACTTCCTTTATTTTTCGTTTTCAATAATCCTATATTTGAATTTTCTCCCACTTTCTTTTTCAATGTAAACTCAGTTTTCTCCTAGTACTTTTCCCTCGAACCAACTCAATTGTCCCACATCTAGCCTAAAAATAATAATACCCCGCGTCCTATTAACTCATCAAATTAAAATGATATTTTATTTCGTAAATTGAAAGTTCTTACAAAATAATAATAATAATTGTTTATATATAACTTGGCAAGTTAACTCCTAGTGATTGCGTATATAAACTTGCAAAGATTTTACTGACCAATGTAGTAATAGACGTGCAATCATGTGTTTAAGTTTTTCTAACATTTCTCCATCCACCCCAACATGATATTTTCACCCAGCCCAGCAAGTCCGCGGATTCGAGAAAAATGCAAATGGGCTTTAAATTTTACCATAATATATAAATGAGCTGCATAGATGCTACATCATTGTTTCACCCAGCCCACCAACTGGACTAAAAAAACCAAATGGACTTGCTAACACGTGGGCCGGTTGGTCGAAGCCTAAGCACTTTCGCAAAAAATAAAAATAAAAAGGTCAAAGCCTAAGCAAGGCGGTGGATTTACATCCAAGGGTCGGCATTCTTCTTCAATATCTCGTCATCTTCCCTCAGCGCTGTCGGGACCGCTGATACGTCTCCAACGTGTCTATAATTTATGAAGTTTTCATGTTGTTTTATTATCATTCTTGGATATTTTACAATCATTTTATAGCAACTTTACATCATTTTTGCTTGCTTTTTACATCGCACGAAATCAATACCAAACGGAGTCCAAATGCAACAAAACTCCACGGAGATTTTTATGGACCAGAAGACATCCATTGGGCCAGAGCAGCACCTGGGGGGTGCCCCGAGGGGGGCACAACCCACCTGAAAGCACAAGTGCTCCCTGGGTGGTTTTGGTAATTAATGTCAACATATCTCTTGTTGGACTAACACTTTTACCTAGTATGTTTCAGATAAGTTCAACAATGGAGTGGCATGGACTAGAGGATGTGGAACCCCTTCAAGATGCTAAGGACAAAGAATTGGCTCAAGCTTCAAGATCAAGACTCTACATTTTCTATTTTAGTGATCCAAGATCACATTGAGTCTATAGGAAAAGCCAATACTATCAAGAGGGGATGAGGTGTTGCTTAATGGCTTGCTTGCTCAAAGTGCTTAGTGATATGCTCCAAAACCCTCAACTACCTTCCCACATCCACATATGACCTAAACCAAAAGTCAAACTCGGCCCCACCGATTCTTTCTATCCGGCGCCACTGAGTTTCAAATGTCATAGCCACTGCCACAAACCCTAGCAAATCGGTTTCACCGATAGGGATCTCGGTCTCACCGAGATGGGATTGTAATCTCTCTGTGTATGTACATTACGAAAATCGGTTTCACCGAGTTTGAGCAATCGGTACTACCGAGATTACAATGCAAACTTTCTGGTTAGCTTATTACCAAAATCGGCCCCATTGAGTTTGTGTAATCGGTCTCACCGAGTTTGCCTGACCAACTCTCTGGTTAGCTTATTACCAAAATCGGTCCCACCGAGTTTGTGTAATCAGTCACACCGAGATTACGTTATGCCCATCCCTAACCATATCGGTCCTACCGAGTTGCATCTCAGTCCCACCGAAAATCCTAACGGTCACTAGGTTTGCTGAATCGATCCGACCGAGTTTAACTATTCGGTCCCACCGAGTTTGGCTAATCATGTGTAACGGTTAGATTTTGTGTGGATGCTATATATACCCCTCCACCCACTCTTCATTCATGGAGAGAGCCATCAGAACATACCTACACTTCCAATACACATTTTCTGAGAGAGAACCACCTACACTTGTGTTGAGGTCAAGATATTCCATTCCTACCATATGAATCTTGATCTCTAGCCTTGCCCAAGTTGCTTTCCACTCAAATCTATTTCCACCAAATCCAAATCCTGTGTGAGAGAGAGAGAGTTGAGTATTGGGGAGACTATCATTTGAAGCACAAGAGCAAGGAGTTCATCATCAACACACCATTTGTTACTTCTTGGAGAGTGGTGTCTCCTAGATTGGCTAGGTGTCACTTGGGAGCCTCCGACAAGATTGTGGAGTTGAAAGAGTTTGTAAGAGCAAGGAGATCGCCTACTTCGTGAAGATCTACCGCTAGTGAGGCAAGTCCTTCGTGGGTGACGGCCATGATGGAATAGACAAGGTTGCTTCTTCGTGGACCCTTCGTGGGTGGAGCCCTCCATGGACTCGCGCAACCGTTACCCTCCGTGGGTTGAAGTCTCCATCAACGTGGATGTACGATAGCACCACCTATCGGAACCACGACAAAAACATCCGTGTCTCCAATTGCATTTAATACTCCAAACCCTTCCCTTTACATTCTTGCAAGTTGCATGCTTTACTTTCCGCTGCTCATATACTCATTGCATGCTTGCTTGATATATATTTTGTTTGTTAAACTTGTGCTTAAACTCCACTTAAACTTAAGAATATTAAAAACTGCAACTTTTGGCACTTAGTGTCTATTCACCCCCCTCTAGACACCTCTTCTCGATCCTTTCAATTGGTATCAGAGATTTGGTCTCCATTGCCTTGGTTTAAACACCTTTGGAGGAAGATGGATGTGTCTACTTTGGGGAGTCTTAGACATAGATTGCCTATTCTTGATGGAGAATATTTTCATGAGTGGAAAAATGAAATGCTTGAGATTTTCAATGAATATCACTTGAACAAGTACATTGCTAGTCCTTGTGCACCTCATATTGATCCCTTGCATCCCACACCCGATGAAGATCTTGACATGATTCGCAATCTTAGAACCATCAATCTTATCATAAGAGGATTGCCCAAAAATTTGATTGCTAGTTTGCCTCTTGATTGTGCCTATACTATAAGGAAATTTCTTGAGGAACGATTTCCACATTATTCCTTGAAAAATTTAGACGAAATTCTCCATAAGTCTATTGCCTTGAGTAAGATGAACTCTAGTGATCCTAGCTTTGGTGATTGTCTATTTGAGCTTACCAATCTCATGCGTGCTAAAGGAAATGTTGGAATCATTAGCGATATTGTTGGATTTCGGGTTCCGGCAGACCCTTGAGGTTCAAACACTGGGGTGCACGCGAAGATTTCGCCTTCTACCTACCTGCACCCCACCGCCTTGCTAAGATCTAAGCTACGGAAAGAACAGTACAAGAGACACAGGGTTTATACTGGTTCGGGCCACCGTTGTGGTGTAATACCCTACTCCAGTGTGTGGTGTGGTGGATTGCCTCTCGGGCTGATGATGATGAGAAATACAAGGAAGAACAACCTCGCGAGGGTCTGTTCTTGGCTGGGGTGATGAACTGCTAAGAGGAGTTCAGTCACCCTTCTCTCTCTCTCTTCGATTCTCACTGCCTCTACCCTAGGGGTGGCTAGTCCTATTTATAGGCAAAGGCCCTGGGCCTCTTCCCAAATATTGAGCGGGAAGGGCGCCAACAATTGGCCATTTTGAAGGGGAACATCTGGTACACTTATCCTGACTAAAGTTGGTCTTGCCTGCCAAAGGCTCTGGTGGTGACGCTGGCTTGGGCTCCACAATGACTTCCTCCCTGCCGTTGGGCTGGTCTTGGTCTCGTTGCACCAAAACGGGTGCCTTTGCTTGATGCTCTCGCCTGCGCTTGCTCCCTTTGCACCAAAGAGGAAAGGAGGACACTGCACGGGCTGGCGCCCGCCTGGCACCCTTGGTCGTCATGGCTTGCGTCACGGGCGCCTCGTGAGGTACCCCGCCTTGATCTCTCCGCCTCCTTGCGAGCCAGCCTGATGAGACCGTGCCTAAGGAAGCTCCGTGTCGTCCGCCCCGCGAGGCTTGGCCCCTCGCAAGGGTCTTGGGCCTGTGTTGATGAAGATGGGCCGTGCTGGGCCCCCCTTTGAGCCACGCTGCAGGCCGCAGGCAGGCAAGTCTGGGGACCCCCGTTCCCAGAACGCCGACAGTAGCCCCCGGGCCCAAGGCGCGCCCGGACTTGGCCGTGCAGGGAGGCGAAAGGGCAAGAGCGAAGCGCCGCGGGCCCTAACAGCCTGCGGCCTTGGGTGCCGCGTGACGGTTGATTGGACGTGGGCGTCTCCACTTCCCCACGACGCCTCGGCAACTGCACGGATTGGATAAGTCCCTGCATGCAAAGCGGGTCATGATTACCTGCGATCGTGGAGGCCGACGGTTGGCCTTCGCCGGCTATAAGTACGGAGTGGCGCGCGCCCTTCCAGTTCATCCCCCCTTGCTTCTCCTTCTTCTTCATGGCTCCGTCGAGGAGGTTCTTGGCCGCAGAGAAGGGGAAGGCTCGCCAGGTTGAGCCTGCCTCTCCCTTGCCCAAGCGCAGCCGAGGGCACCCTCGCAAACATCCTGTGGCCACCACAGCAGCTTCCCGCGGCCGTGGAGATGATTTCCAGCACGGTGACGGGCGGACAGCTGCGGCCGGGGGGCGCGCTTCGGTCGCGCGTCCCCCTAGGCCGCGTTTTCGCGCTGCAGAGGTGCTACTCTTTTTACTAAAAGGGTTAATGGAGAACTATTTGTGTGCCAATTTTATGTTGATGATATCATATTTGGTTCAACTATCCCTCATTTTAGTGAGAAGTTTGGAAAGCTAATGTCGGAGAAGTTTGAGATGTCTATGATGAGTGAACTCAAATTCTTTCTCGGTTTGCAAATCAAGCAAACTAAGGAAGGTACCTTTGTCTCTCAAACGAAGTACACCAAGTACTTATTCAACAAGTTCCATATGCAAGAATGCAAAGGTATGACTACACCCATGCCTACTAGTGGACATCTTGATTTGACCAAAGATGGTGGACCGGTTGATCAAAAGGTTTATCGCTCTATGATTGGTTCATTGTTATATCTATGTGCCTCTCGTCCCGATATTATGCTAAGTGTGTGCATGTGTGCACGATATCAAGCTGCTCCTAAAGAATGTCATCTTAAGGCTGTGAAAAGGATAGTGAGATACCTAATCCATACACCAAATTTTGGCATTTGGTATCCTAAGAGGTCCTCTTTTGATCTTGTTGGCTACTCCGATTCGGACTATGCTGGAGACAAGGTTGATAGAAAGTCCACTTCGGGTACTTGTCAATTCCTTGGTAGGTCTCTTGTGTCTTGGTCTTCCAAGAAACAAAACTCGGTATCCTTATCCACCGCCGAAGCGGAATACATTGCCGTTGGTTCATGTTGTGCTCAACTACTTTGGATGACCCAAACTCTTATAGATTATGGGATATATGTGATACATGTTCCATTGCTATGTGACAATGAAAGTGCTATTAAGATTGCTCACAATTCCGTGCAACATTCTCGAACTAAGCATATTGAAGTTCGTCATCATTTCATTCGAGATCATGTTGCAAAAGGGGACATTAACCTTAAGCATGTTCGCACTGATAAGCAATTGGCGGATATATTCATTAAACCACTTGATGAGAAAGTGTTTTGCAGATTGAGAGGTGAATTGAACATCATTGATGCTTCAAACTTGGAGTAGGAACTCCATTTGATACATGCGGGGCATGAGCCTATGACTAATCCTCGATATTTCTCTTATGATGCTATTCATATGTCTTGGATATATTTGTACCTTGCATGTTATCTAACCTATGTAGGTACTTGGTTGAATCTAATTCTATGAGATTGCAACACACTCACATCTTGAGCAACTTCTACATCACCAAGTCTCTACACAATGGTGGTTGAAGACAAGGAAGCATGAAACCATTCAAATATATCCTTTAGCAAATTCTATGTTGAGTCTCATGATTGTCATTTTGGATACACAAGTGCTCTTCCTTGCAAAGCTAACCCATGTAGGTAGATGAACTCAAACTCCAAGTGGTGCTCCCAACTCTTGATGAACTACATCAACCTTGAGCAACCCACACAAGTTCAACTACATGTGCAAGATCAACACCACCAGCCAAGGTATGTTATTCCATCTTAGAGAAGCTTTACTCCAAGTCATGAGTCAAAGCAACTCGACAAGATGTGAATACATCAAGATGCTTAAACGAAAAATGGTAACCCCATTTTGAGCTTAAACGATGAGTATGACCTATGATCAAGTGCTCTCACTTGACTCCCAAGTCAATATACTCTAACATAGGTGACTTTTTTGCCGACCATCTCTAGATGAAGTTCTCTTGTGTCTCTCTGTGCTTTTGCATTTGCATATTTGTTTCCCCTTTCAAAAAAAACTTCATCTAGATCTTTTAGTTTCTTTTCTTTCCTTTTTGTTCTGCATTTTCTGCATCCAATTCACTGCAAATGTTTCAGTTAATTCCTTGCATATCCTTGTGAGATCTGACTTGTCACACCGGTTTGTTCTCTTCGGCCCAACCGAAATCTCTCAGTGCAACTGAAGCACACAACTCGGAGTCACCAATTCCACCACAGGAAAACCAACTTGCCACTTATTCCTGATTTCTGTTTGCTCCAGCTCCACTCAATGATTCTTGTCTTCTACTAGCATCATATTAGACATGCTGCTTTGCTCTGTGACTCAAGGACCAACCCATTTGTATCACATGTCCAGAAGAGCCCTTCTTGGAAATTGATGTCAAAGGGGGAGAGAGAGATCACATGAAAGCTTAATCTTTCCTATAGGGGGAGAAAGAGAGAATACTCAGGGGGAGAGAGTTTCTCAACAAGGAGAAATTAATATCATCAAAGACCCCAGATGCTTGGTGTTCAAGAGGAGAGATGTCACATGTCTTTAAGAGGGGAAAGGCATGTTTGTTTGCTTGCTTTAGCTCAAGCTCTGTTGTTTCTTTTCTGTTGCTCTGATTTTCTGTTCCCTATCTTCTCCCAATATCCCATGCAGATTCAGGGGGAGCAAGACATCTAAGGGAAGCAAATCTCTGATTTTATTGCATATCTTTACCTTTGGGGACATGTCTATATCCAATGTGGTACTTAGTACTCACTCTACATGTCATCCCAGTCTTGGTTCTCTTGTGGTTTCTCTTGTTTGCTCTGGTCAGTAGGTGTATCTGTGTTATTTAACCTTGTTTGCGCAGGTTCATCCCATCCTAAGTCAACTCAAGACCACAAGGTAAGTATACGCATCACAGTCATGTGAATGAGAAGTTCTTGCTGATGTACATACTGTTTGCAAGAAGGACTCATGAGCATGAAGGTACATTTCTCTGTCGGTGTACAAAAAGAGGGGTACAATTTTTTGTACCCCTATAACTGTGCACGGGCAGTCTGAGCCACGGGCACCACCACGCCAAGCACGGCAAAGGAGGTAAGCCAGGGTAAGACCGAAGCTCAAGAGAACTGGAGCAACTCCAAGGCCAAGACCACAAAGAGCAAAGGGGACGAAGCGGACTCCCCCGGCAAGGTCCTTGCCGGGAGGCAGTTTTAGCAACCCCAGCAAGACCCTTGCCGCGGCAATTCGCCCCACACCTACGGAGCGAGTCACCCTTGAGTCCAATGCCCCCATGGGGCAAGGATTCGGGAGACATCCCCGTGGTGGCATGCAGATCTTTGTGAAGACGTTTAAGATCAGATACACACTATAGAAGATGACGACCCTTGGCAGGATCCCAGCCAAGGAGGACCACAGGGCCCACGGCAATCGCCTTGCCGGGGATGACAGCAGGCGCCTCAGCAAGACCCTTGTCGGGGCCTCGACAAGGCCCTTGTCGAGAACACCCGCAGGGCCACCATCAGGCCCATGCCGACTAAACCTCCACCGCCATGCGCATGCAGCTGCCGACCCAACCAGCTGGGCAGGTACCTGCGTGGCGGCATGCAGATCTTCATGGAGACCCACTACTGCGCCACCTCAGCTGCCTGCATACCTACATGGCGTCGCAGGCATCGCTGGCCAGGGCGCGTGTCGACACAAGAAGGAGCGGCGACGGACGAGACAGGCCTCTCCCCCATCCCCGATAAAGCAAGGACAGCTAAGCAGGACGCATTAAATGCACCTTGTCATGTAATGCGAGGGATAACTTCGCGTTACTGTACCCTTTCCACCTCTTGTGTGCCACTGTGGCAACCCATTTTCCTATAAAAGGAGGCCCGAGGCGACCAGGAGAAGGATTCGGCTTTTTGGAGCACCTCACGCCCCATAGCTAGCTCAAGAACACAGATATACAATCCACCAAAGCAGGAGTAGGGTTTTACGCATTCTCGCAGCCCGAACCTGGATAAACGAACCGTGTGCTATCTGTTTCGTCCGCTCTTCTCACGACCCCATGCCCCGCTAACCGTAGTACGGATTCTTGTGATCCCATAGGTGTCGTTCCCACCGACATCTTTGGCGCGCCAGGTAGGGGGCGTAGTTGTGAGAATCGGCTTTAGCAGTTAGCCTGGCACTCCTTCATCTTTGTGACCCTTGGAGAAGAAAGGAGGCCAGAGGATCGACACTCGAGCGATTGCAAATAGAAGCTAAGTTGCACTGAACCCTTATTTGTGCTACCCTTCTTATTTGAGGTTATCCCCCCCCCCCCCGGAGGTGTCACGCCTTTGTATGAGAAACCTGCACGCCAGCGGGCTCTCCCACGATCGGCAACGCCCTTGCCCTGTTTCGAGTCCGCTCAACAGCTCAAGCGGCTGCGTCGAGAATGGCACAGTAGCCTTCCGCGATCAACAACGCCCTCGATTCTGACTCGAGTCAAGCTCGACAGTTCGAGCGGCCGCGTTCAAAACGGAAAGGTGGCTCGTCCGGCAGCACGCGTACCCAGCAGGCCATGGGGATCCGTCCCCAAAACGCCGCTAGGGGCTTCCGCGCCGGCAAGCCTACCCGATCGGCGTAGGGCACACATACAAAGAGGAATTGAACGGGGAAATAACATGCATGAAAATTAAGAGTACTTCAAAGTTATATTACATCACATCATAGCTGCGGTTCTAACTAAAGATAAAATTTGTCTTGGTCGGGAACCCGCAGCGGCGAAGAAGAACGGGATGCCTAATCCCGGCGCTGGCCTTCCACCCTCTTGATTTCGTCGATGCAGTCGGTGATGGGCTTGATGAGGTCAGTACCATACGGCAAGCTATTCATCACGGCCGCAAAGTCAAGGTCTGGATTCCAGTACGCCATCTTGGTGACGACCTTGATCACGACCCTCCGGCAAAGTCGCCGGGACTCCTCGGCCAGCGTGGCCATCCTGTTGGAGTGAAGATAGGCCAAGGCTCCGAGGACGCCCTCGAAGAACTGGGTCAGCTTGGCGTTGACGGTCCCGCTGCGCTCAGGGGCGTACCTCATGTTTGGCATCCCCATGGTGGCCAATTGCAAGGTGACCCTGCCGGCGACGACCTCCAGATGGCTGATCCACCTGTTCTCGCCTGCCACATATTCCTGGTGGGAGGCGGCCTCGTTCGCCCGCAGCTGCTTCTCCTCCTCCAGGCTCCTGGTCAAGGTCTCCTCCCGAGCCCTGCTCTCCGACAACATCTTCTCGAGATCCTCCAGCTTCAGCTTGAGGTCTATGATGGAGTTCTGCGCTTCGGAGAGCTCCCCAGTCCTGCTGATGACCGCTCCTTGCGCCTCTACCACGGAGCGGTTGAGCGTACTCTTCTCATTGCACAGCTTGAGGGCCTGCTCCTTCAGTTCACCCCGCTCTTCTTCCAGCTCCTTCACCTAGCCGGCATGGGCCAGAGCATGGGCATCGAGTGCCTCTTTGTGCCTCTGCTCCAGCTCGTAAGTCCATCGCGCGACAAGGGCCTCGAGCTCCTCAACCTTGCCGCGGAGCGTCGCGGCAAGCTTCGCCTCACGCACGGAGAGGTCCCCTTTCTAGGAATCCAAGGCGGCTTGATGCTGGTTCCGGGCGGCCTCGGCCGCGGCAGCCAAGTTCGCCGCCTTTTCCTGGGCCTTCTCGATGTCAGCCATCTTCATGGTGAGCTCTACACCGCGCTTGGCCAATTTCTCCTGAAAGTCCCTCTACTCCTCGCGAGTCTGGTGGAACCAGGTCTGCGTCTCGGCAACGCGCGCCTTGAAATCCACCTCCGCATTTTCCACCATTGCCATCCTGGACTTGACCTTGTCCAGGCGGGCATGGTAGTGCACTTGGAGCTTCCGGAAATTGACCCCCATGGCACAGAAGAGCTGCTCTTCTGGAGAACCGTCGACACCAACGCCCGGCGCGTCGACCACCTCGAGCCCGGTGGCGGCAAGCACCTCACCGTCAAAGACCTCCCCTTCGGTGGGCGCTCGGCTTGACGCCCCTCGAAGGTGCACGAAAAGATCGTCGCCCACCTTCAGAAATCTGCCGGGGCCCAAGGTTTAGGAGGAGGGAGGCTGATCATCCGCCACCTCTTCCTCGGCGGAGGCCTTGCCGGCTTCCCCGGCAGGACCACCGCTGGCGCCCTCGGCAGAAGCCTCGCCGGTCGCCTTGGCGGCCCTCGCAGCGGCGTCCTCGGCAGCACCCTTGGCAGCCTCATCAGCAGCGGCCTCGTCAGCATCCTTGGCGGCCTCCTCGGCGGCAATCCTGTCGGCCTCCGTCGCGGCCTCCTCAGCAATGTTTCCAACAACAGTGTCCACGTCCTCCATGTCTGTTGAAGGAGGGCCTGGGCAGCAATGGGAGCAATGAAGCCAAGAAAAGAATAAGGGAAAAACAAAGACGAAGGACAGGCGACTCACCAGTGCCAGGCTGTGAAGCAGAAGTCCCCTCCCCGCCATCATTTGGCGCCGTGGCAGAGTCACCAGCGCCCAAGTTCCCCTCTTCCTCTGTGGGTGTGGGCTCCGTGCTTGATGCCCTTGCCGGGGACGCCCCCCGCAATGGCGTAGTCGATGGGGGTGGTGTGTTAGGAGTAGCCCTCTGTGGCTCCTCCTGCTGCTGCTCCCCTCCTGCAAACCCGGCAAGGTCAGCATCATAGCATCGAGGGCCTACCACATGTCAAATAAGAAGAGGGTGACGAACTTATGCTGGGGGCTGCGCCAGGGGCTGCTGTCGGGGCTGCTCAGCACCACCAGTGGTGTCTTTGAAGCCCCAGCCAGGGACTAACTGCTCGACGAGGTCCTCACCCTCTTCACCCTCTGGGCCAATGTCTCTGCATCCCTGCAAAAGCAAAAACAGATCAAGATAAGTGACCCAATTCAGGGGAATGGAAATGACAGTAAGGAACGGAGTACTTACTCGTCATCCATCTCCTCCTCTTCCACCAATTTCTTTTTCCTCTCCGGGCTGAGAGGCCCAAGATCAAAAGGAAACTCCACATCATCATCTGAGTCGACATCTGCTGGAGGAGGCGAAGAAGGCGGCGGGGTTTGTGCGCGCCCAGATGAGGAAGGGGTTGTCGCCTTCTTCTTCTCAGCGGCCTTCATCAGCCTCTTCGCTGTCGTGGCCCTCGTGTGATGCCCGGACCCCTCCAGGGTCAATTGAGGCCGCATAGCCCTGCCGGGCCGGACCGGCTCGCCGGAGCCAGACCGCCGCAGGACTCGCCCTCTTCCCCTGGCTGGTGTCGAGCCCACCGCCGCGTCCTCCTCCTCCGACGAATCGTCGGCCACGTCCTCGACAAGCGGAGCTCCAGTGTCGGTGCTACTGGCCTCCTCGGTGGCCGCCGCCCACAGGGTGAACTGCTCCTCCTCCGCAGCCATTGCGGCCTTGTCCTCCATGCCCCCGGTGCTGCCGGCCTCCATGGCAAGCTGTGCCTCCCTCGCTCTGGTGGCGATGTAGTCTACCTCTACCTGGGTGGTGTCCATGACAAGCCACCGCTAGGCGTCACCATTGACGTATACCTCAATCAAGGTGTCGAAGAATTGCTGCAAATCTGCGTCCGTCGGCTCCTTCCAGCTCGGGACGGGGCCGTGCGCGTTGCAGTCCGGCATCATAGCAATGATCTCGGACCGGCGCGAATTATTGCACAACTGGACCACCCTCGCTGGCAACTTGAAGAACGGCCCCTTGACGGCCTTGCCGACCTTTGCAGCAGCCCTTGCGGCCTTGCCGGTCCGTTCGATCTCGCCGTCGCAACCCACATCCAGCTGAAAGAGCCGCTGGCAGAAGTGGGCATGCGCCATCACCGAGAAGTTGTGGTTGAGGCCAGGGCGGAGCTGCATAATGTTAGCCGGATTTGTAAAAAGCCAGGCTGGCCTCCCCTTATTGTGCAACGGGGAGATCCGGCAGCGAATGAAGTCTGCCCCGATCATCTCAAGGGTGAGTCCAGCCCGGGTCAGCCGGAGAATCCTGGTGGTGGCGACAGTAAGCCTCCCGTCGGCGGCGTCAACATCACTCCAATCGCTGCCGCGGACCGGCGGCACTCGGCGGACCTTGCAAAATTCCGGCGAGTCTTCATCCTCAATCCAGCACCACCGGCCACGCCATTCCTCCACCTCTCCTTTACGGCACCGTCTGGGTACGCCTCCTTGGATCTTGGGATCCAGGTGACGCAACCAGAGATGGCGCCTCCCGTATGGATCCGAGGGAAGAAATAATGGCGGAAGAGCGCCGTGTTGGGCTGCACCCCGGCAAAGCCTTCGTAAAGATGCGCGAAGAAAGCCATGCACGCCACCGCGGAGTAAAATCCAAGAGGCGAAAGCCGAAGGTGTGCATAATGTCGCAAAAGAAATCGGAAAAAGGGGGCATAACCCGCAAGAAAGGTAATCGACGAAAAAGGGATACCGATTTGGAGCAGGATCGGCGAAAGAGGCAGGAATGACGCGCGTCGCCGTGTGTCCCGAACTCTCTCCCCCCGTCTTCACTCCCCATAGGGGCCTGAAGGAGGCCCGGAGCTTGTGAACATCAACCGTCGAGGGGAAGAAGAAGGCGAACTTCATCCGGTCCCCCAACAGTGCGCTCTCCGGTGGCTCCACGGTCCCAGAGCCCTTAGCCACCCCCTTGCCCTTGGCGGATTTGGGCGCCATGGCGGCCGAGAGGTCTAGAGGATTGAGGAAGGGGGTGGCAAAGCAGCGACGGCGGGCGACGACGAAAGCTTAGGAAGGAAGGAAGAGAGGAAATGGCGGCTCTGAGATTGGAAAAGGCACGAGGGAAGAGGAGAAAGTGAGCAGCGCGCCCACGGTTATTCCTTCTTATGGGGGAAAACGCGGGCCGCCTCCTTTCACATTAACTGTGATGTGACGCATGCCCGCGGGAACCAACCCCACGCATGCCGCCCACGTCACACGCGCCTCCCCACGCCACGCCACGCGCTGGAATCATGGGAAGCACAGCGCGCGAAGAATCTTACCACGGTAAAAACCGCCCCGCCTGCCCGCGCACCGTTTTTGAGCCTAGCCCAACGACGCGTTGCGCTTACGTGTGGCCCAGGCCCGGGGGCTCCTGTGGGTGTACAAAAAGAGGGGTACACTTTTTTGTACCCCTATAACTGTGCATGGGCAGTCTGAGCCACGGGCACCACCACGCCAAGCACGGCAAAGGAGGTAAGCCAGGGTAAGACCAAAGCTCAAGAGAACTGGAGCAATGCCAAGGCCAAGACCACGAAGAGCAAAGGGGACGAAGCGGACTCCCCCGACAAGGTCCTTGCCGGGAGGCAGTTTTAGCAACCCCGGCAAGACCCTTGCCGCGGCAATTCGCCCCACACCTACGGAGCGAGTCAGCCTTGAGTCCACTGCCCCCATGGGGCAAGGATTCGAGAGACATCCCCGTGGTGGCATGCAGATCTTTATGAAGACATTAAAGATCAGATACATGCTATAGAAGATGACGACCCTTGGCGGGATCCCAGCTAAGGAGGACCACAAGGCCCCCGGCAAGCGCCTTGTCGGGGATGACAACAGGCGCCTCGGCAAGACCCTTGCCGGGGCCTCAGCAGGGCCCTTGCCGAGAACACCCGCAGGGCCACCATCAGGCCCATGCCGACTAAACCTCCACCGCCGTGCGCATGCAGCTGCCGACCCAACCAGCTGGGCAGGCACCTGCATAGCGGCATGCAGATCTTCGTGGAGACCCACCATTGCGCCACCTCAGCTGCCTGCCTACCTACATGGCGTTGCAGGCATCACTGGCCAGGGCGCGTGTCGACACAAGAAGGAGCGGAGACGGACGAGACATGCCTCTCCCCCGTCCCCGATAAAGCAAGGACACCTAAGCAAGACGCATTAAATGCGCCTTGTCATGTAATACGAGGGATAACTTCGCGTTACTATACCCTTTCCACATCCTGTGTGCCATTGTGGCAACCCCTTTTCCTATAAAAGGAGGTCGGAGGTGACCAGGAGAAGGATTCGGCTTTTTGGAGCTCCTCACGCCCCATAGCTAGCTCAAGAACACAGATATACAATCCACCAAAGCAGGAGTAGGGTTTTACGCATCCTCACGGCCCGAACCTGGATAAACGAACCGTGTGCTATCTGTTTGGTCTGCTCTTCTCATGACCCCGCGCCTCGCTAACCGTAGTAGGGATTCTTGTGATCCCATAGGTGTCGTTCCCACCGACATTCTCATATTCACATCATTTTCTCTGATGCATATAGCCAAGATACACGTAACACATTGCTTACCTTGTCATGTTTACGCATTCACATGCTCCTATATTCAAATATTCACATGATTGCATACATGTAGGGGGAGCCTATGCATGTTACATGTCTTTCCAAAGCTTTACTTTCTATTCTCTATATCTTTATCTAAAGCTTTGATGTATGTTGTCATCAATTACAAAAAGGGGGAGATTGAAAGCACAAGTGCTCCCTGGGTGGTTTTGGTAATTAATGTCAACATATCTCTTGTTGGACTAACACTTTTACCTAGTATGTTTCAGATAAGTTCAACAATGGAGTGGCATGGACTAGAGGATGTGGAACCCCTTCAAGATGCTAAGGACAAAGAATTGGCTCAAGCTTCAAGATCAAGACTCTACATTTTCTATTTTAGTGATCCAAGATCACATTGAGTCTATAGGAAAAGCCAATACTATCAAGAGGGGATGAGGTGTTGCTTAATGGCTTGCTTGCTCAAAGTGCTTAGTGATATGCTCCAAAACCCTCAACTACCTTCCCACATCCACATATGACCTAAACCAAAAGTCAAACTCGGCCCCACCGATTCTTTCTATCCGGCGCCACCGAGTTTCAAATGTCATAGCCACTGCCACAAACCCTAGCAAATCGGTTTCACCGATAGGGATCTCGGTCTCACCGAGATGGGATTGTAATCTCTCTGTTTATGTCCATTACCAAAATCGGTCTCACCGAGTTTGAGCAATCGGTACTACCGAGATTACAATGCAAACATTCTGGTTAGCTTATTACCAAAATCGGTCCCATCGAGTTTGTGTAATCGGTCTCACCGAGTTTGCCTGACCAACTCTCTGGTTATCTTATTACCAAACTCGGTCCCACCGAGTTTGTGTAATCGGTCACACCGAGATTACGTTATGCCCAGCCCTGACCATATCGGTCCTACCGAGTTGCATCTCAGTCCCACCGAAAATCCTAACGGTCACTAGGTTTGCTGAATCGGTCCGACCGAGTTTAACTATTCGGTCCCACCGAGTTTGGCTAATCGTGTGTAATGGTTAGATTTTGTGTGGAGGCTATATATACCCCTCCACCCACTCTTCCTTCATGGAGAGAGCCATCAGAACATACCTACACTTCCAATACACATTTTCTGAGAGAGAACCAACTGCACTTGTGTTGAGGTCAAGATATTCCGTTCCTACCATATGAATCTTGATCTCTAGCCTTCCCCAAGTTGCTTTCCACTCAAATCTTCTTTCCACCAAATCCAAATCCTGTGTGTGTGAGAGAGAGAGAGCGAGTTGAGTGTTGGGGAGACTATCATTTGAAGCACAAGAGCAAGGAGTTCATCATCAACACACCATTTGTTACTTCTTGGAGAGTGGTGTCTCCTAGATTGGCTAGGTGTCACTTGGGAGCCTCCGACAAGATTGTGGAGTTGAACCAAGGAGTTTGTAAGGGCAAGGAGATCGCCTACTTCGTGAAGATCTACCGCTAGTGAGGCAAGTCCTTCGTGGGCGACGGCCATGATGGAATAGACAAGGTTGATTCTTCGTGGACCCTTCATGGGTGGAGCCCTCCGTGGACTCGCGCAACCGTTACCCTCCGTGGGTTGAAGTCTCCATCAACGTGGATGTACGATAGCACCACCTATCGGAACCACGACAAAAACATCCGTGTCTCCAATTGCATTTGAATACTCCAAACCCTTCCCTTTACATTCTTGCAAGTTGCATGCTTTACTTTCCACTCCTCATATACTCATTGCATGCTTGCTTGATATGTATTGTGTTTGTTAAACTTGTGCTTAAAGTCCACTTAAACTTAAGAATATTAAAAACTGCAACTTTTGGCACTTAGTGTCTATTCATCCCCCTCTAGACACCTCTTCTCGATCCTTTCACCACGATTTTCAAAATAGGGGAATCCAAATGAAACCCTTTTTTTCTCAGTCTATCTGGAATGCTTTTGTATAATTAGGAATTAATTATAAATAGGTATTCTGTTTCATCTAGGAAAAGAACCTAAAAATATTCCTTGACTTGAATAAAATCTGGAGTTGCGTTGTATAAGTGAGCATGAATTTCTTATCATTCAATGAGCATCTTGTATTTCATAAAAATTGGGGGTTATATAATCATTACGTAAGGGCCAGCCTATCCAACTTTCAGGCATTAGGATATGTTTAAGGCGCGGATGATTATCATAAGAGATTCCCACCATATCATAAGATTCGCGTTCTTGAAAATCGGCACTTCTCCAAATCCAGAAGACAGACGGAATTCTAGGATTATCCTTTTGGGCAAAGTACCTTGTTGGCCTCTCGCACCCCCTCTTTACCCTATAAATTCACAAATATTCCAAAACCCTTTGGGGTTAATCTAGATCAGAAGTTCCGCCGCCGCAAGGCTCTGTAACCATCGAAAACCAACTACACTACTAGGGAAAAGCCTAGCAGCAGCGCGGGTTTTGGGCCTATTAGCAGCGCGGGTGCCCGCGCTACTAATAAGGCGCTACAGCTAACGTATAGCAGCAGCGCGGGTGCCACCCGCGCTACTACTAACCCGCGGAATTTTTTTCTGAATTTTTTGCCTGAATTTTAAAATTTCTGAATTATTTTAACCTCTAATCTCTAATCACCCTCATCGCTGCTCAATTTAATATCTAATCACCCCTCATCATTCCAAATCATCTAACTTCCCGGACGGTCACCCATCCTCTCACCCCTCATCATTCCAAATCATCTAACTTCCCGGAGGGTCACCCATCCTCTCACTACTCCAGCCTGAGCACGCTTAACTTCTGGGTTCTATTCTCCCTCGATTCCAAGTCTGCACTTGTTGTTTTCCTGACAATAGTAAGATGTAAATCCTATTAACCCTCAGGAGTTTAGCTTGAGCATGAAGTCACACATTTCACTACTTGAGTTTAAAACTATTGTTCTAAAAAACAATAATTATTTATTAACAGTAATATTTCTTGAATAACTAGTTTGACCATAGTTTGACCACAGTTTGACCAAATTTTGACCAGATTTGACCAAAATTCAAAATAACTGAAATAATTATTTAGTAACACTAATATTCTTGAATAATTAGTTTGACCACAGTTTGACCAGATTTAACAAAAATTAAAGAAAAAACTGAAATTTGATGAATTTTTTTGCCTCCAGATCTTAAAAGCCCCGTAACTTTTTTCTGTTAGGTTTTTGAGGATTTTAAAAATGTTTAATAAATTCGGATGTAACTTTTCGAGTAGATGATTTTTCATATAAAAAACTTTTTCATCCGAGTTAGTATGCAAAAGTTATGCCCATTTTTACAAATTCTCGAGAGATTTTGCAAATGAAGTCGAAATTCATATTTGCAAATTTTCCCAACAACTAGACCACATATCACATGGGAAACTTATTTTCTTTTATTTTTTTGACATTTTTATCATTTTCTTTTAATTTTTTTAAAACTGAAAAGGCGATCCACAGGGGGGGGTAGAGTTTGAAAATGGGACCACACCCCGCGCTACTAGTCTGGCAGACGATTAGTAGTAGCGAGTGGTAAAAACCCATGCTACTACTATCAACTTAGTAGTAGCGAGGTTTATAACCATCGCTAGTACTATGGCATGGTCCAGGGGCACGATAGAGACCACTTAGTAGTAGCGAGGGTTAAAAACCAACGCTGCTGCTATAAACTTAGTAGTAGCGAGGTTTAAAAACCCGCGCTACTGCTACTTAGCAGTAGCGCCTGATTTTAAAGCGCGCTACTGGTAAGATTCTGTGTATAGGCTTTTCCCTAGTAGTGCTAGTCCCTTTCCGGCACCCTGCTGGAGGGGGAATCATCTCCGGTATCCATCCTCATCATCTCTACGACCACCACGATGAGGAGGGAGTAGTCCACCCTCGGGGCTGAGGGTTTGTACCAGTAGCTATGTGTTTAATCTCTCTCTCTCTCTCTCTCTCTTGATCTATATCATGGGCTTTGTTAACATAGATGGATCATATGATGTTTGTCCCCTCTATACTCTTGTTGTGATGAATCAAATCTTTACCCTTTGAAGTTTTGTCTTGTCGGGTTGAAGATTTAGATATGAGAACACATGATGTATGTTGTGGCACTCAACTTGCGGATTCCCGAGGTGACATTGGGGTAATCTATGCATAGGGGTTGATGCACGTTTTTATTATCTTTTCTCTGATAGAAACTTTGTGGTTTCTCTGTAGTTCTTTGTGTGGATTGAATATTATGATCATGAAGTTGTTTGATGCATATCGTAGAATTAACTCACGGATACTCGTGGTGACATTGGAGTATCTAGGTGACACTAGAGTTGGTTGATGTGTGTTATATTGTGTTATTTTAGTACGAACTCTTGATTAGATCAATCAGAAAGAATAGCTTGCGTTATTTAGTACAAACTCTAGGATATATTGATCGGAAAGAATAGCTTTGAGGTGGTTTCATACCCTACAAACAATTTCTATCTTTTGTTCTCCGCTAATAGGAACTCGGTAGTGATTGTTTATTGCACTTTGAGGGATAATCATATGATCCAACTATGTTAGCACTGTTGAGAGATTGCACTAGTGTCAGGACCCCGATCCTAAGCCACATCGATCCAGCGTGTAATACATCATATCACTTTGCGGCCTCACGCACGGTACTCCCACGGGTGCCACCTTACCTGGCCCGGGACCGTTTGCGCCTTTTGGCTCACGTATATGATAGTGTCGCTAGCATCCATATGACAAAGAACCTGGGCCAACATGGCTAGTCGTGAACCCAAAGCGGCGCTAGCCTATGAGGACAGGCATACATGAATCACCTCGAGCATGTCGGTCATCAACGTATTTATTCGGGCTGTAGCACTGGGCTAACAGGACTCCGGTAACCCGGGCTGTAGCAGGCTAGGCAGGACTCCGAATAACAGCGCGTGACATTTCCCCGAAGGGACAGACATAGGAACGACGTGAAACACATGCCGGCCAGTCAAGTGTTCCAAACAGTAGTGCTGGGCTAGCAGGACTCCGGTGAACCGGGCTGTAGCGGACTACTATCGCTCAGAATCACTAGACTACATTTCCCCATATGAAAGGCTGCCAAGGATAAACAACTAGATAGTCGGATCCCACTCATACCAAGCATTTCAATCATACACACAATATGCCCGATATGAGTAAATACAACATGGCGTCACAACAGTACTCTACGACTCAAGTACTTTATTTAGAAGGCTCCGAAGAGCCATACATATCATCCATACAGATAGGGGTCACATGACCCAACACTCAAGTCATACAAACATACAAGCACATGCGGAAGCAAAGTAGTCTGAGTACAGACACTAGAAAGAAAGAAGGCTTGACGAAGCCTGTCTATCTACAACGACCCTTCACAAGTCTTGGATCACCACCTGGGTGATAAGTCACTCGTCAACGTCGAGGCCTACATAGAACCCATCAGAGGGGTTGGTGCAGTCGTCTGAAAAACATGATTAAAGCAACATGAGTACGGAGGTACTTAGCAAGTCTTACAACAGGAACCTATCATACATGCACATTCTCAAGAAGGTAGTGGGGTTATTGCAGCAAGCCAGCTTTGACTCTTGGCTAAACTATCCTACGATAGACACCACTTGTAAATCTTTTGTCGCACACGAGTCCACTATCACCAACACAATACTCCACCGTGGATCCTCTCTCGCCATCCTACGAGAGGGCCATCCGCGGTACTCACACTTATCTTGAGATTTTTAGTAGTATCCATTTAACTTATCTATGAACTGTATAGGTGACCAAGTAGTCCTTTACCGCGGACGCGGCTATTCGAATAGATTTAAACCCTGCAGGGGTGTACTTCTTCACACACGCTCTCACCACTTATCGCCGTTTACACGACATGTACTCGGCAACCTTCAAGCGGAAGCCCAGCGAGGGTGTCGGCCATGGCCTACCTAAACACTCAAGTCTCTAGTCCGGGTTTATCGCCTATTCGGGTTCCATCCGCAGGGAGTCCGGCCGAGGTTTCCACTAACGGCCCCGAACGATGTGAACAGGGTTCCGAGACACCAAACGGGCGCCCGGTTGACCCGGCCACGTGCCTACCGCAACACAGCCCACCCCGATGGTCAGCGCCGCGTGCGGCCCCTAGCATGCTACAAACACCAGAAACTACTTTGCAACTCCTGGACAGAGGACAAGCGTGATCAAGAAGCCGAGAGGGTCCATTGGTTTCGGGCCGAATGCGTGGTAGTAGCTGAGTCTTAAATCACACACACAGATCTCAGTTCTTAAGGACGGCCTCAATGAAATAACCCACCATGTACTCCTACATGGCCTTCCATCGATTCCTTTACCAAATCGTGTTCAACACTTCCACACTATTGACAACGATACAACCTTTCACTTCGGGTCATCATCCCGATGAGCCAGACCTGACACAACTCTAAGCATAGCAAGCATAGCATGGTAGGAACACACACACACATGTATTGGCTCAATCAACTCCTACACATGCTAGTGGGTTTCATCTAGTTACTGTGGCAATGACAGGTCATGCAAAGGAAGTGGGTTCAACTACCGCAACACACAGCAGTTTGAAACGCGTTGTCTTAATGCAGTAATCAAGGGCAGAAGCGAGAACATGGGTTTGTATCGGAATGATCAACAAGTTGCTTGCCTGATGGAGTGGTCGTGGGATATTGCCCTTCAGTTGGATACTCGGAGATATCCTCGGAGGCAGAACCTACCACGATGAACACATCGGAACACAATCAATACATGGCGATATGCAACAATATGATGCATGCTATGACATGGCAATATTAATGTGTCCTGACCTAGTGCAAGTTAAACCAGAAGGGAATGAACCCATTTGAACCAAAGATTCAAATGGAAACTCATTTATTAAGATCATATTAGTGTATCATCTTGTAATGCCTAAACAGTGGGTTTAACTTGATCTGACATGCATGAAACCGGCACCAATGGATAGCTTGGATTTTTCTGATCATTTTTCATATATAGAACTTTGCATTTGGAGTTACAGATAATTTTCTATGAATTTTTGAAGTTTGAACTATTTTCTGGATTTTCCTGTATAAGAATAAATCCAGTAATTAATTAATTGCGTCAGCATGAGGTCAGCGTGACGTCAGGGGTCAACGGGGTCGTCCAGGTCAAACTGACCAGTGGGACCCGCATGTCAGTAGTTAGTTTAACTAATTAACTTTAATTAGAACTAATCCAATTAGTTAACAGGGGGGCCCACCTGTCATTGACTCAGGGGAGTCAACGAGGGCCCACCCGTCAACGGTCAAGGGTCAACTCGCCGGCGTCTAGCCGCCGGCGAGGCCAGACGCGGCGGAGCAAAGTGGATTTGGCCGTTCCGGCCACCAAATGGGGCGCGGAGGGCATCTACGTGGAGCTGGAGCTGACCCGCAACTCTTGGTGGAGTTGGTTGGGGTCGGGGTGGTCGGAGTTGGCGCCGGCGACGAGTTTGGCGGCGCCGGGGCTCGGGTGAAAGTGAAACCGGGGCTACGGGGCACGGCGAGGCGCGTGGAGTGGTGCGTTGGGCCCCTGGGTGTACGGTGAGGCTAGTGGACAAGGTGGTGCGGCCGTTGGGTGGCCGGAGCCTCGTCGGCGACGAGCTCCGCGGCGGCGCGTGCGGGTGAGCTACATGCAATCGCTACGGGGCTCGAGAGAGAGAACGGGGAGGATGGGAAGGTGGCCAGGCTCACAGTGGTTGCAGCGAGCGTCGAGGCGGGCTCGGGGAAGGTCGGAGCTGAGCGGGGCGATGATGGCGATCTCGGCGGCCGGAGTTGGGGAAGACGGGGTCGGGGGCGATTCCAGAGCGGGCGAGCGCTCGGGGCTCATCTTGCTCGAAGAAGAAGAGGGTGGCGGAGCTCGTGGACACGGTCGGGTGGCGCGGGGACGACTGTGGCTATGGCTACGACGGCGGAGCGGCGACGGTGGCGTCGGCCATGGCGAAGGGGAGCGAGGGAGCGAGGCAGGGCGAGTGGGCGTGTCCAGGGGCTCGGGGCGGCGACGTGGAACGCGTCCAGGGCAGCAGGACGGCGAGGAGGTGAAGCAGGGCGGCGGGGAGCTGCGTGGCGCGCGCTGGTGCCGGCGTCGAGCACCTGCGCGCCTGCCTGGCCAAGCCAAGCAGCTCGCTGGCGCGGCAGCTGGGCTGGGCCGGCAGGTGGGCCGGTTAGGCGCCAGGTAAGTTTTCCTCTGCTTTTCCTTTTTCTATTTTTCTGTAACTTTGTGGACTTATTAAAAATACTAAAACAACTCCTAAAATCACCAAACTTCATCTGATCCTTAGTTAGAATAATTCCAGCAAGGAACATTCTAGTTTGGAGATATTTGAGCATTTGAAAAATTTTATAAATTTAAAATGCCCAAATTCAAATACTTATGCATTAACTCAATGACCTTCTGTTGACCTAGAAAAATATGCACCATTTTTGCCAGAGGTTTCAACCCAAGACAAAGAGGGTGAACATTTTAGAAGGGCATTTCAGGTTCATTGAAAATATTTTTAGTAAACCCTAGTTGATTTCACGAGGGGTGCTGGGGGTTCTGCCTTCCCCATTTCAAATTTCTGTCAAAAGTAAACATGATGCACACTCTAATGCATGATCTAGCTAGGATGTGACAACTCACCCCCACTCAAAAGAATCTCGTCCCGAGATTTAGGTTCCTCTGGAAAGAAGGTGGGGTACTCGAGTCGAAGACGATCCTCCCTTTCCCATGTAGCTTCTTGCTCGGAATGGTGTGACCATTGAACCTTGAGAAACTTGATATTGTGGCGTCGAGTGGTACGCTCGGCTTGATCAAGGATACGAACGGGGTATTCCCGATAAGTGAGGTTATCTTGGAGATCAAGCGTTTCGTGGTCCACTCCACGGATAGGAGCCGCGAAGCAACGCCTGAGTTGAGAAACGTGGAAGACGTCATGAACTCTGGAGAGATGCGGAGGTAGTTCCAATTGGTAGGCAACTTCTCCTCGTTTGGCAAGAATGCGAAAAGGTCCAATGTAACGAGGAGCCAATTTGCCTTTGATACCGAATCGATGGGTTCCCTTTAAAGGTGTAACCCGAAGGTAAGCCATCTCGCCGACTTCATAAGCCATGGGCTTATGCTTGCGGTCATACTGACTCTTTTGTCGGGATTGGGCGGTTTTCATCTTCTCACGAATAATGCGAACCTGCTCTTCTGCATCCTGGATCATGTCCGGGCCAAAGAGTTGTCTCTCGCCGGTTTCTGACCAGTTAAGAGGCGTTCGACATTTTCGTCCATAGAGAACTTCGAAAGGGGCTTTGCCCAAGCTAGCTTGATAACTATTGTTATAAGCGAACTCGGCGAATGGTAGGCACTTCTCCCAATTTATACCGAAAGAGATGACAGAAGCTCGGAGCATATCCTCCAGAATTTGATTGACTCGTTCTACTTGACAACTTGATTGAGGATGGAAGGCGGTGCTAAAGGAAAGTCGAGTTCCCAAAGCATTTTGGAAACTTTCCCAAAATCGAGAGGTGAAAAGACTTCCACGGTCTGAGTTAATTTCCAATGGGACACCATGGAGAGACGCTATTCGAGAGATGTACAAATCAGCTAGCTGGCTAGCGGTTATACTCTCGCGAACAGGTAAGAAGTGGGCTACTTTGGAAAGACGACCGATAGCAACGAAGATAGCATTATTCCCTCTTTTGGTTCTAGGAAACCCGGTAATGAAATCCATACCGATTTTATCCCATTTCCATTCAGGAATCTCCAATGGTTGAAGGGTGCCAGCAGGCCGTTGATGCTCTGCTTTAACGCGACAACAGACGTCGCAAGTTGCAATGTATTGAGCGATTTCTCTCTTCATCCTAGTCCACCAAAACCTCCGGCGTAGGTCTTGATACATTTTAGTACTACCGGGATGAATGGTGAGAGGGGATTCATGAGCTTCCTTAAGGATCAATCGCCTCAAGTTGCGTACCTTGGGAACCACTAGACGGTTTCCAAAGAACACAACACCTTGATCATCAATTGAGAAACAATCTGCAACTCCCTTCTTGATGTTTCTCTTGATAGGGGAAATTCCCGGATCCACCTTTTGTGCCTTGATGATCTGATCCGTAAGGTTAGGTTTCGCCACCAGGGTGGAAAGGAATCCTCGAGGAACAATGTGAAGGTTAAGCTTATGAAATTCCTCGTGGAGAAATGGTTGACTTTGTTGTAACATCAGGTTGTTACAATAAGATTTACGACTTAGTGCATCAGCCATGACATTGGCTTTGCCTGGGGTGTAAGTTATTCCTAAGTCGTAATCCGAGATCAACTCGACCCAACGTCTTTGCCTGAGATTCAAATCCGGTTGGGTGAAGATATATTTCAAACTTTGGTGATCAGTGTAAATTTCGCAACGATTACCCAGAAGGTAATGTCGCCAGGTTTTGAGTGCATGAACTACTGCTGCAAGCTCTAGATCATGTGTGGGATAATTATCCTCATGTGGACGCAACTGTCGAGATGCGTAGGCAATCACATGACGATCTTGCATGAGTATGCAACCTAGTCCATGTCGCGAGGCGTCGCAGTAGATAACAAAGTCCTTAGAGAAATCTGGTGGTACCAGTACGGGAGCAGATGTCAGGCGTATTTTCAGTTCCCGAAAGCTGAACTCGCACTGTGGGGTCCACTCGAACTTTTTATCTTTCTTGAGGAGTTCAGTTAGAGGCTTAGCAACCTTGGAGAAATTCTCGACGAAGCGGCGGCAATAGCTCGCTAAACCAAGAAAACTCCAAACTTGCTTGACCATTTCAGGTGGAGTCCAGTCAAGGACAGCTTGAACTCGCTCGGGATTGACAGCAATGCCCTTACCAGAGATTACATGGCCCAGATAGGTCACTTCTGGCAACCAGAATTCGCACTTGGAGAATTTGGCATAAAGGCGATGCTCTCGAAGTTTCATCAATACTAGCCTTAGATGTTCGGCATGTTCTTCCTCATTCTTGGAGTAGATGAGTATATCATCGAGGTATACCACGACGAATTTATCCAAGTACTCCATGAAGATCGAGTTCATTAACCGAGAGAAGGTGGCTGGAGCATTGGTTAAACCAAAGGACATGACGGTGTACTCGTATTGGCCGTAACGAGTAACGAAAGCCGTTTTGGGAATGTCCCCGTTCTTGATTTTGATTTGATGGTAGCCCAACACCAAATCCATCTTGGAAAAGACTGAGGATCCAGCGAGCTGGTCATACAGGTCGTTGATCCTGGGGAGCGGATACTTGTTCTTGATAGTGACCAAATTGACAGGTCGATAATCCACAACCATCCGATCCGTTCCATCCTTCTTCTTGACGAAGAGGACGGGGCAAGCCCATGGAGATGAACTAGGACGGATGAAACCTTTTTGCAAGGACTCATTGAGTTGTTTCTTAAGCTCAGCTAGTTCTAGGGGTGCCATCTTATAAGGTCTTCTAGAGATTGGGACGGTTCCTGGAACAAGGTCTATCACGAACTCGACAGCTCTGTCAGGTGGAACACCTGGCAGTTCCTCTGGAAAGACATCCGGGAAGTCACGGACTACTGGAATATCTTCGAGGTCTGGAAGGGGATTGGCATTTAGAGAGTAGAGCTGACGCTCCGATACTCGGGTCAAAACATTGACTGTCTTGCCCGATGGATGGGTAAGTTGGACAGTTCTAGTTGAGCAATCAATCTTGGCATAATGAGCTGACATCCAGTCCATACCCAAGATGATGTTTATGTCCGAAGACTTGAGAGCTATTAGTGACGCGAGAAAAACCAATCTGTCGACAAGAATTTCATTTCCATGGCTGATCCTAGAGGTTTGCCATCTAGAACTGGGAGTTTGAATTTCCATGGAGGTGGGCATGTCACTAAAGGTAGTGTTGTGCAATCGAGCATAGCTCTCAGAAATAAATGAATGAGATGCCCCAGTATCAAAGAGAACAGTTGCCGGGTGGCAATTAACAAGGTGCATACCGAGAACGACGTTGGGGTCCTCTTGAGTCTCTTCAGCTGAAATGTAGTTGACATGGCCACGAGCAGTGGTGGCTGGCTTGGCGACAAGCACCTTTGCTGTTGACTTACCACGACCAACAGACTTTCCGAACTGACTGGGGTTGTTCTGGGGACACTCACGGATGTAGTGGCCCGGCTCACCACACTTGAAGCAAGTTATCGAATTGGGGCGTGGAGCAGCATTGGCAGTGGGGCCACCAAAAGTCTTGGGCAGCACATACTGTTGGTTGGGACGAGGCGCCTCAAAGGATGGCCTCGGGGTATACCTGGGTGGCATAGCAGAATTTGGGATCCAGACCCGGCGCTTCTGAGATCCAGAGCCGGATGAAGATCCATAGTCACGGGAGTGCTTACGTGAAGCTTCAAAATCATTCTGCCCTGTCTCGGCACTAATGGCCTTATTGACTAGCTTCGGAAGAGAAGTGCATTCATGCAGACGAAGGTCACGACGGAGCTCAGGGCTAAGTCCCTTGCGGAACCTTGCCTGCTTCTTGGCGTCGGTGGATACCTCTTCGGGAGCATAGCGTGCAAGCTTCCCAAACTCGCGACTGTATGCATCCACAGTCAGCTTCCCCTGGGTGAAGTTACAGAACTCCTCCCTCTTGCGATCCATGAGGCCTTCCGGGATATGATGCTCACGAAAAGCGGCACTGAAATCAGCCCAAGTAGTGAGTTGGCCGACCGGACGCATAGCTTCATAATTCTCCCACCAAAGGCTGGCAGGGCCTTCGAGGTGATAGGCAGCAAAGGTGACTTTATCATCTTCAGCCACGTTGGCAGAACGTAGCTTGTGGGCGATGCTGCGGAGCCAGTCATCCGCATCGAGAGGTTCAATGGAATGATTGAACTTTGGCGGGCACAGCTTGACAAAGTCATTGATGGACACTGGATTGATCCTCTGCTGGCGTGCAGTGTTCTGCTCAATCCGCTCTAACAAGCGGTTGGTGTCGCGCCTGTTGCGCTCTGCCTCCAGCATCACTTCGGCCAGAGAAGGTGGTTGAGGCAGACTTTCTTCCCTAGGTGCACTAGCTTCTCCCTGCACTGGAGCAGCAGGGTTGCTGCGGGTGTTGACCATCCTAGGAAAACAAAACAACGATTTAAACCAGGATGGCAAAATCTGGCCAAGGAAGTGCGGAATGTAATGGATAACAAGGAATGCAGAGATGATCATCCGTATGACATGGTAATATAGAAACTGCCATATATATACCAACGGTCATACACATCATACATAGTTTAGTACAAGCTCAAGCTGAAGTACAACTAAGACGAAAGACGTTACATCTCATCGGAGGCATTCCAAGCTCCTATACATTATTTTTCTACACCTCCGGAATTGATACACACTAAGTTATATTCCACAATCACGCAGGACGGTGGACATACAACTATTACAATACTAGCGAGACTACTACTAGCTCAGACGACTCCGTAGAAGTCCTCATAGAAGTCACCACCCAAACCTGGAAGCGGAACATGGTCATCTGGGAACAGACGGTCCTGCGGTGCTTGTGGACCATAGGGACTTGGGTGCGGCCTCGGTCCAACAGATGGCGGCAGAAGAGGCCCACGAGGAGGGGTGATGCCTCCCACCTCACGCCATTCCATGAAGTCTGGCAGACTAGCCCGCACAGGGTACAAGTCTCTCGTGTCCATGTATCCGGCTTGCACAGCAGGTGCAAACCTCGTCAAGGTGGCCCAATGATCAGCACGAGCATTAAAGAGCTCCATACGCAAGGCCCGGTTTTCACGGTCCTTATCTTCCAACATCTCAGTAGTGGTGCAAAGGAGTGAGTCCTCATGGGATGCATCACTGTACATGCCCTGAAGGTAACCATGCGCCCCAGGGAGGGATGCTGGCATGTAGCGAAATTCAGTGTTGCTCAACAAGGCAGTTCTAGCTCGCATAATGGTCATCATCGAGTAGGCTGCATCTTGAACGGACATCCCAATAGTGATCCCCAGTCCATAAGAACAGTGGAGTGGTTCTGTGGCTCCGGGATAAGATGGATATATCCTGACCGTGCACAGATATTGGCTCTGGTTAAAATCTCTAAACTGTTCTTCGACGGTGTATTCAGGGTACCACCGGTAACCTGCCTCAACCATCACTCGAACCAACATGGCGGTATGACCACATATACCAATGCAACGGGTCAGACGAACCACTTGGTTCTGGGGACGGGTAGCCATCTGAAAGCACAAAATAGTGCAAAGGCATTAGAATTTCTGGATGAAATTGGACAGCATAACGGCTGTAAATGCTCAGAAAAAGACTTGAGACATCCACAATAGTTTGCGAAACCACTCAACAACATCATATCAAGGTTCTGGTTCAATTGGCAACATACTAAACTTTAGTAGAACTGGACTGGGTTGTATCCAACAATCCTATAAGTTACTACGGATTTAGTAACACGTGAACCTGATAGAGAGAAGAGAGCCTAGTCCTTAACCCACGTAGAATGAGAAGAGAATGACTCAGAATAGAGGGCATAAGGTAAAGGAGTAAAAGAGCCTTACGTTCCCTCCCACAATCAATTCCCCTACATATAACTAAAGCATTTCTAGACTCGACATCGACCAGTTTGGCTTAGCGAACCTACAGGCAGTCCGGCTCTGATGCCAACGCTGTCAGGACCCCGATCCTAAGCCACATCGATCCAGCGTGTAACACATCATATCACTTTGCGGCCTCACCCACGGTACTCCCACGGGTGCCACCTTACCTGGCCCGGGACCGTTTGCGCCTTTTGGCTCACGTATATGATAGTGTCGCTAGCATCCATATGACAGAGAACCCGGGCCGACATGGCTAGTCGTGAACCCAAAGCGGCGCTAGCCTATGAGGACAGGCATACATGAATCACCTCGAGCATGTCGGTCATCAACGTATTTATTCGGGCTGTAGCACTGGGCTAACAGGACTCCGGTAACCCGGGCTATAGCAGGCTAGGCAGGACTTCGAATAACAGCGCGTGACATTTCCCCGAAGGGACAGACATAGGAACGACGTGAAACACATGCCGGCCAGTCAAGTGTTCCAAACAGTAGTGCTGGGCTAGCAGGACTCCGGTGAACCGGGCTGTAGCGGACTACTATCGCTCAGAAGCACTAGACTACATTTCCCCATATGAAAGGCTGCCAAGGATAAACAACTAGATAGTCGGATCCCACTCATACCAAGCATTTCAATCATACACACAATATGCCCGATATGAGTAAATACAACATGGCGTCACAACAGTACTCTACGACTCAAGTACTTTATTTAGAAGGCTCCGAAGAGCCATACATATCATCCATACAGATAGGGGTCACATGACCCAACACTCAAGTCATACAAACATACAAGCACATGCGGAAGCAAAGTAGTCTGAGTACAGACACTAGAAAGAAAGAAGGCTTGACGAAGCCTGTCTATCTACAACGACCCTTCACAAGTCTTGGATCACCACCTGGGTGATAAGTCACTCGTCAACGTCGAGGTCTACATAGAACCCATCAGAGGGGTTGGTGCAGTCGTCTGAAAAACATGATTAAAGCAACATGAGTACGGAGGTACTCAGCAAGTCTTACAACAGGAACCTATCATACATGCACATTCTCAAGAAGGTAGTGGGGTTATTGCAGCAAGCCAGCTTTGACTCTTGGCTAAACTATCCTACGATAGACACCACTTGTAAATCTTTTGTCGCACACGAGTCCACTATCACCAACACAATACTCCACCGTGGATCCTCTCTCGCCATCCTACGAGAGGGCCATCCGCGGTACTCACACTTATCTTGAGATTTTTAGTAGTATCCATTTAACTTATCTATGAACTGTATAGGTGACCAAGTAGTCCTTTACCGCGGACGCGGCTATTCGAATAGATTTAAACCCTGCAGGGGTGTACTTCTTCACACACGCTCTCACCACTTATCGCCGTTTACACGACATGTACTTGGCAACCTTCAAGCGGAAGCCCAGCGAGGGTGTCGGCCACGGCCTACCTAAACACTCAAGTCTCTAGTCCAGGTTTATCGCCTATTCGGGTTCCATCCGCAGGGAGTCCGGCCGAGGTTTCCACTAACGGCCCCGAACAATGTGAACAGGGTTCCGAGACACCAAACGGGCGCCCGGTTGACCCGGCCACGTGCCTACCGCAACACAGCCCACCCCGATGGTCAGCGCCGCGTGCGGCCCCCAGCATACTACAAACACCAGAAACTACTTTGCAACTCCTGGACAGAGGACAAGCGTGATCAAGAAGCCGAGAGGGTCCATTGGTTTCGGGCCCAATGCCTGGTAGTAGCTGAGTCTTAAATCACACACACAGATCTCAGTTCTTAAGGACGGCCTCAATGAAATAACCCACCATGTACTCCTACATGGCCTTCCATCGATTCCTTTACCAAATCGTGTTCAACACTTCCACACTATTGACAACGATACAACCTTTCACTCCGGGTCATCATCCCGATGAGCCAGACCTGACACAACTCTAAGCATAGCAAGCATAGCATGGTAGGAACACACACACACATGTATTGGCTCAATCAACTCCTACACATGCTAGTGGGTTTCATCTAGTTACTGTGGCAATGACAGGTCATGCAAAGGAAGTGGGTTCAACTACCGCAACACACAGCAGTTTGAAACGCGTTGTCTTAATGCAGTAATCAAGGGCAGAAGCGAGAACATGGGTTTGTATCGGAATGATCAACGAGTTGCTTGCCTGATGGAGTGGTCGTGGGATACTGCCCTTCAGTTGGATACTCGGAGATATCGTCGGAGGCAGAACCTACCACGATGAACACATCGGAACACAATCAATACATGGCGATATGCAACAATATGATGCATGCTATGACATGGCAATATGAATGTGTCCTGACCTAGTGCAAGTTAAACCAGAAGGGAATGAACCCATTTGAACCAAAGATTCAAATGGAAACTCATTTATTAAGATCATATTAGTGTATCATCTTGTAATGCCTAAACAGTGGGTTTAACTTGTTCTGACATGCATGAAACCAGCACCAATGGATATCTTGGATTTTTCTGATCATTTTTCATATATAGAACTTTGCATTTGGAGTTACAGATAATTTTCTATGAATTTTTGAAGTTTGAACTATTTTCTGGATTTTCCTGTATAAGAATAAATCCAGTAATTAATTAATTGCGTCAGCATGAGGTCAGCGTGATGTCAGGGGTCAACGGGGTCGTCCAGGTCAAACTGACCAGTGGGACCCGCATGTCAGTAGTTAGTTTAACTAATTAACTTTAATTAGAACTAATCCAATTAGTTAACAGGGGGGGCCCACCTGTCATTGACTCAGGGGAGTCAACGAGGGCCCACCCGTCAACGGTCAAGGGTCAACTCGCCGGCGTCTAGCCGCCGGCGAGGCCAGACGCGGCGGAGCAAAGTGGATTTGCCGTTCCGGCCACCAAATGGGGCGCGGAGGGCATCTACGTGGAGCTGGAGCTGACCCATAACTCTTGGTGGAGTTGGTTGGGGTCGGGGTGGCCGGAGTTGGCGCCGGCGACGAGTTTGGCGGCGCCGGTGCTCGGGTGAAAGTGAAATCGGGGCTACGGGGCACGGCGAGGCGCGTGGAGTGGTGCGTTGGGCCCCTGGGTGTGCGGTGAGGCTAGTGGACAAGGTGGTGCGGCCGTTGGGTGGCCGGAGCCTCGTCGGCGACGAGCTCCGCGGCGGCGCGTGCGGGTGAGCTACATGCAATCGCTACGGGGCTCAGAGAGAGAACGGGGAGGATGGGAAGGTGGCCAGGCTCACAGTGGTTGCAGCGAGCGTCGAGGCGGGCTCGGGGAAGGTCGGAGCTGAGCGGGACGATGATGGCGATCTCGGCGGCCGGAGTTGGGGAAGACGGGGTCGGGGGCGATTCCAGAGAGGGCAAGCGCTCGGGGCTCGTCTTGCTCGAAGAAGAAGAGGGTGGCGGAGCTCGTGGACACGGTCGGGTGGCGCGGGGACGACGGTGGCTATGGCTACGACGGCGGAGCGGCGACGGTGGCGTCGGCCATGGCGAAGGGGAGCGAGGGAGGCGAGGCAGGGCGAGTGGGCGTGTCCAGGGGCTCGGGGCGGCGACGTGGAACGCGTCCAGGGTAGCAGGACGGCGAGGAGGTGAAGCAGGGCGGCGGGGAGCTGCGTGGCGCGAGCTGGTGCCGGCGTCGAGCACCTGCGCGCCTGCCTGGCCAAGCCAAGCAGCTCGCTGGCGCGGCAGCTGGGCTGGGCCGGTAGGTGGGCCGGTTAGGCGCCAGGTAAGTTTTCCTACGCTTTTCCTTTTTCTATTTTTCTATAACTTTGTGGACTTATTAAAAATACTAAAACAACTCCTAAAATCACCAAACTTCATCTGATCCTTAGTTAGAATAATTCCAGCAAGGAACATTTTAGTTTGGAGATATTTGAGCATTTGAAAATTTTTATAAATTTAAAATGCCCAAATTCAAATACTTATGCATTAACTCAATGACCTTCTGTTGACCTAGAAAAATATGCACCATTTTTGCCAGAGGTTTCAACCCAAGACAAAGAGGGTGAACATTTTAGAAGGGCATTTCAGGTTCATTGAAAATATTTTTAGTAAACCCTAGTTGATTTCAGGAGGGGTGCTGGGGGTTCTGCCTTCCCCATTTCAAATTTCTGTCAAAAGTAAACATGATGCACACTCTAATGCATGAGCTAGCTAGGATGTGACAACTAGCGAAAGTACAAACCCTAGGCCTCATTTTCAAGCATTGCAATACCGTTTTTGTGCCCGTTTACTATTTGCTCCCTTGCAGTTTTTATTTATTCAGATTATAAAAATATATTTCTACCATCAATATTACACTTTTATCACCATCTCTTCGCCAAACTAGTGCACCTATACAATTTGCCATTGTATTGGGTGTGTTGGGGACACAAGATTTTTCTTGTATTGGGTTGCAGGGTTGTTTGAGAGAGACCATCTTCATCCTACGCCTCCCACGGATTGATAAACCTTAGGTCATCCACTTGAGGGAAAATTGCTACTGTCCTACAAAACTCTGCGCTTGGAGGCCCAACACGAGTATACAAGAATAAAGTTGCGTAGTAGACATCAAGCTCTTTTCTGGCGCTGTTGCCGAGGAGGTGAGTGCATGAAGGTCTATCTTTAGATCTTGCAATTGAATCTTTTAGTTTCTTGTTTTATCACTAGTTTGGTTTATAAAAGAAAACTACATAAAAATGGAATTGAGGTTGCATCATATTATTGATCATCTATTTTATAATATCTTTCTTGAAAATGATGGTTTGGAAAACTGTGCTCAATTGTTAGAAGAAGAAGTCAATAAAATGTTTGACACAAAATATTTGAATGATGAGCATGATTGCAATGTTGTTAGTATGAATTCTTTGAATATCCATGATGCTAATGATATGCAAATCCATAAGCTTGGGGATGCTATATTTGATGAATATGATATCTTTAGTCCCCCAAGATTTGATGTCTAAATTTGTTATAGTGATTGCATGCCTCCTATTATGATGATTATAATAAAGAAAGTGGATTCGGAGAGGTCATGACTTTATTTAATGATGAATCCACCATTTTGGATGAGGCTTCAATTGACTATGAGAACAAGGTTGCTATCTATGATGATCATGGTGATGACATGTATGCTATAAAGAATAATCATAACCATGAAACTTGTCATCATGATTTTAATTTTCACAGTCATGATAGTTATTTTGTTGAGTTTGGTCCCACTACTATTGATGAGAAAAAATTTGCTTATGTGGAGAGTAATAAATTTTCTATGATTTTGTGTCATGAAAAGAATGCTTTATGTGATGGTTATATTGTTGAATTTCTTCATGATGCTACTGAAAATTTTTATGAGGGGAGAAATTATGCTTTTACATATTGCAATAACATCAAGTTTCCTCTCTTTATGTTGAAAGTCTTGAAGTTATGCATGTTTTGCCTTACTATGCTAGTTTAGTATTGTTCTCATAAATTATTTGCTCACAAAATCCCTATTCATAGGAGGTGGGTTAGGCTTAAATGTGCTTTCCATGTGATTCATGATGCTCTCTTGCATGCTTCAATTCTTATCTTTTATGCGAGCATCATTGAACTCATCATGCCTAGCTAAAAAGGCATTAAAGAAAAGCGCTTGTTGGGAGACAACCCAACACTTTTACCTACTGTATTTGTGTGTTCACATGATTATGCTACTGTATTGATCATATTTTATTGCTTTTGTTTCAATAAAATGCCAAGTAAAGCCTTTGGGATCATGTTGGGTGATAGTTGATTTGATGTTGCTGAAAAACAGAAACTTTTGCCCTCACGAAAAAAAGTCTCATTTTTAATAGAAGAGTGCTTTTGAGTTGATTCTTTCTGCAGATGTTTAATATACAAATTTCCCACGTGTTACTAATATTTTCATAATTTTTGGAGTAGCATAAGTATGGTAGTTATCCAGATCTTTACAGACTATTCTGTTTTTGACAGATTCTGTTTTCAATGCATAGTTTGCTTGCTTTCTAGTTTCTATGGATTATATTGCTCAATATAAATTGTGGAAATGATATGCTACAGTAGGAATTGTTTGGAAACAATTATGAATCTTTTCTTTGACAGTACCAAAGTGAAATGGTTTGCTCTTTATCATACTAACCTATCTCACGAAGTTTCGTTAAGTTTTGTGTGATTGAAGTTTTCAAGTTTTGGGTGAGATATCGATATGAGGAGAATAAGGAGTGACAAGACCATAATATTGGGGATGCCCAAGGTACCCCAAGTTAATATCCAACGAAGATCCAACCAACAAATCTTGGGGATGCCCCGGAAGGCATCCCCTCTTTCGTCTCCAACATTATCGGTAACTTTACTTGGAGCTATATTTCTATTCGTCACATGATATGAGTTTTACTTGGAGCATAATTTTTATTTTTTAGGATTTTATTGCTTTTGTTAAGAATAATTTTTTGCATATTTTATTTCAATAAAAGTGGCATTGATAGCCTTTACTATGCTTATTTTGCAAGTTTACATGTTGCTGTTTCAAAACATAAAGTTTATCGATGTTGTAAAAATTCCCTAGAAAAGTCAGAATGTGATAAAATGTTGAAACTTTTTGTAAAATAAGCTCATAAATTTTCTACAGCGTGGTAGAATTTCATAATGTTTGGAGTTGAATAAGTATTGATACTCTTGCGTTCTTTACAGACTGTACTATTTTGGCATATTGCTGTTATGTTTTCATATGTTTGCTTGTCTAATGATTCTATTTGAGGATAGGAGTATTAAATATGCAGAGGCATTTAGTATGAAATGTTGAATAATAATTTTAGTTATTTTCTACAGTAGAGAATGATAAAGCTTTTGCATTGGTTTATACTAACTTATCTTACGAGTTCTTTTTGAGTTTTCTGTGGATGAAGCTTTTGAGATTTAGGAAAACCGTGATATGAGAGGAATTAAGGAGACACGAAATATCAAGCTTGGGGATTCCCAAGGCATCCCAAGATAATATTTCAAGAAGTCTCAAGCATCTAAGATTGGGGATGCCCCGGTAGGCATCCCACCTTTTTCCTTCAACAATTATCGGTTGAGCCTAAGTTTTTGCTTCTTCACATGATGAGTGCTATTCTTAGAATGTCATTTTATTTTTGTTTTACTTTCTTTTTTAATGAAATACTTATATTTGAATGTTTTTAAATAAAATAGAGTCCTCAAATAGTTTCCAAGGAGGCTAAGTAAGCAGCATTGACATCCCGTCAACGAAGCTCTTTTCTTTGGAACTACTCTTGTGATTCACTTATATCCTATGAGTAAATTGTTGAATAAATTGAATGTCATGAAGTTGATATCATAACATGCCTAGTGGTAGCTTCACATTTGGTTTACAAAGTGAAATCTTTTGAGGCTTGACAATCATAATTTTGGTCATACAAGCAATTTACGAATAATTTGTATAAGGAAGAGAACTTTCACATGCAAATACACTATCCTGGAAATCTTTTGTGATTATGAGCCTCTATCAAAATATTATACGCCAAAATTGTTGACGTTGGACAAGGAAGATAATGTAATGATTTATATTTGTTCATATTCACATATAAGTTATATTGTCATAGATCCTTCAACATGTGGTGCTTGCCCCCATCTTTGCTAGCCAAAAATTCTACACCAAGTAGACATACTATTTGTGCATCCAAAAACCCTTAAACCCAAATCTTATTTTCAAGAGTCCACCATACCTACCTAAGTATTGAGCTAGATCCTTCAAGTAAGTTGCCATCGGTGCAATATGGCAATAAAAATTTCTTCTAAAAGTGTTAGATCATTTAGTGTAAGAGAAAATTGAGCGTTGTACGAACTTGTGATGGCAAAGCAATAAAAGCGACAGACTGCATAATAAAGGTTGCTCTCATAAGGGGCGATATAATGTGACGTTCTTTTGCACTAAGGGGTTGAGCATACAAACAAATAAGCACATGGCAACCTCTACTTCCCTCTGCGAAGGGCCTATCTTTTACTTTTCAGTATTTATTTTTATGCAAAGAGTCAAAGTTATTCTCTCTATTCATTTTTATTTTTCTCTTTTGGCAAGCATCATGTGGTGAGGAAAGATCTAGGCACATATGTCCAGTTGAATATGGGTAGCATCAGGGGCGGAGGCAGAATTTGAACATGAGGGGGGCGAAGAAGAAAAAAAACCACTCGACCACATAAGACATAAAAATTGGACGAAATCAAGAGGGGTTCAATGTGCGACCCAACTTTTTTCCACTTCGCTCTACGCAACGTTTTTTTTGACACTTGAAACAGTAGGAGAGGCTCCTACTGTATGTATTAACTAAAGTGACAAAAAGTCTTACAAAGTCATAACCTTACATCCATTGCCATGGAACAGCTGGGGAGTGGACACAAGAGGAAAAAAACAAAAAGAGGCGGAAAAAAGAAAGTTAGATACTATCTACAAAAGAGGTCAAAAAGGGGGTAAGTTTTTCTCCCACTCTGTAGTGAAGAAGGGAGAGGTCTTATTTCAACCTAGCCAGCCAGGATGATTTCGAAGGTGAGATCCCTCTGAAGTGTTTATTGTTTCTCTCTTTCCATATGCTCCAAGCAGCCTGTAGGAAAATATCCATGAACATAGGGCAATTCCACGTAGTTTTTGCTTGTTCAATCCATTGAAGTCTTGTACCATGTGTCGTCCAGCCGATATGTAGATGTGACCAGCATTCTTGGCTAAATGGACAAGTAAAGAATAGATGTTCCAAAGTTTCTTCAATAGGTGAATTAGAAAGGAGGCAAGTGTGATTGTCACCAATGTTATAATGTCTCCTCTTGAGCATGTTTCGTGTGTTGAGTCTATCTGAGAGGAGGAGCCAGCCAAACACTTTTATTTTCATGGTGACCTTTGCTTTCCATAGCCATTTGTATGTTTGGTGAGCTTTTATTTCTCTGAAATAGTAGGAGTAGTATTGGCTGGCAGTGTAGTTCCTTTAGCACAAATGCATATCCATCTGTCCTCTCCGTGGGCCAAGGTGATAGGTGTCAACAGTTGCTGTAGATCCATCAACTCTGCATGTGCCTGCTCAGATAGAGGAAGTTGGAAGGTTTCCCCCAACGTGTCAGCCTTTAAGAGAGCTTGGACAGAGATGTCTTCATTTCTGGTGAACGAGAAGGCCTTGGGATAGCTAGAGGCAAGAATATTATCCATCCAAAGATCTTTCCAAAGCAAAGTGTTGCGGCCGTCCTGTATTGTGACTTTGGTGATGCCTCTATAGACGGGCATAAGCTTTGTAATGTCTCTCCACTAGCAGGACCCACATGCATCCGTTGCATGTGGGATTTTCGAGGTGTAATAGGTGTTCCAGATTAGTTCCACCCACGGTAGGTCCTAGTGATTGTAGAACTTGTGAAGATATTTAAGCAACAGGGCATCACTTTGTGTTCTGAGATCTAAAATGCCCATCCCACCACATTCTTTTGGCTTGCAAATCATGGTCCAAGCATCCAGAGAGTTACAAGATTCCCCTTGCTCTGTCTTTTTGGTCCAAAGACATTTCCTCCTGATCTTGTCTATCAGCTCAATAATGGTAATGGGGAGCTTGAGTGTGCAGAGAGCAAAAATTATCAGCGAAGTGATCACTGAGTTTAGTAACGAAAGTTTTGCTCCATATGAGATCATGTTGAGAGTAGCTGTGAGGCGGTGCTCCATTTTGCAAACCAATGGCATCAAGTCCTGAACAGCTGGCCGAGTGGACCCCAAAGGCAGCCCGAGGTAAGTAAAAGGCATTTTGCCAGTCATGCAGCCAAAGATTTGGGCAATGTCGTTGCTGAGAGAATCATCACAGTTGATTGGGATGAGAGTGGATTTTTTAAGGTGGCAGCTTGTGTTTCACAAGCCGGGAGAACCATAATTTTGTCGTCGGCGTATTGAATGACCGGGTACTCTTTTTGGGTGGCACACGGGAAAGGAAGCTGAATAAGGCCTTGAGCAAAAGCATCATTAATGACAGCTTGAAGGAGGTCGGCGGCCAACACAAAACTTAAAGGAGATAATTGATCTCCTTGTCGACCCCACTTTTGCAATGAAATTATCTCCCCGGTACGCCATTAAGAAGGACTGAGAATTTGCCTGAAGCCAGAATAGCTTTAATCCAGTTTAGCCATTTATCGTTGAATCCCATGTGTTGCATAATCTCCAACATTGCTTCATGTTCAATCGTTTCAAACGCCTTAGCGAAATCAAGCTTAAGGAGGACAGTTGGTTTTTTTAGGCTTGGCATTGATAAATGTACTCAAACGCCCACGCCAGACAATCTTGTATAGATCTTCCCTTCAAAAAAACCATATTGATTTCGATGCACTATTTTTAAGATGATCTTTTGCAAACGGTTGGCAAGGAGTTTCGTGATGATCTTAAGACAACAATTGAGAAGAGTGATGGGCCTGTAATCATTAACTAAAGTAGGTGCATTAATTTTTGGAATCAAAGTAATGAAACCTTCATTAATGCTCTCTAGGTTTAAGTTACCCTCATGGAATTGATTGCAAAGTTTGTAGAAGTCTTCTTTAATCACGTGCCAGCATGATTTGAGAAAATGACCTGTGAAACCATCTGGTCCCAGAGCCCTATCTGCAGGCATGAATTTAATCACATCATCAATTTCTTGGTGGGTGAAGGGCATAGTGAGTTGGTCGAGATCCTCCACCTTCTTAATAATTCGGGCTAAGTCAAACTTCATTTCATGTCGCCCAGAAGTCCCAAGTCATTTTTTGAAAGCTTGAAAGATAACAGATTCTTTTCCCGCATGATCTTCAACACAATATCCATCATCAGTGTTAAGTGAGGCAATGTTGTTTCTCCTGTATCTTTCTGAAGCCATTGCTTGGAAAAATTTTGGTGGCTCATCGCCAAACTTCACCCATCTTATAGTACATCTCTTCCTCCAATATTCTTTCTGATAATTAAGAAGCCTCAGAATATGGTTTTTGAGGATGCGACGAAAATTTGATTCAGGAGTGGTGAGACGCCTTTTATTTTTAAGTTCATCAAGTTCAAAAAGAGCCCTGTTGGAGTTTTCAATGGCAATAGACAGTTTAGAAACACCTTTACTCCATCTCTTGAGATCATACCTCAGGTGTTTAAACTTTTGGGATATAACAGTAGCCATGTTGGTCGAACGAATTGGTTTGGACCAAGAGTGAGTAACCGTGTCCATAAAGCCAGGGTGATGCACCCAAATACGATTCGAACCTGAAAATCTTGGACTGAGGAATGGTAGTCTCAATGCAGACCACACAAGGGATGTGATCGGAAACTGGACGACCTAGAGGCTTAACTAGGGTTTTAGGGTTTGATGTAGGCCAGTTGGTGCTCGTAAAAAACCAATCGATTTGCTCCAATAGGGGGTCCACCTGCATATTACTCCAGGTATAAGCACGACCTTTGATTCGCAGTTCCCCAAGATTTTGGCTTTTGATAAAATCATTGAAGGTGATCATGTCCCCAAAATTTCGACCTGGTTTATTACGGTTATCTGGGCCATGAATGAAATTAAAGTCACCTAGAAGGAGCCAATCTTCATTGTGTGGGATATTCAGGTCTAGCAACCACTGTATGAAATCCCTACTTTCAACACCCTGATAGGGGCCGTAAACATTCACTAGGGTCCAATGCTGTGCCGATTGTGTGGATTGAAAGCGGATCACCAGGGCAAAGTCCCTGGAAGCTAGAATAGTGGCAGAAAAAATTGAACTGTTCCAAATAGCGGCAATTCCACCCGAAGCAACACGAGCCGGAATAAATTCAAATTTATCAAAACGTCGTGGGCAGCAACACTTAATAAAGTTATATCGAAAGAGTACTTCTTAGTTTCCTAAACGTGGTAAGGCACCAGCCGGCGGTGAACTTTCCGATGATATTCCGGCGATCGGAGAAATCCTCTGTGTGCACAAATCTTGAGCGAGAAGACCAAATTTTGCCAATTCGGACACCGAAGAAGGATCAATAGCATCAAACCGCGAGTCAAAAGAGAAGGTGGACTTAATCGCCATAGGTTTGCATGTCGATAATTCTGCCAAATGATGATCCAAATGCCAGCTAGAATCATTCTTGGGCACAACATGCCTCTCAAGACGGTAGAGTGAGAAATAGCAGAAAAAGTCGGGCCAAAGACGATCCTTGAGATGATAAATGAAATGACCAACTCGATTAGATGCCACAGAGAAACGAAACTTGCGATCATCCAGCCGTGTGATCGAGAAACCCTCAACAGAACCTCCAATACAGCATTGGAGAGCAATACCCACACATTCAACCGAGAGGGGGAAGGAGGCAGAGGAGAAGAAGACCACCAAGAAGAATTCCTTGGTACCATTGCTAGAAGAAAAGTGGACCGTAGATCCAAACCGACGACGAACCTGTTCTGGAATCGCCTGGCCAGGCTTGAAGTTCCAATGGAGAAGGTCGTCCATGTCTACTAGGGAGAGGAGACGCCATTGCTAGGGTGGAGAGGACACACCATCGTAAAATTGTTGGATGATGCTCTACGCAACGTTAGTGTGAACACAATTCAATGCATTGTGTCACACCGCAAGGTGCGGCTTATTGCAAAACATCGAACATAAAAAATAACAAGTGTCGGTAAGCAATTTATGTTTGACATCCAGAGAAGGATTCATTTCAATTAATAAAATAGATCCATGACTAGAAGCTCATCAAACAATTTGATAATCTGATAAGAAGAACCTCTCCACAAGCAATCTTTCAAAGAAAGTAATCTCCCGTTCAGAAAATAAAACATGTAATTAGTAGATTAATCAACTTTCCGTTATGAAGTAAACCAATCATCTACACTAAGGCTGCAGTCGGGAGTCCATCAACAAGTGAAACTTGAATGGAGCCTGTCGGGGATATAACTATTTGTGTAAGCCGCCTATAAGGGGCCGGGTTACGCAAAGAAGGATTCATCAAAAGGCGCCCAAGACCAAGCACGAAGATGGCGGTTCAATAAAGGGGCTAAAGCCCACCGGATACTTAAGGCCCATAGTGGTAAAACGCCATGATGGCATGACTTGTATCATAAGGTAGAATTAACTAGTCACCGAGCCGGACACTGTCTATGATCTGTCCGGGACTCTGTAGGCCGCAGAGTGTCAACCCGTGTATATAAGGGGGCGACCCGCTGGTGGCTTAGGGCAAGAAACAACTCATCGAGAACCGGGCATAGCGTATCTCGCTCCCTAGTCATCGAAACCTCAAGCAATACCAACCCAACTAGACGTAGGCCTTTCCTTCACCGTAAGGGGCCGAACTAGTATAACTCTCTCGTGTCCTTTGTCCCGATTAACCCCTTTAAGCTTCCTAGTTGCGATGGCTTCACGATTAATACCTTGCAAGAGGACATCTGCCGTGACAATTCCACGACAGTTGGCGCCCACCATGGGGCCAGCGCACAGTGGATTTGAGTTCTTGAAGGGCAGCTTCGAAGGGCACAAGGGATACGCAGTTGGCCGGATGACCAAGAGTCGTCGCAGCAAGATCTACATCGATGACGAAGGCTCGAGCCCCGACGCCAGCTCAATCGAGTACGGGTACCGGGTCCCCTTCGGCGGAATCCACGTCTTCATTGGCCGGATTGGTGAGCCGGGCCCTGAGCCGGACAACTGCACTGACCTCGTCGAGACGGCTCAACGCGCGAGACCCGCCCAAGCTCAACCCGTCGTGAAGCGTGCCTTCGTGGGCTGCATCCACGGAGGAGAACTTTCTGAAGGATCTGAAGATAGTGGTGAGACGGTCGTCCTCTCCGATGATGATTCGTCCACCGGTTCAACAGATTCGTTGTATCTGGTGCGAGATGACGCGCTTGGGGGTTGTTTCGATGGCTCCAGTATTTCGGACCCCTATGAGCCGCCAAGCTGGGCAGGAGTCTTCATGGCTGGAACTCAACCCGGTCAAAACTCTACAGCTGCAGCGGCAATAACGTCCGGGTCAGGAGCAGTCGGGGAAGGAGGCCTGTGCGCCCGCCGGCTCAGGTGCTGATGGATCTCATGGATAAGCTCACGGCTCTATTAACCACCACCGTTATTCCTGCGAATCAAGAGGAACATAGCGCAGAGGTGGCACAAGTGCGTGAGGAGATAGCCCGGGCCAAAGAGGCCTTAGCAGCTGAGGACACCAGGTTAGCCAGAAAACTCAATCCCATTTGCCTCCGGTTTATGATCCTTGGAATCTTTTCGCTACACCCGGAGCCGGCCCAAGTAACCCGCCAGACGCAAATCAGTTCATGACAGCCGGAACAGGAGGACCGGTTCAGCCTCGGGTGATGGCACCTCCTCATGGGAATATGGCACCGCCCCGTTATGTACCGATACCACCGGGTCACTTTTCCAACCCCATGGAGAACTTGATCGCAGCATCAGCACGTTTGGCGGCTCTCCCAGTGGATGGTGATGATCCAACAGCGGTGGAGACGTGGAGGATCAGAGAACTTGTTTAGATGGCTCTGTCTCAGCAAGAGACTTTTTCCTATAGCCGGGACAGAATCCATTCAACTCCTCCACCCTAGTTAGCTCCATCTCGTCCAAACCGGAGCCCGAGTTACAGCAGGCACATGGAGTCAGAAGCTTTGTCAAGCAATGCTCAGCATCGTAACCAGCCAGGTGGTTATAACCCGGTGCAGGACCGGATACGTCAGGAGGAGGAGTGGGCGGCTCAGCTAGAGGATCAGTTAGCGGTTCAGCAAACGGCTCACCAGGCCTTTCCGGATTATCCGATGACTTCTATTGAGGCGGGAGTAGCCACCAGGACCGGCGCCGTTCCGTGTCTGGTGCCGGCTTTGCATAATGTGCGACTCCCTAAGGATTTCAAGGGACCCCGAAAGGTGCCAAATTATACGGCCGACTTACAGCCCGGGGCCTGGGAGAGCTATGAGATGGCTATGGAATTGTTGGAGGTCAATGACGCGACAATGGCTAAGTACTTCACTATGATGTTGGACGGAACGGCTAGGTCTTGGCTAAAGGGCCTGCCTCCCAATTCCATTAGCTCATTGGTGGAGCTGAAGGCCTGGTTCATTCAGAACTTTAAGGATACTTGCAAACAATCTATGTCGATTGTGGACTTGACAAATTGTAAGCAAGAGGAGGGTGAATCCACCACTCATTGGGTACGCCGGGTCAAGGAGATAATACATTCGTCTGACAAGATGGATGCCGGCTCAGCAGTCCTCATGTTGGAGAAGAATTGTCGATTTGAGCCTCTGAGATAGAAACTGGGGCGCCTTAAGTGTGATTGTAATGATATGGGTACGCTGATGGCGGCTTTAGTCAAATACGCCGATTCTGATAGTACCAAGGATCCCGCGTCTGATGAGGAAAAGACAGGGAAGGGAAAGAAGAACGGCAATGGAAAGGGTCAGTAGCATAACCCGATGAGTCAAGGAGGCAATAAGCGTAAGGCTGAGGGTAACCCGGAGTTTGTGGCCAACACCAATGCGCAGGGTAACAATCAGAAATGTAAGGGAAAACTGCCCCCTCAATCTGGCGGGTCAGGTCCATCTCTTGAGCAGCTGCTCAATGAGCCTTGTCCGAGACATGGCACCCGGGAGAGGCCGGCGACTCACTTATGGAAGGATTGCGCGATCATGGAGGCTTTCAAGAATTCCAACATGTTCGACGGGTCAGGTGGCGGCTCAGGAGCCGGTGGTTTCCATGGCCCGGGAGGCGCTTCAAATTCCGGCTTTCAGGGAAATCAAGGTGGATATAATCAGCAGCAGTCTGGTCAGGGAGGTCAGCAGCAGCAGCAGTCGGGTTATCAGAGCCATCCAAAGCAGCTGAACAATGGACAATATCACGTGTTCACTACTAGCTTATGCAAACGTGAACAGAAGATTCATAAAAGGGCCGTGAACTCTTTTGAGCCGGCAGTCCCCCGTTATTTAAGGTGGTTAGAGAAGTCCATCATATGGAGCAGGGAAGATCACCCTCTCTGGGTTGATAATCCGGGTCAGTTAGCCTTGGCGGTAGCACCCCAGGTTGGTGGATATAAATTCACTAAGGTACTCATGGACGGAGGTAGCAACATCCATATCCTCTATTACAAGACCTTTCGGCGCATGGGGTTGACTGATAAGAATTTAAAGACATCCAACACCGTTTTCCATGGAGTGGTGCCTGGTAAGTCGGCTTACCCAGTTGGCAAGATTGAACTGGAGGTGGCTTTTGGAGATGAGTATGATTCCAGGGCTGAGAAATTAACGTTTGAGGTGGTCAAAATCAAGAGTCCATATCATGCTCTGTTTGGGCGGCCGGCTTATGCCAAGTTCATGGCGCGGCCGTGTTATGTTTATCTGCAGCTTAAGATTCCGGGTCACAAGGGCACCATCACCGTGCATGGGAGTCAAAAGATAGCGCTGGAATGTGAAGAAGGCGATGCGGCTTATGCTGAGTCTGTTTGCGCCGCAGAGGAGCTGAAGTTTTATCAAGATAATGCTGACCCAGCAGATATGACCTCCCTCAAGAAGCCAACCACAGAACATGACCCGGCCATGAGGTTTAAGTCGGCTAATGAAACCAAACTTATTGATTTTACTCCAGGCGATTCATCTAAGCAGTTCAGCATCAGTGCTATTTGGATCCTAAATAGGAAAGCGTGCTCATCGAGTTCATCCGTGAGAACCGGGACATCTTTGCATGGAAACCTTCTGACATGCCGGGTGTACCGAGAGAACTTGCTGAGCACACTCTCAATATTGATCCGAAGTATAAGCCGGTCAGGCAGTTTCTTCTGCGGTTCAACGAAGAGAGACGGAAAGCTATTGGAGAGGAGGTCGCCCGGCTCTTAGCGGCCGAGTTCATTGTTGAAGTCTTTCACCCGGAGTGGTTGGCTAACCCGGTGCTCGTACTCAAGAAAAATGGCACCTGGCAGATGTGTGTGGATTACACGGACTTAAATAAGGCTTGTCCGGCTGATCCCTTTGCTCTCCCCCATATTGATCAAATCATTGATGCTACGGCGGGTTGTGAGCATTTGAGATTTTTGGATGCTTACTCTGGCTATCAACAGATTAAGATGGCAGTTAAGGACCAGGAGAAGACGGCTTTCATCACTCCGTTTTGAGCCTTCTACTATGTATCTATGCCATTTGGGCTCAAGAGTGCCTAGGCGACTTATCAGCAATGTGTACAGAACTGTCTCCACAATCAAATTGGGCGCAATGTTCACGCTTATGTGGACGACATAGTGGTGAAGTCCAGAGAGAAGGAAACCTTAATATCTGATTTGAAAGAAACCTTTGATAATCTCCGGGTTTATAAGATGATGCTTAACCCGGCCAAGTGTGTATTTGGTGTACCTGCAGGCAAGCTTTTGGGTTTTCTGGTCTCAAACAGGGGCGTTGAAGCTAATCCGGAGAAGATCAAGGCAATTACCTCTTTGGCTAAGCCGGCGTGCATCAACGATGTTCAACGATTGGCGGGTCGTGTTGCAGCTTTAAGCCGGTTCATAAGCCGGTCAGGTGAGAAGGCCCTACCGTTGTATCAGATGATGAAGAAAACAGACACTTTTGTCTGGAGTGATGCTGCTAGTACTGCCTTTGAAGACTTAAAGAGACAGTTATCTGAGCCGCCGGTCCTTGCGGCTCCCATTGATAGAGAGCCATTGCTATTGTATGTGGCTGCTAACTCACGAGCTGTTAGTGTTGCAATCGTGGTAGAGCGCAAGGAGGTCGGCAAGGAGCATCTGGTTCAACGGCCGGTTTACTACATCAGTGAGGTACTCACTGAGTCTAAACAAAGGTATCGACATTGGCAGAAACTCGTTTACAGGGTGTTCATGGCAAGCCGGAAGCTGAAGCAATACTTCCAAAGTCACCCTATCACTCTGGTAAGTTCTGCCCCCTTGGGAGACATCATCGAGAATAGAGAGGCCACAGGACGAGTCGCCAAGTGGGCCATTGAGCTTGGGCCTCATGGTTTGAAATACATGCCACGTACTGCTATTATGTCTCAAGCCTTGGTGGATTTTATCAATGATTGGACAGAGTTGCAAGCACCTGAGGAGAAGCCAGATAACACATATTTGACTATTCATTTTGATGGGTCCATGCAGTTAGAAGGCTCGGGGGCTGGATTCATTTTAACTTCCCCTCGAGGTGACAAATTTTGTTATATGCTCCGGCTTATGTTTCCTTGTACTAATAATGCAGCTGAGTATGAGGCCTTACTCCATGGTCTTCGGATGGCCAAACAAATGAATTTGAGCCAGGTAAGGTGCTTGGGGGACTCAGATCTCGTGGCTCAACAGGTGTCAGGCAAGTGGGACTCCAAGGATCCCCTTATGGCGGCTTACTGTCGTGAAGTTGATGCTGTGGCTGGGCACTTCAAAGGTTATCAAGTGGAGCACATTGATCGAAGGAGGAATGAGGCGGCTGATGCTTTAGGCCGGCTGGGATCTCAGCGTAAGCCGGTACCGCCTACCACCTTCCTCGATGTTTTGCATAATCCTTCTGTCAAAGTACCCACAGAGGAAGACCTAGCGGTGCCAGACCCGGAGGCACAACTGGTAGTGGCTCTTCACGTCATCACGGATTGGACAGTGCCATATTTGGCCTACATGACCCGTGGAGAGTTACCTGAGGATGAGACCTTGGCGAGACAAATCATCCGGTGGTCCAAATCCATGACAATTGTTCATGGTGAGTTACATCATCGCAGCGTCACTGGGGCGTTTCAACATTGTGTGTCGCCTGCGGAGGGTCAGGAGATACTTCGTGAGATCCATGAAGGGGATTGCGGTCATCATGCCGGCTCAAAATCTCTCGCGGCCAAGGCTTTCCATCACGGCTTCTATTGGCTGACGGCTCATGCTGATGAGGAGGATCTGGTCAGTAAATGTGACGGATGTCAGAAATTCTCACGACAAGCTCATGTGTCGGCTCAAGAGTTGAGGATGATTCCAATTACTTGGCCGTTCGCAGTCTGGGGGCTTGATATGGTCGGGCCTTTTAAAAGGTCTAAGGATAAAAATACGCACCTCCTGGTGGCAGTAGACAAGTTTACCAAGTGGGTTGAGGCAGAGCCGGTCAGTAAGTGTGATGCAGCCACGACGGTTCAGTTCATGAAAATGGTGATCTTTTGTTTTGGTTTTCCACACAGCATCATAACTGATAATGGCACTAATCTCTCCAAAGGTGCCATGGAAGAGTTCTGTCAACAAGAACATATCCGGCTTGATGTTTCGTCTGTGGCTCATCCTCAATCTAATGGTCAAGCAGAAAGAGCTAATCAGGAGATCTTGAAGGGTATCAAGCCCTGGCTCTTGGTCCCCTTACAACGGACGCTGGGTTGTTGGGTGGAGGAGTTACCTTCTGTACTTTGGAGTATAAATAATACACCTAACAGATCTACGGGTTACACACCTTTCTTCATGGCGTACGGAGCAGAGGCGGTCCTACCAAGTGACATCCGACATGATTCACCCCGCGTGGCGGCTTACGTTGAGGCTGATAACGAAAAAGCCCGTCAAGATGCACTTGACTTGTTGGGTGAGGAGCGAGACTTGGCAATAGCCCGCTCTGTGATTTACCAGCAAGACCTGCGCCGCTACCATAGCCGCCGGGTTAGGTCCAGAACCTTTCCGGAAGGTGATTTAGTACTCCGGCTCATCCAGGATCAATCCGACATGCACAAGTTATCCCCTCCTTGGGAAGGACCCTTTGTGGCCAGCAAGAACCTGAACAACAGGTCATACTACCTCATCGATGTTCGAGAGCACAAAGACTCACGTAAGTCGGAGGATGAGACCCGCCGGCCGTGGAATATCGCTCATCTACAGCCTTACTATACTTGAGCCACCGGCTTTTGAAGATGTATATATTTTGACGATGTATATATTATATAAAGCAATAAAGCAGGACCTCTATCCTTTTCACCCTCAAAAGTTTACATGTCTTCATTGTCATGTGGTGGCAACAACCAACAGGGAGCGGATCACATCTGAATCCGTCTTACCCTTTGGTCTGGCTTATGATCATATCTGAATCTAGCCATGATCACTTGGGGGCTTCCTATTCAAACATAGGTCGTATTCGAACCAAAGAGAACATAGCTATCGATACCCACTTGATCGGCATACTGCCAAACCCACTTGGGGGCTTCTTGATCAAATTTGAATCATAGCTTAACCCCTTTGGGTCTGACGTGGATCGTATTCGAATCAGCGTCATTAAACAACTCTCATGGTCACTTGGGGGCTTCCTGTTCAAACATAGGTCGTATTCGAACCAAAGAGAACATAGTTGTTGAGACCCACTTGATCGGCATCGCCAAAGCCACTGGGGGCTATATGATCGTATCCGAATCTTAGCTTAACCCCTTTGGAACGGTTCACTGATTGTATTCGAATCAGAAGCCTTTGAATTTTGTTTATTATTCATCATACTTTGTAAATATAATTGTTTGACTATCTTGAGACCCTCTTGAAAGTATTATGGGGTGGTTCTTGTTTCCACCGGTTTAATATTGATCATATTAGGTTGTTAAAGTGCCTAGTGAACATCATATGTGCCAGGAGTTACAACTTACTCTCATGGTTTGGATCACATAAACCGGCGGTATCACCACAAGGGTCACAGGTATGCTGTTATGATTATGTCTAACAGGTCTACTCGTAAGCCGGCCTTTCTATGATTTTTTGGTTTACACTCCGGGTTATCAGTACCTTATGTGACCCCCGATGCAATAAATCGCCAAGGGAATTGTGTTTGTTTTATATGCAGGGCAATACAAGAAATTTTTTGTTTAAACGTAAGGGAAATAGGAGTTCAATTTAACCCGGAAGTATATAAAGATGGTGGCTTACGAAAGTATTGAGCGCCATAAACATGCGCGATGGCATGGCAAAAATCAAGAGTTTTTCTACCCTATTACAAGACTCCCCTAGTCTGAATAATGAAGCATTGTTTTTTCCACAAAAGACACAAACATGTGATGCCAAGTGGTTCACTCCTTCGGTTGGCTTGAAGATCTCGGGTTATCCTTCTCCGCTCCTCCGTCGGCTGCCTTGTCCTAGAAGGTTGACGATGCCCAGTCAATGCCAATCAAAGCTTCAAACTCAGCTTCGTCATCTATTAAACTGGCTGGGTCGACTTCAAGGGCAAAGGTATGCTTACGGATTGGAGGGATCAGGCTGACTTCATCATGGAGAGGTGTTGGGAGTCTTCGATTCTCGCTGTCGTAACCCGGGTGATATTTGGTAAGGTCAGTGTCGTTCCCAATAAGAGTGGCCACAGGGCGTATATCCTTCACGCAGGCGGTGAAATCTGTCTCATTGAACAAGGTGCCGTCCTCCTTCAAGCTTGGATACCCAAGAGCAATGTCAGCCGGGTCTAGCTCAGGAAGCCACGCCTTGGCCTGGCTCAATGTGGCTATCGCTCCGGCTCTTGCAGATGCCCGTCTTAGCTCTTGGACCCGCTGCGGCAGCACAGCAAGCCGCTTTAGCACGTCTTGCAGGAGATGGGGAGCATCATTTGATAAAGCCACAACGGCCACAGCACGTTGTGACCAGGTGTAGAGTTGCTCCACCAGAGTGTAAACCGCTTTCAGTTTAATCAACATGTTCTGCTTGAGGTTTGTGCTCCTGGGGCTACATTCATAAACATAAGGTGAGCCGGGGATAACAATTGAAATAGTCATCGAAAGAAGGTTTGCAGTACTTAAGGTTTATATAAAGTAACTTACCGAAGATTGCTGAGGCCATTTGAGATATCTGGCGCTTTAAGCCGGACAGCTCGGCTGTTGCTTCCGCAAGTGATGCTTCTGCTGTCTCGGCCCGGGTCACCAGTGAGGCCTTTTCATCAGTCCAGGTTTTCTTCTCCACCTCAAAGCTCATCTTCAAATTCTCTTGTTTGGAGACGCTGAATTCAAACTTGGAGTTGGTTTTTTGGATTTCAAGTTCTTGAGCTGTCAGGCGATTCTTCATGTCAGCAATCTCTTACTCAAATTGACTTATGGTGGCCTGCATTGATGGCGGGTTATAGTCAGAATCATTATAAGATAACATTAAGTCCCAAGAACTTTGCAAGCAAAGGTACTTGACACTTGGGGGCTAATGTATACTGAAGAAACTTTAAATAACTACGTCGGTTCATGGAAATTATGTCCCAAGCACTTTGCAAGCAAAGATACTTGACACTTGGGGGCTAATGTGTATCGCAAGTTCAAAGTGTCATTCTACAACCGGGTTAAATATCTTCTTTCTAAGACGGACAAGCAATACTAGGCAGTTTTCTAAGTCTACAACATATTTACTTATAAGCAATAGACTTGGGGGCTGGTACAGTAAGTATGGTTAAGGAAAAGTAGCATAAGTCATACCTCAGATTTTTGCTGTATCTGCTTCACCATGTCAATTTCCAGGTCACGACTGCTATGTACTTGATTGATATAGCCAGAGGCGATCTCTCCAATACTCAAATGAGTGTAGTCAGCGATGTCCAGCTTGGCCTTTCGGCGTTCCAAATATTCCTCTTTGGCAGAGCACTTAGCCAACACAGTGGGTCTTCCCGTCTCAATAAATTGAGTTTTGGTGATCTCAACTTCCGGGTCATCTGCTTTAGCCGGGCTAGGAGCCTCCGGGTTATCAGAGTCGTTGAGAACTTGCTCAGCAGGTGGGTTAAGTAGTTACTGGAATTTCTTGAGATGGTTTAGGCGGCGGCTCGGGAGCAGAGACATCAGGAGCAGCCGTTCCGAGCTCCGGTTCAGTCACGACCGGCTCTTGGGACGGCTTATTCTTTTTTCCCTTTTGCTGGGCTTTACTTGCACACTGTGGAAAGACAGACGGGTTAATACAAAAACATGCGTAAAATGAGGCATAAGGTAAGACAAGTTTATATTACCCAGGGGCAGTTTTGAAAGCCGGCATATTTGATTGCATAGACTCGTCAAAAGAAGGCGAAGTATCCTGATAGTTGGAGTCAGATGAATTGAGAGGTTGACGAATGAAACTCGCCAAAGGTAAAAGGGGAAGTAAGTCGGAGATAACCTCAGGCCTGCGCTTCCTGGTCACATCAGGTAAGCCGGAGGAGAGTTCCGCATCTTTGTTTGTCCGGGTCTGCCTCCGGCTATCATAAATCTCTCGCTTCAAAAGAAATTGAGGATCTTGGTAAGCTAAAGGATGTGAAAATCTTACTTTCTGGGTCACTCTTCGGATTTTCTGCTGCGGCAAAGGCTCGGAGTCGGAGGAGATTATGGTTACCTCTTCCTGAACGGCTTGGCTGTTTCCCGTGTCCTCCTGAAAGGAATTCGTGTCAATAAGGAGATGATAAAAGAGTTAGGAGAGTTAAGAGTTACCTCTTCTTCATCGTCATCGGTATCATCCAGTTTTAACATATCTGAAGCGCTTGGCTTCTTCTTCTCCGAGGTTCCTGTCTTTGTGGTTTTCCTCTCGGCTCTCTTGGTTGCTCTGGCCAGTTTGGCAGCCTCATGATCATATTTGGCTTTCCAGAAATAATCATTTGCCTGTGAATAACGATCCATGGTTATTAGTAAAAATCAAGGTATAACACAATAAAGGTAATTGAGGAGGATAATGACTTACTGCAGGGGTCGGGTTCTTCTTACAGAAAGGAAGTAAGCCGAAGGCATTACTAACCACCGAGCCCTCTTTCAATAAAGATTGGGTCATGACTTCAACCATGTCATCTGGTAGGTCATCAGGACTATGACGCTGTGGGTCATCCTTCTCACCTGAGTAAGTACACATTAAGCCGGGGCGGCGGCTTAATGGAATCACCCGCCAGGAGACCCAGACCCAGACCAAATCAATGCCGTCTAAGCCATTCCCCAAGAGAGCTTTGATTTTCTTGATGGTGGGAGCAAGTGGAAGACATTCAACAGCAGTTAATTTATCCGGCAGCGGATGGGTAGACTCAAGGCGCAGAGCGTGGAAGCCGGGCAGTGGTTTCTCATCAACCGGAGAATTGTCCTGGCAATAGAACCACGTCTGGTTCCAATCCTTTGGGTGGCTTGGCAGTTCAGCATAAGGAAAAAGGTAGTCTCTCCGCTGCTGAATTGAGATGCCGCCAAGTTCCAGACTGGGCCCATTGGCACGCACATTCTGCCGGTTTAAGTAAAAAAATTCTATGAACAAAAGTAAGATGGGCTCTTCTCCAAGGTACACCTCGCAGAAGACTTGGAAGTTGCAAATATTTGACACGGAATTGGGTCCGATGTCTTGAGGTCTTAAGTCAAAAAATTGCAAGACGTCCATAAAGAATTTAGAACCGGGTGGAGCAAAACCTCGGCTCATATGATCAGTGAAAACAATCACCTCCCCCTCTTTGGGTTGAGGTTTCTCCTCTGATGGGCCAGGAGCACGATAGGACATGACCTCCTTCTTGGGCAGATGGCCAGTCTTCACAAACTCAGACAGGGTGCTTTCGGTGATAGTGGACCTAACCCAGTTACAGGTCACAGGAGCTTTGGGAGCCTTAGGTGCCATTATGCAAGTGGAAGCCTATGACAAAATAAGAATTTCCGGTTCAATTTTAACCCAGAGAAGAAACATTTTTAAGTTTACTCAAGATGGCGGCTTAAGATGGGGCCCAATGATGTATGATTAATTATGCAGTGATGCTTAAGCTGCTGCGGGCATCAGAAGCAGTTAAGTGATCTTAATTCGCCAAAAGAAAGAAAGGCAGAAAATCAGTGTTGTCTTCTTAAGCCGGCTACATAGGCTATCGTGGCTAAACAGATCTAACAGATGCAGTTTTTGACTAAGTGTGAAACAAACGGGTTTCACAAGTTTTAGCTGTTATTTTGAATCAAATGGTCGTTCTGAAAAGAAAATTTTCTAGACCTAAAACTAGTGCGGAGAAGTTCGTACACTCGAAAGAAGCTTCTGTACAAAGGAGGGGATCCATTTGCATATAAAATGGGGATGAAACAGCTACCGCAGCAGCTCTATACCATCTAACGATCAGAAAATGTCGTTGGGGGTGAGATCTATCAAAGGTTCGTAGCGGGCGGTGATGAACACCGACGAACTTGACGAACATTATAATGCAGATCTAAGACAGAAAAGAAAAGGGACTTACAGATGCAGGGCTGCGGCGGAGGTTCGTCGCGTTGCTCTCATCGGATTCATGTCAATGCAGCAGCCTGAGTTGGTGAAGACAAGGAGCTCGATGACGGCGGCGGCGACGGAGCTCGAGTAACAGAGAGGTAGGGAGAGGATGAAGACGACTGAGGGGATAAAATGAAAAGGACCTAGGTTGTGCCTATTTATAAGGAAGGGCCGACTGGGACATCGCAAAAAATGAGGAGACCGAGCATCATTATCCAGCGACCCCGACGCCTCGTTTTTTGGGATGGTCAGTGAAGGCAAAGGTCCATTGAAGATATGACAGAATAAAATAGGGATGTAATTGGAGATGACATCATGGCGGGTTAATACAAATCCAGAAGATGACGTCACGTCGGGTTATGACCTTTGTATTGACAGAAGACAAAAAGGCTTGTTTTTAAGGTATTTTAAGATTGACATGAACTGGTTCAAATCAATCTGGGGCCTAATGTCGGGGATATAACTCTTTGTGTAAGCCGCCTATCAGGGGCCGGGTTACGCAAAGAAGGATTCATCAGAAGAAGCCCAAGACCAAGCACGAAGATGGCGGTTCAATAAAGGGGCTAAAGCCCACCGGCGACTTAAGGCCCATAGTGGTAAACCACCATGATGGCATGACTTGTATCATAAGGTAGAATTAACTAGTCACCGAGCTGGACACTGTCTATGAGCTGGCCGGGACTCTGTAGGCCGCAGGGTGTCAACTCGTGTATATAAGGGGGCGACCCGCTGGCGGCTTAGGGCAAGAAACAACTCATCGAGAACCGGGCATAGCGTATCTCGCTCCCTGGTCATCGAAACCTCAAGCAATACCAACCCAACTAGACGTAGGCCTTACCTTTACAGTAAGGGGCCGAACTAGTATAACTCTCTCGTGTCCTTTGTCCCGATTAACCCCTTTAAGCTTCCTAGTTGCGATGGCTTCACGATTAATACCTTGCAAGAGGACATCTGCCGTGACAATTCCACGACAGTTGGCGCCCACCGTGGGGCCAGCGCACGGTGGATTTGAGTTCTTGAAGGGCAGCTTCGAAGGGCACAAGGGATACGCAGTCGGCCGGATGACCAAGAGTCGTCGCGGCAAGATCTACATCGATGACGAAGGCTCGAGCCCCGACGCCAGCTCAATCGAGTACGGGTACCGGGTCCCCTTCGGCGGAATCCACGTCTTCATCGGCCGGATTGGTGAGCCGGGCCCTGAGCCGGACAACTGCACTGACCTCGTCGAGACGGCTCAACGCGCGAGACCCGCCCAAGCTCAACCCGTCGTGAAGCGTGCCTTCGTGGGCTGCATCCACGGAGGAGAACTTTCTGAAGGATCTGAAGATAGTGGTGAGACAGTCGTCCTCTCCGATGATGATTCGTCCACCGGTTCAACAGATTCGCTGTATCTGGTGCGAGATGACGCGCTTGGGGGCTGTTTCAATGGCTCCAGTATTTTGGACCCCTATGAGCCGCCAAGCTGGGCAGGAGTCTTCATGGCTGGAACTCAACCCGGTCAAAACTCTACAGCTGCAGCGGCAATAACATCCGGGTCAGGAGCAGTCGGGGAAGGAGGCCTGTGCGCCCGCCGGCTCAGGTGCTGATGGATCTCATGGATAAGCTCACGGCTCTATTAACCACCACCGTCATTCCTGCGAATCAAGAGGAACATAGCGCAGAGGTGGCACAAGTGCGTGAGGAGATAGCCCGGGCCAAAGAGGCCTTAGCAGCTGAGGACACCAGGTTAGCCACAAAACGGGCGGCTTTGGATGCACGGGCGCAACAGCTCCAGTCAGAGGCTTTCCAGCTTACGATGAGCCTGAACGCATCTAAAGAGGTGATGAGGAGGAGACACCAGAAAACTCAATCCCGTTTGCCTCCGGTTTATGATCCTCGGAATCTTTTCGCTACACCCGGAGCCGGCCCAAGTAACCCGCCAGATGCAAATCAGTTCATGACAGCCGGAACAGGAGGACCGGTTCAGCCTCGGGTGATGGCACCTCCTCATGGGAATATGGCACCGCCCCGTTATGTACCGATACCACCGGGTCACTTTTCCAACCCCATGGAGAACTGCCATATATATACCAACGGTCATACACATCATACATAGTTTAGTACAAGCTCAAGCTGAAGTACAACTAAGACGAAAGACGTTACATCTCATCGGAGGCATTCCAAGATCCTATACATTATTTTTCTACACCTCCGGAATTGATACACACTAAGTTATATTCCACAATCACGCAGGACGGTGGACATACAACTATTACAATACTAGCGAGACTACTACTAGCTCAGACGGCTCCGTAGAAGTCCTCATAGAAGTCACCACCCAGACCTGGAAGCGGAACATGGTCATCTGGGAACAGACGGTCCTGCAGTGCTTGTGGACCATAGGGACTTGGGTGCGGCCTCGGTCCAACAGATGGCGGCAGAAGAGGCCCACGAGGAGGGGTGATGCCTCCCACCTCACGCCATTCCATGAAGTCTGGCAGACTAGCCCGCACAGGGTACAAGTCTCTCGTGTCCATGTATCCGGCTTGCACAGCAGGTGCAAACCTCGTCAAGGTGGCCCAATGATCAGCACGAGCATTAAAGAGCTCCATACGCAAGGCCCGGTTTTCACGGTCCTTATCTTCCAACATCTCAGTAGTGGTGCAAAGGAGTGAGTCCTCATGGGATGCATCACTGTACATGCCCTGAAGGTAACCATGCGCCCCAGGGAGGGATGCTGGCATGTAGCGAAATTCAGTGTTGCTCAACAAGGCAGTTCTAGCTCGCATAATGGTCATCATCGAGTAGGCTGCATCTTGAACGGACATCCCAATAGTGATCCCGAGTCCATAAGAACAGTGGAGTGGTTCTGTGGCTCCGGGATAAGATGGATATATCCTGACCGTGCACAGATATTGGCTCTGGTTAAAATCTCTAAACTGTTCTTCGACGGTGTATTCAGGGTACCACCGGTAACCTGCCTCAACCATCACTTGAACCAACATGGCGGTATGACCACATATACCAATGCAACGGGTCAGACGAACCACTTGGTTCTGGGGACGGGTAGCCATCTGAAAGCACAAAATAGTGCAAAGGCATTAGAATTTCTGGATGAAATTGGACAGCATAACGGCTGTAAATGCTCAGAAAAAGACTTGAGACATCCACAATAGTTTGCGAAACCACTCAACAACATCATATCAAGGTTCTGGTTCAATTGGCAACATACTAAACTTTAGTAGAACTGGACTGGGTTGTATCCAACAATCCTATAAGTTACTACGGATTTAGTAACACGTGAACCTGATAGAGAGAAGAGAGCCTAGTCCTTAACCCACGTAGAATGAGAAGAGAATGACTCAGAATAGAGGGCATAAGGTAAAGGAGTAAAAGAGCCTTACGTTCCCTCCCACAATCAATTCCCCTACATATAACTAAAGCATTTCTAGACTCGACATCGACCAGTTTGGCTTAGCGAACCTACAGGCAGTCAGGCTCTGATGCCAACGCTGTCAGGACCCCGATCCTAAGCCACCTCGATCCAGCGTGTAACACATCATATCACTTTGCGGCCTCACGCACGGTACTCCCACGGGTGCCACCTTACCTGGCCCGGGACCGTTTGCGCCTTTTGGCTCACGTATATGATAGTGTCGCTAGCATCCATATGACAGAGAACCCGGGCCGACATGGCTAGTCATGAACCCAAAGCGGCGCTAGCCTATGAGGACAGGCATACATGAATCACCTCGAGCATGTCGGTCATCAACGTATTTATTCGGGCTGTAGCACTGGGCTAACAGGACTCCGGTAACCCAGGCTGTAGCAGGCTAGGCAGGACTCCGAATAACAGCGCGTGACATTTCCCCGAAGGGACAGACATAGGAACGACGTGAAACACATGCCGGCCAGTCAAGTGTTCCAAACAGTAGTGCTGGGCTAGCAGGACTCCGGTGAACCGGGCTGTAGCGGACTACTATCGCTCAGAAGCACTAGACTACATTTCCCCATATGAAAGGCTGCCAAGGATAAACAACTAGATAGTCGGATCCCACTCATACCAAGCATTTCAATCATACACACAATATGCCCGATATGAGTAAATACAACATGGCGTCACAACAGTACTCTACGACTCAAGTACTTTATTTAGAAGGCTCCGAAGAGCCATACATATCATCCATACAGATAGGGGTCACATGACCCAACACTCAAGTCATACTAACATACAAGCACATGCGGAAGCAAAGTAGTCTGAGTACAGACACTAGAAAGAAAGAAGGCTTGACGAAGCCTGTCTATCTACAACGACCCTTCACAAGTCTTGGATCACCACCTGGGTGATAAGTCACTCGTCAACGTCGAGGTCTACATAGAACCCATCAGAGGGGTTGGTGCAGTCGTCTGAAAAACATGATTAAAGCAACATGAGTACGGAGGTACTCAGCAAGTCTTACAACAGGAACCTATCATACATGCACATTCTCAAGAAGGTAGTGGGGTTATTGCAGCAAGCCAGCTTTGACTCTTGGCTAAACTATCCTACGATAGACACCACTTGTAAATCTTTTGTCGCACACGAGTCCACTATCACCAACACAATACTCCACCGTGGATCCTCTCTCGCCATCCTACGAGAGGGCCATCCGCGGTACTCACACTTATCTTGAGATTTTTAGTAGTATCCATTTAACTTATCTATGAACTGTATAGGTGACCAAGTAGTCCTTTACCGCGGACGCGGCTATTCGAATAGATTTAAACCCTGCAGGGGTGTACTTCTTCACACACGCTCTCACCACTTATCGCCGTTTACACGACATGTACTCGGCAACCTTCAAGCGAAAGCCCAGCGAGGGTGTCGGCCACGGCCTACCTAAACACTCAAGTCTCTAGTCCAGGTTTATCGCCTATTCGGGTTCCATCCGCAGGGAGTCCGGCCGAGGTTTCCACTAACGGCCCCGAACGATGTGAACAGGGTTCCGAGACACCAAACGGGCGCCCGGTTGACCCGGCCACGTGCCTACCGCAACACAGCCCACCCCGATGGTCAGCGCCGCGTGCGGCCCCCAGCATGCTACAAACACCAGAAACTACTTTGCAACTCCTGGACAGAGGACAAGCGTGATCAAGAAGCCGAGAGGGTCCATTGGTTTCGGGCCCAATGCGTGGTAGTAGCTGAGTCTTAAATCACACACACAGATCTCAGTTCTTAAGGACGGCCTCAATGAAACAACCCACAATGTACTCCTACATGGCCTTCCATCGATTCCTTTACCAAATCGTGTTCAACACTTCCACACTATTGACAACGATACAACCTTTCACTCCGGGTCATCATCCCGATGAGCCAGACCTGACACAACTCTAAGCATAGCAAGCATAGCATGGTAGGAACACACACACACATGTATTGGCTCAATCAACTCCTACACATGCTAGTGGGTTTCATCTAGTTACTGTGGCAATGACAGGTCATGCAAAGGAAGTGGGTTCAACTACCGCAACACACAGCAGTTTGAAACGCGTTGTCTTAATGCAGTAATCAAGGGCAGAAGCGAGAACGTGGGTTTGTATCGGAATGATCAACGAGTTGCTTGCCTGATGGAGTGGTCGTGGGATACTGCCCTTCAATTGGATACTCGGAGATATCCTCGGAGGCAGAACCTACCACGATGAACACATCGGAACACAATCAATACATGGCGATATGAAACAATATGATGCATGCTATGACATGGCAATATGAATGTGTCCTGACCTAGTGCAAGTTAAACCAGAAGGGAATGAACCCATTTGAACCAAAGATTCAAATGGAAACTCATTTATTAAGATCATATTAGTGTATCATCTTGTAATGCCTAAATAGTGGGTTTAACTTGTTCTGACATGCATGAAACCAGCACCAATGGATAGCTTGGATTTTTCTGATCATTTTTCATATATAGAACTTTGCATTTGGAGTTACAGATAATTTTCTATGAATTTTTGAAGTTTGAACTATTTTCTGGATTTTCCTGTATAAGAATAAATCCAGTAATTAATTAATTGCGTCAGCATGAGGTCAGCGTGACGTCAGGGGTCAACGGGGTCATCCAGGTCAAACTGACCAGTGGGACCCGCATGTCAGTAGTTAGTTTAACTAATTAACTTTAATTAGAACTAATCCAATTAGTTAACAGGGGGGGCCCACCTGTCATTGACTCAGGGGAGTCAACGAGGGCCCACCTGTCAACGGTCAAGGGTCAACTCGCCGGCGTCTAGCCGCCGGCGAGGCCAGACGCGGCAGAGCAAACTGGATTTGGCCGTTCTGGCCACCAAATGGGGTGCGGAGGGCATCTACGTGGAGCTGGAGCTGACCCGCAACTCTTGGTGGAGTTGGTTGGGGTCGGGGTGGCCGGAGTTGGCGCCGGCGACGAGTTTGGCGGCGCCGGGGCTCGGGTGAAAGTGAAACCGGGGCTACGGGGCACGGCGAGGCGCGTGGAGTGGTGCGTTGGGCCCCTGGGTGTGCGGTGAGGCTAGTGGACAAGGTGGTGCGGCCGTTGGGTGGCCGGAGCCTCGTCGGCGACGAGCTCCGCGGCGGCGCGTGCGGGTGAGCTACATGCAATCGCTACGGGGCTCGAGAGAGAGAACGGGGAGGATGGGAAGGTGGCCAGGCTCACAGTGGTTGCAGCGAGCGTCGAGGCGGGCTCGGGGAAGGTCGGAGCTGAGCGGGGCGATGATGGCGATCTCGGCGGCCGGAGTTGGGGAAGACGGGGTCGGGGGCGATTCCAGAGCGGGCGAGCGCTCGGGGCTCGTCTTGCTCGAAGAAGAAGAGGGTGGCGGAGCTCGTGGACACGGTCGGGTGGCGCGGGGACGATGGTGGCTATGGCTACGACGGCGGAGCGGCGACGGTGGCGTCGGCCATGGCGAAGGGGAGCGAGGGAGGCGAGGCAGGGCGAGTGGGCGTGTCCAGGGGCTCGGGGCGGCGACGTGGAACGCGTCCAGGGCAGCAGGACGGCGAGGAGGTGAAGCAGGGCGGCGGGGAGCAGCGTGGCGCGCGCTGGTGCCGGCGTCGAGCACCTGCGCGCCTACCTGGCCAAGCCAAGCAGCTCGCTGGCGCGGCAGCTGGGCTGGGCCGGCAGGTGGGCCGGTTAGGCGCCAGGTAAGTTTTCCTCTGCTTTTCCTTTTTCTATTTTTCTGTAACTTTGTGGACTTATTAAAAATACTAAAACAACTCCTAAAATCACCAAACTTCATCTGATCCTTAGTTAGAATAATTCCAGCAAGGAACATTTTAGTTTGGAGATATTTGAGCATTTGAAAAATTTTATAAATTTAAAATGCCCAAATTCAAATACTTATGCATTAACTCAATGACCTTCTGTTGACCTAGAAAAATATTCACCATTTTTGCCAGAGGTTTCAACCCAAGACAAAGAGGGTGAACATTTTAGAAGGGCATTTCAGGTTCATTGAAAATATTTTTAGTAAACCCTAGTTGATTTCAAGAGGGGTGCTGGGGGTTCTGCCTTCCCCATTTCAAATTTCTGTCAAAAGTAAACATGATGCACACTCTAATGCATGAGCTAGCTAGGATGTGACAACTAGCGAAAGTACAAACCCTAGGCCTCATTTTCAAGCATTGCAATACCGTTTTTGTGCCCGTTTACTATTTGCTCCCTTGCAGTTTTTATTTATTCAGATTATAAAAATATATTTCTACCATCAATATTACACTTTTATCACCATCTCTTTGCCAAACTAGTGCACCTATACAATTTGCCATTGTATTGGGTGTGTTGGGGACACAAGAGTTTTCTTGTATCGGGTTGCAGGGTTGTTTGAGAGAGACCATCTTCATCCTACGCCTCCCACGGATTGATAAACCTTAGGTCATCCACTTGAGGGAAAATTGCTACTGTCCTACAAAACTCTGCGCTTGGAGGCCCAACACGAGTATACAAGAATAAAGTTGCGTAGTAGACATCAAGCTCTTTTCTGGCGCTGTTGCCGAGGAGGTGAGTGCATGAAGGTCTATCTTTAGATCTTGCAATTGAATCTTTTAGTTTCTTGTTTTATCACTAGTTTGGTTTATAAAAGAAAACTACATAAAAATGGAATTCAGGTTGCATCATATTATTGATCATCTATTTTATAATATCTTTCTTGAAAATGATGGTTGTGTGGATTGAAAGCGGATCACCAGGGCAAAGTCCCTGGAAGCTAGAATAGTGGCAGAAAAAATTGAACTGTTCCAAATAGCGGCAATTCCACCCGAAGCAACACGAGCCGGAATAAATTCAAATTTATCAAAACATCGTGGGCAGCAACACTTAATAAAGTTATTATCGAAAGAGTACTTCTTAGTTTCCTGAACGTGGTAAGGCACCAGCCGGCGGTGAACTTTCCGATGATATTCCGGCGATCGGAGAAATCCTCTGTGTGCACAAATCTTGAGCGAGAAGACCAAATTTTGCCAATTCGGACACCGAAGAAGGATCAATAGCATCAAACCGCGAGTCAAAAGAGAAGGTGGACTTAATCGCCATAGGTTTGCATGTCGATAATTCTGCCAAATGATGATCCGAATGCCAGCTAGAATCATTCTTGGGCACAACATGCCTCTCAAGATGGTAGAGTGAGAAATAGCAGAAAAAGTCGGGCCAAAGACGATCCTTGAGATGATAAATGAAATGACCAACTCGATTAGATGCCACAGAGAAACGAAACTTGCGATCATCCAGCCGTGTGATCGAGAACCCCTCAACAGAACCTCCAATACAACATTGGAGAGCAATACCCACACATTCAACCGAGAGGGGGAAGGAGGCAGAGGAGAAGAAGACCACCAAGAAGAATTCCTTGGTACCATTGCTAGAAGAAAAGTGGACCGTAGATCCAAACCGACGACGAACCTGTTCTGGAATCGCCTGGCCAGGCTTGAAGTCCCAATGGAGAAGTTCGTCCATGTCTACTAGGGAGAGGAGACGCCATTGCTAGGGTGGAGAGGACACACCATCGTAAAATTGCTGGATGATGCTCTACGCAACGTTAGTGTGAACACAATTCAATGCATTGTGTCACACCGCAAGGTGCGACTTATTGCAAAACATCAAACATAAAAAATAACAAGTGTCGGTAAGCAATTTATGCCGGACACTGTCTATGATCCGTCCGGGACTCTGTAGGCCACAGGGCGTCAACCCGTGTATATAAGGGGGCGACCCGCTGGCAGCTTAGGGCAAGAAACAACTCATCGAGAACCGAGCATAGCGTATCTCGCTCCCTAGTCATCGAAACCTCAAGCAATACCAACCCAACTAGACGTAGGCCTTACCTTCACCGTAAGGGGCCGAACTAGTATAACTCTCTCGTGTCCTTTGTCCCGATTAACCCCTTTAAGCTTCCTAGTTGCGATGGCTCCACGATTAAGTCCTTGCAAGAGGACATCTACCGTGACAATTCCACGACAGAGCCTGTCGGGTATTACAATATCGGCCGATTAACACCGGCGCCCATGGCTAGCACGGCTGCATCACGGTGATGTATTTATTTGACGTTTGACGACTGGCATTACGGCGGGCGACTGACGGCGGCGAGCGGCGGCGTGGTCGCATGGAATCAATCTTTTTTTTTGAGGCAATCTCATGAAGCTTTTATTTCAAACCATCACAATGTTTACAGGGACGAATGAAATCCCCTCCGGCTGACCTAGCCATACATGATGACCAGGCCCTAACTTTAAAGCATGCTTCGCTAGATTGTAAGCCTCCTTATTGGAGCTCCTAAAGTCATGAACTATATTACATGAAATAAAAGAAGTAGCCGTCGGCTTAATTTCTTCGATGATAGCTCCGTAGGCTGATCCACTCCCCGTCTTGATTTCTGGCACAACGCCTTGGCATTCTGAAGCTAAATGTATGAGGTTCAGATTCAGATCCTGAGCTAGAGCCAAACCTTCCATGATAGCCAAAGCTTCAAGAGTTGCTGGATCACTGTTATTTTTGAAAACATAGGCCGACGCACCTAAGAAAGAACCTTCATTGTTCCTGCAGATCGTGCCCACTGTTCCATGGAATCGATCTAAATGACCTACAGTCACTCGCTAGGTCTCTTCGAATCTAGGTCCAGTTGAAAGCTAAATGGGTAAACAACGTGAGGAGGGAATGGGCTCTTTTGGGCTTCAGCACGTACAGAACACAACAAACAATTGATTTTGGGTTGTATTAGTACTAATTAGCTATATACGCTGCATATTATCCGCGTTGTATCGTTAGGGGGGCTGATCGATGGGGGTGTCTAGCCCCTGCCCGCCCCCTGTCTCCGCCCCTTGGTAGCATGAGTTATTATTGTTGACATCACCCTTTAGGTGAATACGTTGGGAGGCAATACAATAAGCCCCTATCTTTCTATGTGTCCGGTTGAAATGTTTTGCTCATGCCTATGCGGTGAGCGTTAGCAATCATAGAAGACTATATGATGCTTGAGTATGTGGAGCCCTGTAACATCCCAAAATTCTAAATTTTGGAATGTTTTATTAAATAAATATTTAAGATAGTTTTTTTATTATTGTGTGACAGATTGTGTGAAATTGAGTGGAATTTGAAACTTTCTGAAAATTGAATGAGAGGGAATGAAATGACTTTCCCAAAGATTTCTCTTTGCATTTTATGATCTCCATGAATTCAAATTCATTTCATCAGAAAATCCTAAACTGAAGATGATGTGACTTCTTCCATTTAAACAAATGAAAAAGGGTTTTGAAAAGATTTGAATTCCATTTGGAAATATTTTCAAATTCAGAAACTTTATGCAACTCAATGATTTTCATGAGAGAAGATAAAATGACTTCTTCAAATTATGTGAAATATGAGTTGGAAGTTTAAAAAGAATCAAATTGAAAGTCCGGTTGAAGTTATTTTGAAACCCACTTTCAAATTGGAGTTACTTGGTTTTATTGAAATTATTTTTCTCCAAAAAATAAAATATATGGAAAATAGGGTAAAATAATTCCCTACAATATAAAATTGGAGAAAGATAAATTTGAAATCATTTTGGTATTTTAAAAATGATTTTTATTGGGTTTTAATGCAATAGCAGCATTGATTGACTTTTGTGAATTGTTGTGTATTTTATTTGCCTCTAATAATATGTTCATGTTTTAGGATTATTGTTCCTGAACATTTTGACATATTATATGCGTATATTATATTTCTATTTTTGCTTAGTTTATTTTTGTTTTGTTCCGTGTTTAAAAGAAGGGGAAAAGTCTTTTTAAAAGGCTAAAGCCCAGTCGCCCAGGCCATCTCTCTCTCACCCCGTGGCCCAGCAGCCATTCCCTCTTGGTCGCCTGATCGCCCCTCTATCCTTTCTCTCTCTGACCATGGGACCCACACCTACCCTAACCCCTCGCCCACGCCTTGCCAAGCTAGAGCGCGCCCGAGCGCCGCCGGGGCTCCAATCTCCCCGTGAACGCGCTCCGAAGCCAACCCCTCACCCAAGTTCATGTCCTATAAATAGCTAGCCTCCTCCTCCTTCGACCCCCCTAAAACCCTACCCTAAAACCCACCGTAGCCCATCACCGGACCTGCAGTCCGCCCGAGCGTCGCCCGCCTCGCCCTCGTCATCTCCGCCGTCCCCGAGCCACCCCGACGTCACCACCACCTCCGCCTCGCTCCGCCACATCGTCCTGACGCCTCCTCCACCGCCCAGGACCACCGGAGCAACCGCCGCCGTCACGCCCGAGCCACCACCGTCGTCGCCCGATGCTCTCGCCGTCGACCACCACCGCGGTGAGCCCCCGTCCATCCGATCTATTGTATACGGCCCTGATTAGATTAGATCGAATAGGTAGGTTTTGTTTTTATAGATCAGTTTAGTTACGGTTTATACCTAGTTTAAATCTGACAGGTTCGCCGGTTTTGTCTTATTAAATGCACGCGTGCAGTTTTAGTTAAGTTTCGTCCGAGCGTCTTTTAACTACCGATCGCCCACCTATTTAGCCCAGTAGCAGTAGGCCATGTAGCTAGTGCCCGATTTTTTTTCGTTTCTGTTTTAAAAACAGAATAGTTCTGTTTTTAGAAAATCAATAACTTTTACGTTTTAGATCAAAATTAAGTTATTCCAATTTGCCTAGTTTCACAATTTTGTCTAATTTCTATATTTCCAAAGTTTGGTTATGTTTGAAAGTTTAAATTTTAATTTGCACAAATTTCCTCAAATCACTAGTTTGGCCATAAGTTGAGTTTGAAAATATATTTTAGGTTGATTCTTTTTGCCCCTACTCACTAGTTGAATTGTTTATCCGGTAGTGTTTAGTATTTTTTTTAGTTTATTTTAAATTAGGATTTTAGCAAAACAGTAACCTTTTCTTATAGTTTTAGTTTTACCTTTAAAGCTTTACTTCTAATTGTTTTATACTAAAACCTTTTGTCACTTTTGACAAATTTAGTTTTGTTTCTGTTGTTTAACACTAGAAATTTTTATTCTTATTGAAAAAAATTATTTTCTTTAGTTTTGTAGGAAAACTTTTATCGGTCATAGTTAGAGTTTTATAAAAGATTTTTATTTGTTTATTTTTGCTACTAAAAGTTTATGAAAAATAATTTCTGTTAAATTAGTTATTTTACATTTTATTTTCTGTTAATTTATTAGTTTAGTGTTTTAATTGTTGTTAAGTTTATACTTAGGACAAAACTATTATGTGTTATGTCTTAGAGTTTTCTTTAGTAGTTTTGTTGTGCAGTTTTCCTTTATTTTTATTTGGTGTCCCTTGTTGATTTGCAATTTTATTTGTTGGTTCTATTATGAGTGTTAGAATTGCTTGCTAGTATGTTTGCTTATGTGAATACTACATTTGATTATATAGATTTCAATAGAGTGACGAATAGTTCTACCAAGTCATTATTCTGAGAGCGTTATTATCTTCATCGACTTACTAGGAAAGTTCACTTTGACCATGCTTTTCGTGCCTATGTTTTTATTGCATTTAGTGTCACCATTCATAATCCCTCTAGTAGTTATATTGACTTCTTGTAGTTGAGTAGAATGCATGAGGTAGGAACTCATCACCCTGTTATCAAGCCCGGGATGCTATATAGTTTTAAGTTACGGTATAGTAGACGGGGTTGGTATGAGTACTCAGGAATGGTGTGAGTACGAAGAACTCTACGTCAATGACGACAACTCCATGATGGCATCTGCAAGGACTGCATCTTCAAGGCCAAGACTTCAAGACTCAAGACAAGAAATCAATATTCCTCTGGGTGGAGAATGGTTAAGAAGGGTACATTGGTGCGTCCAGTACTTGGTGATTCCGGAGAAGCGCCGTGATATCATGCGGAAAGCTCCACCCGTGCTCAAAGAGACGGAAGAATACTTCATGCACGGAAGCTTACCTATGCAACCGCAAGTCACTATGGGCTCTGGCTTGGTTGACCCTAGTGGTGACTCTGGTTGGGACAGTGCTAGCAGATGTAGAACTACGGTAGGATTGGATGAGCACCATACAGTGGTCAGGGGAACTCTTCGGAAGACCCTGTTTCGGTCGTCTTGTTCTCAAACACCCTGAAGTGCGAGAACGTAAAAAGAGGGATCGAAACTTGCGGGTAAAGCTTACAAACCTCTGCAGAGTGTTAAAACCTAATCGATTAGCCGTGTCCCCGGTTATGGACAACTTGAGCATCTGGACTTGAATCTATCTCGGAACTCTCAACATTGGGTTGATAACTTAATTGTGGGCAACTTATGATGATACGGGCTATGAGACATCGGTTGGCGGAACCATGTCATGATAGAAAACTTCATAGTACAGACTCCTGGTATGTCTTTGATATAGGGAAAAATAAAATCAGCTTTTACGCAAACAAAACTCAGACACAGAGCCACAAAGCCATATTGCATATAGTATAGTTTTATCATGTATTTTTCTTATAGTGATCTTGCTGGTACATGCAATGTACTGACGTACACAGCTGCAACGTATCATGTTGCAGGATTATACGAGGAGTGAGATTCTTGTTGGGTTACGATCTACACTCAACTTGCCGATGGCATTGATGGGACTCCACACCCGATTGTTTGTTTCCGTTGAGACTTACGAGGTATATATCTGTTTTATGTTATTTATACATGTGATTGCACTTTGATATATACATTGATGTATTATGTGTGCCAGCATACTCATCGTGGGATGGCATAGATACACAGAGGCTTGACCGTTTGTGGTCAGGTCGCTATAGATATGGTATCAGAGCACATTTTGACTGTAGGACATGACCCTAGAAATCAGAAAGCCCCTAAGACATGATGTCTCTAAAACTGTATTTTCAAAAGGATATGTTACTTCTCATCTTTTCTGATTTTGTCAAATGGTCCCTCTTATCTCAAATAGTTACAATATACCCCTTTACCTTTTGACCACACGGAAGATCAACTGAAGCCACTCCAAGAAGGACAAGATATCGGACAACGGATGCCCACTTTAGAGTAAAGAGGATTTCACCATGCATTAAAAGAGTTGAATGCTACAACAGTTGAAGACTCCGAGGACTTTAAGAATTTGAGGAATCTGAAGAATTATTGACCTTTAGAAGAGCAAACCCCTATTATATACTTACGTTGGATGCAATGATTTGTGAGCTGTCATTTGTTTGATATTTTTCCGATAGCCACAAAATAAAACCCGTTTCTCCAAAACTACTGTTTGTATTGCGTACAACCCTCTATTTAATTATCTCGTATCTCATCCTAAAACCCTTGGACCCAATAGATGAGGAATGAAGATGGACTGGTATTCTTTGGACCGATGACTCAGTTGGAGGCAGAGCTATGGATTTGTAACACCCCGATAATCATGCTACAGTAACCTCCTGCTAATGACTGGCAAGTCATCGCAATTATTTTGTTAATCATCACTTTGTTCCAAATCAAACCCAAATTCAAATTTAAATTGCAAGACAAATTTTTATTTCTTCAAACAGCAAAACAAAAATGTCTGTTGTGTTGAAAATATTCAGAAAGAAATTGTGGTGAATTAACCAACCTCATTTGAATTATTAAAATGCCCTTAACAAATTTTAAGTGGTGCAACAGCACATAACACAGCCATTTCGAATTCTAAAAATAATTGTCATTTTCCAAATATTCTACAGACTTATGTGTGGCTCAACAATATTGCCCTGGATTTTTGTGTGAAGTTTCACATTTGACTAAATTCATTTGTTCACTCAATTAAAATGAAGAGTAGTAAACAAATAAAGAGAAATAGAAAAGACTAGCTAAAGGAAAATAGAAAAGAGGAGGACCTACTCTATTAGAAGATTTGGCCCATCTAGCACCATAGCAGGCCCATCCCATGCAGGCCTCCTTCTGCCTCTAGCTACAGGAGGCAGAGAGATCGTGGCGTGCATCCATGGCGCCTTGGCCATGGATGGCCTCCACGTCGCCCTCCCCACGACCTATATAGATGTCGACCGAAACCCTAGAGCGCCCCCTTCCTTTCCCCCCTCAACCCCCCTTCGCCCCTACCTCTACTGCTCGATTTTAACCTCGGAAGATCCGCGGTGACCGCTGCCTCTCCGTCGATTGACGCGTCCACGAGCCCCTCCGGCGTGCGGGGGCACGTCCTGGAGGTCCGTCGCGGTCAACGGCGTCCGTTCCGGCCATTGGAGGAAGCAGGGGAGCTGCATACAAGGCGTCATCGTCTTCTTCTTCGTCCGACCGTCGCAACCTCGCCGTCACCAGCGCCTCTCCGGTCCACCTCAACCTTCCTCGAGAAACTCTTCTGGCTCGCGGTGAGCTCCTCTCCCGTTTCCCCTGTTTCCCCTGTTTCCCCGATTCAATTCATCGCCTTAGATGCCGCCGCGCAATGCCGCCCCACCATGGCCGAGTTCCCCGTAAGCTCGCCCTCACCACGCCCCAGCGTGCCACCCTTCCTCGCGCCCCGACCGTGCGCTCGTGCGCTGTCAGGTCCCCGATCCTAAGCCACATCGGTCCAGCGTGTAACACATCATATCACTTTGCGGCCTCACGCACGGTACTCCCACGGGTGCCACCTTACGTGGCCCGGGACCGTTTGCGCCTTTTGGCTCACGTATATGATAGTGTCGCTAGCATCCATATGACAGAGAACCCGGGCCGACATGGCTAGTCGTGAACCCAAAGCGGCGCTAGCCTATGAGGACAGGCATACATGAATCACATCGAGCATGTCGGTCATCAACGTATTTATTCGGGCTGTAGCACTGGGCTAACAGGACTCCGGTAACCCGGGCTGTAGCAGGCTAGGCAGGACTCCGAATAACAGCGCGTGACATTTCCCCGAAGGGACAGACATAGGAACGACGTGAAACACATGCCGACCAGTCAAGTGTCCAAGCAGTAGTGCTGGGCTAACAGGACTCCGGTGAACCGGGCTGTAGCGGACTACTATCGCTCAGAAGCACAAGACTTACATTTCCCCATATGAAAGGCTGCCAAGGATAAACAACTAGATAGTCGGATCCCACTCATACCAAGCATTTCAATCATACACACAATATGCCCGATATGAGTAGATACAACATGGCATCACAACAGTACTCTACGACTCAAGTACTTTATTTAGAAGGCTTCGAGGAGCCATACATATCATCCATACAGATAGGGGTCACATGACCCAACACTCAAGTCATACAAACATACAAGCACATGCGGAAGCAAAGTAGTCTGAGTATAGACACTAGAAAGAAAGAAGGCTTGACGAAGCCTGTCTATCTACAACGACCCTTCACAAGTCTTGGATCACCACCTCGTGATAAGTCACTTGTCAATGTCGAGGTCTACATAGAACCCATCAGAGGGGTTGGTGCAGTCGTCTGAAAAACAGGATTAAAGCAACATGAGTACGGAGGTACTCAGCAAGTCTTACAACAGGAACCTATCATACATGCACATTCTCAAGAAGGTAGTGGGGTTATTGCAGCAAGCCAGCTTTGACTCTTGGCTAAGCTATCCTACGATAGACACCACTTGTAAATCATTTGTCGCACACGAGTCCACTACCACCATCACAATACTCCACCGTGGATCCTCTCTCGCCATCCTACGAGAGGGCCATCCGCGGTACTCACACTTATCTTGAGATTTTTAGTAGTATCCATTTAACTTGTCTATGAACTGATATAGGCAACCCAGAAGTCCATTACCGCGGACACGGCTATTCGAATAGTTCATTTATAACCCTGCAGGGGTGTACTTCTTCACACATGTTTCCACCACTTAGCGTCTGCACACGACATGTGCTCGGCAGACTTCAAGCGAAAGCCGACGTGGGTGTAGACCACGACCTACCTAAACACTCAAGTCTCTAGTCCAGGTTTATCGCCTATTCGGGTTCCATCCGCAGGGAGTCCGGCCGAGGTTTCCACTAACGGCCCCGAACGATGTGAACAGGGTTCCCGAGACACCAAACGGGCGAGTCGGTACACCGTGCCATGTGCCTACCGCAACACAGCCCACCCCGATGGTCAGCGCCGCGTGCGGCCCCCAGCATACTACAAACACCAGAAACTACTTGCAACTCCTGGACAGAGGACAAGGGTGGATAAGAAGTCGAGCGGGGTCATATTTCAGGGCCCAATGTGTGGTAGTAACTGTATCATGGATCACAAACACAGATCTCAGTTCTTAAGGACGGCCTCAATGAAACAACCCACCATGTACTCCTACATGGCCTCTCATCGATTCCTTTACCAAATCGTATTCAACACTTCACTCTTGTCACCGACACAACCTTTCACTCCAGTTCATCATCCCGATGAGCCAGACCTGACACAACTCTAAGCATAGCAAGCACAGCATGGTAGGAACACACACACATGTATTGGCTCAATCAACTCCTACACATGCTAGTGGGTTTCATCTAGTTACTATGGCAATGACAGGTCATGCAAAGGAAGTGGGTTCAACTACCGCGACACACAGCAGTTTGAAACGCGTTGTCTTAATGCAGTAAACGAGAGCAGAAGCGAGAACATGGGTTTGTATCGGAATGATCAATGGGTTGCTTGCCTGATGGAGTGGTCGTGGGATACTGCCCTTCAGTTGGATACTCGGAGATATCCTCGGAGGCAGAACCTACCACGATGAACACATCGGAACACAATCAATACATGGCGATATGCAACAATATGATGCATGCTATTACATGGCAATATGAATGTGTCCTGACCTAGTGTAAGTTAAACCAGAAGGGAATGAACCCATTTGAACCAAAGATTCAAATGGAAACTCATTTATTAAGATCATATTAGTGTATCATCTTGTAATGCCTAAACAGTGGGTTTAACTTGTTCTGACATGCATGAAACCAGCACCAATGGATAGCTTGGATTTTTCTGATCATTTTTCATATATAGAACTTTGCATTTGGAGTTACAGATAATTTTCTATGAATTTTTGAAGTTTGAACTATTTTCTGGATTTTCCTGTATAAGAATAAATCCAGTAATTAATTAATTACGTCAGCATGAGGTCATGCTGACCTCAGCAGGTCAACAGACCGGTCCAGGTCAAACCTGACGCGTGGGTCCCGCGTGTCAGGGTCATTAGCTTAAGCAAAACAGATTAATCTTAATTCTACTTTAATTAGCAGGCGGGGCCCACATGTCATAGACTCAGGAGGAGTCAACTGGGCCCACCTGTCTACGTCAGGGGGTCAAACCCTACCGGTCAAAGGTCAAGGCCCGCCGGCGTTTAGCCGCCAGCGAGGCCAGACGCGGCGGCGCACTACGGGATTCGCCCACAGGGCTCCGTTTGCAGCGCAGAGAGCGGCTACGGGCAGCTGGTGCTCGCCCGCATCTAGCTGTGGTGGTGGCTGGCCTCGGGGTCGCCGGAAACGACGCCGGCGACGAGGTCAGGTGGAGGCCGAAGCTCGGCCAGCTCGTGCGCGTGGCTGCAGTGGCTTAGGCGAGGTGGAACTAGCACCTACGGCCTCTACGTGGCGCGTGGGGTGTGACGGGCACAGGCCCGTGACCAAATGGTCACCGGGGCAACGCCGGCGACGTGGCCAGGCGGCGGCGCTTGCAGGTGAGCGGCGTGTGCTCGCTGTGGTGCACGAGAAGCAGAACGGAGGGGATGGGAAGCTAGCTAGGCTCACCGCGGTTGCGACGGAGCTGACGGCGGGGTCGGGAACGAGCCGGAGCAAGCGGGGCGGCGATGGCGATCTGGGCGGCCGAAGGTTGAAGACGAGCTCGAGGAGGTCGTTCGCAGGCTCCTGGCGAGGCGTGGCTTGGTGGAACGCTCGAGGAGGAGGTGGCGGAGCTGCAGGACACAGTGGAGCAGCACGGGGGCTACGAGGGGCGTGGATTCACGGCGGCGTGGGCGCGGCAGCGTCGGCCATGGCGGTGAGGGAGCGAGGGAGAGAGGAAGGGGGGAAGTGGACGTGTCCACGGGGTCGGGGGCACGACGTGGAGGTCGTCCAGCGCGTCGGGCGGCGAAGCGGCGAGCAGGTGGCGTCGTGGCGAGCTCGCGCTCGTCGGCGTCACCACCCTGCCTGCCTGGCGGGGACGAAGCAGCTGGCTGGCTCGGGCCAGCACAGTGCTGGGCCGCCAGGAGGGCCGGCTGGTGGGTTTGGCCAGGTAAGTCTTTTTCTGAATTTTGTTTCCTTTTTCTATTTTCTGTAACTTTGTGGACTTATTAAAAATACTAAAACAACTCCTAAAATCACCAAACTGCACCTGGTCCTTCGTTGGAATATTTCCAGCAAGGAACATTTTAGTTTGGAGATATTTGAGCATTTGAAATGTTTTATAAATTTTAAATGCCCAAATTCAAATACTTATGCATTAATTCAATGACCTTCTGTTGACCTAGAAAAATGTGCACTATTTTTGCCAGAGGTTTAAGACCAAAGCAAAGATGATGAACATTTTAGAAGGGCATTTCAGGTTCATTGAAAAAGATTTTAGTAAACCCTAGTAGATTCAGGAGGGGTGCTGGGGGTTCTGCCTTCCCCATTTCAATTTTCTTGTCAAAAGAAAACATGATGCACACTCTAATGCATGAACTAGGTAGGATGTGACAACTCACCCCCACTCAAAAGAATCTCGTCCCGAGATTTAGGATCTGTCGGAAAGAAGGTGGGGTACTCAAGTCGAAGACGATCCTCCCTTTCCCATGTAGCTTCTTGCTCGGAATGGTGTGACCATTGAACCTTGAGAAACTTGATATTGTGGCGTCGAGTGGTACGCTCGGCTTGATCAAGGATACGAACGGGGTGTTCCCGATAAGTGAGGTTATCTTGGAGACCAAGCGTTTCGTGGTCCACTCCACGGATAGGATCCGCGAAGCAACGCCTGAGTTGAGAAACGTGAAAGACGTCATGAACTCTGGAGAGATGCGGAGGTAGTTCCAATTGGTAGGCAACTTCTCCTCGTTTGGCAAGAATGCGAAAAGGTCCAATGTAACGAGGAGCCAATTTGCCTTTGATACCGAATCGATGGGTTCCCTTTAAAGGTGTAACCCGAAGGTAAGCCATCTCACCGACTTCATAAGCCATGGGCTTATGCTTGCGGTCATACTGACTCTTTTGTCGGGATTGGGCGGTTTTCAACTTCTCACGAATAATGCGAACCTGCTCTTCTGCATCCTGGATCATGTCCGGGCCAAAGAGTTGTCTCTCGCCGGTTTCTGACCAGTTAAGAGGCGTTCGACATTTTCGTCCATAGAGAACTTCGGAAGGGGCTATGCCCAAGCTAGCTTGATAACTATTGTTATAAGCGAACTCGGCGAATGGTAGGCACCTCTCCCAATTTATACCGAAAGAGATGACAGAAGCTCGGAGCATATCCTCCAGAATTTGATTGACTCGTTCTACCTGATCACTTGATTGAGGATGGAAGGCGGTGCTAAAGGAAAGTTGAGTTCCCAAAGCGTTTTGGAAACTTTCCCAAAATCGAGAGGTGAAAAGACTGCCACGATCGGAATTAATTTCCAATGGAACACCATGGAGAGACACTATTCGAGAGATGTACAAATCAGCTAGCTGGCTAGCGGTTATACTCTCGCGAACAGGTAAGAAGTGGGCTACTTTGGAAAGACGATCGACAACAACGAAGATATCATTATTCCCTCTTTTGGTTTTGGGAAACCCGGTAATGAAATCCATAACGATTTTATCCCATTTCCATTCAGGAATCTCCAATGGTTGAAGGGTGCCAGCAGGCCGTTGATGCTCTGCTTTAACACGACGACAGACGTCGCAATTAGCAATGTATTGAGCGATTTCTCTCTTCATCCTAGTCCACCAAAACCTCTGGCGTAGGTCTTGATACATTTTAGTACTACCAGGATGAATGGTGAGAGGGGATTCATGAGCTTCCTTAAGGATCAATTGACGTAAATGTTGCTTCTTGGGAACCACCAAGCGGTTCTCGAAGAAGACAACACCTCGTTCATCCATGGAAAAACATTTAGCAACTCCGCTAGCGATGTTTTCCTTAATCCGAGATATGCCCTTATCACGCTTCTGGGCAGCTATGATTTGATCCGTAAGGTTAGGTTTCGCCACCAGGGTGGAAAGGAATCCTCGAGGAACAATGTGAAGGTTAAGCTTACGAAATTCCTCGTGGAGAAATGGTTGACTTTGTTGTAACATCAGGTTGTTACAATAAGATTTACGACTTAGCGCATCAGCCATGACATTGGCTTTGCCTGGGGTGTAAGTTATTCCTAAGTCGTAATCCGAGATCAACTCGACCCAATGTCTTTGCCTGAGATTAAAATCCGGTTGGGTGAAGATATATTTCAAACTTTGGTGATCAGTGTAGATTTCGCAACGGTTACCCAGAAGGTAATGTCGCCAGGTTTTGAGTGCATGGACTACTGCTGCAAGCTCTAGATCATGTGTGGGGTAATTATCCTCATGTGGACGCAACTGTCGAGATGCGTAGGCAATCACATGACGATCTTGCATGAGTATGCAACCTAGTCCTTGTCGCGAGGCGTCGCAATAGATAACAAAGTCCTTAGAAAAATCTGGTGGTACCAGTACGGGAGCAGATGTCAGGCGTCTTTTCAGTTCCTGAAAGCTGAACTCGCACTGTGGGGTCCACTCGAACTTTTTATCTTTCTTGAGGAGTTCAGTTAGAGGCTTAGCAACTTTGGAAAAATTCTCGACGAAGCGGCGGCAATAGCTCGCTAAACCAAGAAAACTCCGAACTTGCTTGACCGTTTCAGGTGGAGTCCAGTCCAGGACAGCTTGAACTCGCTCGGGATTGACAGCAATGCCCTTACCAGAGATTACATGGCCCAGATAGGTCACTTCTGGCAACCAGAATTCGCACTTGGAGAATTTGGCATAAAGGCGATGCTCTCGAAGTTTCATCAATACTAGCCTTAGATGTTCGGCATGTTCTTCCTCATTCTTGGAGTAGATGAGTATATCATCGAGGTAAACCACGACGAATTTATCCAAATACTCCATGAAGATTGAGTTCATTAACCGAGAGAAGGTGGCTAGAGCATTGGTTAACCCGAAGGACATGATGGTGTACTCGTATTGGCCGTAGCGAGTAACGAAAGCCGTTCTGGGAATGTCCCCGTTCTTGATTTTGATTTGATGGTAGCCCAACCTCAAATCCATCTTGGAAAAGACTGAGGATCCAGCGAGCTGGTCATACAGGTCGTTGATCCTGGGGAGCGGATACTTGTTCTTGATAGTGACCAAATTGACAGGTCGGTAATCTACAACCATCCGATCCGTTCCATCCTTCTTCTTGACAAAGAGGACGGGGCAAGCCCATGGAGATGAACTAGGACGGATGAAACCCTTTTGCAAGGACTCATCGAGTTGTTTCTTAAGCTCAGCTAGTTCTAGGGGTGCCATCTTATAAGGTCTCCTAGAGATTGGAACGGTTCCTGGAACAAGGTCTATTACGAACTCGACATCTCTGTCAGGTGGAACACCTGGCAGTTCCTCTGGAAAGACATCCGGGAAGTCACGGACTACTGGAATATCTTCGAGGTCTGGAAGGGGATTGGCATTTAGAGAGTAGAGTTGACGTTCCGATACTCGGGTCAAAACATTGACTGTCTTGCCCGATGGATGGGTAAGTTGGACAGTTCTAGTTGAGCAATCAATCTTGGCGTAATGAGCTGACATCCAGTCCATACCCAAGATGATGTTTATGTCTGAAGACTTGAGAGCTATTAGTGACGCAAGGAAGACCAATCTGTCAACAAGAATTTCATTTCCATGGCTGATTCTAGAGGTTTGCCACTTAGAACCAGGGGTTTGAATTACCATGGAGGTGGGCATGTCACAAAAGGTGGTGTTGTGCAAACGAGCATAGCTCTCAGAAATAAATGAATGAGATGCTCCAGTATCAAAGAGAACAGTTGCCGGATGGCAATTAACAAGGAGCGTACCGAGAACGACGTTGTGGTCCTCTTGAGTCTCTTCAGCTGAAACGTAGTTGACATGGCCACGAGCAGTGGTGGCTGGCTTGGCGACAAGCACCTTCGCTGTTGACTTACCACGTCCAACAGACTTTCCGAACTGACTGGGGTTGTTCTGGGGACACTCACGGATGTAGTGGCCCGGCTCACCACACTTGAAGCAAGTTATCGAATTGGGGCGTGGAGTAGCATTGGCAGTGGGGCCACCAAAAGTCTTGGGCGGCATATACTGCTGATTGGGGAGAGGCGCCTCAAAGGATGGCCTCGGAGTATACCTGGGTGGCATAGCAGAATTTGGAATCCAGACCCGGTGCTTCTGAGATCCAGAGCCGGATGAAGAACCATAGTCACGAGAGTGCTTGCGTGAAGCTTCAAAATCATTCTGCCCTGTCTCGGCACTGATGGCCTTATTGACTAGCTTCGGAAAAGAAGTGCATTCATGCAGACGAAGGTCACGGCGGAGTTCAGGGCTAAGTCCTTTGCGGAACCTTGCCTGCTTTTTGGCATCGGTGGATACCTCTTCGGGAGCATAACGTGCAAGCTTCCCAAACTCGCGACTGTATGCATCCACAGTCAGCTTCCCCTGGGTGAAGTTACAGAACTCCTCCCTCTTGCGATCCATAAGGCCTTCCGGGATATGATGCTCACGGAAAGCAGCACTGAAATCAGCCCAAGTAGTGAGTTGGCCGACCGGACGCATAGCTTCATAATTCTCCCACCAAAGACTGGCAGGGCCTTCGAGGTGATAGGCAGCAAAGGTGACTTTATCATCTTCAGCCACGTTGGCAGAACGTAGCTTGTGGGCGATGCTGCGAAGCCAGTCATCCGCATCGAGAGGTTCGATGGAATGATTGAACTTTGGCGGGTACAGCTTGACAAAGTCATTGATGGACACCGAATTGATCCTCTGCTGGCGTGCAGTGTTCTGCTCAATCCGCTCTAACAAGCGGTTGGTGTCGCGCCTGTTGCGCTCTGCCTCCAGCATCACTTCGGCCAGAGAAGGTGGTTGAGGCAAACTTTCCTCTCTAGGTGCACTAGCTTCTCCCTGCTCCGGAGCAGCAGGGTTGCTGCTGGTGTTGACCATCCTAGGAAAACAAAACAACGATTTAAACCAGGATGGCAAAATCTGGCCAAGGAAGTGCGGAATGTAATGGATAACAAGGAATGCAGAGATGATCATCCGTATGACATGGTAATATAGAAACTGCCATATATATACCAACGGTCATACACATCATACATAGTTTAGTACAAGCTCAAGCTGAAGTACAACTAAGACGACAGACGTTACATCTCATCGGAGGCATTCCAAGCTCCTATACATTATTTTTCTACACCTCCGGAATTGACACACACTAAGTTATATTCCACAATCACGCAGGACGGTGGACATACAACTATTACAATACTAGCGAGACTACTACTAGCTCAGACGGCTCCGTAGAAGTCCTCATAGAAGTCACCACCCAGACCTGGAAGCGGAACATGGTCATCTGGGAACAGACGGTCCTGCGGTGCTTGTGGACCATAGGGACTTGGGTGCGGTCTCGGTCCAACAGATGGCGGCAGAAGAGGCCCACGAGGAGGGGTGATGCCTCCCACCTCACGCCATTCCATGAAGTCTGGCAGACTAGCCCGCACAGGATACAAGTCTCTCGTGTCCATGTATCCGGCTTGCACAGCAGGTGCAAACCTCGTCAAGGTGGCCCAATGATCAGCACGAGCATTAAAGAGCTCCATACGCAAGGCCCGGTTTTCACGGTCCTTATCTTCCAACATCTCAGTAGTGGTGCAAAGGAGTGAGTCCTCATGGGATGCATCACTGTACATGCCCTGAAGGTAACCATGCGCCCCAGGGAGGGATGCTGGCATGTAGCGAAAATCAGTGTTGCTCAACAAGGCAGTTCTAGCTCGCATAATGGTCATCATTGAGTAGGCTGCATCTTGAACGGACATCCCAATAGTGATCCCGAGTCCATAAGAACAGTGGAGTGGTTCCGTGGCTCCGGGATAAGATGGATATATCCTGACCGTGCACAGATATTGGCTCTGGTTAAAATCTCTAAACTGCTCTTCGACGGTGTATTCAGGGTACCAAAGGTAACCTGTCTCCACCATCACTCGAACCAACATGGCGGTATGACCACATATGCCAATGCAACGGGTCAGTCGAACCACTTGGTTCTGGGGACGGGTAGCCATCTGAAAGCACAAAATAGTGCAAAGGCATTAGAATTGCTGGAAGAAATTGGACAGCATAACGGCTGTAAATGCTCAGAAAAAGACTTGAGACATCCACAATAGTTTGCGAAACCACTCAACAACATCATATCAAGGTTCTGGTTCAAATGGCAACATACTAAACTTTAGTAGAACTGAACTGGGTTGTAACCAACAATCCTATAAGTTACTACAGATTTAGTAACACGTGAACCTGATAGAGAGAAGAGAGCCTAGTCCTTAACCCACGTAGAATGAGAAGAGAATGACTCAGAATAGAGGGCATAAGGTAAAGGAGTAAAAGAGCCTTACGTTCCCTCCCACAATCAATTCCCCTACATATAACTAAAGCATTTCTAGACTCGACATCGACCAGTTTGGCTTAGCGAACCTACAGGCAGTCCGGCTCTGATGCCAACGCTGTCAGGTCCCCGATCCTAAGCCACATCGGTCCAGCGTGTAACACATCATATCACTTTGCGGCCTCACGCACGGTACTCCCACGGGTGCCACCTTACCTGGCCTGGGACCGTTTGCGCCTTTTGGCTCACGTATATGATAGTGTCGCTAGCATCCATTTGACAGAGAACCCGGGCCGACATGGCTAGTCGTGAACCCAAAGCGGCGCTAGCCTATGAGGACAGGCATACATGAATCACATCGAGCATGTCGGTCATCAACGTATTTATTCGGGCTGTAGCACTGGGCTAACAGGACTCCGGTAACCCGGGCTGTAGCAGGCTAGGCAGGACTCCGAATAACAGTGCGTGACATTTTCCCGAAGGGACAGACATAGGAACGACGTGAAACACATGCCGGCCAGTCAAGTGTCCAAGCAGTAGTGCTGGGCTAACAGGACTCCGGTGAACCGGGCTGTAGCGGACTACTATCGCTCAGAAGCACAAGACTTACATTTCCCCATATGAAAGGCTGCCAAGGATAAACAACTAGATAGTCGGATCCCACTCATACCAAGCATTTCAATCATACACATAATATGCCCGATATGAGTAGATACAACATGGCATCACAACAGTACTCTACGACTCAAGTACTTTATTTAGAAGGCTCCGAGGAGCCATACATATCATCCATACAGATAGGGGTCACATGACCCAACACTCAAGTCATACAAACATACAAGCACATGCGGAAGCAAAGTAGTCTGAGTACAGACACTAGAAAGAAAGAAGGCTTGACGAAGCCTGTCTATCTACAACGACCCTTCACAAGTCTTGGATCACCACCTGGTGATAAGTCACTCGTCAACGTCGAGGTCTACATAGAACCCATCAGAGGGGTTGGTGCAGTCGTCTGAAAAACAGGATTAAAGCAACATGAGTACGGAGGTACTCAGCAAGTCTTACAACAGGAACCTATCATACATGCACATTCTCAAGAAGGTAGTGGGGTTATTGCAGCAAGCCAGCTTTGACTCTTGGCTAAGCTATCCTACGATAGACACCACTTGTAAATCATTTGTCGCACACGAGTCCACTACCACCATCACAATACTCCACCGTGGATCCTCTCTCGCCATCCTACGAGAGGGCCATCCGCGGTACTCACACTTATCTTGAGATTTTTAGTAGTATCCATTTAACTTGTCTATGAACTGATATAGGCAACCCAGAAGTCCATTACCGCGGACACGGCTATTCGAATAGTTCATTTATAACCCTGCAGGGGTGTACTTCTTCACACATGTTTCCACCACTTAGCGTCTGCACACGACATGTGCTCGGCAGACTTCAAGCGAAAGCCGACGTGGGTGTAGACCACGACCTACCTAAACACTCAAGTCTCTAGTCCAGGTTTATCGCCTATTCGGGTTCCATCCGCAGGGAGTCCGGCCGAGGTTTCCACTAACGGCCCCGAACGATGTGAACAGGGTTCCCGAGACACCAAACGGGCGAGTCGGTACACCGTGCCACGTGCCTACCGCAACACAGCCCACCCCGATGGTCAGCGCCGCGTGCGGCCCCCAGCATACTACAAACACCAGAAACTACTTGCAACTCCTGGACAGAGGACAAGGGTGGATAAGAAGTCGAGCGGGGTCATATTTCAGGGCCCAATGTGTGGTAGTAACTGTATCATGGATCACAAACACAGATCTCAGTTCTTAAGGACGGCCTCAATGAAACAACCCACCATGTACTCCTACATGGCCTCTCATCGAGTCCTTTACCAAATCGTATTCAACACTTCACTCTTGTCACCGACACAACCTTTCACTCCAGTTCATCATCCCGATGAGCCAGACCTGACACAACTCTAAGCATAGCAAGCACAGCATGGTAGGAACACACACACATGTATTGGCTCAATCAACTCCTACACATGCTAGTGGGTTTCATCTAGTTACTGTGGCAATGACAGGTCATGCAAAGGAAGTGGGTTCAACTACCGCGACACACAGCAGTTTGAAACGCGTTGTCTTAATGCAGTAAACGAGAGCAGAAGCGAGAACATGGGTTTGTATCGGAATGATCAATGGGTTGCTTGCCTGATGGAGTGGTCGTGGGATACTGCCCTTCAGTTGGATACTCGGAGATATCCTCGGAGGCAGAACCTACCACGATGAACACATCGGAACACAATCAATACATGGCGATATGCAACAATATGATGCATGCTATGACATGGCAATATGAATGTGTCCTGACCTAGTTTAAGTTAAACCAGAAGGGAATGAACCCATTTGAACCAAAGATTCAAATGGAAACTCATTTATTAAGATCATATTAGTGTATCATCTTGTAATGCCTAAACAGTGGGTTTAACTTGCTCTGACATGCATGAAACCAGCACCAATGGATAGCTTGGATTTTTCTGATCATTTTTCATATATAGAACTTTGCATTTGGAGTTACAGATAATTTTCTATGAATTTTTGAAGTTTGAACTATTTTCTGGATTTTCCTGTATAAGAATAAATCCAGTAATTAATTAATTACGTCAGCATGAGGTCATGCTGACCTCAGCAGGTCAACAGACCGGTCCAGGTCAAACCTGACGCGTGGGTCCCGCGTGTCAGGGTCATTAGCTTAAGCAAAACAGATTAATCTTAATTCTAGTTTAATTAGCAGGCGGGGCCCACATGTCATAGACTCAGGAGGAGTCAACTGGGCCCACCTGTCTACGTCAGGGGGTCAAACCCTACCGGTCAAAGATCAAGGCCCGCCGGCGTTTAGCCGCCGGCGAGGCCAGACGCGGCGGCACACTGCGGGATTCGCCCACAGGGCTCCGTTTGCAGCGCAGAGAGCGGCTACGGGCAGCTGGTGCTCGCCCGCATCTAGCTGTGGTGGTGGCTGGCCTCAGGGTCGCCGGAAATGACGCCGGCGACGAGGTCAGGTGGAGGCCGAAGCTCGGCCAGCTCGTGCGCGTGGCTGCAGTGGCTTAGGCGAGGTGGAACTAGCACCTACGGCCTCTACGTGGCGCGTGGGGTGTGACGGGCACAGGCCCGTGACCAAATGGTCACCGGGGCAACGCCGGCGACGTGGCCAGGCGGCGGCGCGTGCAGGTGAGCGGCGTGTGCTCGCTGTGGTGCACGAGAAGCAGAACGGAGGGGATGGGAAGCTAGCTAGGCTCATCGCGGTTGCGACGGAGCTGACGGCGGGGTCGGGAACGAGCCGGAGCAAGCGGGGCGGCGATGGCGATTTGGGCGGCCGAAGGTTGAAGACGAGCTCGAGGAGGTCGTTCGCAGGCTCCTGGCGAGGCGTGGCTTGGTGGAACGCTCGAGGAGGAGGTGGAGGAGCTGCAGGACACAGTGGAGCAGCACGGGGGCGACGAGGGGCGTGGATTCACGGCGGCGTGGGCGCGGCAGCGTCGGCCATGGCGGTGAGGGAGCGAGGGAGAGAGGCAGGGGGAAGTGGACGTGTCCACGGGGTCGGGGGCACGACGTGGAGGTCGTCCAGCGCGTCGGGCGGCGAAGCGGCGAGCAGGTGGCGTCGTGGCGAGCTCGCGCTCGTCGGCGTCACCACCCTGCCTACCTTGCGGGGACGAAGCAGCTGGCTGGCTCGGGCCAGCACAGTGCTGGGCCGCCAGGTGGGCCGGCTGGTGGGTTTGGCCAGGTAAGTCTTTTTCTGAATTTTGTTTCCTTTTTCTATTTTCTGTAACTTTGTGGACTTATTAAAAATACTAAAACAACTCCTAAAATCACCAAACTGCACCTGGTCCTTAGTTGGAATATTTGCAGCAAGGAACATTTTAGTTTGGAGATATTTGAGCATTTGAAATGTTTTATAAATTTTAAATGCCCAAATTCAAATACTTATGCATTAATTCAATGACCTTCTGTTGACCTGGAAAAATGTGCACTATTTTTGCCAGAGGTTTAAGACCAAAGCAAAGATGATGAACATTTTAGAAGGGCATTTCAGGTTCATTGAAAAAGATTTTAGTAAACCCTAGTAGATTCAGGAGGGGTGCTGGGGGTTCTGCCTTCCCCATTTCAATTTTCTTGTCAAAAGAAAACATGATGCACACTCTAATGCATGAACTAGGTAGGATGTGACATGAGCCAATCCCACACTGGCCGCACCCACTGACGCTCGGCCTCTCGCGCGCTGCCGCTTTGCTGCTCCCTGTTTTCGCTGCTGCTGTTGCCTGCTTACTGCTGCCGATGTAGGCCATCGCCCCGAGCGCCGCCCCCTGGCTCCCCGCCGCCTAGGGCCCCTCCGATCGGCCGCGCCACCCGCTCTCCCGTCCGCTCGCGCGACCTGCTGGTCCTGGCCGCCGGCGCCTCGCCGGGTCCGGCCGCTCGCTGGCCCGTGCGCCATTTGCCGTTCCTAGACGAACCCGCGGCATGCTGGCACCCTGTTTTTGGGGCCGGCCCGATTAGTATTAGGCTTAGGATTAGATTAGGCCTTTTAGTTAATTAGTTAGCTAGCTGTGTGACACGTGGGGCCCTCCTTTTAAAATAAATGTTAAAGCAAATTAAACAGGTTCTATGTATGACAGTTGGGCCCGCTTGCACTATTCACTGGTTGACTAGTCAATCATTGACTGGGTCAACCCAGCCCAGGGGCCCCACATGTCATGGACTGTGGCTGGCTGCCTCTGGGTATAAAAATATTGCACTATTATTTTCGAATTAAAATAAATCCAGAAATTTCAGAAAAATGTTTAAAACTTTGAAAAATCATATAAAATAAACCGTAACTCGGATTAAAATACTTTGTACATGAAAGTTGCTCAGAATGACGAGACGAACCAGGACACGCAGCCCGTTCATCTGCCACGCATCCCTAGCGTAGCAAACTCGCAACTTTCCCCCTCTAGCTCCTCTCCCCGAAAACGCGAAACACCGGGGATACTTTCCCGGATGTTTCCCCCCTTCACCGGTATCACCTCATACCGCGTTAGGGCAAGCCTAGCATGACGCCTTGCTTTGTCATGCATCGTTATGCATCTGTTTGCATTATATTTATTATTTCTTCCCCCTCTTCTCTCGCTAGACACCGAGACCGACGCCGCTGCTACCCAGTACGACTACGGTGTTGAAGACCCCTCTCTCTTGCCAGAGCAACCAGGCAAGCCCCCCCCCCTTGATCACCAGATATCGCCTATTCTTCTCTCTACTGCTTGCATTAGAGTAGTGTAGCATGTTACTGCTTTCAGTTAATCCTATTCTACTGCATAGCCAGTCATTGTTGCTACAGTTGTTACCCTCACCTGTTATCCTACTGCTTAGTATAGGATGCTAGTGTTCCATGAGTGGCCCTACACTCTTGTCCGTCTGCCATGCTATACTACTGGGCCGTGATCGCTTCGGGAGGTGATCACGGGCTTATACTATATACTTTACACTATTACATTACCTGTGATACTGTTCGGCGATGGGGGCCGAAGGGGCAGGTGGCTCCATCCCGGTAGAGGTGGGCCTGGGTTCCCGATGGCCCCCGACTGTTACTTTGTGGCGGAGCAACAGGGCAGGTTCAGACCATCTAGCAGAGAGGTGGGCCTGGCCCTGGACGGCGTTCGCGGATACTTAACACGCTTAACGAGATCTGGGTATTTGATCTGAGTCTGGACATTTGGTCTATACGCACTAACCATCTACGCGGGAGTAGTTATGGGTATCCCGGCATCGTGGTATCAGCCAAAGCCTTCGTGACGTCAGCGACTGAGTGGCGCGCACCGGATTGGAACGTAAGCCTGCTCTTGTATTAAGGGGGCTAGTTTTGCTTCCGGCCGCGTACGCAACGTGCAGGTGTGCTATGGCGATGGGCCCAGACCCCTGTGCGCTTAGGTTTAGACCGGTGTGCTGACCTCTCTGTTATGCCTAGGTGGGGCTGCGACGTGTTGATCTTCCGAGGTCGGGCATGACCCTGGAAAGTGTGTCCGGCCAAATGGGATCAAGCGTGTTGGGTTATGTGGTGCACCCCTGCAGGGAAGTTTATCTATTCGAATAGCCGTGTCCCTTGGAAAAAGGATGACCCGGAGTTGTACCTTTGACCTTATGACAACTAGAACAGGATACTTAATAAAACACACCCTTCCAAGTGCCAGATACAACTCGGTGATCGCTCTCTAACAGGGCAACGAGGAGGGGATCGCCGGGTAGGATTATGCTGTGCGATGCTACTTCGAGGACTTCAGTCTACTCTCTTCTACATGCTGCAAGACGGAGGCTGCCAGAAGCATAGTCTTCGACAGGATTAGCTATCCCCCTCTTATTCTGGCATTCTGCAGTTCAGTCCACTGATATGGCCCTTTACACATATACCCATGCATATGTAGTGTAGCTCCTTGCTTGCGAGTACTTTGGATGAGTACTCACGGTTGCTTTGTTTCCCCCTTTTCCCCATTCCTCTACCCGATTGCTGCGACCAGACGATGGAGTCCAGGAGCCAGATGTCACCGTCGACGACGACTCCTACTACACTGGAGGTGCCTACTACTACGTGCAGCCCGCTGACGACGGCCAGGAGTAGTTACGAGGATCCCAGGCAGGAGGCCTGCGCCTCGTTCGATCTGTATCCCCGTTTGTGCTAGCCTTCTTAAGGCAAATTTGTTTAACTTATGTCTGTACTCAGATATTGTTGCTTCCGCTGACTCGTCTATGATCGAGCACTTGTATTCGAGCCCTCGAGGCCCCTGGCTTGTATTATGATGCTTGTATGACTTATTTATGTTTTAGAGTTGTGTTGTGATATCTTCCCATGAGTCCCTTATCTTGATCGTACACATTTGCGTGCATGATTAGTGTACGATTGAATCGAGGGCATCACAGGATTCAAAACATGGAGGATCACTTCAGGAAAGTTTTCATTGCAAGTTAGTATGAGGTTCAATATGCTCTTTGGTACTTTATAGAAAGTGATGCAACCTGGTGGAAAATGCATCAAGCAATACAAGGATGTAACAGAGCAAGAACTTGCAAGGAATTCAAGAAGACTCTTTTGAGATCATGTCTCATCCGGAAGCACTATGGCAACCCGAAGAAGAAACCTTGTGCCTGCAAGATTTGTGGAGTAATAGGACACACCAATGAAGAACACAAGGATGGATGCCTTTATTGTGAGGAAAATCACCCAGAGGAAGAATGCCCAACTAGGTAGGTGACTTGTTTCCTGTGTGAAGGAACTACGCACTGCTCTGCTGAGTGTCATATTTACCCCAAGGTACAAGAAATCACCAAGCAGCAGAAAGAAGCCCTCGGGGAAAGTTTCAAAGAACCCATGATGAAGGAAGTTCTTGAAGTCATTACGGAAAAACCCAAGAAGCAAAAACGAAGGCATCCCCAGAACAACCCAATTTCTGCAGAGAAGGACATGAGTCATATCACGTGTTACAGGTGCAATGATTTAGTTCATTACGCTGATAAATGTCCAGAGAAGAAGCCAATAACCCAAAGAACTGACACCCTCCCCAAGAAGCCCAGAGATTTATTGGAATTCATTTGTTTTCGCTACAAGCAAGCAGGACATTTTGCTAGGGAATGTTCAGATCAGATGAAAGCTGGAGCTGAGTAGTTGAAATTTTGATATTGGTAATAAGTGTAGTAGGAAGCAAATTTCATTTTCATAAGTTCGATGAGTTGAAATTATGTAATGGAAGCCTCAGAGTTTGTAATGAATTCATGAATCAATAAAATTATTGTGTCATGCTTTCATATGTTGAATTATATGAGTTTTTAATCTATGAACAAAGATTTTGGGCCAGTTTCAAGGATATGAGTAATATGTTTTATGGATGAATTTGTGAATTTCATTTTAAGGGTGGTAGTACCCTTTAAGAACACCTGACCAAAAGGAAAATGTATTCCGCAGGGTGGAGTTTGGACAAAATGAGTATGCTTTTTATTCCAATATGTTGGTTACCTCAGGAGTATGAAGGAATGAAGTAATATTGTATTTAAAGGAGGTGTAATGTTTAAATATGGAGCAATTGTAACTCCAAGGATGAGTTAAAGCTATACATGTGTTGAAGTGCACCCATAACCCATAGACCTATAAATTAATAAGAATGTGACACCCCAAAATTTTAGCCTTGTTTTAATAAATTAAAAAAATTGCCAGGAATTAAAACTTTGAATTTCTGAGCCCCATCTTGATTTTTAAATCATTTTCTTCCATGTTGTGATGAGTTTTTCCCACAGAGAAAACTTTTCAAATATGTTATTTGACTAGTATAACCTCTCAAGAAAAACATTTTTCTTAAATCAGCTGGATTAATTACACAATTAATTTACTTGATTTTTTTTCTTAAAAAATGAGCTTATTCAGGTTTTATGGCCACTTTTGCATTACAACCATTTGATAAATTCACTCATAATTCCCACAAAAATTTGGAGGTGTCATGTGGTGTCTTTAAATCACTTTTATAGTAAAATAAATTTTATTCATAAAATATTTTAAGCTGTGCACCCAATTTTCTTCTCTGGTCCAGAGAGCAATTTTGCACTACAACCCTTTTAAATAATACCTTCTAGCCTCCACCAAAATTATGGGATGTTAGTAGTATCATATGATTCAAATTTAAGCAAAAACCCAGTGTTGTTCTTTGAAAGTTTTGAGTGAACCAACCTCTTTTTCATTCTGGTCCAGTCTGGTGATTTCTTCTGCAACCTCATTTAATTTTGCTGCAATGACCTTGTGATTTCTCCTGCTTATAGTCCTCCCTTTTGAACTCCTAAGTCCAAAGGCATGCAACCTTTGGATCACTTTTGGTTCATGTAACCATGCCTTTTCCTTTCTGTCCAAAATTGGAGTTTAGCAAAACCTGCACTAGCAAGTTTCTCCTTTTGCCAAACTAACTTTACCACCCCCTCTTACATCTAAGGAGACACTGATCTGGAAGATTTGGCCCCTCCAAGAAAAGCCTAAGCGCCCTTAGCATTTTGTCAAATACCTTGTGAGCATGATCTGTTTTAACATGGCTTTTGACTTTTCACTGTGAGCTTGCACCACTGATCGAACTAGCATGTCCACGAGACTCCTAGTTGCTCCTAACCTAGTTCTATCAAGTCCTAGCCTCACCCGAGACCTCTATCACGCCCTAGCATTTCGTCGAACAGGTCCCGTGCGTGCACTGGGCGTGCCCAGAGCGCGCCAATTGCAGCCGCATGCACCCGAGCCGCCACGTCTCACCCCGCACCCGTTCCGGCTCGTGAGCACCTGCAGCTAGCTGCCACACGCTTCCCACCGCACCACTACACGCCAGCCCACCCTGGCACCCTACAGCGCCACCACCAGAGCGCTTTTGGCGGCATGCCGGCATCGGCCGACAGCCTCTGCTCCGTTAAGCGCCGCCCAAGCCACTCCGGCTCGCACCCGCAAGCATGTCCGCTAGCATTCGTCGCCGCCACGACGCCCTGCACGCTACAGCGAGGCGGTTCGCCGGCGTCCTCATCCACCGACGTGGGACCGACCTCGTCGCGCTATAAAAAGGGCTCCCCGAAACCTCCCGAGCACGCAGGCGACTCCAAGCCATCCCCCTAGGACCCCTTTGGGCAGCCAATCGACCCAGGGAAGTCATCCTCCCCACCTCCGGCAGCAGCGGCCGCCGCCATGGCCCCAGCTCTCCCAGCGCCACCAGGGCCTCTCCCTCCCACTTCTCTTCACCAAGAGCACCTCCTTCCTCCCGTGAACCTTTCCCTCTACTCATTTTCGATCGGGACTCACTGCGGGGGAGATTTCACTTTGCCCGATGGCCGCCGTCCGCCGCGAAGCTCGCCGCCGGTGACTCACTCAGTCCCCGCCGACAAAACGACCACCGGAGTGACCGCCTCGTTCCCCTGAGATCGCGGGTGGCCTTGGTTTCCCGAACGGTGCCGCCGTTCGCCGGCGAGCGTCACCGGAGCCCCGCTCCGCTCAGGAAGAGGAGGGAGAAAACGCGGGCGAATTGTCAAACCTGACCAGTGGGCCAGGCGGGCCCACCGTCAGTGGCCCAGCGCCGGTCCACGTGGGTTAAGTGGAAGCGTATTCCCAAAATACGCCTTCGATGTGTACGTGTCCATTCGAAACGTTTTTCTTTTTCTGTTTTATTTTAAAAATCAGTTTTGACCAGAACTTTGACTAACTATATCTTTTTAGATATAACTCCAAATGAATTGATTCTTTTTCCTACATCTCTCAAATAATGTCTAGTTTATTTTAAGATTTAATTGAAAATTTTCCAAGCAACCTTTTTGTGCTATTTTTGAGATGTGTGTTATTTGCATATTTATGAAAATAGGAATTTCGGAGAGGAGAAAGGAACTTGCAAAAATCTTGGAGTACACCTTGCCTTTCCACACCATTAAGGCAAGCATTCTGAACCCCGGGATAATATTTTGATGGGACAGTTGGCACGTGTATAACCCCACTTATTTTGACGCATTATTATTTCATGTGCTATGATCTTTTGCATGAATGCATAAATGGTGATTTTTCTTTGCTGTTGGATATGAACACTTGTGTGATGGTAATCATACTCATATGCCTTACATGCATGCCGGAGAGGGAGCCGGAGAGCCTCTACCTTGGGTAGGCGTGGGCTTGTCACCGGTCTCCGCCGGGACGATTATATCCGGTATGGCATGGTAAGATATAATGGGTATTGATTTATTGGTTGAAATATTTGCATTATTCATGTCATGCAGGAAACTCATAAACCTCCTGATTCGACCACAGATCGAGTCTTGTTCCAGTAACCCCCATACTTGCCTGGTACTACCACTTGTCCCTTCCATAGGTAGGGTACGGTTCAGTAAGTCGTCAACCCCTTTCAAGCACACACCGTACAAAGAGGATATGGTGGAAGATGCTGGCTGTAGCCGATAGGCAGGGCACCTTGTTCGGGGGCATGGGTGTTTCCGGTTGGGACTGAGAGGGAAGGCCACCCCTTAGAGCGCGTGATATAAGTTTGATCCCATGCTACGCGAGGTTGTAGCCTCCCCACTTAGAGTTTGCTTGACAGGTGTCGTGGGTGATTCCAGACACCGATGAGTTAAGCTGGTGTGTGCAAGATAGGTGTGTTTTCAACTAAAAGGCCATAAACGAAATTAGTCCCGATGGACTAAAGGAATCCGTTACTCGTGGGTAAAGAGTACACCCTCTGCAGAGATTAAACCTATTCGGATAGCCGTGTCCATGGTTAAGGACTACCGTCTGGGAAGGGTCAAGTGTCGGTCTTAGTGTCGGTCTTCGGAGGAAAAACTGTTAAAACAAAATGGAGATCACGATTCGAGACTTGTGATAATTATGATTATTATTGTTAACTAACCCATGATATATTTGGTATTGTCAAATATCCCTGGGATGGTTCTACCTCCCGGATATTCACTATGATTCTTCTGTTAAAGCCCTGTAAGTGGTGTCGCTCAGACCCCCGACTGTGGCATTTCTTTTAAAGCCCTGTAAGTGGTGTCGCTAAGACGCCCGACTGTGGTATTTCTTTTAAAGCCCTTTCTGTGGTGTCGCTAAGACGCCCGACTGTGGTATTTCTTTCAAAGCCCTTTATGTGGTGTCGCTAAGACGCCCGACTGTGGCATGCTTGTTGATTATTTCATAGATATTAATACCACTATGTTATTACTTATTCTTAGTTAACATGTTGGCACGCATCAGAATTTTATTTATCTTTTGTGAACTAACGTAATAAGCATAAAATATTTCCAGCATATCGTTGTGATATTATACCTATGTTCCTAATGTTTGCGAGTACATTCAAAGTACTCACTGGCTTGTCCTTGGCTATTGTCTTGGCCAGATATCTGCTTGGAGAGGAGAGTTGCGACGACAAACCCCGGAAACTAGGCAACGATGGTAGCAGCCCAGAGAAGAAAGGAGTTAACCTGGTCAGCTTTTCCTGTGGGAAATGGATCCCCACATACGGATGATCTACACACCACTTCTGCCCTCAACCACTAGAAACCATTCGATGTACCCATAGGCCACAATGGTCTTGTACTACATATTTTGTAGTCTTGCTTGGAATTTCTGTATCAAGTTGATGCCTCATCAACTAACAGTAATCCTGGGGCTGATGAGCTCGTCGGCCAATTTCTGGAAATTAATGTCCGGAAAACCGGTCGCGATAGACTTGGTATCAGAGCCAGGCTGACCATCGGCTAATCCTATCTTAGCCAGGTCAAAAACCTAGGCAAACCAACCCACCAAGCCTTAACCAAACCCCAGCCGAGCTTCTCCTACAAGATAGCCCCACAGTGACCCGACACCTTTTGGCAGTCGATGCCCAACCTACAAACAAAGCCGTCGATCATGCGCTAGTGACCGGCCCCCTAAATAGTCCTTTCTCGTGAGTGTACGATGGAAGAATCCGTCCCCTTTTTCCTATAAAAAGGGCACGCTAGCCCCAACCCAGCACAACACAACCGCTATCCTAAACCGAGCCACAATGCCTGGTCCTATCGTGCACCATGAGACCACAGCAACCAACCTTGGAGGTTTTGTGACCATACTCGCAAACCTCACCCGTCGTGCCTATGCGTTAGAAGAGCCCCCAGAATATGTTGTGTACCAAGGGCCCGTAAGCGGTGAAAACCGTCAACTCTGGGCCACTGTACACATCTACGGTAGGGGTCTAGCACCTGAGCGCCCCTACAGGTTCACCGGAAGAACAACTTCCTTTGTGCCACAAGCCATCCAACTAGCTGCTCGAGAAGCTATAGTTCATCTCCGGCACTTGTCGCCCAGAGTTGACTGTCGCTCGTTCCACTACTACCCCAGGCGTGAAAGGGTATGGTAGACCACCCCAAGTTGCCAACGGAGATCGCGAAACAGATCCTGCATTGTTGCACCTAGTGCGCTACGTAAGTGCACTAGAAGAACTGTGCGATCAGGTCACAAATTGATCTTATCGCAGCTCGTGGAGAGCTGGTTCGTCGAGCCCCGGCAAGAGAAGAGGACGAGCCCAACGCCGACAACCCAGTCGTGCTGTTTGGACAACCGATCGAGCCCCAGAGGTCTACCCTAGCAATCGTCCAAGGTGTTGCGATAACCCCAGAAGTGCTACGTCGCATTTTGGGAACACACTCCAACGGAGTTGTGGCCGGCAATCCCCGAGATGGCCATCATCGCTACCCCGAGCCCGCAGCCCCTCAACCCACTCCAGTTAATTCCGACGGCAAGACCCGTGGAGGAGCCTCAACATCCACAAGGCATGCCCGCATGGATGTAAACAAGGTAGACTAAGTAACCGAGTTGTATCGAGTCCCAGTGTACCCTCGCTTTGTAACCGTGTGGCCTTGTGAATAAACGCTGCTTGTTGTCATGCCTCTGCTTTAATAATAACCTTGTCTAAACACCTAGTACGCAGTGTGAGATTGCTACCCCTGGCGCAGTTACCAAAAGCCTTCCCGACAACCCCCACAGTAACACGTCACCTCGGTGAAATATGTGTATCTGTGGCATTGACTTCGACCCGCGGAACAGAGCTGGAAGTTTCGTTACCATTCACCACGGTAGAAATGACCTAGCTCCGGTGCTATAAAGAGGCCGCCGCGTGACCTTGCCAAACACTTCTCATCCTGTGCACCATCCTCACAACCTTTTCTTGCCATGCCGAGCCACAGCATTTACCTGAGAACCCCAGATGCAACCCCGGGTAGTTTTGTCAAGATATTGTGGGATTTTACCTGCAGTACCATGGGCGCTACCCAGCCACCCAAGTACGAGCTGTTCAAATCGAGGATCACCTCTTCCACCTCGAGATATTGGGCCGCAGTGCACATCCCTCCCGTAAACTCAGCCCAAGACCCAACAGAGGTCTCCTTCGTGGGGAAATCTATGCCAACCCCACAGATGGCCGTGGAAGCTGTGGCTTACGAAGCGCTTGCTCGTCTTCGATTCGCGGTACCTTATGCCAGCGAACGAGGATATTATTACTTCCCAAGCCGTGCAGCGCCCGGAGGACTAACATCTTTTCCCGGTGGACGAATTGAGAGAGACCCAGTCCTGGCCAACCTCGTCCAGTACGTCATCGCGCAAGAGCGTTTAACCCAACGCGTTATGGGTTATCTCCAGAGCCTCGCAGATTTAAATCCTCAGATCGCCATCGGCAGAACACTAAGGCCCGACCAGGAGAGACACGTGCATCGACTGGTCAATCCACTTTCCCCGATAGAAGAAGAATGTGTCTCAGTACCAGAGACATTTTCTCGGGATTCCGTCCATTTACCCTTTGCATTATAAACGTTGCTGCTACGTTTAAATTGTTGATCCGATGTAACTTATGCGTGGTAATCGAGTGTGCGCATTGAGTAAATCTTTAGTTTCAATTAATATGAGTGATTTTGTTGCATTACTGTTTTCTTCCGTGAATAATCCTGGAATGAGTGTTCTTTTCGCCAAGCCGCTACATCTGCATCTTCTCACGACATGGACTATTTTATTACACACAGCACAACGACCACAGACTCTCGACCATAATCAACCAAGCACATACACTGTTTACAAAAACTTTGCAACAGTGTTACATCTGGCTAACCACTCTCCTAACGATAATTAACACACGGCACACCCCACCTACTCCTCGTGGTCATCACCACCGCGGAGAGCCAACACCCGAGCAGCAGCATCACGACGATCGTCGAGGATCATCGCACACAGGAGCACGGAGAACCCCAACAGTGTCGCCAGCCCTCCGCATATCAGTATCGCGTACCAGTCCGGCATCACCTCCGCCATTAGAGCCTCACCCGAGCTTCTGTAAGCAGAAATGGAGGAAGAAGGAGGGGGAGAAGCAAGGCCAGGTGTGAGGAGAAAGAGAGAAAACACCTCGGCCGTTTTATAGCTCGAGCTGGTGCACGGTGGGCGAAGTCCACCAACGCCGCTCATCGCCCGATCGCCGGTGTTCGGAGTCGAATCTGCGAGCAGTGCCGACAGCACGCTAGCCCGCGAGGTGAGTGCACGCTGCTCCGGCAGCTAGCACGCCGCGCACTACCGCGGTACGGCCTAGATGCCCTACGCGCTAGACGTCGTCGGGGAGAAAGCGCGGGAAAGCGCGCGGGAGAGAGGAAGAAGAAGAGTCAGAGGGAGAAGAAGAGGCTGACTGTGGGCCCCGGGTCCACTTGTCAGCCAGAGAGAGCACTGTGCTCTCGGGTACGACCGGCGTATATTTAAATTTAGAAATTATTCTAAATTTATATCCAGTGTAGATATCTCTCGTTTTTGTCCCAAACCGTAGATTTTTCCACGCAGCACCAGTATTCACACTATGGTTTTACACCACATATTGCCCCTCACTGTAACCACTTTTTATTTGCATATTGTTTTCCTAAGATAGCTTTTAACAAATCTCGAGGACGAGATTTTTCTTAAGGCGGGTAGTGTTGTGACACCCCAAAATTTTAGCCTTGTTTTAATAAATTAAATTTTTTGCCAGGAATTAAAACTTTGAATTTCTGACCCCCATCTTGATTTTTAAATCATTTTCTTCCTTGTTGTGATGAGTTTTTCCCAAAGAGAAAACTTTTCAAATATGTTATTTGACTAGTATAACCTCTCAAGAAAAACATTTTTCTTAAATCAGCTGGATTAATTACACAATTAATTTACTTGATTTTTTTTCTTAAAAAATGAGCTTATTCAGGTTTTATGGCCACTTTTGCATTACAACCATTTGATAAATTCACTCATAATTCCCACAAAAATTTGGAGGTGTCATGTGGTGTCTTTAAATCACTTTTATACTAAAATAAATTTTATTCATAAAATATTTTGAGCTATGCACCCAATTTTCTTCGCTGGTCCGGAGAGCAATTTTGCACTACAACCCTTTTAAATAATACCTTCTAGCCTCAACCAAAATTATGGGATGTTAGTAGTATCATATGATTCAACTTTAAGCAAAAACCCAGTGTTGTTCTTTGAAAGTTTTGAGTGAACCAACCTCTTTTTCATTCTGGTCCAGTCTGGTGATTTCTTCTGCAACCTCATTTAATTTTGCTCCAATGACCTTGTGATTTCTCCTGCTTATAGTCCTCCCTTTTAAACCCCTAAGTCCAAAGGCATGCAACCTTTGGATCACTTTTGGTTCATGTAACCATGCATTTTCCTTTCTGTCCAAAATTGGAGTTCAGCAAAACTTGCACTAGCAAGTTTCTCCTTTTGCCAAACTAACTTTACCACCCCCTCTTACATCTAAGGAGACACTGATCTGGAAGATTTGGCCCCTGCAAGAAAAGCCTAAGCGCCCTTAGCATTTTGTCAAACACCTTGTGAGCATGATCTGTTTTGACATGGCTTTTGACTTTTCACTGTGAGCTTGCACCACTGATCGAACTAGCATGTCCACAAGACTCCCAGTTGCTCCTAACCTGGTTCTATCAAGTCCCAGCCTCACCCGAGACCTCTATCACGCCCTGGCATTTCGTCGAACAGGTCCCGTGCGTGCACTGGGCGCGCCCAGAGTGCGCCAATTGCAGCCGCGTGCACCCGAGCCACTGTGTCTCACCCCGCACCCGTTCCGGCTCGCGACCACCTTCAGCTAGCTGCCACGCGCTTCCCGCTGCACTACTACACGCCAGCCCACCCTGGCACCCTACAGCGCCACCACCAGAGCGCTTTTCGCGGCACGCCGGCGTCGGCCGACAGCCTCTGCTCCGTTCAGCGCCGCCCAAGCCACCCTGGCTCGCCACCTGGCCCCTGGCACGACCCGAACGCACCCGCAAGCATGTCCGCTAGCGTTCATCGCCGCCACGACGCCCTGCACGCTACAGCGAGGCGGTTCGCCGGCGTCCTCATCCACCGCCGCGGGACCGACCTCGTCGCGCTATAAAAAGGGCTCCCCGAAACCTCCCGAGCACGCAGGCGACTCCAAGCCATCCCCCTAGGGCCCCTTTGGGCAGCCAATCAACCCAGGGAAGTCATCCTCCCCACCTCCGGTAGCAGCGGCCGCCGCCATGGCCCCAGCTCTCCCAGCGCCACCAGGGCCTCTCCCTCCCACTTCTCTTCACCAATAGCACCTCCTTCCTCCCGTGAACCTTTCCCTCTACTCATTTTCGATCGGGACTCACTGCGGGGGAGATTTCACTTTGCCCGATGGCCGCCGTCCGCCGCGAAGCTCGCCGCAGGCGACTCACTCAGTCCCCGCCGACAAAACGACCACCGGAGTGACCGCCTCGGTCCCCTGAGATCGCGGGTGGCCTTGGTTTCCCGAACGGTGCCGCCGTTCGCCGGCGAGCGTCACCGGAGCCCCGCTCCGCTCAGGAAGAGGAGGGAGAAAACGCGGGCGAATGGTCAAACCTGACCAGTGGGCCAGGCGGGCCCACCGTTAGTGGCCCAGCGCCGGTCCACGTGGGTTAAGTGGAAGCCTATTCCCAAAATACGCCTTCGACATGTACGTGTCCATTCGAAACGTTTTTCTTTTTCTGTTTTATTTTAAAAATCAGTTTTGACCAGAACTTTGACTAACTATATCTTTTTAGATATAACTCCAAATGAATTGATTCTTTTTCCTACATATCTCAAATAATGTCTAGTTTATTTTAAGATTTAACTGAAAATTTTCCAAGCAACCTTTTTGTGCTATTTTTGAGATGTGTGTTATTTGCATATTTATGAAAATAGGAATTTCGGAGAGGAGAAAGGAACTTGCAAAAATCTTGGAGTACACCTTGCCTTTCCACACCATTAAGGCAAGCATTCTGAACCCCGGGATAATATTTTGATGGGACAGTTGGCACGTGTATAACCCCACTTATTTCGAGGCATTATTATTTCATGTGCTATGATCTTTTGCATGAATGCATAAATGGTGATTTTTCTTTGCTGTTGGATATGAACACTTGTGTGATGGTAATCATACTCATATGCCTTACATGCATGACGGAGAGGGAGCCGGAGAGCCTCTACCTTGGGTAGGCGTGGGCTTGTCACCGGTCTCCGTCGGGACGATTATATCCGGTATGGCATGGTAAGATATAATGGGTATTGATTTATTGGTTGAAATATTTGCATTATTCATGTCATGCAGGAAACTCATAAACCTCCTGAGTCGACCATAGATCGAGTCTTGTTCCAGTAACCCCCATACTTGCCTGGTACTACCACTTGTCCCTGCCACAGGTAGGGTACGGTTCAGTTAGTCGTCAACCCCTTTCAAGCACACACCGTACAGAGAGGCTATGGCCGAAGATGCTGGCTGTAGCCGGTAGGCAGGCCACCTGGTCCGGGGGCATGGGTGTTTCCGGTTGGGACCGAGAGGGAAGGCCACCCCTTAGAGCGCGTGATATAAGTTTGATCCCATGCTACGCGAGGTTGTAGCCTCCCCACTTAGAGTTTGCTTGACAGGTGTCGTGGGTGATTCCAGACACCGATGAGTTAAGCTGGTGTGTGCAAGATAGGTGTGTTTTCAACTAAAAGGCCGTAAACGGAATTAGTCCCGATGGACTAAAGGAATCTGTTACTCGTGGGTAAAGAGTACACCCTCTGCAGAGATTAAACCTATTCGGATAGCCGTGTCCATGGTTAAGGACTACAGTCTGGGAAGGGTCAAGTGTCGGTCTTAGTGTCGGTCTTCGGAGGAAAAACTGTTAAAACAAAACGGAGATCACGATTCGAGACTTGTGATAATTATGATTATTATTGTTAACTAACCCATGATATATTTGGTATTGTCAAATATCCCTGGGATGGTTCTACCTCCCGGATATTCACTATGATTCTTCTGTTAAAGCCCTGTAAGTGGTGTCGCTCAGACGCCCGACTGTGGCATTTCTTTTAAAGCCCTGTAAGTGGTGTCGCTAAGACGCCCGACTGTGGTATTTCTTTTAAATCCCTTTATTGTGGTGTCGCTAAGACGTCGGACTGTGGTATTTCTTTCGAAGCCCTTTATGTGGTGTCGCTAAGACGCCCGACTATGGCATGCTTGTTAATTATTTCATAGATATTAATACCACTATGTTATTACTTGTTCTTAATTAACATGTTGGCACGCATCAGAGTTTTATTTATCTTTTGTGAACTAACGTAATAAGCATAAAATATTTTCAGCTTATCATTGTGATATTATACCTATGTTCCTAATGTTTGCGAGTACATTCAAAGTACTCACTGGCTTGTCCCTGGCTATTGTCTTGGCCAGATATCTGCTTGGAGAGGAGCGTTGCGACGACAAACCCCAGAAACTAGGCAACGAGGATAGCAGTCCCGCGAAGATAGGAGTTAACCTGGTCAGCTGTTCCTGTGGGAAATGGAGCCCCACATACGGATGATCTACACACCGCTTCCGCCCTCAACCACTAGAAACCATTCGATGTACCCATAGGCCACAATGGTCTTGTACTACATATTTTGTACTCTTTCTTGGAATTTCTGTATCAAGTTGATGCCTCATCAGCTAACAGTAATCCTGGGGCTGATGAGCTCGTCGGCCATTTTCTGGAAATTAATGTCCGGAAAACCGGTCGCGACAAAGAATCAAGTACTCCCTGGAAGAATAAATTTTGGAAGATGCTATGATTCCATCAGCAGACGTTTCTTCGGAGGATACGAAAACCCGAGAGTTGTGAAGTAACGATAGATGTTTTATTCAGCTTGCAGAATCAATGGAATTATCTAAACTAAGTTCGACGACAAGAGAAATTTTGCAATGCTCGTGAGAATGACCGAGTGTTAAAAATGTGAGATTCGCTAAACCTTATACAAGGTAATGATTTGGGTGCGAAATGGATTGATCACCATCCCGACTTACTCTTATCATTCGCTCTTGCTATTTGGAATGGTAAATCTAGAGTGACGTACCCATAATAGAGATATGACGATGTCAAAGCCTTATTTAAACCCTAGAATGGTAGGACGATTGATCCATGTACAGGCAACCATTGACAACCGTAGGTTATACAGTGAGATTCAACCTTCCTGCAGGAGAAGCCAATAATGATTGACCACCATGATCTTTTGAAAGTTCTTTAGTATTGGCGACAGAACTGTCAGATATGAAGACCCAGTCTCGGAAGAACCTCACCAGGATGAAAGGACACGTGCTTGAGGAAAAGTTTGTGACCCAATCGGACGAGCCCCAGTGAAGGAGTTATTCCAGAGAGTATGAGAAGACCGACACCGTCAACCCAAAGGAACGGAGTACATGAGTTCTATCGGAAACATAACCCTGCTTTTTAAGTGTGGTAGCACACTAGACCATTCTGATCAATGGAATTGCTAGAAGACCCCCAAACACTAACCTTTTCTTGCTAGCCTCTTCGAATCTCAAGGACGAGATTCATTTTAAGTGTGGTAGGTTTGTAACATCCCAAAATTCTAAATTTTGGAATGTTATATGAAATAAATATTTATGATTGTTTGTTTGATTGTTGTCTGACTGATTGTGTGAAATTGAGTGGAATTTGAAACTTTTCAAAAATTGAATGAGAGGGAATGAAATGACTTTCCCAAAGATTTCTCTTTGCATTTTATGATCACCATGAATTCAAATTCATTTCATCAGAGTAAAGATGATATGACTTCTTCCATTTAAATAAATGAAAAAGGGTTTTGAAAAGATTTGAATTCGACTTGGAAATATTTTCAAATTCAGAAACTTTATGCAACTCAATGATGTTCCTGAGAGAAGATAAATGACTTCTTCAAATTATATGAAATATGAGTTGGAAGTTTAAAAAGAATCAAATTGAATGTCCGGCTGAAGTTATTTTGACACCCACTTTCAAATTGGAGTTATTTGGTTTTACTGAAATTAATTTTGTCCAAAAGTAAAATATATGGAAAATAGGGTAACATGATTCCCTACAATAGAAAATTGGAGAAAAATAAATTTGAAATCATTTTGGTGTTTTAAAAATGATTTTTATTGTCTTTTAATGCAATAGCAGCATTGTTTGAATTTTGTGAATTGTTGTGTATTTTATTTGCCTCTAATAATATGTTCATGTTTTAGGATTATTGTTCCAGAACATTTTGATATATTATATGCGTATATTATATTTCTATTTTTGCTTAGTTTATTTTTGTTTTGTTCTTTGTTTAGAATAAAAAGGGAAAAGTCTTTTTAAAAGGATGAAGCCCAGTCGCCCAGGCCGCCTCTCTCTCTCTCTCTCCGCGGCCCAGCAGCCGCTCCCTCTCGGTCGGCCGATCGCCCCTCTGTCTTTTCTCTCTCTGACCACGGGACCCACACCTACCCTAACCCCTCGCCCACACCTTGCTAAGACAAAGCGTGCCCGAGCACCGCCGCGGCTCCGATCTCTCCGTGAACGCGCCCTGAAGCCAACCCCTCGCCCTAGTTCATGTCCTATAAATAGCTAGCCTCCTCCTCCTTCGACCCCCTAAAACCCTGTCGTAAAACCCACCGTAGCCCGAGCCACCACCATCCCGATCTCGTTCGGCTGCCGCCGTTCACCCTCGTCGCCTGCCCCTAGTGAGCCTCTCCCCTGCTACCAAACTCCTCCATCTGAACCCCCTCGACCTCCCACACCCGCCTGACATCTTCTCTCCATCCAGGACCCATCGGAGCGGACGACCCCGAGCTCGAAGCCCGTCGCCGGAGCTGCAGTCCGCCCGAGCGTCGCCCGCCTCGCCCTCGTCATCTCCACGGTCCCCGATCCACCCCGACGTCACTTCCGCCTCCGCCTCGCTCTGCCAAATTGTCCTGACGCCTCCTCCGCCGCCCAGGACCACCAGAGCATCCGCCGCCATCACGCCCGAGCCTCCATCGTCATCGCCCGACGCACTCGCAGTCGACCAACTACGCGGTGAGTCCCCATCTGTCCGATCTATTTTATACGGCCCTGATTAGATTAGATCGATAGGTAGGTTTTATTTTTATAGATCGATTTAGTTACGGTTTATACCTGGTTTAAATCTGACCAGTTCACCGGTTTTCTCTTATTAAACACACGCGCGCAGTTTTAGTTAAGTTCCGTCCGAGTGTCTTTTAACTACCGGTCGCCCACCTGTTTAGCCTAGTAGCAGTAGGCCACGTAGCTAGTGCCCGATTTGTTTTCTTTTATTTTATTTTGGTTTACGTTTTCAAAACAAAATAGTTCTGTTTTTACAAAATCAATAACTTTTATGTTTGAGATCCAAATTGAGTGATTCCAATTGCCCTAGTTTCATTATTTTGTCTAGTTTTTGTAGATGCAAAGTTTGGTTATGTTTGAAAGTTTAAATTTTAATTTGCATGAATTTTCTCAAATCACTAGTTTGGCCATAACTTGAGTTTGAAAATATATTTTAGGTTGATTCCTTTTGCCCCTAGTCACTATTTGAATTGTTTATCCAGTATTATTTAGTATTTTATTTTTAGTTTATTTTAAATTAGGATTTTAGCAAAACAGTACCCTTTTCTTATAGTTTTGGTTTTACCTTTAAAGTTTTACTTCTAATTGTTTTTATAATAAAACCTTTTGCCACTTTTGACAAATTTAGTTTTGTTTCTGTTGTTTAATAGTAGAAAATTTTATTCTTATTTAAAAAAATATTTTCTTTAGTTTTGTAGGAACCTTGTATAGGTCATAGTTAGAGTTTTATAAAAGCTTTTTATTTGTTTATTTTTGCTTTTAAAAGTTTATGAAAAATAATTTCTGTTAAATTCATTATTTTACATTTTATTTTATGTTAATTTATTAGTTTAGTGTTTTAATTGTTGTTAAGTTTTTACTTAGGACAAAACTATTATGTGTTATGTCTTAGAGTTTTCTTTATTAGTTTTGTTGTGTAGTTTTCCTTTGTTTTTATTTGGTGTCCCTTGTTGATTTGCATTTTTGTTTGTTGGTTTTATTATGAGTGTTAGAATTGCTTGCTAGTATGTTTGCTTATGTGAATACTACGTTTGATTATATAGATTTCAACGGAGTGATGAATAGTTCTACCAAGTCATTATTCTGAGAGCGTTATTATCTTCATCGACTTACCAGGCAAGTTCACTTTTACCATGTTTTTCATGCCTATGTTTTTATTGCATTTAGTGTCACCATTCATAATCCCTTCAGTAGTTATATTGACTTCTTGTAGTTGAGTAGAATGCATGAGGTAGGAATCCATCACCAAGTTATCAAGCCCGGGACGCTATATAGTTTTAATGCTACGCTATAGTAGATAGGGTTGGTATGAGTGCTCGGTAGTGGTGTGAGTATGAAGAACTCTATGTCAATGACGAGAACTCCATGATGGTATCTGCAAGGACTGCATCTTCAAGGCCAAGACTTCAAGACTCAAGACAAGAATTCAATATACCTCTGGGTGGAGAATGGTTAAGATGGGTACATTGGTGCGTCCAGTACTCAGTGACTCCGGAGAAGCATCGTGATATCATGCGGAAAGCTCCACCCAGGCTCAAAGAGACGAAAGAATACTTCATGCCCGGAAGCTTACCTGTGCAACCGCAAGTCACTATGGGCTCTAGCTTGGTTGACCCAAGTGGTGACTCTGGCTGGGACGGTGCTAGGAGAGGTAGAACTACGGTAGGATTGGATGAGCATCGGACAGTGGTGAGGGGAACTCTTTGGTAGACCATGTTTCGGTCGTCTTGTTCTCAAACACCCTGAAGTGCGAGAACGAAAAAAGAAGGATCGAATCTTGTGGGTAAAGTGTACAAACCTCGGCAGAGGGTTAAAACCTAATCGATTAGCCGTGTGCCCGGTTACGGACAATTTGAGCATCTAAACTTGGATCTATCTCGGAACTCTCAACACCAGACTGATAACTTAATTGTGGGCAACTTATGATGATACGGCTATGAGACATCTGTTGGCGGAACCATGTCATGATAGAAAACTCCGTAGTACAGACCCTTGATATTTCTTTGATGTCGGGGCAAATAAAATCAGCTTTTACGCAAACAAAACTTAGACACAGAGCCACAAAGCCATATTGCATATAGTATAGTTTTCTCATCTATTTTTCTTATAGTGATCTTGCTAGTACATTCAATGTACTGACCTACACGGCCGCAACGTATCATGTTGCAGGATTATACAACGAGTGAGATTCTTGTTAGGTTACGATCTACACTCAACTTGCCGATGGTGTTGACGGGACTCCACACCCGATTGTTTGTTTCCGCTGAGACTTACGAGGTATATATCTGTATTATGTTATTTATACAGGTGATTGCACTTTGATATATAGATTGATGTACTGTGTGTGCCAGCATACTGATCCAAGGATGGCATAGATACACAGAGGCTTGACCATTTGAGGTCGGGTCGCTACAAGCTCTTACTTAGACTCCATTGAATAAGTTGAATTGCAATTGCTTGGTGACTGAGAACATAGATTGTTGGGTTTCAAGAGAGTTCATTATTTGAACCTTAACATGAGAATTGGTTTCCACTATAAACATGAGAAGTTTTATAAGAAAGAATTGTTGTCATGATGCTAGGAAAAGTGATTGAAATTCTCATTGATCAAACTTTTGCACTTTGCTAGCATTGACACTTCATAAATTATTTCTTTTATCATTTACCTACTCGAGGACGAGTAGGAATTAAGCTTGAGGATGTTGATACGTCTCCGACGTATCTATAATTTATGAAGTATTCATGTTGTTTTATTATCACTCTTGGATGTTTTACAATCATTTTATATAACTTTATATCATTTTTTGGGACTAACCTATTGACCCAGTGCCTAGTGTCAGTTGCTGTTTTTTGCTTGTTTTTTACATTACAGGAAATCAATACCAAACGGAGTCCAAATGCAACGAAACTCCACGGAGGTTTTTTATGGACTAGAATACATCCGTTGGGCCAGAGCAGCACCTGGGGGGCCCGAGGGGGGCACAACCCACCAAGGCGCGCCCAGGTGGGTTGTGCCCACCTCGGTGGCCTCCCGCACCCCCTCTTTACCCTATAAATTCACAAATATTCCAAAACCCTTCGGGGTTAATCTAGATCAGAAGTTCCGCCACCGCAAGGCTCTGTAGCCACTAAAAACCAATCTAGACCCTTTCTGGCACCCTGCCGGAGAGGGGAATCATCTCTGGTAGCCATCTTCATCATCTCGACAGCCACCATGATGAGGAGAGAGTAGTCCACCCTCGGGGCTGAGGGTTTGTACCAGTATCTATGCGTTTAATCGCTCTCTCTATCTCGTGATCCATATCATGGGCTTTGTAACATAGATGGATCATATGATGTTTCTCCCCTCTATACTCTTGTTGTGGTGAACTGAATCTTTACCCTTTGAAGTTTTGTCTTGTGGGATTGAATATTCAGATATGAGAACACATGATGTATGTTATGGCACTCAACTTGCGGATTCCCGAGGTGACATTGGCGTAATCTATGCATAGGGGTTGATGCACATTTTTATTATCTTTTCTCCGATAGAAACTTTGCGGTCTCTCTGTAGTTCTTTGTGTGGATTGAATATTATGATCATGAAGTTGTTTGTTGCATATCATAGAATTAACTCACGGATACTGGTGGTGACATTGGAGTATCTATCTGACGTTAGAGTTGGTTGATGTGTGTCATATGGCGTTATTTTAGTACGAACTCTTGATTAGATCGATCGGAAAGAATAGCTTGTGTTATTTTAGTACGAAATCTACGATAGATTGATCGGAAAGAATAGCTTTGAGGTGGTTTCGTACCCTACAAACAATTTCTATATTTTGTTCTCCGCTAATAGGAACTCGGGAGTGATTCTTTATTGCACTTTGAGGGATAATCATATGATCAAATTATGTTAGCACTATTGAGAGATTGCACTAGCAAAAGTACGGGCCCCAGGCCTCATTTTCAAGCATTCCAATACCATTTTGTACCCGTTTACTATCACAACCGCCTTTCCAAAAAAATTATTTATTGAAAAGCCGATCTTTGCATTGACCAGTACAGAAGAATTCTTCTTACTGGCAGACAAAACCTTGATACAGAAATCCAGTAGTACTAATATTATACATGATTGAGCTGAGGATGCTCAACAAATTTATTACAAGCACGCCCATATTATGCATAAAGGCGGATATGGCACAAGGGTAGGGTGGCATATCTACTAACTCGTAATAAAGGTGGTGGTGGATATGTCACAGTGAAGTGGGTGACATGACTCTGAAATCTTACAGCTCATCAAGCGACAGAGTGTCGCTTGATGATTTTATTTGGCTGGCGGAAGCGTGTATGATACAAGTGAACAACTCTAGGGTCGCACGTGACTGACTGGGACTCCTCTAGGCGTCAGAATCGCTATCGAACTCTTCATCCATAAGATCGCCTTCGTCAACATCTGGCCAAATCAACAAGCCAGGTGAGTACTTTGAATGTACTCGCAAGAAAATTCGGACATAAGATATAACAAATGTAAACATGATGCACATGAGCAGGTTAGTATGCACAATCAAATAATAGAATTGCACTGCATGGTAAATAAGGGGAAATCAGGCGGTAGTCCTCCTGAAATCCCAGTAAAAAAATAATTGAAGACCGATCGGGTGTCTGAAGCGACGCCTCGAAAGGTAAACAAAATAAATTTAACATGCCGCAGTCGGGCGTCGAGGCGACACCACATAAAGGGCTTATATTGAAAAGTAAATAACATGATGTGCCACAGTCGGGCGTCTAGGCGACACCTCAAAAAGGGCTTATAATGAAACTAAATAACAATGATGCCACAGTCGGACGTCTGAGCGACATCACATAAAGGGCTTATATCAAAAGTAAATAAAAATAATGCCACAGTCAGACGTCTGCGCGACATCACATAAAGGGCTTATATCAAAAGTAAATAACAATAATGCCACAGTCGGACGTATGCGCGACATCACATAAAGGGCTTATATCAAAAGTAAATAACAATAATGCCACAGTCGGACGTCTGAGCGACATCACATAAGGGGCTTATAATTTATCATTCGAATTTAAGTAGCTCATGAATTCAAATCATCACAAATAAATACTCAGCATATGAATATAAACTGGTTAGTCCATTCACATGAATAACCTTCAACCGAGTTTACCACTCTCGGTGTTATGTTCATACACCGAAGGCTGTCACCGGGGTTGACACTGAGATTTAACTCTGAGACTGACACTGACACTGGGATGATGTCCAAGTCCTTGATCGTGGACATGGATACTCGAATGATTTTTGACTCTGCAGAGTTTGTACTCTTTAACCACAGCCAACGGATTTCAGTAGTCACAAGGACTAGTTCCGTTTACGGTGTTTTAGAAGAAACACATCTAACCAGTACACACCCATTTCCACCTTCCGTTGCCAGGAATCACCCTCGACAACATTTAAGAAAAACCTTAAGACGGGGAGGCCACAACCTCGAATAGCATGGGATCAAATTTATATCACGCGCTCTAAGGGGTGCCCCCCTCTCGGTCCCAACCGGAAACACCCATGCCCTCTGACCGGATGACTGGCTTTAATCCAGGGCCATGGAACCCTCATCGCGGTCCCTCTGTTTGGTGTGTACCAGGAAAGAGGTTTGCAACTTACTAAACAGCACTCTTTGCAGAAAACATGTGGCAGTACGAAGGAAAAATGAACGGGGTCGAGACTTGACCCACGTAGAAACTGGAGTTCACGGTTGACATAGAACTGGCATGCTTCAACAATACCAGCCTGCAACCCATCATGTCACCACATGATCGTGTTATCTTATCATTATAAGAACACCTAAACTTCGAAGCTCACCGGTAGCTTGCCTTGCATGCACATAACATTCACAAATGCTCATATAAACATGCCATGAGAAAACTACTCGAGCAAACATGCAAAACACTCATCATATCACAGGTTCAAACATGCTTACCTGGTTCGGAGAAGCCGGAGTCTAGCTCGGCGAAGTACGCGTCTCCTTTACTCCTCCCGGTATCTACATATTAAAGAAAAATATGTACTAACGTAAATACCGTGTGTGCACAAAAAGTTTTCCAAATTTTTTTCAAATAAATATGATAAAAAACTAGACAGAAAAATAAAGATGACATGAAAAGAATCAATCAATAATCATTTTCTGTTTAAAAGTTATTAGGGTTTTAGTCCAGGGACCTTTCTGTAATGAATCAGAAAGTTTCTGGGGTTCTCTTTATAAAAATAGAAAACATTTCCTTTAAGAATACGCTGACCCAGAGGGGAAGACGTATTTTGCCCAAAGGCGTTTTCAGAAAACGTTTCGTTTAAATGAAGAGAGAGGCTGACGGGGGGTCCCACCCGTCAGGTTTGAATGTTTGAAAAAGAAAAACAGGGCGCGCCGGCACCCGAGGGCTGCGGTGGTAGCCGACGGTGATCCACGGCGAGGCAGGGGGATCGGGAGGTACCTACGGGTTCAGCGTGCCCTTCCGCGTCGGTGGGTGGTGGTGTTGGTCGTCGGCGAGCACCACGCCGACGGTGGCCTCTAGTCCGGCGGACGGCGGCTGGGGTGATGTTGGATCTCATCGGGGAAGGCTGCAAGGGCTAAATTGAGGCGCGAGTTAGGAGTGTGGGTGCACTAGGAGGGTGCTGACATGGTTTGGGGAGCAGTGGTGGCCTCACCGGGGCGAATCGAGCTGGACCCGAGGCGGATCGGGGCGGCCGGAGACGGATAAGAGGACCTCCTCGAGGCCCTCCTAGCGGCTATGTGTAGCTCTGGGGAGGTGGAGTGACTGGCGCTGGTCGAAGGCGATCTCGGGGTGGCTATTTATAGCCTGCCTGAGGCGGTGGCCGAGAACGGGATAACGCCGACGTTGATTATGGCGAGGCGGCGGTCGGTCGGCGAGGTTAGGTGTTCGGGCAGCTACGTGGAGGTCTACTGGTTCCATTCGAACACTAAACTTGGTTGGATTAGACTTGCTCTCCGGTTCCAACAGAACGGCGCTCCGCGGGCCCGTCGGCGGCACAGAGCGCGCCCTGTGCTCGCCAGGCCACGGCGACGGTGCTGCGGTGCGTGCAGGTTTGCAGACGGCCACGCGGAGGCCTCGGGTGGCTTTGGCGGTGATGGACGGCGCCGAAAGCTGCAGCCGAGCCCTGCTGGCCGCCACGGGTGGCTCTGCCAACGCAGAAGCAGCCGGCGTCGGCGAGACACGTCGCCACCGACGCCCACGCCCGGCCAAGCGAGTGTGCGGCGCACCAGATAAGGAGAGGGTGCAGTGCGCAAGCGGCCAACGCGTGTACTGGTGAGATCGACGCCAAGTCTCTGGAGAAAACGACACTGACGGCCGACTGAACACTGAAGAAAACTGAATTTTTCTGAAACTGAACAGCAACAGTGCCCGCCAGCTGTTCGATAGAATGATTTTGGCATGTGCAAAATTTTCCTTGAGCTTATCTTTGGTGGGATGGCCTCTCAGTGCACCTGGGGGCTGCCTGATTTTTGGTAGAATTTTTGGGGAAAGAAAAATATGAATTTCACCAAAAATGATGAATCTGGTCCAAACTTGCAGGGAGAAAATTTTGAAATATTTGAACTGAGGCAGAGCGGATCAAGATGGATCTTGGTTGGGGGTGCTAAGGACTAGCCAGGGGAGTTGGTTTGGGGTCAAAACTCAAAAGAAAATGGCACTTCCTTTGAAAAGCACCTAGGTCCAAGATAAAAGGCAGAATTAGTTTTGGAGCAAAATAAATGGAATAAAAAATTCAAAAATGGGTTGGACTTGTTGGAAATGAATACTAGACTTGTCCCAAAGTGGAGGGAGAGGTTATGGAGGGCAGATGACAATATGAGACATTGTAAAAGATGATAAAATTTTGAAATGAGAGGAGGATAAACCCAAAATCCTTAGGGTTTCTTTTTAGTACAAAAGATTTAAAGATAATTTTTTTTGTTCAAACCAGATAAAGTGAAGAGCTCTCAAGATTAAAAATCCAAGTTTGAGAGTAGCACCAAAGTTGGTTGTCACAAAGGTTTTGAGAGGGAGAGTTTTTAAGAAAAGTTTTTGGGACACTCCCTTCCGAATCAAATAAAGATTTTGATTAAAAAAATCAAATTTTTTGCAGTGTCACAATACCTACCCCCTTAGGAAAAATCTCATCCCCGAGATTTTAGTTGATCCTCAAATAGGTGTGGGTATTCTGCCCGAAGAAAATCCTCTCTTTCCCATGTTGCCTCCTCTTCGGTGTGATTGCTCCACTGAACTCTGAAAAACTTAATTGTTTTCTGACGGGTCCTCCTTTCAAACTCCTCTAATATCTTTATTGGACGCTCCCTGTAGGTGAGGTCCGGTTGCACGTCAATGTTCTCATGTGACACTTGCTTCTCTGGGTTGCTTACACATTTCCTCAATTGTAGACGTGGAACACGTCGTGGACGTCTGATAGCTCCTTGGGTAGGTCTACCTGGTAGGCTACGGTGCCTCTCCGTGCAACCACACAGAAGGGTCCAATAAATCTTGGTGCTAGCTTTCCTTTAACCTTGAACCGTTGCAGGCCCCTCATAGGAGATACTCGTAGGTACACATATTCACCGGGTTCAAAGCTGACTTCACGGTGCTTCTGATCGTAATAGCTCTTTTGTCGACTTTGCGCTGTCTTGAGTCGGTCCCTGATGAGTCTGACTTTCTCTTCAGCTTCTTTGAGCATGTTCGGGCCGAAGATACGGCTGTCTCCTGTCTCAGACCAATTTAACGGGGTACGACACCTCCGTCCGTGCAGGGCTTCAAAAGGTGCCATTTGTATGCTGGATTGGTAACTGTTGTTGTATGCGAACTCGGCATATGGCAGGCTTTCTTCCCAACTGGTTCCATAGGTGAGGACACATGCTCTCAGCATGTCCTCTAGAATTTGGTTCACACGTTCAGTTTGTCCATTAGTCTGGGGGTGGTAGGCTATACTGAATGCCAGCTGAGTTCACAGAGCTTGTTGTAAATGATCCCAGAATTTCGAGACGAACTGAGTGCCTCTTTCGGATATTATAGTCTTTGGAACTCCATGTAGACAAACTATACGGGAGAGATAAATCTTGGCAAGCTTCTGAGTGGTGTGGGTTGTCTTCACTGGAATGAAATGTGCCACCTTGGTTAATCTATCGGTGATGACCCATATGGCATCATTCCCGCGTTGTGACCTAGGTAGTCCGACAATGAAATCCATCCCTATTTCGTCCCATTTCCACTCAGGTATCCTGTTTGGTTGCAGTAGTCCGGCTGGTCTTTGATGCTCAGCTTTTATGCGTTGACAACAGTCGCAACATGCAATGAAGGTGGCTATATCCCTCTTCATACCGTGCCACAAAAATCTGTCCTGAATGTCCTTATACATTTTGGTTCCTCCAGGGTGGATCGAATATGGAGCGGTGTGGGCTTCGGTTAGGATTTGCTGTTTGAGGTTCTCTATATTTGGCACGCAAAGTCTGTCTCCGTACCATAATATTCCCTCATCGTCTATGATGAATTCCGAGGCCTTGCCCATACTCACTTTTCTTTTTATGCCTTCGATGCTGGGGTGCCCATGTTGAGCTTTCTTAACCTGCTCCACAAGGTTGGGTTGTACTTCCAAATTTGACACAGTGCCTTCAGTGACCATCATCAAGTTGAGTTCGGTGAACTCTTGTTGAAATTCAGCTCTCAAGCCTTGCAGACCGTTGTCGTCTGAGCTGGGGTTCCGACTAAGAGCATCTGCCACTACGTTTGCTTTTCCTGGGTGGTAGTGGATGCCAACATCATAGTCTTTCACTAATTCCAACCAGCGCTATTGCCATAAATTGAGTTCTGGCTGTGTGAAAATATACTTGAGACTTTTTTGGTCTGTATATATTTCAGAATGATTTCCAAGTAAGAAGTGCCTCCATTCCTTGAGTGCATGAATGACCGCTGCCAATTCTAAGTCATGAGTGGGATAATTTTCTTCATGCTTGCGAAGTTGCCTGGAAGCGTATGCGACCACCTTGCCTTCTTTCATTAGTACGCAACCGAGGCCCTTCCGGGATGCGTCACAATATACTTCAAAACTCGTGTATGTCTGGTACAACCAATACTGGTGCTGTTGTTAATTAATTCTTGAGTTCTTGGAAACTCTTCTCGCATGCTTCAGTCCATACAAATTTCTTGTCCTTCTTGAGTAACTGTGTCATTGGTTTTGCTATGGTGGAGAACCCCTCAATAAACCGTCGATAGTATCCTGCCATTCCCGAGAAACTTCGTACATCCGTTACACTAGCTGGTGATTTCCAGCCAAGTACGGCCTTGACTTTTTCCGGGTCTACGGCAACACCTTCTTGGGTTAGAACATGGCCTAGAAAACCAACATGTCTTAACCAATATTCACATTTGCTGAACTTGGCGTATGACTGATGTTTCCTTAGTTCTCCCAGTACGGTCCTGAGATGTTCTGCATGCTCTTCTGGTGTCTTGGAGTATACCAAAATATCATCAATGAACACCACAACAAATTTGTCCATAAACTTCATAAACACTTTGTTCATGAGATGGAAAAAATATGTGGGGGCGTTTGTTAATCCAAACGGCATTACTGTAAATTCGTATAGTCCGTATCTGGAGGTGAATGCTGTTTTGGGGATATCTTTTGTCCGTACTTTTAATTGATGATATCCTGACCTTAAATCAATTTTTGAGAAAACATTGGCTTGCGCGAGCTGGTCAAATAAATCATTTATCCGGGGCATGGGATATTTATTTTTGATGGTGACCATATTGAGTGCTCGATAGTCTATGCACAATCTCAGTGTCCCTGTAACGCCCCGGATACAACTTTCCTTATTCGTAACTCCAACTCTTGCCTTTTCCGGAGATGCGATATTTTATTTCCTTCGTGGTTGGGTTTTTGTCTTTTGTTTTTCATTTTGTTCATGTCAAGCATCTCATCTCTTTGCATCATTTGCATTGCATCATGTCATCATGCAACCCTTTTAAAAACCCATCTTAATAAATTGCATGGATCTTCGGTCCATTTAAATTGAGGGAACTCACATGGTGGTTTCTCTTTAAAACATATACTCCCAATATTATTAGGGAGCTATAGTAAATATTCCATTTATTTGGAATTAACCATAACACACTTACAAAATATCCTAATGCCTTTGTTATCTTAATTATTGATCCCCAACTTTGCCATTTCCTTTAATGTTTTGTTTTTGTCATCCATGTTTGCATTGTGATCATTTCAAGTGTTGCATTTGTGCTTCTTGTAATGTTGCATTTCATCATGCTCGTCATGTGCATTGTGTGTTTCATGCATGATCACCCCTTGCATCACCCTTCCCCTCCTCCTATGGTCAATTGTATCTTCATCTTTTCATCAAGACCTTTCTCCACGCGCAAACCTTATCACTTCTTCCTTTCTTTCAAATCTTGGCTTTCATGCCAAGTGGCATTATTTGTGCCTCCATTAATGTTCATTATTTTTCCTGATGGTAGTGCACCATGCTTACACCCTCTCTTTCAAATTTCATATCTTTTAAAGTTGTTTTGGTTGGGAGAAGAATTTACTCAAGTTTGAATAAAATTCAAACTTGTTTAAATTTTCTGTCCCTAATTCTGTCGAACCAATTTTATTAAATCTTGCATGTTCCCAGGAGTATGAGGATATTCTTATATCTTCCAAAATCTCTCCCTAACTCCCCTTTCTTTTCCTTTTCTGAAATCTGTTTATTATAAAAAGCAGAGAAAAGGGAACTACCCTTTCCTTGTCTGGGCGCTGCACTTGGGCCTTCCCCTCACCTGCAACCAGCATCAGTGGCCCAACAACAGCCTCACAGCGCAGCCCACCAGTCCTCCGGCACAGGGTCGTCCCCTACCCCTGTACGGCGCACATCCAGGGGCGCCACGTTGGCAGCCGGCTTGATTTGACGGCCGGGACAGCCTCCCTGCCTCCTATAAACCAAGCTCCGGTGCCCTAGTGTCTCTCCTCTTTCCATTCCTCCCTCCTCCTCGTCTAGCCGCCGCAAGGTAAGCTACTCCACGCCATAGCCATCGCCAACACCGCACCATGGCCGAGAAGAGGCTTGATCCTTGGACCATAGCCGTCTTCGTCTTCTTCCACGACCACATATGCGTCCCTGCCTTCGTCCTCGACCCCGCAGCAAGTCCCGGGAGCCCTGGATCGGCCTCCTCCACGCCACGGCGACTACCTCCCCTGCTTCTTCGTCTTCACAGACAGGGAGCTCCATCGCCGTCTTCAGCGCCTCGCCCTCTCCGTCACCTCCTGACGTCCTCTTCGTTCCACTCGAGCCCATGGTGAGCCGGTGCTCCTTCCCATCTCCTTCCCCTTTCATATTCGGTCATTATCGTTGCCGGCCTGCTCGCCGTAGTTCCTGCATCCTCCCTGACCACGAGGCCGTGGCCCTTGTTCCCACGTGCTCGCGCACACACGCAAGCACGAGCATGCTCGGATCCACGCCCAGCACCCACCGCTCGCATTCACACCCACACCCTCATCGTCTTCCACACCCCCGCCGGCCCTTTGCAGCCGCGGTTGCCGCTGGTGTGCTCAGCTGCGTCGCCGGCAACCACCGTGAGCCATGGCTCCAAAGCTCGTCCGTTTTAGTCATTGGTTAAGAGTTGCCGGCTCACATGTGTTGCACAAGTAGAGCAGTAGCTGAACTGGTCAGCACTCTGCTCCTCTATCCAGGAGGTCGTGGGATCAAGTCCCAGCCGACCCCAATTTTGCTCAGTTTTCCTGTTTTTGCACACCCACATCCGCTTCGGGCCAGATCTACTTCTGGGCTTGCATAGTGCGTTGCTTTCGGCCCGCAGATGTTTTTTTTTACATTCTGTGATTTTTAGTATATTTCCAGTGTATGTATATTTTCAGAAATACCATTAAACATGCATTGCTCATATCTAAATATTCATGCATCATAATACAACGTGTCATATATGCATCTTGCTCAGAATTTCATATACTTTCATTATATGCAACTTTCATCCCTGTTAAAACTGATTAAAATTGTTGTTTGCATTGTTTTGCACAAATGCCATGTTAAAATGGTTTAATTCATAACTTTTAAACCGTAGCTCGGTTTTAAATAAATTTTATATGTAAATGGGCTAGAAAAATGCATAGATTAACTTGGTGCACTTTGTTTTGCTGTTTAACAACTTTAAAATTATGTTATAGGCAGAACGGTGCCAAATTCATAAATTGCATATGGGGATTTATCGGAATTGTTGTTCGATGTTTCCGGCCTCATTTAAACTTGCCTAAATAGTTAGTTTAATTATGCTTCATCTCTTGCCATGTTAACCAACATTTAATCTTGTCTTGGTCCTAAACGGGAGAGAACTAAATAATTGAAGTGGTGTTCCGTTAATATGCAACTCGTTACATATTGGGCTCCATTTAACTTGTAGTTTTGTTTGTGCATATTGCCATGCCATGCTATTTGAACCGGACATGCATCATACTTGGTTGTGCATCATGCCATGTTTGTGCTTGTTGGTTTACTATGTTGTTTGCTTCTTTCCGGTGTTGCTTCTTCGGGTTAGTTCCAATAACGTTGCGATTGTGAGGATCCGTTCGTCTACGTCCGTTTGTCTTCTTCATGGACTCGTTCTTCTTCCTTGCGGGATTTCAGGAAAGATGACCATACCCTCAAAATCACTTCTATCTTTGCTTGCTAGATGCTCGCTCTTTTTCTATGCCTATGCTGCGATACCTACCACTTGCTTATCATGCCTCCCATATTGTTAAACCAAGCCTCTAACCCACCTTGTCCTAGCAAACCGTTGTTTGGCTATGTTACCGCTTTGCTCAGCCCCTCTTATAGCGCTGTTAGTTGCAGGTGAAGATGAAGTTTGTTCCTTGTTGGAACATGGAGATGTTGTTCCTTGTTGGAACATGTTTACTTGTTGGGATATCACAATATATTTTATATTATTAATGCATCTATATACTTGGTAAAGGGTGGAAGGCTCGGCCTTATGCCTGGTGTTTTGTTCCACTCTTGCCGCCCTAGTTTTCGTCATATCGGTGTTATGTTCCCGGATTTTGCGTCCCTAATGCGGTCGGGTGATTTTTGGGACCCCCTTGACAGTTCACTTTGAATAAGACTCTTCCAGCAAGGCCCAACATTGCTTTTACCATTTGCCTCACCACCACCTATCCCCTTCCCTTGGGTTCTGCAGACTCGAGGGTCATCTTTATTTAGCCCCCCCCGGGCCAGTGCTTCTCTAAGTGCTGGTTCGAAACGAGCAGCCTGCGGGGCCACCTCGGGGAAACTCGAAGTCTGGTTTTACTCGTAGCTTGTCTCATCCGGATGTGCCCTGAGACCGAGATATGTGCAGCTCCTATCAGGATTTGTCGGCACAATCGGGCGGCTTTGCTGGACTTGTTTTATTACTGTCGAAATGTCTTGTAGCCGGGATTCCGAGGCTGATCGGGTCTTCCCGGGGAGAAGGAATATCCTTCGTTGATCGCGCGAGAGCTTATAATGGGCTAAGTTGGGACACCCCTGCAGGGTTTTGAACTTTCGAAAGCCGTGCCCGTGGTTATGTGGCAGATGGGAATTTGTTAATGTCCGGTTGTAGAAAACCTGAAGTTGATCTTAATTAAAAATACACCAACCGCGTGTGTAACCGTGATGGTCTCTTCTCGGCGGGGTCCGGGAAGTGAACACGGTGTTGGAGTTATGCTTGACGTAAGTAGTTTCAGGATCACTTCTTGATCATAGTTGTTCGACCGTGCTTTTGCCTTCTCTTCTCGCTCTCATTTGCGTATGTTAGCCACCATATATGCTAGTCGCTTGCTGCAGCTCCACCTCATTACCCTGTCCTACCTTTAAGCTTAAATAGTCTTGATCTCGCGGGTGTGAGATTGCTGAGTCCCCGTGACTCACAGATACTTCCAAAACCAGTTTGCAGGTGCCGATGAAACCGTGCAGGTGAGGCACCCTGGCTCAAGGAGGAGCTCGATGAAGATCTTATCCTTTATGTTGTTTCGTCTAGTCGATCAGTAGTGGAGCCCAGTTGGGGTCGATCGGGGACCTTTGTCGCTTTTGGGGTTCTCCTTTTATTTTGGTTCCGTAGTCGGACCTTGATTGTATCTGTATGATGTAATGCTTTATTCATGTATTGTGTGAAGTGGCGATTGTAAGCCAACTATGTATCTCTTTCCCTTCTGTATTACATGGGTTGTGTGAAGATTACCTCACTTGCGACATTGCTTTCAATGCGGTTATGCCTCTAAGTTGTGCTTCGACACGTGGGAGATATAGCCGCATTGAGGGCGTTACAAGTTGGTATCAGAGCCTTCCCCGACCTTAGGAGCCCCCACTGATTGATCGTTTTTAGCGGCCGAGTTGTGTCTAGAAAAATGTTTTGAGTCAATTAGGAATTATATATCGGAGAGTTTAGGAATTCTTTTTACTTCCCAGTCTCATCATCGCTCTGGTAAGGCATCCTGACGTAGAGTTTTGACTCTTCTCTTCTCAAATTTCACTAAAAAAAATTTAGGATCACGCGGGTATCTTAGAATCGTTCCGATGGTTTTGTGATGACAACATTGTCTTGGTGCCTCCCATCAGCAGGGGTTTAGTGGAGGTGTCCCGGGGAGTTGAGCTCTGAGGTGTTGTCGTCATAATTTTATTGTTGCAGTTCTGGAATACCTGAGTTTAGTACGCCGACATCAAAAATCTCTTTTGTACAGTTGTTGGTGAGATAACCCTGATAGCCCAGTACTGTGGCGAGTGCGGGAGTATTGCCATAACTTGTATAATGGATGCTTTTCGAAGGTGGAGGTAGACGATTTCCGAAGGTTCCTTGGTTATGTGTTGAAGGATGGATACAGCTGGATCTAGGTATTGTTAGTTTGGGTGATATATTTTCTGTCCCCTGTATCCCCAACACCTGATTGCATAACCAGAAAGTTTCGGGAGTTTATAGGTGGGAATTCAAGTAGCTCCTAGAATATCTTTCTAATAGACACATGATACGATATGGGATCTATCATATGTTTGTTTCCGGCTTATTCTGCGAGCCAATCCTTTGTTTTGTTTTGTGGTATTCGAGTTGCTTCGAAGTCAAATGTTGAATCCATACCTTTCCTAAATGGTGTTCTCATATTTCTATGTGAATACTAATCCTTCTTGATCACTGAGGTTGTCTTTTCAATCCTTTTCAATCAGTGTGTCTCTCTTCAAGTAAATCCGATCATTCCAACATTCGCAAGATCAATTCTAAGATTTTTCTCAACGGTGTGTTTTCCATCCGTCCCAAGTTGCCTTTGTTTTCCCACCCTCCCACCCTTTTTCTTTAAGGACTCAGATTTCTTAATCAAGTATCCATCTTATAGATGTGAAGTCTCTCCATTCTTTTCTTTCAATGTTTTTATCCGGTGATTTCTCATGAAGACGCTAAGGAAGCTTCAACTTTATCATTGTTCCATTCTAATTTTCTTCTTCGGTGGATTTAATTCAAGCTTTATCGATCATATCCTTCCGTGTTTCAAATGTTCTTCTCGTACAGGTGCACCTCTTAATCATCCACTTCTCACTATTCAAATGTTCCGGAGTGATGAAGACATCTCAGAAGATTCAAGTTTCCATTCTCAATTCACTCAATTTCTTTTGAGGATGCCATCTCATTCAAGCCATTTAATTCAACCGGTGCAACCTCCCTGTCAAGTAATCTTTTCCAACGGTGTTTTCTTTTCAGTGGGCCCTAACCCACAGGTCTTTTCCCAGGATCTTACCTGACTCTTCTAATTTTCCCGAAGTTATTATCAAATTTTTTCCAATTTTGACGTAAGAATGAATTTTCATCAGTCATATGTCTTTCTCCAAAATCTTTCAAACTCTTTTCATCTTTGGCTCAACCTTTCCTCTTTTAATCCTTCCGGAGTTTCTCAACAATTGGGTGGTGTTTCTCCTCGTCATTCTCAGCATTTGAAGACCAAAGAAGAGTTTTTCCTCCAAATCCTTACCCATTCTTCCAAAGATTCATAGTTCTAGCTTCATGCCATCCTCATAATTGTTTTTGACTGTGAGAATTCTTTTCACCCATCCGGAGCAATTCAGGAGTCTTTTCAGTTTGATTCTTCCGAGGCCATCATGTCATAATTATTCATTCAAGTTTTCAGCTCTCGTTCTCCAAATCTTACCGGTGCATCATTCAATATTCTCTAATCAGCTCATGATCTCTTTGTTCTCTTGTATCTAAATTCTCTCAAGTATCTTCCTTCATTTTCTAATTCCTCCCGGTGTTTCTTTATCTTTTCTTCGTTCATTTTCAATTCTTACGGTGGTTCGTTCAAGAGTTCTCTTCCTTCGCTATCATATAGATTCATTCGTTCTTTCCAATCCTACCGGTGGTTAGTTGAAGACCTTCCCAAATTTGCGCTATATCTCTCTTAATCTTTTCGACGAGAATAAGTAGTATGCCAAATCCATTGCTTGTCATCAATTTATTTGGTGAAGGATGAGCATAATGTAATTCTTATTCTTGTTTCATCGAGTAAATTCAATTCCTTATTCCGGAGGTTCATCAAAATTCCTGATTTCAATTGCTCATCATTTTTTTTCGGAGTTCCAAGTTTTCTCGGTTATATCATTTCGAAGCTCCATCTAAATCATCGCAAGGTTCCACCTTGTGTTTTTTTTTCAACTTCTCATGTCTTTCTATCATCCTTTTATTACCGGAGTTCTTCATGGAGGCTCTACATAGTGGTTCATCAAGGATTCTTTTCATTCTTCAATTGTTCTTCAAGATTTCTCTCGAAATTATGATCCGCCAATCTACTAAAAATTAAACATGGTGTTCAACACATGTCTTGTTTTGAGGAGTTTAAGCATTCTTCACCTTGCATTTCGAAGTGCAATTCTTTCTACCTTATCTTTTGAGGTGGTGTTATATCATTCTTGACAATTTCCCTTCATGCTTCATGATTCACATGTTGTCAAGAATGAGGTATTTTAAAGCCATCAATCTCTTCATTGGAGTTATCTTGGGTTATATTTCACCTAAAGCTTTCCCTAAGGATTGTTGCTATTTATGGTGCTTATAAATGACCCAAGTTCTTCATTATCCTCCGGGTGAAATAAGTTTCTCGTCTCCTTGTTCATACCGATCCAATCTATTGTTTTCATTAGTGGCAGAATTTCACCTCATAATTTTGAGATGTTTCGATAAGCCCACTACAAGCTGATTCTTTTCGTTGCTAGTTTTTCCAACAACTCCGTTCTATTCTTCTTTTTAAGGGTGCTTTCCAAACTCATTTATGGTAGAAGTCATCATTTTCTGCTCCATTCCTTTATTCCAATGATCTAACTTCTATTTCTTCTTCCGGAGGCTTGGTGATGTTGCTCTCTTCACTCATCATCTCGAATTGTGAGGATCATGTTCTTTTTCTTGCATTATCCATTTAACTGGAGTGTCGTGTTTTCATTCGAGCTCTCTCATCTTATCAAGTTTTGCCCCCCTTCTCAACCGGAGTGCCGTTTGAAATCTTTCTTACCCATTGTGCCATTCTTTCAATAGTTCCGGAGGCAGAGTGTTGTTGATCTCATCAAGTATCCTCTCATCTTGTCAAGTTCATATTCTATTACTCCATTTCCAACCGGAGTGTTGTATCATCTCTTCAATATCGTCTCATCTTATCAAGTTTTCTTCTCTTTTCTACCAAAGTGTTGTCAAATTATATCATTCTGATTCCTTCTCTATTTCGTTTTGGCCGGAGTGGCTTCAATGTCAATCATGTCATTTAAGCTCGTCTTTTTCGCCGTATTTCTGGTTCCTTGTCTAACGGAGTGTTTTCCACTTCGTTCATCTTCATTGTATTCCTTTTCTCTCAATTTGCTCAACCTCGCAAGGTTCATTGGTTTATCTCGTTTGTCAAAGAAGCAACTTTGTTTTACCTCTTCTCCTTCCGTTTTTCTCCGGTGCCATCCTAGATCTCGGGACGAGATCCTCTCGTAGTGGTGGAGTGTTGTAACGCCCCGGATACAACTTTCCTTATTCGTAACTCCAACTCTTGCCTTTTCCGGAGATGCGATATTTTATTTCCTTCGTGGTTGGGTTTTTGTCTTTTGTTTTGCATTTTGTTCATGTCAAGCATCTCATCTCTTTGCATCATTTGCATTGCATCATGTCATCATGCAACCCTTTTAAAAACCCATCTTAATAAATTGCATGGATCTTCGGTCCATTTAAATTGAGGGAACTCACATGGTGGTTTCTCTTTAAAACATATACTCCCAATATTATTAGGGAGCTATAGTAAATATTCCATTTATTTGGAATTAACCATAACACACTTACAAAATATCCTAATGCCTTTGTTATCTTAATTATTGATCCCCAACTTTGCCATTTCCTTTAATGTTTTGTTTTTGTCATCCATGTTTGCATTGTGATCATTTCAAGTGTTGCATTTGTGCTTCTTGTAATGTTGCATTTCATCATGCTCGTCATGTGCATTGTGTGTTTCATGCATGATCACCCCTTGCATCACCCTTCCCCTCCTCCTATGGTCAATTGTATCTTCATCTTTTCATCAAGACATTTCTCCACGCGCAAACCTTATCACTTCTTCCTTTCTTTCAAATCTTGGCTTTCATGCCAAGTGGCATTATTTGTGCCTCCATTAATGTTCATTATTTTTCCTGATGGTAGTGCACCATGCTTACACCCTCTCTTTCAACTTTCATATCTTTTAAAGTTGTTTTGGTTGGGAGAAGAATTTACTCAAGTTTGAATAAAATTCAAACTTGTTTAAATTTTCTGTCCCTAATTCTGTCAAACCAATTTTATTAAATCTTGCATGTTCCGAGGAGGATATTCTTATATCTTCCAAAATCTCTCCCTAACTCCCCTTTCTTTTCCTTTTCTGAAATCTGTTTATTACAAAAAACAGAGAAAAGGGAACTACCCTTTCCTTGTCTGGGCGCTGCACTTGGGCCTTCCCCTCACCTGCAGCCAGCATCAGTGGCCCAACAGCAGCCTCGCAGCGCAGCCCACCAGTCCTCCGGCACAGGGTCGTCCCCTACCCCTGTACGGCGCACATCTAGGGGCGCCACGTTGGCAGCCGGCTTGATTTGACGGCCGGGACAGCCTCCCTGCCTCCTATAAACCATGCTCCGGTGCCCTAGTGTCTCTCCTCTTTCCATTCCTCCCTCCTCCTCGTCTAGCCGCCGCAAGGTAAGCTACTCCACGCCATAGCCATCGCCAACACCGCACCATGGCCGAGAAGAGGCTTGATCCTTGGACCATAGCCGTCTTCGTCTTCTTCCACGACCACATATGCGTCCCTGCCTTCGTCCTCGACCCCGCAGCAAGTCCCGGGAGCCCTGGATCGGCCTCCTCCACGCCACGGTGACTACCTCCCCTGCTTCTTCGTCTTCACGGACAGGGAGCTCCATCGCCGTCTTCAGCGCCTCGCCCTCTCCGTCACCTCCTGACGTCCTCTTCGTTCCACTCGAGCCCATGGTGAGCCGGCGCTCCTTCCCATCTCCTTCCCCTTTCATATTCCGTCGTTGTCATTGCCGGCCTGCTCGCCGTAGTTCCTGCATCCTCCCTGACCACGAGGCCGTGGCCCTTCTTCCCACGTGCTCGCGCACACACGCAAGCACGAGCATGCTCGGATCCACGCCCAGCACCCACCGCTCGCATTCACACCCACACCCTCATCGTCTTCCGCACCCCCGCCGGCCCTTTGCAGCCGCGGTTGCCGCTGCTGTGCTCGGCTGCGTCGCCGGCAACCACCGTGAGCCATGGCTCCAAAGCTTGTTCGTTTTAGTCATTGGTTAAGAGTTGCCGGCTCACATGTGTTGCACAAGTAGAGCAGTAGCTGAATTGGTCAGCACTCTGCTCCTCTATCCAGGAGGTCGTGGGATCAAGTCCCAGCCGACCCCAATTTTGCTCAGTTTTCCTGTTTTTGCACACCCACATCCACTTCGGGCCAGATCTACTTCTGGGCTTGCATAGTGCGTTGCTTTCGGCCCGCAGATGTTTTTTTTTACATTCTGTGATTTTTAGTATATTTCTAGTGTATGTATATTTTCAGAAATACCATTAAACATGCATTGCTCATATCTAAATATTCATGCATCATAATACAACGTGTCATATATGCATCTTGCTCAGAATTTCATATACTTTCATTATATGCAACTTTTATCCCTGTTAAAACTGATTAAAATTGTTGTTTGCATTGTTTTGCACAAATGCCATGTTAAAATGGTTTAATTCATAACTTTTAAACCGTAGCTCGGTTTTAAATAAATTTTATATGTAAATGGGCTAGAAAAATGCATAGATTAACTTGGTGCACTTTGTTTTGCTGTTTAACAAATTTAAAATTATGTTATAGGCAGAACGGTGCCAAATTCATAAATTGCATATGGGGATTTATCGGAATTGTTGTTCGATGTTTTCGGCCTCATTTAAACTTGCCTAAATAGTTAGTTTAATTATGCTTCATCTCTTGCCATGTTAACCAACATTTAATCTTGTCTTGGTTCTAAACGGGAGAGAACTAAATAATTGAAGTGGTGTTCCGTTAATATGCAACTCGTTGCATATTGGGCTCCATTTAACTTGTAGTTTTGTTTGTGCATATTGCCATGCCATGCTATTTGAACCGGACATGCATCATACTTGGTTGTGCATCATGCCATGTTTGTGCTTGTTGGTTTACTATGTTATTTGCTTCTTTCCGGTGTTGCTTCTTCGGGTTAGTTCCGATAACGTTGCGATTGTGAGGATCCGTTCGTCTACGTCCGTTTGTCTTCTTCATGGACGCGTTCTTCTTCCTTGCGGGATTTCAGGCAAGATGACCATACCCTCGAAATCACTTCTATCTTTGCTTGCTAGATGCTCGCTCTTTTGCTATGCCTATGCTGCGATACCTACCACTTGCTTATCATGCCTCCCATATTGTTAAACCAAGCCTCTAACCCACCTTGTCCTAGCAAACCGTTGTTTGGCTATGTTACTGCTTTGCTCAGCCCCTCTTATAGCGTTGTTAGTTGCAGGTGAAGATGAAGTTTGTTCCTCGTTGGAACATGGAGATGTTGTTCCTTGTTGGAACATGTTTACTTGTTGGGATATCACAATATCTTTTATATTATTATTGCATCTATATACTTGGTAAAGGGTGGAAGGCTCGGCCTTATGCCTGGTGTTTTGTTCCACTCTTGCCGCCCTAGTTTCCGTCATATCGGTGTTATGTTCCCGGATTTTGCGTCCCTAACGCGGTCGGGTGATTTATGGGACCCCCTTGACAGTTCGCTTTGAATAAGACTCTTCCAGCAAGGCCCAACATTGGTTTTACCATTTGCCTCACCACCACCTATCCCCTTCCCTTGGGTTCTGCAGACTCGAGGGTCATCTTTGTTTACCCCCCCGGGCCAGTGCTTCTCTAAGTGCTGGCTCGAAACGAGCAGCCTGCGGGGCCACCTCGGGGAAACTCGAAGTCTGGTTTTACTCGTAGCTTGTCTCATCCGGATGTGCCCTGAGACCGAGATATGTGCAGCTCCTATCAGGATTTGTCGGCACAATCGGGCGGCTTTGCTGGACTTGTTTTATTACTGTCGAAATGTCTTGTAGCCGGGATTCTGAGGCTGATCGGGTCTTCCCGGGGAGAAGGAATATCCTTCGTTGATCGCGAGAGCTTATAATGGGCTAAGTTGGGACACCCCTGCAGGGTTTTGAACTTTTGAAAGCCGTGCCCGCGGTTATGTGGCAGATGGGAATTTGTTAATGTCCGGTTGTAGAAAACCTGAAGTTGATCTTAATTAAAAATACACCAACTGCGTGTGTAACCGTGATGGTCTCTTCTCGGCGGGGTCCGGGAAGTAAACACGGTGTTGGAGTTATGCTTGACGTAAGTAGTTTCAGGATCACTTCTTGATCATAGTTGTTCGACCGTGCTTTTGCCTTCTCTTCTCGCTCTCATTTGCGTATGTTAGCCACCATATATGCTAGTCGCTTGCTGCAGCTCCACCTCATTACCCTGTCCTACCTTTAAGCTTAAATAGTCTTGATCTCGCGGGTGTGAGATTTCTGAGTCCCCGTGACTCACAGATACTTCCAAAACCAGTTTGCAGGTGCCGATGAAACCGTGCAGGTGACGCACCCAGGCTCAAGGAGGAGCTCGATGAAGATCTTATCCTTTATGTTTTTTCGTCTAGTCGATCAGTAGTGGAGCCCAGTTGGGGTCGATCGGGGACCTTTGTCGCTTTTGGGGTTCTCCTTTTATTTTGGTTCCGTAGTCGGACCTTGATTGTATCTATATGATGTAATGCTTTATTCAAGTACTGTGTGAAGTGGCGATTGTAAGCCAACTATGTATCTCTTTCCCTTATGTATTACATGGGTTGTGTGAAGATTACCTCACTTGCGACATTGCTTTCAATGCGGTTATGCCTCTAAGTCGTGCTTCGACACGTGGGAGATATAGCCGCATTGAGGGCGTTACAGTCCCATCCTTTTTCTTGGCAAGCAATACTGGCGAACCCCAAGGTGAGGAGCTGGCTCGTATAAATGCTTTGTCCAACAATTCTTTTATTTGCTTCTTTAACTCCACCAACTCGGATGGTGCCATTCTGTATGGCTTCTTGTAAATAGGGGTGGTTCCAGGTGCTAATTCAATGCTGAATTCTATCTCCCGGTCTGGCGGCATGCCTGGTAGTTCTTTGGGAAAAACGTCGGGGAACTCGCATACTACTGGAACTTTGCTTAACTCTGAGGTGTCCACCTTGTTCAATCTTGGATGTCGTGATCCTGGTCTTTCTTGGGCTGCGACTTTTATTGTCTTCCCGTGATGGTGAGTGAGGATTACAATCCAGTTGAAGCAATCGTTAAATCCCTTGTTGGTGGTTAACCAATCCATTCCTAGGATAACCTCCGGTCCTTTATTTTCTAGTACGATGAGGTTTGCTTGAAACTTTAGTCCTTTGAGCTCAATAACCACACTTTAATAGTAACTCTGAGTGACTTGCTTATTCCCAGGGGACTTGATGATCATGGATTTTTCCAAAGGGAGTATCGAAAAGTCATGTTGCAAAGCAAAACTCTTCGAAATGAACGAGTGAGAAGCTCCAGAATCAAACAAAACCGTGGCAGGTATTGTATTGACAGGGAACATACCGAGTACGATATCCGGAGCATTCTGTGCTTCCTCCTTGGTCACATGGTTCAGGTGACCCTTCTTGTGATTATTGTTGGGGTTGAAGTTGTTGCGCTTGGGTGCCGAATCGTTCCCATTGTTGTTTGGTTTTGGGGCCGAGTTCCTTGGCTTTGGGCACTGTTTAGCATAGTGCCCTTCCTCTCCATAAGCATAGCAAGTGATGCCTGGGCGGTACGTAAAATCCTTGTCCCTTGCGTGAAATTTTTTTACTGGCCGCGGAACATTGGTTGTGGGTCGGTTTGCTCCAATCTTATGAGGGCCAGTCTTGTGCCGGTTGTTGCGAGCATGTGTGACCTGGTCCCTTTTTCGCTTGCGAAATTCCTCCAAGCTGTGGCATTCATTCTCCAATGTAATGGCCTTGTCCACAAGCGTTTTGAAGTCCGGGAAGGTGTGTACGACCAGCTGGCATTTAAGTGCTGGTGCCAGACCATCCAGAAACTTCTCCATCTTTTTGTCTTCCGTCATACGTTCTTCGTTGGCATAATGAGATAATAGGGTAAACTGACTATTGTAGTCAGTCACTGTCATGCTTGTCTGCTTGAGGTCGTCAAATTCCCTTTTGTTGATCTTCATAATGCTTCTGGGAATGTGCGCCCCACGAAATCCTTCTTTAAAATCTTCCCATGTGATACTGTTTTCATCGGGGTGCATGTGCAGGAAATTCTCCCACCATGACGCGACTGCTCCCGTGAGATAGTGAGGTGCATAAAGTACCTTCTCACGGTCTGAGCACTGTGCAATAATCAGCTTCCTCTCAATGTCTCGAATCCAATCATCGGCCTCAAGAGGTTTATCTGTATAAGAGAACGTTGGGGGACGCGTCTTCTGTAATTCAGACAACTTAGAGTGCTGCTGATAAGGCTCACGATGATTCCCCATATTGATAACATGGTTCATCATTTCCTGGTGTTGCTACTGGCTTTGCTCATAAAGGCGGCATACTTGAGTAAATGTTGTCTCACTGCCTTGCTGACTTGATTGTCCCTGTGTGAAGTTGTTGCTTGTCTGGGCACCATAGTTTTCTTCCGGTGGGTATGGCATGGAACGAGTCCAGGGACGAGGCATTTTTCACTCTGGGGTAATTTTGCAAACTCATGAGAAAATTAAGTCATAAAATAAATAATTTTGTAAAGGCAGAAATTTCAAGAACTTCAACATTTTTCAGGAAAACACTTGATCGCGCGTGGAGAAGGACCGCTCAGTACATATCTTACATGAAAGCCATAATTATACAATACATCACTCAGGATGTGTGTACACATTCCTGACATGTTATTTAGACTAGTGCACTTCTCCAAGATTCTACAAGATGCGCACACAAACTACTTCTCACCAAACCTATGTACATATAAACATATCTCACAAGCTCGTATGACGCATGGCAGCTAAGCGCACTCAGTCGGAGATGTTAAGGATCTCCCTTGACCTGCCGAGGGTGAGGCCCAGTGAGGCTGGGGACTCAACCTCCTCCTCACTAATAGGCTCCAGACGAGAAGTGCTGCGCTGAGTAGACGGAGCGGGCGCCATAGGTGGAGCAACACGGGCTTGAGTAGGCGCGAAAGATGGTGCGGCATGGGCTGGAGTGGGCGCAGTAGGTGGTGCAGCATGGGCGGGAGTAGGAGTAATGACCTGGTCAAACTCCTCAGTGGTAGGCAGGCGGCAAGCTGTGGCTAAGATGGCCGGTGTGTATGATGCTGAGGACGCGACGAATGTCAGTGGTGGTTCCATGTGGAGGAGCTCCCTCCTGTTGGCGGAGCAACCATGGATGGAATCGATACGAGCAACTACGAGGTCGTCCACGAGGTTGTCGAAAGCTGCCTCGAGTGCCCTGAGGTACTCAACAAGCATCTCGATAGCCTCATCTCTTTCTCCCTGGGCGCAAGCGAATGCATAGTGGCAGGTGTATGGCATGTGGCATTGGAGGTAGCGGTAGCGACGAGTCTTCATTGAAGGAAGAACATCCCGGAGACGAGCTATCGCCTCACAGGCCGCCATCTGCATGGCATGCCTCTCCATAGGCATGGCCCTCCCGACGAATCGGAAGCGGCGGAACTCGGCGCGTCCTCCCTTGAACTGGACTGAGGCCTGGTACATAGACAAGCTGTCGCTGAGCTTGTGTCGGTAGAGTGTGAACTCCGGACGGACTGATGGCCCGATCGCGATCTTGGTGATGGAGATGAGGAGCTTGATAAACCCCTTAGGAACATTGGCGAACACTTGTGACTCACAATCGTTGCTCGCCATCTACAAAAGTAGACAAAATCCCGAATAGTCAAATCATAAATTTATGATGACCAACAGAAAATTGCTATATTATGCAGAATGATAAAGTAAGCTAATAACCGATTAGCTATGGCACCTAGTGGCTTCCTACAGTCAGCCTGGCTCTGATACCAAGTTTGTCACGACCGCCTTTCCAATAAAATATTTATTGAAAAGCCGATCTTTGCATTGACCAGTACAGAAGAATTCTTCTTACTGGCAGACAAAACCTTGATACAGAAATCCAGTAGTACTAATATTATACATGATTGAGCTGAGGATGCTCAACAAATTTATTACAAGCACGCCTATATTATGCATAAAGGCGGATATGGCACAAGGGTAGGGTGGCATATCTACTGACTCATAATAAAGGTGGTGGTGGATATGTCACAGTGAAGTGGGTGACATGACTCTGAAATCTTACAGCTCATCAAGCGACAGAGTGTGGCTTGATGATTTTATTTTGGTGGCGGAAGCGTGTATGATACAAGTGAACAACTCTAGGGTCGCACGTGACTGACTGGGACTCCTCTAGGCGTCGGACTCGCTATCGAACTCTTCATCCATAAGATCGCCTTCGTCAACATCTGGCCAAATCAACAAGCCAGGTGAGTACTTTGAATGTACTCGCAAGACAGTTCGGACATAAGATATAACAAATGTAAACATGATGCACATGAGCAGGTTAGTATGCACAATCAAATAATAGAATTGCACTGCATGGTAAATAAGGGGAAATTAAGCGGTAGTCCTCCCGAAATCCCAGTAGAAAAAATAACTGAAGACCGATCGGGTGTCTGAAGCGACGCCTCGAAAGGTAAACAAAATAAATTTAACATGCCGCAGTCGGGCGTCGAGGCGACACCACATAAAGGGCTTATATTGAAAAGTAAATAACATGACGTGCCACAGTCGGGCGTCTAGGCGACACCTCGAAAAGGGATTATAATGAAACTAAATAACAATGATGCCACAGTCGGACGTCTCAGCAACATCACTTAAAGTGCTTATATCAAAAGTAAATAAAAATAATGCCACAGTCGGACGTCTGCACGACATCACATAAAGGGCTTATATCAAAAGTAAATAACAATAATGCCACAGTCGGGCGTCTGCGCAACATCACATAAAGGGCTTATATCAAAAGTAAATAACAATAATGCCACAGTCGGACGTCTGAGCGACATCACATAAGGGGCTTATAATTTATCATTCGAATTTAAGTAGCTCATGAATTCAAATCATCACAAGTAAATACTCAGCATATGAATATAAACTGGTTAGTCCATTCACATGAATAACCTTCAACCGAGTTTACCACTCTCGGTGTTATGTTCATACACCGGAGGCTGTCACCGGGGTTGACACTGAGATTTAACTCTGAGACTGACACTGACACTGGGATGATGTCCAAGTCCTTGATCGTGGACATGGATACTCGAATGATTTTTGACTCTGCAGAGTTTGTACACTTTAACCACAGCCAACGGATTTCAGTAGTCACAAGTACTAGTTCCATTTACGGTGTTTTAGAAGAAACACGTCTAACCAGTACACACCCATTTCCACCTTCCGTTGCCAGGAATCACCCTCGGCAACGTTCTAGAAAAACCTTAAGACGGGGAGGCCACAACCTCGAATAGCATGGGATCAAATTTATATCGCGCGCTCTAAGGGGTGCCCCCTCTCGTTCCCAACCGGAAACACCCATGCCCCCTGACCGGATGACTGGCTTTAATCCAGGGCCATGGAACCCTCATCTCGGTCCCTCTGTTTGGTGTGTACCAGGAAAGAGGTTTGCAACTTACTAAATCGCACTCTTTGCAGAAAACATGTGGCAGTACGAAGGAAAAATGATCGGGGTCGAGACTTGATCCACGTAGAAACTCGAGTTCACGGTTGACATAGAACTGGCATGCTTCAACAATACCAGCCTGCAACCCATCATGTCACCACATGATCGTGTTATCTTATCATCATAAGAACAAATCAACTTCGAAGCTCACTGGTAGCTTGCCTTGCATGCACATAACATTCACAAATGCTCATATAAACATGCCATGAGAAAATTACTCGAGCAAACATGCAAAACACTCATCATATCAAAGGTTCAAACATGCTTGCCTGGTTCAGAGAAGTCAGAGTCTAGCTCGGCGAAGTACGCGTCTCCTTTACTCCTCCCGGTATCTACGTATTAAAGAAAAATACGTACTAACGTAAATACCGTGTGTGCACAAAAAGTGTTCCAATTTTTTTTTCAAATAAATCTGATAAAAAACTAGACAGAAAAATAAAGATGACAGGAAAAGAATCAATCAAAAATCATTTTCTGTTTAAAAGTTATTAAGGTTTTAGTCCAGGGACCTTTCTGTAATGAATCAGAAAGTTTCCAGGGTTCTCTTTATAAAAACAGAAAACGTTTCGTTTAAGAATACGCCGGCCTAGAGGGGAAGATGTATTTTTCCCAAAGGTGTTTTCAGAAAACGTTTCGTTTAAATGAAGAGAGAGGCTGACGGGGGGGAGGGGGGGTCCCACCCGTCAGGTTTGAATGTTTGAAAAAGAAAAACAGGGCGCGCCGACACCCGAGGGCTGCGGTGGTCGTCGGCGGCGATCCACGGCGAGGCAGGGGGATCGGTTGGTACCTACGTGTTCAGAGTGCCCTTCCGCATCGGTGGGTGGTGGTGTTGGTCGTCAGCGAGCACCACGCCGACGGTGGCCTCTACTCCGGCGGACGGCATCTCGGGTGATGTTGGATCTCGTCGGGGAAGGCTGCAAGGGCCAAATTGAGGCGCGGGTTAGGAGTGTGGGTGCACTAGGAGGGTGCTGACGTGGTTTGGGGAGCAGTGGTGGCCTCACCGGAGCGAATTGAGCTGGAGCCCGAGGCGGATCGGGGCTGCCGGAGACGGAGAAGAGGACCTCCTCGAGGCCCTCCTAGCGGCTAGCTGTAGCTCTGGGGAGGTGGAGTGACTGGCGCTGGTCGAAGGCGAGCTCGGGGTGGCTATTTATAGCTGGCCCGAGGCGGTGCCCGAGAACGGGATAACGCCGGCGTTGATTACGGCGAGGCGGCGGTCGGTCGGCAAGGTTAGGTGTTCGGGCAGCTACGTGGAGGTCTACTAGTTCCATTCGAACGCTAAACTTGGTTGGATTAGACTTGCTCTGCAGTTCCGATGGAACGGCGCTCCGCGGGCCCGTCGGCGGCAGAGAGCGTGCCCTGTGCTCGCCAGGCCACAGCGACGGTGCTGCGGTGCGTGCAGGGGAGCAGACGGCCATGCGGAGGCCTCGGGTGGCTTGGGCGGTGATGGACGGCGCCGAAAGCTGCAGCCGAGCTCTACTGGCTGCCACGGGTGGCTCTGCCACCGCAGAAGCAACCGGCGTCGGCGAGACACGTCGCCACCGACGCCCACGCCCGGCCAAACGAGTGTGCGGTGCACCAGATAAGGAGAGGGTGCAGTGCGCAAGTGGCCAACGCGTGTACTGGTGAGATCGACACCAAGTCTCTGAAGAAAACGACACTGACGGCCGACTGAACACTGAAGAAAACTGAATTTTTCTGAAACTGAGCAGCAAGAGTGCCCGCCAGGTGTTAGATGGAATGATTTTGGCATGTGCAAAATTTTCCTTGAGCTTATCTTTGGTGGGATGGCCTCTCAGTGCACCTGGGGGCTGCTTGATTTTTGGTAGAACTTTTGGGGAAAGAAAAATATGAATTTCACCAAAAATGATGAATCTGGTCCAAACTTGCAGGGAGCAAAATTTGAAATATTTGAACTAAGGCAGAGCGGATCAAGATGGATCTTGGTTGGGGGTGCTAAGGACTAGCCAGGGGAGTTGGTTTGGGGTCAAAACTCAAAAGAAAAATGGTACTTCCTTTGAAAAGCACCTAGGTCCGAGATAAAAGGCAGAATTAGTTTTGGAGCAAAATAAATGGAATAAAAATTCAAAAATGGGTTGGACTTGTTGGAAATAAATACTAGACTTGTCCCAAAGTGGAGGGAGAGGTTATGGAGGGCAGATGACAATATGAGACATTGTAAAAGATGATAAATTTTTGAAATGAGAGGAGGATAAACCCGAAATCCTTAGAGTTTCTTTTTAGTAGAAAAGATTTAAAGATAATTTTTTTGTAGAAACCAGATAAAGTGAAGAGCTCTCAAGATTTAAAATCCACGTTTGAGAGGAGCACCAAAGTTGGTTGTCACAAAGGTTTTGAGAGGGAGAGTTTTTAAGAAATGTTTTTGGGACACTCCCTTCCAAATCAAATAAAGATTTTGATAAAAACAAAAATCAAAATTTTTGGAGTGTCACATTTACTATTTGCTACCTTGTTGTTTTTATTTATTTGGATTATAAAAATATATTTCTACCATCAATATTACACTTTTATCACCATCTCTTCGCCGAACTAGTGCACCTATACAATTTTCCATTGTATTGGATGTGTTGGGGACACAAGAGATTTCTTGTATTTGGTTGCAGGGTTGTTTGAGAGTGACCATCTTCATCCTACGCCCCCCACGGTTTGATAAACCTTAGGTCGTCCACTTGAGGGAAAATTTCTACTGTCCTACAAAGCTCTGCGCTTGGAGGCCCAACACGAATCTATAAGAATAAAGTTGCGTAGTAGACATCTACCGCCCGCTCCAGCCTCCAGCCTCTAGTGGCGCTATTTTGCGTGCCACGCAGCGAAACGCTACCCCGCCGACGGCCAGGCCATCCCTCCACTCCTCTGCACCTCCTGTTATTCTCTACCGAGTGTAGGCCCACCCTGCACCCGAACCAGTCAAGTTTCCCACTCCTCTCCATCTGCGACTCCACTGCCGCGTCTTCCCCATCTCCGGGTCGTTCCAGTCTAGGGCCTCGTCGTCGTCCACCGGCCTTGGTGTGCTCGGCATGTTGTGGTCAACGTGGTCAACAAATGAGAGTAATCGGAAGATGACTGTACGTGAGAAGCTGGCAGTGGGGACGCACCACGCCCATGGATGCATGCATGCAACTGCACCCTTTTTACCATGAATAATAATGTTTTCTCCCCCTGACTACTGGGACCCACCAGCTACATCTTCGCACGCAAGGAAGTGCGTCCTTATTACAAGGAAAAAAAGATTCCCCCTGACAGTTGGAACCCAACAACTATATCTTCGCACGCAAGGAAGTGCGTCCTTATCCTCCCTGACAGCTGGGACCCACCCGGTCGAAGCGTACGTACCGTTGTCTGTCTTGTCGCGAATGTGTACGTACATACTGGTCGATCGGTCGCTCTGTAAGGATGAACCGTGGCCGAGTAAGTAGCAGCACATGTCATAGTAGAGCCCCCCACATAGTAGTTCGGGTTGTCCCGTCTAAACCATGTACACGTACAGACTACCACACGCAAAAAATACGGCCACATACGTACATACGGGCGGGGTCTCGAACACCTACTCGCGCATACATACGGCCATGGCTCTTGTACATGGAGAGGCAGCAACGGCGTCGTGTTCATCGGCGGACAACCGGCTGGGTCGGAACGGAGAAACCGCGTCGTCGTGTTCATCGGGAGCTAACCGGCTTGGATGGAACAACCGATCAAAACGAGGCCTGGCATACCGCAGAATGGAGGAAACGGCCTTGTGCTCGACCGACCACGGTCGAAACAGGATCCTGTTCATCAGGAGGGGTCTGGCGTACCGCAAAACGGAGGAAACGGACTTCTCATGGACCTCCTACGGTCAAAACTGGGTCCTGTTGATCGGGAGGGGTGTGACGTACCGCAAAACGGAGGAAACGGAGTTCTCTTGGACCTCCTACAGTCGAAACAGGGTCCTGTTAATTGGGAGGGTTGTGGCGTACCGCAAAATGGAGGAAAGGAACTTGTGTTGGAGGGCTACGGTCGAAACAGGGGTCATGTTCATCAGGAGGGGTGTGGCATACCGCAAAACGGGACTCCATGGGCTACTGTTCATCTCCACCATCGACTACCTCCACGGGCTACTGTTCATCCAGCGTCGACCTCCTCCAGCCTCCACATGCGACTGTTCATCCACGGCGTCTCCCCTCCTGCCTCCACCAGCCACTGTTCATCCACGACCTCCTGTTCATCCATCCTCCACCGCTCCTCCACCGGCTACTGTTCAACCAGACCTCTCCCTGGGGTCCTGTTCAACCACCCCTCCACGGGCTACTATTCATCCAGCCCTCCACCAGCTACTGTTCAACTAGCCCTCCAATGGGTCATGTTCATCCACCCCCAACCGGCTCGATCAAGGTCCTATTCATCTAGCGGCAACGGCCTCTACTACCATGGGGTCCTATTCATCCAACCCCCCCCCCCCAACAATGCTCATTGTTCATCAAGGGAAGGAGGCAGCAGGGTTCGATCGGGTTCAGTTAGCAATAGTAGCGAAGGAATCGCTTGATCTGGTTCAGCTAACAGCCAAATCGATCGATCGCTCGGTTTCAGTAATGCGTAGCCTGTAGTGCAATCACCTAGGTTCAGTAGGCGAATGCCTCACTCGGGTTTAGTTAGAACCCAATGCCTCACACCCACGCGCGTATGTGTATGAGAGAAAGCGCATTGCTCGGCCCCCGACCACCCACCGTAACCGGGAACTCCCCGATATTTTCCTCGCCCTCGCTTCTACCACGGTTTTCTCCATCACGGACGGCCCAAAGAATGTCATGCAGCTACATCTCTGGCCCGCCCAGGACGAAAAGCCCATTTTCTGTCATGATTTTTTGTCATAGAAGTAGGAGCTCACCACATCTATGATGATACCGGGTTTTGTCACAATTATCGTCATAGAAGTGTCATAAGCGTGACAGAAAAAAATCGTTCGGCCCAAAATGTCACGGATGTGTCTTTTTTTGTAGTGCTCCATGTCAATATGAGTCCTATAAGATATTTTGAAATGTTTTTTTTTTCATATTTTCAACCATTGAAATGCAATGACCATCAAGTTTGAATGTTCATATGATGTAGATATAAACATGTATATCTTGTGTTGCTCAAATCGGATATGTTCTTGCCCAAGTGGCCGACCATGTTTGCAGGTAACACATCCGAGTGGCCTATGTTTTGCTGGAGTGTTGATTAATTTCTGTTCCGGCAAGTTTCAGGCGCTCGATATGACCTTTTTTTTAGCAAAGGTCATGCCGGATTTTTCCGTGAACTTTGGCATGACTTGTGCTAGAATATGTAGGAAATATCGAGTGGCCTGGATTTTCTAGAAGATAATTAAATGACATTTCGGGTTGACTTTAAGTCTGTCGAGGCTCCATACATGACAGTCAACAAATGAGTGAGGGAGAAAGTCTGCACCATATATGAGAGAAGAAGAATCCTGACTATTGTCGTGGGGGTCGTTTTTCCTTCTTCTCCTTGTGCTAGACCTTTGTTATGCACTAGGGGAAGGAGGAATAACGACCATCACCAATGGTCGAAAAATCAGTGAGGGAGTGTGTCCACCATATATGAAAGAGGGCGAAGAATCCCGACTATTGTCGTGGGGGTCGTTTCTCCTTCTTCTCCTTGTTCTAGACCTTTATTATGCACTAGGGGAAGGAGGAGTAACGACCATCACCGACGGTCGCAAATGTCAGGGAGGAATGAGTGAGGGAGAGTCTCCACCATATATGAGAGGACGAAGAATTCCGACAGTTGTCGCGGGGGTCGCTTCTCCTTCATTCCCCTGTGCTAGACATTTTAGTGTAATGCACTTGGGGACGAAAGGAGGAGCGACCATCACTAACGGTCGAACGTATACACCACGTGAGCTAAGAGTTTTCAAGAAAAGACTCGACAGACCGATAGTCAACCTGTGATGAACAAGAATGATCTAATTTAGTTTTTGTAGTACATATATTTAATTGTACAAGTTTAATCTTTGAATTATGAACAAAAGAAATGTCGTTGTCGGATGATGAAAGTCTCCCGGCGGAGTGCGACTGGTGCGGCGGCTATAGGGGTCTATGCGACAGGCCTCACCTGGAAGAAGGTCGGTGCTTCAGCATTAAGATCCAGGAGACCTTCGATGTTGAAACGGTACGCAATGACGGTAAGTGTTATTTCATAATTAAGCACGACTTCTGCTACTTCAATGTGTAATTTTCGTATTTTACAATTTGACTAGCTTATCCCATGCCATGAAAGACGCTATGTCTTGGAGAGTATGGATTTTGAAGATCATGTAAGTATGGAAACAAAGATAATTCACCTAAGGACCCATCATGGTATGGATTTTTATGTAAATCTATACAATTCTAAGAGCGTAACCCATTTTGGTTGCCCGAATTGTGAAGCACTTTGCAAGACATATGATTTTCATGAGGGTATGCTTGTCACCATTGATCTTGGTGATCCTGACATCGCCCAAGACAATATGGACATTTGGCTCCTTGTTGATACGCTTCCAATTCTACCGCTATGTGAGTTTCTCAAACATAGTTATTAAGTAATTTATATTGTTTATTTCAAAATAGTTGACAGCTTATTTTCATTGATAGCTTATTTTCATTGATAGCTTATTTTCATTCTTCAAAGAATGTGCGGAAGATGTATACATAACCTATTACATCGATGGCTTAGAATTAACTTGCCAGGAGAAAAATCATCTGATGTCATTTATTACTGATCTTGAGAATTACAATACCTATTATCAAACTCCTGCACATTATAGTCAGTACGTGCCACTAGTGCACGTGTTGAAGTACGGCAACATCCATGGAGATGTCATGGTAATATTTTTTTACTATTATGACATCCGTGCATGTTTTGCATAAATTCTTCTAAAACTCAACTATATTGCTAACTACGAAGTTATTACTATGTTTTTCAACAGAAAATCCTAAAGGATTGTGTGCCTGATCTGATGTTTCCGAAAGGTTGCCTTGATGTTATGAGATTACGGCCAGATCATCCTACGCATCACTGTTGTTCATAACGGATTTCTAAAATCGACGAAGACATGATAATCAAAGATTCGAAAAAATGTATGGTCAATCGCAGGGATCTACTTGGAAGCAACATTGTGCGAAGCGCAAGAATTGGAGACAGGATAATCTCCATTCTCCATAATGGAGAGTCATGGCCTATCTTGTTTTATGCTAGTTTACCTAAGAGAGGGTAGTAGGTCCTATGAGAGAGGAGTAGGTCCTAGGTACATTGTGTTATTATGTGCTACAATGTGTTAGAGTTGATGATGAGGAGGAGGTTGTGATTATGACTAGTGACCAACTTGTTATATGATGTCTCATCGATGAAAATGATGATCATGAGGAGTTGTTATATGATAGTGATGTATTATGATGATAAGTTGTTAATGATATGATGATGATGATGAATTATTATATCATTGAGTGAAAGAACTGCGGATTAGTTTCAAGTGGATGGATCCTAAGTGATCAAGTCATGGATATCGTAATAATCCATGACTTGGTCACTCAGGATCCATCCAGTTGAAACTACTCCGTGATACGTCTCCAACATATCTATAATTTATGGAGTATTCATGCTATTATATTATCTGTTTTGGATGTTTATGGGCTTTATTAAACACTTTTATATTATTTTCGGGACTAACCTATTAACCGGAGGCCTAGCCCAAATTGTTGTTTTCTTGCCTATTTCAGTGTTTCGAAGAAAAGGAATATCAAACGGAGTCCAAACGGAATGAAACCTTCGGGAGAGTTATTTTTGGAACGGAAGCTGTCGGTGTTCTGGGAACACGGGTCCCCAGACTTGCCTACCTGTGGCCCACGACGCAAGTCAGCGGGCCGTACGGCCCATCTTCATCAACAAGGCATCCAAGACCCTCGCGAGGGGCCAAGCCTCGCGAGGCGGGCGATGCAAGATCTCCTCAGGAGTGGCCTAGCCAGGTGGGCTCACGAGGAGTGGAGATATCAAGTAGGGGCAAACCTCACGAGGCTCTCGTGACGTGAGCCATGATGATCGAGACCAGGCGGGCTCCAGCGCGCGCAGCGTCCTTGTTTCCTCTTTGGTGCTAAGGAGGCGAGCACAGGCGAGGGGTACCGAGGCATCAGGCAAAGGTTGCCATATCGGTGCAACGAGACCAAAACCAGAAGGACGGTAGGACGGAGGTCACCGTGGAGCCCAAGCTAGCGTCACAACCAGAGCCTTTCGCAGGCGAAGACCACTTTTGACAGGATAGCTTGTACTAGTTGTCCCCCGTCAAATTTGCCCGCCGTTGTTGGCTCCCATCCCGCTCAATATTTGGGGAGAGGACCAGGGCCTATATAAGTAGAGATAGCCACCACAGTAGAGAGAGAGAGAGTTCTCATCCGCCAGTTCACCGAGCACAAGAAAACCTCAACCTCAAGTGGCTGTTCTTCCCCTTGTGCTGTTCATCATCAGCCCTAGAGGCAATCCACCACCACCACACTAGAGTAGGGTATTACACCACAACGGTGGCCCGAACCAGTATAAATATCGTGTCTTTCTGTGTTGCGAGTTCGTCAAGTTCGTCCGCTCGATCTTAGTGAGCTAGGGTGTGGATCGGTAGGAAGGAAAGACTTCGCGCGCACCCCAGAGTTCAAACCTTAAGGGTTTTGCCGGAACCCCACATCTGACATTTGGCGCACTAGGTAGGGGTGCGCCGTAGCTTCCCTTCCATCGATTCGTCGCTCCGTCGCTCCATCGTCTCCATGGCGGACGCTCGCCGCGCTTGAGCTGAGCGCTGGGCTGCCCTCACCGCCCGCGTTGCTCAGACGGCTCCCGTCAGCGGGCCACCTCGTCGTTCTCCATCTCCCGCCACCAATGCAGCCACCGGCCCGGCGGGGAACGAGCAACAGGCGTCCTCGTTGCATCCGTCGGTGCGGCAGGACGGCCGCACCGCCACTCGGTCGCTGACCCCGGCCGGTTCTTCATCTCATGCACGCTGCGCTCCCATGGAGGCGCGGCCCGTTCTCCTCGTGGCGAACAAGCTCCTGCGCTACCGCCCAGTCGATGACCTCTACGAAGAGTGGCTCGACCGCGTCGCTGAGCTCGTCCGCGCCGCAGGGGGCTCCCTGGCGCCGTCCCTCTCTCTGCCTCACCCACCGCCAGCCACAGGCTACGTGGCTCATGGCGTGCCTCCACCACCTTTGCCCCAAGACTATGCCTTGGCGCCAAGGCGTGCGGCCCCACGGCGTGATCCGCCTCGTCCGGTGCCCGCGCGCGAAGAGAGAAGCTGCCAAGAAATCCCTTGGCTGTGAGAAGCTGCACCTGTGCTCCCCGCGCCGCCTCGTGAAGACCGTGCGCCGCTTGCGGTGGCGCCGCGCGGACCTCATCAAGACCAAGCTCCACCTCCAAGGAGGGCCCCGGCAACCATGGTCAGCTGCCGCGCCTTCACCCCCGAGCTGCGTAGTGTCGCCTGGTCAAGCAAGTTCAAGCCGGATCTGCCTCCCTGCTACGACGGCACCTCCGACCCCGCGGAGTTCCTGCAGCTCTACGAGTTGAGCATCGAAGCGGCCAACGGCGACGAGAAAGTCATGGCGAACTGGTTCCTTATGGCTCTCAAGGATGGTGCCCGCTCCTGGCTCCTGAACCTGCAGCATGGCTCGATCTCCTCTTGGGATGAGATGCGCGACCGCTTCGTCGCCAACTTCTAGGGCACACGCGACCTCCCGCCGGCCGCGGGTGACCTGCGCCGCATCAAGCAACAGCCAGGGGAGACCCTCCAGATATACATCTAGCGCCTCAACAACACTCGCCTCATGATCCCCAAGGTCGCGGACGAGGCCATCATCTCCGCATTCTCAGACGGCATCCGTGACGTCAAGATGAAGGAAGAGCTTGCTATCCATGAGGAGTTGGGCACCTCTCAGGAGCTCTTCAACCTGGCGACTAAGTGCGCAAGAGCTGAGGAGGGGCGCCTCTCCCTCCTCGAGCTGCCAGCCGCGGGCACAGAGGAGAAGAAAGCCAAGGCCAAGGACATGAAACGCAAGGAAGCGGCAGTGCTCGCAGCGGAGCCCGACACCAAGCGGGGCAGAGATCAGCCCGAACCATCCAAGGGCGGCCGATCATTCTGCGCATTCCACAACCTGAACACCCACAACACCAGTGACTGTCAAGAGCTCAGAGCCATTTGTGATGGACGTTTCGGTCGACGCCCCGAGCGCAGCGACCGGGGCTACAGCCGTGGAGAGGACGTGGAGATGGATGCTGGGACGACCGTGGCCCGCGCCAGGAGTGGCGCGACAGGCCTGATACATCTCCAACATATCTATAATTTTTGATTGCTCCATGCTGTATTATATTCTGTTTTGGACATTATTGGGCTTTATTATACACTTTTATATTATTTTTGGGACTAACCTATTAACCGGAGGCCCAGCCCAGAATTGCTGTTTTTTTGCCTATTTCAGTGTTTCGCAGAAAAAGAATATCAAACGGAGTCCAAACGAAATGAAACCTTCGGGAACGTGATTTTCGGAACGAACGTGATCCAGACGACTTGGACCCTACGTCAAGACATCAACCAGGAGGGCACGAGGTAGGGGGGTGCAACTACCCCCCTGGGCGTGCCATCCACCCTCGTGGGCCCCCTGTTGCTCCATCGACGTACTCTTTCCTCCTATATATACCTACGTACCCCCAAACTACCAGATACGGAGCCAAAAACCTAATTCCACTGCCGCAACCTTCCGTGCTCGTGAGATCCCATCTTGGGGCCTGTTCCGGAGCTCCGCCGAAGGGGGCATCGATCATGGAGGGCTTCTACATCAACACCATAGCCTCTCTGATGATGCGTGAGTAGTTTACCTTAGACCTTCGGGTCCATAGTTATTAGCTAGATGGCTTCTTCTCTCTTTTTGGATCTCAATACAATGTTCTCCCCCTCTCTCGTGGAGATCTATTCGATGTAATCTTCTTTTGCGGTGTGTTTGTTGAGACCGATGAATTGTTGGTTTATGATCAAGTTTATCTATGAACAATATTTGAATCTTCTCTGAATTCTTTTACGTATGATTGGTTATCTTTGCAAGTCTCTTCGAATTATTAGTTTGGTTTGGCCTAGTAGATTGATCTTTCTTGCAATGGGAGAAGTGCTTAGCTTTGGGTTCAATCTTGCGGTGTCCTTTCCCAGTGATAGTAGGGGTAGCAAGGCACGTATAGTATTGTTGCCATCGAGGATAACAAGATGGGGTTTATATCATATTGCATGAGTTTATCCCTCTACATCATGTCAGCTTGTTTAAAGTGTTACTCTATTCTTATGAACTTAATACTCTAGATGCATGCTGGATAGCAGTCGATGTGTGGAGTAATAGTAGTAGATGCAGGTAGGAGTCGGTCTACTTGTCTCGGACGTGATGCCTATATACATGATCATACCTAGATATTCTCATAACTATGCTCAATTCTGTCAATTTCTCAACAGTAATTTGTTCACCCACCATAAATACTTATGCTCTTGAGAGAAGCCACTAGTGAACCTATGGCCCCCGGATCTATTTTCCATCATATTTAATCTCCCGACAACAAGCTATTTCTGGCGCCGTTTTTATTTTGCTTTCTTTACTTTGCATCTTTATCATAAAAATACCAAAAATATTATCTTATCATATCTATCAGATCTCACTCTCGTAAGTGACCGTGAAGGGATTGACAACCCCTTTATTGCGTTGGTTGCGAGGATTTATTTGTTTGTGTAGGTGCGAGGGACTCGTGCGTGGCCTCCTACTGGATTCATACCTTGGTTCTCAAAAACTGAGGAAAATACTTACGCTACTTTGCTGCATCACCCTTTCCTCTTCAAGGGAAAACCAACGCAGTGCTCAAGAGGTAGCAAGGCCTCATGAGGACCGCTAGCAGGACCATCCTCGCGAGGGTGCTTGGAGGGACCAGCCTCGGGAGGATCGCCCCCAGGGCAATGCCGGTCTTCCCCCGCTACCGCCGCCAAGAAGGAACGACGATCACCACCAGGATGAGGGGGCTGGGGGCTTCCAGGAGCCGCATGCAATCGCCTGCATCTTGGGTGGCGTGCAGGCCCCAGCCACTCAACGCATCTTCAAACAGTTCGCTCGTGAAGTGAACGCGGTGCTCCCCAAGCTCGAGGCCACGGGCCCACTCAAGTGGTCCCAATGCGCCATCACTTTCAACTCGGCAGACCAGCTCAAGTGTGCAGCCACCGCTGGCGCCCTCCCGATGCTGTGCTCCCCAGTCATCAGCAATGTGCAGGTTACCAAGACCCTCATCGACGGAGGCACAGGGCTCAACGTCCTGTCCGTCGACACGTTCGACAACCTCCAAGTGCCATATGAGCAACTTCAGCCCACCAAGCCTTTCTCAGGAGTGACCGACGGTTCCACAACACCGATAGGGCAGGTCCGCCTGCCTGTCACCTTCGAAGAGTGCAAGAACTACCGCATTGAGCTCATCGACTTCGACGTCGCGCACATCCGCCTGCCATACAACGCCATCCTTGGGTATCCGTCCCTGGCCAAGTTCATGGCAATCACCCATCATGGCTACAACGTCCTCAAGATGCCGGGAAGCGGCGGAATCATCACGGTCCCATGTGAAGATCGAGATGCGGTGTGCTCCCTCGAGCGCGTCTTCCAAGCTACAGCAATCAACGACCCCGACAGCAGAAGTGAGGGCCCTCCGGAGGCCATCCCCAAGAAGAAGTAGCTACGTCGTGCCGGGCCTCAGGAGGGTGGCATCATAGCTGGAGTTCGTCAGGATCAGCACCTGCTCCAGGGGAGCCTCCCTTCGTCGCATAGGAAGGCGCGCCCAGCTCCCTCCTCGGGCAATGCTCGGGGGCTCTCTTCTGGAGTGCCTCAGACCTTGCCAACCTCACGAGGGAGGCGCTTGGGCACCACTTGGAGGCGTGCTTCACGACATGTTTCCCTCAGGAGAACACAGGGCAAGGAGTGCCCGCCGCTCAGGAGTTTATCGCCAAGAACACTCAGGAACTGCAAGACGCAAGAGCCATGCGAGGTGACAGCCACTCAGGAGGCACCGCTCCCCATCAAGGTGAGGATGCCAGGCTGCGTGTCTGCATCGACGACCCAGGGCTCAATAGGGCCGCATCTCAGGAGCGCTTTTGGCCTTCGCGTGTGGGCCATTGCGAGGGCCCGCCACATAACTACATTGGCATACCCTTCGGCTTGCCGAGCATGGCGTCAGCCAATCAGCGCAACATGCGGTGCGTCCTGGCAGCTCAGGAGGCCAGGTACCATGCCGTCCTGGAAGAAATGGAGACGGTCTTCAGGGAGCCTCCCAAGCCCCAGAGCCTCCCGAGGCTCAGGGCCCCAGTGGCACGTGAAGAGGCATTCCTTCGACGCATGCCTTCAGCTGCACCAACTCTACTTCATCTACAGAAGCAGGTGACATTTTCCAAGCTTGTTTAGCTGGGAGCGCCCCTCGGGCTCCATTATTCCCAGCCCGCATGGGTTCGTCCCTGTGGCATGTATACCTTTTGCTTATGTCTTTAGCTTACCTTGCTGGGGGCACCCCTCGGGCTGCATCATCGCCAAGCTGCCCGGGCTGGACCCAGTGGCATGTGTCTTCCTGCATTTACTCAAGATGATTTGCCTTCCATGCTTAACCTGCCTACGGTTATCATTTGCTCGATCGCCACCCGCCACGGGTCCATTCATGCCGTGCAATCGCTTGCGCGTTAAAAGGGGGGCTCCTGAGCATCACGACTCAGGAGCTCTTACTAGCTCTCCAGCCCTCACCCCCTGGCCTTGACCATGGCATCGCGACCTGGCATAACAGCGGCGGCTGAGCTCGCTCCAGGGCCGAGACCTGAGGATGTAGAGCGCTTGCACCTAACCGTCTCGCAGGACCACAAAGCCATCGAAGACTCAAGACCAAGCGCAACTCGCCTTGAGGTAGGACCTCGTAAGTCCCGCGCTGGCTCATGAGTGCATAGATACACCTCGCAGCCATGCCGTGCAAGCCACGTGTCAGGGCGGGGCTGTACATGCCCCGGGGGCTCCTCCCGGAGTGGCCCCCCCTCCCACGCACAAGTAGAAGCACCATGCTCCGCGCTGGCCGTTGACACTGCCGAGGAGCGGCTATGCCCGTGCACAAGCTGAAGCACTATGCTCCACGCTGGTGATAAACAACTGAGGGCGGCCCCACGGTCGTACCAACCTCAGGGAGCCCCAGAGCTCAGCGTCCGGCCTCACCACAACGCCTCCCCACAGGAGAGCCGCGCGAGGGGGCTGGACACGGGGGTTGCGCTCACGTCACACACAAGCATACACCACCCAACCAGGTGTCCCAGGGCCTGGGGCTGCTCTCAGGTCACGCCCAAGCGCACGCCGCCCAAACAGGTCCCCCGGACATGGTCATCGCACGCCCCTCCCGAGGCCTCGGCGAGGGAAGGTATGGAAATTGTTTGCGCGTCAAGGGGGACTCCTGAGCATCGCTACTCAGGAGCCAAACTGGTCACGTAGCCCCTCACTCCTTGGTCCGTCCTGGTCTCCGGTCAGCCCAACAGCGGTTGTGGTATGCGCGGGGCCGGGCTCTACCGACGTAGAACATTAATATATCCTCGCGTACTCTCCCTATAGGTTGTTTGCGCGTCAAGGGGGACTTCTGAGCATCGCGACTCAGGAGCCTAACTGGTCACATAGCCCCTCACACTACAGGAATCAGCTACTTTGCCGTCTGCCATGGCGGACGGCAAAGGCATGAACAGCGGACGGCAAAGGCCTTTGCCATCAGCTGCGGACGGCAAAAGGCTCCGGCAACGTTGGCTACGGTAAACAGCTACTTTGCCGTCCGCCACTGATGGAAAAGTCTTTGCCGTCCGCCGCAGACGGCAAAGAGAGCACGGCAGACGGCAAAGAGAGCGGACGGCAATAATTGCGCTGTCAGTCCGTTAAGTGGCTAACGGCAGGTCTTTGCCGTCTGCCACTGATGGCAAAGTCTTTGCCGTCTGCCACTGATGGCAAAGTCTTTGCCGTCTGCCACTGATGGCAAAGTCTTTGCCGTCTGCCACTGATGGCAAACTGGCCAAATGGGTCAGCCTCCCAGGAAGCACAGCTGCCTGCCACGTGGCCTCTTTGCCGTCCGCTGCTGACGGCAAAGAGCTCTTTGCCGTCTGCCACCGACGGCAAAGAGCTCTTTGCCGTCAGCAGCGGACGGCAAAGAGGCTGCATATTGGGTTTTTTTTTCTGTTTTTTATTAAATCCCACAATTTGCACAGAAAATATATATGACATATAGATATATTTCACAGGCATTCATAAGCAAGTTCATGTATTTCACAGGCATTCATAAGCAAGTCCATAAGCAAGTTCCATCCGTACATATTACATAAGCAAGTTCCATCCATCATTTCATACATAAACAAGTTCCATCCATCATTTCATACATAAAGAAGTTCCATCCATACATAAACAAGCACTCCATAGCTAAGGTGACTAGAATGAGAAGACAAGAACAAGAAGAGTAGAACAAGCACTCCATCCAGCACATAATGAAATCTGCAAAATGGCAAAATAAGAAAGTTAGAAATGGATCTTTTTTAGCTCACTTAGGTGAAATGGATCGTTTTTGAGGCAACTAAGGTGAAATGGATCTTTTTTAGCTCACTTAGGTGAAATGGATCGTTTTTGAGGCAACTAAGGTGAAATGGATCGTTTTTTAGCTTACTTAGGTCAAATGGATCGTTTTTGAGCTAACTTAGTTGAAATGGATCGTTCTTGAGCTAACTTTGTTGAAATGGATCATTTTTGAGCTAATTTAGTTGAAATGGATCGTTTTTGAGCTAACTTAGGTGAAATGGATCATTTATGAGCTAATTTAGTTGAAATGGATCTTTTTGAGCTAACTTGGGTGAAATGGATCGTTTAAGAGCTAATTTAGGTGAAATGGATCGTTTTTAGGTAACCTAGGTGAAATGGATCGTTTATGAGCTAAATTAGTTGAAATGGATCGTTTATGAGATAACCTAGGTAAGATTGGTCATTTTGGAGTTAACCTAGTTGAAATGGGTCATTTTAGAGCTAACTTAGGTAAAATGGATCGTCTATGAGCTAACTAAGCTAATTATGCAATTTTTGACATAAGTAAGCTAAGTACAGATCGTTTTAGAGCTAACTTAGGTAAAATGGATGGTTTTGGAGGTCAGTAAGCTTATTAAGTCATTTTGGAGGAGAAGAAGCTAAGTCTAGGTCATTATGGTAAGCATTGGAGGAAATAAAGCTAAGTCTAGGTCTTTATGCATGTGTTAAGCAAAACACTAGATAAACTTACCAAGATCCAGGAGGTGTAGGAGCGTGGTGGCTCGTGTCGGTAGCTGGAGAAGGATCGTGCGATGCTTGTCTGGAGTTACGCTGCACCAAAGATCATTTCCAATGTCTTGTTAGCATGATGACACTCAAATGTTAAGACTAGCAAGTAATGTCCTTTCAAATAAAACTCACCGTGGTCCCAGGAGCAATCACTGGCATCGGCGGAGCGGTCTGACCTGCCTTCTCGCACACAGACTGCACATTTGGTTTTGACGACTCAGTCATACTAGTTAGTAATGAGACAAACACTACATGAATGTTTTGGCTAATCTGCAGAAGAAACTTACCACAAGGAGCTCGTACATGGCCCTTGCCTGCATGTCATTCCGTGCCCTCTCCTCCTCCATCATCTTTGCCGTCCTCTCCTCCAACTCCCGCTGCCTCTCCGCCGCCTCCGCCAGAAGTTTCTCTGTTCTATCTCTCTCACTCTGTATAGCAGCCTGCAACACCACTCACATGACAATTTGTAATCATTGATGGAAGCGCACACAATGTAATGGAGAAAGATAACTGAGTAGGTATCACTAACCTTGATGGCGAGTTGCACTGGCCGTTCACGAGGCCTTATCTCAGGAGCGGAGCTCGACTGACGCGCCTTGATCTCCGGGAGAGTGCTAGGACAACGGATAAGTCCATCTCCAATGGCTATGGAGCCATGGGACCTCCCGCCACCAGATATCATCAACAGCTCTGGATCAATGGGACCCTGGCTCGGGATAAAGTCCTCCCCTTTCCTCGCCTTCCCCTCATCTCTATATCTCACGAGCTTGTTGTGGGAGGAGATGTTGGTGAAGTTGTTTGCATCATCGAGGTCAGACTGAGAGAAAGCCTTGACTTTCTTGAAAGAGGCAGTGTGGGCCATGGCATACAGGTCGTACACCTCTGGCACCTTATCCGCCTTATTGTAGCGTGCCTGAAAGAGAGAAACAATGAAAATTAGTAATTAAAGGGCTCAAGCTAGCATGATGAATGAATTGCATGAATCATGAAGCAAACCACATACCCAGTTGCGCCCGAACTGATATAAGTTGGAGCTGCCTTGATGGTGTGGCACACCTTCCATTTGGGCACGTTTGTCCTTGGCCTCCTTGTGGAGGGCTAGCCATCGTTGTGAGCACCACTCATCGACCAACACCTCCCAACAATCCATCCGATCCGCACACCATCTCGGAGGCGCCTAAGTTAGCAAATAGAAACTTGAGCGCTACCGCTAACAATTACTAAATGAAGGAACTTAAGTAGAGAAGGCCTTAAGAATTACCTTCATGTACTGCTCCTTACTCAGAAACTTATCGCGGCACGCCGGCTTGGTCTTCTTGATACCACGCAAGGCGTAGTAGTCTCGAACAGCCTGCACCCGAGCCTCGTGCCGTAAGTTCTGGAGTAGGCGCTTGCAGACGTTCTCGATAACATGTGCCGCGTCCTCCTCGTATCCCTCCTCACACCTGTAGAATGTCTGCGATCAAATGAGACAATATTGATTAGTACAATTAATAACTAGCTAGTTGAAGATTTTTAAATGTGTAAAGGAGAAATTACCCAGAACTTTCTGATCACCATGTCTGCCCTCGTGTCGCACACGACACCATCGATAATCTCATCCGGCGGGGCCGGGGCAGCCACGTAGTGCTCCCAGCTCAATCCAAGCTCTGGAAGCCGACCCTCACCAGGCAACGTGACAAACCCCGGGAAGTTTTGCCGGCAAAGAACTCCAAGGACGGAGTTGGGCCGGCGGACACTATGATGGTGGTCCCAACCCCTGCAGCATGACAAGGCCAACGCATTAGTTATTTGAAAAAACGTGAATGCACAAGGTACAAAAATATTAAATGCACTTACGTACCTCTCCCCATCAGGGAAAATCAACCACCTCTGCTCACGGGTCACCGGCACGGACGGGAGCCGTGTAGCACCACGCTGGTAGACGGTGCCCCCCTCCTCCTCAAGATCAGTCGGCTCCCCGCCATGATCAGCATGGCCACTCGGCTCCTCGGGCTGATCCGGCCAGGTACCCCATCCGGACGTGTGCTCCTCCGGGGTCACGTGGGCCGAACTCTCGGGGGCCGAAGGCCAGTCGACCCGAGGCTCGTGGGCCCAAGACCCGTGGACCGGAGGATCGTGGACCGGAGTCCGTGTAGCCTCCTCCTCTGACGAGTCCACCCTAGCAGTCACGTGCTCGGGTGAAACGGCTGGGGGTGGCGGCGAGGAAGGCGCCGTAGCAGTCACCCTACTTCCTCTCCCACGACCACGTGCCCCACCTCCTTTCTTCCTACCTCGTCCCCTGCTAGGCACCGCGGTCGACGAAGAAGGGCCCGGCGGTGTGGCCATACTGTCCAGCAACGCTCAGCGGAGAGGTGCGTCTGGAATGGAAGACCTCAGACCACGCTCTCGACCAGCGCCCACCATCTTTCAACACCTGCCATGACAAACAGTAAACGAAATTAGTACAACATAAAAAAAGACCGACATGAATAATAATATTTGTATCACTTAAGTGTATCATCATCAAGTACAACATAAAAAAATGTAATACCTGACACTACTAATAATCTCGATCAGTATCATCAATAAATGCATAATCATCATCATCACTATAATCAATGACGGGCTCATAGGGTTCATTGGCATCAACATGTGCAAGGCCACGTTGACGTAATCGGTCAAGCATTGACAGGTCATCCGCAGCAGTAACCTCTTCTTGTTCCGGCTCTTCTTGTTCCTCCTCTGGGGTGATGTCGGATTCATTGTCGCTGTCGACTTCAATGTTTTGGGGTGAAGAATAGCGGTTCTTGAAATGCTTTTTGGAAAGACGTGTCTCTTGGAAGAATTATCCTTCATATGTGTCTGGGTTAATGTGAGGTTCATAATCTTCTTCCTTTGGGGGAGAAAGTCTAGCACGTGGCGGCACTTCATAAACGACATCCCAACCTTTCAGATTTGGATTAGTTTGGCAGGCCCACGGTAGATAGAATACTTGGGTCGCCTGTTGAGCCATAATATAGACATCTGGAACATCTAAATGAGTGCTTTGGTTGATTTCAACTAGCCCTACATGTTCATGAGTCCTTCTAGTCTCCTTCGGCTGAAACCAATAAAATTTGAAGACTACGACATTCGGTGGATTTTCACCATAGAACAGAAGTTCATAAATTTCTTCAACTCTCCCATAATACTCGGTACCTCCTTCGCCGATAGCAGATACACAACAATTTGTTGACTTTCGGTCGGCCATAGATAGCTCTTTGCCATAGGTACGAAAGCGATACCCGTTGATGTCGTACTTGTCAAATGAACGAACCTTATAGTCAAAACCATTAGCGACTTGTCTCAATTCGGCGTCCATAGACTCTGAATTAGCCTACAAGTTTAATATGAAAGGATTGTTGCACTATGCACAAATTAGCGAATGAAATGAAATTGTCTAATAGAAGTTACCGTTTGTTTGAACCAAGAGATGAAACCGGGATAGCCACCTCCTTGCTTTGCGAGAAGCTCATACTCTTGGACGGAATCCTTTTGGATCTCCGCTCCATACGAGAATATGGTGACGTATCGACTGTATGACATATCCAGGAATAAGAGTAGTTCAAAGGAAATAGAAGTTGCGAAACAATGTACCGAGAACTTACTCGATGTACGGCCACACTTCTATCAGGTTGTTGAAGATATACAACGAAATGCTCCGCCATTCTTCGTTATCCAAAGATACTGGATGTGAACCACTAGCTGCTGCGAGATTCCCTTTGAATAGGCTGAGGTTGGATCCACCTTTTTTAGGCTCGTCAGCATTGTACCGAGGCTTCGGATTATGCAAATGACGATTTTTGGCTTCGTAGTGCGCTGTTACGAAGTTTGCCGCCTCCTCTGTGATGAATGCCTCAGCCATCGATGCTTCAATTCTATGTTTATTTTTACATTTTTCTCGAAGCGTCTTCTGCATCCTCTCAGTTGGGTAGCACCAACGATTTTGCACGGGCCCGCCCAATCTTGCCTCGGTCGGGAGATGCAAAATCAAATGCTGCATTGGATTAAAGAAGCCCGGTGGAAAGATCTTCTCTAACTTGCAGATCAACTCCGGCGCCAACTCTTCCATTTCTTCTAGCACGCCAGGCGATAGTTCTTTCGCACAAAGAACACGGAAGAAATAGCTGAGTTCTGCCAGTACTAGCCATTCATCCTCAGGGATGAAGCCACGCAACATCACCGGCATTACCCGCTCAATCCATATGTGCCAATCATGACTCTTGAGACCAAATATCTTCAGTTTATCAAGATTCACTCCCCTCTTTAGATTCGCTGCATACCCATCGGGGAACATCAACTGTTGTTGCACCCACAAGAGAATTTTCCTCATAGCTGGCCTTCCAAGATTGAACCATGCCTTTGGCTTTGTCCAGTTCTGCTTTCCTTTCGGTTCTTTCATGTTTTGTAACGGCCTATCACATAGCGCCTCCAGATCGACTCTAGCCTTAGTATTATCCTTTGACTTCCCATCTATGCCGAACAATGTACCAAAAAGTGCCTCAGCGATATTCTTCTCAGTGTGCATCACGTCGATGTTGTGTGGGCAAAGGAGGTCTTTGAAGTAAGGCAGATCCCATAAGCATGTTTTGTGAGTCCACGCGTGCTTAGTATTATACCCCTTGAAGTACCCTGAACGTTGTGGATCTGGCTCGAGAGCGTTTAACTGATCCAGGGTCTGTTGGCCTGTCAATGCAGGTGGTGCAGAGTTTTTGACAACTCTACCCCTGATGAAGTTCTTCTTGTCTTTCCTGAACTTATGGCGAGGATCCAGGAACTGTCTATGCATGTCGAAGCAAGAAAACTTGCGACCGGCCTGAAGCCAACGAAACTCAAGAGCTCCCTTGCATGTGGTGCACGGGAACCTTCCATGCACACACCAGCCAACGAATAGCGCATACGCCGACAAGTCATGCGTCGAGTACATGTACCAGACACGCATTATGAAGTTCCGTTTGCTAAAGGCGTCGTATGTCTTGAACCCATTATCCCAGGCTTCTTGCAATTCGTCCTTAAGCGGCTGCATGTACACATTCATATTTTTGCCCGGATAGTTGGGTCCTGGAATTATCAACGTCAGGAAAATGTTCTTTCTTTGCATAATCTGTCCGGGGGGGAGATTGAGTGGAAAGACAAATACGGGCCAACAACTGTATTGGGCTGCCGTCATACCAAACACACTGAACCCATCCGTGCTGATGCCGACTCGAGGATGCCTCGGATCTGCCGCTTTGTCAGCATGTAATTCATCAAACTTTTTCCACACAACACCATCCGATGTGTGTACCATCATCAGATTCCCATCTGCATCTAGTTCGGTTCTTTTGCCTGTTTTGTGCCATGTCATCTGTCTGGCCGTCTCTTCGACCATGAAAAGACGTTGAAGTCTTGGTATGATTGGCATATACCGAAGAACACTAACGGGGATTTTGGTCTGTGTCTTCTCACCCATACCGTTGTCTACCACAATATACCTGGAAGACTTGCAAATGGGACAATAGTTCAAGTACGCATAGCCAAGCCTAAATAAGGCACATCCTTTCTCACAGGCATGTATCTTCTCATAGGGCATCTTCAGTGCACGGAGGATTTTGTCCGACTGGTACAGGTTTGCAGGCATTACATGGCCTTTGGGTAGAAAGCGTCCAAATACTGTCATAATTGCGTCATAGCATTCTCTGCCCAAGTTGAACTGAGCCTTCAGAGCCATTACTTGTGAGATGGCATCCAACTGACAAAGCTCAGTGTGCTCGTGTAGCGGACGTTTCGAAGACTCCAACATTTCATTGAAGGCCTTTGCAGATTCCTCCATCTCCTCGTCCGAATCCCGAGCATCATCATAGCCTTGCACCATGTTTTCCATCCCGGTACCATGCTCGTCAGTGCGACGACGATCCACCTCAGCTCGGTCACGTTGGGCAGACTCACCATGAAATGTCCACACCGTATAATCGGGCGTAAAAGCACTCTTCTGCAGGTGTTTGCCCATTTCAACCTCTGTCTTCTTTTCCCAATTGCCGCACCGGAAACAGGGGCACCAGGTTTTCTTTTGGCCATTTGCAAATGCGGCTTGCACAAACCCCTTAGTTTTTGTGAACCATTCAGCGCTCCATTTGTTCTGACCAGTGTGACCGGTATACATCCAAGCACGGTCACTCATCTTGACTTTCAGAGCTACTGGACACACAACAATTATATATGTAATTCACCATGTATATATTCATCAGTTGATCTACTTTGTCAATTTTATTACGTCCATGCAACCTACACTCTAATAGGTAATGATAGATCCTAATCCCACCCGTGTATGTGTAGATTGGGTTCATTTTCCCATGCTATGCTCCGGATCTGACGCAAAATTTCGGCAGCACCTCCCCGCTGTTCTCCTGATACACGTCTCTGCAATAAACAGAGAGGATGTGTACCCGGAGAACAACAGGGGAGGCACTGACGAAATTTATGCGTCGGATCCGGAGCAAAGCATATGGGAAAACGAACCCAATCTACACATACTCGGGCTGTCCATGGATAGCGTTGGACAATTCGAAAGAATCAAGGTTATAAATATGCAAATGCATGCATATTTATAACTATGACGCTTTCGAACGGGAGACACATATTGGTTACGCATACTGATGATTCAAGACACATATATAGCTAGCTATCAAGTTTCATCGGAATAGATCAAATAATTAATGGGGGAGGAGGACTTGTCATTTGTGCTCACCCACGAACGAAGGGGCAGAGCTCATCAAACGCACGGCGAGGTCGTCGAACACCAAACCTCGCAGCGATGAAACAACTGCACATTTAAAACTACACGATCAACACAATTATATATGATGTTTTTCATAACAAAATCGAAAAATATATGACATATAACTAATAATTCACAAATATATGAGGTCGGGGTCGGGGTGTCGAGGTCGGGGTCGGGGTCGGGGTCGGGGTCGGGGTGTCGAGGTCGGGGTCTCGGGGTCGGGGTCGGGGTCTCGGGGTCGGGGTGTCGTGTCGGGGTCTGGGTACCGTGTCGGGTCGGGGTCGGGGTGTCGGGGTCGGGGTCGGGGTGTCGGGTCAGGCTTGGGGGGTGGGGGTGTCGGTGTCGGTGTCGGGGTATCGGGGTCGGGGTGTCGGGATCGCGGTCGGAGTCGGGGTGTCGGGGTCAGGGTCTCGGGGTCGGGGTCGGGGTCTCGGGGTCGGGGTCGGGGTCTCGGGGTCGGGGTGTCGTGTCGGGGTGTCGGGTCGGGGTCTGGGTACCGTGTCGGGTCGGGGTCGGGGTGTCGAGGTCGGGGTCGGGGTGTCGGGTCAGGCTTGGGGGGTGGGGGTGTCGGTGTCGGGGTCGGGGTATCGGGGTCTCGGGGTCGGGGTGTCGTGTCGGGGTGTCGGGTCGGGGTCTGGGTACCGTGTCGGGTCGGGGTCGGGGTGTCGAGGTCGGGGTCGGGGTGTCGGGTCAGGCTTGGGGGGTGGGGGTGTCGGTGTCGGTGTCGGGGTATCGGGGTCGGGGTGTCGGGATCGGGGTCGGAGTCGGGGTGTCGGGGTCAGGGTCTCGGGGTCGGGGTCGGGGTCTCGGGGTCGGGGTCGGGGTCTCGGGGTCGGGGTGTCGTGTCGGGGTGTCGGGTCGGGGTCTGGGTACCGTGTCGGGTCGGGGTCGGGGTGTCGGGGTCGGGGTGTCGGGGTCGGGGTCGGGGTGTCGGGTCAGGCTTGGGGGGTGGGGGTGTCGGTGTCGGGGTCGGGGTATCGGGGTCGGGGTGTCGGGATCGGGGTCGGAGTCGGGGTGTCGGGGTCAGGGTCTCGGGGTCGGGGTCGGGGTCTCGGGGTCGGGGTCTCGGGGTCGGGGTGTCGTGTCGGGGTGCCGGGTCGGGGTCAGGGTACCGTGTCGGGTCGGTTTTTTTTCCTTTTCTTCTTCTTCCTCTTTTTCCTTTTCTTCCTTTTTTCCTTCTTCTTCTTCTTCTTCTTCTTCTTCTTCTTCTTCTTCTTCTTCTTCTTCTTCTTCTTCTTCTTCTTCTTCTTCTTTCTCCTCCTCCTCCTACTCCTCCTCCTCCTCTTCTTCTTCTTCTTCTTCTTCTTCTTCTTCTTCTTCTTCTTCTTCTTCTTCTTCTTCTTCTTCTTCTTCTTCTTCTTCTTCTTCTTCTTCTTCTTCTTCTTTCTCCTCCTCCTCCTCCTCCTCCTCCTCCTCCTCTTCTTCTTCTTCTTCTTCTTCTTCTTCTTCTTCCCCCTTCTACTTAACCTAAACCTAAACTAAAAACCTAAACTAATTAAAACTAAACTATTTAAACTAATTAAACCTAAACTAATTAAACTAAATAACCTAAACAAATTAATTCTAAACTGAAAAAACTTAAACTAAAAAACCTTATCTAAACAGAAAAGAAAAACAAAAAAACAGAAAAAAAAAATGGGAGGGCTCACTGTGGGGGGCGGCGACGGGATGGGGAGGGGCCGGCGACGCGGCGCCGGGGCAGGGCGGTGGAGGAGGCGGGGCGGCGGGGGCCGGGCCGGCGGGGGGCCGGGGCGGGGCGCTGGAGGAGAAGGAGCGGCGGAGGCCCGGGGCGGCGGGCCGGGGGGCCGGGCGACGGGGGGCCGGGGCGGGGCGGTGGAGGAGGCGGCCTAGGGAGGCGGGGGGCCGAGGCGGCGGTGGGGCGCGGGGCGGCGGGGGGCCGGGGCGGGGGGCGACGGGGCGGCGGCGGGCGGCGGGCGACGGCGGTGGCGGGGTGAGGAGAAGGGCGAGGAGGAAGTGAGTAACGGGCGGGGTACCTGCCGTTAGTAGTGCCCTCTTTGCCGTCCGCAGCCTTTGCCGTCCGCCTTTTGCCTCTTTGCCGTCCGCTAGCGGACGGCAAAGAAGAGGGCTGTTAAGATTTCTTCAAACGAGCGGGGGGTGGGGGCCACCACACTCTTTGCCGTCTGCCAGCGGACGACAAAGAATCTTTGCCGTCCGCCAGCGGACGGCAAAGAGCTGGCAGATGGCAAAGAGCTTCTTTGCCGTCAGCCTTTTCTTTGCCGTCCGCTTATGGGTAGCTGATGGCAAAGAGCTTCTTTGCCGTCAGCTAGCTGACGGCAAAGATCTGGCAGATGGCAAATTAGCTGATTCCAGTAGTGTCACTCCTTGGTCCATCCTGGTCTCCGATCGGCCCAATTGCGGTTGAGCTATGCACGGGGCCGGGCTCTGTCGACGCAGAACACAAAGTGGATAGGAAGAAAATCGCAAAATCTCGAAGCAAATATTACAAACATATTGCCCTCACAATATCAAATGAAAATTCTAAACGCCTCCACGAGGCCTGATGCATGTTGTAGGAACAAAGCAAGAAACTAGCCGCAGGTCACCCCTGGACACCGTCGTCGCCTGTAGAAGGTGCTCCATCCCGAGTAGCGACGCCTTCACCTGCACCACCGTCGGCGGCATCGCCAAACAAGGGTGAGGAGGCAAAGCCGCGGAAGCTCTCTAGCAGGGCCTCCACCTGACCTTGCACAGCTGCGGCGGCGGCTTCGTAGTGATCCTCAGCCATAGGCTCCTGCAGCTCATCAAGGCAAGCGTTGGGGCCGCGAAGGTGCAGGTGGCTGAAAACGCGGGTCAATGCAGCTGAAGACAGGACACGAGCCTCTGTCTCCGCCATAGGACCGCGCCATCAACGACTTCCTCGAGCGCCTTCACCAAGAGAGGAAGCAACTGGGCGAGGCCGTCCTCATCAGTGGCCAGCGGCTTCTCCAGGCCATGATCGTAGAGCGTCTTCAGCGCCTTGCGAGATCTCTCCTCGAGGTCGGCAAAGGCCACGCAATCTTCGGCCAGGACCCGCGCCTTGGCGTCAAGATCGGCCTCCTTCGCCTTCACCTTCTGCTCCAGCTCTTCCAACCGGTTGCGTTCGGCGGCCTGTGTTTTCCCCAACTCCACGAGCTCAGCGTCGCGGTTCTTGACGGCGTCCTCCCGAGCCTTCACCTCCTCCTCCTTTGCGAGGCGGCCGCGCGCTTCTTCGGCGTGCTTGTCGCGCAGGCTCTGCGACTCGTCCTCCAGCACTTGGCAGCGGTCACGGGCGGCCTTGGCGTCTTTCAGCGTCGCCTCACGATCGGCTGGAGCGTTGGCGGCACTTTACTTCTCCTTCTCGGAAGCCGCAGCGACCTGGCTAAGTGTCGCGCGAACTGCCAGGTCGGAGTGAAGCCAGCTAGAGGCCAGCTCCAGGTGCCCAGCCACCAGGCGTGGGTCCGTGCCCAAGAGATCTGCCTGCAACTGGGTCATCTTCGAAAGAGCATGTTCTAGAACAGCAGCAAGAGCAAAAGAACCAGGGAGTGGAGGTGCAGCAGTGGGAGGAGCCGACGTCGTTGCCAGGACCTGGGAGATTGCGGGTTCCGGAGCAGCTGGGACCTCATCAACCGCGCAAGACGCCGGAACTTCCGGAGCCAGCGGGGCCATGGGGGCTGACTCCACACGGCGATGTTCCTCTTGGCCTCGCGAGGGCGACCGGGTTAGGGAGGTGTGGGCATTGTCGCCTCCTTTCTCTGCAGAGGAAGGCACGGCCGCTGTATCCTCCTTCCTCTTCTTCGCTGAAGGCGCCGGCCTGATCGACCGAGGGCGAACGTCAGGAAATAACAAGTACAAGCAGGGAGAAGGCGAAGCTTAAGACAGTTACCGATCCACCGCGACATACTTCCGCTTAGGGAGCTTGAAGCCTGATGAGGGAGTCCTGGATTAGGGGGTGTCCGGATAGCCGGACTATAACCTTTGGCCGGACTCTTGGACTATGAAGATACAAGATTGAAGACTTCGTCCCATGTCCGAATGGGACTTTCCTTGGCGATACGGATATGTAGATCTCCTTCCATTGTAACCGACTCTGTGTAGCCCTAGCCCTCTCCGGTGTCTATATAAACCGGAGGGTTTTAGTCCATAGAACGAACAACAATCATACCATAGGCTAGCTTCTAGGGTTTAGCCTCTCTGATCTCGTGGTAGATCCACTCTTGTACTACCAATATCATCAATATTAATCAAGCAGGAGTAGGGTTTTACCTCCATCGAGAGGGACCGAACCTGGGTAAAAACATTGTGTCCCCTGTCTCCTGTTACCATCCGCCTAGACGCATAGTTCGGGACCCCCTACCCGAGATCCGCCGGTTTTGACACCGACATTGGTGCTTTCATTGAGAGTTCCTCTATGTCGTCACCTTTAGGCCCGATGGCTCCTCCGATCATCAACAACGATGCGGTCCAGGGTGAGACCTTTCTCCCCGGACAGATCTTCGTATTCGGCGGCTTTGCATTGCAGGCTAATTCACTTGGCCATCTGGAGCAGATTGAAAGCTACGCCCCTGGCCATCAGGCCAGATTTGGAAGTTTGAACTACACGGCCGACATCCGCAGAGACTTGATCTTCGACGGATTTGAGCCACAGCCAAGCATGCCGCACTGTCACGATGGGTATGACCTAGCTCTGCCGCCGAACAGTGCCTTGGAGGCCGCGCCCGCATCAGCTCCGACCCTTAGCTCGGAGCCGTCTGCGCCGATCGAGGACGAGTGGATAGACACCGCCTCGGGGGCCGCAGCCTCAACGGCGATGGAGCCGAACACCTGCCTCATCCTCTGCGAAACCCGTGACTCCAGGGTGCCGGACTCTTTTCCGAACTCCGAACCCTCCGCGACGCTGCCAATCGAATCCGATTGGGCGCCGATTATGGAATTCACCGCCACGGATATCTTTCAGCACTCGCCCTTCGGTGACATTCTGAATTCACTAAGGTCTCTCTCTTTGTCAGGAGAGCCCTGGCCGGACTATGGCCTACAGGATTGGGATGCGGACGACGAAGAAATTCCAAGCCCACCCACCACCCACTTCGTAGCCAGTGTCGATGATTTAACCGACATGCTCGACTTCGACTCCGAAGACATCGATGGTATGGATGACGATGTAGGAGAAGAACATGAACCAACGCCTATAGGGCACTGGAAAGCCACCTCTTCATATGACATATATATGGTGGATACACCCAAAGAAGGCAATGGCGCCGGAACAGCAGAGGATGACCCCTCCAAAAAGCAACCCAAGCGCCGGCGTCAGCGGCGCCTCTCTAAGTCCCGCCAAAGCAAGAAAGTTCATACCAGCACGGGAGATAATAACACCCCGAACAGTGCCGAAGACAACTCCCACCAGCAAGATTCAGCGCAGGAGGATGGAGAAGCCAGCCCCGCTGAGAGAGCGGCAGATAGAGAGCAAGAGGATGATAACTACATGCCTCCCTCCGAAGACGAGGCAAGCCTCGGCGACGACGAATTTGTTGTGCCTGAGGATCCCATCGAACAAGAGCGCTTTAAGAGCAGACTTATGGCTACAGCAGGTAGCCTCAAGAAAAAACAGCAACAACTTAGAGTTGATCAAGACTTGCTAGCCGACAGATGGACTGAAATCCTTGCGGCCGAGGAGTACAAACTTGAGCGCCCCTCCAAGAGCTACCCAAAGCGCAGGTTGCTACCCTGATTAGAGGAGGAAGCACTTAAACCTACTTTACCAGCGCATGATACGGCTGGCCGGCCACCTCGCGGCCGCGACAGAGAGGCCTCTAGGCCCTCCACCCAAGCCGCACCCTAGCGCCGCTCAAAAAATACTAAGGCACGGGGAAATGCGCTAGACCTGCGAGACATGCTGGAGGACAAGGCAAGGCAAACAAGATCGATCTACGGATCGCGTGGGCGCTCCACGATACGTGACGATAACCGTCACGCCCAACACAGTAAATCCGGCCGGGCCGAACACAGCAAACAAAGCTCATTTGAGCTACGTCGCGATATAGCCCAATACAGAGGTGCCGCACACCCACTATGCTTCACAGATGAAATCATGGATCATCAAATCCCAGAGGGTTTCAAACCCGTAAAAATTGAATCATACGATGGCACAACAGATCATGCGGTATGGATCGAGGACTATCTCCTTCATATCCACATGGCCCGTGGCAATGATCTACATGCCATCAAATACCTCCCACTCAAGCTTAAAGGACCAGCTCGGCACTGGCTTAACAGCTTGCCAGCATAATCAATTCGTTGCTGGGAGGACCTGGAAGCCGCATTCCTTGACAATTTCCAGGGCACCTATGTGCGACCACCAGACGCCGATGACCTAAGCCACATAACTCAGTAGCCAGAAGTATCTGCCAGACAATTTTGGACACGGTTCCTAACCAAGAAAAAATAAATTGTTGACTGTCCAGACGCAGAGGCCCTAGCAGCCTTCAAGCATAACATCTGTGACGAGTGGCTTGCCCGGCACCTTGGACACGAAAAGCCGAAATCTATGGCAGCCCTTACGACACTCATGACCCGCTTTTGCGGGAGAAGACAGCGGGCTGGCTCGTAGAAATAACATGACCAAAAGCCCTGGTAGTTCGGATACCAAGGACAGTAATGGTAGGTCACGTCGCAACAAGCACAAGCGCCGCATTAACAACGAAAGTGCCGAGGATACGACAGTTAATGCCGGATTCAGAGGCTCCAAACCCGGTCAGCGGAAAAAGCCATTCAAAAGAAATACTCCGGGACCGTCCAGTTTGGACCGTATACTCGATCGCTCATGCCAGATACATGGCACCCCCAAAAAACCAGCCAATCACACCAACAGGGATTGTTGGGTGTTCAAGCAGGCCGGCAAATTCAATGCCAAAAACATAGGCAAGGGGCTGCACAACGACGAGGAGGAGGAGACCCGGCCGCCGAACAACAGAGGACGGAAGGGCTTCCCCCCACAGGTGCGGACGGTGAACATGATATACGCAACCCACATCCCCAAGAGGGAGCAGAAGCGTGCGTTAAGGGACGTCTACGCGTTGGAGGCAGTCGCCCCAAAGTTCAACCCATGGTCCTCCTGCCCGATCAATTTTGATCGAAGGGACCACCCCACTAGCATCCTCCATGGCGGATTCGCCGCATTGGTTATAGACCCAATCATCGACGGATTTCACCTCACTAGAGTCCTCATGGACGGTGGCAGCAGCCTGAACCTGCTTTATCAGGATACGTGTGGAAAATGGGCATAGATCCCTCAAGGATTAAACTCACAAAAACGACCTTTAAAGGCATCATACCAGGTGTAGAGGCCAACTGTACAGGCTCAGACACACTTGAAGTGGTCATCGGATCCCTGGATAATTTCCGAAGCGAGGAGTTAGTCTTTGACATAGTCCCGTTCCGCAGTGGCTATCACGCACTGCTCGGACGAACCGCATTCGCAAAGTTCAATGCGGTGCCGCACTACGCATACCTCATGCTCAAGATGCCAAGCCCTCGAGGAGTCATTACGGTCAATGGAAACACTGAACGCTCTCTCCGAACGGAGGAGCATACGGCGGCCCTGGCAGTGGAAGTACAAAGCAGCCTCTCAAGGCAATTCTCTAGTCCGGCTCTTAAACGTCCGGACACCGTTAAGCGTACCCGGAGTAACCTACAGCAAGACCGCCTGGCACGTTCCGAGCAAGCGTAGCAATGAGGCCCCAACCCTAACCCTCATAAAACTGCGCAATCAGTACCACGCGTACATAACTACGCTCAAAAAATATCATGGGCACAGGGGGAGGGGCACGACCACGGCATGCCCAAAAATGTGGCTCAACCGCACTAGGGGCTCCCGATTTTATCATTTTTTCCTACTTGCGGGACTCCACTCTTCGGAAAACCTGTCTGACAGTATAATCGCCGAACACACGATGCAACAACCAAGGAGGCAGAAGCTACGTCGAATTCCCAGGTGGTCTCTATAACGAGCAAAATACCTGTCTTACATATCGCCTCACAGCTCGCCCCGGGAGGGGGACATGTCAAATAGTCCCATCTCCTGCTCATCGCATTATTTGTATCGTTCTGCTGTTACCGCAGACTTTTTGAATAAACAATGCTTAGCTTCAACTCTTTATTGCATTCTCTATTTATTCCTTCAGTTGTGACATTTAGCATCCGTACACTTTGGTACGGCTAATACGCTAGGGGCTTAAGCACCCCATAATATGGCGTAAGAAGTCCGAACACTTTCATAAGTGCGTCCCTCCGAACTTATAGCATTATATGCATCAGCTCCGAATCATGTCTTTGGTCAATAGTTGGGTTTGCCCGGCTCCCATCTTTTGGTACCTTATGTTCCGCTATATCGGCTAAGGTAGCATTGGGAGAACTACTGCGATTGTGCCCCGGTTGAGCTGGGTTAAGCACCTCAGTAGAGAAAGCTAAAACTGACTGTCATGATAGAGCGAGAGATAGTCGTTGTTCGAGAGGTTCCGAGTCCTTAAAGACTTATGCCGCTTAGAGCGAGGAGTCGGCTTTGCCCGGCCCAAGGCGTGTATAGCGCCCCGAGCTCGGTCTTCTGAACACTAGGGGCTTCGCCAAAATTTAAAATTATAGAATTCTCTAGCCAAGCGAGAGTGATAACGCGCTATAGTCCGATTGCCTTGTTCGCCAGGCTGAGCACCTCCCTCGAAGGACCCAACAATGGGAAAAAGAGTGCTCAGGTTTATCCCCGAACACCCCAGCACTAGTGGCGTGGGGGTAGAAGCCGACGACTCGCCATCTCTCAGATTTACTAAATGGCCTCATAGAAGGTAATATTTTAAATTAACACAAGCGCTGCATAGCGCATATGAACAAGTTTTCAGCGCACAGGATAAAACGAACAAGTTTCACTCAAATATTACATCTTTAGAACATTCGTCCGCCACAAGGCGGGCACCCTTCAGGACGCCCTCGTAATACATCTTAGGGTGGCGATGCTCCTTGCCCGGCGGCGGCCCGTCCTTCACAAGCTTCACAGCATCCAATTTGCCCTAGTGCACTTTAGCATGGGCAAGTGCCCTACGGGCACCCTCGATGCAGACGGAGCGCTTAATGACTTCAAGCCGTGGACAGGCATCCAACAGCCGCCTCACCAGCCTGAAGTAGCTCCCAGGCATAGCCTCTCCGGGCCATAGCCGGATTATGAGACCCGTCATGGCCTGTTCGGCCACCTTATGGAGCTCGACCAGCTGCTTCAGCTGGTTGCTCAGGGGCACCGGGTGTCCGGTCTCAGCATACTAAGACCAGAACACCTTCTCCGTCGAGCTCCCCTCCTCGGCCCGGTAAAAGGCGGCAGCGTCCGACACGCTGTGGGGCTCCTGGAGAGCTCCGGACTCGGGTAAGTAACAAGTAATTCACTTCGACGTGCTTGCTTTGCATAAAGAATGCCTTACCCGCCGCTATCTTCTTCATCGCCTCAACTTCCTGGAGGGCTTTTTGGGCTTCGGCCTTGGCAGATTTGGCGCTTTCAAGGGCCTTCACAAGCTTGGACTCTCGCGTCTTTGAGTCAAGCTCCAAACTCTCGTGTTCTTTCACGAGAGCCTGGAGCTCTTGTTGCACCTCGCCAACCCGCGCCTCATGCTTCTCCCGCTCGGTGTCCTCCATGGCCGCCCTCTTTTAGGCCTCGGATAGCGCTTGCCTAAGGGTCGCCACCTCAGTCGTGGCCCCTATAACACCAATAGCGATCCTGTCATTTTTGGCAACTGCATCTTTTTATAATATACTCCACAAGGTATTACTTACATTCTTTTTCCCCGAGCTCCTTCTTGGCAAGGCCGAGCTCTTGTTCGGACCGCTCGAGGCTCTGCTTCAGCGCATCCACCTCCGTAGTCAGTGCGGCAGAGGCCAGCAGCGAAGCCTGCATACGCATATTTACTTAATTCTGTTAGACTCCTGCGAATGTTATTAGATCCTCTATTCGGCTTTTCTTTCCGAACGCCAAACCGAGCATCAGGGGCTACTGTCTATGCGGTAATATTTTCACATATTTTTTACATACCTCAAAGCGTGTTAGCAGGCTGGCGTAGGCTTTAGTCAGCCCGCTCTTGGCGGACTGAATCTTCTGGATCACCGCACTCATGATAGTGCGGTGCTCCTCGTCGATGGAGGCGCCGTTAAGCACCTCCAACAAGTTATCCGGCGCCTCCGGTTGGACAGAGGTCGCCGGCGACGTAGGCCTGCCCTTCTTCTTAGGGGGCCGCCTGCTGGACTCCGGAACCTTTGAAGGTTCCGGTGCGGTGTCCGGCCCAGGGCCGGACTTGGAGCCCTTGGGGGTTTTATCCCCTTTGCGCCTGGAGTCCGGGAGGCTGCCTTGCGGCGCCTCTAGGACCACCTCCCCATGGCTTGGAACCTTTTGGGACAACACCTCGGCGTCGTCCGTAGGGGGAGGGGAGGTAGTGGTCAGAAGTGAAAAGCTATTCACATCGGACGAATCCAAGGAGCCACTCAAAGACACGTCGAGCCGGTCTCGGGCCGGACTACACGATTACATTCGGCGTTAGGGAAAGCTGTGCAATAAAGGAACACTATGAGTCACTCTGGTGTACGAATACTTACGACTTCGCCAGGGGCTTGGCCCTAAGCGGCCACTCCTCCTCACTGTCGGTGGCGTTGGTGGAGTAGTCCGGAGGGAGGGTCTTCCCCTTCTTGGAACCTCTGGCCTCCCCAGTTGGGCGGCCTTTCTTTTCTTTTCTCCCCCTGCTGGGGGAGAAACCTCTCTTTCCTCCTCCTCGTCTTCGTGGGAGGAGTCCGCCTCGGGGTCATCGGACGATGAGTCCGACTCCACCGGACGCCGAGAACTCTTCCGAGTTCCCCTGGCCTTCTTCTCCGGCACCACGTAAGGTGCCGAGACCAGCAGCCCCTCTAGGCGGGCATCTGCTGGGTCTTCGGGCAAAGGAGCCAGACAGTTGATCTGCCCGGACGTCTCTTGCCCATCCTGTCAAAGGCACGGGAGTTTAGATCCCGCATAGAGTCAAACTATGATAGACAAGTATCCTGTAAGAGGTAAAATAGCTTACCGCGTTGGCTTGGCGCTGCGCGGAAAATCCACGATCCTCAGTGTCGGAAGCAGGAGCCTCGGCACCCTTGAACAACACCTTCCAGGCATCTTCATACGTTGTGTCGAAGAGCCGTCTCAGAGCTCGGTGCTGGGCCGAGTCAAACTCCCATAAATTGAAAGCCCATTGTTGACACGGGAGGATCCGGCGGATGAGCATAACCTGGACTACGTTGACTAGCTTGATCTTCTTGCTCACCAGGTTCCGGACACATGTTTGGAGTCCGGTCACCTCCTCCGAACTACCCCACAGCAGGCCCTTCTCTTTCCAGGAGGTGAGCCGCGTAGGGGCTCTGGATCGGAACTCGGGGGTTGCGACCCATTTAGGGTCATGTGGCTCGGTGATGTAGAACCACCCCGATTGCCACCCCTTTATGGTCTCCACAAAGGAGCCCTCGAGCCATAGGACGTTGGGCATCTTGCCCACCAAGACGCCTCCGCACTCCGCCTGGCGGCCGCCCACAACCTTCGGCTTGACGTTGAAGGTCTTCAGCCATAAGCCGAAGTGGGGCCGGATGCAGAGGAAGGCCTCGCACACGACGATAAACGCTAATATGTTGAGGATGAAGTTGGGGCCAGATCGTGGAAGTCCAGGCCGTAGTAGAACATGAGCCCCCGCGCGAATGAATGGAGGGGGAATCCCAGTCCGCGGAGGAAATGGGTAAGGAAGACGACCCTCTCATGGGGCCTGGGGGGTGGGGATGAGCTGCCCCTCATCTGGGAGCCGGTGCGCGATGTCGTCGGGCAAGTATCCGGCTCTCCTCAACTTTTTGATGCCTCCCTCCGTGACGGAGGAGACCATCCACTTGCCTCCCGCTCCAGACATGGTTAGAGAAGGTGGAGGAAGAAAATACGGACTTGGGCGCTGGAGCTCGAGTGCGCGAAAATGGATAAGCAGAGGAAGAAGGCGTGGGTGAAGAAGGCGGATCCTTATCCCCTTATATGGGCTGACGAAACTATGCGTCCCCACCAGCCTGGTAAAACTCGCTTATCTCCCAAGCGCCATAATCAATGGCGCGGTTGGGTTACCAATGCCCGTATTGATGAGAATCCCAGAATAAGGGGACACAATCTCTGCTTCAACAAGACGTGCCAAGGAAACCGCCTCGCTAAACGCGCTGGGGTGGGACAGTAAAAATGATTCGAATAAAGGCTTGGCCGTGGTGTGATGTCGCGCCACGGAATACGTCAGCAGATTAGATTTGTGTAAGTACTATTCTCTCTATGGCAGTGAGTGGAACTTATTTTGCAGAGCCGGACACTATCCTTGTGTTCAAAATCTTCTATGAAGTATTCAGAGGAGGAACCCGCCTTGCAATGCCGAAGACAATCTGCGCGCCGGACTCATCATCATTGAAGCCTGGTTCAGGGGCTACTGAGGGAGTCCTGGATTAGGGGGTGTCCGGATAGCCGGAATATAACCTTTGGCCGGACTCTTGGACTATGAAGATACAAGATTGAAGACTTCGTCGTGTGTCTGAATGGGACTTTCCTTGGCGTGGAAGGCAAGCTTGGCGATACGGATATGTAGATCTCCTTCCATTGTAGCCGACTCTGTGTAACCCTAGCCCTCTCCGGTGTCTATATAAACCGTAGGGTTTTAGTCCATAGGACGAACAACAATCATACCATAGGCTAGCTTCTAGGGTTTAGCCTCTCTGATCTCGTGGTAGATCCAATCTTTTACTACCCATATCATCAATATTAATCAAGCAGGAGTAGGGTTTTACCTATATCGAGAGGGCCCGAACCTGGGTAAAAACATTGTGTCCCCTGTCTCCTGTTACCATCCGCCTAGACGCACAGTTCGCGACCCCCTACCCGAGATCCGCCGGTTTTGAGACCGACACCTGACAACATCGGGACCTGAGGAGCAAGCGTGCAGGCTCTGGCGGCGGCAGGCGGTGCAGAGGCAGGGCCGGAGCCAGCCCCAGGAGGCGCCGGGATGGAGGCGGCATCGCGAGGCACCAACGACGACCTATCCCTTGTCGGGATGAGGGGCTGCCCCCTCTCCTCCTGGCAAGCGTCGTCTTTGGCATCATCAGGCAGGGCGTGGAGGATCTCGGCCTTGCTCAGAGGGGAAGTCTACCCCACCTCTTCAAGAGTCATCTCCGAGTCCACCTCCTCCTCCTCCCCTCCACGGGACTCGTCGGAGGACACCTCCACCTGCTTCGGTGCTGCAGGAGCCCCTGCGAGCGCCGGTGGCACCAAGCCGCGCGCGTCAAAGGTCGGCCTGGAGGCGACAAGTTCCTCCCAGTCCTTGCGGAGGAACAAAGGAATGAAGGCACTAGGTGGGTACTCCTGATTGTCCCCAACTATGAGGCGCAGGACAGCATCCAATTCGTCGCCAGGAAGGGCCCCAGGCCTCAGACGGGATTTGTTCCCCTCTTCTTCGAGCTCCCACAAGGGGCGCGAGCGCGCCTGGAGAGGGGCAACTCGCAGCATCAAGAACTCTCTCAGGAGCATTTCCCCCGTCACCTTGGCTGCCTTCGCGTTAGCCGGCTTCAAGTCAGTCGTCATCTGCCACAACACAGACAACGCCCGCTCATCGGCAAGCTTCGCCTTGGACCACCCCTTGTCGAGCTTGGGCGCCTCCGTCGGTAACACCAGGCGCGGACGCACTACTAGGAAAAGGCCTACTAATGGCGCACCGGTTTTGCCTACTAATGGCGCACCACCGGTGCGCTATTAGTATCACGCCACTAGAAATTTTTTCTAATGGCGCACCACTGGTGTGCCATTAGTATCTGGTATGCTAAGGGCGCACCAGGCAGTGCGCCATTAGTTTTGCCCATGGTGCGCCACTAGTGTCTGCTATACTAATGGCACACCACATGGTAGTGCGCCAATAGTAACAATTTTTTTAATTTTTTTCTTAATCTCAGGTCACTATTTCACCTATGAGATATCCAACACATATATATACAACAAGCATCCATATAACAATCATAGCCAACACACAAGTTCCATCATATATACATACATAGCCAACACACAAGTTCCATCATATATACATACATAGCCGACACATCGTTCCATCGTTACATATTAAAAAAGTTTCACATTGTTCATCCAACACCGTTATCCATAAATTCACAAAAGTTTCACATTGATACAAAATAAAAACACACATGGAAAAGAAGCACTCCATCCATGCAAGCTTCCGTGAATTAAATCAAATCTGCAAAATGATAAACAAGAAGTTAGAAGAAGAAAAAGGAGAAGACTAGAAGAATACTAGAAGAAGAAGAACACTAGAAGAAGAATAAGAAGAATTTTGGAAAAGAAGAAGAATAAGAAGAAGACTATAAGCTTATTATGCAAACTTGATCATTTTGTGCTAACATAAGTTATTTTGGAGCTAACCTATAGGAAACTAAGCATATAAGCTCTAAGTTAGTATATTAGAGCCGACTTAGGTAAAATGAAGCTAACCTATGTCATTTTGGAAAAGAAGAAGAATAAGAAAAAGACTATAAGCTTATTATGTAAACTTGATCATTTTGTGCTAACATAAGTTATTTTGGAGCTAACCTATAGGAAACTAAGCATATAATCTCTAAGTTAGCATATTAGAGCCAACTTAGGTAAAATGAAGCTAACCTATAGGAAACTAAGCATATTACAGATAACATAGGTAACTAAGTATATATATATATATATATATATATATATATATATATATATATATATATATATCATTTTGGAGATCTGACATACCTGACAAAGTTCAGTTCTCATGCATTGTTCTTCTCCTCCTCCTTCCTCAGCCTGATGCGCCAAGAGCGGCGAGGCGGTGGAGGAAGTGGGATGTAGTCTTCTACCTCAATTGGCGTGGTCATGTCGCCCAGCTGTGGGATCGCCGGCGCCACCACCGCTGCGTGGTCATTGTTAGGCACCACCACCATCGCGAGGCCACCTTCAGGCACGACCATTGCTAGGTCATCCTCAGCCACCTCCATCTCTTGCCCATGGTCAGCCACCACCATCTCTTGCCCATGGTCAGCCACCACCATCTCTTGCCCTTGGTTAGCCACCACCAGCGCTAGGTCATCCTCAGCCTGATGCCCATCGTCATCCTGCAGCTCCTCATCCCCACTCTGGTCCTCTTCTCCCGCACTCCAGTCTAGATCATCCTTCTTGTTGTCTATGCTGCTGCCAGAATCGCTGCTGCTTTCGCTACAGCTAGAATTGCTGCTGCTTTCGCTACAGCCATTGTCGCTGCTGCTTTGGCTGTAGCCAGTGTCGCTGCTGCTGCTCCCATTACCTGTCCAAATGCAAAAATGACCATTAACAATCGATGTGAGACAAATCCAAATGTAGAGGAATAAGAAGAGGCAGAACGTACCGGCATCATCATCGTCAGCGTAGCGCATGCGACACATAGTCGCGTTGAACACCTTCACGATGAGCATGGTGGCGTCGTCGTCGTACCTGAAGAGAAGGAAGTACCCCAACCGCAGGTCGTAGGCACGGTAGAACTTCTCCCACCCACGAGAAAAGTACATGTGGCCCTCCTTGATCACCAACTCCACATCCCACAGCCTGCGAAACCCGCTGCCGGCCTGTCGCAGCTTCACATTATTTGGCGGATCTCCACCCATCAGCATGTTCATAAAACTGTCAGGCAGCCTCTGCAGTTTGGGACAATGAGTGATGTAGCAAACAACAGATATCATAATGAGATGGGTGAAGGGGAGATCTCTCGTTTTATATACCTGCGTCATGGATGATACTGAAGTCCCAAGTATGATAGTGAAGAACTCGGAAGCATCCAAATCATACTGCGGTGTCCCAGAGCGGCGGTGGCTGCTTCCCGCCATCTCTGATAAGCAGCAGAAGAGACCAATTAGTACCCTTACAACAGATCATAAAACATGCATGATAACAGGCATTAGTCGCAAGTACCTCATATGTCCGATTTTTAGCAAAGTCATGCTAAAATTCAAGGAAAATTTCAGCATGACCTTTGCTGAAAATAGGACATATGGAGTACCCAAATTTGCCGGAACGGAAGTTAATCGACATTCTGGCAAACTCAAGGGCCTCTCGGGGTACCTGCAAAATCATCACGACACGAATGGCCTCTCAAGGGCCTCAAGCAGCAGCGACGTCTCCCAGGACCCCATTTTTTTGCTAAATTTCTTTGAGCAACAATCAAAGCAGAAAATTCAGCATATTTCTATACAACAGCACTATAAAGATGAAGAACAGTTCTACAACAGCCCATTTATATACAATAGCATCTTTGGTCATACCAATTTCTGAAACAATTCAAATCTGAACTGTATCTTTGGTCATACAAATCTCTGAAACTATACAAATCTGAAATATATATCTTTGATCATCATCTTTGCAAGTCTTCTCAATGTGATCACAAGTAATTCAGAGGCATCACAAGTAATTCAGAAATTGTGAAACAAGCCTTTCAATGTACGAACTTGAAAGAACTACTGAGGCTTCTGCGACAGTTCAGAAAAGTAATGATCAATTCTCTCTATTTCTGTTTCTAGTTCACATAGTTTGATAACTTGGATGCACAAAGGCTATTGGTGCAGTATCATAAGGTTCCATATCATGTAGAAGAAAAAAAAGATAGGTGACAATAGCAAGCACACATCTGAGCAGACATTAGCAATATATGACAGAAATGTACATGCTGATTAACAAGCTTGGGCTTAGCAGTAATATTCTGAGAAAGTATTTTCTTGAAGCCTGAACAAGTGACTTTCCTTTTTAAAAACAGAACCAAAACCATGACACAATCACTTGACAACATCTATTGACTACATTAGATGGAGAACTACTCAAGCGGTGCAAGCAAGCAAAATTGCCAAGCTAGTGCACCAAGTCCAAATTCAGTTAAAGCAAGCTCTTCCTACTGCAAGGATATTGAGCTTTCGAATTGTAGAGAATTTGTTGCTTTCACTTGCCATAATCTACTCCAGCTAGTTGCTGCAAGTGGGTGCAATTATAAATTGCATGGCTATAGAAAATATGAGGACGAGCAAGTGGGTGCAATTATAAACTCACTTACAGTAACAAGCAAGCACATCAAAATCTGAACCAGTATGTGTGTGTGCAATTATAAATTCATTGGCAGGAACAAGTTACTCCATGACATCAAGTTTAAAATTTACTGACAACAAGCATGTGGAGTAGCAAGTTTAAAATTACAGAATGTATTACTGCAAGCAAATGTACTCCAAATGGCACCATTAGTTAATCATGTACTCCAAATATTCAGGACAGAGCATTCATTCAGATTCGGCAAGCTAGTACTCCAAACTGTATGTAAAATGTGCTCCTACTAAAAAAACAGGACATTGTGCCTATCAAATATGCAGTTCTCCTTATCAACCTACCTAGCAGTAACAAAACCAAAAAAAACTCATGCGGCACCTACATGAGTAGCAGGAGTATTTCTGAATTGTCATGCTAGGTTATTAATTTCTTACAGAGTGCACCATTTAAAGGCATTGATGTGATTATTTCTCTGCAAGAAACCCTTTGTACTGAAAGTATCATGACATGTTTTTTCCAAGCAAGGAGCAGGGCAGGGCAGGGCACCCTTTGTACACAAGCAAGCAAGGATTAGAGCAGAACCTGAGAGTGGTTTGGCGCAGGGTGCGGACCGACCGACGAACGGGCGGGGCAGGAGGCAGCGGGTGACGGCGAAGACGGTGAAGCAGAGGCAGCGGGTGACGCCGGAGACCAGCAGCTGCGCGAGGAGGAGCACGAAGAAGGCGCAGACGCCGTAGACGGTGGAGGCATCGGTGTCGTAGAGGCGCCGTAGACCTTGCCCTGCGAGACAGAGAAGGGGCCGTCAGCCCCAGTGCAGACGGGGGGCAAGGGGAGGAGGAGGAGGGGAAAGGGGAGGAGGAGGGTCGGGGGGCGTACGGTGTTGCATCGCTTCTCGGCGCCGACGGCGAGGAGGAGTCCGGCGAGGGTCGGGGCGGCGGGGGTGGGGGCACGGGGGCGGCGGGGGTGGGGTCGCGGGGGCGGCGGGGGTGGAGTCCGGTGAGTGTCGGGGCGGCGGCGTCGTGGGTCGGGGCAGCGCGCGGGTGGATCTGGTGGCGAGGGAGAGAGGGTCGAAGGGGGTCTTGTGAGGGAGAGGGAGGATAGCTAGGGGGAAGCTTACTAATGGCGCACCACTCCTCGGTGCGCCATTAGAAATCTTTTTTTTAGATAGCAATGGCGCACCCCGCAGCGGTGCGCCATTAGAATGTTTTTTTATTATAGTTCAAGCACGGGTTATATTGCACCTAACCCAATCCACATCAGAACCCGCCCATTAGCCCGATTGGTCAACACGCAACACACACACCAGGAGGTCCTGGGTTCAATTCCCAGGCTCCGCAATTTTTTTTGCATTTTAAATGCTGTTTGATATTTATTTGTGTTTAAATATGTTCAAACTTGTTTAAATCATAACAATAATATTTTTTTATAAAAACAGTAATAATTTTTTAAAAAATATGTTCAAATTTGTTACTTGAAAATATCATCGGCGGCGGCGGTGGAGCGGGGGAGGGTGCGGGGGGTGCCCGTTGGCGGCGGTGGAGCGAGGGAGGGTGCGGGGGGCTGGGTGCTCGTCGGCGGCGATGGAGGGGGATCGAGATCGAGTGTCCTCATGAATTCAAAAAGTGCCTGTGAAATTTAAAAATATTCATGATATCAAAAAGCACCCATGAAATACAATCGAGAAATGAAGACTATGATTTAAATACAATCGATCTTAGCTAGCTATCTGTTCACAATCTTCTTGCCCTTGTTTTTCGGAAATGGAGTTCTTCTGTGGAACGGACATCCTTTAGGTAGGGTGGTCCTGTTCTTCTTGTGGTGTGTGCTGCTACTTCATCGTCGTCGTCATGTTCGATCTTCGGGTCGCCGTAGTTGTCGAAGTCTTGCTCATTGGCTACTCCATCCATTTCGATGATCTTCCTTTTGCCTCTCCTCACGACAACACGACTGGGCTTTGACGGGTCGGTAATGAAGAAGCATTGGTCCACTTGGGAAGCCAGTACCCATGGCTCATTTTTTGCGGTGATGTTTGCGCCCGCGGTCTTGGATTTGGTTTCGGGTATAACCATGGTGGTGAAATACCGGTCTTCTTTTAGGACGCTCTTGGCCCATCTGACACGGAACATCGGGACCTTCTCTCCAGCGTAGCTCAACTCCTAGATCTCCTCGATTCTTCCGTAGTACCTGTGCTTGTCGTTACCGGTGTAGGATTCCATCGTTACCCCGGATTACTGATAACCATCGCTCTTCATGTCCTTGTTCTCGGTGTAGAATGTGTAGCCTTTGATATCGTACGCCTCATAGGTCATCAGGTTGTGCTCGGCGCCCTGTGACAAGGTGAATATGAGTTGTTCTTCCGCGGAAGAATCCTCATGTAAAGGGTAAGACAGAAGCTTCTGCTTGAACCAACGCGTGAAACATGAGTTGTGCTCTTTGATTATATCTCCGTCCGTCCTCTGTTGGCCTCGGTCATTGTACGTCTTCTCAATAATGGTTTTGTGCTCTACCACCCAAGGATCGACCACTTTCTATGTGTTGTAGTGCGACTAGGTTCGCTCTTTCAAAGTCGGCGAGTCGACCCTCGAAGTTGACATGCATTTCGCGGCGACCCTCACGGTGACCCCATCCAGCGAGCCTGCCGAGGTGCCTGTTGACGGGCAGACCAACGGGGTTCTCGATGCCTAGATAATTCGTGCAGTAGGAGATGCACTCTTCAGTCAGAAAGCCCCTGGCTATACTTCCCTCTGGACGTGACATGTTGCGAACGTATCCTTTGATGACACCATTCATCCTTTCGAACGGCATCATGTTGTGCAGGAACGTCGGCCCGAGTTGGATGATATCCTCCACGATATGGACTAGTAGATGCACCATAGCATCAAAGAATGCGGGCGGGAAGTACATCTCAAGCTCGCATAGTATCACCATGATCTCTTCCTGTAGCCTTCTGAGTTGCCTCACGCCAATCGACTTCTGAGAGATGACGTCAAAAAGTTGCATAGGCCAAATAGCGTTTCACGGACATGCGCGTCCATGATCCCACGGATTGCAACTGGAAGTATCTGCGTCATCAGCTTGAAACAGTCGTGAGACTTCATCCCGCTGAACTTCTGCTTCGCTGGGTCTAGGTATCTGCTTATCTTCCCCGCGTAACCGTAAGGAAGTTTTACTCCTACGAGGCAGGTGAAAAACTGCTCGATCTCCTCCCGAGTTAGAGTGAAGCACGCGGGAGGGTAGTCACTTCCGATCTTCTTGGCCTTTTTACCTTTGCGACGAGTTTCTGTGTCCTGCTTCGCCTCATCATCATCATCATCATTAGCGTGAAGCTCCTACCTGATGCCCATTGATTTCAAGTCTGCCCTTGCTTTCGACCCATCTTTGGTCCTCTCTGGCATATTGAGCAGGGTACCAAGCAGACTCTCGCACACATTCTTCGTGATATGCATGGCATCAAGGCTGCGAGGCACACGGCCCATCTTCGTAACCCAACATACTAATGGCGCACCACAGAGACATGCGCCATTAGTAGTTTTGCCAAAAAGTAAAAAAAAATATTTTTTATACTAAGGGCGCACCGTGGCACAGTGCGCCATTACTAGTTTAAACTAGTAATGGCGCACTGTGCAACGGTGCGCCATTAGTAGTTTTGCCAAAAAGTAAAAAAATATATTACTGGCGCACTTTGTCGCCGGTGCGCCATTAGTAGTTCTAACTACTAATGGCGCACTTTGCCCGGATGCGCCATTAGTATGTTTGAAAAAATGAAAAAAAAATTACTAGTGGCGCACCTTTTGCCTGGTGTGCGGTTAGTGTCTTCCACACTAATGGCGTATCTCCACCTGGTGCGCCATTAGTATATAGTAGTGGCGCACCACTTCTCTGGTGCGCCATTAGTGTCAATTTCATCTTTAGCCCTTTTCCTAGTAGTGACGGGCGCACTTGGCGTCCATCATGACCCATTTGGATCGGATATTGTCGGCCCTCTTCCCGGTGCTCGAGATCGAGTTGGCCTTGCCAGACGCGACGAAGTTGGCGCATCCGGAGAGTGGCCCATCGGTGACGCGAAGGAAGAATAAGTGGCATAGAAGCGCCACGGATGGCAGCACGCCCAGGTACGCCTCGCAGTAGTAGGCGAAGATGGACAAGTGGAAGACGGAGTTGGGATGGAGGTGCAATGCCAGCAGCCCGTAATGGTCGAGAACCTCATAAAAGAAGTCGGAGAAAGGAGGACCAAACCGACGGCGACGCTGCTCGAGAAGCAGGGGAAGAAGGTGCTTCCCTCAGGCTCCGGCACATCGGAGGCGAGCCAGAGCTCCGTCTTCCCCCACTCATTGCTCTCCCCTACCGTCAGCAGGTGCAAGGTGGCGAGGATCTTCTCTGTGACGGTGGGCGCTTCAAGAGCCGGCTCAGACCAAGCCGGCACTGAGGAAGTGCTGACCTTGCGCAGTGCCATGGGTCGCAGATGCAGAGTGGGATTGGAGCAGATCTGGAGGTAGCAGTGGCAAGGAGCGAGAAAGGGGATCTGGAGCAAGGTGAGGAAGAAACAACAAAGGCAAGCAATGTCCGCGCCAGCCTTTTGTCCAATTGAGCAGTTGCCAAGGCAGCGTGTGGAAGCGAAGACGCCCATGTCCAATCAACCGCCACGCGTCAATCGAGACCGTGGGCTTTTGGGGCCCGCGGCGCTCAGTACTTAACCCTTGGCTCCGCCACGAAGCCATGCCGGAGTGCGCCTTGGGCCCGGGGGCTACTGTCGGTGTTCTGGGAACGGGGGACCCCAGACTTGCCTGCCTGCGTGTCATGACCGGTTTTCCAATAAAATGCTTATTGAGAAAACCAATCTAATTAGTCCAGTATGAGGAATAAATCCTCCAGACTGGAAGACAAAATCTTGATACAATAAGCCAGTAGCATTGAAATATATTACAAGGTCGAGCTAAGGCTGCTCAACAAATTATTACAAGCACGCCAGTAATTATACATAAAGGCGGATATGACACAATGGTGTGGTGGCATACTACTGACTCGAGATAAAAGTGGTGGTGGAAATGACACAGTGGAGAGTGGATATCATGACTCCTAAACTGGCATCTCATCGAGCGTCGAGGTGAGGCTCGGTGAATTTTATTCGGGTAGCAGAAGCGGATATAAAACAGTAACCAAGTCCAGGGTCGCACAAGACTGACTGGGACTCCTCTAGGCATTAGACTCGCTATCGAACTCTTCATCCATGAGATCGCCTTCGTCAACATCTGGCAAAATCAACAAGCCAGGTGAGTACTTTGAAAGTACTCGCAAGACAGTTCGGACAAATGATATAACAAATGCATGCATGAATGCGACATGAGTAATTTAACAATGCACATTCAGTTTAGTAAACAATGTAAATAAAAAGGGAGTCGGCGGTAGTCTGCCTGAAAACCCAACAGAATAACTGAAAACTGATCGGGTGTCTGAAGCGACGCCTCGAAGGGTGAACAAATAAATAAAATCATACCGCAGTCGGGCGTCTAAGCGACACCACGTAAAGGGCTTAAACTGAAAATAAAAGACATGCGTGCCACAGTCGGACGTTGGGGCGACATCGCAGAAAGGGCTTATATTGAAAGTAAATAACAACAATGCCGCGGTCGGACGTCTGAGCGACATCGCAGAAAGGGCTTATATTGAAAGTAAATAATAACAATGCCGTAGTCAGACGTCTGAGCGACATCACAGAAAGGGCTTATATCTAAAGTAAAAAAGAATAATGCCGCAGTCGGACGTCTGAGCGACATCGCAGAAAGGGCTTATATTGAAATTAAATAACAACAATGCCGCAGTCGGATGTCTGAGCGACATCCCAGAAAGGGCTGATATTGAAAATAAATAATAACAATGCCGCAGTCGGACGTCTGAGCGACATCACAGAAAGGGCTTAAATTCATTATTCGTATTTGTTATCCTTCCAGAAAAATGCTCACAGGAAAAGTACTCAACTCATGATAATAAACGGGTTAGTCCATCCACAAAATAATCATTTACCAGACTTAACACTCATGTGGCTCACCGGAGTTTTTGTCACCAAAACTGACACTTGTCAGGATAAGATAAACACAGAACTTGGACATGGATAAGATGATTCAAAGGAATTTTGACTCTGCAGAGTTTGTACTAAAAAGCCCACATCCAACGGATTTCCGTAGTCACGAAGGACTAGTTCCATTTACGGTATTTCGGAAGAAACACAGCTAACCAGTACACACCCATCCCACCTCACGTTCCCAGGAATCACCCTAGACAGCGTTCAAGAAAAACTCTGAGACGGGGAGATCACAATCTCCAATAGCATGGGATCAAATTTATATACGCGCGCTCTAAGGGGTGCCCCCCTCTCGGTCCCAACCGGAAACACCCATGCCCCCTGACCGGATGACTGGCTTTAATCCAGGGCCATGGAACCATCATCACGGCCTCTCGATTTAGTGTGTACCAGGAAAGCGGTTTGCAACTTACTAATCCATATCCCTTGCAGAAAACATGTGGTAGTACGGAAAGGGAAATGGATGGGAACTGAACTGATTCAAGTTGACAATAATGTCAAATAGTCTAGCATAAGACTGGCATCCTACAACACTACCATCTTACCCATTCTCATGCCAACACATGGCCATGCAACTCATATCCAACAACTTATGGATTTTCGAAACTCACTTGCCTCAACTTTGCATGTGATAAGGACATTCATTTATATACTCATAAACATGCCATGAAACTACTTAATGCAAACATGCCAAGATACTCATCATATCAAAAGTTCAAACATGCTTGCCTTGTTCAGAGTAGTCAGAGCCTAGCTCGGTGAAGTTCGCGGCTCCGTCACCTCCTTGGTATCTATGGTATAAAGAAACATACGCGCTAACGTAAATACCGTGAGGTGCACAAAAAGTATTCCAAATATTTTTCAAATAAATCTGACAAAAACCTAGACAAAATTTTAAAGAGGACAGAAAAAGAATCAATAAAAAATACTATTCTGTTTAAAAGTTATAGGAGTTTTAATCCAGGGACTCATGTGTAATGAAACAGAAAGTTTCCAGGGGCCAACTTATAAAAACAGAAAACGTTTCGTTCGAGAATACGCCGGCCCGGAGGGGAGACGTACTTTGGCAGAAGGCGCTTTCAGAAAACGGTTCGTTTAAAAGAACAGAGAGGCTGACAGGCGGGTCCCGCCCGTCAGGTTTGAAATTTCAAACGGGGGGGGGGGGAGGCAGAGCTCGTCGGCGCTCGAGAGCTGCGGTGGTCGCCGGCGGCGATCCACGGCAAGGCAGGGGGATCGGTTGGTACCTCTGTGTTCAGTGCATCCTTCCGCATTGGTGGGTGGTGGTGGTGGTCGCCGGCGAGCTCTACGTCGATGGCGGCCCTTGCTCCGGCGGACGGTGGCTCGGGTGGAGATGGATCTCGTCGGGGAGAGCTGCGAAGGTCAAATTGACGCTTGGGTTAGCTCAGTGGGTGCCCGAGGAGGCTACTGACGAGGTTTGGGCGTCGGGGATGGCCTCAGCGGTGTGAATCGAGTTGGTGGCCGAGGCGGAACGAGGCGGCCAGAGTTGGGGGAGGAGACCTCCTCGAGGTCCTCCTAGTGGCCTGGCGGGGTGTCTGTGGGGTGTAGTGAGGGTGTGTGCTCGAGGGCAAGCTCAGGGCCCCCTTTTATAGGCGATCCGAGGTGGTGGCCGTGAACGGGGATCTCCGGCGATGGATTACGGCGGCGCAGTGCTTGGTCGGGGAGTTTAGGAGGTTGGGCATCAACGTGGAGGTCCACTGGTTCCATTCATACGCTAAACGGACCTGGATTAGGAGCACGGGGTGGGTTTCGACGGAACGGGGCGGCGCGGCCCCGTCGGCGGCACAAAGCGCGCCCTGTGCTTGCCGAGCCATGGCGATGGTGCTGCAGGGTGCGCTGGCGTGCATGAGGCCATGCGTACAGCTAGGGAGCGTTGGGCGGCGTCGAACGGCGTTGCGAGCTGGCGCTGACTTCTGTTGGCCGCCACGGGTGGCGTGGCCACCGCAGAAACTGCCAACTCCGGCGATGCTCGCCGCCACCGAAGCCTGAGTCCGTCCAAGAGGGCGTGCGTCGCTCTGGCCAGGGAGGAGGGGCCGTGCGCAACGCGCCAGGGCACACAGTAGATCGATGACAAGTCTCTGACAAAAAACGACACGGTAAAACTCTGAAACTCTGAATTTTACTAAAAGTGCACAGAAACAGTGCTGGCTAGATGTTCGACGAAATGATTTTGGCATGTAGAGAATTTTCCTTGAGCTGAATTTTGGTGGGGTGGCCTCTCATTGCATCTGGAAGCTGCCTGAATTTTGGTAGAATTTTTGGAGAAGAGAAGATATGAATTTCACCAAATTTGGCAAATCTGGTCTAACCTTGCACAGGCTGAAATTTGAAAAAAATGACAAGAGAAAGAGTGGATCTTGATGGTGTCGGATCACGGGTTCCGGCAGACCCTTAAGGTTCGAACTTTGGGGTGCGCGCGGAAATCATATCCTCTACCTCTCCGTCTCGTAAGGATCTAACTACTAGAAGAACAACACAAGAAAAACAGGGTTTATACTGGTTCGGGCCACCATTGTGGTGTAATACCCTACTCCATTGTGGTGGGTGGTTTGCCTCTTGGGCTGATGATGAAGAATAGTACAAGGAAGAACGACCTCGTGAGGGTCTGTTCTTGGCTAGGGGATGAACTGCTAGGGGAGTTCGATCGCCCTTCTCTCTCTCTAGATGCTGGATTCGATCAGATTCAATTCCCTCTACCCGGGGGGTGGCTAGTCCTATTTATAGGCAAAGGCCCCGGGCCTCTTCCCAAATATTGAGCGGGAAGGGCGCCAACAATTGTCCATTTTGAAGGGGAACATCTGGTACACTTATCCTGACTAAAGATGGTCCTCGCCTGCCAAAGGCCCCGTGGTGACGCCGTCCTGGGCTCCATGGTGACCTCCTTCCCACCGTTGGATTGGTCTTGGTCCCGTTGCACCGAAATGGGTGCCTTTGCTTGATCATCTCGCCTGCGCTTGCCCCCTTTGCACCAAAGAGGAAAGGGAGACGTTGCGCGGGCTGGCGCCCGCCTGGCACCCTTGGTCGTCATGGCTTGCGTCATGGGCACCTCCTGAGGTACCCGCCTTGATCTCTCCGCCTCCTCGCGAGCCAGCCTAAGGAGGCCGTGCTTGATGAAGCGCCATGTCGTCCTCCTCGCGAGGCTTGGCCCCTCGCGAGGGTCTTGAACCTTGTGCTGATGAAGATGGGCAACGCTGGGCCCCCATTTGAGCCACGCCGCAGGCCGCAGGCAGGCAAGTCTAGGGACGCCCGTTCCCAGAACGCTGACAGTAGCCCCCGGGCCCAAGGCGCGCATGGACTTGGCCGTGCCGAGAGGCGAAAGGGCAAGGGAGAAGCGCCGCGGGCCCTAACAGCCTGTGGCCTTGGGCGCCGCGTGGCGGTTGATTGGACGTGGGCGTCTCCGCTTCCCCACGACGCCTCGACGATCGCGCGGATTGGACAAGTCCCTGCATGCAAATCATGTCATGATTACCTGTGATCGTGGAGGCCGACGGTTGGCCTCCACCGGCTATAAGTGCGGCACCGCGCGTGCCCTTCCAGTCCATCTCCCCTTGCATTCTCCTTCGCCTTGATTCTTGCTCCGCCTTGCCGTGATGGCTCCGATTCGCCGGCTCTCTGCAGCGGAGAAAGGAAAGGCTCCTCAAGAGGGACCTGACCCGCTCCCGTCGAAGGAACGGCCTGCCTTGCGCGGCCGAGACGAGGAGAACTGCCTGGTGGTGCTGAGGCCTTGGTACGAGCAGCCTCCGCCGGGATTCCCGCTTCCCTTCTATGCCCACGCCGAGGGCCTTGAAAGAGGAGACGCCGATCTCCTCGGCCAGCGCCGTCGCCGGCGCCGGAGGGTCATGAAGGTGTTGGTCGTTCCTCCTGGAGTCCACGCCGACGGCTCCTCCCGCGAGCTCGTGCTCCACGCCGCCATGCCTCCGCGGACTTGGATTCGCTTTCCTCCCTTCTTCGCCTCTGTCTTCCAGCAGGGGAGACTCCTGGAGTTGTGGCTGCATCACGCCGACTACAGCACTCCTGCGACCGGGGCAGAGGTCGCGATCACTGCCCCGGGCGAGGTCTTCATGACTCGCGGCTGGGGCGAAATCGCTCGGTGCTGCAGAAAGAGGGGCGCCCTCACGATCCACCTGGAGTACGACGGCGCTTCGGTGATGTTCTTCAGGGACTTCGACGCGAACAGTCGCCGGCTGGAGTGCTGCCCCGGGGGAGGCTGCCAGGACCTTGCTATGGCGACGGCTGGGCCCGCCAACCGCCCCCTATACAGCTCCATGTGCGACGGGAGCGCCGAAGGATCCAGCGATCCCAGTGAAGTCTTCGCGACTCCGGAGACGAGCGACGACAGCTACGAGCCCGCGAGCCAACGCCGCTCCCGGAGCAGGGCAGGCTCGCTTGGACGCCGCCGATCCTTATCTGGATGGGGTAGGCGCCGATGCTTGATGGCCCACTGTTGATGATGGCATCTTTTGCGAAGGCGCGTGTAGTTAGCACCTTTTAGGATCCGTTCCCTGCGAGACATTGTGCCCCATAGGGGCTTCTAAGGCGGCTGTGATCCTTGTTGTTAATATGTAACATTTGCTATGGATTTGTGTGAATCGCAAATTCCGTCATAGTTCGTTCTTCCCTTTCGCACCTCGCGAGGGCTTGGTGCTCTGCGTTGACAGGTCCCAGTCGCAAGGCGGCGTCAGCCATCGCTGGTATGCCAGGTCGCGATGCCGTGGTCAAGGCCAGGAGGTGAGCGACCCGGGGTCCGGTAAGAGCCCCTGAGTCGCGATGCTCAGGAGGTCCCCTTTGGTGCTCAAGCTGCCGTCGCTTGGTGAGAAAGAGAAGCAACGTCGCTGGTACGGAGTCGCTTTAGGTGCGGGGGTAGTGCCACGGTAGCCAACGCTTTGGATGGTGACTTATCTTGAAAATCGGGGATCGCCCCCAGTGCGTCGTCGGGTCCGGGGGGTAATTTGAACGGAGTTGCCTGACGAGGTCCTCGCGTGCCCCTTCTCCCTCGCCTCTGCTCCCCTTTTTGCTCTACGTCCTCGGGTCCTGGCCCTCTAGCTTGTCTCAGCCGTCGCTGGTATGCCAGGTCACGATGCCGTGGACAAGGCCAGAGGGTGAGGGCTGGAGAGCCAGTAGGAGCCCTGAGTCGGGATGCTCAGGCACCCCCCCTTTAACGTGCAAGCGGTTTGCGCGGGCGAGGGTGAAGGGAACGCCGTGAGGGCCTTGGCTAGCGCGGTTCCCTCTATGGGCTCTACAGATTCATCACAAAAAGAAGACGGGGTTGCCATAGTAGCCATTAGTTGATTGTTAGTCGCTCAGGAGCTTGCTGGTTGGAGCGGGCGAGGTGTGTCTGGGCACCCGTGAGCCAGCGCGGGACTCACGAGGCCCTACCTCTAGGCGGGTTGCGCCTGGCGCTGGGCCGTATCTTAAGATGTGTTCCTACAAAACCTGGTTAGATGCCTGCACTCTACGTCCTCGGGTCCCGGCCCTCGAGCTTGTCTCAGCCGTCGCTGGTATGCCAGGTCGCGATGCCGTGGACAAGGCCAGAGGGTGAGGGCTGGAGAGCCAGTAAGAGCCCTGAGTCACGATGCTCAGGCACCCCCCCCCCTTTAACGTGCAAGTGGTCGACATGAAGAAGAAGAGGTGCCGCGGACGGCATCAAGTAATCAAGCATGATGCATAATCGGAAATAAACGTGGAAGGAATACATGCCGCTGGGCCTAGCCCGAGTGGCCTGGGGATGATGCAGCCCGATGGGCGCCCCCAGCAAAGCAAGCTAGCGACTGAAAAGAAAAAAAGGGATACATGCCACAGGGACGGACCCATGCGGCCTGGGAATGACGCAACCCTGGGAGGGTGCTCCCAGCTGAGAATGAAACTTGAAAGATGTCACCTGAAGATGTCGTCGGTACAGTGGCGTTGGTGCAGCAGACTCGGTGGGCTGCAGAAGCCGATCCTCACGAGCCCCCAGGCCTAGGGGCCTCAGGAGGCTCCGGGGGCACTGGTGGCTCCTCATGAGCAGCCTCCATCTCCGCCAGGGCTGTGGAACGCCTGTATTCTTGTGCCTCCAAGACGCTCCTCATGAGGTGCTGGTACGCTGCAGCCACGCTCGGCAGGCCATAAGGCATGCGAACATAGATGTGGGGTGGTCCTCTGCAGTGCCCCACTTGTGAGGGCCAGAGGCGATCCACCGTGGCGATCTGATTGAGCCCTGGTACGTCGACGCAGACGCGCAGCCCACCATCCTCGCCTGGATGGGGAGCCACAGCTGGTGGGCGACGGCAACCTCTTATGATCCTTGACTCCTATAGTTCTTGAGTGGCCTTGTTAACAAACTCCTGCTGGTCTGACCTTCTTTCCCTGGCTTCCTTTCGAGGGAAACGTGCCTCGAAGCACGCCTCCACATGGTGCCCAAGCGCCTCCCTCGTGACCTTGGCTAGGTCGGTGGCCCTCCAGGTGATAGCCCCCGAGCCCTGCCTGAGGAGGGCGCCGGGCACGCTTTCCTATGCGATTCAAGGAGGATCCCCATGGGCAAACGCGGGCCTTGAAGTGCCTGCCTCCTGAGGGGCTGAGCCTGACGTCTTCTTCTTCTTCTTGGGGGTGGTCTCAGGAAGCCTCCTGCTTCCGCGATCTGGGTCTTCTAGTGATGCGGCCTGAAAGGCTCGCTCCAGAGTACACACTGCATCCTTCTCTTGACATGGCACCGTGATGACGCCGCCGCTTCCTGGCATCTTGAGGACGTTGTAGCCGTGGTGGGTCACGGCCATGAACTTGGCCAGCGCCGGGTACCCGAGGATGGCGTTGTACGGCAGGCGGATGTGGGGGACGTCAAAGTCGATGAGCTTGGTGCGGTAGTTGTTGCGGGCCCCGAAGGTGACTGGGAGGCGGACCTGCCCGATTGGGACTGTGGAACCATCGGTGACTTCGGAGAAGGGCTTGGTTGGCTGAAGCTGGTCATAGGGCCCTTGGAGGCTGTTGAATGTTTCCACGGACAAGACATTGAGCCCTGCCCCTCCGTCGATGAGGGTCCTGGTGACCAGAACGTTGCTGATGACTGGGGAACAAAGCATTGGGAGGACTCCGGCCGTGGCCGCGCACTTGAGCTGGTCTGCTGAGCTGAACGTGATGGTGCAGGCCGACCACCTGAGGGGACGCGTTGCTTCGAGCTTAGGGAGAACTGCATTCACTTCGCGAGCAAACTGCTTGAAGATACACTGAGAGGCTGGGGCTTGAGCTCCGCCCAGGATGCAGGCGATGGCGCGAGGCTCCTGGAAGCCCCCAACCCCCTCGTCTTGGTGGCGGTCTTCATTCCTTCTTGGCTGAGGCGGCAACGGCAGTAGGCCTGGGTTGCCATGAGGGCGATCCTCACGAGGCTGATCCCTCTAGTCCCCCTCGCGAGGCGGGTCGCGCCAGTGGTCCTCGCGAGGTTGGTCACGCCAGCCTTGACGTGGGCCACGATCTTCCCAGCGTCCTGAGTTCCTTCCTACTCCTCGGCCGTAGCCCCGATCAGCACGGTCAGGGCGTCGGCCGACTCTTCCTTCTCGCACGGCGCGGAGTTCTTGGCATTCATTGGTGTTGTGGGTGTGGAGGTCGTGGTACACACAGTACCGGCTGCCCCTGGAGGATTCGGGCTGATCCTTGCCCCGCTTGGTGTCCGGTTCTGCCGCGAGCACGGTAGTCCCCTTGCGCTTCACGTCCTTGGCCTTGGGCCTCATTTCTTCGGTGTCTGCGGTAGGCAGCTCGAGGAGGGAGAGGAGTCCCTCCTCAGCCCTGGCGCACTTGGTCGCCAGGTTGAACAGCTACAGGGAGGTGCAGAGGTCTTCGTGCATCGCCAACTCCTCCTTCATCTTTACGTCGCGCACGCCGTCGAAGAAGGCCGAAATGATCGCTTCTTCGGACACCCTGGGGATCTTGAGGCGCGCACTGTTGAAGCACTGGATGTACTTTTGTAGGGTCTCTCCAGGTTGCTGCTTGATGCGGCGCATGTCGCTCACGGCAGGAGGCCGGTCGCGGGTACCTTGGAAGTTGGCGATGCAGCGAGTACGCATCTGGTCCCAGGAGGAGATCGTGCCTGGGGCCAGGTTCAGGAGCCAAGTACGAGCACCTTCCTTCAGCGCCATGGGGAACCAGTTCGCCATGACCTTTTCGTCCCCGCTGGCAGCTTCGATTCCCAGCTCGTAGAGCTGGAGGAACTCTGTGGGATCAGTCGTGCCATCGTAGCGAGGTCGCAGGTCCGGCTTGAACTTGTCGGGCCATGCGACTCCGCGCAACTCGGCTGTGTAGGCGCGGCAGCCAGCTGTGGCCGCGGGAGGTTTTGGTTGAGGGAGAGCTTGGCCTTCTGGGTCCCCTTGCGCCGCAGCTGGGAGCAGCGCGGGGTCTTGACGTGCCGGAGCTGGGAGCGCCCGGGCGGCCTCTTGCGGTCGCGGGACTTCTTGGCAGCTCCGTTCCTGCTGGGCCGGCGCATGACGGAGCGGGTTCTGCCCAGGAGCTGCGCGCCTTGGGGCCATAGCATCTTCATGGAAAGGAGGCGGCTGGAATGCCCCCGGGGCTTCATTGCCCATGCGGGGCGGAGTGCGGCGCAGCGGTGCGGAAGGCGCGGGAGAGCCCCCTGCGGCGCGGACGAGCTCGGCGACGCGGTCGAGCCACTCCTCGTAGACGTCGTCGACGGGGCGGTAGCGCAGGAGCTCGTTCGCCGCGATGAGCGCAGCTCGAGCCTCCAAGGGCGCGCGAAGCGCATGCGATGAAGAACCGGCCGGGGTGAGCGACGGAGTGGCGGTGCGGCCATCCCGCCGTACGGACGGGTGCTGAGAGGATGCTTGCTGCTCGTTCCCCGCCGGGCCGATGGCGGCGTTGACGGCGAGCGACGGGGAACGACGGGGACGCCCACCGACGGGGGCCGTCAGGACGGCACGGGAAGCGATGGCGGCCCAGCGCTCGGCGCGGGCCCGACGAGCGTCAGACATGGATGCGACGGTCGGAGGAGAGCGGAGCGGTGGAAGACAGATTCCGGCGCACCCCTACCTGGCGCGCCAAATGTTGGATCACGGGTTCCGGCAGACCATTAAAGTTCGAACTCTGGGGTGCATGCGGAAATCGTATCCTCTACCTCTCCGTCTCGTAAGGATCTCACTACTAGAAGAACAACACAAGAGACACGGGGTTTATACTGGTTCGGGCCACCATTGTGGTGTAATACCCTACTCCAGTGTGGTGGGTGGTTTGCCTCTTGGGCTGATGATGAAGAATAGTACAAGGAAGATCGACCTCGTGTGGGTCTGTTCTTGGCTAGGGGATGAACTGCTAGGGGAGTTCGATCGCCCTTCTCTCTCTAGATGCTGGATTCGATCAGATTCGATTCCCTCTACCCTGGGGGTGGCTAGTCCTATTTATAGGCAAAGTCCCTGGGCCTCTTCCCAAATATTGAGCGGGAAGGGCGCCAACAATTGGCCATTTTGAAGGGGAACATCTGGTACACTTATCCTGACTAAAGTTGGACTTCGCCTGCCAAAGGCCCCGTGGTGACGCCGTCCTGGGCTCCATGGTGACCTCCTTCCCACCGTTGGATTGGTCTTGGTCTCGTTGCACCGAAATGGGTGCCTTTGCTTGATCATCTCGCCTGCGCTTGCCCCCTTTGCACCAAAGAGGAAAGGGAGACGCTGCGCGGGCTGGCGCCCGCCTGGCACCCTTGGTCGTCATGGCTTGCGTCATGGGCACCTCGTGAGGTACCCGCCTTGATCTCTCCGCCTCCTCGCGAGCCAGCCTAAGGAGGCCGTGCTTGATGAAGCGCCATGTCGTCCGCCTCGCGAGGCTTGGCCCCTCGCGAGGGTCTTGAACCTTGTGCTGATGAAGATGGGCCACGCTGGGCCCCCCATTTGAGCCATGTCGCAGGCCGCCGGCAGGCAAGTCTGGGGACCCCCGTTCCCAGAACACCGACAGATGGTTCTAGGTTGTGGGTGCTAAGGACTATCCAGAGGAGTTGGTTTGAGATCAAAACTCAAAAGCAATAAGGTACTTGCTTTGAAAATCACTTAGGCTCAAAATAAATGACAGAAATGATTTTGGAGATAAAATAAATGAAATAAAATCCAAAAATGGGTTGGACTTGTTGGAACAGAGAGTTTTGATTGCTCCATAGAGGAAGGAGGGTTTTGAGAAGTTTTACCACATGAGGCATGGTAAAACCATGTGTGGTTCCAAAATGAGAGAAGTCCCAAAATTCATAGAGTTTCCTTTTAAAAGAAAATAAATAATTTTCAAAATAAATATGTTTGAGAAAGGAACCATCAAAGAAAAAGTTTTTTAATAATTAAACCCAGAGTTTAAGAAGATACAAAAATAAAATCCTTGCCAGGGGAAAAGTTTTAAGAGAGAAGTTTTTGAAAGGATTTAAATGACCTTCTTCAAAATCAACAAAGTTTTTGTTGAAAATCAAATAAATTTTTTGGAGTGTTACAACACCTACCCCCTTAGAAAAAATCTCGTCCCCGAGATTTCAGCTGATCCTCAAACAAGTGTGGGTGTTCTGTCTGAAGAAAATCCTCTCTTTCCCAAGTTGCTTCACTTTCGGTGTCATTGCTCCACTGAACTCTGAAAAACTTGATGGTTTTCTGTCGGGTCCTCCTTTCAGACGCCTCCAATAATTTTACAGGATGTTCCCGATAGGTGAGGTCTGGTTGTACATCAATGTTCTCGTGGGATACTTGCTTCTCTAGGTTGCTTACGCACTTTCTTAATTGCGAGACGTGGAACACGTCGTGGACATCGGATAATTCTTCGGGTAATTCTAGCTGGTAGGCTACCGTGCCTCTTCGTGCCACTATATAGAATGGTACGATGAATCTTGGTGCTAGCTTTCCTTTATCCTTGAACCGTTGCAGGCCTCTCATAGGAGACACTTGTAGGTACACATACTCACCGGGTTCAAAGTTGACTTCACGGTGCTTCTAATCGTAATAGCTCTTCTGTCGACTTTGAGCTGCCTTGAGTCGGTCCCTGATTAGCTTGACCTTTTCCTCGGCTTCTTTGAGCATGTCTGGGCCAAAGATACGGCTGTCTCCGGTCTCTGACCAATTTAGCGAGGTACGACATCTCCGCCGGTACAGAGCTTCAAATGGTGCCATCTGCAGGCTGGCCTGGTAACTGTTGTTGTATGCGAACTCGGCATATGGCAGGCTTTCTTCCCAACTGGTTCCATAAGTGAGGACACATGCTCTTAGCATGTCTTCTAGAATTTGGTTTACACGTTCAGTTTGTCCATCAGTCTGGGGATGGTATGATGTACTGAAGGCCAGTTGAGTTCCTAGCGATTGTTGCAGCTGCTCCCAAAATCTAGAGACAAACTGAGTGCCTCTGTCTGATATTATAGTTTTTGGGACTCCATGCAGACAAATGATGAGGGAGAGGTAGATCTTGGCGAGTTTCTGAGTGGTGTGGGCTGTCTTTACTGGAATGAAATGTGCCACCTTAGTTAGTCTATCTGTGATGACCCATATGGCATCATTCCCGTGTCGTGACCGAGGTAGTCCGACAATGAAATCCATCCCTATTTCGTCGCATTTCCACTCAGGTATTCTGTTTGGTTGCAGTAGTCCGGCTGGTCTTTGATGCTCAGCTTTTATGCATTGACAAGAATCAAAACATGCAATGAAGGTGGCTATATCCCTCTTCATACCGTGCCACCAAAATCTTTCCTAAATGTCTTTATACATTTTGGTTCCTCCAGGGTGGATCGAATATGAGGCGGTGTGGGCTTCAGCCAGAATCTGCTGTTTGAGGTCCTCTATATTTGGCACGCAGAGTCTTTCTCCGTACCATAATATTCCCTCATTGTCTATGATTAATTCCGAGGCCCTGCCCATACTCACCTTTCTTTTAATGCCGTCGATGCTGGGGTGACCAGGCTGCGCTTCTTTAATTTTCTCCACAAGGTTGGGTTGTACTTCCAAATTTTTTATGGTGCCTTCCGTGACCATCATCAAGTTGAGTTTGGCAAACTCTTGTTGGAATTCCGGTCTCAAGCCTTGCGGGCTGTTGTCGTCCGAACTGGGGTTCCGACTAAGAGCATCTGCCACTACATTTGCTTTTCCTGGATGATAGTGGATACCCACATCATAATCTTTTACCAATTCCAACTAGCATCGTTGCCGTAAATTTAGTTCTGGCTGTGTGAAAATATACATGAGACTTTTATGGTCCATATATATTTCACAACGATTTCCAAGTAAGAAATGCCTCCATTCCTTGAGTGCATGAATAACCGCTGCCAATTCTAAGTCATGAGTGGGATAATTTTCTTCATGCTTGCGAAGTTGCCTTGAAGCGTATGCGACAACTTTGCCCTCTTGCATCAACACGCATCCGAGACCCTTTCGGGACGCGTCACAATACACTTCAAAATTCTTGTGTATGTCTGGCACAATTAATACTGGTGCTGTCGTTAATTTCATTTTTAGTTCTTGGAAACTTTTCTCGCAAGCTTCCGTCCATTCAAACTACTTGTCTTTCTTGAGTAACTACGTCATTGGCTTGGCTATGGTGGAAAATCCTTCAATAAATCTTTGGTAGTATCCTGCCATTCCCAAGAAACTTCGTACGTCCGTTACGCTGGCTGGTGGTTTCCAGCCAAGTACTGCCTTGACTTTTTCTGGGTCTACGGCAACACCTTCTTGGGTCAGTACGTGGCCCAGAAAACCTACCTGTCTTAGCCAAAATTCACACTTGCTGAACTTGGCGTACAATTGATGTTTCCTGAGTTCTCCCAGTACAATTCTGAGATGTTCAGCATGCTCTTCTAGTGTCTTGGAATATATTAGAATATCGTTGATGAATACTACCACAAACTTGTCCATAAACTTCATAAATATTTTGTTCATGAGGTGAACAAAATATGCGGGGGCGTTCGTTAGTCCAAACGGCATTACTGTGAACTCATACAATCCGTATCTGGAGGTGAAGGCTGTCTTGGGGATATATTCTGTTCGTACTTTTAATTGATGGTATCCCGACCTCAGGTCAATTTTTGAGAAGACCTTGGCTTGAGCGAGCTGATCAAACAAATCATTTATCCATGGCATCGGGTATTTGTTCTTGATTGTGACCATGTTAAGTGCTCGATAGTCTATACACAATCTCAGTGTTCCATCCTTCTTTTTGGCAAATAAAATTGGTGATCCCCAAGGTGAGGAGCTGGCTCGGATATATCCTTTGTCTAGTAATTCTTTTATTTGCTTCTTCAATTCTACCAACTCGGATGGTGCCATTCTGTATGGTTTCTTGTATATGGGGTTGGTTCCGGGTGCTAGCTCAATGCTGAATTCTATCTCTCGGTCTGGTGGCATGCCTGGCAGTTCTTCGGGAAATACGTCTGGAAATTCACACACTACTAGAGCCTTGCTTAGCTCAGAAACGTCCACCTTGTTCAATCTCGGTTGCCGGGATATCTTTCTCTCTTTGGCTGACACTCTTATGGTCTTCCCGTGGTGGTGGGTGAGAATTACGGTCCGGTTGAAGCAGTCAATAAAACCTTTGTTGGTGGTTAACCAATCCATCCCTAGGATGACATCCAGCCCTTTATTTTCCAATACAATAAGGTTGGCGTGAAACTTCAATCCTTCAAACTCAATAACCACACCTTGGCAGTAACTCTGAGTAACTTGCTCGATCCCAGGAGACTTGATGATCATGGATTTTTCCAAGGGAAACATCGAAAAATTATTTTGCAAAGCAAAACTTTTCGAAATGAATGAGTGAGAAGCTCCAGAATCAAACAAAACCATGGCAGGTATGGTGTTGACAGGAAACGTACCGAGTACGATATCCGGGCATTCTGTGCCTCCTCTTTGGTCACGTGGTTCAGATGACCCTTCCTGTGGTTGTTATTGGGGTTGAAATTGTTTCTCTTGGGTGCTAAATTATTGCCACCGTTGTTCGGCTTTGGGGTCGAGTTCCTTGGCTTGGGGCACTACTTGGCATAGTGCCCTTCTTCTCCGCATGCGTAGCAAGTAACGCCTAGGCGATATGTGAACTCCTTGTCCCTTGCATGAAAATTCTTGATTGGGCGTGAGACTTTCGTCGTGGGTTTGTGTGTCCCACCTTTCTGAAAATCCGTCTTGCTTCGGTGGTTGCGAGCATGCGTAGTCTAGTCCCCTTTTCGCTTGCGGAAATCCTCCAAGCTACGTCTCTCATTTTCCAAGGTAATGACCTTATCCACTAGTGTTTTGAAATCTGGAAAAGTGTGCACAACCAGCTGGCATTTAAGTGCGGGCGCCAGACCGTCTAGGAATTTCTCCATCTTCTTGATTTCAGTCATACGCTCTTCGTTGGCGTAGCGAGACAATAGAGTAAACTAACCGTTGTAGTCTGACACCATCTGCGGCGTTCTGGGAACGGGGGTCCCCAGACTTGCCTGCCTGCGGCCTGCGGCGTGGCTCGAATGGGGGCCAGCGCAGACCGTCTTCATCAACACAAGACTCAAGACCCTTGCGAGGGGCCAAGCCTTGCGGGGCGGAGGACACCGCGCTTCCTCTGGCGCGGCCTCCTTGGGCTGGCTCACGAGGAGGCGGAGAGATCAAGGCAGGGTACCTAGCGAGGTGCCCATGACGCAAGCCATGACGACCAAGGATGCCAGGCGGGCGCCAGACCGCGCAGTGTCCTCCCTTTCCTCTTTGGTGCAAAGGGGGCAAGTGCAGGCGAGAGGATCAAGTAAAGGCACCCCTTTCGGTGCAACAAGACCAAGACCAGTCCAACGATGGGAATGAGCTCATCGTGGAGCCCAGAGCGGCGTCACCACAGGGCCTTTGGCAGGCGAGGACCAACTTTGGTCAGGATAAGTGTACCAGATGTTCCCCTTCAAATTGGCCAATTGTTGGCGCCCTTCCCGCTCAATATTTGGGAAGAGGCATAGGGCCATTGCCTATAAATAGGACTAGCCACCCCCAGGGAAAAGGGAGAGCAATCATAGAGCAGGTAGAGAGAAAGAGAGAGAGAAGGGCGGCCGAACTTCCCAAGCAGTTCATCGTCCTAGCCGAGAACAGGCCCTCGCGAGGCTGTTCTCCTTTGTACTGATCATCATCATCATCAGCCCAAGAGGCAATCCATCCACCCGCAAAACTAGAGTAGGGTATTACACCACAACAGTGGCCCGAACTAGTATAAACTCTGTGTTCTTTGTGTTGTTCCTTCTGTAGTTTAGATCCTTGCGAGACGGAGAGGTAGTGGGCAGAATCTCCGCGCGCACCCCAGAGTTCGAACCTTAAGGGTCTGCCGGAACCCCCGAATCCGACATCTGGCGCGCCAGGTAGGGGTGCGCCGGAATCTGTCTTCCACCGCTCCGTCCTTCTCCGGTCGCCGCACCCATGTACGGCGCCGGTCGGGCCCGCGTCACCCCAGCAGCCCTCGCCGGTGGGCGTCCTTGTTGTCCCTCATCGCCCGCCATCGGCACCGCTGCCAGCCCGGCGGGAAACAAGCAGCAAGCACCACCCCAGCACCCGCCTGTGCGACGGGGCGACTACGCCACAACATCGACACCTCCGATCGTTCCGGCCCTCCTGGGCGGCTCGCAAGCGCCGCCCACAAGTCGCCATGTCAAGCCGTTTGCCCGCCGGGTCAGCACCGCTTCCACATGGCAGGGGGCTTCCTCGGACCGGGCAGCGCGCGAGGACGATCTGACCTTCAGCTCGGAGGACCATCTCACCAACTTGGCAGGCTCAGGCGTGCTCCCCCTGTTGTGCACCCCCACCATCTACCAGGTGGCCGTCACCAGAACCCTCGTCGACGGCGGCGCGGGCCTCAGTGTGCTTTCGGTCGAGACCTTCAACCTCCTCTGCATACCCCGGGAGCGGCTGCGGCCCAGTCGATCTTTCTCGGCCGTCGGGGGCGGATCGTCCGACTCCCTGGGACAGATCCGGCTCCCGGTAACCTTCGGCACCTATGACAACTTCCGCAAGGAGATGGTCGACTTCGACATTGCCCCCATCGGCCTCCCTTACAACGCCATCCTCGGTTACCCGGCGCTAGCTCAGTTCATGGCCGCCACGCACCCGGCGTACAACCTCATGAAGATGCCCGGGAGCAGCGGTACCCTCACCGTGCACAGAGACGCCATCGACGCCTTGCGAGTACTCGAGCTCGCCTTCAAGGCGGCGGCGGCGCAGCCTGCCGACGCGGAGGCCCCTGAGCCCAAAGGGGCTGCGCCCGCCAAGAAAAAGTAGTTGTTCACCCAGGACAAGGCAGAAACCAAGCAGATACCCGTGGACGAGGACGGGTCTTCCGGTGCCACTTTCACCATAGGCGCCAACCTTGAGCCTGAGCAGGAGGAGGCCTTGGTCAGGTTCCTGCACGCGAATAAGAAGGTGTTCGCTTGGGAGCCCGATCAGTTGGCCGGGATTCCCAAGAGTGTCATCGAGCATCACCTCAACGTGTGCCCGAATGCGCCCCCCGTGAAGCAGAAGGCCAGGCCGCAGTCCGTAGAGAAGCAGGCCTTCATTGTCCAAGAGACGCGCAAGCTAGAAGCCGCTGGGGTCATTCGCGAGGTCCGATACCCGGATTGGTTGGCCAACCCCGTCGCTGTGCCTAAGAAGGGGGGGGGGAGGAATGCATGTGTGTCGACTTCACCAATCTCAACAAGGCATGCCCGCAAGATCCATTTCCGCTCCCCCGCATCGACCAGATCGTTGATTCCACCACAGAGTGCGACCTGCTATGCTTCCTGGACGCCTTCTCCGGATATCACCAGATCAGAATGGCGGTGGAAGACGTTGACAAAACCGCCTTCCTGACCCCGTGCGGGGTATACTGCTATACATGCATGCCGTTCGGACTGCGTAACGCAGGAGCTACCTTTCAGCAGTTGATGCACATCACCTTGGGCCCGCAACTCGGGAAGAATGTCGAAGCCTACGTTGATGACATTGTGGTAAAATCTTGGGAGGCCAAGACCCTGATACAAGACCTAGAGGAGACCTTCGCGAGCCTCGACGTAGTAAGCCTGCGACTCAACCCGGAGAAATGTGTGTTTGGCGTCCCCACGGGCAAGCTCTTGGGCTTCCTCGTGTCCCATTGTGGCATCGAGGCCAACCCAGAGAAGGTCAAGGCGGTCGAGGACATGAGTCCGCCAAAGACCCTCAGAGAGATGCAGAAGCTCACTGGGCGCGTGACCGCGCTAGGGCGCTTTATCTCCAAATTAGGGGAGCGAGCGTTGCCTTTCTTTCGGCTGATGAAGAAAAAGGGGCCCTTTGAATGGACTGAAGAGGCCGATAAGGTGTTTCAAGATCTCAAGAGGTACCTGACCAGCCCCCCGGTCATGGTGGCTCCGCGCCCTCAAGAGTCCCTGCTGCTCTACCTCGCCGCCACTCCCTACTCCGCCAGTGCAACCCTGGTGGCGGTTAGGGAGGAGTGCCAAACCAAGACCGCAGCGGCAACCCGAGGCAAGGCAAGACGGGAGCACGGAAATCCTGCAGAAGACACAGCCGTAGTTGAGGAGGGTCGGCTGCCGAAGAGCACACCATAAGCAGGGGAAGCCACACGCTCGGATGGTCCGCCTCCCGAGGCCACGTCATCTCGTGAGGCGTCCCTACCTCCCGAGGGCGCCGCAACCCGAGATGCTCTCAGCCTGGTTGAGCATCCAGTTTACTTTGTTAGCATGGTGCTGCGGGACGCGAGGGCACGGTACCCAATGCCTCAGAAGCTCCTCCTCGCGCTACTAGTGGCCTCACGCAAGCTGCGTCACTACTTCCAGGCCCATCCCATTAAGGTCGTCTCATCGTACCCCCTGGAGAGAGTGCTCAGGAGCCCTAACTTAGCAGGAAGGGTCGCTGAGTGGAACACAGAACTGCAAGCGTTTCAACTCGAGTTCAGCACAACTAGGGTCATCAAAGGAGCATCGTTAGCGGATTTCGTGGATGAATGGGCGGAGGCACCAGGCCTCAAGGACAACGAGGATCGGTCCCTCTCTCCAGGGAGTGAGGCGCCTGAAGGCTGGGTCATGTATTTCGATGGGGCGTTCCCCAGGCACGGCGCGGGGGCTGGCGCGGTGCTGATATCACCCACTCAGGATAAGCTCTACTATGCCGTACAGCTCTGTTTCCAGCAAGGTGAAAAGGTCTCCAACAACATAGCAGAGTATGAGGGTCTGATAGCCGGATTAAAAGCCGCAATAGCTCTGGGGGTGAAACGCCTCACTGTCAAGGGCGACTCGCAGCTCCTTGTCAACTTCTCCAACAAGGTATACGAGCCGAAGGACGAGCATATGGAAGCCTATCTAGCGGAAGTCCGCAGCATGGAAAAATAGTTCTGGGGGTTGGAACTGAAGCACGTGTCCCGTGGCACCAATCAGGAAGCCGACGACATAGCCGGGCGGGCATCCAGGCGATTGCCACAGGAACCAGGCGTCTTCGAAGAGCGGCTCTTCAAACCCTTAGCACAGCCGACGTTATCAAATGTCGCTCAGCCTCGAGAGGAGCTCCCTCGGCAGCCAGCCTCGGGAGCCCCAATCTGTGGACCGACCTCAGGAGCGCGTCTACTCCTAACAATGGAACCTCGAGAGGAGTGCTGGATCACAGAACTCCGGAGTTATTTAACACAAGGGACCCTACCGGAGAAGGAAGAGGAAGCGGAGCGTGTGGCGTGGCAGGCCATGGCATACTGCCTCAGAGATGGAGAGCTCTACCGGAAGCGACCAAATGATGTGTCTCTGCGCTCCATCTCCCGGGAGCAAGGAAAGGAACTACTGGAGGACATACACGGCGGAGACTGCGGGCATCACTCATCATCACGAACCCTCGTCGGCAAGGCATTCCGTAGCGGATTCTATTGGCCCACCGCGCTCAACGACGCAGTCGAGTTAGTAAAGGCTTGCGAGGCCTGCCAGTTTCATTCCAAGCAGATCCATCAACCGGCGGGGGGCCTACAGACTATACCCCTCTCATGGCCATTCGCAGTTTGGGGGTTGGATATTCTGGGCCCGTTCCCTCGGGCGCTAGGGGGCTACCGCTACCTCTACGTCGTCGTTGGTAAGTACACCAAGTGGGCAGAAGTGGAGGTCGTCCGTACCATCCCCGCTGGCTCCGCGGTCAAGTTCATCAGGGGTATCGTGAGCCGGTTCGGGGTGCCGAACCGCATCATCACAGACAACGGTTCGCGGTTTACCAGTAATCTCTTCAAAACATACTGTGCTAACCTTGGGACGCAGATATGCTACGCTTCGGTGGCGCACCCGCGGAGCAATGGGCAGGCCGAACGGGCCAACGCGGAGGTCCTGAGAGGCCTCAAGACCAGGACGTTCAACAAGAAGCTGGAGGCCTGCGGTAGAGGTTGGTACGACGAGCTGCAGTCCGTGTTGTGGTCCATCCGCACGACCGCGACCAAACCAACTGGGGAGACCCCATTCTTCCTGGTCTATGAAGCTGAAGCGGTCCTCCCTCACGAGGTCAGGCATCGCTCCGCGCGGGTCCTAGCGTTCGACAAAGCGCAGCAGGACGCCATGCGGAGGATGGACCTCGTACTGGGGGAGGAACGCCACCGGGAAGCCGCGTTGCGAGCGGCGAGGTACCAACAGGCGCTGCGACGATATCATTGCCGCAACATCCGCCCCAGGACCCTCGAGGTAGGAGACCTCGTGCTCAGACGGGTTCTCTCCAGGGAGGGGCTGCATAAGCTCTCTCCCATGTGGGAGGGCCCGTTCAAGGTTGTTCATGTTTCCAGGCCAGGCTCCGTGCGCTTGGAGACCCAAGAGGGGGAGCCGATATAGAACGCGTGGAACATCCAGCACCTCCGGAGGTTCTACCCCTAAAAGGCCCAGAGCCTGTGAAGAAGGCGAACGCTTGTCAAGACCTTCCCTTTTTTGGAAAAGGCCCAGAGCCTGTGAAGAAGGCGAACGCATGTGAAGACCTTCCCTTTTCTGGAAAAGGCCCAGAGCCTGTGAAGAAGGCAAACGCCTGTGAAGACCTTCCCTTTTTTGGAAAAGGCCCAGAGCCTATGAAGAAGGCGAACGCCTGTGAAGACCTTCCCTTTTCTGGAAAAGGCCCAGAGCCTGTGAAGAAGGCAAACGCCTGTGAAGACCTTCCCTTTTTGGAAAAGGCCTAGAGCCTGTGAAGAAGGCGAATGCCTGTGAAGACCTTCCCTTTCTGGAAAAGGCCCAGAGCCTGTGAAGAAGGCGAACGCCTGTGAAGACCTTCCCTTTTTTGGAAAAGGCCCAGAGCCTGTGAAGAAGGCAAGTGCCTGTGAAGCTGATCCCCTCTAAGGAGAAAGGCCCGGAGCCTGCGAAGAAGGCCAATGCCTGTGAAGCTCGCCGCCCCGTGACACTCTCACGTAATAATGAGTGGGGCTGTGCACGCCCCGGAGTCTCAGGAGCGCCGGCCTCAGGCCCTGGGGCTCCCTCCCACGCCCAGTGGCAGCACTTAGCTTCGCGCTGGTGAGAAGACGTCGAAGACTAGATTAGGTGCCGGACGCGGCTTTTTATTTGCTTTCCGCAGTTGACGTGTTTATTGGCATCTGAAATCTTATTGATACTATCGCCGTTGTCGATTTGTGGTTCGTTGATTTTCGCTCCTCGTTTTGATTTCTCTCATGAAAGGCCTCGCGAGGGATGGAACTCGAATGCCCTTGTGAGCGTTTCCACCCTATCCGCTTAAAGGTTTCACGGCCGGGCCCTCTTCAGGAGAACCCCTCCAGTCCGTGCGCCCCGGGCACCGCAACACGCGCACAGGGCCTGGGTCGGTCGCCCCCCTGGCTGTGGCCGAAAACTACCTACGTGAGGGCAAATAGTTGAGAGGCGCAACAACAAAGTCAAGGTAATAGCTACAACAGCAATGATTCTCAAACACGCCCCCGCGGGGCTCCATGCAGCTGTTTTTTCTTACACAGGAAGCAAAAGGAAAAGGAAAAGGCGAGCCCGGCGTGGCCCGCCTCACATCGGCCTGCAGAGGCGACGCAGGATGCCTCCGAGGCTCAGGCGGACTCCCTCTCGCGCTTCACCGGGGCGCGGCGACGACGGATGAACAGCCACCCCCCAGGCAGGCGTGACGGCGAGGGGGCTGACTGCGGCCACCGCTGGAGGAGCCGCCTGAAGAAGAGTTGGTGGAGCCTAGGGAGCGCCGGGCGCCGCCATCGGAGCGGGTGCTGTCTCCTCCATCGTCGCCGGAGCGAGGCCCCTGGCCGCGGTCGTCGCTCTCGGGGCAGCATCCTGCGTGGCGACCATCTTCCCCAAACACCCTCACATAGAGGGTGCCGTCACCGTCAAACTTGATGTGCAGGGTGCACCGCTGGCCCAGGCCGCGTGCGCGGGCAAACGTCTGCCAGCCGCGGGTCAGGGCCCCATTCCCGGAAGGGGAGACCTCAAGCGAAACCCAGGAGGCCCTGCTGCAGCAACCGTCAGCCTGAAGCCAGAAGCCGCACTGGGTGTTGGCCGGCAGCTCGCCGATGAAGAAGTGAGGGAGCTGGAGCCAGGTGTTGGTCGGGTCCGCCGACCACAGGACGAACTCCGGCAGCACCTCCGCCGAGCGAAAGCGCGGCCTGGGGGGCCGCGCAGTCACAGCCTGCCTCCCCATGGCAGCCGAGCGCTCACCACCACGCGGAGAACCATCCCTGTGGCTACGGGGAGACGCAGCGGGGACCGCGGGATGCTTGCGGGGACGACCCCGGCCGCGCTTGGCCGGGGGGAGTCGGGCCCCGCCCGACTAGCCCTCCCCTTCTCCGCGGCTGAGAACCTCTTTGGAGCCATGCGAGCGGCGGGCGGCAAGAGAGAGGAAGAAGAAGAGAAGCAGGAAGGGGCGGGCTGGCGGAGCTTACGCGGCCCCGTACTTATAGCCGAAGAAGGCCAACCGTCGAGCACCACGATCGTAGGGACTAGTCAAGTCACGCAGTTGCCAGAACGTCGTGGGGGAGCGGAGACGCCCACGTCCTGTCAAACCGTCACGCGGCACCCAAGGCCGCAGGCTATCAGGGCCCGCGGCGCTTCACCCTTGCCCTTTCGCCTCACAGCACGGCCAAGTCCTGGCGCGCCTTGGGCCCGGGGGCTACTGTCGGCGTTCTGCAAACGGGGGTCCCCAGACTTGCCTGCCTGCGGCCTACGGCGTGGCTCGAATGGGGGCCCAGCGCAGCCCGTCTTCATCAACACAAGACTCAAGACCCTCACGAGGGGCCAAGCCTCGCGGGGCGGAGGACACCGCAAAGAAAGCGCGGCCTCCTTAGGCTAGCTCACAAGGAGGCGGAGAGATCAAGGCAGGGTACCTCGCGAGGTGCCCATGACGCAAGCCATGACGACCAAGGATGCCAGGCGGGCGCCAGATCGCGCAGTGTCCTCCCTTTCCTCTTTGGTGCAAAGGGGGCAAATGCAGGCGAGAGGATCAAGCAAAGGCACCCCTTTCGGTGCAACAAGACTAAGACCACTCCAACGGTGGGAATGAGCTCATCGTGGAGCCCAGAGCGGCGTCACCACAGGGCCTTTGGCAGGCGAGGACCAACTTTGGCCAGGATAAGTGTACCAGATGTTCCCCTTCAAATTGGCCAATTGTTGGCACCCTTCCCGCTCAATATTTGGGAAGAGGCCCAGGGCCTTTTCCTATAAATAGGACTAGCCACCCCCAGGGAAAAGGGAGAGCAATCATAGAGCAGGTAGAGAGAAAGAGAGAGAGAAGGGCGGCCGAACTTCCCTAGCAGTTCATCGTCCTAGCCAAGAACAGGCCCTCGCGAGGCTGTTCTCCTTTGTACTGATCATCATCATCATCATCAGCCCAAGAGGCAATCCATCCACCCACAAAACTAGAGTAGGGTATTACACCACAACGGTGGCCCGAACTAGTATAAACTCTGTGTTCTTTGTGTTGTTCCTTCTGTAGTTTAGATCCTTGCGAGACGGAGAGGTAGTGGGCAGAATCTCCGCGCGCACCCCAGAGTTCGAACCTTAAGGGTCTGCCGGAACCCCCGAATCCGACACCGTCATGGTCCTTTGCTTGAGGTCATCAAACTCTCTTTTCTTGATTTTCGTAATACTCTTAGGAATGTGTGCCCCGTGAAAACCTTCTTTGAAATCTTCCCAGGTTATATCATTTTCGTTGGGGTGCATGTGTAGGAAATTCTCCCACCATGATGCAGCTGCTCCTGTGAGGTAGTGCGGAGCATATAGTACTTTCTCGGGGTCTGAACATTTTGCAATAATTAATTTTCTCTCCATGTCTCGAAGCCAATCCTCGGCCTCAAGAGGTTTGTCAGTATGAGAAAATGTTTGGGGACACATCTTCTGTAGCTCAAATAACTTGGATTGCTGCTGATACTGTCCATGGTGATTTCCCATATTGATGACTTGGTTCATCATTTCCCGATGTGGTTGCTAACTCTGCTCATAAAGGCGGCACATTTGGGAAAAATGTTGTTTCACTGTTCTGTTGACTCGACTGACCCTGTGTGCAATTGTTGCTTGGTGGTGTGCCATAATTTTCCTCTGGCTGAGTTGGCATGGAGCGCGTCCAAGGACGAGACATTTTTCACTCTGCGGATATATTTTGTAAAACCCATAAGAAAAAGAAAAAGAGTCGCAAAAATCAATAAATGCCCAAAGACGAAGGAAAAAATTAAATGCTCCAGGATTTTTCAAGAAAACAAGTTGATTGCGCACGGAGAAGGACTGCTCATTACATATCTTACACGCAGGCGGTGATTATACAATACATCACTCAGGATATGTGTACATATTCCTGACATGTTATTTAGGCTAGTGCACTTCTTCCAGTTCCTACTTGATGCGCAAACAAGCTACTTCTCACAACCTATGTACATATAAACTTATCGCACAAAGTGGTCCAATGCATGACGGCTAAGTGTACTCAGTCGGAGATGTTGACGATCTCCCTTGCCCTGCCGAGGGTGAGGCGCAGTGAGGCTGGGGACTCGACCTCCTCCTCGCTAATAGGCTCCAGACGTGTAGTGCTGCGCCGAGTAGATGGAGCGGGCGCCAGAGGCGGAGCAACACGGACGGGAGTGGGTGCAATGACTTGGTTGAACTCTTTGGTGGTAGGCAGGCGACGAGAAGCAGGTGCAAAAGATGCTGAGGACGAGACGAAAGTCAGAGGCGGTGCGGTGTGCCATGGACTCAGTCCATGCGGGCAGCCACGAATTCGTCCACCAGGTTGTCGAAGGCTGCCTCCAGAGCACGGAGGTACTCAATAAGCATCTCAAAAGCCTCGTCTCGTTCTCCTCTGTGGCAAGAGAACGCGTAGTGACAGGTGTATGGAAAATGGCATGGAAGATAGCGGTAACGACGAGTCTTCATCGAGGGAAGGACATCCCTGAGATGAGCTATCGCCTCGCGGGCTGCCATCTGCATAGCATGCCTCTCCGTAGGCATGGCTCTTCCCACGTACCACGCCCTCACCTGAATTGCACCGCGGCCTGGTGCATGGTCAGACTGTCGTTGACCTTGTGCTGGTAGAGTGTGAAGACTGGGCGCACAGATGGCCCCATCGCGACCTGAACGATGAAGGAGAGGAGCTTGACGAACCCATCGGGCATGTTGGCGAATGTCTGAGACTCGCAGCTGTTGTCGGCCATCTACAAAGTAGGCAAAAATTCTGAATGGTCAGATCATAAATTTATGCTGACTGTCAGAAAATGACTACATTTGCAAAAAAAAGAATATTAGCTCTATTATGCTAATAACTGATTAGCGATCGCACCTAGTGGCTTCCTATAGTCAGCCTGGCTCTGGTACCAAGCTTGTCACGACCGCTTTTCCAATAAAATGCTTATTGAGAAAACCGATCTAATAGTCCAGTATGAGGAATAAATCCTCCAGACTGGAAGACAAAATCTTGATACAATAAGCCAGTAGCATTGAAATATATTACAAGGTCGAGCTAAGGCTGCTTAACAAATTATCACAAGCACGCCAGTAATTATACATAAAGGCGGATATGATACAATGGTGTGGTGGCATACTACTGACTTGAGATAAAAGTGGTGGTGGAAATGACACAGTGGAGAGTGGATATCACGACTCCTAAACTAGCATCTCATCGAGCGTCAAGGTGAGGCTCGGTGAATTTTATTCGGGTAGCGGAAGCAGATATAAAACAGTAACCTAGTCCAGGGTCGCACGAGACTGACTGGGACTCCTCTAGGCATCGGACTCGCTATCGAACTCTTCATCCATGACATCGCCTTCGTCAGCATCTGGCCAAATCAACAAGCCAGGTGAGTACTTTGAAAGTACTCGCAAGACAGTTTGGACAAATGATATAACAAATGCATGCATGAATGCGACATGAGTAATTTAACAATGCACATTCAGTTCAGTAAACAATGTAAATAAAAAGGGAGTCGACGGTAGTCCGCCTGAAAACCCAACAGAATAACTGAAAACCGATCGGGTGTCTGAAGCGACGCCTCGAAGGGTGAACAAATAAATAAAATCATACCGCAGTTGGGCGTCTAAGAGACACCACGTAAAGGGCTTAAACTGAAAATAAAATACATGCGTGCCACAGTCGGACGTCGGGGCGACATCGCAGAAAGGGCTTATATTGAAAGTAAATAACAACAATGCCGCAGTCGGACGTCTGAGCGACATCGCAGAAAGGGCTTATATTGAAAGTAAATAATAACAATGCCGTAGTCGGACGTCTGAGCGACATCGCAGAAAGGGCTTATATTGAAAGTAAATAATAATAATGCCGCAGTCGGACGTCTGAGCGACATCGCAGAAAGGGCTTATATTGAAAGTAATAACAACAATGCCGCAGTCGGACGTCTGAGCGACATCGCAGAAAGGGCTTATATTGAAAATAAATAATTACAATGCCGCAGTCGGACGTCTGAGCGACATCACAGAAAGGGCTTAAATTCATTATTCGTATTTGTTATCCTTCCAGAAAAATGCTCACAGGAAAATTACTCAACTCATGATAATAAACGGGTTAGTCCATCCATGAAATAATCATTTACCAGACTTAAGACTCATGTGGATCACCGGAGTTTTTGTCACCAAAACTGACACTTGTCAGGATAAGATAAACACATAACTTGGACATGGATAAGATGATTCAAAGGAATTTTGACTCTGCAGAGTTTGTACTAAAAAGCCCACAACCAACGGATTTCCGTAGTCACGAAGGACTAGTTCCGTTTACGGTATTTCGGAAGAAACACAGCTAACCAGTACACACCCATCCCACCTCATGTTGCCAGGAATCACCCTAGACAGCGTTCAAGAAAAACTCTGAGACGGGGAGATCACAATCTCGAATAGCATGGGATCAAATTTATATACGCGCGCTCTAAGGGGTGCCCCCATCTCGGTCCCAACCGAAAACGCCCATGCCCCCTGACCGGATGACTGGCTTTAATCCAGGGCCATGGAACCATCATCACGGCCTCTCGATTTGGTGTGTACCAGGAAAGTGGTTTGCAACTTACTAATCCATATCCCTTGCGGAAAACATGTGGTAGTACGGAAAGGGAAATGGATGGGAACTGAACTGATTCAAGTTAACACTGAAGTCAAATAGTCTGGCATAAGACAGGCATGCTACAACACTACCATATTACCCATTCTCATGCCAACACATGGCCATGCAACTCATATCCAACAACTTACGGATTTTCGAAACTCACTTGCCTCAACTTTGCATGTGATAAGGACATTCATTTATATACTCATAAACATGCCATGAAACTACTTAATGCAAACATGCCAAGACACTCATCATATCAAAAGTTCAAACATGCTTGCCTGGTTCAGAGTAGTCGGAGCCTAGCTCGGTGAAGTTCGCGGCTCCATCACCTCCTTCGGTATCTACGGTATAAAGAAACATACGCGCTAACATAAATACCGTGATGTGCACAAAAAGTATTCCAAATATTTTTCAAATAAATCTGATAAAAAACTATACAAAATTTTAAAGAGGACAGAAAGAGAATCAATCAAAAATACTTTTCGGTTTAAAAGTTATAGGAGTTTTAGTCCAGGGACTCATCTATAATGAAACAGAAAGTTTCCAGGGGCCAACTTATAAAAACAAAAAACGTTTCGTTCGAGAATACGCCGGCCCGGAGGGGAGACGTACTTTGGCAGAAGGCGCTTTCAGAAAACGGTTCGTTTAAAAGAACAGAGAGGCTGACAGGCGGGTCCCACCCGTCAGGTTTGAAATTTCAGACGGGGGGGGGGGGGAGGAGGCAGAGCTCGTCGGCGCCCGAGAGCTGCGGTGGTCGCCAGCAAATGATCCACGGCGAGGCAGGGGGATCGGGTGGTACCTCTGTGTTCAGTGCATCCTTCCGCGTCAGTGGGTGCTGGTGGTGGTCGTCGGCGAGCTCTACGTCGACGGCGGCCCTTGCTCCGGCGGGTGGTGGCTCGGGTGGAGATGGATCTCGTCGAGGAGAGCTGCGAAGGTCAAATTGACGCTTGGGTTAGCTCATTGGGTGCCCGAGGAGGCTACTGACGAGGTTTGGGCGTCGGGGATGGCCTCACCGGAGTGAATCGAGTTGGTGGCCGAGGCGGAACGAGGCGGACGGAGTTGGGGGAGGAGACCTCCTCGAGGTCCTCCTAGTGTCCTGGCGGGGTATCTGTGTGGTGTAGTGAGGGTGTGTGCTCGAGGGCGAGCTTGGGACCCCCTTTTATAGGCGATCCGAGGCGGTGGCAGTGAACGGGGATCTCCGGCGATGGATTACGCCAGCGCAGTGCTTGGTTGGGGAGTTTAGGAGGTTGGGCATCAATGTGGAGGTCCACTGGTTCCTTTCAGATGCTAAACGGACCTGGATTAGGAGCTCGGGGTGGGTTTCGATGGAACGGGGCGGCGCGGCCCGTCGGCGGCAGAGAGCGCGCCCTGTGCTTGCCGGGCCACGACGACGGTGCTGCGGGGTGCGCTGGCGTGCATGAGGCCAAGCGTAGAGCTAGGGAGCGTTGGGCGGCACCGAACGGCGTTGCGAGCTGGCGATGACTTCTATTGGCCACCACAGGTGGCGTGGCCACCGCAGAAACTGCCAACTCCGGCGATGCTCGCCGCCACCGACGCCTGAGTCCGTCCAAGAGGGCGTGCGTCGCTCTAGCCAGGGAGGAGGGGCCGTGCGCAATGCGACAGGGCGCACAGTTGATTGATGACAAGTCTCTGACAAAAAACGACACGGTAAAACTCTGAAACTCTAAATTTTACTGAAAGTGCACAGAAACAGTGCTGGCCAGGTGTTCGACGAAATGATTTTGGCATGTAGAGAATTTTCCTTGAGCTGAATTTTGGTGGGGTGGCCTCTCATTGCATCTGGAAGCTGCCTGAATTTTGGTAGAATTTTTGGAGAAGAGAAGATATGAATTTCACCAAATTTGGCAAATCTGGTCCAAACTTGCAGAGGCTGAAATTTGAAAATTTTGAAAAGAGAAAGAGTGGATCTTGATGGTTCTAGGTTGTGGGTGCTAAGGACTATCCAGAGGAGTTGGTTTGAGATCAAAACTCAAAAGCAATAAGGTACTTGCTTTGAAAATCACTTAGGCTCAAAATAAATGACAGAAATGATTTTGGAGATAAGAAATGAAATAAAATCCAAAAATGGGTTGGACTTGTTGGAACAAAGAGTTTTGATTGCTCCAAAGAGGAAGGAGGGTTTTGAGAAGTTTTACCACATGAGGCATGGTAAAACCATGTGTGGTTCCAAAATGAGAGAAGTCCCAAAATTCATAGAGTTTCCTTTTTAAAAAAATAATTTTCAAAAATAAATATGTTTGAGAAGGGAACCATCAGAGAAAAAGTTTTTTAATAATCAAACCCAGAGTTGAAGAAGATACAAAAATAAAATCCTTGCGAGGGGAAAAGTTGTAAGAGAGAAGTTTTTGAAAGGATTTAAATGACCTTCTTGAAAATCAACAAAGTTTTTGTTGAAAATCAAATAAAAAATTTGGAGTGTTACACTGCGGCCCACGACGTGGCTAAGTCAGTGGGCCGTACGGCCCATCTTCATCAACAAGGGATCCAAGACCCTCGCGAGGGGCCAAGCCTCGCGAGACGGGCGACGCAAGACCTCCTCACGAGTGGCCTAGTGATACGTCTCCAACGTATCTATAATTTTTGATTGCTCCATGCTATATTATCTACTGTTTTGGACTATATTGGGCTTTATTTTCCACTTTTATACCTTTTGGGACTAACCTATTAACCAGAGGCCCAGCCCAAAATTGCTGTTTTTTGCCTATTTCAGTGTTTAGAAGAAACGGAATATCAAACGGAGTCCAAACGGAATGAAACCTTCGGGAACGTGATTTTCTCATCAGATAAGACCCAAGAGACTTGGACCCTCCGTCAAGAAAGTCGCAAGGCGGTCACGAGGGTGGAGGGTGCCCCCCTAGGGCGCGCCCTCTACCTCGTGGGCCCCTCAAAGCTCCACCGATGTACTCCTTCCTACTATATATACCTATGTACCCCCAGACGATCAGATACGGAGCCAAAAACCTAATTCCACCACCGCAACCTTCTGTACCCATGAGATCCCATCTTGGGGCATGTTCCGGAGCTCCGCTGGAGGGGGCATCCATCACGGAGGGCTGCTACATCATCACCATAGCCTCTCCGATGAAGTGTGAGTAGTTTACCTCAGACCTTCGAGTCCATAGTTAGTAGCTAGATGGCTTCTTCTCTCTTTTTGGATCTCAATACAATGTTCTCCCCCTCTCTTGTGGAGATCTATTCGATGTAATCTTCTTTTTGCGGTGTGTTTGTTGAGACCGATGAATTGTGGGTTTATGATCAAGATTATCTATGAACAATATTTGAATCTTCACTGAATTCTTTTATGTATGATTGGTTATCTTTGCAAGTCTCTTCGAATTATCAGTTGGTTTGGCCTATTAGATTGGTTTTTCTTGCAATGGGAGAAGTGCTTAGCTTTGGGTTCAATCTTGCGGTGTCCTTACCTAGTGACAGAAAGGGCAGCAAGGCATGTATTGTATTGTTGCCATCGAGGATAACAAGATGGGGTATTTATCATGTTGCAAGAATTTATTCCTCTACATCATGTCATCTTGCTTAAGGCGTTACTCTGTTTTCATTAACTTCATACTCTAGACGTATGCTGGATAGCGGTCGATGAGTGGAGTAATAGTAGCTGATGCAGGCAGGAGTCGGTCTACTTGTGTCGGACGTGATGCCTATATACATGATCATACCTAGATATTCTCATAACTATGCTCAATTATGTCAATTGCTCAACAGTAATTTGTTCACCCACTATAGAAATACTTATGCTCTTGAGAGAAGCCACTAGTGAAACCTATGGCCCCCGGGTCTATTCTCATCATATCAATCTCCAATCACTTTATTATTGCTTTGCTTTTTTTACTTTGCCTTTTATTTTACCTTGCATCTTTATACCAAAAATACCAAAAAAATATCTATCATCTCTATTAGATCTCACTCTCGTAAGTGACCATGAAGGGATTGACAACCCCTAATCGTGTTGGTTGCGTTGAGCTATTGTTTTTTATAGGTACGAGGGTCTCGCGCGTAGCCTCCTACTGGATTGATACCTTGGTTCTCAAAAACTGAGGGAAATACTTACGCTACTTTGCTGCATCATCCTCTCCTCTTCGGGGAAATCCAACGCAAGCTCAAGAGGTAGCAAGAAGAATTTCTGGCGCCGTTGCCGGGGAGTCTACGCAAAAGTCAATATACCAAGTACCCATCACAATCTCTATCTCTCTCACTACATTATTTGCCATTTGCCTCTCGTTTTCCTCTCCCCCACTTCACCCTTGCCGTTTTATTCGCCCTCTTCTTTTTGTTCGCCTTCTTTTTGCTCTTCGCCCTCTCTATCGCTATGTCTGAAATTGGGGAAATTATCGCCGATATGGGCAATAATAATATCATAGAAAATCCTGAAGCTCCTGCTGAAGAATCCCCTACCTATCATACAAAAAGATTTCGAATCGGTAGTGGTAATATTATTGGAAAAGAAGTTATTCAAGATTTCTTTACTTGTGTCGTGCTTTGCCCTCTATGGGAGGTTCTATTCTTCATAGAACTAGTAGTCTTGCGTTCGCTATTGCCATGCTTATTGTTGAACTTGAAAGGCAATTTATGCATATGCACCCTTCTATACAAAGAATTTCCTAGAATTTTCTAATATCAAACACTCTTCTGTTAAGCGTGCCACTACTATATTTTTGGCTCATGAATTCAGATTTATAATAAAGGAAGCCAAAGAAATCTTTGCACATTATAGGGTGGATGCTGGCCATCCTCCCATAGAATCTATCCTCTTTGATCAAGAAGAAATTATCTGTTTTCAATCTCTTGACTATGTTGCTTTCAATGAAACCTTAGAAAAAAGGTGCCAACCAATATTTTAATTGATAGAATCTCTGAACTTAATGATGATTTGGCTATTCGAAATAATGAGCTAGGATACTCTCTTGTGTGTAGGCTCACAAGGTTCTGTCAAAAGAACGCTCATAATGATGAATTGGTTGTGCATTATGAAGGGCCGAAAGAGGAACCTATACCTCCTAAAATTGATCTTGGGGATTTTTGCCTTATTAAATTTAGCCCTTTTGATTACTTTTGTTTGCCTCAAAGAAAACTTGTTGCCGAACGTTGGGAGTATGAAATGAGTTTCACCGATCTATCTTATTACTATGGCACTACCTAGACCTATACTTGCTTTTATGCCTAGCTAGGGGCGTTAAACGATAGCGCTTGTTGGGAGGCAACCCAATTTTATTTTAGTTTTTTTTGTTTTTGCTTCTGTTTAGGAATAAATAATCCATATACCTTCTGTTTAGATGTGGTTTTATCTTTTAATTAGTGTTTGTGCCAAGTTAAACCTATAGGATCTTCTTGGATGACAGTTATTTGATCTTGCTGTAATTTCCAGAAACTTTATGTTCACGAAAACAATTGTTAAAAATCACCAGAACGTGATAAAATAGTGATTCCAATTGCTTCTGATCAATAAAAAAAATTCTAGGTCGTCCTATTTTGGTAGATTTTTTGGAGTTCTAGAAGTTTGCGCTAGTTACGGATTACTACAGACTGTTCTATTTTTGACAGATTCTGTTTTTCGTGTGTTGTTTGCTTATTTTAATGAATCTATGGCTAGTAAAATAGTTTATAATCCATAGATAAGTTGGAATACAGTAGCTTTAACACCAATATAAATAAAGAATGAGTTCATTACAGTACCTTGAAGTGGTCTTTTGTTTTCTTTCGCTAACGGACCTCACAAGATTTCTGTTGAGTTTTGTGTTCTGAAGTTTTCATGTTTTGGGTAAATTCTTTTGATGGATTATGAACAAAGAGTGGCAAGAGCCTAAGCTTGGTGATGCCCATGGCACCCCCAAGATAATCCAAGGACACCAAAAATTCAAAGCTTAGGGATGCCCCGGAAGGCATCCCCTCTTTCGTCTACTTCCATCGGTAATTTTACTTGGAGCTATATTTTTATTCACCACATGATATGTGTTTTGCTTGGAGCATCTTGTATTATTTGAGTCTTTGCTTTTTAGTTTATCACAATCATCCTTGCTGTACACACCTTTTGAGAGAGCCATACATGAATTGGAATTTGATAGAATACTCTATGTGCTTCACTTATACCTTTTGAGCTTTATAATTTTGCTATAGTGCTTCACTTAGATCTTTTAGAGAACGGTGGTGGATTTGTTTTAAAGAAACTGTTGATCTCTCATGCTTCACTTAGATTATTTTGAGAGTCTTAAATAGCATGGTAAATTGCTTAATAATAATATGCTTGGTATTCAAGATTTGTAAAACTTTCTTTTGAGTGCGTTGAATACTAAGAAAAGTTTGTTGCTTCATAATTGTTTTGAGATATGAAGATGGTGATATTACAGCCATGCTAGTTGAGTAGTTGTGAATTCGAGGAATACTTGTGTTAAAGTTTGTGATTCCCGTAGCATGCACGTATGGTGAACCGTTATGTGATGAAGTCGGAGCATGATTTATTTATTGATTGTCTTCCTTATGAGTAGCGGCCGGGGAAGAGCGATGGTCTTTTCCTACCAATCTATCCCCCTAGGAGCATGCGCATAATACTTTTCTTTGATAACTTCTAGATTTTTGCAATAAGTATATGAGTTCTTTATGACTAATGTTGAGTCCATGGATTATATACGCACTTTTCCTTCCTTCCACCATTGCTAGCCTCTCTAAATACCGCGCACTTTTCGCCGGTATCATACACCCACCATATACCTTCCTCAAAACAGCCACCATACCTACCTATCATGGCATTTCCATAGCCATTCCGAGATACATTGCCATGAAACTTTCCACCGTTCCGTTTATTATGACACGCTCCATCATTGTCATATTGCTAGAATGATCATGTAGTTGACATCGTATTTGTGGCAAAGCCACCATTCATAATTCTTTCATACATGTCACTCTTGATTCATTGCATATCCCGGTACACCGCCGGAGGTTTTCACATAGAGTCATATTTTGCTCTAAGTATTGAGTTGTAATTGTTGAGTTGTAAGAAAAATAAAAGTGTGATGATCATCATTTTTAGAGCATTGTGCCAAGTGAGGAAAGGATGATGGAGACTATGATTCCCCCACAAGTCGGGATGAGACTCCGGACGAAAAATAAAAAAGAGGCTATAAAAAAAGAGAAAAGGACCAAATAAAAAAATGAGAGAAAAAGAGAGAAGGGACAATGTTACTATCCTTTTACCACACTTGTGCTTCAAAGTAGCACCATGATCTTCATGATAGAGAGTCTCACATTTTGTCACCTTCATATACTAGTGGGAATCTTTCATTATAGAACTTGGCTTGTATATTCCAATGACGGGCTTCCTCAAATTTCCCTAGGTCTTCGTGAGCAAGCGAGTTGGATGCACACCCACTTAGTTTCTTTTGTTGAGCTTTCATATATACTTATAGCTCTAGTGCATCCGTTGGATGGCAATCCCTACTCACTCACATTGATATCTATTGATGGGCATCCCCATAGCTCGTTGATACGCCTAGTTGATCTGATACTATCTTCCCCTATTTTTGTCTTCTCCACAACCACCATTCTATTCCACATATAGTGTTATATCCATGGCTCACGCTCATGTATTGCGTGAAGATTGAAAAAGTTTTGAAAATGTTAAAGTATGAAACAATTGCTTGGCTTGTCATCGGGGTTGTGAATGATTTAAATACTTTATGTGGTGAAGATAGAGCATAGCCAGGCTATATGATTTTCTAGGGATAACTTTCTTTGGCCATGTTATTTTGAGAAGACATAATTGCTTTGTTAGTATGCTTGAAGTATTATTATTTTTATGTCAATATGAACTTTTGTCTTGAATCTTTCGGATTTGAATATTCATACCACAATTAAGAAGATTTACATTGAAATTATGCCGAGTAGCACTCCGCATCAAAAATTCTCTTTTTATCATTTACCTACTCGAGGACGAGTAGGAATTAAGCTTGGGGATGCCTGATACATCTCCAACGTATCTATAATTTTTTATTGCTCCATGCTATATTATCTACTGTTTTGGACTATATTGGGCTTTATTTTCCACTTTTATATTACTTTTGGGACTAACCTATTAACCGGAGGCCCAGCCCAGAATTGCTGTTTTTTGCCTATTTCAGTGTTTCGAAGAAACGGAATATCAAACGGAGTCCAAACGGAATATCAAACGGAGTCCAAACGGTCCACTCTGTTTTAATTAACTTAATACTCTAGATGCATGCTGGATAGCGGTCGATGAGTGGAGTAATAGTAGTAGATGCAGGCAGGAGTCGGTCTACTTGTCTCGGACGTGATGCCTATATACATGATCATACCTAGATATTCTCATAACTATGCTCAATTCTGTCAATTACTCAACAGTAATTTGTTCACCCACCGTAGAAATACTTATGCTCTTGAGAGAAACCACTAGTGAAACCTATGGCCCCCGGGTCTATTCTCATCATATCAATCTCCAATCACTTTATTATTGTTTTTCTTTTTTACTTTGCCTTTTATTTTACCTTGCATCTTTATACTAAAAATACCACAAAATATTATCTATCATCTCTATCAGATCTCACTATCGTAAGTGACCGTGAAGGGATTGACAACCCCTAATCGCTTTGGTTGCGTTGAGCTATTGTTTTTGTGTAGGTATGAGGCACTCGCGCGTAGCCTCCTACTGGATTGATACCTTGGTTCTCAAAAACTGAGGGAAATACTTACGCTACTTTGCTGCACCATCCTCTCCTCTTAGGGTAAATCCAACGCAAGCTCAAGAGGTAGCACCTAGCCAGGCGGGCTCACGAGGAGCGGAGATATCAAGGCGGGGCAAACCTCACAAGGCTCTCGTGGTGTGAGCCATGACGATTGAAACCAGGCGGGCGCCAGGTGGGCGCCAGCGTGCGTAGCATCCTTGTTTCCTCTTTGGTGCTAAGGAGGCGAGCACAGGCGAGGAGTACCGAGGCATCAGGAAAAGGTTGCCATATCGGTGCAACGAGACCAAGACCAGAAGGACGGTAGGACGGAGGTCACCGTGGAGCCCAAGACAGCGTCACCATGAGAGCCTTTCGCAGGCGAAGACCACTTTTGTCAGGATAGCTTGTACTAGCTGTCCCCCTTCAAATTCGCCCGCCGTTGTTGGCTCCCTTCCCGCTCAATATTTGGGAGAGGACCAGGGCCTATATAAGTAGAGCTAGCCACCACAGTAGAGAGAGAGAGAGTTCTCATCCGCTAGTTCACCGAGCACAAGAACACCTCAACCTCGGGAGGCTGTTCTTCCCCTTGTACTGTTCATCATCAACCCAAGAGGCAATCCACCACCACCACACTGGAGTAGGGTATTACACCACAACGTTGGCCCGAACTAGTATAAATCTCGTGTCTTTCTGTGTTGCGAGTTCATCGAGTTTGTCCGCGAGATCTTAGTGAGCTAGGACATGGATCGGTAGGAGGTAAAGACTTCATGCGCACCCCAGAGTTCGAACCTTAAGGGTTTTGCCGGAACTCCACATTCGACAGAAGCAATCCAGGAGACTTGGAGTAGACGTCAAGGAAGCTTCAAGGAAGCCACGGGGCAGGGAGGCGTGCCCTACCCCCCTGGGCATGTCCCCCACCCTCGTGGGCCCCTCGTGGCTCCCCTGATCGACTTGTTTTGCCTATATATGTCCATATACCCTAAAAACACTAGAGAGCAGAATAGATCGGGAGTTCCGCCGCCGCATGCTTCTGTAGCCACCAAAAACCAATCGGGACCCTGTTCCGGCACCCTGCCGGAGGGGGGATCCATCACCGATGGCTATCTCCATCATCCTGACGCTCTCCATGACGAGGAGGGAGTAGTTCACCCTCGGGGCTGAGGGTATGTACCAGTAGCTATGTGTTTGATCTCTCTCTCTCTCTCTCGTGTTCTTGAGGTGGTATGATCTTGATGTATCGTGAGCTTTTCTATTATAGTTGGATCTTATGATGTTTCTCCCCCTCTCCTCTCTTATAATGGATTCAGTTTTCCCTTTGAAGTTATCTTATTGGATTGAGTCTTTAAGGATTTGAGAACACTTGATGTATGTCTTGCATGTGCTTATCTATGGTGACAATGGGATATCACGTGATCCACTTGATGTATGTTTTGGTGATCAACTTGCGAGTTCCGTGAACTTATGCATAGGGGTTGGCACACATTCTCTCCGGTAGAAACTTTGGGGCACTCTTTGAAGTTCTTTGTGTTGGTTGAATAGATGAATCTGAGATTGTGTGATGCATATTGTATAATCATACCCATGGATACTTGAGGTGACATTGGAGTATCTAGGTGACATTAGGGTTTTGGTTGATATGTGTCTTAAGGTGTTATTCTAGTACAAACTCTTGAATAGATCGATCCGAAAGAATAACTTTGAGGTGGTTTCGTACCCTACAATAATCTCTTCATTTGTTCTCCGCTATTAGTGACTTTGGAGTGATTCTTTGTTGCATGTTGAGGGATAGTTATATGATCCAATTATGTTATTATTGTTGAGAGAACTTGCACTAGTGAAAGTATGAACCCTCGGCCTTGTTTCCTAGCATTGCAATACCGTTTGTGCTCACTTTTATCATTAGCTACCTTGTTGTTTTTATATTTTCAGATTACAAAAAGCTATATCTACCATCCATATTGCACTCATATCACCATCTCTTCGCCGAACTAGTGCACCTACACAACTTACCATTGTATTGGGTGTGTTGGGGACACAAGAGACTCTTTGTTATTTGGTTGCAGGGTTGCTTGAGAGAGACCATCTTCATCCTACGCCTCCCATGGATTGATAAACCTTAGGTTATCCACTTGAGGGAAATTTGCTACTGTCCTACAAACCTCTGCACTTGGAGGCCCAACAACGTCTACAAGAAGAAGGTTGTGCAGTAGACATCAAGCTCTTTTCTGGCGCCGTTGCCGGGGAGGTGAGTGCTTGAAGGTATATCTCTAGATCTTGCAATCGAATTGTAGCCTCTTTTGATAAGTAAGAGTGTCGAACCCAACGAGGAGCTATAGGTAGAACAAATATTCCCTCAAGTTCTATCGACCACCGATACAACTCTACGCACGCTTGACGTTCGCTTTACCAGAAACAAGTATGAAACTAGAAGTACTTTGTAGTAGTTGTTGGATAGGTTTGCAAGAATATAAAGAGAGCGTAAATAAAAAGTAGGGGCTATTTAGATAAAGACACAACTAAATTAGTTTTAGTAGAGAGCTTTTTGTCACGAGAAAGTTATTTGTCCCTAGGCAATCGATAACTAGACCGGTAATCATTATTGCAATTTTATTTGAGGGAGAGGCATAAGCTGACATACTTTCTCTACTTGGATCATATGCACTTATGATTGGAACTCGAGCAAGCATCCGCAACTACTAAAGATCATTAAGGTAAAACCCAACCATAGCATTAAAGCATCAAGTCCTCTTTATCCCATACGCAACAACCCCCTTACTCGGGTTTGTGTTTCAGTCATTCACGCAACCCACTATAAGCGAATCATGAACATATTACAACACCCTACAGCGGGGATCCCTCACGCTTGCGCGACACAGAGAGCACCATAGGACAACACCAATAATAAAACATGCAACTCAAACCAATCACGATCATCAATTAACCCATAGGACAAAAGGGATCGACTCAAACATCATAGGATAGCCATACATCATTGGGAAATAATATATAGCGTTGAGCACCATGTCTAAGTAGAGATTACAGCGGGTAAGAGAGAGGTTACACCGCTGCATAGAGGGGGGAAGAGTTGGTGATGATGGCGGTGAAGTTGTTGGTGAAGATTGCGGTGATGATGATGGCCACGACAGCGTTCCGGCGCCACCGGAAGAGAAGGAGAGAGGGGGCCCCTTCATCTTCTTCTTCCTTGACCTCCTCCCTAGATGGGAGAAGGGTTTCCCCTCTGGTCCTTGGCCTCCACGGTGTGGGAGGGGCGAGAGCCCCTCCGAGATTTTATTTGTATCTCTGTCTCTCTCTGTTTCTGCGTTCTAGTCTGCTGCCCTTTCACCGTTTCTTTTATATCTGGAGATCCGTAACTCCGTTCGGGTTGAATCTTTCGCCCAGATTTTTCTCATAAAATTAGCTTTCTTGCAGCAAAAGAAGAGCGTCAACCGCCTTACGGGGTGCCCACGATGGTCCAGGGCGCGCCTACCCCCCTGGGGCGCGCCCCCTCCCTCGTGCCCCCTCGGGCACAGTCTCGCGTTGATTTTACTTCCCAAAAATCATAAATGTTCCAAAATAATTCTCCGTCCATTTTTATCCCATTTGGACTCCGTTTGATATTGGGTTTCTGCGAAACATAAAACATGCAACAAACAGGAACTGGTACTAGGCACTGGATCAATATGTTAGTCCCAAAAATAGTATAAAAAGTTGCCAAAAGTATATGAAAGTTGTAGAATATTGGCATGGAACAATAAAAAAATTATAGATACGACGGAGACGTATCACGAATCTTTTATTTTCTTGTTTTATCACTAGTTTAGTCTATAAAATAAAACTACAAAAAATTGGAATTGAGTCTGCCTCATACGCTTCATCTTTTTAATATCTTTTGTGAGAATGGTGGAAAGGGAAATTGTGCTCAAGTGCTAGAAGAAGAAGTCTATAAAATGTTTGGCACTAAATCTTTGTATGATGAGCATGATTGCAATGTTGTTAGTATGAATTCTGTGAATATCCATGATGCTAATGATATGCAAAGCCACAAGCTTGGGGATGCTATGTTTGATGAAGATGATATTTTTTGTCCCCCAAGTTTTGATGAGCAAATTTATTATGATGAAATCATGTCTCCTATTTATGATGATTATTGTGATGACACATATGCTATAAAGAATAAATATAACCATGAAACTTGTCATCATGATTTTAATTTTTAATTGGATTATGCTTCACATGACAGTTATTTTGTTGAGTTTGCTCCCACTACTATTCATGAGAAGAAATCTGCTTATGTAGAGAGTAGTAAATTTCTATGCTTATAGATCATGAAAAGAATGCTTTATGTGATGGTTATATTTTTGAATTCATTCATGATGCTACTGAAAATTATTATGAGGGAGGAATATATGCTTGTAAGAATTGCAATAATATCAAGTTTCCTCTCTATGTACTTAAAGTTTTAAAGCTATGCTTGTTTTGCCTTCCGATGCTAGTTGATTATTGTTCCCATAAGTTGTTTGCTCACAAAATCACTATGCATAGGAAGTGGGTTAGACTTAAATGTGTTAGTCATATTCTTCGTGATGCTCCCTTTATGTTTCAATTCTTTCCTTTTAGGTGAGCATCATTGAAATCATCATGCCTAGCTATGGGCGTTAAACGTTAGCGCTTGTTGGGAGACAACCCAATTTTATTTTTGTTCCTTGCCTTTTGTTCCTGTTTAGTAATAAATAAATCACCTAGACTCTGGTTATATGTGGTTTTATGTTTTAATTAGTGTTTGTTCCAAGTAAGACCTATAGGATCTTCTTGGATGATAATTATTTGATCTTGCTGAAAAAGACAGAAACTTTCTGCTCACGAAAACAATTGTTCAAAATCACCAGAAAGTGATAAAATACTGATTTCAATTGAAGTAGATAAATAATCAAATTATCTAGGTCGTCCTATTTTGGCAGATTTTTATGAGTTCCAGAAGTTTGCGTTTGGTACAGATTACTACCGACTGTTCTCTTTTTGACAGATTCTGTTTTCTATGTGTTGTTTGCTTATTTTGATGAATCTATGAGTAGTATCGAAGGGTATGAACCATAGAGAAGTTGGAATACAGTAGATATTACACCAATATGAATTTAGAATGAGTTCACAACAGTACCTAAGTGGTGATTTATTTTCTTATACTAACGGAGCTTACGAGTTTTCTGTTAAGTTTTGTGTTGTGAAGTTTTCATGTTTTGGGTAAAGATTCAATGGACTATGGAATAAGGAGTGGCAAGTGAGGGAGTCCTGGACTAAGGGGTCCTCGGGCGTCCGATCTATTATCCATTGGGTCGGACTGATGGGCTGTGAAGACAAGAAGGCCGAAGAATGTACCCGTGTCCGGATTGGACTCTACTTGGCGTGGAAGGCAAGCTTGGCGACCGATTATGAAGATTCCTTCTTATGTAACTGACTCTATGTAAACCCTAGATCCCCCCGTTGTCTATATAAACCGGAGAAGTTAGTCCGGAAAGGATATACACATGACCGTAGTCATATAGGCTAGACTTCTAGGGTTTAGCCATTACGATCTCGTGGTAGATCAACTCTAGTAACACTCGTATTCATCAGGATCAATCAAGAAGGAACTAGGGTATTACCTCCATAGAGAGGGCCAGAACCTGGGTAAAGATCGTATCCCCCGTCTCCTATTACCATCGATCTTAGACGCACAGTTCAGGACCCCCTACCCGAGATCCGCTGGTTTTGACACCGACATTGGTGCTTTCATTGAGAGTTCCACTGTGCCGTCGACGAAAGGTTAGATGGCCCCTTCAATCGTCGATAGTGACGCTGACCAAGGAGAAACCTTCCTCCCCGGACAGAGTTTGTGTTCGGCGGCTTTGTACTACGGGCCAATTCGCTTGGCCATCTGGAGCAGATCGATAGCTACACCCCTAGCCACCAGGTCAGATTTGGAAGCTTGAACTACATCGCGGACATCCGTGGAGACTTGATCTTCAACGGATTTGAGACTGCAGCGATCGCTCCCCCTCGCCCCGATGAACATGACCTAAATCTGTCCTTGGATCACGTCTAGGAGATGGTTCCTGTAGCCGCAACGGCCTTAGAACCAAAGCAGATCGTGCCATCCGAGGCCACAGAGTCCGCGGCGTTGGAGCCGCACACGGACTCGACGCCCCGCAATATTTGTGCCTATCGGTGGGAATGACACCTATGGGATCACAAGAATCCCTACTACGGTTGCGGGGCGCGGGGTCGTGAGAAGAGCGGATCGAACAGATAGCACACGGTTCGTTTATCCAGGTTCGGGCCGCGAGGATGTGTAAAACCCTACTTCTGCTTTGGTGGATTGTATATCCGTGTTCTTGAGCTAGCTATGGGGCGTGAGGAGCTCCAAAAAGCCGAATCCTCTTCCTGGTCGCCTTGGGCCTCCTTTTATAGCGAAAGGGGTTGCCACAGTGGCACACAGGAGGTGGAAAGGGTATAGTGATGCGATTTTATCCCTCGCATTACATGACAAGGCGCACTTAATGCGTCTTGCTTAGGTGTTCTTGCTTTATCGGGGACGGGGAAGAGCCCTGTCTCGTCCGTCGCCGCTCCCTCTCGCGTCGACACGCGCCCTGGCCAGCGGTGCCCACGGTGCCATGTAGGCAGGCAAGCAGCTGAGGTGGCACAGTGGTGGGCCACACAGGTGCCTGCCCAGCTGGTTGGGTCGGCAGCTGGATGCGAACGGCGGTGGAGGTCTGATTGGCGTGGGCCTGATGGTGGCCCTACGGGTGTTCATGGCAAGGGTCTTGCCGCGGCGCCTGCTGTCATCCCCGGCAAGGCTCTTGCCGGGGGCCTTGTGGTCCTCCTTCGCTAGGATCCCGCCGAGGATCATTATCTTCTAAAGTGGGTATCTGATCTTGATGTCTTCACAAAGATTTGCATGCCACCACAGGGATGTCTCCCGAATACTTGCCCCATGGGGGCAGTGGACTCAAGGGTGACTCGCTCCATAGGTGTGGGGCGAGCTTCCACGGCAAGGGTCTTGCCGGGTTTGCTAAAACCGCCTCCCGGCAAGGATCTTGCCAGGGGAGTCCGCTTCGTCCCCTTTGCTCTTTGTGGTCTTGGTCTTGGCGTCGTTCTGCTCCTCTCAAGCTTCGGTCTTACCTTGGCTCACCTCCCTCGCCTTGCTCAGTGTGGTGGTGCCCGTGGCTCAGACTGGCCATGCACAGTTATAGGGAAACAAAAAAGTGTACCCCTCTTTTTGTACACCGACAGGAGCCCCCGGGCCTGGGCCACACGTAAGCGCAATGGCGTCGTTGGGCCAAGCCCAAAAACGGTGCGCGGGCAGGCGTGGCGGTTTTTGCCGCGGTAAGTCTCTTTGCGCGCTATGCTTCCCATGCTTCTCGCGCGTGGCGCGGCGTGGAGAGGTGTGTGTGACGTGGGCGGCATGCGTGGGGCTGAGCTCTGCACGCATGCGTCACGTCGTAGTAAAAGGGGGTGGTTCGTGCCTTCCCATAAGCGGAGGGAGGCGTGGGGGCGCGACCCATTTACTGAACGGGGCCGAGGCGTGGTCTTCAAGGCGTCCACTCCCCACGATCACGGGGTGGGGAGAGGTCGCCTCATCCATCCCCTCGGTCCTGCACGCCCGCCACGTGGCTCTCATGCGCTTGGGGTGGCGAACGGTGGAGGCGGGAAACCAGGCCGCCGCGGGCTGGGGCAGCGGGTCGGTCCGAGTTCCCTGCGCCTTCCGCGTCTTGATTGGCTGAGTGGGGCAGCAGAGCCCCCACACCGTTCCTTTATAAAGAGCGGGAGGGGGGAATGGCGTCCCGCATTCTTTCATCTCCTCCTTCCTTCAGCTTTTGCTCCCCCCTTCCATCCGCCATGGAGAGAGGGAATCCTGGTCCTTCAATGGTGGTGGCAAGGGTCGCCGCTCGACAATGCGCCCCTCCCTCTCCTTCACCTGCGGTGGCAAAGCCAGCCGCGAGGGGAAGGGGGAGAGGCCGAGGGTGTGGGCGAGGCCGAGGCGCTCGGGGAAGAGGAGGACAGGGCGGCATGCCAGCCTCGCCTCCGCCAGCAGTTCCTCCCCCCATGGAGGGCCACGTTGGGGATGACCCTTGCGAGTTCTTCGTTAGGCTGCGCCGGCCGCCGCGCCGTCGCTTTCGTCTCCCGACCCCATTCGCGCGGGAGATGGAGCTGGATCCGCCGGAGTCGCTGCGGCTGCACATGAGGGGCTGTGGGATCAGCGGCACGCGGGTCCGCGTCGACTTTCCCGCTCCTCATGTAATATATCTTTGTCGGGGATGGAAGACATTTGCTCATATCCACCGCCTGGCGGAGGGGTTCACTCTCCATTTTAAGCTGATGGAGGGCGGCCTTCTCTCCGTCAAGGTCTTCGGCGATTTTGGAACTCGCCTGAAGTGCTGCGTGGAGAGCTCCTCCGATGATGAAGATTCCTCCCCGGGCGAGAGTGACGAGGAGGACAGTGACAGCGGCGATGAGGGTGGTAGGCGGCAGGATGATGGGTCCGACTAGGCATCGGTCCCGCTGTCCTGGGTTGATGTTGGCAGCAGCAGCATCTGCACCGAGCCCCCACCAACTTCTCGTGGCCGTCTCCTTGGGTGGCTGGCGTAGGAAGTGCGGGAAGGCGAAGAAGGCAGATGGCGGGCCGTCAGCTCAGAGTACGCGGGCATCGATGCCTTCGTCGCGTATTGCCGGTCTTGCCGCCTCGTCTTCCAGCTCTTCTACCGTCATCATCATCACCAGCTTCCCGTGGAGGTGGCCGCCGGGATGTTTTCCTGGTGCCTTCTCCCGCTCGTACCTCGCCTAGGTGCTCCTTTTGTCCTTTTCGCCTCGTTGACCTGCCTCCTGAGGAGAGGGACAAGAAAGGGGTTACGGGCACCTTATCTCCTTTTAGTTTGTAAGCCCTCGGGCCTTAGCTGAATTTAAAACTTGTAATCCCATCATTCATGTTTTTCATTCCCTATGGACTGTACCTGAGTGGAATGTTTTTAATGAAAAAGGGATGCTTGCCGTGTCATTTGTTTGTGGGTAGAACCCACGACAAGGAGTAAATCCTTGATGTCTCTAAGATAAATATTTCCTTGCCCGGCAGCAGGCCTTGTCGTCTTCCCACGTCGCTCAACCTTTCTCACGCTTTTGGCGGAGGCAGGGATGAGGTGGGTCCAGGCTCCTTGTTTCATCCTTTCGCTACCGCGACTACGACCAAACCTGGCCCCAAGAATGAGCCCTAGGGCCTAGAGTTTAGGGGAGCACGGTAGCTTTAGGAAGGAACGAGGTTTCACATACCTCAGTCCATAAGGGAATGCATGATAAGGGATGAAGAACTTATCTGAAGTTGTAGCCCCCGGCAACTCTGGTTTGCCGTGGGTGAATCTTTGCACTTGCAGCCCCCGGCAATACTGGCTTGCCAGGGTCTAGATGCTGGTCTGTCCCTCTTCTCTTTTTCATCCTCAAGTGATCCGGCAAGGATATCTGTGAGTCCTGCGAACCAAAGAAGACAAAAGAACGGCAAAGAGACGCACACTCGACCTAGCATGCATGGTATAACTTAGGGCGTCAACGCTTCGTTTATTTATGCTCAGGGTCTGCGCCTGGCTTTGTACGAAGGGTTACATGCATCATCAGCAATGCTTGTACAAAAGGTGGCTTGCCGGGGGGCCCGGCAAGCCGCGCCTCACGGGTAAAACTTGCGAAGATGCTCAATGTTCCAGGAGTTACTCACCGGAACAACATCTTCGGTCTCCAGGCGGACTGCGCCGGGCCTGGTGACTCGTATTACCCGATAAGGGCCTTCCCACTTTGGCGTCAACTGGTTGGAATTCTTCGCCGATTGAACGCGCCGAAGGACAAGGTCGCCTTCCTCAAGGCTTCAGGCATGAACCTTGCGGCTATGGTAGCGGCGCAAGGCTTGCTGGTAGCGTGCTGCTCTCACAGCCGCTCGAAGATGATCTTCCTCAAGGAGCATTGCGTCATCTTGCCGCAGTTGCTCTTGCTCAAGCTCATCATAAGTGAGCACTCGAGGTGACCCGTATATGAGTTCAGTGGGGAGAACTTCTTCTGCCCCGTATACTAGGGCAAAGGGTGTCTGGCCGGTGGCTCGATTTGGCGTCGTCCTGATCGACCAAAGAACCGTCGGCAACTCATCAATCCAGCGCCTTCCACTCTTGTGCAGCCTGTCAAAGGTCTTGGTCCTTGAGCCTCGCAGTACTTTAGCATTTTCCCTCTCAGCTTGAGCATTGCTTCGTGGGTGAGCAACGGAAGCGAAACAGACTTTGCTGCCGAGGTCTTGGGTATATTGCATGAAGGTGCGGCTTGTGAACTGTGTGCTGTTGTCGGTGATAACCCTGTTTGGTACGCCAAAACGGCACACTAGTCCCTTGAAGAACTTGACGGCTGACTGAGCTGTGACCTTCCTCACTGCCTCCACCTCCGGCCACTTTGTGAACTTGTCGATTGCAACGTACAAGTACTCAAAGCCCCCAACATCGCGGGGGAAACGGCCCAGTATGTCGAGCCCCCAGACCGAGAAGGGCCAGGAGAGAGGAATGGTTTGAAGGGCTTGAGCTAGCTGATGAAGCTTCTTTGAATGGAACTGACACGCTTCACACCTAGTGACTAGTGTCGTCGCATCCTGGAGGGCGGTTGGCCAGAAGAAGCCTTGCCGAAATGCCTTGCCGGCAAGGGCCCTTGACCCGATGTGGGATCCACATATGCCTCCATGTATCTCCGCCAACAGCTCCACTCCTTCCTCTCGAGGGATACACTTCAATTTCACACTGTTTGGCCTCTTTCTGTACAGGACGTCATCGACGAGCTGGTACATGGTAGAACGACGGGCTACTTTTTCCGCTTCTTCCTCCTCCTCAGGAAGTTCCCCTGTCTGGAGGAATCAGACGGTATGTTGTGCCCACGCTGGAGCCTGGGGCTCGACGGCGAGGACTAGAGGCATTTCCTCCGCCATAGGAGCGGCTGTCTCGACGGCAAGAGCTTGACGCTCCGCCAGAGCTAGCCGTCCCATGGCGGGCTCAGTGTCCCCGGCAACATCCTTGCCGGCGGCTCCGGGGAGCTCGGCGGGAAGGTACTTGTCGGGCCCTAATTTCCTCCTCTTGGTCTGCTCTGTTGATGGATCAACGGATGCTGAGTTAGCTGAAGCACAAAGGTACCTGGTTCCACAGGTAGCTTGAGGGCAGCGCGTTTTGACAGGTAGTCGGCGATATCGTTCTCCGCTCGGGGAACGTATTCAGCCTGTATACCGTCGAAACGCTCTTCCAGCTTTCTCACTTCATCGACGTAGGCCTTCATCAACGGGCTCTGGTAATCCTTGTTGACTTGCTTGACGACAAGCTGCGAGTCGCCCCTGATGATGAGTTTCTTAATTTCGAGGTCCGCCACGATCCTGAGACCGGCAAGCAGCCCTTCGTACTCTGCCGTATTGTTTGTTGACACCTCCCTGGGAAAGTGCATCTGGATCACGTACTTGAGGTGCTCTCCAATGGGCGCGACAAGCAGTACGCCAGCCCTGGCGCCTTGTAAGGAGAAAGCTCCATCGAAGTACATGATCCAATCACAACTTGCCTCCTTGCCGGGGAGAGCAGTCTCTTGGGCTTCTTTGTCAGGTGTTGCGGTCCATTCTGCAATGAACTCCGCCAGGACTCGGCTCTGAATCGTTGAAGTACTTTCAAACTTGAGGCCAAAGCTGGACAACTCCAGTGCCCATTCCACAATTCTTCCCGTTGCATCTGGATTGAGCAATATCAGTTGCAGAGGGAGGCGAGTGACGGCAGTGATCTCGTGTGCCTGGAAGTAGTGACACAGCTTCCTCGAGGCCATAAGAAGGCCGAAGAGCAGTTTCTGCATGCCGGAGTACCTTGATCTAGCCCCCTGCAGGAGGGAACTAACAAAGTAGACCGGGTGCTGTATCATTTTCTTCTTCGGCGGCACTTCAACTGGTTGTGTTGTCTCTGCCTTGGTGGTGTCGGGCTCTGTCGCTGCCATTACCTCGTCGTCAACCTCTCTCTGCGCCACTAGTGTGGCGCTGACCACCTGGTTCGTTGCCGCCAGGTATAGCAGCAATGGCTCATGTGGCCTAGGCGCAACTAGTATTGGCGCGGAGGAGAGGTACTTCTTCAAATCTTGCAATGCTGCTTCGGCTTCTGGCGTCCACTCCATCGGGCCCGCCTTTTTCAGGATCTTGAAAAAGGAAATGGCGCGCTTGGCAGACTTGGAAATGAACCTGCCCATGGCGGCGACGCAACCAGCAAGCCGACGCACATCCTTGATTCGCTTGGGTGCTTCAATCTGCTCTATAGCTTTGATCTTGTCCGGATTGGCCTCTATCCCACGCTGTGACACAAAGAACCCGAGAAGCTTGCCGGTCGGGACGCCAAAGACGCACTTCTCAAGGTTCAGCTTGAGATTGATCTTGCGGAGGTTTGCAAATGTTTCTTGCAAATCTGGTATGAGGGTTGCCCTGTCCTTGGTTTTGACCACTATGCCATCCATATAAGCTTCCATATTTCTATGGAGCTGGGGTTCAAAACCAATCTGGACCGCCCTTGCAAACGTTGAACCAGCACTTTTCAACCCGAAAGGCATCCGTATGAAACAATACGTACCACATGGGGTGATGAATGCTGTTTTCTCTTTGTCTTCTCTTGTCATGAAGATCTGGTGGTAGCCGGAGTAGGCATCGAGGAATGACAACAGATCACACCCAGCTGTGGAGTCAACAATCTGGTCGATGCGCGGCAACAGGAAGGGGTCTTTAGACAAGCCTTATTGATATCTATGTAATCAATACACAGCCTCCACTTCCCATTTGCCTTGCGCACTACGACCGGATTGGCGAACCACGTTGGATGGAGCACTCCTCTTACCAAACCCGCTGCTTCCAGTTTTTGGATCTCCTCTGTGATGAACTCTTGTCGTTCCAAAGCTTGCTTCCTGACCTTCTGCTTGACGGGCCGCGCATGAGGACAGACAGCAAGGTGGTGCTCAATCACCTCCCTGGGAACGCCGGGGATGTCGGAAGCTCGCCATGCAAACACATCGACATTCTCCCGCAGGAAGGTGACGAGCGCGTCTTCCTATTTGTTGTCAAGGGTGGAGCTTATGGTGAAAGCTCCTCCCGTGTCGTCCTCATTGACAGAAACCTTCTTGGTTCCCGGCGGTATGGCCCTGGGCTTCTTGTTTCCGCCAGTGGAGCTCTCTGGCACGCCCTCGACGGCAGCGCTATACTCCGAAGAGGTGCGCTTGCCGGAGTGGGTGTCCAAGGTCTCGCCGGTCTTCTTCTTCTTCCTCCCTCCCGGGGTCCCAGCAGCAGGAGCAAGTGCCCTAGTGGCGGCAGCTGCTGCAACTACTTGCTGGTATAGTTGGTCAGCGCAAATCAGCGCATCTTTCTTATCGAAGGGGATGGTGATGATCATCACAGGTCCTGGCATCTTCAGGGTGATGTAGTCGTAGTGTGACGCCGCCATGAACTTGGCCAGCGCTGGGCGGCCAAGGATCCCGTTGTAGGGCAAGGGGATCTTGGCAACATCAAACACGATCCTCTCCATCCTGTAGTTCCGATAGCTTCCAAAAGTCACGGCAGCGTGACCTTTCCCTTGGGTTGGCTTCTTCCCGGGTTGACCCCTTGAAACGTGCCCGTCTCTTCGAGGTCTGCATCAGGAATCTACAGTTTCTCGATCACGGTAGGCGAGATCAAGTTCATACCGGCCCCGCCATCGACTAGCATCTTTGTCACCTTGAGGTTGCGTATTGTTGGTGAGACCAACAATGGCAAGCACCCGACCGCAGTAGTGCGATCAGGGTGATCCTCAGTGTCAAAATGATAGGTGTGCTGGACCACTTCAGCGGCCTTTGGGTGTCAAACGACGGCTCTGCCGCTGTAATCTCTCGCGCCCACTGTTTAAGCCGGCGGTGAGAAGTATGCAGCGAGGCGCCGCCGTCGACGCACATGGCCTCTGTAGCTTTCTGAAACTCTTGGTCGCCGGATTCGTCGTCCTCTTCGTGATCGTCGTCTTCTGGCTTTCTGTCACAGCCCCGGGCGGGCCTCTGCTGTTGTTTATCCTTGCCGCGACGGCCCGCCTGGCCGTCACGCTTCTTGCCGGACCCCTCGGCACCGTCTTGGCCCTTCTCCTTGTCCCGCCTCTCATATTCAGCCCTCTCCTTCTCAACGAGGAGCTCAACCTGTCGGCAGTCTTGGAGAGCATGGCCTTTGGGGCGATGGATCTTGCAGTATCGCTTGTCGGAGTTTCCTGGCTTCTCGGCAGCCGCCAAGGCCCGGCCGGCGACACATCCGGCAATTTCCTTGCCGAGGTCATCTGCCTTGGTTTTCTTGGTGGAGCCGGTGTCATCAGATCCCTCGATGACAAGCACGGCTTTACCTTTGCGCTTCCTATTGCGACGCCGGCCCTTCTTCGCCGGGGTGGTAGTATCCTCATCTGAGGAGTCGGTTTCCACGCCGGCATCTTCGCTGGGGTACTTCCTTCCCTCTTCGGCTCGGGCACATCTGTCAGCAAGAACATAGAGTTCTGCTACATCTTTCACCTTGTTCAGTGCCAGCTCTTCGCGCATCTTGCGGTTACGCACGTTCTGATGGAACGCGCTGATGATGGCGGCAGGGTGAACATCAGGGATATTGTACTGTATCCGGCTGAACTTCTGTATATACTTGCGGAGACTCTCGCCTCCCTTCTGGGGAATGACGTGCAGGTCGCTCGCTTGGCCATGGGCTTGGTGGCCTCCAGTAAAGGCTGTAGGATCTAGAAGTAGGTGTGTCTAGAGGGGGGGGGGGTGATTAGACACTTAGTGCTAAAGTTACAATTTTTAAACTTTTTCGGTTTGATTGGAGTTTTAGGCACAATTTCAGCATACACAATACATATCAAGCAAGCATGCAAAGAGTATATGAGCAGCGGAAAGTAAAGCATGCAACTTGCAAGAATGTAAAGGGAAGGGTTTGGAGGATTCAAACGCAATTGATGTTTTTCCCGTGGTTCGGATAGGTGGTGCTATCCTACATCCACGTTGATGGAGACTTCAACCCACGAAGGGTAATGGTTGCGCGAGTCCACGGAGGGCTCCACCCACGAAGGGTCCACGAAGATGCAACCTTGTCTATCCCACCATGGCCATCGCCCATGAAGGACTTGCCTCACTAGCGGTAGATCTTCACGAAGTAGGCGATCTCCTTGCCCTTACAAACTCCTTGGTTCAACTCCACAATCTTGTCGGAGGCTCCCAAGTGACACCTAGCCAATCTAGGAGACACCACTCTCCAAGAAGTAACAAATGGTGCGTTGATGATGAACTCCTTGCTCTTGTGCTTCAAATGATAGTCTCCCCAACACTCAACTCTCTCTCATGGGATTTGGATTTGGTGGAAAGAAGATTTGAGTGGAAAGCAACTTCGGGAAGGCTAGAGATCAAGATTCATATGGTAGGAATGGAATATCTTGGTCTCAACACATGAGTAGGTGGTTCTCTCTCAGAACATATGAGTTGGAAGTGTAGATGTGTTCTGATGGCTCTCTCCACGAGTGAAGAGGAGGTGGAGGGGTATATATAGCCTCCACACAAAATCCAACCGTTACACACAATTTACCAAACTCGATGGGACCGAATCAACAAACTCGGTCGGACCGAAATAGTAAACCTAGTGACCGTTAGAGATTTTCGGTGGGACTGACATGCAACTCGGTAGGACCGATATGGTTGGGGTTAGGGCATAACGTAATCTCGGTGAGACCGATTACTCAAACTCGGTTGGACCGATTTTGGTAATAAGTTAACCAGAGAGTTTGCATTGTAATCTCGGTAGTACCGATTGCCTAAACTCGGTGACACCGGTTTTGGTAATGGACATACACAGAGAGATTACAATCCCATCTCGGTGAGACCGAGATCCCTATCGGTAGAACCGATTTGCTAGGGTTTGGCAGTGGCTTATGACATGTGAAACTCGGTGGCGCCGGATAGGAAGAATCGGTAGGACCGAGTTTGGCTTTGGGTTTAGGTCAAATGTGGAAGTGGGAAAGTAGCTGAGGGTTTTGGAGCATATCACCAAGCACATGGAGCTAGAGGCTCATTAAGCAACAACTCATCCCTCCTTGATAGTATTGGCTTTTCCTATGGACTCAATGTGATCTTGGATCACTAAAAATGTAAAATGAAGAGTCTTGAGCTTGAAGCTTTAGCCAATTATTTATCCTTAGCATCTTGAAGGAGTTCCCACATCCTTTAGTCCATGCCACTCCATTGTTGAACTTATCTGAAACATGCTAGATAGAAACGTTAGTCCAGCAAGAGATATGTTGACATTAATTACGAAAACCACCTAGGGAGCACTTGTGCTTTCAATCTCCCCCTTTTTGGTAATTGATGGCAACATACATCAAAGCTTTAGATAAAGATAAAAAGAATAGCAAGTAAAGCTTTGGAAGAACATGTAACAACCATAGGCTCCCCCTACATGTATGCAATCATGTGAGTATAAAATATAGAAGCATGTGAGAGCATAATCATGACAAAGTAGGCAGTGTGTTACATGTATCTTGGCCATATGCATCAGAGCAAAAGATTATTGAGGAAAATACCTTCATGCTCATGAGTCCTTCTTGCAAACAGCATGTACATAAGCAAGAACTCCTCATACTCATGATTCTGATGCATATACTTACCTTGTAGTCTTGAGTTGGCTTAGGATGGAATGAACCTGCACAAACAAGGTTAGATAACACAGGTACATCCACTAGCCAGAGCAAACCAAAAGAAACCACAAGAATACCAAGACTGGGATGACATGTAGAGAGTGAGTACAAGGTACCACATTGGATTAGACATGTCCCCAAGAGTAAAGATATGCAATTAATTTGAATGATTTCTTTTCCTTAAATGTCTTGCTCCCCCTGAATCTGATATGAGATATTGGGAGAAGATAGGAAACAGAAAATCAGAGTTGAAAGATATAAATGGATAGAACTTAATGCAAACAAGCACATATGAACATGTCTTTCCCCCAAAAAGACATGTGGAATCTCTCCTCTTGAACATCAAGCATCTGGGATCCTTGATTATTCTCTCCCCCTGGAGATCTCTTTCTCCCCCTTAATACTTTCTCCTTTGTAGGTGATAAGCTTTGATGTGATATCTCTCTCCCCCTTGGACATCAATTTCCAAGAAGGGCTTTCTGGAATCTGTCGAATGGGTTTGGTCCTTGAGACTCAACACAAAGCAATGGATAAAACTGTGATGCTTGTAGAGGACAAGATTCATTGAGTTGAGCTGGATCAGAAGAAATATAGAACAATTGGTAAACTCTTTTTCCTGTGGTGAAATTGGTGGCACCGAGTGGCATGTTTCGGTGGTACCGAAAGGATTCGGTTGGACCAAAGACTACAACTTGGTGAAACCGAGTTCATCATAGAGAGAAAACACTTGTCACCTCAGCTCACTAGTCAAATAAGATCTCACAAAGATTTGCAATGAATTAACTGAAAGATTTGCAATGAATTGGATGCAGAATATGCAGAACAAAGAAAAACAGAAAAGAATGAAAGTTCTAGATGAAGTTTTTTGTTTGTTTGAAAAAGAGGGAAACAAATATGCAAGGGACAAATGCAATAACACAGAAAAGAACACAAGAGAACTCCATCTAGAATTGGGTGGTGACATAGTCACCTATGTTAGAGTATATTGACTTAGGAGTCAAGTGAGAACACTTGATCATAGGTCATACTCATTGTTTAAGCTCAAAATGGGGTTACTATTTTTCGTTTAAGCATCTTCATGTATTCACATCTTGTTGAGTTGCTTTGACTCATGACTTGGAGTAAAGCTTCTCTAAGATGGAATAACATACCTTGGGTGGTGATGTGGGTCTTGCTCATGTAGTTGAACTTGTGTGGGTGCTCAAAGTTGATGTAGCTCATCACGAGTTGGGAGCACCACTTGGAATTTGAGTTCATCTACCTACATGGGTTAGTTCTTGCAAGGAAGAGCACTTGTATATCCAAAAATGACAATCATGAAGCTCAACATATAGTTTGTCAAAGGATATGTTTGAATGGTTTTGTGCTTCCTTGTCGTCAACCACCGTTGTGTAGAGACTTGGTGATGTAGAGATTGCTCAAGATGTGAGTGAGTTGCAATCTCATAGAATTAGATTCAACCAAGTACCTACATGGGTTAGATAACATGCAAGGTACAAATATATCCAAGACATAAGATAGTCATCATAAGAGATATATCATGGATTAGTCATAAGTTCATGTTTCGCATGTATCCAATGGAGTTTCTACTCCAAGTTCGAAGCATCAATGATGTTCAAATCTCCTCTCAACCTGCAAAACACTTTCTCGTCAAGTGGTTTAGTGAATATATCCGCTAATTGCTTATCGGTGCGAACATGCTTAAGATCAATGTCACCCTTAGCAACATGATCTCGAATGAAATGATGACGAACTTCAATGTGCTTAGTTCGAGAATGTTGTACATGATTATGACCAATTTTGATAGCACTTTCATTGTCACAAAGCAATGGAACATGTTTCACATAGATCCCACAATTTTAAGAGTTTGGGTCATCCAAAGTAATTGAGCACAACATGAACCAGCGGCAATGTATTCCGCTTCGGCGGTGGATAAGGATACCGAGTTTTGTTTCTTGGAAGACCAAGACACGAGAGATCTGCCAAGAAATTGACAAGTACCCAAAGTGGACTTTCTATCAACCTTGTCTCCGGCATAATCCGAGTCGGAATAGCCAACAAGATCAAAAGAGGACCTCTTAGGATACCAAATGCCAAAATTTGGTGTATGGATTAAGTATCTCACTATCCTTTTCACGGCCTTAAGATGACATTCTTTAGGAGCAGCTTGATATCATGCACACATGCACACACTTAGCATAATATCGGGACGTGAAGCACATAGGTATAACAATGAACCAATCATAGAGCGATAAACCTTTTGATCAACCGGTTCACCATCTTTGGTCAAATCATTATGTCCACTAGTGGGCATGGGTGTAGGCATACCTTTGCATTCTTGCATATTGAACTTCTTGAATAAGTCTTTGGTGTACTTCGTTTGAGAGACAAATGTACCTTCCTTAGTTTGCTTGATTTGCAAACCGAGAAAGAATTTGAGTTCACTCATCATAGACATCTCAAACTTCTTCGACATTAGCTTTCCAAACTTTTCACTAAAAAGAGGGTTAGTTGAACCAAATATGATATCGTCAACATAAATTTGGCATACAAATAGTTCTCCATTTACTCTTTTAGTAAAAAGTGTGGAATCATTTTTTCCAATTTCAAAACCACTTGCAATAAGGAACTTGGTCAAGCATTTATACCATGCTCTAGGAGCTTGTTTAAGACCATAAAGAGCTTTATGAAGTTTGTAAACATGATTTGGTTTCTTAGGATTGACAAAGCCGGGAGGTTGTTTGACATAAACTTCCTCCTCTATTTCACCATTTAGAAAAGCACTTTTAATGTCCATTTGGCACAAGGTGATATTATGGTGATTAGCATAGGCAAGTAAGATGTGAATGGACTCAAGTCTAGCAACGGGAGTATATGTCTCACCATAGTCCATACCTTCGACTTGTGTGTACCCTTGGGCGACGAGACATGCTTTGTTGTGAACCACTTGTCCATCTTCATCTTGCTTGTTGCGAAACACCCATTTGGTACCAATAATGTTGTGGTTGTTGTCGGGCTTCTCAACCAATGTCCAAACTTGGTTTCTCTCAAAGTTGTGTAGCTCTTCATGCATAGCGTTTATCCAATCCGGATCTTCCAATGCTTCTTCAACCTTCATAGGTTCAATGCTAGAGATGAATGAATAGTTTTCACAAAAGTTAGCTAAACGAGTTTTTGAGCGAGTGATTCTCCCGGTTTGAATATCATTGTAGATTTGCTCGACGGGATGATCTTTGGCAATTCTTGCTCGAACTCGTGAGAGCTTTTGCTTGGGTCTTCATTGAACATCTTCTTCATCTTGTTCTTCTTCTTGGCCTTCTTCATTGTTGACGTTGTCGTTCTCTTGTCGTGGTGGAGAAGGAGGTTGTTGATGTTCGTCTTGATGCATTTCCTCGTCTTCTTCATCTTGGTGTGTCCCACTTGTGGATGCTTCCGTGTCGATTCTTGGTTCACCTTGTCGTGAAGTAGAAGCTTCCACTTGGACGGATGAAGTACTCTCCTTCACCTCCGTTGGACGAACTTTGCCAATGGACAAGTCTTGGATTGCTTCTGAAGGGTCTTTGTCTCCTACATCAATTGGCAATTGCTCTACTTGCGAGCCGTTAGATTCATCAAACTTCACATCTACCGTCTCTTCAACCTTTCGGGTGAAATTGTTGTAGACACGGTAAGTGTGAGAGTTTGAGCCATAACCGAGTAGGAAACCTTTATGAGATTTAGGAGCAAACTTTGAACGACGATGCTTATCAAGAATGTAACACTTTGAGCCGAATACTCGAAATTATCCAACTTGGGGTTTGTTACCGGTGAGGAGCTCGTATGCCATTTTGCCGAGTAGCTTGTGAAGATACAAGCGATTTGTTGCATGACAAGCCGTCTCAATCGCTTCTGCCCAAAAGTGCTTTGGCGTCTTGTACTCATCAAGCATCATTCTTGCCATTTTGATGAGCGTCCGGTTCTTCCTCTCAACAACTCCATTTTGTTGAGGTGTGTACGTGGCCGAGAACTCGTGTGAAATCCCTTCTTCGTCAAGAAAGGTGTCCACATTTGCGTTCTTGAACTCCGTTCCGTTGTCACTCTGAACCTTCTTGATCTTCACGTCAAACTGATTTGGGGCCTTCCTAGCGAAGTTTTTGAAGATCTTTTGGACCTGTGATTTATCATCAAGAAAGAACACCCACGTAAATCTTGAAAAATCATCAACTATAACTAGACCAAAAGAATTTCCACCGAGACTCTTGTAGGCGTTGGGACCAAAAAGATCCATATGAAGTAGCTCGAGTGGCCTCCTTGTGGTCATGATGTTCTTCACGGGATGCCTTCCTCCAACCTGTTTACCTGCTTGACAAGCACTGCAAATTCTATCCTTATCAAATATAACATCGTTAACTCCAAGGATATGATTTACTTTAATAAGCTTGTCAAGGTTTCTCATGCCAACGTGACCTAATCGTCTATGCCACAACCATCCTTTTGAGGATTTAGCAATAAAGCAAGTTTTAGGTTGTGCCTTTTTAGAGAAATCGACAATGTAAAGGTCACCTCTACGTATACCGGTAAACACCATTTTATGATTGTCTCGACGAAATACTTGGCAATCTACCTCAGTAAATAGGACATTCAAACCGAAATCAGCAAGTCTAGATACTGAAAGTAAGTTGTAGCCGAGAGATTCAACGAGCATGACATTTTGAATGGAGCTATCGTGTGAGATGGCCACCTTAACAAGGCCAACCACCTTACCCTTTGAATTATCACCAAAGGTGACATATTTTCGAGGGCCGTCATTTTCAGCAAGCTCACGGAACATCTCTTCATCTCCGGTCATATGATCAGTACATCCACTGTAAAGAACCCGTTCCTTTCCTCCTGGCACATATCCCCGAAGATTTGCCATAAGACCAAAATGTCTCATTGCATCATCAAGATCGAAGTCACTATCATCATCCTCATCATAGTATCCATGTTCAACATGATCTTGTGACTCATAATTTCCTAGAGAGAATGATTCATTAGATAAAGGATCATCAAAGTGGTCACTTTTATGAATTCTTATAGCTTCGGATATAATATCACTAATGATTCCAACATTTCCTTTAGCATGCATGAGATTGGTAAGCTCAAATAGACAATCACCAAAACTAGGATCACTAGAGTTCATCTTACTCAAGGCAATAGATTTATGGAGAATTTCATCTAGATTTTTCAAGGAATAATCGGGAAATCGTTCGTCAAGAAATTTCCATATAGTATAGGCACAATTAAGAGTAGGTAAACTAGCAATCAAATTTTTGGGCAATCCTCTAATGATGAGCTCAACGGTTCTAAGATTGCGAATCATGTCAATATCTTCATCTAGGGTGGGATGCATAGGATCAACATGAGGCGCACAAGGACTAGCAATATACTTGTTCAAATGATATTGATTGAAAATTACAAGCATCTCATTTTTTCACTCATGAAAATACTCTCCATCAAGAATAGGCACTCTATGTCTAAGACTCCCTAAAGTAGACACATCCATCTTCCTCCAATGGTGATTAAACCAAGGCAATGGAGACCAAGGCTCTGATACCACTTGTAGGATGTAGAAGTAGGTGTGTCTAGAGGGGGTGATTAGACACTTAGTGCTAAAGTTACAATTTTTAAACTTTTTCGGTTTGGGTGGAGTTTTAGGCACAATTTCAACATACACAATACATATCAAGCAAGCATGCAAAGAGTATATGAGCAGCGGAAAGTAAAGCATGCAACTTGCAAGAATGTAAAGGGAAGGGTTTGGAGGATTCAAACACAATTGATGTTTTTCCCGTGGTTCGGATAGGTGGTGCTATCCTACATCCACGTTGATGGAGACTTCAACCCAAGAAGGGTAACGGTTGCGCGAGTCCACGGAGGGCTCCACCCACGAAGGGTCCACGAAGATGCAACCTTGTCTATCCCACCATGGCCATCGCCCACGAAGGACTTGCCTCACTAGCGGTAGATCTTCACGAAGTAGGCGATCTCCTTGCCCTTACAAACTCCTTGGTTCAACTCCACAATCTTGTCGGAGGCTCCCAAGTGACACCTAGCCAATCTAGGAGACACCACTCTCCAAGAAGTAACAAATGGTGTGTTGATGATGAACTCCTTGCTCTTGTGCTTCAAATGATAGTCTCCCCAACACTCAACTCTCTCTCACAGGATTTGGATTTGGTGGAAAGAAGATTTGAGTGTAAAGCAACTTGGGGAAGGCTAGAGATCAAGATTCATATGGTAGGAATGGAATATCTTGGTCTCAACACATGAGTAGGTGGTTCTCTCTCAGAACATATGAGTTGGAAGTGTAGATGTGTTCTGATGGCTCTCTCCACGAGTGAAGAGGAGGTGGAGGGGTATATATAGCCTCCACACAAAATCCAACCGTTACACACAATTTACCAATCTCGGTGGGACCGAATCAACAAACTCGGTCGGACCGAAATAGTAAACCTAGTGACCGTTAGAGATTTTCGGTGGGACTGACATGCAACTCGGTAGGACCGATATGGTTAGGGTTAGGGCATAACGTAATCTTGGTGAGACCGATTACTCAAACTCGGTTGGACCGATTTTGGTAATAAGTTAACCAGAGAGTTTGCATTGTAATCTCGGTAGTACCGATTGCCTAAACTCGGTGAGACCGGTTTTGGTAATGGACATACAGAGAGAGATTACAATCCCATCTTGGTGAGACCAAGATCCCTATAGGTAGAACTGATTTGCTAGGGTTTGGAAGTGGCTTATGACATGTGAAACTCGGTGGCGCCGGATAGGAAGAATCGGTAGGACCGAGTTTGGCTTTGGGTTTAGGTCAAATGTGGAAGTGGGAAAGTAGCTGAGGGTTTTGGAGCATATCACCAAGCACATGAAGCAAGAGGCTCATTGAGCAACACCTCATCCCTCCTTGATAGTATGGGCTTTTCCTATGGACTCAATGTGATCTTGGATCACTAAAAATGTAAAATGAAGAGTCTTGAGCTTGAAGCTTTAGCCAATTCTTTATCCTTAGCATCTTGAAGGAGTTCCCACATCCTTTAGTCCATGCCACTCCATTGTTGAACTTATCTGAAACATGCTAGATAGAAACGTTAGTCCAACAAGAGATATGTTGACATTAATTACCAAAACCACCTAGGGAGCACTTGTGCTTTCAAAGGCGCCCACGAACTCATGGCACAAATCCAACCAGGAGGAGATAGAGTCTACCGGCAAGTGCATCAACCATGAGATGGCGTTGGGTTTAAGAGCCAACGGGAAGTAATTCGCAAGCACCTTATCATCACGAGCTCTGGCAGCTTGCATCGCGATGGTGTAGATGCTGAGGACCTCGGACGGGTGGGTCTTGCCGCTGTACTTCTCGCCCACGTCAGGTTTGAAGGTGCAGTGAGTGGGCCACTGGAACTGCCATAGCTCACGGGTAAAAGCCGGACAGCCTACCTCGTAAGGTAGGCCTCCAGGGCTCTCCGGTGCCGGGTGGTTCACAGCAGGCCCTGCTCGCCTGTCCGATTGGTGGCGCGCTCCGCGCCGGCGCTCGATAGTGGTTCGAGCGTCTTCATGTTCTCGTTCCCGAAGAACTTGGCGCTGGTCACAGTGGGTCCGCGGGTCGGATGACGCTATGGAGATTTCGTCGCCCGTAACGTCGCGATGGGCTGGCGTCCGCGGTACCGGGCAAGGAGGAGGCGAGTGCACCGTGGTCGCGGCGCCGCCGGCTTTCCTGCCACTGGTGGGGACTCTGTCGGAGCGTCGACCCGGGGGCTCCACCGGACTCGGTTCGTCTTTGTTGGCCACCGCAACAAGGCTTCGGATAGTGGCTCTCCATTCATCGAGTTTCCCCATAGTGGGAGGAAAATCGAGGAGCAACTGCGCGCGCCAGGGCTTCTGCTGGCGTTGGTGGCAGCGAAACCTGCACGGATCGCAACGCGCTTCGACTTCTGACCATGTCAGAAGGATCTCTATCACGACCCCGCGGTCGCATGCCATCTTCACCAGCGCCTCGGCGAGCGGGCAGGTCTTCTACATCCCGGGAGTGGCGCTCGGGGCTCTTTCCGCGGCGACGCCCGGGGTCTTCGGCGTGATTACGCCGCTCGTCGCGCGCCGCTTGAGAGGAGCGCGTCGTCGGCGCCAACGTGGGAGTCTTGGAAGCCCTCGCGTCACCCTCGGGCGGGGTGGCAGCGATCCTGGAAGGCCCCGCGCCACCCGCGGAGGGCCTGGCTCCGTCTTTGGATTTGGCGGCGTGCGGCCCGTTACCAGGCGCACGAACATCGTCGCCTCCCAAACTCTGGCTGCTTGGACGGTGGTGGTGTTCGTGAACGGCGCCTCGGATCCTTTCTGCGACCGGTCCGCTGCTCGCCCGCGTCAGGACGGGATGTCCGGCTTCCGACGGGCCAACCGCCACCGTCGCCTTCTTGGGCGCCATGACGATGAAGAAGCGTCGAACTAACTGCTAAAGCCGATTCTCACAACTGCGCCCCCTACCTGGCGTGCCAAAGATGTTGGTGGGAACGACACCTATGGGATCACAAGAATCCCTACTACGGTTGCGGGACGCGGGGTCGTGAAAAGAGCGGATCAAACAGATAGCACATGGTTCATTTATCCAGGTTTGGGCCGCGAGGATGTGTAAAACCCTACTCCTGCTTTGGTGGATTGTATATATGTGTTTTTGAGCTAGCTATGGGGCATGAGGAGCTCCAAAAAGCCGTATCCTCTTCCTGGTCACCTTGGGCCTCCTTTTATAGGGAAAGGGGTTGCCACAGTGGCACACAGGAGGTGGAAAGGGTACAGTGATGCGAGTTTATCCCTCGCATTACATGACAAGGCACACTTAATGCGTCTTGCTTAGGTGTTCTTGCTTTATCGGGGACGGGGGAGAGCCATGTCTCGTCCGTCACCGCTCGCTCTCGCATCGACACGAGCCCTGGCCAGCGGTGCCCGCGGTGCCATGTAGGCAGGCAGGCAGCTGAGGTGGCGCAGTGGTGGGTCTCCACGAAGATCCGCATGCCGCCACGCAGGTGCCTGCCCAGCTGGTTGGGTCGGCAGCTGCATGCAAACGGCGGTGGAGGTCTGATTGGCGTGGGCCTGATGGTGGCCCTACGGGTGTTCATGGCAAGGGTCTTGCCGCGGTGCCTGCTGTCATCCCCGGCAAGGCTCTTGCTGGGGGCCTTGTGGTCCTCCTTGGCTGGGATCCCGCCGAGGATCATTATCTTCTGAAGTGTGTATCTGATCTTGATATCTTCACAAAGATCTGCATGCCACCACGGGGATGTCTCCCGAATACTTGCCCCATGGGGCAGTGGACTCAAGGGTGACTCGCTCCGTAGGTGTGGGGCGAGCTGCCACGGCAAGGGTCTTGCCGGGTTTGCTAAAACCACCTCCCGGCAAGGATCTTGCCGGGGGAGTCCGCTTCGTCCCCTTTGCTCTTAGTGGTCTTGGTCTTGGCGTCGTTCTGCTCCTCTCGAGCTTCGGTCTTACCTTGGCTCACCTCCCTCGCCTTGCTCAGTGTGGTGGTGCCCGTGGCTCAGACTGCCCGTGCACAGTTATAGGGGTACAAAAAAGTGTACCCCTCTTTTTGTACACCGACAGTGCCCATGGAACTCCGGACTCGTTGCCGGCTATAAGTTCCGGACCGGGTATGCCTGCGGACACCGAGTTGGATCGGTTATCAATCATCGAGTTCAGCGCCGCAGATTTCTTCCAACACTCACCCTTTGGTGATGTGCTGAATTCATTGAAAAACCTGTCCCCGATGGGGGACTCACGGCCGAACTATGTCCGGTTCGAGCTAGAGGCTGATAATGGAGAATTTCGCTTCCCACCCGCCGCCCACTTCATAGCCACTGTTGAGGACTTAACCGACATGCCCGCTTCTGGCTCCGAAGGCATTGACGGTATAGACGACGATGCCGACGAGGAGAAAGACCAAGACCCGTGATAACCCACAAGTATAGGGGATCAATTGTAGCCTCTTTCGATAAGTAAGAGTGCCGAACCCAACGAGGAGCTAAAGGTAGAACAAGTATTCCCTCAAGTTCTATCGACCACCGATACAACTCTACGCACGCTTAACGTTCGCTTTACCTAGAACAAGTATGGAACTAGAAGTACTTTATAGGTGTTTTTGGATAGGTTTGCAAGATAATAAAGAGCGTGTAAATAAAAAGCAGGGGCTGTTTAGATAAAGACACAATAAATTAAATATAGCAAGTGTGGAGATGTGGCGATAGGAGTTGCGAAATTGTCCCTAAGCAATTGACTACTTTACTACACCGATAGCAAGTTTTATGTGGGAGAGGCCACTGGTAGCATGTCATCCCTAACTTGGAATTTTATGCACTTATGATTGGAACTATTAGCAAGCATCCGCAACTACTAACGTTCATCAAGGTAAAACCCAACCATAGCATTAAGATATATTGGTCCCCCTTCAATCCCGTATGCATCAATTTCTATGCTAGGTAGAAGCTTCTGTCACTCTTGCCCTCCAATGCATAGTCCTATCAACATACGACTAACCCTATGGTGTGATCCGCGTGCGCGCTCATTTGGTGGGCACCAAAGGACAACAACATAACCACAAGCAAATTAAATCAATCATAGCAATTCATCAACCACCGATAGGACAACGAAAATCTACTCAGACATCATAGGATGGCAACACATCATTAGATAATAATACGAAGCATAAAGCACCATGTTCAAGTAGAGGGTACAGCGGGTTGCGGGACAGTGGACCGCTATAGATAGAGGGGTAAGGTGATGGAGATGTTGGTGAAGATGGCGGAGGTGTTGGTGAAGATCGCGGTGATGATGATGGTGCCCACGGCAGCGTTCCGGCGTCACCGGAAGAGAGGGGGAGAGGGGCCCCCTTCTTCTTCTTCCTTGACCTCCTCCCTAGATGGGAGAAGGGTTTCCCCTCTGGTCCTTGGCCTCCATGGCATGGGAGGGGCGAGAGCCCCTCCGAGATTGGATCTATCTCTCTGTCTCTCTCTATTTATGCGCTCTCGTCTTTTGCCCTTTCATCGTTTCGTATATATATGGAGATCCGTAGCTCCGATTGGATTGAAACCTTCGCCCAGATTTTTCTCCGAAAATTAGCTTTCTTGCGGCCAAAGAAGAGCAGCAACCGCCTTACGGGGGGCCCACGAGGGGGGCAGGCGTGCCCCTGCCTCGTGCCCCCCTCGGGCACCATCTCGCGTTGATTCTTCTTCCCGAATCTTCCAAATATTCCAAAAATATTCTCCGTCCGTTTTTATCCCATTTGGATTCCATTAGATATGGGGTTTATGCGAAACATAAAACATGCAACAAACAGGAACTGGCACTGGGCATTGGATTACTATGTTAGTCCCAAAATAGTATAAAAAGTTGCCAAAAAGTATATGAAAGTTGTATAATATTGGCATGGAACAATAAAAAATTATAGATACGATGGAGACGTATCAGCATCCCCAAGCTTAATTCCTTCTCGTCCTCGAGTAGGTAAATGATAAAAAAGATAATTTTTTATGTGGAATGCTACCTAGCATAATCTTGATCATGTATCTAATCATGGCATGAATATAAAGACACGAGTGATTTAGAGCAATAGTCTATCATTTTACATAAAAACAATAATACTTCAATCCTACTAATAAAGCAATCAAGTCTTTTCAAAATAACATGGCCATAGAAAGTTATCCCTACAAAATCATATTGTCTGGCTATGCTCCATCTTCACCACACAAAATATTCAAATCATCCACAACACCGATGACTAGCCAAGAAATTGTTTCATACTTTTGATGTTCTCAAACCTTTTCAACTTTCACGCAATACATGAGTGTGAGCCATGTACATAACACTATAGGTGTAATAGAATATGATGGAGGAGGTTGTGTGGAGAAGATAAAAAGGAGAAAGTCTCACATCGACGCGGCTAATCAACGGCCTATGGAGATGCCCATCAATTGATGTCAATGTGAGGAGTAGGGATTGCCATGCAACGGATGCGCTAGAGCTATAAGTGTATGAAAGCTCAAACTGAAACTAAGTGGGTGTGCATCCAACTTGCTTGCTCATGAAGACCTCGGGCATTTGAGGAAGCCCATTATCGGAATATACAAGCCAAGTTCTATAACGAAAATTCCCACTAGTATATGAAAGTGATAACTCAAGAGACTCTCTATATGAAGAACATGGTGCTACTCTGAAGCACAAGTGTGGTAAATGGATAGTAACATTGGCCATTCTCTTTTTCTCTCATTTTTTTGTTTTCTCTTTTTTTTGGTGAGCTTCTTTGGCCTCTTTTTTTATTTGGGCTTCTTTGGCCTCTTTTATTTTGATAAACTCACATGGGGCAATGTTCTAATAATGATGATCATCACACTTTTATTTACTTACAAATCAATATTACAACTCGATATCTAGAACAAAGATATGACTCTATATGAATGCCTCCGGCAGTGTATCGGGATGTGCAATGATCTAGCGTAGCAATGACATCAAAAAACGGACAAGCCATGAAAACATCATGCTAGCTATCTTAGGATCATGCAAAGCAATATGACAATAAATGCTCAAGTCATGTATATGATGATGATGGAAGTTGCACGGCAATATATCTCGGAATGGCTATGGAAATGCCATAATAGGTAGGTATGGTGGCTGTTTTGAGGAAGATATAAGGAGGCTTATGTGTGACAGAGCGTATCATGTCACGGGGTTTGGATGCACCGGCGAAGTTTGCACCAACTCTCGAGGTGAGAAAGGGCAATGCACGGTACTGAAGAGGCTAGCAATGATGGAAGAGTGAGAGTGTGTATAATCCATGGACTCAATAATAGTCATAAAGAACTCACATACTTATTGCACAAATCTATTAGTCATCGAAACAAAGTACTATGCGCATGCTCCTAGGGCGATGGATTGGTAGGAAAATACCATCGCTCGTCCCCGACCGCCACTCATAAGGAGGACAATCAATAAATAAATCATGCTCCGACTTCATCACATAACGGTTCACCATATGTGCATGCTACGGGAATCACAAACCTCAACACAAGTATTTCTACAATCCACAACTACCCACTAGCATGACTCTAATATCACCATCTGTCGGATTTCGGGTTCCGGCAGACCCTTGAGGTTCGAACTCTGGGGTGCGCGTGGAGATTATGCCCTCTACCTCTCTGTCTCGCAAAGATCTAACTACTGAAAGAACAACACAAAAGACACAGGGTTTATACTGGTTCGGGCCGCCGTTGTGGTGTAATACCCTACTCCAGTGTGGTGGGTGGATTGCCTCTTGGGCTGATGATGATGAACAGTACAAGGAAGAACGGCCTCGTGAGGGCCTGTTCTAGCTGGGACGATGAACTGCTAGGGGAGTTCAGCCGCCCTTCTCTCTTTCTCTCTCTCTATGTGTCTGTGCCTGTTCCGTCGAATCTTCCTCTCTCCTACCCTGGGGGGTGGCTAGTCCTATTTATAGGCAAAGTCCCTCGGCCTCTTCCCAAATATTGAGCGGGAAGGGCGCCAACAATTGGCCAATTTGGAGGGGAACATCCAGTACACTTATCCTGACTAAAGTTGGTCCTCGCCTGCCAAAGGCCCTGTGGTGACGCCGTTCTGGGCTCCACGATCACCTCCTTCCCACCGTTGGACTGGTCTTGGTCTCGTTGCACCGAAATGGATGCCTTTGCTTGATCCTCCCGCCTGCGCTTGCCCCCTTTGCACCAAAGAGGAAAGGGAGGACACTGCGCCGGCTGGCGCCCGCCTGGCGCCCTTGGTCGTCATGGCTTGCGTCATGGGCACCTCGTGAGGTACCCTTCCTTGATCTCTCTGCCTCCTCATGAGCCAGCCTGATGAGGCCACGTCGGAGGAAGCACCATGTCGTCCGCCCCACGAGGCTTGGCCCCTCGCGAGGGTCTTGGGTCTTGTGTTGGTGAAGATGGGCTGTGCTGGCCCCCCTTTGAGCCACGCCGCAGGCCGCAGGCAGGCAAGTCTGGCGAACCCCGTTCCCAGAACGCCGACAGTAGCCCCCGGGCCCAAGGCGCGCCCGGACTTGGCCATGCTGAAAGGCGAAAGGGAAAGGGCGAAGCACCGCGGGCCCTAACAGCCTGCGACCTTGGGCGCCGCGTGGCGGTTGATTGGATGTGAGTGCTTCCGCAACTGCCTGGGTTTATTAAAGGTGCAGCGTCCGCTCAGGCTTTGCTCTTCTCTTTCTCATGTCGCTGCTCAGATCCCCTTTCTTGCGCCTCTCCTTCCTTCCTCCAAACTCCCAGATCTGCTCCCCTATGTGACCTAGGAAGGCATGGCGCCACGTCATCCTCCTGCCGAAGCTTGGTTCTCGCCGGCTCTGGACTCGCCCAATGTGTCGGAGGCGAGCCTTGCCCGGCTGCGCCGGATGGCGGCGACGCAGGGCATCGACGGGGCGCAGGTGTTCAAGGTCGGCTCCGCCACCCCCGTGGGCCGAGGGAGCACCTTCTACCCTCTCTTCGTAAGCTCCATCACTGCGGGCCTGGTGCCTCCTTTCTCCGAGTTCTTCCTCTCTGTCCTCCGCCATTACAACCTACAAGCTCTGCATCTCCACCCCAACTCCATCCTTCTTCTGGCGATCTTCGCCTACTACTACGAGGCTCATGTGGGGGTGCAACCCTTAGTGGCCTTGCTGCGCCACTACTTCTCCCTCCGGGTCACCCATGGTTCTCCTTCCGCATGCGCGAGCTTCGTCGCGTACGGTGGCGCCATTGCCATTTCAAATCCCGGGAAGAGGATTGAGGGTTTCAGGAGCAAGTGGGTCTTGGTAGATGCCGGGCGCATCCACCCTCGGCTGATCCTGCCCGTGGAGCAGCCCGCGAGCTCCAGCTGTTGGAGAACGTAGCAGAAATTTAAAATTTTCCTACGTGTCACCAAGATCTATCTATGGAGAAACCAGCAACGAGGGGAAAGAGAGTGCATCTACATGCCCTTGTAGATCGCTAAGCGGAAGCGTTCAAGTGAACGGGGTTGATGGAGTCGTACTCGTCGTGATCCAAATCACCGATGACCAAGTGCCGAACGGACGGCACCTCCGCGTTCAACACACGTACAGCCCGGTGACATCTCCCATGCCTTGATCCAGCAAGGAGAGAGGGAGAGGTTGAGGAAGACTCCATCAGCACAATGGCGTGGTGGTGGTGGAGGAGCGTGGCGATCCTGCAGGACTTCGCCAAGCACCTACAGGAGAGGAGGAGGTGTCACGGGGGGGAGGGAGGCGCCAGGGCTTCAGGTGTGGCTGCCCTCCCTCCCCTCCACTATATATAGGGGCAAGGGAGAGGGGGGAGGCGCAGCCTTGCCCCTTCCTCCAAGGAAGGGGTGCGGCCAAGGGGGGGGAGGAGTCCATCCTTCCCAAGGCACCTCGGAGGTGCCTTCCCCTTTGAGGACTCTCCCCCTTTTCTTATATCTTGGCGCATGGGCCTCTTGGCGCTGGTGCCCTTGGCCCATATAGGCCAAGGCGCACCCCCTACAGCCCATGTGCCCCCCCGGGGCAGGTGGACCCCCCGGTGGACCCCCGGACCCCTTTCGGCACTCCCGGTACAATACCGATAAAGTGCGAAACTTTTCTGGCGACCAAAATAAGACTTCCCATATATAAATCTTTACCTCCGGACCATTCCGGAACTCCTCGTGACCTACGGGATCTCATCCGGGACTCCGAACAACATTCGGTAACCACATACAAACTTCCTTTATAACCCTAGCGTCATCGAACCTTAAGTGTGTAGACCCTACGGGTTCGGGAGACATGCAGACATGACCGAGAAGTTCTCCGGTCAATAACCAACAGCGGGATCTGGATACTCATGTTGGTTCCCACATGTTCCACGATGATCTCATCGGATGAACCACGATGTCGAGGATTCGATCAATCCCATATACAATTCCCTTTGTCTAGCGGTATAGTACTTGCCCGAGATTCGATCGTCGGTATCTCGATACCTTGTTCAATCTCGTTACCGGCAAGTCTCTTTTTACTCGTTCTGCAGCACATCATCCCATGATCAACTCCTTGATCACATTGTGCACATTATGATGATGTCCTACCGAGTGGGCCCAGAGATACCTCTCCGTCACACAGAGTGACAAATCCCAGTCTCGATTCGTGCCAACCCAACAGACAGTTTCGGAGATACCCGTAGTGCACCTTTATAGCCACCCAATTACGTTGTGACGTTTGGCACACCCAAAGTATTCTTATGGTATCCGGGAGTTGCACAATCTCATGGTCTAAGGAAATGATACTTGACATTAGAAAAGCTTTAGCATACGAACTACACGATCTTGTGCTAGGCTTAGGATTGGGTCTTGTCCATCACATCATTCTTCTAATGATGTGATCCCGTTATCAATGACATCCAATGTCCATGGTCAGGAAACCGTAACCATCTATTGATCAACGAGCTAGTCAACTAGAGGCTTACTAGGGACATGGTGTTGTCTATGCATCCACACATGTATCTGAGTTTCCTATCAATACAATTCTAGCATGGATAATAAACGATTATCATGAACAAGGAAATATAATAATAACCTATTTATTATTGCCTCTAGGGCATATTTCCAACAGTCTCCCACTTGCACTAGAGTCAATAATCTAGTTCACATCGCCATGTGATTGCAATGATTCCAACACCCATGGGGTTTGATCATATCTCGCTTGTGAGAGAGGTTACTAGTCAATGGGTCTGAATCTTTCAGATCCGTGTGTGCTTTACAAATATCTATGTCATATCCTAGATGCAGCTTCCACGCTCTATTTGGAGCTATTCCAAATAACTGTTCTACTATACGAATCCAGTTTACTACTCAGAATAATCTGGATTAGTGTCAAAGCTTGCATCGGCGTAACCCTTTACGACGAACTATTTTACCACCTCCATAATCGAGAAAATTCCGTACTCCACTAGTTACTAAGGATAACTTTGACCGTTGTCCTGTGATCCATTTCTAGATCACACTTGTACCCCTTGACTGACTCATGGTTTGGCACACTTCAGGTGCGGTACATAACATAGCATACTTTAGAGCCTACGACTAAAGCATAGGGGACGACCTTCGTCCTTTCTCTCTATTCTGCCGTGGTCATGTCTTGAGTCTTGCTCAATACTCACACCTTGTAACACAGCCGAGAACTCCTTCTTTGCTGATCTATTTTGAACTCCTTCAAAATCTTGTCGTGGTATGTGTTTGTTTGAAAGTACTATTAAGCAATTTTGATCTATCCTTATAGATCTTGATGCTCAATGTTTAAGTAGCTTAATCCAGGTTTTCATTGAAAAACATTTTTTCAAACAACCCTATATGCCTTCCAGAAATTCTACATCATTTCCGATAAACAATATGTCAACAACATATACTCATCAGAAATTCTATAGTGCTCCCACTCACTTCTTTGGAAATACAAGTTTCTCATAAAATTTGTATAAACCCAAATCTTTGATCATCTCAAGCGTAAACTCCAACTCCGAGATGCTTACTTCAGTCCTTACAAGGATTGCTGGAGCTTTGCATACTTGTTAGCATCTTTCAGGATTGACAAAAATCTTCTGGTTGTATCACATACAACCTTTCCTCAAGAAAATCGTCGAGGAAACAATGTTTTGACATCCTATCTGCACAATTTCATAAATAATGCAGTAATCGCTAACATAATTCCAACAGACTCTTAGCATCGCTACGAGTGAGAAAGTCTCATCGCAGTCAACTCCTTGAACTTGTCGGAAAACATCTTAATGACAAGTCGATCTTTCTTAATGGTGACATTTACCATCATTGTCCGTCTTCCTTTTAAAATCCATCTGTACTCAACAGCCTTACGACCATCGAGTCGTTCTGCCAAAGTCTACACTTTGTTTCCATACATGGATCCTCTCTCGGATTTTATGGCCTCGAGCCATTCATCGGAATCCGGGCCCACCATCGCTTCTCCATAGCTCGTAGGTTCATTGTTGTCTAGCAACATGACTTCCAAGACATGATTATGTACCACTCTGAAGTAGTACGCATCCTTGTCATCCTACGAGGTTTGGGAACGACTTGATCCGAAGTCTCATGATCACTATCATAAGCTTCCACTTCAATTGGTGTAGGTGCCATAGGAACAACTCCTGTGCCCTGCTACACACTAGTTGAAGTGACGGTTCAATAAACTCATCAAGTCTCCACCATCCTCCCACTCAAGTCTTTCCAGAGAAATTTTTCCTTGAGAAAGGACCCGATTTGAGAAACAATCCCTATTGCTTTCGGATTTGAGACAGGAGGTATACCCAACTGTTTTGGGTATCCTATGAAGATGCATTTATCCGCTTTGGGTTCGAGCTTATCAGCCTGAAACTTTTTCACATAAGCGTCGCAGCCCCAAACTTATAAGAAATGACAGCTTAGGTTTCTCTAAACCATAGTTCATACGGTGTCATCTTATCGGAATTACGTGGTGCCCTATTTAAAGTGAGTGTGGTTGTCTCTAATGCCTAACCCATGAACGATAGTGGTAATTCGATAAGAGACATCATGGTATGCATCATATCCAATAGGGTGCAGTTAGGATGTTCGGACACACCATCACACTATGGTGTTCCAGGCGGTACTAGTCGTGAAATAATTTCCACAATGTCTCAATTGTGTACCAAACTCGCAACTCAGATATTCATCTCTATGATCATATCATAGATATTTTATCCTCTTGTCACGACGATCTTCAGCTTCATTCTGAAATTACTTGAACCATTCAATAATTCAGACTTGTGTTTCATCAAGTAAATATGCTCAGTATCTACTCAAATCATCTATGAAGTAAGAGCATAACGATATCCACTGCTTGCCTCAGCACTCATTGGACTGCACACATCAAAATGTGTTACTTCCAACAAGTTGCTTTCTTGTTCCATTTTACTGAAACCGAAGCTTTCAGTCATCTTGCCCATGTGGTATGATTTGCATGTCTCAAGCGATTCAAAATCAAGCGAGTCCAAACGGTCCATCTGCATGGAGTTTCTTCATGCGTATATACCAATAGACATGGTTCACATGTCTCAATCCTTTTAAAAAAAGAGTGAGTCCAAAGATCCATCAACATGGAGCTTCTTCATGCGTTTTATACCAATATGACTTACATGGCAGTGCCAGAAGTAGGTGGTACTATCATTACTATCTTATATCTTTTGGCATGAACATGTGTATCACTACGATCGAGATTTCCATAAACCATCCATTTTAGGTGCAAGACCATTGAAGGTATTATTCAAATAAACAGAGTAACTATTATTCTCTTTAAATGAATAACCGTATTGTGATAGACATAATCCAATCATGTCTATGCTCAACGCAAACACCAAATAACAATTATTTAGGTTTAACACCAATCTCGATGGTAGAGGGAGCGTGCGATGCTTGATCATATCAACCTTGGAAACACTTCCAACACATCTTGTCAGCTCACCTTTAGCTAGTCTCCGCTTATTCCGTAGCTTTTATTTCGAGTTACTAACACTTAGCAACCGAACCAGTATCAAATACCCTGATGCTACTAGGAGTACTAGTAAAGTGCACATTCACATAATGTATATCCAATATACTTCTATCGACAGCCTTCTCATCTACCAAGTATTTAATTCTGCTCCAGTTGTTGTTCCCCTTATTACAGAAGCACTCAGTCTCGGGTTTGGTTTCAACCTTGGGTTTCTCCACTAGAGCAGCAGCTGATTTGCCATTTCATGAAGTATCCCTTCTTGCCCTTGCCCTTCTTGAAACTAGTGGTTTCACTAACCATCAACAATTGATGCTCCTTCTTGATTTCTACTTTCGCAGTGTCAAACATCGCGAATATTTCAAGGATCATCAAATCTATCCCTGATATGTTATAGTTCATTACGAAGCTCTAGCAGCTTGGTGGCAATGACTTTGGTGAAACATCACTATCTTATCTGGAAGATCAACTCCCACTCGATTCAAGTGATTGTTGTACTCAGACAATCTGAGCACAAGCTCAATGATTCAGCTTTTCTCCCTTAGTTTGCAGGCCAAGAAAATCGTCGGAGGTCTTATACCTCTTGACGTGGGCACGAGCCTGAAATCCCAATTTCAGCCCTCGAAACATCTCATATGTTCCGCGACATTTCAAAAATGTCTTTGGTGCCTCAATTCTAAACCATTTATCATTACCGAACTATCATGTAGTCATCAAAACGTGTATGTCAGATGTTCGCAACATCCACAGACCATGTTCGAGGTCCAGCACACCGAGCGGTGCATTAAGGACACAAGCCTTCTACTGTCCGCATAATTGCTACTATCAACTTTCAACTATATTTTCTCTAGGAACATATCTAAAACAGTAGAACTAAAGCGCGAGCTTACGAAATAATTTGCAAAGATCTTTTGACTATGTTCAGGATAATTAACTTCATCTTATGAACTCCCACTCAGATAGACATCCCTCTAGTCATCCAAGTGATTACATGATCCGAGTCAACTAGGCTGTGTCCGATCATCACGTGAGACGGACTAGTCATCATCGGTGAACATCTTCATGTTGATCATATCTACCATATGACTCATGCTCAACCTTTCGGTCTCTTGAGTTCCGAGGCCATGTCTGTACATGCTAGGCTCGTCAAGTCAACCTAAGTGTTTCACATGTGTAAATCTGGCTTACACCCGCTGTATGTGAACGTAAGAATCTATCACACCCGATCATCACGTGGTGCTTCGAAACGACGAACTTTCGCAACGGTGCACAGTTAGGGGGAACACTTTCTTGAAATTTTAATGAGGGATCATCTTATTTACTACCGTCGTTCTAAGCAAATAAGATGTATAAACATGATAAACATCACATGCAATCAAATAGTGACATGATATGGCCATCATCACTTTGCTCCTTTTGATCTCCATCTTCGGGGCTCCATGATCATCGTCGTCACCGGCATGACACCATGATCTCCATCATCATGATCTCCATCATCGTGTCTTCATGAAGTTGTCACGTCAACTATTACTTCTACTACTATGGCTAACGGTTAGCAATAAAGTAAAGTAATTACATGACGTTTATGTTGACACGCAGGTCATAAAAAAATTAAAGACAACTCCTATGGCTCCTGCCGGTTGTCATACTCATCGACATGCAAGTCAATTCCTATTACAAGAACATGATCAATCTCATACATCACATATATCATTCATCACATCCTTTTGGCCATATCACATCACATGGCATACCCTGCAAAAACAAGTTAGACGTCCTCTAATTGTTGTTTGCATGTTTTACGTGGCTGCTATGGGTTTCTAGCAAGAACGTTTCTTACCTACGCAAAACCACAACGTGATATGTCAATTGCTATTTACCCTTCATAAGGACCCTTTTCATCGGAATCCGATCCGACTAAAGTGGGAGAGACTGGCACCCGCTAGCCACCTTATGCAACTAGTGCATGTCAGTCGGTGGAACCTGTCTCACGTAAGTGTACGTGTAAGGTCGGTCCAGGCCGCTTCATCCCACAATGCCGCCGAATCAAGATTGACTAGTAACGGTAAGCATATTGAACAAAATCAACGCCCACAACTACTTTGTGTTCTACACGTGCATGGAATCTACGCAATAGACCTAGCTCATGATGCCACTGTTGGAGAACGTAGCAGAAATTTAAAATTTTCCTACGTGTCACCAAGATCTATCTATGGAGAAACCAGAAACGAGGGGAAAGAGAGTGCATCTACATACCCTTGTAGATCGCTAAGCGGAAGCGTTCAAGTGAACGGGGTTGATGGAGTCGTACTCGTCGTGATCCAACTCACCGATGACCAAGTGCCGAACGGACGGCACCTCCGCCTTCAACACACGAACAGCCCGGTGACGTCTCCCATTCCTTGATCCAGCAAGGAGAGAGGGAGAGGTTGAGGAAGACTCCATCTAGCAGCAGCACAATGGCGTGGTGGTGGTGGAGGAGCGTGGCAATCCTGCAGGGCTTCGCCAAGCACCTGCGGGAGAGGAGGAGGTGTCACGGGAGGGAGGGAGGCGCCAGGGCTTCAGGTGTGGCTGCCCTCCCTCCCCTCCACTATATATAGGGGCAAGGGAGAGGGGGGAGGCGCAGCCTTGCCCCTTCCTCCAAGGAAGGGGTGCGGCCAAGGGGGGGGAGGAGTCCATCCTTCCCAAGGCACCTCGGAGGTGCCTTCCCCTTTGAGGACTCTCCCCCTTTTCTTATATCTTGGCGCATGGGCCTCTTGGGGCTGGTGCCCTTGGACCATATAGGCCAAGGCGCACCCCCTACAGCCCATGTGGCCCCCCGGGGCAGGTGGACCCCCCGGTGGACCCCCGGACCCCTTTCGGCACTCCCGGTACAATACCGATAAAGTGCGAAACTTTTCTGGCGACCAAAATAAGACTTCCCATATATAAATCTTTACCCCCGGACCATTCCGGAACTCCTCGTGACGTCCGGGATCTCATCCGGGACTCCGAACAACATTTGGTAACCACATACAAACTTCCTTTATAACCCTAGCGTCATCGAACCTTAAGTGTGTAGACCCTATGGGTTCGGGAGACATGCAGACATGACCGAGAAGTTATCCGGTCAATAACCAACAGCGGGATCTGGATACCCATGTTGGTTCCCACATGTTCCACGATGATCTCACCGGATGAACCACGATGTCGAGGATTCGATCAATCCCGTATACAATTCCCTTTGTCTAGCGGTATAGTACTTGCCCGAGATTCGATCGTCGGTATCTCGATACCTTGTTCAATCTCGTTACCGGCAAGTCTCTTTTTACTCGTTCCGTAGCACATCATCCCGTGATCAACTCCTTGATCACATTGTGCACATTATGATGATGTCCTACCGAGTGGGCCCAGAGATACCTCTCCGTCACACGGAGTGACAAATCCCAGTCTCGATTCGTGCCAACCCAACAGACACTTTCGGAGATACCCGTAGTGCACCTTTATAGCCACCCAGTTACGTTGTGACGTTTGGCACACCCAAAGTATTCCTACGGTATCCGGGAGTTGCACAATCTCATGGTCTAAGGAAATGATACTTGACATTAGAAAAGCTTTAGCATACGAACTACACGATCTTGTGCTAGGCTTAGGATTGGGTCTTGTCCATCACATCATTCTTCTAATGATGTGATCCCGTTATCAATGACATCCAATGTCCATGGTCAGGAAACCGTAACCATCTATTGATCAACGAGCTAGTCAACTAGAGGCTTACTAGGGACATGGTGTTGTCTATGCATCCACACATGTATCTGAGTTTCCTATCAATACAATTCTAGCATGGATAATAAACGATTATCATGAACAAGGAAATATAATAATAACCTATTTATTATTGCCTCTAGGGCATATTTCCAACACCAGCGACTGGTGCCGAGCGGAGCCCACGGACCCTCGCGCGAAGCTGGTACTGGAGAAGATGGACGCGGACCTGAAGCCGGCCGGCACGGCGGCGGCGAAGCTGACCGGCGCATCGCTGCTGAGGGAGTTCCTGGAGCACCAACTGGCTCCGCTTTGGCGGTACTCACCTCCGATGTGGAGGCCTCATCCGAGCCCCGCGGCCTTGGGCGACGAGGATTTGACCGCGGTTCTCCAATCCCTGGTCGGGGGCGAGGTGGCAAGGTTGGAGGGCGCGCCTGTGCCCTTGTTCCTTCGCGACGACTGGAAGCAGGTGGTGGAATCCATGCCCGTCTTCAACGGGGACGGGCTCGTGCCCGCGATGACTCCCGAGGGACTGGTGGACGTGTCCTCCGGCGACTCCAGCGGAGAAGAGGGCAAATAGGAGCGGGAGGAGGGCCCTGACTCCGAGGCAACTGACGGAGAGTCGAGGGCTCCCCTTCCCTGGCGCAAGTCCCGCACTCTCCGGATTTCGTCAAGCGATGATGATGAGGTCGACGACGTGCTGGGTAGCGGGAGCTCGCCCCCGATCCCGAAGAAGGGCAGGACCGGGCTGATCCCCCGTGTGTCCGCCTCGGCTCCAGGGAGGTCCGCAGACACGCCTTCTGCTCCTGAGGTTGATCCCTCCACCCGGCTTTCTGGCTTCAAGTATGGCCGGAGGCTGCTCGAGTTCTCCAGCGACGACCCGTAAGTGCTTGATCCTTCGTCTTTTGTTTCTTATTCCGCCACTGAGGCTTGATGTTCGCTTCACTTGGATAGGCTGGCGCCCGCTACGAAGAAGCCGAAGGGGGCTCCCGAGGCCCCATCCGCGGCAACGCCTCCGCCTGTAGGGGAAGGCGACCGTGACGCACGAGCTTCTCCTGCCCGGTCATCCTTGCATGGCCTAGCCGAGCTGGCTGGGGCGAGCCCAGCCCCCATGGCCCAAGCGACTCCCGAGGTGCCCCTGCCTGCTGCCGCCACCACAGTCGTCGGGGCGCAGCAGACTCCGCCTCAGGATGTTGTGGTCTCGCCGCCGCTACCTTCTCCTCTTGTTACACCGACCGCTGCTTCCCCAACTCCTCCTGCTGCCTTGGAGCGTGCCGATGTTTCTCCGTCTTCTTCTGATGTCCTGGAGCGTGCCGTTGCTGAACTGGACCGGCTGCGGCAGGATCTTCTTGGCGCCGACCCTCGGCTGGTGGCCGGGCGCCTGGAGCTGGCTTCGGGGTGGATTCGCTCCGACGCCTCGATTCGGGCGGCGCTGGTTCAGGCCTCGACGGCCTGTGATGGAGAGAGGGAGGCCACCCTCGAGGCGAAGGCTGCTCGAGACGCGGCCCTGAGGGAGGTGGTTGAAGTCCGCGGTCATTGCAAGGCGCTGGAGGATGAGCTGCAAGGCCTGCGAGACCAGCTTGCGAAGGAGGTCCGCCTTCGCCAAGAGCAGGAAGAAGGCACGAAGGCTCGTGAGGCGGCCATCGAGGACCGGGAGGCGAAGCTCAAGAAGCGCTGCGACCGCCTAGGCGCGCTGAAGAAGGAGCTGGAGGTGACGAAGGCCGAGCTGGACCGCAAGGCCCGGGTCCTCGCCGAGGATCGCGTGGCCTTCGCGGACATGGAGAAGGAGGCCCGTGCTTCGCTGAAGACACTCTACGAGAGCGGCCTGGAGAGCCCGCTGGCCGATGCGGAGGACGGCCCCGCCAAGCTGCTTCCCTTCCTGGTTCGTGCCCTTGGGGATGTCGCCCTTGGTCTCGGCCCCACGGCCGAGGCCGAGGCGCGAGTCTTGTCCTCTGCTGCGCTAATGCGGGTCTTCGCCCACATCTACCTTCGCGATCCCAGCGCAGACCTCGATGCCTTGTTGGAGCCGGTGAGTGGCGAGGGTGCCGTCGCTGCTGTCGAAGCCGTGAAGGGGCGCGCGGAGGCGCTGCTGGGGAAGTTCCGGGCCTTCAGCACCAAGCCGAAGCAAGGCGCTGCCAGCCCTACTGCTCCATGAAGCGAGGCCACTCCGCGCTGCCCCACCGCCGACGAGTGACTCCGCTGCCGCTCATGTTCTTCTTTTAATTCCTGCACATGCATCACGCCTCGGGGAGGCATTTAAACTTGCGTTTGGTACTGAGACAACAATATGGACTGTAATATTTGCTTTTTAAATTCCTTGAGTTTTATGCTTTTCCTTCCCTACTTGCTTGTGTTCTACGCCGGCAGAGCCCGGCCCCGCGCGTACCTCACCCAGCATTAGCCCCGACCGGAAACTAGGACGGGATCAAAGGAGTGAGGGGCTACGTGACAAGTTAGGCTCCTGAGTCGCGATGCTCAGGAGTCCCCCTTGGCGCACGAACGACAAGTAGGGAAGTGTGATGTAGGTGTATGTTCCGTTCTACGTCTGCAGAGCCCGACTCCGCGCGTACCTCACCCAGCATAGCCTTTCGGAACTAAGGAGTGAGGGGCTACGGAGCCAGTTAGGCTCCTGAGTCGCGATGCTCAGGAGTCCCCCTTGACGCGCAAACAGCGGGCGGTGAGGTGAGATGCAAGCGAGACTACCATTCTACGTCTGCAGAGCCCAGCCCCGCACGTACCTCACCCAGCATAGCCTTTCGGAACTAAGGAGTGAGGGGCTACGGGACTAGTTAGGCCCCTGAGTCACGATGCTCAGGGGTCCCCCTTGACGCTCAAACGACCTTCATACCTTGGCTCCGCTCAGGGAGAGACGCGCGACAAACCAGGCCCGAGGGGCCTGGCTGGGTGGCGTACGCCTGGGCATGACCCAGTCGTAGCCCCCGTGCCTAGCTCCCTCGCGCGGCGCTCCCGAGGGGAGGCGTTGCGATGAGGCTAGAAACTGAGCGCTGGGCTCCCTGAGGTTGATGCGGCCCGGAGGCCACCCTCAGTTGTTTATCACCAGCGCGGAGCATAGCACTTCCGTATGTGTACGGGCATAGCCGCTCCTCGGCAGTGTCGTCAGCCAGCGCGGAGCATGGTGCTTCCACTGGTACGTGGGAGGGGGATCCCCTCCGGGAGGAGCCCCCGGGGCGTGTACAGCCCCGCCGTGACACATGGCTGGCACGGTAGGGCTAGGTGAGGTGTATCTGGGCACCCGTGAGCCAGCGTGGGACTCACGGGGCCCTACCTCTAGGCGGGTTGCGCCTGGCACTGGGCCGTATCTTGAGATGTGTTCCTACAAATTTGGTTAGATGCCGGCACTCTACGTCCTCGGGTCCCGGCCCTCGAGCTTGTCTCAGCGGTCGTTGGTATGCCAGGTCACGATCCCGTGGACAAGGCCAGAGGGTGAGGGCTGGAGAGCCAGTAAGAGCCCTGAGTCATGATGCTCAGGTACCCCCCCTTTAACGTGCAAGTGGTCGACATGGAGAAGAAGAGGTGCCGTGAACAGGCATCAAGTAATCAAGCATGATAGGCGAATGCAGTTGGAAATAAACGCAAGGAAGATACACACCACTAGGACTGGCCCGAGCGGCCTGGGGATGATGCAGGCCGAGGGGCGCCCCCAACAAAGCAAGCTAATGAACGAAAACTAAAAAGGGATACATGCCGCAGGGACGGACCCACGCGGCCTGGGAATGAAGCAGCCCTGGGAGGGCGTTCCCAGCCGAAAATGAAGCTTGAAGGATGTCACCTGAAGTTGTCGCGGACGAAGTGGTGCTGGTGCAGCAGACTCGGTGGGCTGCGGGAGCCGATCCTCACGAGCCCCCAGGCCCAGGGGCCTAAGGAGGCTCCGGAGGCACTGGTGGCTCCTCAGAATCAAGTCCATCTCCGCTAGGACTGCGGAACGCCTATCTTCCTGAGTGTCCATGATGCCCCTCATGAGGCGCTGGTACGCACCAGCCACGCTCGGCAAGCCGTAAGGCATGCGAACATAGCTGTGGGGTGGACCTCCATGAAGGAAATATGCCCTAGAGGCAATAATAAAGTTATTATTTATTTCCTTAATTCATGATAAATGTTTATTATTCATGCTATAATTATATTAACCGGAAACATAATACATGTGTGAATACATAGACAAACAGAGTGTCACTAGTATGCCTCTACTTGACTAGCTCGTTAATCAAAGATGTTTAAGTTTCCTAACCATAGACAAAGGAGTTGTCATTTGATTAACGAGGTCACATCATTGGTTGAATGATCTGATTGACATGACCCATTTCCATTAGCTTAGCACCTGATCGTTTAGTGTGTTGCTATTGCTTTCATCCATAACTTATACATGTTCCTATGACTATGAGATTATGCAACTCCCGTTTGCCGGAGGAACACTTTGGGTGCTACCAAACGTCACAACGTAACTGGGTGATTATAAAGGAGTACTACAGGTGTCTCCAAAGGTAGATGTTGGGTTGGCGTATTTCGAGATTAGGATTTTTCACTCCGATAGTCGGAGAGGTATCTCTGGGCCCTCTCGGTAATGCACATCACATAAGCCTTGCAAGCACTACAACTAATGAGTTAGTTGTGAGATGATGTATTACGGAACGAGTAAAGAGACTTGCCGGTAACGAGATTGAACTAGGTATTGGATACCGACGATCGAATCTCGGGTAAGTAACATACCGATGACAAAGGGAACAAACGTATGTTGTTATGCGGTCTGACCGATAAAGATCTTCGTAGAATATGTAGGAGCCAATATGGGCATCCAGGTCCCGCTATTGGTTATTGACCGGAGACGTGTCTCAGTCATGTCTACATTGTTCTCGAACCGTAGGGTCCGCACGCTTAAGGTTTCGATGACGGTTATTATGAGTTTATGTATTTTGATGTACCGAAGGAGTTCGGAGTCCCGGATGTGATCACGGACATGACGAGGAGTCTCGAAATGGTCGAGACATAAAGATTGATATATTGGATGACTACATTTGTGTTGGGGAACGTAGTAATTTCAAAATTTCCTACGCACACGCAAGATCATGGTGATGCATAGCAACGAGAGGGGAGAGTGTTGTCTACGTACCCTCGTAGACCGAAGCGGAAGCGTTGACTCAACGTAGAGGAAGTAGTCGTACGTTCTCCTCGCGATCCAACCGATCACAGCACCGTTACTCCGGCACCTCCGAGTTCTTGGCACACGTTCAGCTCGATGACGATCCCCGGGCTCCGATCCAGCAAAACGTCGGGGAAGAGTTCCGTCAGCACGACGGCGTGGTGACGATCTTGATGTGTTACCAGCGCAGGGCTTCGCCTAAGCACTGCAACGATATGACCGAGGTGGAATTTAGTGGAAGGGGGCACCGCACACGGCTAAGGAACGATCCGTAGATCAACTTGTGTGTCTATGGGGTGCCCCCTGCCCCTGTATATAAAGGATGGAGGAGGAGGAGGCCGGCCAAGGTAATGGTGCGGCCAGGATATGGATTCCTACTAGGACTCCAAGTCCTAGTATGAGTCCACCAAAAGGGGAGGAAGGGAGAAGGAATAGGAGGAGAAGGAGAGGTGGCCGGCCCCCTTTTCCCTAGTCCAATTTGGACTAGAGGGGAGGGGGGGCGCAGCAGCCTTTTTCCTCTTCCCATTAAAGCCCATCAAGGCCCATTACTTCTCCCGTAATCCCGTAACTCCCCGGTACCTCCGAAAATACCCGAACCACTCAGAACCCTTCCGATGTTCGAATATAGTCGTCCAATATATCGATCTTTACGTCTCGACCATTTCGAGACTCCTCGTCATGTCCCCGATCTCATTCGGGACTCCGAACTCGTTCGGTACATCAATACTCATAAACTCATAATATAACTGTCATCGAAACCTTAAGTGTGCGGACCCTACGGTTCGAGAACAATGTAGACATGACCGAGACACGTCTCCGGTCAATAACCAATAGCGGGACCTGGATGCCCATATTGACTCCTACATATTCTACGAAGATCTTTATCGGTCAGACCGCATAACAACATACGTTGTTCCCTTTGTCATCGGTATGTTACTTACCCGAGATTCGATCGTCGGTATCCAATACCTAGTTCAATCTCGTTACCGGCAAGTCTCTTTACTCGTTCCATAATACATCATCTCGCAACTAACTCATTAGTTGCAATGCTTGCAAGGCTTGAGTGATGTGCATTACCGAGAGAGCCCAGAGATACCTCTCCGACAATCGGAGTGACAAATCCTAATCTCGAAATACGCCAACCCAACATCTACCTTTGGTGACACCTGAAGTACTCCTTTATAATCACCCAGTTACGTTGTGACGTTTGGTAGCACCCAAAGTGTTCCTCCGGCAAACGGGAGTTGCATAATTTCATAGTCATAGGAACATGTATAAGTCATGGATAAAAGCAATAGCAACATACTAAATGATCGGGTGCTAAGCTAATGGAATGGGTCATGTCAATCAGATCATTCAACTAATGATGTGACCTCGTTAATCAAATAACAACTCTTTGTTCATGGTTAGGAAACATAACCATCTTTGATTAACGAGCTAGTCAGATAGAGGCATACTAGTGACACTCTGTTTGTCTATGTATTCACACATGTATTATGTTTCCGGTTAATACAATTCTAGCATGAATAATAAACATTTATCATGATATGTAAGGAAATAAATAATCACTTTATTATTGCCTCTAGGGCATATTTCCTTCAGTCTCCCACTTGCACTAGAGTCAATAATCTAGTTCACATCGCCATGTGATTTATCAGCAATAGTGCACATCACCATGTGATTAACACCCATAGTTCACATCGATATGTGACCAACACCCAAAGGGTTTACTAGATTCAGTAATCTAGTTCACATCACTATGTGATTAACACCCAAAGAGTACTACGGTGTGATCATGTTTTGCTTGTGAGAGAAGTTTAGTCAACGGGTCTGCCACATTCAGATCCGTTATGTATTTTGCAATTTTCTATGTCTACAATGCTCTGCACGGAGCTACTTTAGCTAATTGCTCCCACTTTCAATATGTATCTAGATTGAGACTTAGAGTCATCTAGATTAGTGTCAAAACTTGCATCGACGTAACCTTTTACGACGAACCTTTTTGTCACATCCATAATCGAGAAACATATCCTTATTTTACTAAGGATAATTTTGACCGATGTCCAGTGATCTACTTCCTAGATCACTATTGTACTCCCTTGCTTAACACAGTGTAGGGTATACAATAGATCTGGTACATAGCATGGCATATAGAATCTATGGCTGAGGCATAGGAAATGACTTTCATTCTCTTTCTATCATCTGCCGTGGTCGGGCTTTGAGTCTTACTCAAGTTCACACCTTGTAATACAGGCAAGAACTCTTTCTTTGACTGTTCCATTTTGAACTACTTCAAAATCTTTTCAAGGTATGTACTTATTGAAAAACTTATCAAGCGTCTTGATCTATCTCTATAGATCTTGATGCTCAATATGTAAGCAGCTTCACCGAGGTCCTTCTTCGAAAAACTCCTTTCAAATACTCCTTTATGCTTTACAGAATAATTCTACATTATTTCCGATCAATAATATGTCATTTACATATACTTATCAGAAATGCTGTAGTGCTCCCACTCACTTTCTTGTAAATACAGGCTTCACCGCAAGTCTGTATAAAACTATATGCTTTGATCAACTTATCAAAGCGTATATTCCAACTCCGAGATGCTTGCACTAGTCCATAGATGGATCGCTGGAGCTTGCATATTTTGTTAACACCTTCAGGATCGACAAAACCTTCTAGTTGCATCGTATACAACTCTTCTTTAATAAATCCATTAAGGAATGTAGTTTTGTTTATCCATTTGCCGGATTTCATAAAATGCGGCAATTGCTAACATGATTCGGACAGACTTAAGCATAGATACGAGTGAGAAACTCTCATCGTAGTCAACACCTTGAACTTGTCGAAAACCTTTTGCGACAATTCTAGCTTTGTAGATAGTAACACTACTATCAGTGTCCGTCTTCCTCTTCAAGATCCATTTATTTTCTTTGGCTTGCCGATCATCGGGCAAATCCATCAAAGTCCATACTTTGTTCTCATACATGGATCATATCTCAGATTTCATGGCCTCTAACCATTTCGCGGAATCTGGGCTCATCATCGCTTCCTCATAGTTCGCAAGTTCGTCATGGTCTAGTAACATGACTTCCAGAACAGGATTACCGTACCACTCTGGTGCGGATCTCACTCTAGTTTACTTACGAGATTCGGTAGTAACTTGATCTTGAAGTTACATGATCATCATCATTAGCTTCCTTACTAATTGGTGTAGTAGTCACAAGAACAGATTTCTGTGATGAACTACTTTCCAATAAGGGAGAAGGTACAATTACCTTATCAAGTTTTCTACTTTCCTCCCACTCACTTCTTTCGAGAGAATCTCCTTCTCTAGAAAGGATCCATTCTCAGCAACGAATATCTTGCCTTCGGATCTGTGATAGAAGGTGTACCCAACAGTCTCCTTTGGGTACCTATGAAGACACATTTCTTCGATTTGGGTTTGAGCTTATCAGGATGAAACTTTTTCACATAAGCATCGTAACCCCAAACTTTAAGAAACGACAACTTTGGTTTCTTGCCAAACCACAGTTTATTTTGTGTCGTCTCAACGGACTTTAGATGGTGCCCCTTTTAACGTGAATGCAGCTGTCTCTAATGCATGATCCCAAAATGATATTGGTAAATCGGTAAGAAACATCATAGATTGTACTATATCCAATAAAGTATGGTTATGACGTTCGGACACACCATTATGCTGTGGTGTTCCAGGTGGCATGAATTTGTGAAACTATTCCACATTGTTTTAATTGAAGACCAAACTCGTAACTCAAATATTTGTCTCCGCGATCAGATCGTAGAAACCTTATTTTCTTGTCACGATGATTTTCACTTCACTCTAAAATTCTTTGAACTTTTCAAACATTTCAGACTTATGTTTCATCAAGTAGATATACCCATATCTGCTCAAATCATCTGTGAAGGTTAGAAAATAATGATACTTGTCGCGAGCCTTAATATTCATCGGACCATATACATCAGTATGTATGATTTCCAACAAATCTGTTGCTTGCTCCATTGTTCCGAAGAACGGCGTTTTAGTCGTCTTGCCCAAGAGGCATGGTTCGCAAGCATCAAGTGATTCATAATCAAGTGATTCCAAAATCCCATCAGCATGGAGTTTCTTCATGCGCTTTACACCAATATGACCTAAACGGCAGTGCCACAAATAGGTTGCACTATCATTATTAACTTCGCATCTTTTTGGTTTCAATATTATGAATATGTGTATCACTACGATCGAGATCCAATGAACTATTATCATTGGTGTGTATGACCATAGAAGGTTTTATTCATGTAAACAGAACAACAATTGTTCTCTAACTTAAATGAATAACTGTATTGCAATTAACATGATCAAATCATATTCATGATCAACGCAAACACCAAATAACACTTATTTAGTTTCAACACTAATCCCGAAAGTATAGGGAGTGTGTGATGATAATCATATCAATCTTGGAACCACTTCCAACACACATCGTCACCTTGCCCTTTAACTAGTCTTTGTTCATTCTGCAACTCCCGTTTCGAGTTACTAAATTTTAGCAACTGAACTAGTACCAAATACTGAGGGGTTGCTATGAACACTAGTAAAGTACACATCAATAACATGTATATCAAATATACTTATGTTCACTTTGCCATCCTACTTATCCGCCAATCACTTGGGGTAGTTCCGCTTCCAGTGACCAGTCCCTTTGCAGTAGAAGAACTTAGTCTCAGGCTTAGGACCATACTTGGGCTTTTTCACTTGAGCAGCAACTTGCTTGCCGTTCTTCTTGAAGTTCCCCTTCTTTCCTTTTGCCCTTTTCTTGAAACTAGTGATCTTGTCAACCATCAACACTTGATGTTTTTCTTTGATTTCTACCTTCGCTGATTTTAGCATCGCGAAGAGCTTGGGAATATTTTCCGTTATCCCTTGCATATTATAGTTCATCACGAAGTTCTACTAACTTGGTGATGGTGACTAGAGAATTCTGTCAATCACTATCTTATCTGGAAGATTAACTCCCACTTGATTCAAGCGATTGTAGTACCCAGACAATCTGAGCACATGCTCACTAGTTGAGCGATTCTCCTCCATCTTTTAGCTATAGAACTTGTTGGAGACTTCATATCTCTCAACTCGGGTATTTGCTTGAAATATTAACTTCAACTCCTAGAACATCTCATATGCTCCATGACGTTCAAAACGTCTTTGAAGTCCCGATTCTAAGCAGTTAAGCATGGTGCACTAAACTATTAAGTAGTCATCATATTGAGCTAGCAAAACGTTCATAATGTCTGCATCTGCTCCTGTAATAGGTCCGTCACCTAGCGGTGCATCAAGGACATAATTCTTCTGTGCAGCAATGAGGATAAACCTCAGATCACGGATCCAATCCGCATCATTGCTACTAACATTTTTCAACACAATTTTCTCTAGGAACATATCAAAATAAACACAGGGAAGCAACAACGCGAGCTATTGATCTACAACATAGATATGCTAATACTACCAGGACTAATGTTCATGATAATATTAAAGTTCAATTAATCATATTACTTAAGAACTCCCACTTAGATAGACATCCCTCTAATCTTCTAAGTGATCACGTGATCCAAATCAACTAAACCATGTCCGATCATCACGTGAGATGGAGTAGTTTCAATGGTGAACATCACTATGTTGATCATATCTACTATATGATTCACGCTCAACCTTTCGGTCTCCGTATTCCGAGGCCATATCTGTTATATGCTAGGCTCGTCAAGTATAACCTGAGTATTCCGCGTGTGCAACTGTTTTGCACCCGTTGTATTTGAACGTAGAGCCTATCACACCCGATCATCACGTGGTGTCTCAGCACGAAGAACTTTCGCAACGGTGCATACTTAGGGAGAACACTTCTTGATAATTTAGTGAGAGATCATCTTATAATGCTACCATCAATCAAAGCAAGATAAGATGCATAAAAAGATAAACATCACATGTAATCAATATAAGTGATATGATATGGCCATCATCATCTCGTGCTTGTGATCTCCATCTTTGAAGCACCGTCATGATCACCATCGTCACCGGCGCGACACCTTGATCTCCATCGTAGCATCGTTGTCGTCTTGCCAATCTTATGCTTCCACGACTATCACTACCGCTTAGTAATAAAGTAAAGCATTACATCGCGATTGCATTGCATACAATAAAGCGACAACCATATGGCTCCTGCCAGTTGCCGATAACTCGGTTACAAAACATGATCATCTCATACAATAAAATTTAGCATCATGTCTTGACCATATCACATCACAACATGCCCTGCAAAAACAAGTTAGACGTCCTGTACTTTGTTGTTGCAAGTTTTACGTGGCTGCTACGGGCTTAAGCAAGAACTCATCTTACCTACGCATCAAAACCACAACGATAGTTTGTCAAATAGACTCCGTTTTAACCTTCTCAAGGACCGGGCGTAGCCACACTTGGTTCAACTAAAGTTGGAGAGACAGTCTTCCGCAAGCCATCTATGTGCAAAGCACGTCGAGGGAACCGGTCTCGCGTAAGCGTACGCGTAAGGTTGGTCCGGATCGTCTCGTCCAACAATACCGCTGAACCAAAGTATGACATGCTGGTAGGCAGTATGACTTGTATCGTCCACAACTCACTTGTGTTCTACTCGTGCAAATAACATCAAACCATAAAAACCTAGGCTCGAATGCCACTGTTGGGGAACGTAGTAATTTCAAAATTTCCTACGCACACGCAAGATCATGGTGATGCATAGCAACGAGAGGGGAGAGTGTTGTCTACGTACCCTCGTAGACCGAAGCGGAAGCGTTGACTCAACGTAGAGGAAGTACTCGTACGTTCTCCTCGCGATCCAACCGATCACAACACCGTTACTCCGGCACCTCCGAGTTCTTGGCACACGTTCAGCTCGATGACGATCCCCGGGCTCCGATCCAGCAAAGCGTCGGGGAAGAGTTCCGTCAGCACGACGGCGTGGTGACGATCTTGATGTGTTACCGGCGCAGGGCTTCGCCTAAGCACTGCAACGATATGACCGAGGTGGAATTTAGTGGAAGGGGGCACCGCACACGGCTAAGGAACGATCCGTAGATCAACTTGTGTGTCTATGGGGTGCCCCTTGCCCCTGTATATAAAGGATGGAGGAGGAGGAGGCCGGCCAAGGTAATGGTGCGGCCAGGATATGGATTCCTACTAGGACTCCAAGTCCTAGTATGAGTCCACCAAAAGGGGAGGAAGGGAGAAGGAATAGGAGGAGAAGGAGAGGTGGCCGGCCCCCTTTTCCCTAGTCCAATTCGGACTAGAGGGGAGGGGGGGCGCAGCAGCCTTTTTCCTCTTCCCACTAAAGCCCATCAAGTCCCATTACTTCTCCCGTAATCCCGTAACTCCCCGGTACCTCCGAAAATACCCGAACCACTCAGAACCCTTCCGATGTTCGAATATAGTCGTCCAATATATCGATCTTTACTTCTCGACCATTTCGAGACTCCTCGTCATGTCCCCGATCTCATTCGGGACTCCGAACTCCTTCGGTACATCAATACTCATAAACTCATAATATAACTGTCATCGAAACCTTAAGCGTGCGGACCCTACGGTTCGAGAACAATGTAGACATGACCGAGACACGTCTCCGGTCAATAACCAATAGCGGGACCTGGATGCCCATATTGGCTCCTACATATTCTACGAAGATCTTTATCGGTCAGACCGCATAACAACATACGTTGTTCCCTTTGTCATCGGTATGTTACTTACCCGAGATTCGATCGTCGGTATCCAATACCTAGTTCAATCTCGTTACCGGCAAGTCTCTTTACTCGTTCCATAATACATCATCTCGCAACTAACTCATTAGTTGCAATGCTTGCAAGGCTTGAGTGATGTGCATTACCGAGAGAGCCCAGAGATACCTCTCCGACAATCGGAGTGACAAATCCTAATCTCGAAATACGCCAACCCAACATCTACCTTTGGTGACACCTGAAGTACTCCTTTATAATCACCCAGTTACGTTGTGACGTTTGGTAGCACCCAAAGTGTTCCTCCGGCAAACGGGAGTTGCATAATCTCATAGTCATAGGAACATGTATAAGTCATGGATAAAAGCAATAGCAACATACTAAACGATCGGGTGCTAAGCTAATGGAATGGGTCATGTCAATCAGATCATTCAACTAATGATGTGACCTCGTTAATCAAATAACAACTCTTTGTTCATGGTTAAGAAACATAACCATCTTTGATTAACGAGCTAGTCAGATAGAGGCATACTAGTGACACTCTGTTTGTCTATGTATTCACACATGTATTATGTTTCCGGTTAATACAATTCTAGCATGAATAATAAACATTTATCATGATATGTAAGGAAATAAATAATCACTTTATTATTGCCTCTAGGGCATATTTCCTTCAATTTGGATATCGGAATGGTTCCGAGTGAAATCGGCATTTTACCGGAGTACCGGGGGGTTACCGGAACCCCCCGGGGGGTTAATGGGCCACTATGGGCCTTAAGGGAGAAGGGAGAAAGGGGAAGGAAGGGGCCGCGCGCCCCTCCCCCTCCTAGTCCGAATAGGACAAGGGAAGGGGGGCGGCGCCCCCCTTTCCTTCTCTCCCTCCACCTCTTTCCCCCCCTTCTCCTAATCCAAATAGGAAAAGAGGGAGTCCTACTCCCGGTGGGAGTAGGACTCCCCCCTTGGCGCGCCTAGCCCTGGCCGGCCGCCCCTCCCCCTGGATCCTTTATATACGGGGGCAGGGGGCACCTCTAGACACACAAGTTGATCCTTGAGATCGTTCCTTAGCCGTGTGCGGTGCCCCCCTCCACCATATTCCACCTCGGTCGTATTGTTGCAGCGCTTAGGCGAAGCGCTGCGATAGTAGAACATCAAGATCGTCACCATGCCGTCGTGCTGACGGAACTCTCTCCCCGGAGCTTTGCTGGATCGGAGCCCGAGGAGCGTCATCGAGCTGTACGTGTGCCAAGAACTCGGGGGCGCCGGAGTAACGGCGCCGAGATCGGTTGGATCGCGAGGAGATCGTACGACTACTTCCTCTATGTTGTGATTGCTTCCGCTTCGGTCTACAACGGTACGTAGACAACACTCTCCCCTCTCGTTGCTATGCATCACCATGATCTTGCGTGTGCGTAGGAAAATTTTGAAATTACTACGTTCCCCAACAGTGGTATCAGAGCCTAGGTTTTTATGGTTTGATGTTATTTGCACGAGTAGAACACAAGTGAGTTGTGGACGATACAAGTCATACTGCCTACCAGCATGTCATACTTTGGTTCAGCGGTATTGTTGGATGAGATGACCCGGACCAACCTTACGCGTACGCTTACGCGAGACCGGTTCCCTCGACGTGCTTTGCACACAGATGGCTTGCGGGAGACATCTCACCAACTTTAGTTGAACCAAGTGTGGCTACGCCCGGTCCTTGAGAAGGTTAAAACGGAGTCTATTTGATGAACTATCGTTGTGGTTTTGATGCGTAGGTAAGATGAGTTCTTGCTTAAGCCCGTAGCAGCCACGTAAAACTTGCAACAAACAAAGTAGAGGACGTCTAACTTGTTTTTGCAGGGCATGTTGTGATGTGATATGGTCAAGACATGATGCTAAATTTTATTGTATGAGATGATCATGTTTTGTAACCGAGTTATCGGCAACTGGCAGGAGCCATATGGTTGTCGCTTTACTGTATGCAATGCAATCGCCCTGTAATGCTTTACTTTATCACTAAGCGGTAGCGATAGTCTTAGAAGCATAAGATTGGCGAGACGACAACGATGCTACGATGGAGATCAAGGTGTCGCGCCGGTGACAATGGTGATCATGATGGTGCTGTAGAGATGGAGATCATGAAGCAAAAGATGATGATGACCATATCATATCACTTATATTGATTTGCATGTGATGTTTATCTTTTATGCATCTTATCTTGCTTTGATTGACGGTAGCATTATAAGATGATCTCTCACTAAATTATCAAGAAGTGTTCTCCCCGAGTATGCACCGTTGCCAAAGTTCGTCGTGCCCAGACACCACGTGATGATCGGGTGTGATAAGCTCTACGTCCATCTACAACGGGTGCAAGCCAGTTTTGCACACGCAGAATACTCGGGTTATACTTGACGAGCCTAGCATATGCAGATATGGCCTCGGAACACGGAGACCGAAAGGTCGAGCGTGAATCATATAGTAGATATGATCAACATGATGATGTTCACCATTGAGAACTAATCCATTTCACGTGATGATCGGTTATGGTTTAGTTTGATTTGGATCACGTGATCACTTAGATGATTAGAGGGATGTCTATCTAAGTGGGAGTTCTTAAGTAATATGATTAATTGAACTTAAATTTATCATGAACTTAGTACCTGATAGTATCTTGCTTATCTATGTTGTAGATCAATAGCTCGCATTGTTGCTTCCCTGTGTTTATTTTGATATGTTCCTAGAGAAAATTGTGTTGAAAAATGTTAGTAGCAATGATGCGGATTAGATCCGTGATCTGAGGTCTATCCTCATTGCTGCACAGAAGAATTATGTCCTTGATGCACCGCTAGGTGACGAACCTATTGCAGGAGCACATGCAGACGTTATGAACGTTTTGCTGGCTCAATATGATGACTACTTAATAGTTTAGTGCACCATGCTTAACTGCTTAGAATCGGGACTTCAAAGACGTTTTGAACGTCATGGAGCATATGAGATGTTCCAGGAGTTGAAGTTAATATTTGAAGCAAATACCCGAGTTGAGAGATATGAAGTCTCCAACAAGTTCTATAGCTAAAAGATGGAGGAGAATCGCTCAACTAGTGAGCATGTGCTCAGATTGTCTGGGTACTACAATCGCTTGAATCAAGTGGGAGTTAATCTTCCAGATAAGATAGTGATTGACAGAATTCTCTAGTCACCATCACCAAGTTAGTAGAACTTCGTGATGAACTATAATATGCAAGGGATAACGGAAAATATTCCCAAGCTCTTCGCGATGCTAAAATCGGCGAAGGTAGAAATCAAAGAAAAACATCAAGTGTTGATGGTTGACAAGATCACTAGTTTCAAGAAAAGGGCAAAAGGAAAGAAGGGGAACTTCAAGAAGAATGGCAAGCAAGTTGCTGCTCAAGTGAAAAAGCCCAAGTCTGGTCCTAAGCCTGAGACTAAGTGCTTCTACTGCAAAGGGACTGGTCACTGGAAGAGGAACTACCCCAAGTGATTGGCGGATAAGAAGGATGGCAAAGTGAACATAAGTATATTTGATATACATGTTGTTGATGTGTACTTTACTAGTGTTCATAGCAACCCCTCAGTATTTGGTACTAGTTCAAGTTGCTAAGATTAGTAACTCGAAACGGGAGTTGCAGAATGAACAAAGACTAGTTAAAGGGCAAGGTGACGATGTGTGTTGGAAGTGGTTCCAAGATTGATATGATCATCATCACACACTCCCTATACTTTCGGGATTAGTGTTGAAACTAAATAAGTGTTATTTGGTGTTTGCGTTGAGCATAAATATGATTTGATCATGTTTATTGCAATACGGTTATTCATTTAAGTTAGAGAACAATTGTTGTTCTGTTTACATGAATAAAACCTTCTATGGTCATACACACCAACGAAAATGGTTTGTTGGATCTCGATCGTAATGATACACATATTCATAATATTGAAGCCAAAAGATGCGAAGTTAATAATGATAGTGCAACCTATTTGTGGCACTGCCGTTTAGGTCATATTGGTGTAAAGCGCATGAAGAAACTCCATGCTGATGGGATTTTGGAATCACTTGATTATGAATCACTTGATGCTTGCGAACCATGCCTCTTGGGCAACATGACTAAAAGGCCGTTCTCCGGAACAATGGAGCAAGCAACAGATTTGTTGGAAATCATACATACTGATGTATATGGTCCGATGAATATTAAGGCTCGCAACAAGTATCATTATTTTCTAACCTTCACAGATGATTTGAGCAGATATGGGTATATCTACTTGATGAAACATAAGTCTGAAACGTTTGAAAAGTTCAAAGAATTTTAGAGTGAAGTGAAAATCATCGTGACAAGAAAATAAGGTTTCTACGGTCTGATCGCGGAGACAAATATTTGAGTTACGAGTTTGGTCTTCAATTAAAACAATGTGGAATAGTTTCACAAATTCATGCCACCTGGAACACCACAGCATAATGGTGTATCCGAACATCATAACCGTACTTTATTGGATATAGTACAATCTATGATGTTTCTTACCGATTTACCAATATCGTTTTGGGATCATGCATTAGAGACAGCTGCATTCACGTTAAAAAGGGGCACCATCTAAATCCGTTGAGACGACACAATATGAACTATGGTTTGGCAAGAAACCAAAGTTGTCATTTCTTAAAGTTTGGGGTTGTGATGCTTATGTGAAAAAGTTTCATCCTGATAAGCTTAAACCCAAGTCGGAGAAATATGTCTTCATAGGATACCCAAACGAGAAAGTTGGGTACACCTTCTATCACAGATCCGAAGGCAAGATATTCGTTGCTGAGAATGGATCCTTTCTAGAGAAGGAGTTTCTCTCGAAAGAAGTGAGTGGGAGTAAAGTAGAACTTGATAAGGTAATTGTACCTTCTCCCTTATTGGAAAGTAGTTCATCACAGAAATCTGTTCTTGTGACTGCTACACCAATTAGTGAGGAAGCTAATGATGATGATCATATAACTTCAGATCAAGTAACTACCGAATCTCGTAGGTAAACCAGAGTGAGATCCGCACCAGAGTGGTACGGTAATCCTGTTCTGGAAGTCATGTTACTAGACCATGACGAACTTGCGAACTATGAGGAAGCCATGATGAGCCCAGATTCCGCGAAATGGCTTGAGGCCATGAAATCTGAGATGATCCATGTATGAGAACAAAGTATGGACTTTGATGGATTTGCCCGATGATCGGCAAGCCATAGAAAATAAATGGATCTTCAAGAGGAAGACGGACGCTGATAGTATCGTTACTATCTACAAAGCTAGAATTGTCGCAAAAGGTTTTCGACAAGTTCAAGGTGTTGACTATGATGAGAGTTTCTCACTCGTATCTATGCTTAAGTCTGTCCGAATCATGTTAGCAATTGCCGCATTTTCTGAAATCTGGCAAATGGATAACAAAACTGCAATCCTTAATGGATTTCTTAAAAAAAAGAGTTGTATACGATACAACTAGAAGGTTTTGTCGATCCTAAAGGTGTTAACAAAATATGCAAGCTCCAGCGATCCATCTATGGACTGGTGCAAGCATCTCGGAGTTGGAATATACACTTTGATAAGTTGATCAAAGCATATAGTTTTATACAGACTTGCGGTGAAGCCTGTATTTACAAGAAAGTGAGTGGGAGCACTACAACATTTCTGATAAGTATATGTAAATGACATATTATTGATCGGAAATAATGTAGAATTATTCTGTGAAGCATAAAGGAGTTTTTGAAAGGAGTTTTTCGAAGAAGGACCTCGGTGAAGCTGCTTACATATTGAGCATCAAGATCTATAGAGATAGATCAAGACGCTTGATAAGTTTTTCAATAAGTACATACCTTGAAAAGATTTTGAAGTAATTCAAAATGGAACAGTCAAAGAAAGAGTTCTTGCCTGTATTACAAGGTGTGAAATTGAGTAAGACTCAAAGCCCGACCACGGCAGATGATAGAAAGAGAATGAAAGTCATTTCCTATGCCTCAGCCATAGATTCTATAAAGTATGCCATGCTATGTACCAGATCTATTGTATACCCTACACTGTGTTAAGCAAGGGAGTACAATAGTGATCTAGGAAGTAGATCACTGGACATCGGTCAAAATTATCCTTAGTAAAATAAGGATATGTTTCTCGATTATGGATGTGACAAAAAGGTTCGTCGTAAAAGGTTACGTCGATGCAAGTTTTGACACTAATCTAGATGACTCTAAGTCTCAGTCTAGATACATATTGAAAGTGGGAGCAATTAGCTAAAGTAGCTCCGTGCAGAGCATTGTAGACATAGAAAATTGCAAAATACATAACGGATCTGAATGTGGCAGACCCGTTGACTAAACTTCTCTCACAAGCAAAACATGATCACACCGTAGTACTCTTTGGGTGTTAATCACATAGCGATGTGAACTAGATTACTGAATCTAGTAAACCCTTTGGGTGTTGGTCACATATCGATGTGAACTATGGGTGTTAATCACATGGTGATGTGAACTATTGCTGATAAATCACATGGCGATGTGAACTAGATTATTGACTCTAGTGCAAGTGGGAGACTGAAGGAAATATGCCCTAGAGGCAATAATAAAGTTATTATTTATTTCCTTAATTCATGATAAATGTTTATTATTCATGCTATAATTATATTAACCGGAAACATAATACATGTGTGAATACATAGACAAACAGAGTGTCACTAGTATGCCTCTACTTGACTAGCTCGTTAATCAAAGATGGTTAAGTTTCCTAACCATAGACAAAGGAGTTGTCATTTGATTAACGAGGTCACATCATTGGTTGAATGATCTGATTGACATGACCCATTTCCATTAGCTTAGCACCTGATCGTTTAGTGTGTTGCTATTGCTTTCATCCATAACTTATACATGTTCCTATGACTATGAGATTATGCAACTCCCGTTTGCCGGAGGAACACTTTGGGTGCTACCAAACGTCACAACGTAACTGGGTGATTATAAAGGAGTACTACAGGTGTCTCCAAAGGTAGATGTTGGGTTGGCGTATTTCGAGATTAGGATTTGTCACTCCGATAGTCGGAGAGGTATCTCTGGGCCCTCTCGGTAATGCACATCACATAAGCCTTGCAAGCACTACAACTAATGAGTTAGTTGTGAGATGATGTATTACGGAACGAGTAAAGAGACTTGCCGGTAACGAGATTGAACTAGGTATTGGATACCGACGATCGAATCTCGGGTAAGTAACATACCGATGACAAAGGGAACAAACGTATGTTGTTATGCGGTCTGACCGATAAAGATCTTCGTAGAATATGTAGGAGCCAATATGGGCATCCAGGTCCCGCTATTGGTTATTGAACGGAGACGTGTCTCAGTCATGTCTACATTGTTCTCGAACCGTAGGGTCCGCACGCTTAAGGTTTCGATGACGGTTATTATGAGTTTATGTATTTTGATGTACCGAAGGAGTTCGGAGTCCCGGATGTGATCACGGACATGACGAGGAGTCTCGAAATGGTCGAGACATAAAGATTGATATATTGGATGACTACATTTGGATACCGGAATGGTTCCGAGTGAAATCGGCATTTTACCGGAGTACCGGGGGGTTACCGGAACCCCCCGGGGGGTTAATGGGCCACTATGGGCCTTAAGGGAGAAGGGAGAAAGGGGAAGGAAGGGGCCGCGCCCCCCTCCCCCTCCTAGTCCGAATAGGACAAGGGAAGGGGGGCGGCGCCCCCCCTTTCCTTCTCTCCCTCCACCTCTTTCCCCCCTTCTCCTAATCCAAATAGGAAAAGAGGGAGTCCTACTCCCGGTGGGAGTAGGACTCCCCCCTTGGCGCGCCTAGCCCTGGCCGGCCGCCCCTCCCCCTGGATCCTTTATATACGGGGGCAGGGGCACCTCTAGACACACAAGTTGATCCTTGAGATCGTTCCTTAGCCGTGTGCGGTGCCCCCCTCCACCATATTCCACCTCGGTCGTATTGTTGCAGCGCTTAGGCGAAGCCCTGCGATAGTAGAACATCAAGATCGTCACCACGCCGTGCTGACGGAACTCTCTCCCCGGAGCTTTGCTGGATCGGAGCCCGAGGAGCGTCATCGAGCTGTACGTGTGCCAAGAACTCGGGGGCGCCGGAGTAACGGCGCCGGGATCGGTTGGATCGCGAGGAGATCGTACGACTACTTCCTCTACGTTGTGATCGCTTCCGCTTCGGTCTACAAGGGTACATAGACAACACTCTCCCCTCTCGTTGCTATGCATCACCATGATCTTGCGTGTGCGTAGGAAAATTTTGAAATTACTACGTTCCCCAACACTCCACAACGCCCTACTTGCGAGGGCCAGAGGCGCTCCATCATGGCGACCTGATTGAGACCTGGTACGTCGATGCAGACGCACAGCCCACCATCCTCGCTTGGATGGGGAGCCGCAGCCGGTGAGCGGCAGCAACCTCTCTTGATCCTTGACTCCTGTAATTCTTGAACGGCCTTGTTGATGAACTCCTGCTGGTCTGACCTCCCTTGCCTCGCTCCTTCTTGAGGGAAACGTGCTTCGAAGCACGCCTCCACATGGTGCCCAAGTGCCTCCCTCGTGACCCTGGCCAGGTCGGGGGCCCTCCAGGTGAGAGCCCCCGAGCCCTGCCTGAGGAGGGCGCCGGGCGCGCTTTCCTATGCGATGGAAGGAGGGTCCCCTTGGGCAGATGCGGGCCCTGAGGGGCCTGTCTCCTGAGGGGCTGGTCCGGATGACGCCTTCTTCTTCTTGGGGATGGTTTCGGGAAGCCCCCTACTTCTGCGATCTGGGTCTTCTAGCGACGCGGCCTGAAAGGCTCGCTCCAGGGAACACACTGCATTGTTCTCTTCACATGGCACCGTGATGACTCCGCCACTTCCTGGCATCTTGAGGACGTTGTAGCCATGATGAGTTATGGCCATGAACTTGGCCATCGCTAGGTACCCAAGGATGGCGTTGTACGGCAGGCGGATGTGAGCGATGTCGAAGTCGATGAGCTCGGTGCGGTAGTTGCTGCGGGCCCCGAAGGTGACAGGGAGGCGGACTTGCCCGATCGGGATTGTGGAACCTTCAGTGACTCTAGAGAAAGGCTTGGTTGGCTGAAGCTGGTCATAGGGCACTTGGAGATTGTTGAATGTTTCCACGGACAAGACGTTGAGCCCTGCTCCACCATCGATGAGGGTTCTGGTGACCAGTACGTTGCTGATGACTGGGGAGCAAAGCATCGGGAGGACCCCGGCTGTGGCCGCGCACTTGAGCTGATCCGCTGAGCTGAACGTGATGGTGCACGCCGACCACCTGAGAGGGCGTGTTGCTTCGAGCCTGGGGAGGATTGCATTCACTTCGCGGGCAAACTGCTTGAAGATGCGTTGGGAGGCTGGGGCTGGAGCTCCGCCCAGGATGCAGGCGATTGCGCGCGGCTCCTGGAAGCCCCCAGCCCCCTCGTCCTGATGGCGGTCCTCGTTCCTCGTTGGTTGAGGCGGCAGTGGAGGGAGGCCTGCGTTGCCCTGCAGGCGATCCTCACGAGGCTGATCCCGCTAATCCCCCTCGCGAGGCAGGTCTCGCCAGCGGTCCTCGGGAGGTTGATCACGCCACCCTTGGCGTGGGCCGCGGTCTTCCCAGCGTCTTGGGTTTCTTCCTCCTCCTCGGCCGTAGCCCCGGTCAGCGCGGTCGGGACGACAGCCGATCCTTCCTTCTCGCATGGTGGGGAGCTCTTGGCATTCATTGGTGTTGTGGGTGTGGAGGTCGTGGTACACGCAGTATCGGCTGCCCCTGGAGGATTCGGGCAGGTCCTTGCCCCGCTTGGTGTCTGGCTCTGCCGCGAGCACGACAGCCCACTTGCGCTTCACGTCCTTAGCCTTGGGTTTCTTCTCTTCTGGGTCTGCGGCAGGCAGCTCGAGGAGGGAGAGACACCCCTCCTCAGCCCTGGCGCACTTGGTCGCCAAGTTGAACAGCTCCAGGGAGGTGCACGGGTCTTCATGCATCGCCAGCTCCTCCTTCATCTTGACGTCGCACACACCATCGGAGAAGGCCGAGATGATGGCTTGCTCGGACACCTTGGGGATCTTGAGGCGCGCGCTGTTGAAGCGCTGGATGTACTTTTGCAGGGTCTCTCCGGGTTGTTGCTTGATGCGGCGCATGTCGCTCACGGCAGGTGGCCGGTCGCGAGTACCTTGGAAGTTCGCGATGAAGCGGGTGCGCATCTGGTCCCAGGAAGAGATCGTGCCCGGGGCCAGGTTCAGGAGCCAGGTGCGAGCTCCTTCCTTGAGCACCATGGGGAACCAGTTCGCCATGACCTTCTCGTCCCCGCTGGCAGCTTTGATGCCCAGCTTGTAGAGCTGGAGGAACTCGGCGGGGTCAGTCATGCCGTCGTAGCTAGGAGGCAGGTCTGGCTTGAACTTGCCGGGCCACGCAACGTTGCGCAGCTCGGTGGTGTAGGCGCGGCAGCCTGCAGTGGCCATGGGAGGCTTCGGTCGAAGGAGAGCTTGTCCTTGAGGGTCCCCATGCGCTGCAGCTGGGAGCAGCGCGGGGTCTTGACGTGCCGGAGCTGGAGCAGGGTCACGGCGAGCCGGAGCAGGAAGCGCCCGGGCGACCTCTTGCGGTCGAGGGACCTCTTGGCAGCTCCGTTCTTACTGGGTTGGCGCCTGACGGAGCGGGTTCCGCCCAGGGGCCACACACCTTAGAGCCATGGCGTCTTCTTGGAGAGGAGGCGGCTGGTACGCCCCCGGAGCTTCATGGCCTGCGCGGGGCGGGGTGCGGCGCAGCGGAGTGGACGGCGCAGGAGAGCCCCCTGCGGCGTGGACGAGCTCGGCGATGCGGTCGAGCCATTCCTCGTAGACGTCGTCGACGGGATGGTAGCGCATGAGCTCGTTTGCCGCGATGAGCGCAGCTCAAGCCTCCAAGGGTGCGCGGAGCACGCGGGACGAAGAGCCAGCTGGCATGAGCGATGGAGTAGCGGTGCGGCTGTCTTACCGCACGGACGGGTGCTGAAACGACGCTTGCTGCTCGTTCCCTGCCGGGCCGGTGGCGGCGTTGACGGCGGGCAAGGAGGAACGACGAGGACGCCCACCGACGGGAGCCGTCTGGGCGACGTGGGAAGCGATGGCGGCCCGGCGCTCGGCGCGAGCCCGACGAGCGTCAGACATGGACGCGACGGTCGGAGGAGAGCGGAGCGGTGGAAGACAAATTCCGGCGCACCCCTACCTGGCGCGCCAAATGTCGGATTTCGGGTTCCGGCAGACCCTTGAGGTCCGAACTCTGTGGTGCGCGCGGAGATTATGCCCTCTACCTCTCCGTCTCGCAAAGATCTAACTACTGAAAGAACAACACAAAAGACACAGGGTTTATACTGGTTCGGGCCACCGTTGTGGTGTAATACCCTACTCCAGTGTGGTGGTTGGATTGCCTCTTGGGCTGATGATGATGAACAGTACAAAGAAGAAAGGCCTCGTGAGGGCCTGTTCTAGCTGGGACGATGAACTGCTAGGGGAGTTCAGCCGCCCTTTTCTCTTTCTCTCTCTCTGTGTGTCTGTGCCTGTTCCGTCTAATCTTCCTCTCTCCTACCCTGGGGGGTGGCTAGTCCTATTTATAGGCAAAGGCCCTGGGCCTCTTCCCAAATATTGAGCGGGAAGGGTGCCAACAATTGGCCAATTTGGAGGGGAACATCCAGTACACTTATCCTGACTAAAGTTGGTCCTCGCCTGCCAAAGGCCCTGTGGTGACGCCGTTCTGGGCTCCACGATGACCTCCTTCCCACCGTTGGACTGGTCTTGGTCTTGTTGCACCGAAATGGATGCCTTTGCTTGATCGTCCCGCCTGCGCTTGCCCCCTTTGCACCAAAGAGGAAAGGGAGGACACTGCGCCGGCTGGCGCCCGCCTGGCGCCCTTGGTCGTCATGGCTTGCGTCATGGGCACCTCGTGAGGTACCCTGCCCTGATCTCTCCACCTCCTCATGAGCCAGCCTGATGAGGCCGCGCCTGAGGAAGCACCATGTCGTCCGCCCCGCGAGGCTTGGCCCCTCGCGAGGGTCTTGGGTCTTGTGTTAGTGAAGATGGGCCGTGCTGGCCCCCCTTTGAGCCACGCCGCAGGCCGCAGGCAGGCAAGTCTGGGGACTCCCGTTCCCAGAACGCCGACACCATCTTTATATCGCAAAACTATTGCAAGGAATCAAACATATCATATTCAGTGATCTACAAGTTTTATGTAGGATTTTATGACTAACCATGTGAATGACCAATTCATGTCATCTCTCTAAATGGATATAAGTGAAGCAAGAGAGTTTAATTCTTTCTACAAAATATATGTCCACGCTCTAACAAATATAAGTGAAGAAAAAGAGCATTCTACAAATGGCGGTTTTCTATATGAAGAGAAACAGGCAATCAAAACTTCAAAAGATATAAGTGAAGCACATGAAGCATTCTATAAAGCCATACTCAAAAGATATAAGTGAAGTGCAATGAGCATTCTATAAATCAACCAAGGGCAATCTCATACCAGCATGGTGCATAAAAGAAAAGATAAAACTAAATGCAAAAGACGCTCCAAGATTTGCACATATCGCATGAACGAAACGAATCCGAAAACATACCGATACTTGTTGATGAAAGAGTGGATGCCTTCCGGGGCATCCCCAAGCTTAGACGCTTGAGTATCCTTGAATATTTACTTGGGGTGCCTCGGGAATCCCCAAGCTTGAGCTCTTGCCTCTCTTCCTTCTCCTCACATCAAGACCTTCTCGATCACCGAACACTCCATCCACACAAAACTTCAACAGAAAACTCGGTAAGATCCGTTAGTATAATAAAGCAAATCACTACTCTAATTACAGTTGCAAACCAATTCATATTTTGTTTTTGCATTGTGTCAACTCTAGTATAACTTTTTCATGGCTTAATCCACTGATATAAATCGATAGTTTCATCAAAACAAGCAAACTATGCATCAAAAACAGAATCTGTCTAAAACAGAACAGTCTGTCATAATGTGAACATTCACCATACTTATTATACATGCAAAATTCTTCCAAAATTCTGAAAAATAAACAATTTGTATATAAAGACAGTGAAAAAAGAATCAGAACCATATGACATTCCAGTAAAAAATGTAAAATCGAGCACTATAGACAAAGTTTCTGTCCTGCACCGCACAAACCAACAACCATTGTAAACATCCTAAAGCCAAACCTTGGCACATTATTTTATAATACAATGGAATTGTACAAGGGGATAACTATTTTTGTTGAAAATTTTCTCTAATTAAGATTCATAAAGTTTCCATGGGCATGAACAAAGTTCAAGGACGTCCCCCACTTTCACAATGCTCGTCTATCTCACTTTCACTTTTCTTTTGGAAAAATTTTGGGTTCCCCTCTTTTTTTTTGTTTTTAAACTATATAAAAGCACACAACAGAAATAAACGACTCTCTAAAACTTCCGGGTTGTCTCCCTGGCAGCGCTTTCTTTAAAGCCATTAAGCTAGGCATATAGTGCTCAAGTGATGGATCCACCGGGATCCCAAGGTATATCAAAGCCAATTTTAATTAACAATGATTTAGCATTTAGTAGTGAGCACAAAGCAACACATATCAAGTAATGACGAAGTCTAACTCTCTTCCTATGCATCGGCATGTCATAAAAGAACAATTCATGCACACGTAGTAAAGGCCAATGCATAGTATAAGTAGTTTCTTGCAATTTTTTCGTGTGGGAAACATAGAGAGGTGGAGATATAGTTCCTCTCTCATAATAATTGCAAGTTGGAGAAGCAAGCACATGCATATTATATTCATCAAAATCAACATGTGCAACGGTAAAAGGCAACCCATCAATATAATCCTTAATAAAGGCAAACTTCTCCGATATAGTGTAGTTGGGAGAATTCAAAAAGATAATAGGACTATCATGCGTGGGTGCAATAGCAACAATTTCATGTTTAACATAAGGAACTATAGCAAGTTCATCTCCATAAGCATAATTCATATTGGCATCTTGGCCACAAGCATAGCAAGCATCATCAAAAAGGGATATTTCAAGAGAATCAACGGGAACATAACAGTCATCATAGCAATCATCCTTCGGTAAGCATGAAGGGGAATTAAACAATGTATGAGTTGAAGAGTTACTCTCATTAGAAGGTGGGCATGTGCGATCAATCCGCTCTTCCTCATTTTGTTCTTCGCTCTCCTCCTCATCTTTTTCATCCAAAGAGCTCACAGTTTCATCAATTTCTTCTTCCATAGACTCCTGCAAAATATTAGTCTCTTCTTGGACAGAGGAGGAGACCTCGATATATGGTTTAACATAGGCATTAGAAGCATAATTCTCATAACAATATTCAAGTATGGCAAAAATTTCAGATTTGTAAAGACTAGCATCATACGTTTCAATCAAAGAAGCAATTTCATAAGCACCCTTAAAAGCAACAAATTCTTCAATTTGTTGAACATCATATTAATTATAAACACCCTTAGCATAAGAAGATACGATTCCATTATCACTAAACAAACATTAGTAGGGAAGGTGTTTCTTAGGGTCTTCAGAACAACAAGTAATATCATATATTTCGCATAAATTCCAAGCATAGCATTGCAAATGATGAATTTGATCCAGTAGACATTTCCCTTTTTCAGATATGCGGTGTCGCACATAACAAGCATGCTCATCTAAAGATTTGCCCTCAACTAAGCTAGTTGGGGTTTCAGCACGAGCACATAGGGATCGAAGATGATCAAAGTAATAAGCTTCAGGAGTGTGATAGATTTTGAGTGGTTCTTGAACCATTGGTTATGTAGGTACAACTAATTTTTTGGTATTTTGCGTTTCCTACCCATAACTAAAGATACAAAACAACTAAGAACAGCAAATAAAAATTACTTAGTGATAAAGCAAACAAGCACACACGAGAATATTCACCCCACGCTATAACTCCCCGGCAACAGCGCCAGAAAAAGGTCTTGATAACCCACAAGTATAGGGGATCAATTGTAGCTTCTTTCGATAAGTAAGAGTGTCGAACCCAACGAGGAGCTAAAGGTAGAACAAATATTCCCTCAAGTTCTATCGACCACCGATACAACTCTACGCATGTCGGGACCCCGATCCTAAGTCACACCGATCTAGCCTGTAACACATCATATCACTTTGCGGCCTCACGCACGGTATTCCCACGGGTGCCACCTTACCTGGCCCGAGACCGTTTGCGCCTTTTGGCTCACGTATATGATAGTGTCGCTAGCATCCATATGACAAAAGAACCCGGGCCGACATGGCTAGTCGTGAATCCAAGGCGGCACTAACCCATGAGGACAGGCATACATGAATCACATCGAGCATGTCGGTCATCAACGTGTGAATCCGGGCTGTAGCACTGGGCTAAAAGGACTCCGGTAACCCGGGCTGTAGCAGGCTAGGCAGGACTCCGGATGTCACCGCGTGACATTTCCCCGAAGGAACAGACAGAGGAACGAAGTGAAACACATGCCGGCCAGTCAAGTGTTCCGAGCAGTAGTGCTGGGCTAGCAGGACTCCAGGGAACCGGGCTGTAGCGGACTACTATCGCTCAAAAAGCACTAGACTACATTTCCCCATATGATAGGCTGCCAAGGATAAACAACTAGATTTTCGGATCCCACACATAGCAATACACGTTACACGTACGCATAACATGCAAGTATGTGTTGTGCAACATGGCATCAAAACATAACGCAAACTCATATAGATAAAGGCTCAGAAGAGCCACATAGCATTAAATACAAGCAAGCGTCACATGACCCATCATTCAGAGCATACAAGCGACAAGCGGAAGCATTACATGTCTGAGTACAGACAACTACAAAATAAAAAGGCAGAGAAGCCTGACTATCTACAAGACCCTCCCAAGGGTACAAGATCGTAGCTAAGGTAACCAGCTACTTGTCGAAGTCCAAGCGGAAATACTTGTAAGACCGAAGTCTCCGCTGCAAAACATAAATAAAGCAAACATGAGTACAAAGGTACTCAGCAAGACTTACATCAGATCCTATCATACATGCATTAGTATCAGGGAGGTAATGTGGGGGTTTAGTTGCAGCAAGCTAGCTTTGACTCAGTGGCTATCCTGTTCTATGATTACGAGAAACTTCTTTGAGGTGAGAAAGCGCACACGAGTCAAGTGATCACCACATCAATACACTACTATGGATTCATCCCCGTCTCACTACGAAAAGGCCATCCATAGCACTCACACTTATCTTGAGCATTTTAGAGTATCCACTTTAAGTTGTCTATGTACCACGTAAGCATCCAAGAAGTCCATAACCGAGGACACGGCTATTCGAATAGATCATGATAACCCTGCAGGGGTGTACTTCTTCACACACGCTCTCGCCACTTACCGCCATGTACACGTCATGTATCTCGGCAACCTTCAAGCAGAAGCCTGGCGAGGGAGTCGGCCATGACCTGACTAACCACACAAGACTCTAGTCCAGGTTTATCGCCTATTCGGGTTCCATCCGCAGGGAGATCCGGCCGGGGTGTCGCTCACGGCCCCAAACGATGTGAGCAGGGTTCCCAAGCCCACCATCCAGGTGCCACTTGGTACACCGTGCCACCTGTGCCGAGTCTGTCCCAAGCCCACCCTGTCGGGTGCCACTCGGTAGAAAAATAACACTACCTACAAACACCAGAAACTATTTGCAACTCCTGGACAGAGATCAAGTTGGTTAATAAGTCGAGAGAGCTTGGAGTGCCTGGAGCCCAATGTGTGGTAGTAGCTAGTCATTGGACAACATACACAGAACTCAGTACTTAAGGACGGTTCAAGTGAGACAACCCACCATGTACTCCTACATGGCCTCTCACCGCTACCTTTACCAAATCGTGTTCACACGCTTAACTCTCAGCATCAGAACATATCATAACACTCCAATTCATTCCCAATGAATCAGACCTGACACAACTCTAAGAAATAGCAGGCGTCGCATGGTAGAAGCACAACATGGCTCAATCAACTCCTACACATGCTAGTGGGTTTCAACTATTTACTGTGGCAATGACAGGTCATGCAGAGGAATGGGTTCAACTACCGCATCATAAAGTAGCAGTTGAATCGTTGTTGTCCTAATGCAATAAACGAGAGCAGGAGCGAGAGAGTGGGATTGTATTGGAATGAACAAGGGGTTTTTCTTGCCTGATAGATCAACAAGGAAGGCACTGCTCCACAGACAGGTACTCTGGAACGGTCTCCGGGGTAGGACCTATCGAGAAGGAACGGTGCCAACAATCAATACACAAGCATATGCAACAATATGATGCATGAACATGGCATGAAGAAGTGATGCTGTTTGAGCTAATGCAACTAGTATTCAAATTGAATGAAGTCCATTTGAACCAAGGGTTCAAATGCAACTCCAAATTAAGCTCTTATATATGCCATTTATACGTTTTCACCTATACAGCAGGTATAAGTTGTTTTGTCATGCATGAAACTGGTACAGATGGAAATATTGTATTTTTCTGATAATTTTTCATATATAAATTATTTCATTCTAAGCTACGGTTGAATTAATATGAATTTTTGAAGTTTTGAATATTTTCTGGAATTTCCAGTTCTAAAGTAATTCCAGAAAAAGGATAACTGCATCAGCATGACGTCATGCCCGCGTCAGCAGGTCAACGGCGCTGAGCAGGGTCAAACCTGGCGTGTGGGGGCCACACGTCAGTGACATAGCTAATTAACAGTAGTTAATTAATTACCCTAACTAAAAATTAGTCAGGCCGGCCCCACCTGTCATTGACCCGCACGGGTCAAATCTGGTCAACTGGGGGGGGGGTAATTTGCGCGGGTTGACCCGGTCAATCCCGCCGGCGTTTAGCCGCCGGCGAGGCCGAACGCGGCGGAGTGGCTCGGGATTGTGTCTCCGGCGACCAAATGCGCGGCGGAGACCATCTACGTGATGCCCAGACTCGCGCGCATCCAGTGGGACACGCGGGAGGCTGCGGGGGTGGCGGAGCTCGCCGGAGCGAAGCTCGCGGCGGCGGCCAGAGCTCGGCTCGAGCGGCGGAGGGGCTAGAGGCACAGGAAGCAGAGGGGTAGGGGGGAAAGATGGCGGGGCTCACAGCGGATTGGCGAGCGTGCTCAGCGGCTGGCGGAAGGATGAACGGCGACAGGGCGTTGACGGCGATCTCGGGCGGCCGACGATGGGGACAACGGCGGTGACGACGATACGGTGCGTCCCCGGTTGCCAGGCTCATCGAGGGCGTAGAAGACGTTGTGGCGGAGCTCTCGGGCGCGGAGAGAGGTCGAGGGGGAGGCGGTGGCTACGGCTACGGCGAGCAGTGGCGAAGGTGGTGTTCGGACGTCGCACGAGAAAGAGCGAGGGAGAGGAGGGGAGGGCAGGGTAGAGAGAGAGCGGTGCGGGGCGGCGCGTGGCCTCGCGAGGGGCATCTAGGCGTCAAGGGAGAGGGGCAGGCAGGCAGGAGGCGTGGCGGCACGGCGGCGCGCGCGCGCCGGCCACACGCCCTGTCCTCCTGGCGAGAGGTCAGGGAAGACTGGCGTCGCCCAGTCAGCTGGGCCGAGCTACTGGGCCGATCTGGTAAGTGGCCCAGGTAAGTTCTTTTTATTTCTGTTTATGTTTTCTATTTTTCTGACATTTGTTTTGTTTAATAAAAATACTAAACCATTTTATTTTCTTATGCCAATTTTTGTAGGGGCTAATGGTATTATTCCAGAGCTCCACAACAACTAGCATAATTTTTGGACAATATTATATATATATATATAACAATATATATCCAAAGCAAATAATTACTGCATTAATTCCAAATGCCCAAAATAAATACCTATGAGCTCCTAAAAATATTGGTTTGATTTTTATCTCTGTCCAATATTTTCAGAGAGCAACATGAACATTTTCTTGGACCTTTTTGGAGCAATTTTTATCTGGGTCATTTCCAGAAATGATTTCTGAGGGTTTTACAAATCCCCATTTCAAATTTAAATGAAATTTAAACATGATGCACACATGACTAGCTAGCCTTGAGCATACCAGAACTAGGGATGTGACAATTCGCCCCCACTCAAAAGAATCTCGTCCCAAGATTCAGGAGTTGGCGGAAAGAAAGTGGGGTACTCCAGTCGAAGACGATCTTCTCGCTCCCAGGTAGCTTCTCTCTCAGAATGATGAGACCACTGAACCTTGAGAAACTTGATGTTCTGACGTCGAGTGACACGCTCTGCTTGATCAAGAACGCGAACAGGGTACTCTCGATATGTGAGGTTATCTTGGAGATCAAGCGTTTCGTGGTCCACTCCGCGGATGGGATCCGAGAAGCAACGCCTGAGTTGAGAGACATGAAAGACATCATGTACTCGAGAAAGATGTGGGGGTAGTTCCAACTGGTAGGCAACCTCTCCTCGTTTAGCGAGAATGCAAAAAGGACCAATGCAACGAGGAGCTAACTTGCCCTTGGTACCGAAACGGTGGGTACCCTTCAAAGGGGTAACCCGAAGGTAAGCCTTGTTGCCAACTTCATAAGCCACTTCCTTATGACGACGGTCATACTAGCTCTTTTGACGAGATTGGGCTGTTTTCAAATTCTCACGAATGATGCGAACTTGCTCTTCTGCCTCCTGGATCATGTCCGGTCCAAAGAATTGTCTTTCACCGGTTTCTGACCAGTTCAAAGGTGTTCGACATCTTCGTCCGTACAGAATCTCGAAAGGAGCTTTCTTGAGACTGGATTGGTAGCTATTGTTATAAGCAAACTCGGCGAAAGGAAGGCACTTCTCCCAATCCATACCGAATGAGATAACACAAGCTCTAAGCATGTCTTCGAGAATTTGATTGACCCTTTCCACCTGACCACTTGATTGAGGGTGGAAAGCGGTACTGAAGGAAAGATGGGTGCCCATGGCAGTTTGGAAACTCTCCCAAAAATGAGAAGTGAAAAGACTACCACGGTCTGAATTGATCTCTAGTGGAACACCATGAAGTGAAACTATTCGAGAAATATATAAGTCAGCGAGCTGACTAGCAGTGATATTCTCTCGAACAGGTAGGAAGTGAGCGTCTTTGGAAAGACGATCAATGACTACGAAGATAGCATTATTCCCTTTCTTGGTTCTAGGAAAACCGGTGATGAAGTCCATACCAACTTTATCCCATTTCCACTCAGGAATAGCTAAAGGCTGAAGGGTGCCAGCAGATCTTTGATGCTCTGCCTTAACGCGACGACAAACGTCACAGTTAGTAATGAACTGAGCGATTTCTCTCTTCATCCTAGTCCACCAGAACCTCTGGCGTAGGTCCTAATACATCTTAGTACTACCGGGTTGAATCGTGAGAGGAGATTCATGAGCCTCCTTAAGGATCAGTTGTTGCAGATGTTGATTCTTGGGAACTACCAAGCGATTCTCAAAGAAAACAACACCTCGATCATCTATAGAGAAACTACCACCAACTCCTTTGTTAATGTTTCTCTTGATCCGGGAAATTCCCATATCCTGCTTCTGAGCGGAGATGATCTGATCCACAAGGGTAGGTTTCGCCACCAAGGTAGAAAGGAATCCATGGGGAGCAATGTGAAGGTTAAGCTTATAGAATTCCTCATGAAGAAGTGGTTGGCCCTGCTGCAACATAAGATTGTTGCAATAGAACTTACGACTTAGTGCATCAGCCATGGCATTGCCCTTGCATGGGGTGTAGGTAATCCCTAAGTCGTAATCTGAGACCAACTCCAACCAACGTCTTTGCCTAAGGTTCAAATCTGGTTGGGTGAAGATATACTTGAGACTCTGGTGATCGGTGTATATCTCGCAACGTTTACCGAGAAGGTAATGTCGCCATGTCTTAAGAGCATAGACTACGGCTGCAAGCTCTAGATCATGTGTAGGATAATTCTCCTCATGTGGATGCAACTGTCGAGATGCATAGGCAATCACATGACGATCCTGCATAAGAATGCAACCTAGTCCCTGTCGTGAGGCATCACAATAGATAACAAAGTCCTTAGTGAAATCCGGTGGCACAAGTATGGGAGCAGAAGTCAGGCGTCTTTTCAGTTCCTGAAAATTGTACTCACACTGTGGGGACCACTCAAACTTTTTATCTTTCTTGAGAAGTTCCGTGAGAGGTTTGGCCACTTTGGAGAAGTTTTCAACGAAGCGGCGACAATAACTGGCTAGACCAAGGAAACTTCTAACTTGCTTAACGGTTTCAGGTGGAGTCCAGTCAAGAACGGCTTGAACTCTCTCGGGATTGACAGCAATGCCCTTACCAGAGATCACGTGGCCTAGGTAGGTCACTTCTGGTAACCAAAATTCGCACTTGGAGAAATTGGCATAAAGGCGATGCTCTCTGAGTTTTCCTAACACGAGTCTAAGGTGTTCGGCATGCTCTTCCTCGTTCTTCGAGTAAATAAGAATGTCATCGAGGTAAACCACGACGAACTTATCTAAGTACTCCATGAAGATCGAGTTCATCAAACGGGAGCAGGTAGCTGGAGCATTGGTTAGACCAAAGGACATGACGGTGTACTCGTACTGGCCATAACGAGTGACAAAAGCCGTCTTAGGAATGTCCCCGTTTCTGATCTTGATTTGGTGGTAGCCTAACCTCAAACCCATCTTGGAAAAGACTGAGGATCCAGCGAGCTGATCATACATGTCGTTGATCCTGGGGAGCGGATACTTGTTCTTTATCGTGACCAAGTTAACGGGACGATAATCTACAACCATCCGGTCCGTACCATCCTTCTTTTTGACGAAAAGGACGGGGCAAGCCCAGGGAGAAGAACTAGGACGGATGAAACCCTTTTGCAAGGACTCATCGAGTTGTTTCTTAAGCTCGGCTAGTTCTAAGGGTGCCATCTTGTAAGGTCTCCTAGAAATTGGGGCGGTTCCTGGAATGAGATCTATGACGAACTCTACATCCCTGTCAGGTGGAATACCTGGAAGTTCTTCTGGAAAGACATCCGGAAAGTCACGGACTACCGGAATATCTTCAAGGTCTGGGAGGGGGCTGGCATTAAGAGACTAGAGTTGGCGCGTTGCAACTCTGGTGGAGATAGTGACTATCTTGCCAGATGGGTGTGTGAGCTGAACAGACCTAGTGTAACAATCAATCTTGGCATAATGAGCTTTCATCCAGTCCATACCCAAGATGATGTTAATATATGTAGACTTGAGGGCTATAAGTGATGCAAGGAATACAAGTCTGTCAACAAGGATTTCATTACCATGGCTTACACTAGAAGTTTGCCATTTGGATCCAGGAGTTTGAATGACTAGTGGAGAGGGCATATCACAAAAGGATATATTGTGCAAGCTGGCATAGCCTTCAGAAATGAAGGAGTGAGATGCTCCGGTATCGAATAGAACCGAGGCGGGATGGCAATTGACAAGGAGTGTACCAAGAACGACATCTGGATCATCATGAGCGTCTTTAGCTGAGACGTGATGCACACGTCCATGTTCAGTGGGAGCTGACTTGGCACTAATCATCTCGCGTGATGGCTTATCACAGCCAACAGACTTCTCGGGCGGGGGTGGAGCATAACTGGCTTGAGAGCAGTCACGTGCATAGTGTCCTTGTTCTCCGCATGTGAAGCAAGTCCCTGAAGTTGGATGTGGACCCGCATTGGCAGGCGGTCTACCAATAGGTCTGGGTGGAGCATACTGCTGAACTGGGTGAGGTGCCACACAAGATGGCCTCGTTGTAAAACCGAGTGGAAGAGCGGAGTTCGGAATCCAAATCCGGCGCTTCTGCGAACTAGAACCGGAGGAAGAACCCAAATCACGGGTGTGCTTACGAGACTCCTCGTAAGTGAGCTGAGCTGCCTCTGCGTTAATGGCCTTGTTCACAAGATCCTGGAATGTATTGCAGTGGTGCAAGTGGAGATCACGACGCAACTTGGGGTTGAGACCCTTCCGGAACCTAGCTTGCTTCTTGGCGTCCATGGACACTTCTTCTTTAGCATAGCGGGTGAGGTTCTCAAACTCTCTATTGTAAGCATCAACAGCCATCTTACCCTGGGTGAAACTACAGAACTCTTCTCTCTTGCGGTCAATGAGAGCTAGAGGAATGTGATGCTCGCGAAAAGCCTCAGTGAAATCTTTCCAGGTCGGTATCTGGCCGACTGGAAGCATAGCCTCATAGTTCTGCCACCAAAGACTAGCAGGACCTTCCAGATGATATGCAGCATAGGTGACCTTGTCTCCTTCAGCCACGTTCGCGAAACGCAGCTTGTGAGTAATACTACGAAGCCAGTCATCTGCATCGAGTGGTTCAATGGAATGATGGAAGGTGGGTGGGTGCAAGCGAATGAAGTCATGAATGGTTGCAGACCCTTTGAACTGAGGTGCGGTGTTCTCCTCGATACGTGCTAACAAGCGGTTGGTCTCACGCTTCTTCATCTCAACCTCTAACATGAACTTTGCCAACGAAGACTGATCGGGAGGATCCTCATCCCTACCATCTCCGGGGTTCCGGCTACGAGCAACAGAACTTAGGTTAACCGGCAACATCCTGAAGAACGAAACCAAGGAAAACAAGGATGGATTCAACACCAACTATAGGATGCAACATGTAGCACAAGGAAATTTAGTATCTCTCAAACTCCTAGGATAATTCCGGCAGCATAACGGCAGTAAAATGCTCAAAATGAGACATTCTGCAAAAAACGGGGTAGCACCATACTAAACATCATCACTCAAGGTTCTGAGATATAACTAAACAGACTACACCAGAAGTACTTGAAAACTGGAATATGACTCTGATCAACCAATCCTAAGAGACTACAGAGTAGTAACACGTGATCCAGATAGACAGAAGAGGAAGCCTAGTTCCTTAACCCCATAGGAAAGATAGGATAACTTAGATCAGAAGGGCATGAGGTAAAAGGAGTAAAAAGAGCCTTACGTTCCCCTCCACAATCAATTCCCTTACATAACTAAAGAATTTCTAGACACAACTTCGACCTGGTTGGCTTGGAAATCCTACAGGCAGTCAGGCTCTGATACCAAGGCTGTCGGGACCCCGATCCTAAGTCACACCGATCTAGCCTGTAACACATCATATCACTTTGTGGCCTCGCGCACGGTATTCCCACGGGTGCCACCTTACCTGGCCCGAGACCGTTTGCGCCTTTTGGCTCACGTATATGATAGTGTCGCTAGCATCCATATGACAAAGAACCCGGGCCGACATGGCTAGTCGTGAATCCAAGGCGGCACTAACCCATGAGGACAGGCATACATGAATCACATCGAGCATGTCGGTCATCAACGTGTGAATCCGGGCTGTAGCACAAGGCTAACAGGACTCCGGTAACCCGGGCTGTAGCAGGCTAGGCAGGACTCCGGATGTCACCGCGTGACATTTCCCTGAAGGAACAGACATAGGAACGAAGTGAAACACATGCCGGCCAGTCAAGTGTTCCGAGCAGTAGTGCTGGGCTAGCAGGACTCCAAGGAACCGGGCTGTAGCGGACTACTATCGCTCATAAAGCACTAGACCACATTTCCCCATATGATAGGCTGCCAAGGATAAACAACTAGATTGTCGGATCCCACACATAGAAATACATGTTACACGTATGCATAACATGCAAGTATGTGTTGTACAACATGGCATCACAACATAACGCAAACTCATATAGATAAAGGCTCAGAAGAGCCACATAGCATTAAATACAAGCAAGGGTCACATGACCCATCATTCAGAGCATCCATAGCACTCACACTTATCTTGAGCATTTTAGAGTATCCACTTTAAGTTGTCTATGTACCACGTAAGCATCCAAGAAGTCCATAACCGAGGACACGACTATTCGAATAGATCATGATAACCCTGCAGGGGTGTACTTCTTCACACACGCTCTCGCCACTTACCGCCATGTACACGTCATGTATCTCGGCAACCTTCAAGCAGAAGCCTGGCGAGGGAGTCGGCCATGACCTGACTAACCACACAAGACTCTAGTCCAGGTTTATCGCCTATTCGGGTTCCATCCGCAGGGAGATCCGGCCGGGGTGTCGCTCACGGCCCCAAACGATGTGAGCAGGGTTCCCAAGCCCACCATCCAGGTGCCACTTGGTACACCGTGCCACCTGTGCCGAGTCTGTCCCAAGCCCACCCTGTCGGGTGCCACTCGGTAGAAAAATAACACTACCTACAAACACCAGAAACCATTTGCAACTCCTGGACAGAGATCAAGTTGGTTAATAAGTCGAGAGAGCTTGGAGTGCCTGGAGCCCAATGTGTGGTAGTAGCTAGTCATTGGACAACATACACAGAACTCAGTACTTAAGGACGGTTCAAGTGAGACAACCCACCATGTACTCCTACATGGCCTCTCACTGCTAACTTTACCAAATCGTGTTCACACGCTTAACTCTCAGCATCAGAACATATCATAACACTCCAATTCATTCCCAATGAATCAGACCTGACACAACTCTAAGCAATAGAAGGCGTCGCATGGTAGAAGCACAACATGGCTCAATCAACTCCTACACATGCTAGTGGGTTTCAACTATTTATTGTGGCAATGACAGGTCATGCAGAGGAATGGGTTCAACTACCGCAGCATAAAGTAGCAGTTGAATCGCTGTTGTCCTAATGCAATAAACGAGAGCAGGAGCGAGAGAGTGGGATTGTATCGGAATGAACAAGGGGGTTTTCTTGCCTGATAGATCAACAAGGAAGGCACTGCTCCACAGACAGGTACTCTGGAACGGTCTCCGGGGTAGGACCTATCGAGAAGGAACGGTGCCAACAATCAATACACAAGCATATGCAACAATATGATGCATGAACATGGCATGAAGAAGTGATGCTGTTTGAGCTAATGCAACTAGTATTCAAATTGAATGAAGTCCATTTGAACCAAGGGTTCAAATGCAACTCCAAATTAAGATCTTATATATGCCATTTATATGTTTTCACCTATACAGCAGGTATAAGTTGTTTTGTCATGCATGAAACTAGTACAGATGGAAAGATTGTATTTTTCTAATAATTTTTTCATATATAAATTATTTCATTCTGAGCTACAGTTGAATTGATATGAATTTTTGAAGTTTTGAATATTTTCTGGAATTTCCAGTTCTAAAATAATTCCAGAAAAAGGATAACTATGTCAGCATGACGTCATGCCCGCGTCAGCAGGTCAACGGCGCTGACCAGGGTCAAACCTGGCGTGTGGGGGCCACACGTCAGTGACATAGCTAATTAACAGTGGTTAATTGATTACCCTAACTAAAAATTAGTCAGGCCGGCCCCACCTGTCATTGACCCGCACGGGTCAAATCTGGTCAACTAGGGGGGGGGGGGTAATTTGCGCGGGTTGACCCGGTCAATCCCGCCGGCGTTTAGCCGCCGGCGAGGCCGAACGCGGCGGAGGGGCTCGGGATCGTGTCTCCGGCGACCAAATGCGCGGCGGAGACCATCTACGTGATGCCCAGCCTCGCGCGCATCCAGTGGGACACGCGGGAGGCTGCGGGGGTGGCGGAGCACGCCGGAGCGAAGCTCGCGGCGGCGGCTGGAGCTCGGCTCGAGCGGCAGAGGGTCTAGAGGCGCAGGAAGCAGAGGGGTAGGGGGAAAACATGGCGGGGCTCACAGCGGATTGGCGAGTGTGCTCAGCGGCTGGCGGAAGGACGAACGGTGACATGGCGTTGACGGCGATCTTGGGCGGCCGACAATGGGGACAACGGCGGTGACGATGATACGGTGCGTCCCCGGTTGCCTGGCTCGTCGAGGGCGTAGAACACGTTGTGGCGGAGCTCTCGGGCGCGGAGAGAGGTCGAGGGGGAGGCGGTGGCAACGGCTACGGCGAGCAGCAGCGACGGTGGTGTTCGGACGCCGCGCGAGAAAGAGCGAGGGAGAGGAGGGGAGGCCAGGGGAGAGAGAGAGCGGTGCGGGCGGCGCGTGGCCTCGCGAGGGGCATCCAGGCGTCGAGGGAGAGGGGCAGGCAGGCAGGAGGCGTGGCGGCACGGCGGCGCGCGCGCGCCGGCCACACGCCCTTTTCTCCTGACGAGAGGTCAGGGACGACTGGCGTCGCCCAGTCAGCTGGGCCGAGCTACTGGGCCGATCTGGTAAGTGGCCCAGGTAAGTTGTTTTTATTTCTGTTTATGTTTTCTATTTTTATGACATTTGTTTGGTTTAATAAAAATACTAAACCATTTTACTTTCTTATGCCAATTTTTGTAGGGGCTAATGGTATTATTCCAGAGCTCCACAACAACTAGCATACTTTTTGGACAATATTTTATATATATAACAATATATATCCAAAGCAAATAATTACTGCATTAATTCCAAATGCCCAAAATAAATACCTATGAGCTCCTAAAAATATTGGTTTGATTTTTATCTCTGTCCAATATTTTGAGAGAGCAACATGAACATTTTCTTGGACCTTTTTGGAGCAATTTTTATCTGGGTCATTTCAAATTTAAATGAAATTTAAACATGATGCACACATGACTAGCTAGCCTTGAGCATACCAGAACTAGGGATGTGACAATGCACGCTTAACGTTCGCTTTACCTAGAACAAGTATGAAACTAGAAGTACTTTGTAGGTGTTTTTGGATAGGTTTGCAAGATAATAAAGAGCGCGTAAATAAAAAGTAGGGGCTGTTTAGATAAAGACACAATAAAGTAAATATAGCGAGTGTGGAAAAGTGGTGGTAGGAGTTGCGAAATTGTCCCTAAGCAATTGACTACTTTACTAGACCGATAGCAAGTTTTATGTGGGAGAGGCCACTTCTAGCATGTCATCCCTGACTTGGAATTTTATGCACTTATGATTGGAACTATTAGCACGCATCCGCAACTACTAACGTTCATTAAGGTAAAACCCAACCATAGCATTAAGTTATATTGGTCCCCCTTCAATCCCGTATGCATCAATTTCTATGCTAGGTAGAAGCTTCTGTCACTCTTGCCCTCCAATACATAGTCCTATCAACATACAACTAACCCTATGGTGTGATCCACGCGCGTGCTCATATGATGGGCACCAAAGGACAACAACATAACCAGAAGCAAATTAAATCAATCATAGCAATTCATCAACCACCGATAGGACAATGAAAATCTACTCAGACATCATAGGATGGCAACACATCATTGGATAATAATATGAAGCATAAAGCACCATGTTCAATTAGAGGGTACAGCGGGTTGCGGGAGAGAGGACCGCTATAGATAGAGGGGGGAAGGTGATGGAGATGTTGCTGAAGATGGCGGAGGTGTTGATGAAGATCGCGGTGATGATGATGGTGGCCACAGCAGCGTTCCGGCGCCATCGGGAGAGAGGGGGAGAGTGGCCCCTTCTTCTTCTTCTTCCTTGACCTCCTCCCTAGATGGGAGAAGGGTTTCCCCTCTGGTCCTTGGCTTCCATGGCATGGGAGGGGCGAGAGCCCCTCCGAGATTGGATCTATCTCTCTGTCTCTCTCTGTTTCTGCGCTCTCGTCTTCTGCCCTTTCACCGTTTCGTATATATATGGACATTCAAAACTCCGATTGGATTGAAACCTTCGCCTAGATTTTTCTCCAAAAATTAGCTTTCTTGCGGACAAAGAAGAGCCATGACCAATTTACGGGGGGCCCACGAGGGGGGAAGGCGCGCCCCCTGCCTCGTGCCCCCCTCGGGCACCGTCTCACGTTGATTCTTCTTCCCAAATTTTCCAAATATTCCAAAAATATTCTCCGTCCGTTTTTATCCCATTTGGATTCTGTTTGATATGGTGTTTCTGCGAAACATAAAACATGCAACAAACAGGAACTGAAACGGGGCACTGTATTAATATGTTAGTCCCAAAAGTAGTATAAAAAGTTGCCAAAAAGAATATGGAAGTTGTATAATATTGGGATGGAACAATAAAAAATTACAGATACGACGGAGACGTATCAACCCGTCAGCCATCAGGCATGGGACGGCCACCCCCTCATACGACGTGTACATGATCAATACACTTAAAAAGTCTCGCGGCAATGACAAGGGAGATCCAATTGAGAATAGAACTCCTGAGACATAGGCTAAGTTCCGTCGCCCCAAACGCCCCTCCAAGTCACGCCGCAACAACAATGGCACTGGAGAAAATAGTACTACGGACGGCGCTAAAAGCAATGAAGACCCTGTGGGAGTAATATCCGAGCAGGAGGAACAGGAAAACGGGCAAGCCAGCCCCAACGAACATGCCCTGCCCAGCTATGAAGACTCTGTTGGGGAACGTAGCAGAAATTCAAAATTTTCCTACGTGTCACCAAGATCTATCTATGGAGAAACCAGCAACGAGGGGAAGAAGAGTGCGTCTACATACCCTTGTAGATCGCTAAGCGGAAGCGTTCAAGTGAACGGGGTTGATGGAGTCGTACTCGTCGTGATTCAAATCACCGATGACCAAGTGCCGAACGGACGGCACCTCCGCGTTCAACACACATACAGCCCGGTGACGTCTCCCATGCCTTGATCCAGCAAGGGGAGAGGGAGAGGTTGAGGAAGACTCCATCTAGCAGCAGCACAACGGCGTGGTGATGATGGAGGAGCGTGGCAATCCTGCAGGGCTTCGCCAAGCACCGCGGGAGAGGAGAAGGACTTGGGAGAGGGGGAGGGCTGCACCAACAGGGAGATCAAATCGTGTGTTTTTGGGCAGCCCCTAGGCCTCATATATATAGGGGAAGGGGAGGAGGGTGCGCCCCCTCTAGGGTTCCCACCCCTAGAGGGGCGGCAGTCCTAGATGGGTTTGAGGGGGGCGGCCAAGAGGGGGAGGGGAGAGGGAGGCGCACTAGTATGGGCCTTAGGGCCCATCTGCCCTAGGGTTTGCCCCCTTCTTCTCTCCCTTGCACCTTGGGCCCTTGTGGGGGGGGGCGCACCAGCCCACTTGGGGCTGGTCCCCTCCCACACTTGGCCCATGCAGCCCTCCAGGGCTTGTGGCCCCACTTGGTGGACCCCCGGACACCTCCGGTGGTCCCGGTACACTACCGGTGACGCCCAGAACACTTCCAGTGGCCAAAACCATACTTCCTATATATAAATCTTTACCTCCGGACCATTCCGGAACTCCTCGTGACGTCCGGGATCTCATCCGGGACTCCGAACAACATTCGGTAACCACATACAAACTTCCTTTATAACCCTAGCGTCATCGAACCTTAAGTGTGTAGACCCTATGGGTTCGGGAACCATGCAGACATGACCGAGACGTTCTCCAGTCAATAACCAACAGCGGGATCTGGATACCCATGTTGGCTCCCACATGTTCCACGATGATCTCATCGGATGAACCACGATGTCAAGGACTTAATCAATCCCGTATACAATTCCCTTTGTCTATCGGTACGATACTTGCCCGAGATTCGATCATCGGTATCCCGATACCTTGTTCAATCTCGTTACCGGCAAGTCTCTTTTACTCGTTCCGCAACACATCATCCCGTGATCAACTCCTTGATCACATTGTGCACATTATGATGATGTCCTACCGAGTGGGCCCAGAGATACCTCTCCGTCACACGGAGTGACAAATCCCAGTCTTGATTCGTGCCAACCCAACAGACACTTTCGGAGATACCTGTAGTGTACCTTTATAGCCACCCAGTTACGTTGTGACGTTTGGCACACCCAAAGTATTCCTACGGTATCCGGGAGTTGCACAATCTCATGGTCTAAGGAAATGATACTTGACATTAGAAAAGCTTTAGCATACGAACTACATGATCTTGTGCTAGGCTTAGGATTGGGTCTTGTCCATCACATCATTCTTCTAATGATGTGATCCCGTTATCAATGACATCCAATGTCCATGGTCAGGAAACCGTAACCATCTATTGATCAACGAGCTAGTCAACTAGAGGCTTACTAGGGACCTGGTGTTGTCTGTGCATCCACACATGTATCTGAGTTTCCTATCAATACAATTCTAGCATGGATAATAAAAGATTTATCATGAACAAGGAAATATAATAATAACCTATTTATTATTGCCTCTAGGGCATATTTCCAACAGTCTCCCACTTGCACTAGAGTCAATAATCTAGTTCACATCGCCATGTGATTAACACTCACAGAGTTCTGGGTTTGATCATGTTGTGCTTGTGAGAGATGTTATAGTGAACGGGTCTGAACCTTTCAGATCCGTGTGTGCTTTACAAATATCTATGTCATCTCCTAGATGCAGTTACCACGCTCTATATGGAGCTATTCCAAATAACTGTTCTACTATACGAATCCAGTTTACTACTCAGAATAATCTGGATTAGTGTCAAACCTTGCATCGGCGTAACCCTTTATGACGAACTCTTTTACCACCTCCATAATCGAGAAAATTCCTCAGTCCACTAGTTACTAAGGATAACTTTGACCGCTGTCCTGTGATCCATTCCTGGATCTCTCTTGTACCCCTTGACTGACTCATGGCAAGGCACACTTCAGATGCGGTACACAACATAGCATACTGTAGAGCCTACGTCTAAGCATAGGGGATGACCTTCGTCCTTTCTCTCTCTTCTGCCATAGTCAGGTCTTGAGTCTTACTCAATACTCACACGTGTAATACAGCCAAGAACTCCTTCTTTGCTGATCTATTTTGAATTCCTTCAAAATCTTGTCACGGTATGTATTCATTTGAAAGTACTATTAAGCGATTTTGATCTATCCTTATAGATCTTCATGCTCAATGTTCAAGTAGCTTAATCCAGGTTTTCGATTGAAAAACACTTTTCAAATAACCCTATATGCTTTCCAGAAATTCTACATCATTTCTGATCAACAATATGTCAACAACATATACTCATCAGAAATCATATAGTGCTCCCACTCACTTCTTTGGAAATACAAGTTTCTCATAAACTTTGTATAAACCCAAATTCTTTGATCATCTCATCAAAGTGTACATTCCAACTCCGAGATGCTTACTCCAGTCCTTAGAAGGATTGCTGGGGCTTTGCATACTTGTTAGCATCTTTCAGGATAGACAAAATCTTCTGGTTGTATCACATACAACCTTTCCTCAAGAACAAGGAAACAATATTTTGACATCCCATCTGCAAGATTTCATAAATAATGCAGTACCTGCTAATTCCAATAGACTCTTAGCTTCGCTACGAGTGAGAAAGTCTCATCGTAGTCAACTCCTTGAACTTGTCAGGAAACATCTTAACGACAAGTCGAGCTTTCTTAATGGTGACATTTACCATCATTGTCGTCTTCCTTTTAAAATCCATTTGTACTCAACAGACTCACGGCCATCGAGCCGTTCTGCCAAAGTCTACACTTTGTTTTCATACATGTATCCTCTCTCGGATTTTATGGCCTCGAGCCATTCATCGGAATCCGGGCCCACCATCGCTTCTCCATAGCTCGTAGGTTCATTGTTGCCTAGCAACATGACTTCCAAGACAGGATTACGTACCACTCTGAAGCATTACACATCCTTGTCGTCCTACGAGGTTTGGGAGTGACTTGATCCGAAGTCTCATGATCACTATCATAAGCTTCCAGTTGAATTGGTGTAGGTGCCATAAGAACAACTCCTGTGCCCTGCTACACACTAGTTGAAGTGACGGTTCCATAACCTCATCAAGTCTCCACCATCCTCCCACTTAATTCTTCCGAGAGAAACTTTTCCTCGAGAAAGGACCCGATTTCAGAAACAATCCCTATTGCTTTCGGATCTGAGACAGGAGGTATACCCAACTGTTTTGGGTGTCCTATGAAGATGCATTTATCCGCTTTGGGTTCGAGCTTATCAGCCTGAATTTTTTTTTCACATAAGCGTCGTAGCCCCAAACTTTTAAGAAACAACAACTTAGGTTTCTCTAAACCATAGTTCATACGGTGTCATCTCAACGGATTTGTGTGGTTCCCTATTTAAAGTGAGTGCGGTTGTCTCTAATGCCTAACCCATGAACGATAGTGGTAATTCAATAAGAGACATCATGGTATGCACCATATCCAATAGGATGCAACTATGATGTTTGGACACACCATCACACTATGGTGTTCCAGGCGGTATTAGTTGTGAAACAATTTCCACAGTGCCAAACTCGTAACTCAGATATTCATTTCTATGATCATATCATAGATGTTTTATCCTCTTGTCACGACGATATTCAACTTCATTATGAAACTACTTGAACCATTCAATAATTCAGACTTGTGTTTCATCAAGTAAATATACTCAGTATCTACTCAAATCATCTATGAAGTAAGAGCATAACGATATCCACTGCGTGCCTCAGCACTCATTGGAATGCACACATCAAAATGTGTTACTTCCAACAAGTTGCTTTCTTGTTCCATTTTACTGAAACCGAAGCTTTCAGTCATCTTGCCCATGTGTTATGATTTGCATGTCTCAAGCGATTCAAAATCAAGTGAGTCCAAATCGTCCATCTGCATGGAGTTTCTTCATGCGTACATACCAACAGACACAGTTCACATGTCTCAATCTTTTCAGAAATGAGTGAGTCCAAAGATCCATCAACATGGAGCTTCTTCATGCGTTTTATACCAATATGACTTACATGGCAGTGCCACAAGTAGGTGGTACTATCATTACTATCTTATATCTTTTGGCATGAACATGTGTATCACTATGATCAAGATTCAATAAACCATTCATTTTAGGTGCAAGACCATTGAAGGAATTATTCAAAATAGAGTAACCATTATTCTCCTTAAATGAATAACCGTATTGCGAAAGACATAATCCAATCATGTCTACGCTCAACGCAAACACCAAATAACAATTATTTAGGTTTAACACCAATCTCGATGGTAGAGGGAGCGTGCGATGCTTGATCATATCAACCTTGGAAGTACTTCCAACACATCTCGTCAGCTCACCTTTAGCTAGTCTCCGTTTATTCCGTAGCTTTTATTTCGAGTTACTAACACTTAGCAATCGAACCGGTATCTAATACCCTGATGTTACTAGGAGTACTAGTAAAGTACACATTCACATAATGTATATCCAATATACTTCTATCGATAGCCTTCTCATCTACCAAGTATCTAGGGTAATTATGCTCTAGTGGTTGTTCCCCTTATTACAGAAGCACTCAGTCTCGGGTTTGGTTTCAACCTTGGGTTTCTCCACTAGAGCAGCAGCTGATTTGCCGTTTCATGAAGTTTCCCTTCTTGCCCTTGCCCTTCTTGAAACTAGTGGTTTCACTAACCATCAACAATTGATGCTCCTTCTTGATTTCTACTTTTGCGGTGTCAAACATCGCGAATATTTCAAGGATCATCATATCTATCCCTGATATGTTATAGTTTATCACGAAGCTCTAGCAGCTTGGTGGCAATGACTTTGGAGAAACATCACTATCTTATCTGGAAGATCAACTCCCACTCGATTCAAGTGATTGTTGTACTCAGACAATATGAGCACAAGCTCAACGATTGAGCTTTTCTCCCTTAGTTTGCAGGCCAAGAAAATCGTCGGAGGTCTTATACCTCTTGGCGTGGGCATGAGCCTGAAATCCCAATTTCAGCCCTCGAAACATCTCATATGTTCCGCAACATTTCAAAAATGTCTTCGGTGCCTCAATTCTAAACCATTTATCATTACCGAACTATCATGTAGTCATCAAAACGTGTATGTCAGATGTTCGCAACATTCACAGACCACGTTCGAGGTCCAGCACACCGAGCGGTGCATTAAGGACACAAGCCTTCTACTGTCCGCATAATTGCTACTATCAACTTTCAACTATATTTTCTCTAGGAACATATCTAAAACAGTAGAACTGAAGCGCGAGCTTACGACATAATTTGCAAAGATCTTTTGACTATGTTCAGGATAATTAAGTTCATCTTATGAACTCCCACTCAGATAGACATCCCTCTAGTCATCCAAGTGATTACATGATCCGAGTCAACTAGGCCGTGTCCGATCATCACGTGAGACGGACTAGTCAACGTCGGTGAACATCTTCATGTTGATCATATCTACCATACGACTCATGCTCGACCTTTCGGTCTTCTGTGTTCCGAGGCCATGTCTGTACATGCTAGGCTCGTCAAGTCAACCTAAGTGTTTGCATGTGTTCCGAGGCCATGTCTATACATGCTAGGCTCGTCAACACCCGTTGTATTCGAACGTAAGAATCTATCACACCCAATCATCACGTGGAGCTTCGAAACGACGAACTTTCGCAACGGTGCACAGTTAGGGGGAACACTTTCTTGAAATTTTAATGAGGGATCATCTTATTTACAACCGTCGTTCTAAGCAAATAAGATGCAAAAAACATGATAAACATCACATGCAATCAAATAGTGACATGATATAGCCATCATCACTTTGCTCCTTTCGATCTCCATCTTCGGGGCTCCATGATCATCATCGTCACCGGCATGACACCATGATCTTCATCATCATGATCTCCGTGAAGTTGTCTCGTCAACTATTACTTCTACTACTATGGCTAACGGTTAGCAATAAAGTAAAGTAATTACATGACGTTTATGTTGACACGCAGGTCATAAATAAATTAAAGACAACTCCTATGGCTCCTGCCGGTTGTCATACTCATCGACATGCAAGTCGTGATTCCTATTACAAGAACATGATCAATCTCATACATCACATATATCATTCATCACATCCTTTTGGCCATATCACATCATATGGCATACCCTGCAAAAAAAGTTAGACGTCCTCTAATTGTTGTTTGCATGTTTTACGTGGCTGCTATGGGTTTCTAGCAAGAACGTTTCTTACCTACGCAAAACCACAACGTGATATGTCAATTGCTATTTACCCTTCATAAGGACCCTTTTCATCGAATCCGATCCGACTAAAGTGGGAGAGACTGGCACCCGCTAGCCACCTTATGCAACTAGTGCATGTCAGTCGGTGGAACCTATCTCACGTAAGTGTACGTGTAAGGTCGGTCCGGGCCGCTTCATCCCACAATGCCGCTGAATCAAGATTGACTAGTAACGGTAAGCATATTGAACAAAATCAACACCCACAACTACTTTGTGTTCTACTCGTGCATGGAATCTACGCAATAGACCTAGCTCATGATGCCACTGTTGGGGAACGTAGCAGAAATTCAAAATTTTCCTACGTGTCACCAAGATCTATCTATGGAGAAACCAGCAACAAGGGGAAGAAGAGTGCGTCTACATACCCTTGTAGATCGCTAAGCGGAAGCGTTCAAGTGAACGGGGTTGATGGAGTCGTACTCGTCGTGATTCAAATCACCGATGACCAAGTGCCGAACGGACGACACCTCCGCGTTCAACACACGTACAGCCCGGTGACGTCTCCCATGCCTTGATCCAGCAAGGGGAGAGGGAGAGGTTGAGGAAGACTCCATCCAGCAGCAGCACAACGGCGTGGTGATGATCGAGGAGCGTGGCAATCCTGTAGGGCTTCGCCAAGCACCGCGGGAGAGGAGAAGGACTTGGGAGAGGGGGAGGGCTGCACCAACAGGGAGATCAAATCGTGTGTTTTTGGGCAGCCCCTAGGCCTCATATATATAGGGGAAGGGGAGGAGGGTGCGCCCCCTCTAGGGTTCCCACCCCTAGAGGGGCGGCAGCCCTAGATGGGTTTGAGGGGGGCGGCTAAGAGGGGGAGGGGATAGGGAGGCGCACCAGTATGGGCCTTAGGGCCCATCTGCCCTAGGGTTTGCCCCCTTCTCCTCTCCCTTGCGCCTTGGGCCCTTGTGGGGGGGGGCGCACCAGCCCACTTGGGGCTGGTCCCCTCCCACACTTGGCCCATGCAGCCCTCCGGGGCTTGTGGCCCCACTTGGTGGACCCCCGGACACCTCCGGTGGTCCCGGTACACTACCGGTGACGCCCAGAACACTTTCGGTGGCCAACAACATACTTCCTATATATAAATCTTTACCTCCGGACAATTCCGGAACTCCTCGTGATGTCCGGGATCTCATCCGGGACTCCGAACAACATTCGGTAACCACATGCAAACTTCCTTTATAACCCTAGCGTCGTCGAACCTTAAGTGTGTAGACCCTACGGGTTCGGGAACCATGCAGACATGACCGAGACATTCTCCAGTCAATAACCAACAGCGGGATCTGGATACCCATGTTGGCTCCCACATGTTCCACGATGATCTCATCGGATGAACCATGATGTCAAGGACTTAATCAATCCCGTATACAATTCCCTTTGTCTATCGGTACGATACTTGCCCGAGATTCGATCGTCGGTATCCCGATACCTTGTTCAATCTCGTTACCGGCAAGTCTCTTTTACTCGTTCCGCAACACATCATCCCGTGATCAACTCCTTGATCACATTGTGCACATTATGATGATGTCCTACCGAGTGGGCCCAGAGATACCTCTCCGTCACACGGAGTGACAAATCCCAGTCTCGATTCGTGCCAACCCAACAGACACTTTCGGAGATACCTGTAGTGTACCTTTATAGCCACCCAGTTACGTTGTGACGTTTGGCACACCCAAAGTATTCCTACGGTATCCGGGAGTTGCACAATCTCATGGTCTAAGGAAATGATACTTGACATTAGAAAAGCTTTAGCATACGAACTACATGATCTTGTGCTAGGCTTAGGATTGGGTCTTGTCCATCACATCATTCTTCTAATGATGTGATCCCGTTATCAATGACATCCAATGTCCATGGTCAGGAAACCGTAACCATCTATTGATCAACAAGCTAGTCAACTAGAGGCTTACTAGGGACATGGTGTTGTCTATGCATCCACACATGTATCTGAGTTTCCTATCAATACCATTCTAGCATGGATAATAAACGATTTATCATGAACAAGGAAAAATAATAATAACCTATTTATTATTGCCTCTAGGGCATATTTCCAACAGACTCATCTCCCTTACGCTCTCTGAAGATGAGTTAAGCCTCAACAATGAAGACTTCATCGTACCCGAAGAGCCCCTCGAGCAGGAGTGCTTCAAGCGCAAGCTGATAGCTACGGCAAAGAGCCTGAAAAAGAAGCAGCAACAACTTCAAGCTAACCAAGACCTACTCAACGACGGATGGACCGAAGTCCTGGACGCCGAAGAATATGGCCTTAGTGGCCTAGCCAAAAGCCACGCAAAGCATAGATTGCTATACCAGTCCGATGACGGGGCGTTGGGGCCCATACCATCGTCACACAATGCGGCAGGTCGCCGACAACTCTGTCCGGATAAGAAGGCAACTCAAGCCGGACACCAGACCACCCCACCTCACCGTAAAGGCAAGAACAACGCAGGTCACTATTACACAGACGACCAGAAGTGGGACTCGGATAATAGAGCAAGACACGCAAGATCGGTCTATGGATCGCGAAAGCATGCTTCAACATGCGACGATGGCTACCTATTCGGACGTGTCAAACCTCGCCACGCCCGAGCCTAAAACCGCAAAAGGACTCCTTCGGAGTTATGTCGCAGTGTGGCCCAACATAGAGGCGCCGCACACCCGCTTTGCTTCACTGATGAAGTAATGGATCATGGATTCCCCGAAGGACTCAAACCCGTCAATATTGAATCATATGACGGGACAACCGATCCCACGGTATGGATAGAAGATTTCGTCCTCCACATCCATATGTCACGTGGGGACGATCTCCATGCCATTAAATACCTCCAACTAAAACTAAAAGGGCCAGCTCGGTACTGGTTAAACAGCCTGCCCGAAAATTCCATAGGTAGCTGGGAGGACTTGGAAGAGGCTTTCCTCGATAACTTCCGAGGAACATATGTCCGGCCACCGGATGCCGATGACCTAAGTCACATTGTCCAGCAGCCCGGGGAATCAGCCAGGGAACTCTGGACTCGGTTCTTAGTCAAAAAGAACCAAATAGTCGACTATCCGGACGCGGAAGCCCTTGCGGCTTTTAGACACAGTGTCCGGGACGAATGGCTGGCACGGCACCACGGCCAAGAAGGACCTAAGTCCATGACAGCCCTCACTGCTCTGCTGACCCGCTTTTGCATGGGAGAAGACAGCTGGCTCGCTCGTAGAAGCAGTAGCCAGCAACCCGGGCACCTCCGAAAACCAAGACGGCAACGGAAAGCCACGACGAAGCAAAAACAGCAGTCACAATGACAATGAGAGATCATGCGACAAAGAGGTCAACGCCGGATTCAGCAACGCCAAGCCCGGTCAGCGGAAGAAGCCATTCAAGGCGAATCGAGACGAACCATCCAACCTGGACAGAATATTGGACCAACCCTGCCAAATTCATGGCCACCCCGATAAACCAGCTAATCATACCAACAGAAACTGTTGGGTCTTTAAACAGGCCATCAAGCTCAACACCGAACACAGGGGGGAGGCCGCCAGCCGACAGGGATGACGAAAAGATTCACCAATGAAACACTTGGGGTCATAAGCAATCTCCACCCGAGGATCAACTACTCCGAGAACGGAAATAGCAACCCGGCTTCCACCGCCCACTTCGTACACCTACAAAATTTGTACCGCACATACATCATTATGCACTCAAGATACAATGGGCATTGACGGAAGCACAATACGGACAAGCCTGCAAGCACTCGAGTAACATTTTTTATTTATTTTCTTTTTATTTTTTCTTCCTTCGCTATCCTTTAAAGACAGGTGACGAACAGGATAAACATCTGAAACTGGCTCTATCAGAGTCCGGATCCGCATACCCACCTAAGGGGCTATTTCCATCAAGGACTCCCCCCACCAAGGACTGGCGGCGCAGACGTGCGACATGAGGTCCAAAATAACTTTTTGTAGACCGCACTCTCCATTTCTCGAGCCTGTACTAAGCCTGTTTGTCGGTGTACAAAAAGATGGGTACACTTTTTGTACCCCTATGACTGTGCACGGGCAGTCTGAGCCACGGGCGCCGCCGCACCGAGCCCAGCAAGGGAGGTAGAACCAAGGTGAGGCCGAAGCCAAAGAGGAGCAGAACGACGCCAAGACCAAGACCACAAAGAGCAAAGGGGACGAAGAGGGCCCCCCCGGCAAGATCCTTGCCGGGAGGCGGTTTTTGCCAACCCGGCAAGACCCTTGCCGTGGCAGCTCGCCCCACACCTACGGAGCGGGTCACCCTTGAGTCCACTGCCCCCATGGGGCAAGGATTCGGGAGGCATCCCCGTGGTGGTATGCAAATCTTTGTGAAGACATTCAAGATCTGATGCACACTTTAGAACATGATGGTCCATGGCGGGATCCCAGCCAAGGAAAACCACAAGGCCCCCGGCAAGAGCCTTGCCGGGGATGACAGCAGGCACCACGGCGAGACCCTTGTCGGGACCCCCACAAGACCCTTGCCGGGGCCGCGATAAGGCCCTTGCCAAGGACACCCGCGGGGCCACCATCGGACCCGCGCCAGTCACACCTCCACCACCGTTCGCATGCAGCTGCCGACCCAACCAACTGGGCAGGCACCTGCGTGGCGGCATGCAGATCCTCGTGGAGACCCACCGCTGCGCCACCTCAGCTGCCTGCCCGCCTACATGGCATCACAGGCACCGCTGGCCAGGGCGCGTGTCGACGCGGGAGAGAGCAGCGACAGACGAGACAAGGCTCTCCCCCGCCCCCGATAAAGCAAGGACACCTAAGCAAGGCGCATTAAATGCACCTTGTCATGTAATGCGAGGGATAACCTCGCATCACTGTACCCTTTCCACCTCCTGTGTGCCACTATGGCAGCCCCTTTCCCTATAAAAGGAGGCCCCAGGTGACCAGGAAGAGGATTCGGCTTTTCGGAGCTCCTCACGCCCCATAGCTAGCTCAAGAACACAAACATATAATCCACCAAAGCAGGAGTAGGGTTTTACGCATCTTCGCGGCCCGAACCTGGGTAAAGGAATCGTGTACTGCCTGCTCGATCCTCTCTTCTCACGGCCCCCGCGCCCCGCAACCACAGAAAGGGATTCTCGTGATCCGATAGGTGTCGTTTCCCACCGACATCTTTGGCGCGCCAGGCAGGGGTCGGCGCAGTTGTGAAAATCGGCTTTAACAGTTAGTTCGACGCTTCTTCATCGTCATGGCGCCCAAGAAGAAGATGACGGTGACGGTTGGCCCATCGGACGCCGGGCATCCTGTCCCGACGCGGGCGAGCAGCGGACCGGTCGCCGAAAGGACCCGGGGCGCTGTTCGCGAACACCAACACCTTCCCAGTAGCCGGAGTTTGGGAGGCGACGATGTTCGTGCGCCCGGTAACGGGCCGCACGCTGCCAAATCCAAAGACGAAGCCGGGCCCTCCGTAGGTGGCGCGGGACCTTCCGAGGTCGTTGCTGCCCCGCCCACTGACGGCGCGAGGGCCTCCAGGACTCCCACTCCGGCGCCGACGGCGCGTTCCTGTCAAGCGGCGCGCGACGAGCGGCGTGATCACCCTGAAGACCCCGGGCGTCGCCGCGGGAAAAGCCCCGGGCGCCACTCCCGGGATGTAGAAGACCTGCCCGCTCGCCGAGGCGCTGGTGAAGACGGCATGTGACCGCGCGGTCGTGATAGAGCTCCTTCTGACATGGTCAGAAGTCGAAGCGCGTCGCGATCCGTGCAGGTTTCGCTGCCACCGACGCCAGCAGAAGCCCGGGCGCGCGCGCAGTTGCTCCTCGACTTTCCTCCCACTACGGGGAAACTCGACGAATGGAGAGCCACCATCCGAAGCCTTGTTGCGGTGGCCAACAAAGATGAGCCGACCCCGACGGAGCCCCCGGGTCGACGTTCCGACGGAGTCCCGCGTACCAGTGGCAGGAAGGCTGGCGGTGCCGCGACCATGGTGCACTCGCCTCCTCCTCGCCCGGTGCCACGGACACCTGCCCGTCGCGACGTTGCGGGCGACGAAATCTCCATAGCGTCGTCCGACCCGCGGACCCACCAGGACCAACGCCAGGTCCTTCGGGATCGGGAACATGAAGACGCTCGGACCACCATCGAGCGCCGGCGCGGAGCGCGCCACCAGTCAGATAGGCGAGCGGGGCCTGCTGTGGACCACCCAGCACCGGAGAGCACTGGGGGCCTGCCTTATGAGGTAGGCTGCCCGGCTTTTACCCGTGAGCTGCAGCAGTTCCAGTGGCCCACTCACCGCACTTTCAAACCTGACGTGGGCGAGAAGTACGGCGGCAAGACCCACCCATCCGAGTTCCTCAGCATCTACACCATCGCGATGCAGGCTGCCGGAGCTCGTGACGATAAGGTGCTTGCAAATTACTTCCCGTTGGCTCTTAAACCCAATGCCATGTCATGGTTGATGCACTTGCCGGTAGACTCCATCTCCTCCTAGTCGGATTTGTGCCATGAATTCGTGGGTGCCTTCACTGGCGGTCACCAAGCTCATGGCCAAGCGAGTGATCTCCACATCATTCCCCAGAAGGGAGGCGAGAGTCTCCTCAAGTACATATAGAGGTTCAGTCGGGTACAGTACAATATTCCGGATGTTCACCCGGCCGCCATCATCAGCGCATTCCATCAGAACATTCGGAACCGCAAGATGCGCGAAGAGCTGGCGATGAACAAGGCGAAAGTTGTCGCGGAGCTCTATGTTCTTGCGGACAAATGTGCCCGGGCTGAAGAGGGGAGGAAGTACACCGGCGAAGATGCCGGCGTGGAAACCGACTCCTCTCAAGAGGACACCACCGCACCGGCGAAGAAAGGTCAGCGCCGCAACAGGAAGCGCAAAGGGAAAGCTGTGCTTGCCGTTGAGAGGTCTGACGACACCGGCTCCACCAGGAAGACCAAGGCAGGTGACCTCGGCCAGGAAATTGCCGGATGTGTCGCTTGCCAGGCCTTGGCGGTTGCCGAGAAGCAAGGCAACTCTGACAAACGATACTGCAAGATCCATCGCACCAAAGGCCATGCTCTCCAAGACTGCCGGCAGGTTGAGCTCCTCGCTGAGAAGCAGAGGGCTGAATACGAGAGGCTGGACAAGGAGAAGGGCTAAGATGGTGCTGAAGGATCCGGCAAGAAACGCGACAGCCAGGCGGGCCTTCGCGGCAAGGATAAGCAACAAGAGAGGCCCGCTCGGGGCCATGACAGAAAGCCAGAAGATGACGATCACGAAGAGGACGACGAGTCCGGCGACCAAGAGTTTTAGAAATCTACAGAGGCCATGTGCGTTGACGGCGGCGCTTCGCTGCATGGTTCTCGGCGCCGGCTTAAACAGTGGGCGCGAGAAATTACGGCAGCAGAGCTGTCGTTTGATGCCCAGAGGCCGCTGAAGTGGTCCAGCACACCTATCATTTTTGACTCTGAGGATCACCCTGATCGCACTACTGCGGTCGGGTGCTTGCCGTTGTTGATTTCACCAACAATACGCAACCTCAAGGTGACAAAAATGTTAGTTGATGGCGGGGACGGTCTGAACTTGATCTCGCCTATCGTGGCCGAGAAGCTGCAGATCCCTGATGGAGACCTCGAAGAAACGGGCACGTTTCAAGGGGTCAGCCCGGGGAGAAGCCAACCCAAGGGAAAGGTCACGTTGCCCGTAACTTTCGGGAGCGACTTGAACTTCAGGACGGAGAGGATTGTGTTTGATGTTGCCAAGATCCCCTTGCCCTACAACGGGATCCTTGGCCTCCCAGCACTGGCCAAGTTCATGGCGGCGTCGCACTATGCCTACAATACCCTGAAGATGCCAGGGCCCGTGACGATCATCACCATCCCCCCCGACAAGAAGGATGCGCTGATTTGCGCCGATCAAGTGTACCAGCAAGCAGTCGCAGCAGCTGCTGCCGCTGGGGCACTCGCTCCTGCTGCCGGGATCCCGGGGGGGGGGGGGGGAAGAAGAAGAAGGCCGGTGAGACCTCGGACACCCACTCCGGCAAGCGCACCTCTTCGGAGTGTAGCGCTGCCGTCGAGGACGTGCCAGGGAGCTCCGCCGGCGGAAGCAAGAGGTCCAGGGCCACGCCACCGGGAACCAAGAAGGTTTCCGTCAACAAGGACGGCACGGGAGGAGCTTTCACCATAAGCTCCACCCTTGACGACAAATAGGAAGACGCGCTCGTCACCTTCCTGCGGGCGAATGTCGATGTGTTTGCATGGCAAGCTTCCGACATCCCTGGTGTTCCCAGGGAGGTGATTGAGCACCACCTTGCTGTCTGTCCTCATGCGCGGCCCGTCAAGCAGAAGGTCAGAAAGCAAGCTTTGGAACGACAAGAGTTTATCAGAGAAGAAATCCGGAAACTGGAGGCAGCGGGTTTGGTAAGAGGAGTGCTCCATCCGACGTGGTTGGCCAATCCGGTCGTAGTGCGCAAGGCAAATGGGAATTGGAGGCTGTGTATTGATTACACAGATATCAATAAGGCTTGTCCTAAAGACCCCTTCCCGTTGCCGCGCATCGACCAGATTGTTGACTCCACGGCTGAGTGTGATCTGTTGTCATTCCTCGATGCCTACTCCGGCTACCACCAGATCTTCATGATGAAAGAAGACGAAGAGAAAATAGCATTCATCACCCCATGTGGTACGTATTGTTTCATACGGATGCCTTTCGGGTTGAAGAGTGCTGGATCGACATTTGCGAGGGCGGTCCAGATTGGTTTTGAGCCCCAACTCCATAGAAATATGGATTCTTATATGGACGACATAGTGGTCAAAACCAAGGACAGGGCCACCCTCATATCAGATTTGTGGGAGACATTTGCAAATCTGCACAAGATCAACCTCAAGCTGAACCCTGAGAAGTGCGTCTTTGGCGTCCCGTCCGGCAAGCTTCTCGGGTTCTTTGTGTCTCAGGAGGGGATAGAGGCCAACCCGGACAAGATCAAACCTATAGAGCAGATTGAAGCACCCAACCGGATCGAGGATGTGCGCCGGCTCGAAGGTTGTGTCGCTGCCCTGGGCAGGTTCATATCCAAGTCCGCCGAGCGCGCCCTTCCCTTTTTCAAGATCCTGAAAAAGGCGGGCCCGGTGGAGTGGACACCAGAAGCCGAAGCGGCATTGCAAGATTTGAAGAAGTACCTCTCCTCCACACCAACACTAGTTGCGCCCAGGCCCCAGGAGCCGTTGCTGCTATACTTAGCGGCAATGAACCAGGTGGTCAGCGCTGCACTAGTGGCGCAGAGGGAGGTCGACGACAAGGTAATGGCAGCGACAGAGCCCGACGCCACCAGTGCGGAGGCGACACAGTTGGTCGAGGTGCCGCCAAAGAAGAAAGTGATGCAGTGCCGGTCTACTTCGTTTGCTCCCTCTTGAAGGGGGCTAGTTCGAGGTACTCCGGTGTGCAGAAACTGCTCTTCGGCCTCCTCATGGCCTCGAGGAAGCTACGTCACTACTTCCAGGCACACGAGATCACTGTCGTCACCCGCCTCCCTCTGCAGCGGATATTGCACAACCCAGATGCGACTGGGAGGATTGTGGAATGGGCACTGGAGCTGTCCAGCTTTGGCCTCAAGTTTGAAAGTACTTCGACGATCTAGAGCCGAGTCCTGGCCGAGTTCATTGTAGAATGGACCGCCACAACTAACGAAGAAGCCCAAGAGACTGCTCTCCCCGGCAAGGAGGCAAGTTGCGATTGGATTATGTACTTTGATGGGGCTTTCTCCCTCCAGGGTGCCGGGGCTGGCGTACTGCTCGTCGCCCCCACCGGAGAGCACCTCAAGTACATGATCCAGATGCACTTCCCCAGGGAGGCGTCAACAAACAACACGGCGGAATACGAAGGGCTGCGTGCCGGTCTTTGGATCGCGGAGGACCTCGGAATCAAAAATCTCATCATCAGGGGCGACTCACAGCTTTTCGTCAAGCAAGTCAATAAGGATTACCAGAGCCCGTTGATGAAGGCCTACGTTGATGAAGTGAGAAAGCTGGAAGAGCGTTTCGACGGTATCCAGGCTGAATACGTTCCCCGAACGGAGAACGATATCGCCGATTACCTGTTGAAGCGCGCTGCCCTCAAGCTACCTGTGGAACCAGGTACCTTTGTGCTTCAGCTAACTCAGCCATCCGTTGATCCATCAACAGAGCAGAACAAGAGAAGGAAATCAGGACCCGGCAAGTACTTTCCCGCCGAGCTCCCTGTAGCCGTCGGCAAGGATGTTGCCGAGGACACTGAACCCGCCACGGGACGGCTAGCTCCGGCAGGACGCCAAGCTCTTGCCGTCGAGGCGGCCGCCCCTATAGCGGAGGAAATGCCTTTAGTCCTCGCCGTCGAGCCTCAAGCTCCAGCGTGGGCACAGCATACCGTCCGATTCCTCCAGACAGGGGATCTTCCTGAGGAGCAGGAAGAAGCGGAAAAAGTAGCCCATCGCTCTGCCATGTACCAGTTCGTCGATGACGTCCTGTACAGGAAGAGACCGAACGGTGTGAAATTGAAGTGCATCCCTCGAGAGGAAGGACTGGAGCTGTTGGCAGAGAGATACATGGAGGCATATGTGGATCCCACATTGGGTCGAGAGCCCTTGCTGGCAAGGCGTTCCGGCAGGGTTTCTTCTGGCCCACCGCCCTCCAGGATGCAACGACACTCGTCACCAGGTGTGAGGCGTGTCAGTTCCATTCAAGAAAGCTTCATCAACCAGCTCAAGCCCTTCAAACCATTCCTCTCTCCTAGCCCTTCTCGGTCTGGGGGCTCGACATACTTGGCCCTTTCCCCCGCGCTGTCGGGGGCTTTGAGTACTTGTACATAGCCATCGACAAGTTCACAAAGTGGCCAGAAGTGGAGGCAGTGAGGAAGGTCACAGCTCAGTTAGCCGTCAAGTTCTTCAAGGGGCTAGTGTGCCGTTACGGTGTACCCAACCGGATCATCACCGATAACGGTACGCAGTTCACAAGCCGCACCTTCATGCAATATACTCAGGACCTCGGCAGCAAAGTCTGTTTCGCTTCCGTCGCTCACCCGCGGAGCAACGGGCAAGCTGAGAGGGAAAATGCTGAAGTGTTGCGAGGCTTAAGGACCAAGACCTTTGACAGACTGCACAAGAGCGGAAGGCGCTGGATTGATGAGTTGCCGACGGTTCGGTCAATCAGGACGACACCAAATCGAGCCACCGGCCAGACACCCTTTGCCCTGGTATACAGGGCAGAAGCAGTTATCCCCACTGAACTCATATACGGGTCACGTCGAGTGCTCGCTTATGATGAGCTTGAGCAAGAGCAACTGCGGCAAGACGGCGCACTGCTCCTTGAGGAAGATCGTCTTCGGGCGGCTGTGAGAGAAGCACGCTACCAGCAAGCCTTAAGCCGCTACCATAGCCGCAAGATTCATGCCCGGAGCCTTGAGGAAGGCGACCTCGTTCTTCGGCGCGTTCAATCGGCCAAGAATTCCAACAAGTTGACGCTGAAGTGGGAAGGCCCTTATCGGGTAATACGAGTCACCAGGCCCGGCGCAGTCCACCTGGAAACCGAAGATATCGTTCCAGTGAGCAACTCCTGGAACATCGAGCATCTTCGCAAGTTTTACCCATAAGGCGCGGCTTGTCAGGCCTCCCGGCAAGCCACCTTTTGTACAAGCATTGCCGATGATGCATGTAACCCTTTGTACTAAGCCAGGCGCAGACCCTGAGCATAAATAAAGCGCTGGCGCCCTAAGTTATAGCATGCATGCTAGATCGAGTCTCGTCCTTGGTTAGGGTTGATAGTGCTTAGTGGAGGCTAACCCCTAGCTTAGAGGTCGAGTGTGCGTCTCTTTGCCGTTCTTTTTTCTCCTTTGGTTCGCAGGGCTCGGATATCCTTGTCGGATCACTTGAGGATGAAAAAAAGGGGGAAGAGGGACGGACCAGCATCTGGACCCCGGCAAGCCAGTGTTGCTGGGGGCTGCAAGTACAAACATTCATCCACGGCGAACCAAAGTTGCCGGGAGCTGCAGTTTCAGATAAGTTCTTCATCCCTTATCATGCATTCTCTTATGGACTGAGGTATGCGAAACCTCGTTTCTTCCTAAAGCTATCGTGCTCCCCTAACTCTAGGCCCTAGGGCTCGTTCCTGGGGCCAGGTTTGGTCGTAGTCGCGGCAGCGAAGGGACGAAACGAGGAGCCTGAACCCGCCTCATCCCTGCATCCGCCGAAAGCGTGAGAAAGGTCGAGCGACGTGGGAAGACGGCAGGGCCTGCTGCCGGGCAAGGAAGTGTCTATCTTAAAGATATCAAGGATTTGCCCCTTGACGTGGGTTCCACCCGCAAGACAAGTGACCCGGCAAGCATCCCCTTTTTCATTAAAAACATTCCACTCAGGTACAGTTCATGGAGAATGAAAAACATGAATGATGGGATTACAAGCTTTAAATTCAGCTAAGGCCCGAAGGCTTACAAACTAAAAAGAGATAAGGTGCCCGTAATCCCTTTCTTGTCCCTCTCTTTAGGAGGCAGGTCAAGGAGGCGAAAAGGGCAAAAGGGACGCCTAGACGAGCTACAGGTGGCAGAAGACACCAAGAGAACATCTCGGTGGTTGTCCAAAGGCTGGATGGTGATGGCAGCGCCGGAGGCAGAGCTCGAAGATGAGGCGACAGGACGTCAGCATGCGTCGAAGGCGCCGTGCCCACGTACTCCGAGTTGACGGCCTTGCCGCCCGCCCTCTTCCTCTTCCGCAGCCTCCCAACGCCAGCCGCCCAAGGAGACGACCCTGCGAAGTTCAAGGAGCCGGCGACACGGATGATGGGGTCGCCGGTGCCGCACGGAGCGGCGCCCGACGCCTAGTCGGACCCGTCATCCTGCCGCCCGCTACCCTCGTCGTCACTGCCGCTGTCCTCCTCGTCACTCTCGCTCGAGGAGGAGTCTTCGCTATCGGAGGAGCTCTCCACGCAGCACCTTTCCAGAGTCCCGAAGCACCCGAAGACCTTGACAGAGAGGAGACCGCCCTCCATCAGCTTAAAATGGAGGGTGAGCCTCACCGTCTGGCGGTGGATACGGGCGAACATCTTCCACCCTTGACCAAGATACATTACATTAGGGGCTGGGAAGTCGACGCGGACTCGCGTACCGCTGATTCCACATCCCCTCATGTGCAGCCTCAGTGTCTCAGGCGGGTCCAGCTCCATCTCGCTCACGAATGGAGTCGGGAGACGAAGACGATGGCGAGGCGGCCGCCGCAGCCTGACGAAGAACTCACAAGGGTCGTCCCCAACGTGGCCCTCCATGGGAAGAGGAACTGCTGGCGGAAGCGAAGCCGGCGCGCCGCCCCGTCCTCCTCTTCCCCGAGCGCCTCGGCCTCGCACACGGCCTCGCCCTCTCCCCCTTCCCCTCACGGCTGGCTCTGCCACCGCAGGTGCAGGAGAAGGAGGGACACGTTGTCGAGCGGCGACCCTCGTCGCCACCGTCGAAGGACCAGGGTTCCCTTTCTCCATGGCGAATGAGAGGGAGGGGAGCAGAAGCTGAAGAAGTGAGATGGAGGAATGCAGGGCACCGACCCCCCCCCCCCCCCCCGCCCCGCTCTTTATAAAAGAGCAGGGTAGCGGCTCGACCGCCCTGTTCCGCCAATGAGGACGTGAATGGCGCAGGAGACCGGGGCCGATCCGCCGCCCCAGCCTGCGACGGCCCGGCTTCCCGCCTCCACCAACTGCCACCCCAGGCGCATGAGCGCCGCGGGGCGAACGTGTAGGACCGAAGCGACGGGTGAGGTGACTTCTCCCCGTCCCGTGACTAAAGGGAGTGGGCGCCTTGAAAGACCACGCCTCGGCCCCGTCCAGTAAATGGGCCGCGCCTCCACGCCTCCCTCTGTTTATGGAGAAGACGCGAGCCGCCCCCTTTTTTCCTACGACGTGACGCATGCGTGCAGAGGCCAGTCTCACGCATGCCGCCCACGTCACGCCCGCCTCCCCACGCCGCGCCACGCGCGGGAAGCATGGGAGGCGCAGCGCGCGAAGAAACTTACCGCGGTAAAAACCGCCCTGCCTGCCCGTGCACCGTTCTTGGGCCTAGCCCAACAACGCGTAGCGCTCATGTGTGGCCCAGGCCCGGTGGCTCTTATCGGTTTACAAAAAGAGGGGTACACTTTTTGTAACCCTATGACTGTGCACGGGCAGTCTGAGCCACGGGCGCCGCCGCACCGAGCCCGGCAAGGGAGGTAGAACCAAGGTGTGGCTGAAGCCAAAGAGGAGCAGAACGATGCCAAGATGAAGACCACAAAGAGCAAAGGGGACGAAGCGGGGCCCCCTGGCAAGATCCTTGCCGGGAGGCGGTTTTTGCCAACCCGGCAAGACCCTTACCGTGGCAGCTCGCCCCACACCTACGGAGCGGGTCACCCTTGAGTCCACTGCCCCCATGGGGCAAGGATTCGGGAGGCATCCCCGTGGTGGTATGCAAATCTTTGTGAACACATTCAAGATCAGATGCACACTTTAGAAGATGATGGTCCTTGGCGGGATCCCAGCCAAGGAAAACCACAAGGCCCCCGGCAAAAGCCTTGCCGGGAATGACAGCAGGCGCCACGGCGAGACCCTTGTCAGGACCCCGACAAGACCCTTCACGGGGCCGCGGCAAGGCCCTTGCCAAGGACACCCGCGGGGCCACCATCGGACCCGCGCCAGTCACACCTCCACCACCGTTCGCATCCATCTGCCGACCCAACCAGCTGGGCAGGCACATGCGTGGTGGCATGCAGATCCTCGTGGAGACCCACTGCAGCGCCACCTCAGCTGCCTGCCCGCCTACAAGGCATCACAGTCACCGCTGGCCAGGGCGCGTGTCGACGCGGGAGAGAGCGGCGACGGACGAGATAGGGCTCTCCCCCGCCCCCGATAAAGCACGGACACCTAAGCAAGGCGCATTAAATGCACCTTGTCATGTAATGCGAGGGATAACCTCGCATCACTGTACCCTTTCCACCTCCTGTGTGCCACTGTGGCAGCCCCTTTCCCTATAAAAGGTGGCCCCAGGCGACCAGGAAGAGGATTCGGCTTTTCGGAGCTCCTCACGCCCCGTAGCTAGCTCAAGAACACAAACATATAATCCACCAAAGCAGGAGTAGGGTTTCACGCATCTTCGCCGCCCGAACCTGGGTAAAGGAATCGTGTACTGCCTGCTCGATCCGCTCTTCTCACGGCCCCCGCGCCCCGCAACCGCAGAAAGGGATTCTCGGGATCCCATAGGTGTCGTTTCCCACCGACACTGTTCCTCCGCCTCCAATCCCGAGCATGTCAAATAGCTAGGAGGATGGCTTTTATATATATCATAAGTAATCATTGGCATACCACTTAGTTCCCAGTAAACAATATCCGAACTAATCATCCGTACGGTTTCTCCAACAAATATGGCTCCTACGGTCACTTCACAGAAATACCTTGGCATAACCTGTCAGGGGCTTGGTGTGGGAACAAATGAGTTGCCATCAAAAGTCCAAACAGCTCTATAGCATACTTCGGCGTCGCAAGTTTGGCCTTATATGCATCAGCTCCGAATCATTATCTTGGGTCAATAGTTGGGTTGCCCGGCTCCTGTGCTTGCTACCCTACGTTCCGGTCTATCGGCTAGGGTAGTAAAGGGAGAAGTACTGCGATTGTGCCCTGGTCTAAACTGGACGAGCACCTCAGTAGAGAAAGCTGAAAACTGACTGTCATGATGCAGCGAGAACTGGTCAACCACTTGACGACTTCTTGGAATCTTTAGCGATTCTCCGTGTCACACGAGGGATCTTTCTCAGATCAAATATGTATGGCACCATGCGTCGCATACATACTAGGGGCTATGTCTTAGCCCCACAATAAAACTCCTATGGCTAAGTGAAAGCGTTAACGCCCTATAGTCTGATTGCCTGGTTCGCCGCATTATCACCTCCTTCATGTACCAAGACGTTCGATAAAGAGTGATTAAATGCCTTTCCGAACACCCCCGTACTTCCTACGAGGGGGCTGAAGCCGACACCGGAAAACTTTCAGATTATACCAAAACGGCCACACAGGAGGAATTCAAGCTTTCAAGCAAAATATAAATAGATTAACTATAAAATTGTCTTCTACAATTTTCGTACACCTCACTCAAACATTATGTCTTTCGAGCACTGACCCTCTATAAAGCGGGCGGCCTCTAGGACGCCTTCAAAATAATGCTCCGGTTCCGGGTGGTCCTTGCCTTTGGGTGGACTCCTTGTCGCAACATCGATGGCCCTAATCTTCCCCTAGAATGTTTTGACTCGGGCAAAAGCCATCCGTGCACCCTCAATGCACGATGATCGCTTCAAAGCATCGATACGAGACACCGCATCAACTAGCCTCTGCACCAAACCAAAATAGCTATTTGGAACAGGCTCGGTTGGGCACAACCGGATTACGACATCCTTCATGGAAGCGCCGGATATCCTATGAAGTTCGGCCCATTGGGACATCTGTTCATTGAGCAACAGAGGGCGCTTTGATGCGCCAAATTGTGACCAAAAAAGCTTATCCGTTGCATATCCATCTCGCGCTTGGTAATGCTGCGCCGCATCGGCAGAACTCTTCGGCAAGTCCAAGAACTCGTCTGGAGAACTCCATACTTGGTTAAGCTGGGCATAGTTCAGGCCACCGAACTTAGTTTGCAGCAGAAAGGGCTTTCCAGCCGCAATCTCCCTCACCCGTTGAACCTCCTCACGGGCTACTCTAGAGTCCGACCGCGCTGCTCTAGCCTCTTGTAAGGCCTTGTCCAGATCAGCCCTTAAGGCTTTATCTCCTTCTCCAGAAATTCACAGCGGCTGGTAGCATTCTCTAGTTCGAGCGCCATCGTGGATGCCTTCTCCTCATTTTGGCGCCGTGCAACTTGTTCGACTTTTAATTCAGCCGAGGGCTTTTCAGCAGCAACATTGCTATGACAGGCCTTCTCCTTGGCTCGGGCCAGCTCTGCTCAAAGAACTTCAACGGCGGCAGCACCATCTGCAGCCATGCATACTCCAGCATCTAAATCTCAGCATCATGCTTATACCACAAAAATGTATGAGGATTGCCCCGAACACATACCTTGCGACTCATGAAGACATATATTGATCAAAGCAAGATCATCCCCTGCCACATCAAGCTTTCGCTGCAACTCAGCAATTTCCATAGTCCGGGAAGCGGCCAAGGGGGAAGCAGCCTGTGTTCAAAGTTGATCAGGTTAGTCCTCAAATGATCCTTTTCGATCCTTTGTTTTGCTTCCCAGTGGAAGCCAACCCGAGTATCAGGGGCTACTACCTATACACATGCGCATCTTTGCAAATAAAACATAGCCGAAAAACATTATGTCACAAACCTCGAAGCCCTTAAGTAGGTTCATGAAGGCTTCATTTAATCCGCTCTTCGCGGACGAAATCTTTTCAATCACTGTACCCATCAAGGTAAGCTGTTCCCACGAGACAGATGCTTTCCGCAACATGTCCCGCAACATATCTGGAGTCCCCGGGTCTTTGGAAGCTGCTCCAAGAGCACAATCATCCTTTGAAGGAATTTGTTCACCCGTCTTCAAAATCACTGCTAATTGTGAACCAGACAGTCCAGGGCCTTTGTTGTCATCAGCCGCGAAATCCTGGATGGTCGGAGGTCCACCTTCGGGTACTGCCTCTTTTGTCCCCTGGTCTAAAGGGACCCTCCGTGATGACACTTCAGATTCGTCCGCCTTATTGGGCGAGGAGGTTGGAGGAGGCGTCTCGCTCTCCATCATCTCTGGGAGGAGACTCCCCGAAGAAGAGGATCGCCTAGAAAAATTCTGTGCCGACCTGTAAAAATGCATAAATGCGTTACGTATATCTTCGGTAACAGCAACAGAGCAGGACTCTATCAAAGTACTCCGGATTCTCTTACGGTTTGGCTGAGGGCTTGTCCCCCTATTGGAGCTGTTCAACGGCGTCACTTTTCAAACCCAAGCCGCTCGACGGTGGCATCTTGCCCTTCTTGGAAGACCACCCCTCCCAATCCTCGGAGGCGGCCCTTTTCCTCCTGCTTGGAGAAGGGATGCCGGGTCCTTTTCTGCCTCTATCTTCGGGTGAGGAAAGGTCGATTTCTCTGGACTCAGTGTCCGACTTACCTCTGGAACCAAGGTCATCTTGGGTCTTCTCACCCTCCCCTACTGGTACATGGTACGGTGCTGAGGCCAACATCCTTGTTAGGACAGGAGTAGCTGTGTCTTCGGGAAGGGGAGCCGGACACCTAATCCGCTCCACCTTCTTTATCCAGCCCTGAAAAAGGATGATATTTCCGTTATCTTGCCATTGGGTGTCTAATTATAAGGTATTCAGTAAACATATACTTATCGGGGTATCCGGCTGGTTACAGTCTAGGCCGACATCTTCGGTGGTGTCCGGCCATTGCCTTCGTTTCCCAAAGAATAATCTCCACATTCCTTCGTGCGTAGTGCCAAAGAAGTGCTGAAGCGTTTGCGGCCCTTCTGGATTAAACTCCCACATGCGAGAGGCCGTCGCTGGCACGGCAGGGTCCGATGAACTAACATTACTTGAACGACGTTGGCTATATCGATGTCCTTCTCAATGAGGCTTCGGATGCGACTTTGCAGAGTCTGCACCTCGTTTGTTGATCCCCAATCCAACCCCTTATTAATCCATGATGCAAGCTGAGTTGGGGGGCCAGATCAAAATACAGGCGCGGTTGCCCACTTAGAGCCACGGGGCTCGATGATATAGAACCACCCCTGCTGCCACAGATCGGAAGATTTGGCGAAGGATCCTTTCGGTGTCAAAACTGGCGGATCTCGGGTAGGGGGTCCCGAACTGTGCGTTTAGGCGGATGGTAACAGGAGACAAGGGACACGATGTTTTTACCCAGGTTCGGGCCCTCTCGATGGAGGTAAAACCCTAATCCTGCTTGATTAATATTGATGATATGGGTAGTACAAGAGTAGATCTACCACGAGATCAGAGAGGCTAAACCCTAGAAGCTAGCCTATGGTATGATTGTTGTTCGTCCTATGTACTAAAGCCCTCCGGTTTATATAGACACCGGAGAGGGCTAGGGTTTACACAGAGTCGGTTACAATGGAAGGAGATCTACATATCCGTATTGCCAAGCATGCCTTCCACGCCAAGGAAAGTCCCATCCGGACACGGGACGAAGTCTTCAATCTTGTATCTTCATAGCCAAGAGTCCAGCCAAAGGTTATGGTGTGGCTATCTGGACACCCCCTAATCCAGGACTCCCTCAGTAGCCCCCGTACCAGGCTTCAATGACGATGAGTCCGGCGCGCAGATTGTCTTTGGCATTGCAAGGCGGGTTCTCCTCCAAATTCTGTGTACCTGTTAAATAGTGTCCGGCTTCTCTTGAGTGTTGCGCTCCTTGGCTTCTACGCCCAATAATGGCCACCTTCCACGTGTCAAGCGAATGTGAAGAGCCAGGGTATTTTTACATTTACCCCCTAGCTATGTGAATGAGCTGCCTATTTAAAGGGACGGGGATTCAGATCCAAATCACACCATTCTCCCTTAGCGAGTATTCATCGGAGCCCATCCGATAGAGATCCAGTCCACCAAGGCCAGTCGACGAAACTCCTCCTCTCGCTCCCCCATCCCCAAGCATGGAGATTGGGAGAGATGTTCCATTCCGCACAGCAACTAGTGACGCTTCAGACCAAGGGGTTTCTTACCCCAGCATACATGGTCCCGGTTCGAGCCGGGCTCGCCACCTATAATGGCGGAGAGCAAGCGAAGAGCCTTCCCAATCCCTCCAAGGGGGAGCGGGTATGCCTTGTCCTCATCTGATAAGAGGGCTTGGATTTCCGATTCATCCGTTTCTCCGGGGGCTCCTGGAGTTCTACGACCTCCAGTTGCACAGCCTCACGCCTGCCTCTATACTGCATATTGCGGGCTTCGTAGACCTTTGCGAGCTGTTTTTGGGCTGCGAGGCTCATTTCGCGCTGTGGAAGAAGTTGTTCTGTCTCGTGCCCCATTCTCAGAAGGGGTCAGTATATCAAGTGGGCGGAGCCGAAGTGTGGCGCATCACCGGGACCGGATATCTATCTGGAACCCCAAAGAAGACGTTCGAAGACTGGCCTTCCGAATGGTTTTACGTAGAAGATGTTCCCCTCCCGGATCCTGTTCGGATCGGCCTTCCTGAGTTCGTCAATGCTCCTTTGAAGAAGCGCCTAAGCTGGCGTCCACGGAGCCCTCAGGAGGAAGACGATAGGGACGTTCTTTACCTGATGAGCCGAATAAGGTCATTAGCTCGATCCGGATTGACCATGATCGAGGTCATGGCCATATTCATTATGCGGGGGGTGCAGCCGCTTCAATATAGAGGCCACCCCATGTGGGATTTCAACGGGGAGGATGATGCCACCCGCTGCGGCCGTAAGGGGCCGGAATCGGTTGCTGCTCTAGCAAAGATCTTGTCCACTTTGTACAAAGGAGAAGAGGAGGAATTCCTCCGCGTCAATCCACAGGGCGGATTTTCTATGTACAATCCTCCGAGCTGGGTAAGTTGATACTTTTTCTTGCCCTTCCGCTCCATATTCCCGTAGTTTAGTATTTCATCTTGCGATTTCAATGCAGGAGTTGCGTAAGGCCGTGAGGGAAATGAACAGCCCTCCTCCACAACCCGAGGATCCAGAATGGTCCCTCGATCCGGCCTCTCAAGAGGATCCAGACATATCTGTGGAGCTGATCGACGGGGTATTTTACCAATTGGGTAATGACAATGTCGTGGTGGCCATTACGGCCGATTATCCTGGGCTACTTCCAGCCTCGCAAGTAACTGAGACCGAAGTCCCAGTATTTTGAAAAGGATTCGTCCTCGCGTATTTTTGATTACCGTATACCAATGGTACTTTGCAGGGGAGGACCTCGAGGCGGAATACCGAGCCTGCGGCGACTAGCCAACGAGGGGCCGGGAGGGCAGACAGGCTAAAAAGGCACGCAGTCCGGATTGAGACACCGGCGCAGCAGTGAGGCGCGCCGTCTCACTCCGAGATATTATTCTCAGAGGCATACTAATGCTCGTGCTTTCTTTTAGGAAAAAGAGCGCTCGCCGGACTATATTCGGAGAGGGTGCCAATCGTGCCTCCACCAGCCAAGCCCCAAGGCCGGAAGCGGAGGTGAATACGAGGCGCGCGCCGGACGCTCCTCCGACAGAGAATGCGGACAGACTGTCCGCCACCAATTCCGAGGTGGAGAGTGCCATGAACCACAGGCGTCGCCGGACAGTTCTTCGTGACACTTGTTTCTCCCAAGAGACATTGGATGCCTTCAACTCGGGAGATGCGTACCTCCGCGCTGCTCAGAATGGTATAGCCAGAGCCGCGGAGCAGTATGTAAAGGACATACGGGTGAGAAAGTTTGGTAATTATATATACCAGTAGCCCCTGAGACTTGAAACAGTTAGAATAACTAATTTAAGGATCATTTGTTATGCAGGTTCTTACAGAAAAGAATACCCAACTGTCCCATGAGCTGGAGGAGTGCAAAGCCCAACTTCAGGCCGCACTAGCCGCAACAGGGGAGCTCAAGAAGACCCCCTCTGGTACTATATCCTTCAAATGATAAGTATCATGTAAAGTGCGGCATGTATGCAAATCTGACAAGAAAATTGCAGATGGCGCCGGAGTAGATCCGGATAAGCAACAACTCCTACGCCGGCTAAAGGCCGGTGAGAGCGTGCTTACAAAAGTGAGGCAGGAGAAGAATAATCTCCAAGATGCCAACACCCAGCTGGGCGTGGAGCTAAAGGATGTTCGTGCCCAATTGTCGGACTCCGTTAAGGAGAATCGGCGGCTTCGACGCGGCATTTTTAGTAAGTGCTTAAACGAACTTTGAAAAAGAATTCAGCAAGGAAATCGGCTGACAGAGTTATGTCTGTAGGTATGCTCACAGGTCGTTCTGCAGAGGAATTGCCCGGTTCTACGGGTGACCTTCTTCCCGAGCTCTCACAACTGCACGAACGAGTTCGGCAGGCGATGCAACACGTCGCCCAGGCCTTGTGGCCATCCGTCTCCTTGCCCGAAGGACTTGGAGAGCTTGCGGAGAAGCTGAAGGGAGCGCGGCGGCGCCTCCGATTATGGAAGATATCGGCCTGCCGTCAAGGTGCCAGGGAAGCCTGGGCCATGGTGAGGACGCGGTACACGATAGCTGACCCAAACCACATGGCCGAGGTCGGACCTGTTGGGCCCGATGGGAAGGAGATCCCTGTGAGCTTAGTGTACAGCCAAGTAGAGTTGGCCGCAAAGTATTCCCAATAGGACTGTAGACTAGACAGCCTATTGGACGGTATTGAAGAGGAATTTAACCAGTCAAGTTGACTATGTAATTGTAAAATGACATGTATAATGCCTTCTAGCCGAATTGTAGATCATTTGTCATGGCGGACCTTTTCGCTTCAACCTCGGGACCCGACGGTCCGGAGTGTATCCGAATACCATCTCGGTTATGTAAGAACCGGGGCATGCATGGAGACCAGGCGTAGGGGTCATTAGTGCTTGAACAGAAAAGTTCCCAACTAGTTATGTTATATTACATGGTTAGTAAGAAACATGTTCCATGGAGAATAGTTCTGTTAGGGGTTCCTTTCCCTGGGAGGCATGCCCTAAAGTGCATGTCCGGACTGCGGAAAGAGACGCAGAAAAACATCTGGGGCGCATGTGGGGACCCCGACTCATAAGTCGTGATCACCGAATGCACGTGTACAGTGATCCCAGAGATCAATGCTCACTGAAAACACAGAAGCTGAATAACAAGAGTCTTACATCCATACATACTGTATTACACAAGTAGGACCATTATGGTCAAGTCTTGAGTATAGCATCGCAGCGGAAATCTTCGTCGATAACTTGGACCCATGCCATCTGCCTTAACCCTACACGCATTCTGACTGGGAAGCGTCCTAGCTCGCATGCTCGTCACCGAAGTATTCTTCTTCATATCATATTCTTTCATGCCTGGCCAATAAAATAACCAGTGGCAAGCCAATGAGTACTTTGAATGTACTCGCAAGCAACCCAAGGGTGATAACAGAACAATTATGCAAGGCACTACTGCTAATATGGCATTTTTACGGAAAGCTAGTTTTTCTCATGCAAGTATGATCAACATTTATCAAGGATATGAATGCGTCTGCAACAAGTATCTGGAGGTTACAGACATCAACATCGGGATAGAGTTGTGAACAACTCATACTCAAGCTCATCGTGACTTCCTCACGAATCACGTCAACAGATTTACCAAACCGTGTTGTTTGTCAGAAACATATGGACGTAGTCTAAGCAGCACCACCAAACTATCCTTGATCGTGGACACGGCGATTCGAATAGTTTTACACTCTGCAGAGGTTACACACTTTACCCACAAGATCCGGGGAACTTCCGTGTCATCCACGACCCACGGTACCTCAAGTAACCGGGGTAAGCACCCGATCACTATCTTTCCCTAGACGACACTAACAAAGAGTCCACTCATTGTTCCATATCCTCATGATGTACATCATACGACACTCACTCGAGATCGTAACATCCGAGAGGGCACACAACGGTGTATCCGGTGCCCTGTAAAAACAGTCATGGCCACCCTACCTGGAACGACCCCGTCCCGAGAGAGAGCACCAACTCTCCCCTGTCACTAGTAATGTGGGCTCCAAGCTAGTATCGGCCTAGGTAATCAATAATGCCCTTTCCCATATAAGGGTAGAGTGGTTGCGCATGTAAGGTTGGGACAGTCGACAAATCTTAAATCTAATCCGTCTCTGTAACCAACACTTTTATCGAGCCTCGGTACACTACCTCTCCATCAAGTAGTGACCTAGTTCATCATCATCTCCCAGGGGCATTAGTGGCACCCACTGGGCTGTTTGCAAGTATGTCAACCCACACTTGTTTCTTTCCATGCATAACCCTGACCCACTTTGCGTAGCCATCTACTATAGCATATTTCTACAACCCACCAACACAACTCTATGAACAATGCAAGGATCAATGGAGTATGCAACGGAGGCAAGCCTAGCCAGGTTGCCATTCAAGGTATATCATGCACTCAGTGAAGCAACGAAAATGCCATCATGATGTAAAATGGTTCATCATGGTCAAAGGCCTGCTTGCCTATTTTAACAAAGTCTTCGAGGCCTTCAAATATCTCTGGTCCAACTCCCAGCATTTCGTCTACTTTGTCAACTATCGTCGAAAGCAACCAGAATAAGCAACTCAACAAGGCAGAAAATAAAAGTGCTCTAAAAATATTAATTTGACTTTTCTAGGACATCTCTGGTTATATGAAAAAATAACCAGAGTGGTTTCATTGGAATTGGGTCACTGGCTATTTCTAAACATTTTGATATGATGGAATCAAGGGGTTTATGGATTTGCAAGAGGTGTACAGAAATATTATTTTGAAAAATGAGCAAAGATACCCATTTAACAAGGCATGATTTTAGAAGCATCTAGGAGTTGGTTTCACTGGATTTGGAGTTCAAAGGAATTTCCTAGGGAGTTGCAAAGTTGGTTATATATGGATAATTGGACCAATATTTGATGTGGTACATAAAGCATTGGGAAAAATGTTCAAAAACTAAGTTATGAGCATATAAGTATCTAGGAATTTGAATCATTGCATTTGGATCAAATTTGAGCCCTCTGTGATTTTCTAAAGTTTATGACAGAAATGAAAAAATGGGATTCTATAATTATTTGTGAAAGAAATATTTCTGTAAAAATGTGCAAGTAGCACCATGTGATAGGGAATGAATTTAGAAACTACTAGAAATTTGAATCATCAAATTTGGAGTTAATTTGAATTGTTTATGGATTTTTTCTGAAACTCACTGGAAAAGAAAAAGAAAAAGATTTGGGTTATACCTAAAGTGTGCACAGGGCGGAGTATAATTGCTGGGCTGGCCTAGTGGCTCAGCAGCGCGGCGCACGGGCGACGACGAAAGTGTATTTTGGCCGGGCCGTCTTCAGTGCGGGGAGGCGTCGAACACGAGTGCGTCTCCAATTAAACGCCGGGGCCCGCTGGCCGAGTCGCCGACCTGTGGGGCCCACCCGCAGGGTCGTCTCCTTCCTCCCGCCCAAATGGAACAGAGGCAGGAGGAGCTCGGACGCTGCTCGTGCCGGCGACCCAGGCGGTCCCTGGCGACACTCTTTGCACCGGCGCGTTGAGCGCGATGAGGCGCGCCCGTCAATGTGCTTCGCACCCGCGGAGGAGCTTGGGATATCATGAATTTTGGCGGCGGCCGGCGGCGATTCTTTGGCTATGGAGGAGGATAGGGGACGCGGGAGAGAGAGAGGGCTGATCCAGAAGGCCTAGGGGAGGGGGAGAGAGTGAATGGAGATGAGGGAGAGACCAGGGGGGCCCTATAAGGCGAGGCCATGGTGCACCGTGAGCCGCGCTCGCGGGTGCCCGCGGAATCGGTCCTGGGGACTGTTGGGAGGGGCTAGGCTGGGTCAATGGCGCTCGTGGAGTCCGTCCAGGGGCGAGGGAGGTGAGAGGGGGAGCGGGGCGAGGTAAGAGGCGGGCCAGCCGCGTGGCCAGGGAGTGGCCGAGTCGGGCGGTGCTCGGGCACGCGACGGCGGCTCAAAGGAGAGAGAAGGAGGAGGGGGCCGACCGCGTAGTGTGTCACGCACGCCGAGGCGGCCTCAGGGGACACGTTCCCGGCGCCCAAGGTCGACGGGAGCATCGGGCAGAGGGCGGCTACAGTGCTAGGGTGCACTGTAGCGCGCTCCAGAGCGTGTCTTTGGCAGGCATGGCCATTGTTTTGGCGCCTTGGGCGTGGCCAATAGTGTCCAGCAGCTCTAGGGGGAGTAAACAAGTGGGGAGGAGCTTTGGATGCCTTGGAGAGCTACTAGGAGAGGAGAGAGGTTGAGGGAGAGAGAGAAAGAGGCTGTCCAGAGAGAGAAAGTGAGGGTTTCACCCCCAAATAATTGATCTCAGGACTTGCCATTGTTACTGGAGGTATAAGGGGGCTAGGATCTGCCGTGGTACAAAGTTGAGCCCATGGAGATTAGTGGAAGAGGTCAAAATGGAATTTTTGGTAAGGTAGCAGAAGGTGTTTGATGTTTGTTTGGGTAAGCAAGTGAACTCCATTTGGCATGAGACTTAACAAGACAAAATGGACAATAGAAATAGGGTATTTCACCAAGTTTGAGCTCATTTGGGCAAAGTTTCCAATGTAACTTTGGTAAACCCTAGAAATCAACAGAAATGGACTTTCCAAGATTTAGTCATGCAAATCTATTCTCCTTGATGCACAACTTAGTGTAGTGTCATCATTTGAGGTTCTGAACATGTCCAAAAAAAGTTGAGCTCAAAAGGACAAAATTGCCAATGTAAACTTGTTCAAATTTGGTTCTAGACAGAGAGGGTTTTGGGGCACTTTGATCAAGATAACTTTCTCTCCAACTTGTGTCATTTGGTCTAGATGCACTATTACACCATTTGAGCATGTGCACCAAGTTTAAGAGCATTTGGACATGTTAGACAGTGCAAAGTTGTTCAAACTTGAAAAAGGACAGAAGGGGTTTCGAGAGGGTTTCATGGGGTTATACTATTCTCCATGACATGGTACTTAGTAAGATCATAAAAAATGTCATATGTGACATGCTAGAATTTTCCTAGATTTATTTGAAAATATTTCTTGTAGAAATATTTGAAAAACTTGAAATGCGCAGGAATGGTTTTGGGAGGTTTTGTCCAATATTTTGATCATGACCATGTGTTGAAACTCATATATATGGAAAATATATGTCCATTGAGTCTCCCTAATTTTTCTCAGTTATTTTGAAAGCTTTAAAATAATTTTAACCTATTAAAGACCATTTCTGGCCTTATGAAAAATCCTTTAAATAAAATAGGAAAATAACTTTTAAAGTTATATTTTTGTGGTTTCTGGGTATCCTATATCTAATAGGAGTCAAAAATATTTTTGGAAAGATTTTTGCTGCCCTTAATTAAGTACTTGCAGTGCAAACCTCAATTCAGGGGTTTTTGAAAAACTAATTTTTGAAAATACTATTTGGCCAAATTAGTTTTGTAAGAAAATACTATATTGTTCTATACACATGGTATGATCATTGGGAAAATGTTTTGGATCAAGGAGAAGGAGTATAAGAGTTGGAGGATTTATTTGATTTTTAGAGCACTTGCAAACAACAGTCAAACATTCAATCAAAGCAAAGACAAAACACTCAAAAGTTTTTGTCAAACCACATTTTATCATGATTTATTAGCTTAAGTGTTGTGGCATGAAAATCAGGGTGTGACAGACCTACCCCCCTTACAAGAATCTCGTCCCTGAGATTCCCAGACTAGGCGGGGAAAGGGATGGAGAAACTTGGATCTCGGGTAGTCTTAAAGTCCTCATGTTGCTTCTGCTTCCGTGTGGTGCTCCATTGAACTTGAAGTGCTTGATGGTGTGGCTTCGTGTATGACGTTCTTCTTGATCCAGGTTGCTAATGGGTAGCTCGCGGTAGGTAAGATTGGGCTAGGGGTCGATGGCTCGGTGGTCGATGTCCTTGTAGAGGTCGGGCTAGTTAGGAAGTTGGAAACGTTTCCGGAGTGGTGTCGTGTGGAAAAACATTGTGCACAGTGGGTGACTCAGGTGCTAACTCTAGCTGGTAACCGTCTATTCTTCGTCTTGAAGTGATCTTGGAGAGGGCCGATAAACCTTGGTGTGAACTTCCCTTCGACATGGAAATGCTTGGTTCCTTTGAGAGGAGTGGTTTGTAGATATGCACAGTCTTTGACAAGGAAGTTCACTTCTTGACGATGATGATTGGTATAGTTTTTCCTCCTTGACATGGCGGTCTTCAGATGTTCCCTAACCGGCTGAACGGTTCTTCTTCCGTCTTCGGGTAGGCAAGTATATCACAAAATAGCGATGACAACTAGCTTGTTTGAGTACTCCGTGAAGACTCGCCCACGGGGCACATAGGGTATAGGTTGGGGTATCGGTGGTGGTCACGGTTGAGTATTGGCCAGGGTCTATGAGGGAGTCCTGGATTAGGGGGGTGTTCGGATAGCCGGACTCCTAGACTATGAAGATACAAGACTGAAGACTTCGTCCCGTGTCCGGAGGGGACTTTCCTTGGCGTGGAAGGCAAGCTTGGCGATGCATATATTTAGATCTCCTACCATTGTAACCGACTTTGTGTAACCCTAACCCTCTCCGATGTCTATATAAACCGGAGGGTTTTAGTCCGTAGGACAAGAATCTCAACATACAACAGTCATACCATAGGCTAGCTTCTAGGGTTTAGCCGCCTTGATCTCGTGGTGTCGGGGGAAATCTGCCTCCACGAACACCTATGGGGACCGAGCCCCTTTCTGGTTCGGCGGGGGGCGGAGGTCGCGCGAAGAGTGGATCGAGACGATGCACACAAGGGGTTTACCCAGCTTCCGGCCGCACGGATGCGTAGAACCCTACTGCTGCTTTGTGCTTTGTATTGTGTTCTTGTTCGGTAGCGCTGAGTGCTGCAGTACACTCAGGCAGCTAATCAGACCGAGCGTGAGTGGCCTCCTCCCTCCTCCTTTTCTCTACGTTGAGCATGGGGCCTCCTTTTATATGCGCAAGGGGTTACCCACAGGTGGCAACGTAGGCGGGGGTAAAACTGGAAAACGCTGTGTTGGGTACAGCTGTTTGCACAGTGCTATCATACCTAACTCTGACGGCAGGGGACAAGGGCATTAAATGCCCGTCTAATTCGCCCAAATAGTGCAGAAAAGGTACCGTCAGGGGCGCCACCTTTTGGCACGACGGCTATCCTGTCAGCGTTGCTTCGCCACCGCATGCCCCTGGCTGCGCAGCCTTTCGCCACGTACGCCTGGAATGGCCCCAGAGCGACACGTTGGTGGATGAGATGGAACGCAGGCGTGGGGTGGTGACTTGCCGCGGCAAGCGCCTTGCCGCGATTGATGCCTTGTCGCGCCCGGGAGCTTGTTGCTCACCGGTCCTTGCCGGGACGCGTGGCGCGTCGCAGCAAGTCTCTTGTCGTGCCCTGGTCGGCCTTCCCGGCAAGCTCCTCTTGCCGGGGTCTTGTGCTTCGAGCGGCCGTCCCGGCAAGCTCTTCTTGCCGGGGCCTTGCTCTCTTCGGGTGGCCTTCCCGGCAAGCTCCTCCTGCCGGGGCCTTCGCTCAAATACTTTGTTCTTGGATGGCCCAAAAAGGGACCATGGAGAGTTTTGGTGATCACCTGGCAAGCCTTGCAGCGGGGTGCTACGACTGCCCGTGCACAAGTTCGGGGTACTAAGGTACCCCTACTTTAGTACACCGACAGGAGCCCCCGGGCCTGGGCCATACACGGTGCCGAGCGCTGTTGGGCCAGGCCCAAAACAGTGCACGGGCACGCGCGGCCTGGGTCACGCTGCATCTTCTTCTGCATCCACCACGTCCTCCCTGAACGGCACGTGTCGAACGTGGCATCGTGGGGAGAGGTGTGCGTGACGTGGGCGGCGTGCGCGGGGCTGAGCCCCGCAGGCATGCGTCACGTGGCAAAAAAGGGGGGGCGGTTCGCGCCATCTCCATAAGTGGAGGGAGGCGTGGAGGCGTGGCTCGTTTGCTGGACGGGGCCGAGGCACGGTTTCCGAGGCGTCCGCTCCCCACGATCACGGGGCGGGGGGAGGTCGCCTCATCCGTCGCCTTGGTCCTGCACGCTAGCCACGCGGCTTCCATGCACCTGGAGTTGCGGACGGTGGAGGCAGGAAACCGGGCCGTCGCGGGTCGAGACAGCAAGCCGGTCCCAGTCGCCTGCTCTTCCTACGTCTTGATTGGCTGAGCGGGGCGGCCGAGCCCCCACCCTGCTCCTTTATAAAGAGCAAGAGGGGGCGACGGAAATACACACTCCTTCATCTTTTCTTCCCTTCAGCTTCTGATCCCCTCTCTCCATTCGCCATGGAGAAAGGGAACCCTGGTCCTTCATCGGTGGCGGCGAGGGTCACCGCTAGGCAACGCGCCCCTCCTCCCCTTGCACCCGCGGTGGCAGAGCCAACCGTAAGGGGAAGGGGGAGGGGGCGAGGTCGTGGACGAGGCCGAGGCGCTCGGGGACGAGGAGGACGGGGCGATGCGCCGGCCTCGCCTCCGCCGGCGGCTCCTCTTCTCACGGCGGTCCACATCGGGGACGACCCTTGCGAGTTCTTCGTCAGGCTGAGCCGGGCGCCTCGTCGTCGCCTCCGTCTCCCGGCTCCCTTCGCAAGCGTGATGGAGATGGAACAACCCAAGACACTAAGACTGCGCATGAGGGGCTGCGGGATCAGCGGCACGCGGGTCCACGTTGAGTCCCCAGCCCCCGGCGTGATGTATCTTGGTCGAGGGTGGAAGTCGTTCGCCCGTATCCACAGCTTGATGGAGGGGCTCACCCTCCATTTTAAGTTGATGGAGGGCGATCTCCTCTCCGTCAAGGTCTTCGGGTGCTACGGGAGCCGGGCCCGGTGCTGCGTGGATAGCTCCTCCGACAGCGAAGGTTCCTCCTCGAGCGAGAGCGACGAGGAGGGGAGCGACAGCGACGATGAGGGTAGCGGTCGTCGGGATGACGGGTCCGACTAGGCGCCGATTGCGGCTCCGTGTGGCACCGGCGACCCCATCATCCGTGTCGCCGGCTCCTTGAGCTTCTCGGGGTCGTCTCCTTGGCGGCTGGCGTAGGGAGGCTGCGGAAGAGGAAGAGGGCGGGCGGCAAGGCCGTCAACTCGGAGTACGGGGGCACTGCGCCCTCTACAGCGTGCTGACGTCCTGCCACCTCGTCGAGCCCTGCTTCCAGCGCCGCCATCACCGTCCAGCTTTTAGACGGCCCCCGAGGTGTTCTCTTGGTGTCTTCTGCCACCCGTAGCTCGCCTAGGCGCCCCTTTTGCCCTTCTCGCCTCCTTGTCCTACCTCCTGAGGAGAGAGACAAGAAAGGGATTACGGGCACCTTATCTCTTTTTAAGTCGTAGGCCCTCGGGCTTTAGTTACATTTAAAGCTTGTAATCCCATCTCTCATGTTTCTCATTCTCTCTGAACTGCACCTGAGCGGAATGTTTTTTTTAATGAAAAGGGGATGTTTGCCGGGCCATTTGTCCCGCGGGTAAAACCCACGCCAAGGAGTGAATCCTTTATATCATTAAGATAGACACTTCTTTGCCCGGCAACAGGCCTTGCCGTCTTCCCGCGCCACTCGACCTTTCTCACGCCTTTGGCAGAGGTAGGGATGAGGCGGGTTCGGGCTCCTCATTCCATCCCTTTGCCGCCGCGGCTACTACCAAAACTGGCCCCAGGAACGCGCTCTGGGGCCCAGAGTTAAGGGAGCACGGTAGCTTTTTAGGAAGAAACAAGGTTTTCGCATTCCTCAGTCCATAAGAGAATGCATGACAAGGGATGAAAAACTTATCTGGGATTGCAGCCCCCGGCAACTTTGGCTTGCCGCGGGCGAATCTTTGTACTTGCAGCCCCCGGCAACACTGGTTTGCCGGGGACCACATGCTGGTCCGCCCTTCTTCTCTTCTTCGTCCTTAAGCGGTCCGGCCAGGATATGCAAAACCCTGCGAACCAAGGGAAACGAAAGAACAGGAAAAAAGGACGCAGACCCGACCTCTAAGCTAGGGGTTAGCAGCTGTTAGGCACTATCAACCCTAACCAAGGACGAGACTCGACTCAGCATGCACGCTAAAACTTAGGGTGCCAGCGCTTCATTTACTGCTGCTCAGGGTCTATGCCTGGCTTTGTACAAAGGATCACATGGAACAGCGGCAAGACTTTACAAAAGGGTGGTTGCCGGACGGGGTCCGACAACCGCGCCTTACGGGTAAAACTTACGAAGATGCTCAATATTCCAGGAGTTGCTCACCGGAGTGCCATCTTCGGTCTCAAGGCGGACAGTGCCGGGCCTCGTGACTCGTCTCACCCGGTAAGGGCCTTCCCACTTCGGCGTCAACTTGTTGTGATTCTTGGCGGACGGAGCGCGCCAAAGAACAAGGTCACCTTCCTCGAAGCTTCTGGCTTTAACTTTGCGGCTATGGTAGCGACGCAAAGCTTGCTGGTAGCGAGTGGCTCGCACAGCAGCCTGAAGACGATCTTCCTCAAGGAGCAGCGCGTCATCTTCACGCAGCCGCTCTTGCTCAAGCTCATCATAAGCGAGCACTCGAGGTGACCCATATACGAGTTCCGTTGGGGTAATTGCTTCTGCTCCATAGACTAGAGCAAATGGTGTCTGGCCAGTGGCTCGATTTGGCGTCGTTCTGATCGACCAAAGAGCCACCGGCAACTCCTCGATCCAGTTTCTTCCGCACTTGTGCAGCCTGTCGAAAGTTCTGGTCTTGAGCCCGCGCAGCTCTTCGGCATTGGCCCTCTCCGCTTGACCGTTGCTCCTGGGATGAGCAACAGAAGCGAAGCACACCTTGGCGCCGAGATCTTGGACGTATTGCATGAAGGCGCGGCTCGTGAATTGCGTACCGTTGTCGGTGATGATCCTATTGGGGATCCCCAAGCGGCAAACAATCGACCTGAAGAACTTGATTGCTGACTGTGCTGTCACCTTCCTCACTGGTTCCACTTCCCGCCACATTGTGAACTTGTCGATTGTGACGTACAAGTACTCAAAGCCCCCGACAGCTCGGGGGAAGGGGCCGAGGATGTCGAGCCCCCAGACCGAAAATGGCCAGGATAAAGGGATCGTCTGGAGAGCTTGAGCTGGCTGGTGTATCTGCTTGGAATGGAACTGGCACGCTTCACACTTGGTTACTTATGCAGTTGCATCCTGGAGGGCTGTCGGCCAGAAGAAACCTTGCCGGAACGCTTTGCCGGCAAGTGCTCTTGCGCCAATGTGGTGACCACATATGCCTCCATGTATCTCTGCCAACAGCTTTTGTCCGTCTTCCCGGGGAATACACTTCAATTTCACACAGTTGCGCCCTCTTCTGTATAGTGTGTTGTCGATGAACTGGTACATACTTGAGCGCCGGGCTACTATTTCTGCTTCTTCTTGTTCTTCGGGAAGTTCTCCGTTCTGGAGGAAACGGACAGTCCGCTGCGCCCATGCTGGAGCCTGTGGCTCGACAACAAGGACTGAAGGCACATCTGCTGCTGCGGGAACGTCCGCTTCTACGGCGAGGATCTGGGGCTCAGCCGGAGCTTGATGTTCCCCGGCAAGCTTGCCGGAGCAAAACTTGTCGGGAGCGCCTGCTTCTACGGAACAAACCCTGGGGTTTGCCGGAGCAGACTGCTCCTCAGCACTCTTGGCGTCGATCTTGGGGACCTTCTTGGCGGCGGCTCCGGGGAGGTCTGCCGGAAGATAGTCGCCGGAGACCAACTTCCCCTTCTTGCTCTATCTGGTTGGTGGTGTTACGGATGGCTGAGTAAGCTTGAGCACAAAGGCTCCACAGGTAACTTAAGTGCTGCGCACTTTGACAGGCCATCAGCAATGTCGTTCTCAGCTCTTGGAATGTGTTCCATTTGCAGGCCGTCAAAGTGCTCTTCTAGCTTCCTCACTTCATCAACGTACGCTTCCATCAACGGACTCTGGTAATCTTTGTTCACTTGGCGGACGACAAGCTGCGAGTCACCCCTAACAATGAGCTTCTTGATCCCAAGTTCTGTCGCGATCCTGAGACCGGCAAGCAAACCTTCATACTCTGCAGTATTGTTGGTTGCTTGCTCCTTGGGGAAGTGCATCTGGACTATGTACTTGAGATGCTCTCCGGTGGGCGCGATAAGCAACGCGCCAGCACCGGCGCCTTGCAGCGAGAAGGCACCATCAAAATACATCAGCCACTCTTTGCTTGCTTCTTTGACGGGGATGCTCGTCTTTGGGATCTCTTCGTCTGGTGTCGGTGTCCACTCTGCTACGAACTCCGCCAATGCTCTGCTTTGGATAGTTGAAGTGCTCTCGAATTTGAGACCGAAGCTTGACAGTTCCAGTGCCCACTCGACAATCTTGCCTATTGCTTCTGGATTCTGAAGTATCCTCTTCAGCGGAAAGCGGGTGACAACTGTAATCTCATGTGCTTGGAAGTAATGGCGCAGCTTTCTCGAGACCATGAGAAGGCCGAAAAGCAATTTCTGCACACCAGAGTACCTTGACCTAACCCCCTGCAGAAGGGAGCTGACAAAGTAAACTGGGCGCTGCACCATTCTCTTCTTCTGCACCTCCACTCGCTCCTGCGCAGATTCATCCTTGTCGGGTCCAGAGCTTGTCGGGGAAGCCTCCTGCTTGTCGCTGGACGCGCTTGCCGCGGTTGCTAGCTCATCATCTGCCTCCCTCTCCGCTACTAACGCAACACTAACCACTTGATTGGTTGCCGCCAGGTACAGCAGCAACTTCTCTTGTGGTTTAGGCGCGACAAGTATTGGAGCGGAGGACAGGTATTTCTTCAAGTCCTGCAGCGCAGCCTCCGCTTCCAGAGTCCATTTTACTGGACCCGCCTTTTTCAAAACTTTGAAAAATGGCAGGGCGCGTTCTGCAGACTTGGAAATAAACCTGCTGAGAGCCGCGACGCAGCCGGCAAGCCTTCGTACATCCTTGATGCGTGTTGGTGCTTCAATCTGCTCGATGGCCTTGATTTTGTCTGGATTGGCTTCGATTCCTCGCTGAGACACGAAGAACCCGAGAAGCTTGCCGGAAGGGACTCCAAACACGCACTTCTCGGGGTTGAGCTTGAGGCTGATCTTGCGCAGGTTCGTAAAGGTCTCTTCTAAATCTTGAATCAGAGTTGCCCTGTTCCTGCTTTTGACCACTATGTCATCCATGTAGGCTTCCACATTTCTGTGGATTTGCGGCTCGAAAGCGGTATGGACAACCCTCGCAAACGTCGAACCAGCATTCTTCAAACTGAAAGGCATCCGTACGAAACAGTACGTGCCACATGGAGTGATGAATGCGGTCTTTTCCTCATCTTCTTCAGCCAAGAAGATCTTATGGTATCCTGAGTATGCGTCAAGAAATGAAAGCAGGTCACATCCGGTCGTGGAGTCAACAATCTGGTCAATGCGCAGCAAGGGAAAGGGATCTTTGGGACAAGCTTTGTTAACATCTGTAAAGTCGATGCAAAGCCTCCATTTCCCATTTGCTTTGCGCATGACAACAGGATTGGCCAACCACGTCGGATGGAGCACGCCTCTGACAAGGCCTGCCGCTTCCAACTTCTTGATCTCTTCTGCGATGAACTCTTGGCGCTCCACCGCTTGCTTCCTGACTTTCTGATTGACGGGCCGCGCATGAGGACAGATGGCGAGGTGGTGCTCAATCACTTTCCTGGGAACGCCGGGGATGTCAGATGGTTGCCAGGCAAACACATCGACATTCGCCCGCAGGAAAGCAACGAGCGTGTTTTCCTATTTGGGGTCCAGAGTGGCACTGATGGTGAAGGTACCACCAGTGCCGTCCTCCTTGGCGGACACCTTCTTGGTCGTTGGTGGGGCTGCCATTGACTTCTTACTCTTGCCGGTGGAGCTAGATGGCGCGTCCTTGACGGTAGCGCAGCACTCCGAAGAGGTGTGCTTGCCGGAGTGGGCACCAGAGCACTTGCCGGGCTTGGTCTTCTTCTTCCCTCCGGGAGCTTCAGCGGCAAGTGGCCTGTTATCCGTTGCGGCTGCTGCTTCCCGGTAGATCTTGTCGGCACAGATAAGGGCATCCTTCTTGTCGCCGGGGACAGAGATGACGCTTATCGGGCCTGGCATCTTGAGCATGTTGTATGCGTAGTGAGAGGCCCCCATGAACTTGGCGAGCGCCGGACGGCCGAGAATTCCATTGTAGGGCAATGGAAAATCGGCAACGTCAAAAGTGATCCTCTCTGTCCTGAAGTTCAGCTCGCTGCCAAATGTCACTGGCAACGTTATCTTCCCCTTCGGCTTGCTCCTTCCCGGGTTGATTCCTTGGAACGTGCCGGTCTCTTCGAGCTCGCTGTCGGGGACTTGGAGTTTCTGGAGCACAGCGGAGGAGATCAGGTTCAAGCCGGCCCCGCCGTCGACTAGCATCTTAGTGACCTTGAGGTTGCGGACTGTTGGTGAGACCAACATCGGCAAGCACCCGATCACAGTTGTGCGGTCAGGGTGGTCCTCAATATCGAAGATGATAGGCGTGCTGGACCATTTCAGAGGCTTGCGTGACTCGACGGGTGGTTCCGCTGCATTGACTTCCCGCGCCCACTGCTTGAGCTGGCGGCGAGAAGTATGTAGAGAAGCACCGCCGTCTACACACAAGACCTCCGTGGCTTTCTGAAACTCCTTCTCACTGGTCTCGACATCATCCATGTCTTCGTCTTCGTCGTCGCCTTCGCCCTTGTCGCGGCCGCGGCGAGGTCTGTCTACTTGCCGCTGCTTGTCCTTGTCGTGGCGTCCTCCCTGGCCAGGGCGCTTCGTGCCGGATCCTCCGCCACCTCCCCGGGCTTTCTCCTTGTCGCGTCACTCGTACTCGGCCATTTGCAGCACGACGAGCCGCTCGACCTGCTTGCAGCTCTGGAGGTCATGGCCCTTGGTGCGGTGGATCTTGCAGTACTGTTTGTTGGTGCCGTCCCGCTTGTCGGCGACCGCCACAGCCTGGCAGTTGGTGCATCCGGCAACCTCCTCGCCGGAGCTACCAGCCTGGGCCTTCTTGGCGGCGCCTTCATCGCCGGACTGCTCAACAACCAGTACTTCTTGGCTCTTCTTCTTCCTGTTGCTCCGCCGCCGGTTCTTCCTTGCCGGGGCGGTATCCTCACTGTCAGATTATCCTGCTCCAGTGTTCTCTCCGGGGAGTTTCCTTCCTTCCTCAGCACGTGCACACTTGTCGGCCAGGGCATATAGCTCGCTGACGTCTTTGATCTTGCACATCGCCATCTCCTCCCGCATCCTGCGGTTACGCACGTTCTGATGGAACGCGCTGATGACCACGGCAGGGTGGACGTCTGGGATGTTGTAGTGTACGCGGCTGAATCTCTGGATGAACTTGCGCAAGGGTTCCCCTTCTTTCTGGACGAGCAGATGAAGGTCGCTCGCTTGGCCATGGGGTTTGTGGCCGCCTGTAAAGGCGCCAACAAACTGATGGCACAAGTCTGTCCAGGAGGTTATGGAGTTGTCCGGCAAGTGCATGAGCCAGGATCTGATGTTGGATTTGAGTACCAGCGGGAAGTAGTTGGCAAGGATCTTGTCGTCTCGCCCTCCAGCAGCCTGCACCGCAATGGTGTTGATGCTGAGGAACTCTGACGGATGCGATTTGCCGTCGTACTTCTCTGGTACGTCTGGCTTGAAATTCTTCGTGCTGGGCCACTGGACTTGCCGCAACTCACGGGTGAACGTAGGGCAGCCTACCGCGTACGGCAGGTCGCCTGGTCCCCCCGGCGCATGCATGTAGACAGAGGGCTCAGCGCGCTGGTCTGATTGACGCCGCGCTTCTCTTCGACGCTCGATGCGAGTACGAGTGTCCTCTTGCTTTCGTTCGTGAAGAACTTGGCAATGATCGCGACGAGTTCACGGATTTGACGACGCGGTGGAGTCGTTGTCGTGATGGTTCCGGCGAGTCGGCGATCTTGGCCTTTGGGGCGGGGAATGCACGGTGGTCGCACCCCCACCGGTCTTGGCGCCATCGGTTCTCGCCTGGCCGACCTGCCGCGACTGCGACGCACTGTGCTGCCGCGGGGTGTCGCCGTTAGCGAAGCCGACGAGACTCTGTATCGTGGCCCTCCAGTCATCGAGCTTGTCCGCCGTTGGAGGGTAGTCTAGGAGCAGTTGAGCTCATGCTAGAGCTTCTGCTGGAGTGGCGGGCAGCGGTGGCGAACGGCGCGTGGAGCGGGATGTGTTCGAACTTCTAACTATGTTAGAAGGAGCAGCACCCGGACCAGGCAGTCGCGCCACGCTCGCGCCAGCACGTTGGTGTGTATGCTGGCCTTGAGCACCCTGGGATCCGCCAGCTCGATCTGGGCCCAGCAAGCGTATGGTACTGTGAGTGTCAAGACGTTGCTGGTCCCGTGCCTCCTGAGAGGGGCGCGGTGCATGTTCGGACGCCGTGGGACCATGAGCTGGCTCGGCGACGCCCGTTCCGCCGCCGGTGTCGTCCCCACCACCCGTTTGCTCCAGGGGCGGTGGGTTCGACGCGGACAGACCAGCCACCTCCGGAGCCTTCTTCTTCGGTGGCATGTCGATGAAGATGATGGAGATCTAGCATGTGCAGACGCCGGATCAGGTTCACACAACCTCGACGCCCCCTACCTGGCGCGCCAAAGATGTCGGGGGAAATATACCTCCACGAACACCTATGGGGACCGAGCCCCTTTCTGGTTCGGCGGGGGGCGGAGGTCGCGCGAAGAGCAGATCGAGACGATGCACACAAGGGGTTTACCCAGCTTCGGGCCGCACGGATGCGTAAAACCATACTGCTGCTTTGTGGTTTGTATTGTGTTCTTGTTCGGGAGCGCTGAGTGCTACAGTACACTCAGGCAGCTAATCAGACCGAGCGTGAGTGTCCTCCTCCCTCCTCCTTTTCTCTACGCTGCGCATGGGGCCTCCTTTTGTATGCGCAAGGGGTTACCCACAGGTGGCAACGTAGGCGGGGTAAAACTGGAAAACGCTGTGTTGGGTACAGCTGTTTGCACAGTGCTATCATACCTAACTCTGACGGCAGGGGACAAGGGCATTAAATGCCCATCTAAGTCGCCCAAACAGTGCAGAAAAGGGACCGTCAGGGGCGCCACCGTTTGCCACGACGGCTATCCTGTCAGCGTTGCTTCGCCACCGCATGCCCCTGGCTGCGCAGCCTTTCTACACGTACGCCTGGAATGGCCCCAGAGCGACACGTTGGTGGATGAGTTGGAACGCAGGCGCGGGGTGGTGACTTGCCGCGGCAAGCGCCTTGCCGCGGTTGATGCCTTGTCGCGCCCGGGAGCTTGTTGCTCACCGGTCCTTGCCGGGATGCATGGCGCGTCGCAGCAAGTCTCTTGTCGTGCCCTGGTCGGCCTTCCCGGCAAGCTCCTCTTGCCGGGGCCTTGTGCTTCGAGCGGCCGTCCCGGCAAGCTCCTCTTGCCGGGGCTTTGCTCTCTTCGGGTGGCCTTCCCGGCAAGCTCCTCCTGCCGGGTCCTTGGCTCAAATACTTTGTTCTTGGATGGCCCAAAAAGGGACCATGGAGAGTTTTGGCGATCACCTGGCAAGCCTTGCCGCGGGGTGCTACGACTGCCCGTGCACAAGTTCGGGGTACTAAGGTACCCCTACTTTAGTACACCGACACGTGGTAGATCTACTCTTGTACTACCCATATCATCAATATTAATCAAGCAGGACGTAGGGTTTTACCTCCATCAAGAGGTCCCGAACCTGGGTAAAACATTGTGTCCCTTTTCTCCTGTAACCATCCGCCTAGACGCACAGTTCGGGACCACCTACCCGAGATCCGCCGGTTTTGACACCGACATTGGTGCTTTCATTGAGAGTTCCTCTGTGTCGTCACTCTTAGGCCCGATGGCTCCTTTGATCATCAACGACAATGCAGTCCAGGGTGAGACTTTTCTCCCCGGACAGATCTTCGTCTTCGGCGGCTTCGCACTGCGGGCCAATTCGCTTGGCCATCTGGAGCAGATCGAAAGCTACGCCACTGGCCATCAGGTCAGATTCGGAAGTTTAAACTACACGGCTGGCATCTGCGGGGACTTGATCTTCGACGGATTCGAGCCACAACCAAGCACGACGCACTGTCTCGATGGGCATGATCTGGCTCTGCCGCCGAACAGTGTCTTGGAGGCCGCACGCGCGTCGGTTCCGACCCTTAACTCGGAGCCTGTCGCGCCGATCGAGGATGAGTGGTTGGACACCACCTCGGGGGCTGCGATCTCAAAGGCGATCGAGCCGAACACCAGCCCCGCACTCCGCATGGCCCGTGACTCTGAGGAGCCAGATTCCTCTCCGGACTCCGAGCCCTCTGTGCGCATGCCAATCGAATCCGATTGGGCGCCGATCATGGAGTTCACCGCCCTTGACATCTTTCAGCACTCGCCCTTCGGCGACATCCTGAAATCACTAAAGTCTCTCTCTTTATCAGGAGAGCCCTGGCCGGACTACGGTCAGCAAGGATGGGATACGGATGATGAAGAAATTCAAAAACCACCCACCACCCATTTGGTAGCCACCGTCGATAATTTAAACGACGTGCTCAACTTCAACTCTGAAGACATCAATGGCATGGACGACGATTCAGGAGACGCAGATGAACCAACGCCTATAGGGCATTAGACAGCCACCTCATCTCATGATGTGTACATGGTGGATACCCCTAAAGGTAGCGACAACGAGGAACACGGGGATGGAATGAAGGATCTATCCCTCGAAAAACAATCAAAGCGTCGGCGTAAACGCCGACCCAAGCCCCGCCTCGATACAGACCCAGCCATAGAGCAGGATGAGCCGGCAGACGACGAGCATGCCTTAGAGCAACCGTCCGAACAGGGCAGCCCTGATAAAGAAACCGAACATCCCTTCCCCGGCGAAAATGGCATTCCAGATGACCTTACGCCGGATAAGCCCACGGAGAAGAAGAACCTCCACAAGAGGCTCATTGCAACCGCACGCAGCCTGAAAAAGCAGAAGCGGAAGCTAAAAACTGCGGAAGATGCACTCAGGATCAGATGGAGTAAAGTAATCAATACCACAGACAAATACGGCGATAGTCGCCGTGCTAAAAGCTATCCGAAGCGAAAGCTACTGCCTGAATTCGACGAAGAGGCCTTAGAGCCCTCGCATTCAAAAAATAAGAAAGCCACACAGTCGGATAGACGACCCCATGGCCAGCATAAAGCGGCAAACGGTGCCGCACTTAAGCCGGCATGCGACCCACTTAAGGATTCGCATCAAAAAGATGGCCCAGCCAGGTCCATTTATGGGCCAAGAAAGGAAGCTCTCATAAGCAATGCAACAAAGCCATTATAAGAATCCGGCACACCCAAATACAGGGGCGCCGCACACCCTCTATGTTTCACTGATGAGGTCCTGGATTATGAATTTCCAGCGGGATTCAAACCCGTAAACATAGAGGCATATGATGGAACAACAGACCCTGGAGTCTGGATCGAGGATTACATCCTCCACATACATATGGCTAGAGGAGATGACCTCCACGCCATCAAATATTTACCCCTCAAGCTTAAAGGACCAGCCCGGCATTGGCTTAAAAGCCTTCCTGAAAACACAATTGGAAGTTGGGAAGAGCTCGAGGACGCTTTCCGAGCAAACTTTCAAGGGACCTATGTCCGACCTCCGGATGCAGACGATCTCAGTCACATAACACAACAGCCCGGAGAGTCAGCTCGGCAGTTCTAGAATAGATTTCTTACTAAAAAGAATCAGATAGTCGACTGTCCGTACGCCGAAGCCCTAGCAGCTTTCAGGCACAATGTCTGAGACAAATGGCTCGCCAGACACCTCGGCCAAGAAAAGCCAAGAACAATGGCCGCACTAACAAGCCTCATGACCCGCTTTTGCGCAGGAGAGGACAACTAGTTGGCAAGATGTAGCACTAGCGACCCAAGTACATCCGAAACTAGGGATGGAAACGGAAAACCGCGATGCAACAAGGATCGTCACCGGACTAAGGAAAACAGTCCGAAGAGCATGGCAGTCAACGCCAGATTCAAAAGCTCACGGCAGAATCAGAAAAAGCCGCCCCTCCAGGATAACAGAGATGATTTATGCAACCTAAACAAAATCCTGGACAGGATATGTCAATTACACAGTACTCCGGGAAAGCCTGCTAACCATACCCACAGAGATTGTTGGGTTTTCAAACAATCCGGCAGACTCAACGCCGAACACAAGGGGCTCGACACACCAAGCGAGGACGAGGACGAACCCCAAAAGCAGAGCACTAGGAAACAAAAGAATTTCCCACAAGAAGTAAAAACAGTAAACTTACTTCACATAACAAAACGTACGGCGCCCATAAAGGTACGCGCCACACGACCTATCCCAAAGGGGTCCCGCCACTGCTTGTCAAAACCAACATCTTCGATCATATGGATTATTCTAGAAGTATCAGGAACGCAGGCTGGACTGCCTTGGTACTCGATCCAATAATTGGCGGACTCCAGTTTTCAAATGTCCTCATGGACGGCGGCAGTGGACTAAACCTGATATATCAGGACACAATCCGTCACATGAGGACAGACCCAACAAGAATTCACCATAGCAAAACCTCCTTTCAAGGGGTAACGCCTGGTCCGGACACCCATTGCATGGGTTTTCCCCGGCTCGAAGTTATATTCGGCTCTACCGATAACTTCCGCCATGAAAAGCTGACTTTCCACATCGTACCATTCTCAAGTCGCTATCAAGCACTGCTGGGACGCGAAGCTTTCGCCCGCTTTAACGCAATACCGCATTATGCATCTCTTACGCTTAAGATTCCCGGTCCACGAGGCATCATCTCCTTGAAGGGGAAGCATTGAGTGCGCCTCCCCCGAGCGGAGGATTGTGGGGCCGCTTTAACAGCCCCACAATACAATGGCTTCACCAGCCAGAACATCCGAACAAGTCATTAAGACCACGAAAACGGATAGACGAGCCCGGCATGCCCTAGGGGCTCTGCACATATAAGAGACAATAAAGCTCAATTTTACATATTTTACTTTATACTTTGTTTATTTAATATAACTTTTGTTCGACACGCCCTTTTTTCAACTTAGTTCCTCTCTTTTATAGATGAACATCATGTTGCGCCCGTCCAGGATACGGCACAACGGAGACACAGGCGCAGACGTGCAGTAGGGACCCGTTCCAAGGATTCTTTTCAGATTAAGACCCTGTGTAAACCTTTTTTACTATCTCTTGTTGATACACATCCCCTGGTTCTATAACCAAGTTGGAGGCTAGCGTCCTGGCATGTGGCCACGTCAGAAATCCTGCGCATACCTGGACACTAGGGGCTTATACCTAAGAGCGTTACTTCGCTCGCTCTCATAAAGACCGAATACCTTAGGGAGTGTTCGGCGTCGCGAGTTTGGCCTTATATGCATCAGCTCCGAATCATGATTTTGGTCAAATGTTGGGTTGCCCGGCTCCTGTGTTCGGCCGCCTTACGTTCCGCTCTATCGGCTGAGGCGGCACCAGGAGAACTACTGTGATTGTGCCCCGGTTCGGCCAGGCGAGCACCTCAGTAGAGAAAGCCGAAAGCCGACTGTCATGATATAGCGTGAGACTGGTCAACCACTCGATGACTCTCCGGAATCTATAGGATTCCTCCGCATTAACGAAGGGCCGTTTCCCGGCCGGGCACACACGCGCCCCGAATTCGGGCGAGCGCAGTCGCCACCAAGGGCTACCTAAAGAGTCCCACTGTCAAGCTCCTATGGCTAAGTGAAAGTGTTAAAGCATTATAGTCCGGTTTCCTAGCTTGCTGCGCCATCACCTCCTTTGTAGGACCAAGACGTTGGATTAAGTGTGAAAAAGCGCCTTCTCCGAGCACCCCCGCACTATGTGCGTGGGGGCTGAAGCCAACGACTGCCATCTTTCAGATTTTATATATATATCTTAAAACGGCCGCACAGGAGGTGTTCAACATACTTGAAGGCACAAGTATAAAAGGCCACTACAATTCATCAAAATACTGCTTTATTATTCAATATGTTATCAGAACATAGCATCCTTCGAGCACTGCGTCTCTATTACACGAGCGCCTTCAAGGACTTCCTAAAAATAGTGCTCGGAGGGTACTCGGCTTTTTTCCGAATCTCGGGATGCAACAACGGTGGTCAACATCTCCGCCCAGTATGTCTTGACACGGGCAAGAGCCATCCGTGCGCCCTCTATGCACGCTGACCTCTTCATTGTATTGATACGTGGCACCGCATCAAGGAATTGCTGCACCAAGCTAAAATAACTCTTCGGCTCCGATCTCCCTGGCCACAAATGACCCATGACGCACTTCATGGCGAGTCCGGACAACCTATTCAGTTCGGCCCATTGAGCCAGACGATCGTCCACCGCCAGTGGAAGCTCTGGATTGTGGAACTGCGACCAGAAAAGTTTATCCACTTCGCGATCTTCTTCATCCCAAAAGTGTTCGGTCGCATCAGCAGCACTCGCTGCCATGTCCAGATAGGTGTCGTCCACACTCCACATTCGGTCCAACGGAGCAAACTTCGGATCGCAAAATTTCCTCCGCAGCATAAAGGGCTTTCCAGCCGCAATCTATCTGGCCTGACGCAGCTCCTCCTTCGTAGCTCTCATTGCAGAGCGAGCGTCGTTGGCATCAGCAACAACCTTCTCTAAGTCCGTCTGCCTCGCCCGGTCTTCTTTCTCAAGAAGCTTGCAACGGTCAGCAGTGCTCTTTAACTTCACAGCCATCTCGGCCATCTCCTTCTTGCTTTGGCAGTGAGCAGCCTGTTCGGCTCTCAGCTCTTCAAGGGACTTCTCGGCAGCCGCATCCCTTTCTCTGGCTTGTTCCTTAGCTCGGGCAAGTTCCGCCCGAAGACTCTCCACGGCGGCCGCACCATCTGCGTCAAGCACACACATTGTATGATATGGGCATAAAGCTCCTCTTACCAGGTGCCGCCCAAGGAATTACATACCTTGAGCCTCATCAAGCCGCTTGTTGACGAGCGCGATGTCGGCATCTGCCACGTCAAGTTGCCGCTTTAGTTTGGCAAAATCATCAGTTCGGCTCGATTCCGGACACCTCGCCACCTATACTTAAAGGCGACATTTTAGACCTGGGATTATGATCCTCTGCACGCTGTCACTTCTGACAACGCACAGAGTCTCAGGGGCTACTATCTACACAGGGCGCATCTTATTTATGCGCAACTGACAAAAGTGTACATTATCTAACGTACCTCAAAACCCGTCAGTAAACTTCTGACGGCCTCGTGCAATCCGCTTTCCACGGATGAAATCCTTTCAATCACCGTGCCCATCAAGGCACGGTGCTCCTCCGAGATAGAAGCTCGCCCCAGCAGATTCTTTAGCTCCTCCAGCCGAGCACCAGGCGATGCCGGACTTGTCCTATGGCCTCTTTCGAAGGCCAGACGCGGAGAACCTTGGGGGGCCACATAGCTATCTTCCGCCCCTGCCGGATTCGGAGAAATCCTCCGCGACGACACCTCAGGGTCGCCTGCCTCGCCAGGTGGTACGTCAAGGGGAGGCGTCCCGCTCTCCATCATCTCCGGAAGAAGGTCCCCCGAAGACGAGCTCTGCTGAGAAGGGTTGAGGTCCGAACTACAAGGTAAAATTTTGGTTAATCTTCTCAGGTTTAAAGCAAGGATCTTTCTCTCAAAAATATAATCTTTCTCTACTTACGGCTCGCTGGAGGGCTGGCCCCTTTGAGGGCATAGTTCGGCCGAGGTATCCCCCGGCGTAGGACCCTCTGACGAGGATTTTTTCTTCCGCTTGGAGGCTATAGCCCCCAGGTTTTCAGAGGCAATCCTTTTCTTCCCGGGAGGAGAGAAATTTTTGGTTCCTTCCCTCCGAACAGCCTCCTTCGAGGAGGCCATTGCTGCCTTGTCCCCTCCCTCACTTTCCTTCAAAGGCACAATCTTCAACATCCTGACCAGGACGGAATCCGGCCTGGTCTCAGGGAGGGGAGCCGGACACCTTATCAGCTTTGCTTTCGCTATCCACTCCTATTTAAAGGGACAACTCTTTTAAGGGGCAAGTTTATGACAAGTATATGGATAACGAGTCCGGGAACAAGGCTACTTACTTGAGTATCCAGGCGATTGCAGCTCAGACCTGCGTCCTCGGTCAAATCCGGACACATTGCTTGTGATCCAAAGAACAGTTTATACATCTCCGCGGGCGTTGCGCCCATGAAGTGATGGAGAGCTCGTGGTCCCTCTGGATTAAACTCCCACAGACGAAGGGAGCGACGTTTGCCGGGCAGGGTTCGGCGGATCAGCATGACTTGCGTCACCTTGACCAGGCTGAGATCTCTTTCCAAGAGATCCCTGATGCGACCCTGCAACAAAGGCACGTCCTGGGATGGCCCCCCAGTCTAGGCCTTTATTGACCCATGACCCTAGCTGTTGTGGGGGACCTGAGCGAAAGGCAGGCGGCGCCACCCATTTGGTGCCTGAGGGAGTCCTGGATTAGGGGGTGTTCGGGTAGCTGGACTATACCTTCTTCCGGACTCCTGGACTATGAAGATACAAGATTGAAGACTTCGTCCCGTGTCCGGAAGGGACTTTCCTTGGCGTGGAAGGCAAGCTAGGCGATGCGGATATTCAAGATCTCCTACCAATGTAAAGTGCAACCCTAACCCTATCCGGTGTCTATATAAACCGGAGGGTTGTAGTCTGTAGGAGAGAATCATCATCATACACAATCATACCATAGGCTAGCTTCTAGGGTTTAGCCTCCTTGATCTCATGGTAGATCTACTCTTGTACTACCCATATCATCAATATTAATCAAGCAAGAGTAGGGTATTACCTCCATCAAGAGGGCCCGAACCTAGGTAAAAACATCGTGTCCCTTGTCTCCTGTTACCATCCGGCCTTGACGCACAGTTCGGGACCCCCTACCCGAGATCCGCCGGTTTTGACACCGACATTGGTGCTTTCATTGAGAGTTCCTCTGTGCCGTCGCAATCAGGAAGGATGCCTCTTCCCGTCTTTAAAGACGGCGCGATTACTAAGGGAGCCTTGGCTGTCGGCCAAACCCTCCGGCTATGTGGTTTTCTCATGACCGCCTGTTCGGCCGTTGCACCGACGGTGACCTCTCGGGTCATCGAAAGCAACCTTCACGTCAGCTCAGAACTCGCCGAGCAGCTGGATCCGATGGAGCTCTCTTCCGTAAACGAGCTCCTGGATCGCATCGCCGCACTGGGGGTCGCTACAAATTACGAACAGGTTGGGCTTAAACCCGATCTAAGAAAAATTAACTCTCCCCAAGTCACCCACCACATTGCGGTGGTAGAGGCGCAGTGCGGCAACCCTTCATCTATTCTAAGGACTAGCTACGTCCGAATTCCCGAACCCTCCAGGCCGGATACCCGCGGAGGGGAGGATACAATTCAAGACCTGAGCTTAGAATCAGGCAACGGGCCAGATTCATTGGACAACATCCAAGGCTTCGGACTTCAGAGTTCGGAAGCCCTTCGGCCTCCGAATCTTAAATTGGGTTAGGTCCCAGATTCAACGCCACCCGCCCGCCCGAACATAAGCGATCTTTCCAAATCAGGCAAAAGCCCGAGGAAACAGTACATCATTACTCGGCCAGATTCCTCCTGGTTATGAACATGATAAAGGACTGCTGCGAGGGAGACGCAATTTCAATCTTTTGCAGTAACTGCACGGATGAGGGAATACTTAACGCCATAAGTCGTCGTGATATTACATGCTTTGCTGACTTGGCGTCCATAGTACAAAAGTACTGTGCGATGGAAAGTACTTGGAAAACCAAAATAAAATTTTGGGATAATCCGGCCTTGAATAGCAATCCCGTCCGAACTAAGAGGGTGAATCACAGTAAGACACCCGGATTAAATATCAAAAAGCCAAAACCCTCTACAGGGCATGGAACCGTACTGGAAAGGTGCCTTGATGGACCCTGTAGAATTCACAGTACAGAGGACGCCACACCAACTCACAGCCTTAGAGCATGTTGGATACTCCGGCAGGTGGCCAAAATTGGCGAGGACCTCCTAATTTCAGAGGCCGAAGAAAGCCAGCCCGAGGACACCAGTACCGTTCTCACAGTCTTCGAGACTTTCGCATCAAATAATATGTGAAAAAGAACACTCCGCAGCCTCACCGAAGTCTATCAAGTAGCAACAATAAACCCATGGAGCGACACTGCTATCACCTTCAACGCGAGTGAGGAACCTAAATTCCGAACAGCCCGAGCACCAGTCGCATTGGTCCTCAGTCCCATAGTGGACGGCTCTCGCCTCACAAAGGTACTCATGGATGGAGGCAGCGGATTGAACCTCATTTATGAGGAAACCCTCCAAAAGATGGAAATAGACTAGAACCGCATTGAGCGAAGCAACACAACCTTTAGAGGAATAATTCCCAGTGAGGAAGCGCGCTGCACAGGAAAGATCACACTAGATGTGGTGTTCGGCACGCCGGATAATTATAGGTCCGAAGAAGTCACGTTCCAGGTGGCCCTGTTCAATAGCGGATACCACGCTATATTAGGAAGGGAGGCATTCACAGTCTTCCAAGCCATACCCCATTACGGGTACACGAAGCTCAAAATGCCTGGGCCAAACGCAATCATCACTCTCGCTAGCGATCCGGACATAGCACTCCGCGCCGAAAACAAGACAGCCGCATTGGCCCTCGAGGCACTATCCAAAGCCTTAGCGGCCGAGGAACTGACTGTGCTGCACTCCACGGTTAATAGGGACGATGTGATACTCGATAAGAGATCCAAATCCACATCCTTCAAACCAGCGGACGAAATAGTCAAATTCCAGGTCCATCCAACGGACCCCAATAAAACAGCTTCCATCGGGGCACGACTGAACCCTGATATAGACGCGGCACTGCGAGAGTTCCTACGAGAGAACTTGGACATTTTTGCTTGGCACCCTTCAGACATGCCAGGAATCCCACGCAGGCTGGCCGAACACAGCTTAAATATCCAGAAAGGATTCAAACCTGTCAAGCAAGCACTTCGGCGCTTTTCCGAACCGAAGAGACAGGCTATGGGAGAGGAGCTAGCCAAGTTATTGGAGGCCGGATTCATCAGAGATATAAAACATCCGGACTGGTTAGCAAACCTGGTGATGGTACCAAAGAAGGACAGATCATGGCGCCTGTGTGTCGATTTTAAAGACCTTAACAAGGCCTGCCCAAAGGATCCCTTCCCCCTCCCTCGTATCAATCAAATTATTGATGCCACTGCAGGACACGATTCGTTGTGTTTCCTCGATGCATACCCCGGTTACCATCAAATCACAATGGCAGAATCAGACCAAGCCGCAACAGCATTCATCACACCATACGGCCCATTCTGCTTCAACACAATGCCCTTTGGGCTAAAAAACGCCGGTGCAACATATCAGCACATGATACAAACATGTCTGGCCAACCAGATCGGCAAAACAGTGGAGGCATATGTGGATGATGTGGTCGTCAAATCAAAACATGTCGACTCTCTAGTAGACGACTTGAGGCTTACATTCGATAACCTCCGAAAATACGACATTAAGCTCAATCCGGAGAAATGCGTCTTCGGCGTTCCAGCCGGAAAGCTCTTGGGCTTCTTTGTATCCAGTAGAGGAATCGAAGCAAATCCAGCCAAGATCCGAGCTTTGTCACAATTGGATGTCCCAAAAGACCTCAAACAAATACAGAAACTAACCGGATGCGTGGCGGCTCTAAGCCGCTTCATCTCCCGCTTGGGAGAAAAGGCGCTGCCCCTTTGCCGCCTCCTACGGTGCACCGAACACTTCGAGTGGACGGATGCCCCCACGGCCGGACTCGACGAAATAAAAGCCATATTGGCAACAAACCCAGTCCTGGCCGCGCCAAACACCGGCGAGCCAATGCTATTATACATTGTTGCAACCCATCAAGTTGTCAGCACAGTGCTCGTCGTCGAGCGGGAAACAGACGGACACAAATTCCCCCTCCAAAGGCCGGTCTACTACGTGTCCACTGTCCTCACTCCATGCAAATCACGGTACCCGCACTATCAGAAAATTGTATACGCGGTATTCATGGAATCCCGGAAGCTACGACACTACTTTCCAGAGTGTTCGATTACAGTAGCCTCGGAAGTACCACTCAATGACATTATCAATAACCGCGATGCAACGGGCCGGATCGCAAAATGGGCCATTGAGCTCCTCCCGTTCGACATAACCTACAAGCCACGGCGAGCTATCAAATCGCAAGTGTTGCCCGACTTCATCGCAGAATGGACGGAGGCCGAACTCCCTAAAGAGTACGGCACATACTCAAACTGGATCATGCATTTCGACGGCTCCAAAATGTTGGCTGGACTGGGGGCTGGCATCGTTTTGACGTCCCCCACAAGAGACACAGTCCAATATGTACTCCAAATTATGTACACGGACTCCAACAATGCAGTCGAATATGAGGCCCTCCTACATGGTCTCCGGATAGCAGTATCCATGGGCATTCAATGCCTAGAGGTACGCGGGGATTCAAACCTCGCGATCTCCCAAATAAATGGCGACCTTGACGCCAAGGATCCAAAAATGGCAGCTTACCGCAATGCCGTCCTAAAAATGTCACCTCAGTTCGAAGGGCTGGAGTTTCACCATATAGCCCGCCAAAATAATCAAGCAGCGGACGTCCTGGCACGCATCGGAGCAAAACGCGACGTAGTCCCCCCCAACATCTTTCTGGAAAGATTGTTCAAGCCATCCGTAACATGGGAGGGGGAACCCACAATCAACAGCCCGGACGCAGCCGCACCACTCGACGCTGAACAACCTGACATAGTTGGAGGTCCTGCCAACGAAATTACACCTTCAACCCACACAATAATGGCGGTTATCGCCCCATGGACAGAACCATTCCTAGCCTACCTTAATAGGCAGGAACTCCCAGAGGACCAGAACGAGGACCGCTGCATAGTGTGGCGATCTAAAGCCTACAAAGTCCACGAGGGGGAGCTCTATAAGAAAAGCACTACCGGAGTCCTTCAAAGGTGCATCCCCGAAGAGGAAGGGCGGAATCTTCTGGCCGAAATTCACGCCGGACTCGGTGGTCATCACGCTGCTGCTCGGTCCCTTGTTAGCAAGGCTTTCCGTACAGGCTTTTATTGGCCGACGGCCTAGGCAGGCGCTCAGGACTTAGTCCAACGATGCGTTGGTTGCCAACTTTTCGCCAACCAAAGGCATATGCCACCCAGCACACTCCAAACTATACCCATCACCTGGCCCTTTGCGGTCTGGGGGCTTGACATGGTCGGACCATTTAAAGGTGGAACCCATAAGAAAAAATTCTTACTGGTCATGGTGGATAAGTTCACCAAATGGATAGAAGCCAAGCCTGTTAAAACGGCTGAATCTGGACTTGTGATAGACTTCATATCCGGGGTTGTACACCGTTATGGCGTCCCCCACAGCATCATAACCGATAACGTACAAACTTTACAGCCGACGAGGTAAAACTCTGGTGCAAAAACATGGGCATCAAGCTCGATTATGCTTCAGTCTATCACCCACAAACCAACGGCCAGGTCGAACGCGCAAACGGTCTTATCATGAGCGGCATCAAACCCAGACTAGTGCGGTCCCTCAAGGAATCTAACACGCACTAGGTAGAGGAGCTCGACTCCGTACTCTGGGGGCTACGGACCACGCCAAATCGCACCACCGGATACACACCATTCTTTATGGTGTATGGCGCAGAGGCAGTTTTGCCCTGCGACATAATTCATGACTCACCTAGAGTGCGCATGTACGAAGAAAGAGAAGCCGAACTCGATCGGCAGGACAGCCTGGACGCCTTGGAGGAAGAGCGTGATGTGGCGAAAGCCCATTCCGCATTTTATTAACGACAGGCCCGAAGATACCAAAGCAGAGAAGTACAGGCCAAAAATTACAATGTTGGCAAACTAGTTCTATGCCTGCCGGATAAGAAAAAGGACAAACTCAAGCCCAAATGGGAAGGTCCATTTATAATCGACCAAGTCCTGACTAGTGGGGCGTACCGCCTGCGAGATGCGTCGGATAACCGACTCGAGCCAAACCCGTGGAACGCCACACGTCTCCGAAGATTCTACGCCTAGCGCCGGACTCCATGTTCGTCCCCTTCCCCTGTCCATTTTTTACATTTTTTCTGTCCTATATTTCTCTCCTTCCCCCCTTTTTCTTTTTCCTTTATAGCCCTTAAAAGGCTCACTACATGACGTGCTACTTGCGCTCATTTAACCTGGGGGCTTCTTTAACAGAAGCTTATTTATACGGGCTTCATGCCCCACACATGTGTCAAACTTCTGCATGTACCTTTTTCTTCACCATTATATGCATTGATATGACTTAAGTTTTGGCCAAGCTGGGTTGCCTGGCTCCTGTGCTTACCCCTACGTTCCCGATTGTTTGGCTAGGTGGTAAAGGGAGCACCTCTGCGATTGTTACTGCCGGGTCAGCCGGATGTGTACCTCAGACTGGGTGAAGCCGAAAGCTAGCATTCTTAAGGGAATATTCGGTCGGTGAAATAAAAGATGATCTTTTTATTAACTTTCATGCGCCCCCAGATGCTTTTTCTGCGTCCTTTTTTTACGCAGTTCGGACATGCACTTTAGGGCATGCCTCCCCAGCGAAAGGAACCCTTAACGAAACTATTCTCTCAGGAAGATGTTTCTTACTACCCATGTAATATAACATAACTAGTTGGGCACTTGTCTGATAAAGCACTAATGACCCCTACGCCTGGTCTTCACGCATACCATGGTTCTTGTATAACCGCTATGGTATTCGGACACACTCCGGACCGTCAGGTCCCGAGGTTGAAGCGGAAAGGTCGGCAACAACAAACGATCTACAATCCTGCTAGAAGGCATTACATATGTCAATTCAAAAGTACATAGTCATTTCGACTGATTGTATTCCTCCTCTATACCATCTAACAGGCTGACTAATTTACAGTCCTGCTGGGAATACTTTGCGGCCAATTCTACTTGGCCGTACACTAAGCTTACAGGGATCTCCTTCCCGTCAGGCCCCACCGGTCCGACCTCGGCCATGTGGTTTGGATCAGACTTCGTAAAACGGGTCTTCACCATGGCCCAGGCCTCCCTAGCGCCTTGTTGGCAGGTTGATATCTTCCACAACCGGAAGCGCCGCCGAGCCCCCTTCAGCTTCTCCACAAGCTCTCCAAGGCCCTCGGGCATGGAGTGGGCAGGCCAAAAGGCTTGGGCAACGCCCTGCATTGTCTGTCGAATCCGCTCGTGCAGTTGCAGGAGTTCGGGAAGAAGGTCACCCGTAGAACCGGGCATCTCCTCTGTAGGACGACCTGTGAGCATATCTACAGACAATACTCTGTTATTTGACTTCCTCACCGAACTCATTTTTCAAAGTTCGTTCAAGCACTTACTATATATGCCGCGTTGAAGCCGCTGATTCTCCTTCATGGAGTCCGACAGCTGGCCACGAACGTCCTTAAGCTCAACGTCCAGCTTGGTGTTGGCATCCTGAAGACCATAATTCTCTCGCCTCACCTTTGTCAACATACTCTCACCGGCCTTTAACCGACGTAAGAGTTGTTGCTTCTCCGGATCAAGTCCGGCACCATCTGCAAACATGAATTGTCAGATTTGCACCCAAACCGCACAATACTAATCTTTCGAAGTGTATCTTACCTGAGGAGGTCCCTTTGGGCTCCCCTACTGCGGCTAGTGCGGCCTCTAGTTGGGCCTTGCACTTTTCCAGCTCCTGGGACAGCACGGTGTTCTTCTCTGTAAGAACCTGCATGTTATATGATCCTTAAATCAGTTACTTTAACTGTTTCAAGTCTCGGGGGCTACTGGTATATATATAACCATAATCTTCTTACCCGTATGTCTTTCACATACTGCTCCGTGGCTCTGGCCAAACCATCTTGAGCGGCACGGAGATATGCATCTCCCGAATTAAAGGCATCTAAAGCCTCTCGGGAGAAACAAGCGTCGAGTAAAACTGTCCGGCGACGCCTGTGGTTCATGGCACTCTCCACTTCAGAATTCGTGGCAGACAGCCTGTCCGCATCCTCTGTCGGAGGAGCGCACGGTGCACACCTTGTGCTCGCCTCCGCTTCCTGGCCGGTAACTGGAACCTGGCTGGTGGAGGCGCAACTGGCAGCCTCTCCGGATATAGTCCGGCGAGGTCTCTTCGTCCTGAAGTAAGCACGAACGTTAATATCCCCTGACGAAATGACACCGTGGAAGCGGAGGGTGCGTAATACCTTTGCGCCGGCATCTCGGGCCGGACTACCGTTCTTTTTTCACCACGGGGCCCTGTGGCCCCTCGCTGGCTAGCCACCGCAGGTTCGGCGTCCCGCCTCAGAAAACTCCCCTGTGAAACACGGTTGTTGTTAGAAACGCCAGAATACATGAAAATGGAATCCCCCTCAAGGGAATAAAAACTCCGGTTTCTGTCACCTGGGAAGCCGGGATTAACCCGGGGTAATCAGCCACAATAGCGACCAAGGTGTTGTCCTTGCTTAGCTGATGAAGCACCCCGTCGATAAGCTCCACCGGTATGTCCGGGTCCTCTTCAGAGTCCGGATCGAGGGGCCGTTCTGGGTCATCTGGTTGTGGAGGGCGGTTGCTTATATCTTTCACTTCCTGTCGCAGTTCCTGCATTGAAGACGTCAGACTACGTATCTGACCATGGAAATATAAAATGAATGGGCAGGCACAATTGTTCGCTTACCCAACTTGGAGGTTCATACATAGTGAATCCGGCCCGCGGGTTGACGCGGAGGAACTCCTCCTTTTCTCCCTTGTACAAAGAGGACAAAATCTTTATTAGGGCGGCAGTCGAGGCCAGTCCCTTACGACCGTAACGCATGGCGTCATCCTCCCCATTGAAATCCCACATAGGGTGACCTCGGTATTGAAGCGACTGCACCCCTCGCATAATGCATACGGCCATGACTCCGATCATGGTTAGTCCGGAATGAGCCAACAGTCTTATCCGGCCCATCAGGTAAAGGACGTCTTTGTCGCTTTCTCTCTGAGACCTCCCTGGACGCCAGCTCAAGCATTTCTTCAATGGAGCACTGTTGAACTCAGGGAGACCGGCCCGGATAGGGTCCGGCAGCGGGACGTAGTCTATGTAAAACCATTCCGAAGGCCAGTCCTCGGACGCCTTCTTCGGGGTTCCGGACAGGTATCTGGTCCCGGTGATGCGCCATACTTCGGCTCCGCCCACTTGGTATATAGACCCCTCTTGACAACGGGACACCAGGCAGAATATCTTCTTCCACAGTGTGAAATGAGCCTCGACGCCTAAAAATAGCTCGCAAAGGGCAACGAAGCCCGCAATATGTAACACGGAGCCGGGCATGAGATTGTGCATCTGGAGGCCGTAGAACTCCAGAAGCCCGCGGAGAAATGGACTTTAGCTGGGAAAGCTCTAATGATAACTCGCGGAGAGGAGAAGATGCGGTTTGGATCTAAATCCTCATCCCGTTAAATAGGCGGCTCGTTTATATGGCTGGGGGTGTGGATGTAAAAACGCCCCAGGCCTTTCGCATTCATTCAACACGTGGAAGATGGCCATTATTAGGCGCAGAAGCCGAGGAGCGCTACATTACAAAAATCGGACATTATTCGTACAGGTACAAAGGATTTGGGAAAGAACCCGCCTTGCAATGCCGAATACAATCTGCGCGCCGGACTCGTCGTCATTGAAGCCTGGTTCGGGGGCTACTGAGGGAGTCCTGGATTAGGGGGTGTTCGGGTAGCCGGACTATACCTTCGGCCGGACTCCTGGACTATGAAGATACAAGATTGAATACTTCGTCCTGTGTCCGGAAGGGACTTTCCATGGCGTGGAAGGCAAGCTAGGCGATGCGGATATTCAAGATCTCCTACCAATGTAACCGACTCTGTGTAACCCTAACCCTATCAGGTGTCTATATAAACCGGAGGGATGTAGTCCATAGGAGAGAATCATCATCATACACAATCATACCATAGGCTAGCTTCTAGGGTTCAGCCTCCTTGATCTCGTGGTAGATCTACACTTGTACTACCCATATCATCAATATTAATCAAGCAGGAGTAGGGTATTAACTCCATCGAGAGGGCCCGAACCTGGGTAAAAACATCATGTCCCTTGTCTCCTGTTACCATCCGGCCTTGACGCACAGTTCGAGACCCCCTACCCAAGATCCGCCGGTTTTGACACCGACAGTGCCCCTGGGAGCGGTGATATAGAACCACTCTCATTGCTATAACCCGAGCTCCTCTTGAAAAGAGCCCACGGGCCGTGGAGCATCAGCATTCTTACTTATAACAGCACCTCCGCACTCTGCGTGTCGTCCCTCGATCATCTTCGGCTCCACTTTAAAGGTCTTGAGCCATAATCCGAAGTGAGGGGTAACACGGAGGAACTCTTCACACACGATGATGAATGAGGAAATATGGAGGATGGACTCCGGAGCTAAGTTGTGAAATTCCAGCCCATAATAGAACAGCAGCCCCCTCACAAAGGGATCCATTGGGAAGCCTAACCCCCGAAGGAAGTGAGATACGAACACCATGCTCTCACCGGGCTGGGGACTGGGAACCGCCTGCCCTTGAGCAGGCAACCTATGCGGAATTTCGCCGGTCAAGAACTTAGCCTCTCTCAACTTTAGCACGTCCTCCTCCGTGACGGAGGAGGGCATCCATCGGCCTTGAAGGTCGGAACAGGACATTGTCGAAGGTCCGAAGCGCCTGGAATCTAGGGCCTAGGGTGTTGGAACTCGAGGCGACGGGCGAACTCGGTTGAGATTGGGAAAAAGTAGTAAAGCCTTGGTCTCTTTATAAGAGGTTGAATATCGAGAGCCCTCCCCATGACCGTTTGGGACTCACCTTTAATCGAGAAAACATGATAAACGGGCACGATTGGGTTACCCACGTCCGTATTGATGAGAATCCCGTAAATAAAGGGGACACGATCTGTGCTTTGACAAGACGTGCCAAGGAAACCGCCTCGCAAAACGCGCTGAGGTAGAAAAGTGAAAACGATTCGAATAAGGGCTTGGCCGTAGTGTGATGTGACGCTACGGAATACGTCAGCAGATTAAATTTGTGTTAATATTATTCTCTCTATGGCAATATGTGGAAACTTATTTTGCAGAACCGGACACTACTTTTAGTGTTTACAATCTTTTATGAAGAACTTGGAGGAGGAACCCGCCTTGCAATGCCAAAGAAAATCTGCGCGCCGGACTCGTCATCATTGAAGCCTGGTTCAGGGGCTACTGAGGGAGTCCTGGATTAGGGGGCGTTCGGATAGCCAGACTATACCTTCAGCCGGACTCCTGGACTATGAAGATACAAGATTGAAGACTTCGTCCCGTGTCCGCAGGGGACTTTACTTGGCGTGGAAGGCAAGCTTGGCGATGCGGATATTTAGATCTCCTACCATTGTAACCGACTTTGTGTAACCCTAACCCTCTCTGGTGTCTATATAAACCGGAGGGTTTTAGTCCGTAGGACAAGAATCTCAACATACAACAATCATACCATAGGCTAGCTTCTAGGGTTTAGCCTCCTTGATCTCATGGTAGATCTACTCTTGTACTACCCATATCATCAATATTAATCAAGCAGGACGTAGGGTTTTACCTCCAGCAAGAGGGCCCGAACCTGGGTAAAACATTGTGTCCCTTGTCTCCTGTTACCATCCGCCTAGACGCACAGTTCGGGACCCCCTACCCGAGATCCGCCGGTTTTGACACCGACAGTCTACTTGACCTAGAGCCAAAGCCCATGGTCATGATCCGACCATGTTGTGGCTTGGTAGGGCTTAAGGGTTTCAAGGATTCTAGTGTGCGAGTGAACATTTATCATCTTATCCTTGAGCACAGTTTCTGAGATGCCAATCGTTCTATCTAGTCTTCCAAACAATCACATCATGTTACCGAAAGAATCATCCTGTATAGGTCAACTCCAATCATCACTCATGTTATTCATATCCTCATGACTCCCAAGAGGAGGTCTAACAAAATCATATATGTCTACGATCCCCAAACTCATATGTATGGCTACCTCTAAAAATCCATGGGTAGAGCATATAAGATGCTAAGCTTGAATTTAATCACCACAATCCAAGTGCTCAGTCTATTGATCCAAGGTCCACGATAAAGCATCTCTATCCTAAGGAAACACGTCGGAAGACACTCCAAGATCTTGTTTCCTTCCTATGAATCAACTCCAATAGCCCATTAACTTCCATTAATCGCTACATAATCCATTAATTCTACAAATCCAATGTCTATGGTGTCTCACACGAATCTTCTAACGTCCTATAGTCCCCAAATACTTGAAATGGCTACCTTACTGTAGTCAGTCCACCAATTTCCATTATCATGGTCAAGTAAACTCCAAGGTCAAGCTTATATAGATCCCTAAATCAACTCCAACAATTAATCCAATATCTTAGTTTATCGTTCACCGAGAAACATGGTATCATTATCAAGATCATCAGTCTAAATCCAATTTACTCAGAACCATGTAGAATTACTCTGCATCCATACTCAACTAGAATCACCTACTTAAATCCAAATCTCATGTCCAACGAGAATTCCTACATGCTCCCCCAAAGTCATTATCATAATGTCAACTATCTCCTATCAATATCCCCTCGCTAAGTCAAATCCTCATACTTCCAAGAATTCAGTTTGCGATCTAAATTGTCCCACTAATTCCAATTTATCCAGGGGCAATGAAAGCTATGCTACTCTATATTAATGATCCCACCAAGTTCATCTACCAACATGAAAGCCTCATAATCCACCAAATAGTCTCATATAATTTCTCAAAGTCACTGATAAACTCATCAAGTCATTTGTCCTCTATTCCTACAGCCTCAAATTGGTCTTCCCTATGGCATCATCAGTTCTTGTGCTATATTAGGATGACAACGTACTCGTTCACTATGTCTACTAGTTCCATAATGAACCTAGTGTTGAGCGAGGTTACAGAGGCTTAACTGGTTCTCTTGTAATTCTGTGGGTTAAGCACACGGTTAAGGACTCGAGTTGGGGTATCTCATGAAGTCTCGAAGGGTCTAGGAATGGGTTTCTAGTCTGGAGGGTTAAACATAACTCTACGGGGTTTCACTTGGTCGAGGAGGCTGCAACAAAAAGTCTTCAGTGCTAGTTGGTCGCTGAAGTAGACTCCTTGGTGCATCTTGTCTTGCTAGTCTTCAGTTGAGGAGAGATATGAGAGGGATAAGTAGCATAAAGGGGGATGCCTAAAGGGGGTTCAATAGTGCAGGTGCAAACAAACAGGTTCAAAAAGGGCCAAACAAAGGAAAACAAGGAAGGTGATATAGTCGCGTACTTGTTGCCTAGGGCAAAAGTGCGACTTATATCAAAACACAAACAAATGAAAACAAGCAACACACAATCATGGTTCTATTTGAACCATCATACGGACTCGACTGCGCATAGGGGGTACACGACTCATCCTACTATCAGATTTCGGGTTCGGGCAGACCTTTGTGGTTCGAACACTGGGGTGCGCACGGAGATTTCTCCTTCTACCTACCTGCTCACCACCGCCTCGCTAAGATCTAAGCTATGGAAAGAATAGCACAACAGACACAGGGTTTATACTGGTTCGGGCCACTGTTGTGGTGTAATACCCTACTCCAGTGTGTGGTGTGGTGGATTGCCTCTTGGGCTGATGATGATGAGCAATACAAGGAAGAACAACCTCGCGAGGGTCTGTTCTTGGCTGGGGCGATGAACTGCTAGGAGGAGTTCAGTCACCCTTCTCTCTCTCTCACCGTGTGATGCTACTCGATACGATCCCAGCTTGTTTCTGGGTTGGCCGACTCTCTCTCTCTAGATCCTATATCTCCTAGATTCTCTATCTCTACCCTGGGGGTGGCTAGTCTTATTTATAGGCAAAGGCCCTGGGCCTCTTCCCAAATATTGAGCGGGAAGGGCGCCAACAATTGGCCATTTTCAAGGGGAACATCTGGTACACTTATCCTGACTAAAGTTGGTCCTCGCCTGCCAAAGGCTCTGGTGGTGACGCTGGCTTGGGCTCCACAATGACTTCCTCCCTGCCGTTGGGCTGGTCTTGGTCTCGTTGCACCGAAACGGGTGCCTTTGCTTGATGCTCTCGCCCGCGCTTGCTCCCTTTGCACCAAAGAGGAAAGAAGGACACTGCGCGGGCTGGCGCCCGCCTGGCGCCCTTGGTCATCATGGCTTGCATCACGGGCCCCTCGTGAGGTATCCCGCCTTGATCTCTCTGCCTCCTCATGAGCCAGTCTAATGAGGCTGTGTCTGAGGAAGCTCCGTGTCGTCCGCCCCACGAGGCTTGGCCCCTCGTGAGGGTCTTGGGTCTGTGTTGATGAAGATGGGCCGTGCTAGGCCCCCCTTTGAGCCACGCCGCGGGCCGCACGCAGGCAAGTCTGGGGACCCCCGTTCCCAGAACGCTGACAGTAGCCCCCGGGCCCAAGGCGCGCCCGGACTTGGCCGTGCAGGGAGGCGAAAGGGAAAGGGTGAAACGCCACGGGCCCTAACAGCCTGCGGCCTTGGGCGCTGCATGGCGGTTGATTGGACGTGGGCGTCACCACTTCCCCACGACGCCTTGGTGACTGCACGGATTGGACAAGTCCCTGCATGCAAAGCGGGTCATGATTACATGCGATCATGGAGGTCGGCGGTTGGCCTTCGTCGGCCATAAGTACGGAACGGCACACGCCCTTCCAGTCCATCTCTTCTTGCTTCTCCTTCTTCCCAATCCTTGCTCCGTCTTGCTGCGATGGCTCCGATCCGCCGGTTCTCGGCGGCAGAGAAGGGAAAGGCTCCCCGAGAGTAACCAGACCGGCTCCCGCCTAAGAAACGGCTCGCCCTCTGCCGCCGGGACGAGGGGGCCCATCAGGCGGTGTCGAGGCCCTGGTGCGAGCGGGCACCACCGGGCTTCCCGCTTCCCTTGTACGCCCACATCGAGGGCTCTGAAGGTGTCGATGCCGATCGCCACGGGCGGCGCCGCCGTCGGCGCCGATGGGTCACGAAGGTGTGGGTCGTCCCCCCTAGGGTCCACACCGAGGGCTCCTCCCGAGAGTTCGTGCTCCACGCCTCCATGCCTCCTCAGTCTTGGATTCGCCTTCCTCCCTTCTTCGCCTCCATCATCCCGCAGGGAGAACTCCTAGAGCTTTGGTTGCAGCACGCCGGCTGCAGCACCCTCGCGACCGAGGCAGAGGTCGCGGTTGTTGCCCCGGGCGAGGTCTTCATGACTCGAGGCTGGGGCAAAATCACCCGGGTTTGCAGGACAAGAGGCGCCTTCGCGATCCACTGGGAGTACGGCGGTGCTTCGGTGATGTTCTTCAAGGTCTTCGATGCGAACGGGCGCCAGCTGGAGTGCTGCCCCAGGAGAGGTGGTCGGGACCCTGCTACGGCGAGGACTGGGCCCGCCGACCGCTCCCTTGGCAGCTCCTCAGGCGGCGGAGGCGTCCGAGGATCCAGCGACTCCTGCGAGCTTTTCGCGACTCCGGAGACGAGCGACGACAGCTACGAGCCCCCGAGCCGGCGCCGCTCCTGGAGCAGGGCGGGCTCGTCAGGCTGTCGCCGACTCTGATCTGGATGGGGTTGGCGCCGGTGCTTGACGGACCACTGTTGATGATGGCGTCTTTTGCAGGGGCGCGTGTAGTTAGCGCCCTTTTAGGACCTGTTCCCTGCGAGGAATCAAAGATGCATCCTGTGGGGGCTTGTAAGGTGCCTGTGATCCTGTTTGTTAATATAACCCTTGTCGTAGAATTGTGCAAGTTGCTCATTCCGTCTTAGCTTAGTTGTCCCTTTCGAACCTCACGAGGGCTTGGTGCTCTGCGCCGACAGGTCCCAGTCCCAAGGTGGCTTCAGCCGTCGCTGGTATGCCAGGTCGCGATGTCGTGGTCAAGGCCAGGAGGTGAGCGACCCAGGGTCCGGTAAGAGCCCCTGAGTCGCGATGCTCAGGAGGTCCCCTTTGGCGCTCAAGCAGCCATCGTTCGGTGAGAAAGGAGAGCAGCATCGCTAACACAGGATTGCATTAGGTGCGGGGATGAGGCCACGGTAGCTGGTGCTTCCGGGTGGTGACATATCTCGAGAATCATGGACCGCTCCCTGGTGTGTCGCCGGGTCCGTGCATCGGCAGGCATGAGGTTGCTCGGTGAGGTCCTCGCGTGTTCCTCCCCTCTCACCTTTGCTCCCCTTTTTGCTCTGCGTCCTCGGGTCCCACCCTCGAGCGAGTCTCAGCCGTCGCTGGTATGCCAGGTCGAGATGCCGTGGACAAGGCCAGAGGGTGAGGGCTGGAGAGCCAGTAGGATCCCTGAGTCGCGATGCTCAGGCACCCCCCCTTTAACATGCAAGCGGTTCGCGCGGATGAGAGTGAAGGAGACATCGAAAGGGCCTCGCCTGACGCAGCTCCTTTAGGAGATCCTGTAGACCCATCATAGAAAGAACGAGGGGTTGCCATGACAATTGACAGTCAACCGTTGGTTTCTTCCGAGGGGCGATGAGGCACTGAAGGCTTGACGAGGTGGCGCCATGCGGGGCTACCGCGGCCAGAGCTCAGCCATTCAGGTTTGTCGGCGTTGCAGGGACGGACCCATGCGCAAGCGTCGTGCCGTTTTGGGAGCAGCTCCGTCAGTTGGCGTCAGTTGAGCGGGCAACTAGGTCAAACACATTAGCCGCAAAGGAGTGGATTCATTCAAATAGATGCTGGGAAGGCGGACATCACTGGGTCAGGCCCGAGCGACTTGGGGATGATGCAGCCTGAGGGGCGCCCCCAACAAAGTAAGCTAACAACATTAAATAAAAGGGATACATGCCATAGGGACGGACCCACGCGGCCTGGAAACAATGCAGCCTTGGGGGGCACTCCCAGCTGGAAATGAAACTTGAAAGATGTCACCTGATGATGTTGAGGACGAAGGAGTGTTGGTGTAGCACACTCGGTGGGCTGCGGAAGCCGATCCTCATGAGCCCCCAGGCCCAGGGGCCTCGGGGGGCTCCGGAGGCACTGGTGGCTCCTCGCGGACCATCTCCATCCCCGCCAAGGCTGCGGCACGCCTGGCCTCTTGAGCCTCCATGATGCCCCTCATGAGGCGCTGGTACGTGGCAGTCGCGTTCGGCAAGCCGTAAGGCATGAGGACGCAGCTGTGGGGTGGACCTTCACAGTGCCCCACTCGCGAGGGCTAGAGGTGCTCCAGAGAGGCGACTCGATTGAGCCCTGGTATGTCGATGCAGACGCGCAGCCCACCATCCTCGCCTGGATGGGGAGCCACAGCTGGTAGGCGGCGGCCGCCTCTCATGACTCTTGACTCCTGTAGCTCCTGAATGGCCTTGCTGACGAACTCCTGAGGGTCTGGCCCTCCTTGCCTTACTCCTTCTTGAGGGAACGTGCTTCGAAACACGCCTCCATGTGGTGCCCAAGCGCCTCCCTCATGACCTTAGCCAGGTCGGTGGCCCTCCAAGGGAGAGCCCCCGAGCCCTTCCTGAGGAGGGCGTCGGGCGCGCTTTCCTATGCAATGGAAGGAGGTTCCTCCTGGGCAAGCGCGGGCCCTGAGGGGCCTGCCTCCTGAGGGGCCGGGCCGGACGATGTCTTCTACTTCTTGGGGGTGGTCTTGGGAAGCCTCCTGCTTCCGCGATCCGGGTCTTCCAGTGATGCGGCCTGAAAGGCTCATTCCAGGGAACACACCGCGTCCTTCTCTTCACAGGGCACCGTGATGACTCTGCCACTTCCTGGCATCTTGAAGACATTGTAGCCGTGGTGAGTTACGGCCATGAACTTGGCCAGTGCTGGGTACCCAAGGATGGTGTTGTACGGCAGGCGAATGTGAGCGACGTCGAAGTCGATGAGCTCGGTGCGGTAGTTGTCGCGTGCCCCGAAGGTGACAGGGAGGCGGACCTGCCCAATCGGGACCGTGGAGCCGTCGGTGAGTCCGGAGAAAGGCTTGGTTGGCTGAAGCTGGTTGTAGGGCACCTGGAGATTGTTGAATGTTTCCACGGACAGGACGTTGAGCCCTACCCCGCCATCAATGAGGGTCCTGGTGACCAGCACGTTGCTGATGATTGGGGAACAAAGCATCGGGAGGACTCCAGCTGTGGCCGCACACTTGAGCTGATCCGCTGAGCTGAACATGATGGCGCACGCCGACCACCTGAGAGGGCGCGTGGCTTCGAGCTTGGGGAGGACTGCATTCACTTCGCGGGCGAACTGCTTGAAGATGCGCTGAGAGGCTGGGGCTTGAGCCCCGCCCAGGATGCAGGCTATCGCGCGCGGCTCCTGGAAGCCCCCAGCACCCTCGTCCTGATGGCGGTCCTCGTTTCTCCTTGGCTGCGGCGGCAGCGGAGGAGGCATGCGTTGCCTTGCAGGCGATCCTCGTGAGGCTGACCCCTCCAGTCTCCCTCGCAAGGCGGGTCTTGCCAGCGATCCTCGCGAGGTCGATCGCGCCACCCTTGGCGCGGGCCGCGGTTTTCCCAGCGTCCTGCGTTCCTTCCTCCTCCTCGACCGTAGCCCCGGTCACCATGGTCGGGACGACGGCCGATCCTTCCTTCTGGCACGGCTCGGGGCTCTTGACATTCGTTGGTGTTGTGGGTGTGGAGGTCGTGGTACACACAGTACCGACTGCCCTTGGAAGATTCGGGCTGATCTCTGCCCCGCTTGGTGTCTGGTTCTGCCGCGAGCACGGCAGCCCCCTTGCGCTTCACATCCTTGGCCTTGGGCTTCTTCTCTTCTGGGTCTGCGGCAGGCAGCTCGAGGAGGGAGAGACGCCCTTCCTCAGCCCTGGCGCACTTGGTCGCCAAGTTGAACATCTCCAAGGAAGTGCACAGGTCTTCATGCATCGCCATCTCCAACTTCATCTTGACGTCACGCACGCCGTCGGAGAAGGCTGAGATGATGGCCTCCTTGGTCACCTTGGGAATCTTGAGGCGTGCGTTGTTGAAGCGTTGGATGTACTTCTGCAGGGTCTCTCCGGGTTGTTGCTTGATGCGGCGCATGTCGCTCACGGCGGGTGGCCGGTCGCGAGTAGCTTGGAAGTTGGCGATGAAGCGGGTGCGCATCTCGTCCCAGGAGGAGATCGTGCCTGGAGCCAGGTTCAGGAGCCAGGTGCGGGCCCCGTCCTTGAGCGCCATGGGAAACCAGTTCGCCACGACCTTCTCGTCACCGTTGACAGCTTCGATGCCCAGCTCATAGAGCTGGAGGAACTCCGCAGGGTCGGCCGTGCCGTCGTAACGAGGAGGCAGGTCTGGCTTGAACTTGCCGGTCCACACGACGCTGCGTAGCTAGGTGGTGAAGGCACGACAGCCTGTTGTGGCCACGGGAGGCCTTGGGTGACGGAGAGCTTGGTCTTGCAGGTCCCCGTGCGCTGCAGCTGGGAGCAGCGCGGGGTCTTGACGTGCGGGAGCAGGAGCATGGTCGCGACGTGCTGGAGCAGGGAGTGCCCGGGCAGCTTCTTGCGGGCGAGGGACTTCTTGGCAGCTCTGCTCTTGACGTGCTGGCACCTGACGGAGCGGGTTCTGCCTAGGGGCCACGCGCCTTGGATCCAGGGCGCCTTCTTGAGGAGGAGGCGGCTGGGGCGCCCCCGGAACGGACGGCGCAGGAGAGCCCCCTGCGATGCGGACGAGCTCGGAGACGCGGTCGAGCCATTCTTCGTAGACGTCGTCGACGGGATGGTAGCGTAGGAGCTCGTTTTCCGCGATGAGCGTAGCTCGAGCCTCCATGGGTGCGTGGAGCACGCAGGACAAAGAACCAGCTAGGGTGAGCAAGGGAGTAGCGGTGCGGCCGTCTTGCCGCACGGACGGATGCTGAGACGACGCTTGATGTTCGTTTCCCACCGGGTCGGTGGCGGCGCTGACGGCAGGTGACGGGGAACGGCGAGGACGCCCGCCGACAGGAGCCGTCTGGGCGACAAAGGAAGCGAGAGCAGCTCGGCGCTCGACATGGGCCCGACGAGCGTCAGACATGGACGCGATGGTCGGAGGAGAACAGGGCGGTGGAAGACGAATTCCAGCGCACCCCTACCTGGCGCGCCAAATGTTGTATTTCGGGTTCCGGCAGACCCTTGAGGTTCGAACACTGGGGTGCGCGTGGAGATTTCGCCTTCTACCTACCTGCTCCCCACCGCCTCGCTAAGATCTAAGCTATGGAAAGAACAACACAAGAGGCACAGGGTTTATACTGGTTCGGGCCACCGTTGTGGTGTAATACCCTACTCCAGTGTGTGTTGTGGTGGATTGCCTCTTGGGCTGATGATGATGAGAAATACAAGGAAGAACAACCTCGCGAGGGTCTGTTCTTTGCTGGGGCGATGAACTGCTAGGAGGAGTTCAGTCACTCTTCTCTCTCTTTCTGTGTGATGCTACTCAATCCGATCCCAGCTTGTTTCTGGGTTGGCCGATTCTCTCTCTCTAGATCCTCTATCTCCTAGATTCTCTATCTCTACCCTAGGGGTGGCTAGTCCTATTTATAGGCAAAGGCCCTGGGCCTCTTCCCAAATATTGAGCGAGAAGGGCGCCAACAATTGGCCATTTTGAAGGGGAACATCTGGTACACTTATCCTGACTAAAGTTGGTCCTCGCCTACCAAAGGCTCTGCTGGTGACACTGGGTTGGGCTCCACAATGACTTCCTCCCTGCCGTTGGGCTGGTCTTGGTCTCGTTGCACCGAAACGGGTGCCTTTGCTTGATGCTCTCTCCTGCGCTTGCTCCCTTTGCACCAAAGAGGAAAGAAGGACACTGCGCGGGCTGGCGCCCGCCTAGCGCCCTTGGTCGTCATGGCTTGCGTCACGGGCACCTCATGAGGTACCCCGCCTTGATCTCTCCGCCTCCTCGCGAGCCAGTCTGATGAGGCCGTGCCTGAGGAAGCTCTGTGTCGTCCGCCCCGCGAAGCTTGGCCCCTCACGAGGGTCTTGGGTCTGTGTTGATGAAGATGGGCCATGCTAGGCCCCCCTTTGAGCCACGCCGCAGGCCGCAGGTAGGCAAGTCTGGGGACCCCCGTTCCCAGAACGCCGACACCTACCCTAGGGTTTCTCGGACTTAGTAGTCGTGCCTTGTGCTTCATGCAGTCTTCTGAGTTTTCCTCAGGTGTTGCTACGTCTCTTGTAGTTGTTCGATGAAACAATCTGGGTTGAGCCTGAAGAGTCTTCAACAACTTCTCGCCTGTTGAAGTGATGGGGTGAAGGTGGCTCCTTGTAGCTGGCATTGACTTGGTCTTCTATTGTCTTCTTAATCATGATGATCCCTTTTGCCTTTTTAAGGTGTCGGCGGTTCCAGGTGGCCATCCTGTATGCAATGACATTAACAAGTCATAATAGCGGTCCAACATATCGGTTACGTTGATGAAAACATCGACACCAAGAGCGGGGGATGAAGAGAACCGTTTTCCTACTAGCTATAGTGAGGCGGACCAAATGGTGAGGTTCTCATCCACCGGTGGTTGCCGATGCATCAATGATAAGGACATGGTTGCTCTATTAGCGATGTATATCATGATCTTGCATTTCCTATGCCATGGTCATCGTAGGCTAAGGTTGCACCATCTTGGGGCAATTTCAAAGGTGTCACCATCCTCTGGATCTTCATGTCCTCATTCTTCAAAGGCAAATCTTCTGTTGGCATCGTCTTGCTGTGGTGTCGCCAATCTTGTGTCCAGAAGATGTGGGTGAATGTCTGACAAGGCATCCTCCTTCTAGACTATCCACGAGGATTTCAAGGAATCCAGTGGTTAGGGGCATAAGGGTTCTAGCAACCAAGGGTTTTGAAGGGGAAGAGACCAATAAGGAAAGTATACCTTAGTTTTTGAAAAAAAAGCTGAGAAGGGAAGAGGAGTATAGATAGTTTTGAAAACTTGTAATAGTTTTGGAAATAGTTTTACCCTAACTAACGACCATGCTAACTAAGGCTCCCTACAGTCAGGACAGCTCTGATACCAGCTCTGTGGGGACCCCGACTCACAAGTCGTGATCACCGAATGCACGTGTACAGTGATATCAGAGATCAATGCTCACTGAACACACAGAAGCTGAATAACAAGAGTCTTACATCCATACATACCGTATTACACAAGTAGGACCATTATGGTCAAGTCTTGAGTATAGCATCGCGGCGGAAATCTTCGTCGGTAACTTGGACCCATGCCATCTGCCTTAACCCTACAGGCATTCTGACTGGGAAGCGTCCTAGCTCGCATGCTCGTCACCGAAGTATTCTTCTTCATATAATGTTCTTTCATGCCTGGCCAATAAAATAACCAGTGGCAAGCCAATGAGTACTTTGAATGTACTCGCAAGCAACCCAAGGGTGATAACAGAATAATTATGCAAGGCACTACTGCTAATTTGGCATTTTTGCGGAAAGCTAGTTTTTCTCATGCAAGTATGATCAACATTTATCAAGGATATGAATGCGTCTGCAACAAGTATCAGGAGGTTACAGACATCAACATCGGGATAGAGTTGTGAACAACTCATACTCAAGCTCATCGTGACTTCCTCACGAATCACGTCAACAGATTTACCAAACCGTGTTGTTTGTCAGAAACATATGGACGTAGTCTAAGCAGCACCACCCTACTGTCCTTGACCGTGGACACGGCTATTCGGATAGTTTTACACTTTGCAGAGGTTGCACACTTTACCCACAAGATCCGGGGAACTTCCGTGTCATCCATGACCCGCGGTACCTCAAGTACCCGGGGTAAGCACCCGATCACTATCTTTCCCTAGATGACACTAACAAAGAGTCCACTCGTTGTTCCGTATCCTCACGATGTACATCATACGAGACTCACTCGAGATCGTAACATCTGAGAGGGGACACAATGGCGTATCCAGTGCCCTGTAAAAACAGTCATGGTCGCCGTACCTGGCACGACCCCGTCCCGAGAGAGAGCACCAACTCTCCCCCGTCACTAGTAATGCGGGCACCAAGCTAGTATGGGCCTAGGTAATTAATCAATAATGCCCTTTCCCATATAAGGGTAGAGTGGTTGCGCATGTAAGGTTGGGACAGTCGACAAATCTTTAATCTATTCTGTCTCTGTAAACAACACTTTTATCGAGCCTCGGTACACTACCTCTCCACCAAGTAGTGACCTAGTTCATCATTATCTCCCAGGGGCATTAGTGGCACCCACTGGGCTGTTTGCAAGTATGTCAACCCACACTTGTTTCTTTCCATGCATAACCGTGACCCACTTTGCATAGCCATCTACTATAGCATATTTCTACAACCCACCAACACAACTCTAAGCAAGGGTAGAGTCATGAACAATGCAAGTATCAATGGAGTATGCAACAGAGGCAAGCCTAGCAAGGTTGCCATTCAAGGTATATCATGCACTCAGTGAAGCAACGAAAATGCCATCATGATGTAAAATGGTTCATCATGGTCAAAGGGTTGCTTGCCTGTTTTAACAAAGTCTTCGAGGCCTTCAAATATCTCTGGTCCAACTCCCAGCATTTCGTCCACTTCGTCAACTATCGTCGAAAGCAACCATAATAAGCAACTCAACAAGGCAGAAAATAAAAGTGCTCTAAAAATATTAATTTGACTTTTCTAGGACATCTCTAGTTATATGAAAAATAACCAGAGTGGTTTCATTGGAATTGGGTCAGTGGATATTTCTAAACATTTTGATATGATGGAATCAAGGGGTTTATGGATTTGCAAGAGGTGTACAGAAATATTATTTTGAAAAATGAGCAAAGATACCCATTTAACAAGGCATGATTTTAGAAGCATCTAGGAGTTGGTTTCACTGGATTTGGAGTTCAAAGGAATTTCCTAGGGAGTTGCAGAGTTGGTTATATATGGATAATTGGACCAATATTTGATGTGGTACATAAAGCATTGGGAAAAATGTTCAAAAACTAAGTTATGAGCATGTAAGTATCTAGGAATATGAATCATTGCATTTGGATCAAATTTGAGCCCTCTGTGATTTTCTGAAGTTTATGACAAAAATGAAAAAATGGGATTCTATAGTTATTTGTGAAAGAAATATTTCTGTAAAAATATGCAAGTAGCACCATGTCTAGGGAATGAATTTAGAAACTACTAGAAATTTGAATCATCAAATTTGGAGTTAATTTGAATTGTTTATGGATTTTTTTTCTGAAACTCACTTGAAAAGAAAAAGAAAAAGATTTGGGTTATACCTAAAGTGTGCACAGGGCGGAGTATAGTTGCTGGGATGGCCTAGTGGCTCAACAGCGCGGCACTCGGGCGAAAACGAAAGCGTATTCTAGCCGGGCCGTCTTCAGTGCGGGGAGGCAACGAACACGAGTGCATCTCCACTTAAACGCCGGGGCCCGCTAGCCGAGTCACCGACCTGCGGGGCCCACCGCAGGGTCGTCTCCTTCCTCCCGCCCAAATGGAACAGAGGCAGGAGGAGCTCGGCCGCTGCTCGTGCCGGCGACCCAGGCGGTCCCTTGCGACGCTCTTCGCACCGACGCGTTCAACGCGACGAGGCGCACCCGTCCATGTGCATCGCACCCGCGGAGGAGCTTGGGATATCACGAATTTTGGTGGCGGCCGGCGGCGATTCTTTGGCTGTGGAGGAGGATAGGGGACGCGGGAGAGAGAGAGAGGTCTGATCCAGAAGGACTAGGGGAGGGGGAGAGAGTGAATGGAGATGAGGGAGAGACCAGGGGAGGCCCTATAAGGTGAGGCCATGGTGCACCGTGGGCTGCGCTCGCGGGTGCCCGCGGAATCGGTCCTGGGGACCGTTGGGAGGGGCCAGGCTGGGTCAATGGCGCTCGTGGAGTCCGTCCAGGGGCGAGGGAGGTGAGAGGGGGAGCGGGGCGAGGTCAGAGGCGGGCCAGCCGCGTGGCTAGGGAGTGGCCGAGTCGGGCGGTGCTCGGTCACACGACGGCGGCTCAAAGGATAGTGAAAGAGGAGGAGCCGACCGCGTAGCGTGTCACGCACGCCGAGGCGGTCTCGGGGGACACGTTCCCGGCGCCCAAGGTCGATGGGAGCATCGGGCAGAGGGCGGCTACAGTGCTAGGGCGCACTGTAGCGCGCTCCAGAGCGCGTTTTTGGCCAGCATGGCCATTGTTTTGGCGCCTTGGGCGTGGTCAATAGTGTCAAGTAGCTCTAGGAGGGAGTAAACAAGTGGGGAGGAGCTTTGGATGCCTTGGAGAGCTACTAGGAGAGGAGAGAGGTTGAGGGAGAGAGAGAAAGAGGCTGTCCAGAAAGAGAAAGTGAGGGTTTCACCCCCAAATAATTGATCTAAGGACTTGCCATTGTTACTGGAGGTATAAGGGGGCTAGGATCAGCTGTGGTACAAAGTTGAGCCCAGTTAGATTAGTGGAAGAGGTCAAAATGGAATTTTTGGTAAGGTAGCAGAAGGTGTTTGATGTTTGTTTGGGTAAGCAAGTGAAATCCATTTGGCATGAGACTTAACAAGACAAAATGGACAATAGAAATAGGGTGTTTCACTAAGTTTGAGCTCATTTGGGCAAAGTTTCCAATGTAATTTTGGTAAACCCTAGAAATCAACAGAAATGGACTTTCCAAGATTTAGTCATGCAAATCTATTCTCCATGATGCACCACTTAGTGTAGTGTCATCATTTGAGGTTCTGAACATGTCCAAAAAAAGTTGAGATCAAAAGGAGAAAGTTGCCAATGTAAACTTGTTCAAATTTGGTTCTGGACAAAGAGGGTTTTGGGGCACTTTGATCAAGATAACTTTCTCTCCAACTTGTGCCATTTGGTCTAGATGCACTATTACACCATTTGAGCATGTGCACCAAGTTTAAGAGCATTTGGACATGTTCGACAGTGCAAAGTTGTTCAAACTTGAAAAAGGACAGAAGGGGTCTTGAGAGGGTTTCATGGGGTTATGTTGTTCTCCATGAGATGGTACTTAGTAAGATCATCAAAAATGTCATATGTGACAAGCTAGAATTTTCCTGGAGTTATTTGAAAATATTTCTTGTAGAAATATTTCAAAAACTTGAAATGGGCAGGAATGGTTTTGGGAGGTTTTGCCCAATATTTTGATCATGACCAGGTGTTGAAACTCATATATATGGAAACTATATGTCCATTGAGTCTCCTTAATTTTTCTCAATTATTTTTAAAGCTTTAAAATAATTTTAACCTATTAAAGACCATTTCTGGCCTTAAGAAAAATCCTTTAAATAAAATAGGAAAACAACTTTTAAAATTATATTTTTGTGGTTTCTGGGTATCCTATATCTAATAGGAGTCAAAATTATTTTTGGAAATATTTTTACTGCCCTTAATTAAGTACTTGCAGTGCAAACCTCAATTCAAGGGTTTTTGAAAAACTAATTTTTGAAAATACTATTTGGCCAAACTATTTTTGTAAGAAAATACTATATTGTTTTATACACATGGTATGATCATTGGGAAAATGTTTTGGATCAAGGAGAAGGAGTATAAGAGTTGGAGCATTTATTTGATTTTTAGAGCACTTGCAAACAGCAATCAAACATTCAATCAAAGCAAAGACAAAACACTCAAAAGTTTTTGTCAAACCACATTTTATCATGATTTATTAGCTTAAGTGTTGTGGCATGAAAATCAGGGTGTGACAGCGCATGAGTAAATAAGTTAGAAATCATCTTTAGTTCACCGACCGAATATTCCCTTAAGAATGCTAGCTTTCGGCTTCACCCAGTCTGAGGTACAGATCCGGCGGACCCGGCAGTAATAATCGCAGAGGTGCTCCCCTTATGCCCTAGCCGAATTAACGGGAACGTAGGAGAGCCAGGCAACCTAGCTTGGCCAAAACTTAAGTCATATCGATGCATATAATGGTGAATAAAGGGTACATGCAGAAGTATGACACATGTGTTGGGCATAAAGCCCTTATAAATAAGCTTCTGTTAAAGAAGCCCCCAGGCATAATGAGCGCAGATAGTGCTTCAATTCTGTGCAAATAAGGCACAAATGGGCCCTTACAGGCTATGAGAGAAAAGGAGGGGAGAAGGAGAGAAATATAAGACAGATAGTGTATAAATAATGGACAGAGGAAGGAGACGAACACAGAGTCCGACGCTAGGCGTAGAATCTTCGGAGTCGGGCTGTGTTCCATGAGTTCGGCTCGAGTCGATTATCCGATGCATCTCACAGACGGTACGCTCCACCGGTCAGGACTTGGTAAATAATGAAAGGACCCTCCCACTTGGGCTTGAGTTTGTCCTTTTTCTTATCCGGCAGGCGTAGAACTAACTCGCCAACATTGTAAGTCTTGGCCCGCACTTCTCTGCTTTGGTATCTTCGAGCCTGCTGTTGATAGAATGCGGAACGTGCTTTTGCCACGTCACGCTCCTCCTCCAAGGCGTCCAGACTGTCCTGCCGATCGAGCTCGGCTTCTCTTTCTTCGTACATGCGCACTCGAGGTGAGTCATGAATTATGTCGCAGGGCAGAACTGCCTCTGCGCCGTATACCATGAAGAATGGTGTGTATCCGGTAGTGCGGTTCAGCGTGGTCCGCAGCCCCTAGAGTACGGAGTCGAGCTCCTCTACCCAGTGCGTGTTAGATTTCTTGAGGGACCGCACTAATCTAGGTTTGATGCCGCTCATTAGTAGACCATTTGCTCACTCGACCTGACCGCTAGTTTGTGGGTGATAGACTGAAGCGTAATCGAGCTTGATGCCCATGTTTTTGCACCAGAGTTTTACCTCATCGGCCGTAAAGTTCGTGCCGTTATCAGTGATGATGCTATGGGGGACGCCGTAATGGTGTACGACCCCGGATATGAAGTCTATCGCAGGTCCGGATTCGGCCGTCTTAACAGGCTTGGCTTCTATCCATTTGGTGAACTTATCCACCATGGCCAGTAAGTATTTTTGCTTGTGGGTTCCTCCTTTAAGGGGTCCAACCATGTCAAGCCCCCAGACCGCAAAGGGCCAGGTGATGAGGATAGTTTGGAGGACGGTGGGTGACATATGGCTTTGGTTTCCAAAAAGCTGGCAACCAACGCAGCGTTGGACTATGTCCTGAGCGTCTGCCCGGGCCGTCGGCCAATAAAAGCCTGTACGGAAGGCCTTGCCTACAAGGGCCCGGGCTGCAGCGTGGTGACCGCCGAGTCTGGCATGGATTTCGGCCAGAAGATTCCGCCCTTCCTCTTCGGAGATGCACCTTTGAAGGACTCCTGCGGTGCTTTTCTTATAAAGCTCCCCCTCATGAACTTTATAGGCTTTAGATCGCCGCACTATGCAGCGTGCCTCGTTTTGGTCCTCGGGGAGTTCCTGCCTAGTTAGGTAGGCTAGGAATGGTTCTGTCCACAGGGCGATGACGGCCATAATTACGTGGGCTGAAGATGTTATTTCATTGGCGAAGCCTCCAATTATGTCAGATTGTTCGGTATCGGGCAGTGCGGTTGGGTCCGGGCTGTTATTGCCGGGTTCCCCTTCCCATACTACGGATGGCTTGAATAGCTTTTCCAAGAAGATGTTGGGAGGGACGGCATCGCGTTTTGCACCGATGCGTGCGAGGACATCTGTCGCCTGATTGTTTTCCCGGCCTATATGATGAAATTCGAGCCCCTCGAACCGAGCTGCCATTTTTGGATCCTTTGTATCAAAGTCTCCATTTATTTGGGATATCGCGAGGTTCGAATCCCCGCGCACCTCTAGGCGTTGAATGCCCATGGATACTGCCATCCGGAGACCATGTAGAAGGGCCTCATATTTGGCTGCGTTGTTGGAGTCTGTATACATTATCTGGAGTACGTATTGAACTGTATCTCCTATTGGGGACGTCAGAACGACGCCAGCCCCCAGACCAGCCAACATTTTGGATCCGTCCAAGTGCATGATCCAGTTGGAATATGTGCCGTACTCTTTAGGGAGTTCGGCTTCCGTCCATTCGGCGACAAAGTCGGCCAATACTTGCGACTTAATGGCTCATCTTGGCTTGTAAGTTATGTCGAACGGGAGGAGCTCAGTGGCCCATTTGGCAATCCGGCCCGTCGCTTCTGAGGCTACCGTTAGCGAACACTCTTGAAAGTAGTGTCGCGGCTTCCAGGATGCTAAGAATACTGCGTACGCTATCTTTTGATAGTGCGGGTACCGTGATTTGCATGGAGTAAGGACAGTGGATACGTAGTAAACTGACTTTTGAAGGGGGAATTTATGTCCGTTCATTTCCCGTTCGACGACGAGCACTGCGCTTACAACTTGATGAGTTGCAGCAATGTATAATAGCATTGGTTCGCCAATGATTGGCGCGGCCAGGACTGGGTTGGTTGCCAATATGGCTTTTATTTCTTCTAGTCCGGCACTGGCGGCATCCATCCACTCGAAGTGTTCGGTGCGCCGAAGGAGGCGATAAAGTGGTAATGCCTTTTCTCCCAGGCGGGAGATAAAGCGGCTTAGAGCCGCCACGCATCCGGTCAATTTTTGTATTTGTTTGAGGTCTTTTGGGATATCCAATTGTGACAGAGCTTGGATCTTAGCCGGATTTGCTTCAATTCCTCTGCCGGATATGATGAAGCCCATGAGCTTTCCGGCTGGTACGCCGAAGACGCATTTTTCCGGGTTGAGCTTGATGTCATATGTTCGGAGGTTATCGAACGTGAGCCTCAAGTCGTCTACTAGAGATTCAACATGTTTGGTTTTGATGACCACATCATCTATATATGCCTCCATTGTCTTGCCGATCTGGTTTGCCAGACATGTCTGAATCATGCGCTGATATGTTGCGCCAGCGTTTTTGAGCCCGAAGGGCATTGTGTTGAAGCAGAAGGGGCCGTATGGTGTGATGAATGACGTTACGGCTTGGTCTGGCTCTGCCATCTTAATTTGATGGTAGCCGGAGTATGCGTCGAGGAAGTACAATGAATCGTGTCCTGCGGTCGCGTCGATGATTTGATCGATGCGGGGGAGGGGAAGGGATCCTTTCAGCAAGCCTTGTTGAGGTCCTTAAAATCGACACACAGGCGCCAGGATTTGTCCTTTTTGGGTACCATCACCAGGTTTGCTAGCCAGTCCGGATGTTTTATGTCTCTGATGAATCCAGCTTCCAATAACTTGGCTAGTTCCTCTCCCATGGCTTGTCTCTTAGATTCGGAGAAACGCCGAAGAGCCTGCTTGACTGGCTTGAATCCTTTTAGGATATTTAGGCTATGCTCGGCCAGCCTGCGTGGGATTCCTGGCATGTCTGAAGGGTGCCAGGCGAAAATGTCCCGGTTCTCGCGCAGGAATTCTTGTAGTGCGGCGTCTACATCAGGGTTTAATTGCACCCCGATGGAAGCTATTTTTGTAGGGTCCGTTGGATGGACTTGGAATTTGACTATATCATCCGCCGGTTTAAAGGAGGTGGACTTGGATCTTTTATCAAGGATCACATCGTCCCTGTTCACCATGGAGCGCAGCGCAGTCAGTTCTTCAGCCGCTAGGGCTTCGGATAGTGCCTCGAGGGCCAGTGCGGCTGTCTTATTTTCGGCACGGAGTGCTATGTCCGGATCACTAGAAAGGGTGATGATTCCGTTGGGCCCGGGCATTTTAAGCTTCATGTACCCGTAATGGGATATGGCTTGGAAGATTGTAAACGCATCCCACCCTAACAGAGCGTGGTATCCGCTATTGAACGGGGCCACTTGGAACGTAACCTCTTCGGACCTGTAATTATCCGGCGTGCCGAACACCACATATAGTGTTTTTTTCCTATACAGCGCGCTTCTCTACTGGGGATTATTCCTCTAAAGGTTGTATTGCTTCGCTCAATGCGGTTCCAGTCTATTTCCATTTTCTGAAGGGTTTCCTCATAAATGAGGTTCAATCCGCTGCCATCGTACATGAGTACCTTGGTGAGTCGAAAGCCATCCACTATTGGACTGAGGACCAATGCGGCTGGTGCTTGGGCTATTCGGAATTTAGGTTCGTCACTGGCATTGAAAGTAATAGCCATGTCACTCCATGGGTTTATTGTTGCCACGTGGTAGACTTCGGCGAGGCTGCGGAGTGTTCGTTTTCGCATATTATTTGATGCGAAAGTCTTGAAGACTGTTAATACCGTGCTGGTATCCCTGGGATGGTGCTCTGTGGCTTCTGGAATTAGAAGATTTTCGCCACTTTTGGCCACCTGCCGGAGTATCCAACATGCCCTAAGGCTATGAGTTGGTATGGCGCCCTCTGTACTGTGAATTTTACAGGGTCCATTGAGCCACCCATCCAGTACGGTTCCATGCCTTGTAGAGGGTTTTTTCTTTTTGGTGTTTAACCCGGGTGTCTGATGATAATGCACCCTTTTATTTCGGACTGGGTTCGTATTCATGGCTGGATTGTCCCAAAATTTTATTTCGGTTTTCCAGGCGCTTTCCATCACACAGTACTTTCGTACTATGGACACCAAGTCGGCGAAGCGTGTAATTTCACGGCAACTTATGGTGTTGAGGATTCCCTTGTCCGTGCAATTATGGCAGAAAAATAAGATTGCGTCTTCCTCGCGTCAGTCCTTGATCCTGTTCATTACCAGGAGGAATCCGGCCCAATAATGGTGTAGTGTTTCTTGGGGCTCTTGCCTGATATGGAATAGATCGCTTATGTTTGGGTGGGTGGGTGGAATTGAATCCAAAACCTCCCCCAATCTGAGACTCAGTGGCTAGGGGGTTTCCGAACTCGTAAGTTTGGATTCTTGGATGTTGTCCAATGAATCTGGCCCGCTACCTGCTAGGGTCAGGGTTTGAGTGACGTCCTCCTCCCCCCCCCCCCCCCCCCGCGGGTATCCGGCTTGGAGGGCTCGGGAATCCGGACATAACTAGTCCTTAAGATAGACGAAGGGTTGCCACATTGTTCCTCCACCACTTGGACGTGATGGGTGACTTGGGAAGAGTTGATCTCTCTCAGATCGGGTTTAGGCCCAACCTGATCGTAGTCGGTAGCGACTCCCAGGGCGGTGATGCGATCCAAGAGCTCATTTAGGGAAGAGAGCTCCATTGGATCTAACTCCTCTGCGAGTTCCGAGTTGACGTGAAGGTTGCTTGTGATGACCTGAGAAGTCATTGCCGGCGCAGCAGCCGAACAGGCGGTCATAAGAAAACCACCTAGCCGGAGAGTATGGCCGACAGCCAAAGCTCCCTTAGCGACAGTGCCGTCTTTAAAGACGGGACGAGGCATCCTTCCTGATGGCGACGGCACAACGGAACTCTCAATGAAAGCACCAATGTCGGTGTCAAAACTGGCGGATCTCGGGTAGGGGGTCCCGAACTGTGCGTCTAGGCCGATGGTAACAAGAGACAAGGGACACGATGTTTTTACCCAGGTTCGGGCCCTCTCGATGGAGGTAAAACCCTACTCCTGCTTGATTAATATTGATGATATGGGTAGTACAAGAGTAGATCTACCACGAGATCAGAGAGGCTAAACCCTAGAAGCTAGCCTATGGTATGATTATTGTTCGTCCTATGGACTAAAGCCCTTCGGTTAATATAGACACCGGAGAGGGCTAGGGTTTACAGAGAGTCGGTTACAATGGAAGGATATCTACATATCCGTATTTCCAAGCTTGGCTTCCAAGCCAAGGAAAGTCCCATCCGGACACGGGACGAAGTCTTCAATCTTGTATCTTCATAGTCCAAGAGTCCGGCAAAAGGTTATAGTCCAGCTATCCGGACACCCCCTAATCCAGGACTCCCTCAGATCCTTTCAGCCAAACGGCGCTAGCAAGCTTGCTCATTGAAGCACCACCGCACTCGGCCTGCTCCCCCTCTATCACTTGCGGCTTCACATCGAAGGTCTTGAGCCAGAAGCCGAAGTGTGGGGGACTCGGAGGAAGGCTTCGCACGTGACGATAAACACCGAGATAAGAAGAATAGAGTCCGGGGCCAGATCATGAAAATCTAGCCCGTAATAGAACATGAGCCCTCGGGCGAAGGGGTTAAGTGCAAACCTAACCCGCGAAGGAAGTGGGACACGAACACGACCATCTCGCCGGATCTCGGGGTGGGAATAACCTGCCCCTCGGCGGGAAGCCGATGATGGATTTCCGCGGTCAAATACCTTGCCGCCCGAAGCTTTGCAATATCTCCCTCCATGACAGAAGAAGCTACCCACCGCCCTTGACGGCTGGATCTGGACATAATTGGGGCTTGTGGCGACCGAAACTCGGGTGGTGAAGCTCGGGATAGCGGGGTCTGAGGGAGAAGCAAGCGTGGAAGAAAAATACGGGCCTATACCCCTGTATATAAAGGCTGCGAATATCAAACGTCTCTTTCAGGCCTCGAAAACTTGCTTGTTTCCAAGGAGTTGTACCCAAGCAACGGTTGGGTTACCCCCGTCCGGGTTGACAGGAATCCCTTAAAAAGGGAGGCACGATCTCCTCTTGGATAAGACATGCCAATAAAACCGTGTCTTGAGATGTGGGGCGACGGGCCAGCTAAAGCGGTTCGCAAATAATGGCCGAAGCAGGCATGATGTCATATTAACAAAAAGTTGTTGGGGGGATTGAACTCGTAAATTATTATATCCTCTGCAGTTGTGTATACAAGTCCGGATACAATCAATACATCTGAAGACTATCTTGGAGTTTGGAAAAGGGGAACCCGCCTTGCAATGCCGAAGACAATCTGCGCCGGACTCCTCGTCATTGAAGCCAGGTTCAGGGGCTAATGAGGGAGTCCTGGACTAAGGGGTCCTCGGGCGTCCGACCTGTTATCCATTGGGCCGGACTGATGGGCTGTGAAGACATGATGGCCGAAGACTGTACCCGTGTCCGGATTGGACTCTACTTGGCGTGGACGGCAAGCTTGGCAACCGATTATGAAGATTCCTTCTTATGTAACCAACTCTATGTAAACCCTAGATCCCCCCGGTGTCTATATAAACCGGAGGGGTTAGTCCGGAAAGGATATACACATGACCATAGTCATATAGGCTAGACTTCTAGGGTTTAGCCATTACGATCTCGTGGTAGATCAACTCTTGTAACACTCATATTCATTAGGATCAATCAAGCAGGAAGTACGATATTACCTCCATAGAGAGGGCCCGAACCTGGGTAAATATCGTGTCCCCCGTCTCCTGTTACCATCGATCCTAGACGCACAGTTCGGGACCCCTACCCGAGATTCGCCGGTTTTGACACCGACAGCAAGAGCCTAAGCTTGGGGATGACCAAGGAATCACAAGCTAATATTCAAGGACAACCAAGAGCCTAAGCTTGGGGATGCCCCGGATGGCATCCCCTCTTTAGTCTTCGTTCATCGGTAACTTTACTTGGAGCTATATTTTTATTCACCAAATGATATGTGTTTTGCTTGGAGCGTCATTTTGTTTTGTTAGTATTTGCTTGCTGTTATTTAGAATAATGTTTTGCATCTCTATTTTCAATAAAAATGTCAAGGATAGCCTTTACTATGCTTATTTTACAAGTCTACATGTTGTTGTTTGAAAAACAGAAAGTTTACCGTTGTTGCAAAAATTCCTAGAAAAGTCAGAATGTGATAAAATGTGGAAACCTTTTGCATAATAGTCTCTGATAAATTTACTACAATGGGAATTTGCTTTCATAATTTTTGGAGCTAGGGAAGTATGGATCTTGCTGCATTCTTTACAGATTGTACGGTTATGGCAGATTGCTATTATGTTTGTTTGTTTAATTATTCTATTTGAGGATAGGAGTATTAAATATGCAGAGGCATTTAGTATGCAATGTTGAATAATAATTTTAGTGACTTGCCACAGTAGAGTATGATAAGGTTTTTTCATTGGTTTATACTAACTTTTCTCATGAGTCCTTGTTGAGTTTTGTGTGGATGAAGCTCTTGAGATTTAGGGAGACCGTGATATGAGAGGAATTAAGGAGACATAAAAGCTCAAGTTTGGGGATGCCCAAGGCATTCCAAGATAATATTTCAACAAGTCTCAAGCGTCTAAGCTTGGGGATGCCCCGGTTGGCAACCCACCTTTCTTCTTCAACAACTATCGGTTAGTTTCGATTGATCCTAAGTTTTTGCTTCTTCACGTGATGTTTGCTATCCTTGAAATGTCGTTTTATTTTGTTTTGCTTGATGTTTGAATAAAATACCAAGATCTGAAATTCTTAAATGAGAGAGAGTCTTCACATAGCTACATAATTATTTAACTACTCATTGACCTTCACTTCTATCTTTTTGGAGTAGTTTGTCATTTACTCGTGTGCTTCACTTATATCCTATGAGTAAATGGTTGAATGATTTGAATGTCATAAATCTGAAATTATATATGTTTAATATGCCTTTCCCATGGAGAGTAATGACTTCACATGTAAGAAGTAGAGGTGGTAAATTTATTGAAGGTTAGCAAACATTGTATTGGTCACTTGAACAATTCATGAAAGAATATTGAAGGAAGAGAGATTTCACATATAAATATACTATCTTGGACATCTTCTATGATTGTGAGCCCCATTTATTATTTTCAAACCTGGGCAAATTAGTTGAAGTTGGAAAACGAAGACAACAAAATGAGTTATGCTTGGGTATATTTGTATATAAGTTATATTCTTATGGATCCTCTAACATGTGGTGCTTGCTATTTAGAATCCTTTGCTAGCCAAAATATCTGTACTAAGCGGGAATACTTCTTGTGCATCCAAATTCCTTGAACCAAGTTTGTTCCATGAGTGTCCACCATATCTACCTATATGCAGTATTTACCTGCCGTTCCAAGTAAATTTGCATGTGCCAAACTCTAAACCTTGAAATAATAATCTGTTTTGTATGCCCGAATTGCTCATGTAGAGACTAGGGGCTGTCAGTATCTTCCATGCTAGGTGGGTTATTCTCACAATGAGTGGACTCTGCTCATCATTCACGATAAAATGGCTGGTAACTGGGATGCCCAGTCCTATGGTCAAAAGATCAAAAACAAAATCGCAATTAATTTAAACAAAACTCCCCCAGGATTGTTGAAAGTTGGACGGCACCCGTTGTTTTGGACAAGCCGTGGAGTGTGATTGTTGGTGGAGGGGGAGTAAAATCTTTACCTTTCTGTTTGGGAACCGCCTATAATGTATGTAGTATGGAAGATATTGGGAACTCTTGGTTTTTATGTTGACAATGAAAGCATACCTCTCAAAATTATTTTCATCTCTGTTTTAGCTTCGAGCTCTGGCACCTCTGCATATCCCTGCTCCCTCTGCGAAGGGTCTATCTTTTACTTTTATGCAAGAGTTACTAGTATTCCTTCTCATTCCAAACTACTCTTTAGTTGGCAAGCATCATGTGTTGGGGAAAGATCTAAGCATATATGGCCATTCATATATATTAGATCATGAATTATTATTGTTGACATTACCCTTGAGGTAAAAGGTTGGGAGGCGAAACATTAAGCCCCTATCTTTCTCTGTGTTCGATGAATGCTATTTGTTCTAAAAATATGCTTTGAGTGGTAGCAATCATGGAAGACTATATGATAGTTGAGTATGTGGGATTTGCTAAATCAAAGCTCTTACATAGACCCTTCCTGAAAATAAGATGAACTGCAATTGTTTGATGACTGAGAACATAGTTTGTAAGTTTTCAAGAAAGTTTATGGTATATGCTTTAACATGTGAATAGCTTGTTACTTGATCATGAAAAGTTTTATGAGTTGAGCTACTGTTATGACATATAATGATGCTAGAAATGGTGATTGAAATTACCATTGATCAAACTTGTGCACCTTCTAGCATTCACACTTCATAAATTATTTCTTTTATCATTTACCTACTCGAGGACGAGTAGGAATTAAGCTTGGGGATGCTGATACGTCTCCAACGTATCTATAATTTATGAAATATTCATGCTATTATATTATCTGTTTTGGATGTTTATGAGCTTTATTAAACACTTTTATATTATTTTTGGGACTAACCTATTAACCGGAGGCCCAGCCCAAATTGTTGTTTTCGTGCCTATTTCAGTGTTTCGAAGAAAAGGAATATCAAACGGAGTCCAAACGGAATGAAACCTTCAGGAGAGTTATTTTTGGAATGGAAGCAATCCAAGAGACTTGGAGTAGACAACAAGGAAGCTTCGAGGAAGCCACGAGGTAGGGAGGCGCGCCCTACCCCCTGGGAGCCCCCCCCCCCCCCACCCTCATGGGACCCTCGTGGCTCCCCTGACCGACTTCTTTCGCCTATATATGTCCATATACCCTAAAAACACTAGAGAACAGAATAGTGTCACAACCCTAGAATTTGGTTGCAGATAGTGGCATTGCATCCATGCATCATGCTTAAATTCAAGAAACTTGAATTGAGGAAATTTGAAAGCCTCAAAATTTTAATTAAAAGAAGGGCAAATAACCCTGGAAAATGCATCCAATGTTTCCAAAATGCTCTTCAATGATGTTAATATTTTTGGCAAGGGTTTTGGTCCAAACCAAAAATATGGAACATTTTTGAGGAATTATTTTGGCTATTTGGATTTAAATCAATAAATATTTGAGTTGGATTTAATTCTTCTATAAAAGAATTGCAAGTCCAATAATCCTGAAAACCTGTGAGTGGCTTTGAATATATTGCATCAAGCCACATAAATATTTTCAGAAGCTACTAAATGATTTGGTCTGTGAATCAAATCAAAACAGAAATGAAGTATTAGAAAACAGAAACAGAAATGTGGAAAAGAAGGAACTAACCTGGCCTAGCTTGCCTGCACCTGTAGCAACCCAACACCGTTGCTGGGCCAGCCCACCAAGGGCGCCATGGTCATCTTCCACCTCTGCCAGTAGGCAGAGGCGAAGTCGCACGCGCGCACGCAGAGTCCTCCACCTCCTGCTTCGCCGTGGCAGCCTCCTGGGCCTTCGAACAACACAACAGAGACGCCCGTCACCTTCCTCCTCACTCCCCCATCTCTCTGCTGCCTCTCTAGCCCTGCTCCACGCGCAGCCCAAGCACCACCGAGAGCACGACACAGTCGTACGCGTAGCCACCGTCGATGAACCACCGCTGCAGCATGTTCCAAAGCTCCGCCACCGAGAACTACTTCAACAGGTCAAAGATCAAGACCTCGGACGCCCTCAGGCGACGCCATCGGGCTCTCCTTCATCGCCTCTGCCCGCTGCTCGCCGCCGTGGGTTCGCGGGCTCCAGGGCGTCCCCGCCCTTGCCGCTGGCTCCATCCGAAGCATTGTGAGCTTCTGATCCTCCCTATATGCTTGCCCCCTCCGTCCCCGTCCGCTAACTGCTGTCCCCGCGACCCGTACCCCGGCCGCCGCGGTTGTCGTCATTGCCGTCGTTCCCGGCCTCCCCGCGCCCAACCACCTGCACCACTGGACGCGACACACTCCCAGCCTTCGAACGCACCTTTCTGTGCGTCGATCCGATGCCGGACGACGATTCCCAAAGCCCTCCACCCTGGCCTTTGGTCACCGGCGGCTAACCGCCGGTGGGTTTGACCTCCCCTGGCTCACTGACATGCGGGTCCAGCCCGCCTAATTAACCGGGGATTAGCTTAAGTTAAAACGCTAGCTAACCCAGTTAGTTAGGTTAGTCACTTACACGCGGGACCCACTGGTTAGTTTGACCTGGGCCACCCATTGACCTGATGACGTCAGCATGATGTCATGTTGGCGCAGTAAACTCTTTTCTGGAATTAGTTTAATTCTAAAATAACCAGGAAATTCCAGAAAATAGTTAAAGCTTCTAAAAATCATATAAATTCAACTGTAACTCCAAATGAAATAAATTATATATGAAAAATGATCAGAAAAATATGAGGAATCTGTTTATGGCTTTGTCATAAATGTTTGACAAACCTAAAGTTGCTGTATATGACAATTTGATTAAATGGCATTTGAAATGCCTTGCATGGAGTTTGAATTTGAACCCTTGGTTCAAACCAACTTTATTTAATTTGGCTTCTAGTTGCATTAGCTCAAACCACAACATATTTCCATGTCATGATCATGCATCATATTGTGCATTGCATTGATCGGTTTCCTCTCTTGTTTGCCGGTGTTTGTCCCCTCTCAATAGACGTTGTTCCGACGATGAGCTCGATGACACCGATGAAGAGCTATACTGTCTTCAGAAGTTGCAGGCAAGCAAAACCCCCTTGTTCATTCCGATACAATCCCACTCTCTCGCTCCTGCTCTCTTTTACTGCATTAGGACAACAACGATTCATCTGTTACTTGCTGCGGTAGTTAAACCCCTTATCCTCTGCATGACCTGTCATTGCCACAGTAAATAGGTGAAACCCACTAGCAAGAGTAGGAGTTGTTTGAGCCCTGATGTGCCTACTCATTCATGCTTGTTTGTCATGCCTGCTATTGCTTAGAGTTGTGTCAGGTCTGATTCATCGGGAATGAATTGGAATGTGCTGAACATGTCCTACTGTTGAGAGCTAAGTGTGCGAACACGATTCGGTAAAGGTAGCGGTGAGAGGCCATGTAGGAGTACATGGTGGGTTGTCTCATTGCAGCCGTCCTCAGGAACTGAGTTGTGTGTTTGTGATCCATGAACAAGTATGTCAGATTTCGGGTTCCGGCAGACCCTTAAGGTTCGAACTCTGGGGTGGGCGTGGAGATCTCTCCCCTACCGATCTACGTGCGATCTCCTCGTGTGATCTAAGTTGGAAACGACGAACAACACAAGGGACACGAGATTTATACTGGTTCGGGCCACCGTTGTGGTGTAATACCCTACTCTAGTGTGTGGTGTGGTGGATTGCCTCAGGGGCTGATGATGAACAGTACAGGGGAAGAACAGCCTCGCAAGAGGTGTTCTTGAGTGGGTGCGGGGTGTTCTACTTGGTCTTGGGTCTCCCTCCGATACCTCTACTATGTGGTGGCTAGCTCTATTTATTGAGGCCCTGGGCCTCTCCGCAAATAATGAGCAGGAAGGGCGCCAACAAATGGCCATTTTGAAGGGGAACATCTAGTACAAGTTATCCTGACCAAAGGTGGTCTTCGGCTGCCAAAAGCACTGGTGATGACGCCGTCTTGGGCTCCATGGCGACCTCCGTCCTGCCGCTCTGCTGGTCTTGGTCTTGTTGCACCGGAATGGTAACCTTTGCCCGATGCCTTGGCCTGTGCTTGCTCCCTTTGCACCGAAGGGGAAACAAGGACACTGCGCATGCCGGCGCCCACCTGGCGCCCGCCTGGTCTCGATCGTCATGGCTTGTGTCACGGGCTCCTCGCGAGGTACGCCTGCCTTGACCTCTCCGCCTCCTCGCGAGCCTGCCTGATGAGGCTGCTTTTGAGGAAGCTTCCTGTCGTCCGCCCCGCGAGGCTTGGCCCCTCGAGAGGGTCTTGAGCTTGAGCTGATGAAGCTGGGCCGCACTGGAACCCCACTTGAGTCGCGCCGCAGGCCGCAGGGAGGCAAGTCTGGGGACCCCCGTTCCCAGAACAACAACAGTAGCCCCCGGGCCCAAGGCGCGCCCGGGCTTGGCCTAGCAGGGAAGCGAAGGGGCAAGCGCGAAGCGCCGCGGGCCCCAATAGCTTGCGGCCTTGGGCGTCTCGTGGCGATTGATTGGACGTGGGCATCTGCGCTTCCCACAACGCCTCGACAACTGTCCATCTGACAAAAGAGGTGCCCGGGCCAGACTTACTTGCTTTGTTCTCGTTCGTCTCGCCCCAGATCCCCTTTCTCGCTCTCCTCGTTCTTGCTCCCGAAATCCTCCAGATCTGCCTCAATCCTTCTCATCCGGCACGCCATGGCGCCTCGCAAGTCCTCGACCGAGGCCTGGTACTCGCCGGCTCTGGATTCCCCGAACCTGTCGGAGAAGAACCTCGCCCTCACGCGCCTGATGACGGTGGCGGAGGGCAGCACGGGGGCGACTGTGCTCAAGGCCGTCTCCGACCAACCTGAGGACAAGGGGAGCACCTTCTATCCATTTTTTGTTAGCGCCATCGTCACCGGTTTGGTGCCCCCTTTCTCTGAGTTCTTCTTTGCTATTCTCCGCCAATACAACTTGCAGGCTCTGCATCTCCATCCCAACTATGTTCTTCTCCTGGCGATTTTTGCTTACTATTGTGAGGCTCACGTTGGGGTAAAGCCCTCAGTGGCCTTGTCGCGCCACTATTTCTCCCTCCGGGTTTCTCGTGGCCATATCTCCGCATGCACGAGCTTCATCGCATACTCCAACTCCAATGCTATCTCGAAGCCTGGGAAGAGAATCAAAGGCTTCTGGAGCAAGTGGGTCATGGTGGACGTCGGGCGCATCCACCCCCGTCTGGTGTTGCTTACGGGGCAGCCCAAGGATGTTGACGCGTGGTCCCGTGCGGAGCTCGTCGACCCCCATGCGAAGGCGGTGCTGAAGAGGATGAACGCGGACCTGAGGCCAAGCAACTTAGGGGCAGCGAAGTTGACCGGGGCCACGCTCCTAAGGGAGTTCTTGGAGCACCGGGTGGCTCCACTCCAGGATCACTCGCTCCCATTGTGGAGGCTTGGGGAAGCGGACGCTTGTGGGGACCCCGACTCATAAGTTGTGATCACCGAATGCACGTGTACAGTGATCCCAGAGATCAATGCTCACTGAACACACAGAAGCTGAACAACAGGAGTCTTACATCCATACATACCATTATGGTCAAGTCTTACATAGATAAAGCCTTAAGGGCTGAACATCAAATGAAACACAAGCAGCGGAAATCTTCGTCGATAAGTAGAACGCATGCCATCTGCCTTAACCCTACAGGCATTCTGACTGGGAAACGTCCTAGTTCGCATGTTCGTCTCCAAAGAATTCTTCTTCGAACTCCTGTTCTTCCATGCCTGGCCAATTAAATAACCAGTGGCAAGCCAATGAGTACTTTGAATGTACTCGCAAGCAACCCATGTTTTGGTTCAAGGTACAACAATGCATGATATAGGTAAATTTTTGCGGAAAGCTAGTTTTGAGTGCAATGACATGTTCAACAACTTGTAAGACATGCATCAGGAGAATTCAAGTAACCATGAGGACAGGCTACAGATATCAACATAAATAGAGTGGGCACCAACCCAACTCAATCATGTCAAGTCCTTGACTTGACCCAAGTAGTTCTCCCCACACACACTGGTTTGTAAACAAGTGGACGTAGCCCAAGAGCGGTTACCCAACTGTCCTTGACCGTGGACACGGCTATTCGAATAGTTTTACACTCTGCAGTGGTTGCACACTTTACCCACCAGATCCGGGGAACTTCCGTGTCATCCACGACCCGCGGTACCTCAAGTACCCGGGGTAAGCACCCGATCACTATCTTTCCCTGGACGACACTAAAAAGGAGTCCACTCGTTGTTCCGTATCCTCACGATGTACATCATACGAGACTCACTCGAGATCGTAACATCCGAGAGGGGACACAACGGTGTATCCGGTGCCCTGTAAAAACAGTCATTGCCGCCCTACCTGGCATGACCCCGTCCCGAGAGAGCGCACCAACAACTCTCCCGTCACTAGTAATGCGGGCTCCAAGCTAGTATGGGCCTAGGTAATCAATAATGCCCTTTCCCATATAAGGGTAGAGTGGTTGAGCATGTAAGGTTGGAATAACGGTCGCAACTTAAACCAATCCGTTTTTGAAAACAACACACACACTTGCCTCGGTACACCACTTCGTCATCAAGTGGCTACCCAACTCATCATCTCCCTCGGGCATAAGTGGCACCCGACGGGGTTTTCAAAAAGTCCTTTGACTCCATCACTATGCATGTTCCCGTCCCTTTTTGCGTAGCAACTACTTTAGCATCCTATCTACTCCCACCGGCATAACCCTCATAAGGAGGTAGGGTCATGCACAATGCAAGTATCAATGAGGAAGTAACGGAGACAACCCACCAAAGTGGTTACCATCTCAGATTTCAAAACAACACTAATAAAATGCTATATGACATGCATAAAAAGGGTTTCATAGACATGGTCAAAGGGCTGCTTGCCTGGCTCAACAAAGTCTTATGGGTCTTCAAAGTCTTCTGGTCCAACTCCTTCGTCAGCAACGCAATCTATCGTCGCAAAATAATAATGAGAAAATAAGGCAATAATAAAACAGAAAAACCAAAGTGCTGAGAAAAATGTCAACTCATTTTTGAAAAATACTAGGTTGAAAACTAAGAAGGGGAAAATTCCTAGTTTTGGATTTGGTGTAGCAGAACAGGAGAAATGGATTTACAAAGGCATATTTAAATGCTTAAAATCACATTTAAATATTTACAGTGAAGAAAAGGTTGCTGGATTTGAATGAAAGTTGCACCATTAAATAGGTTGCAATATTCTAGGAATTTAGGAATTGGAGTTAATTTATTTGGACATATATTTTGTCCTATGGAATTTTTGGAAAAAGTGACAGAAAAGAAAAAGAAAAATGGGCCCTGTTCCTACCAGGCCAGAACAGCTGCGGGGCAGCAGGCCCAGCCAGCGGGTCGGCCCAGCCGAGCTAGCGCACAGCGCGCGCGCCCGCCCACCCATTTCAAACCTGACGGCCGGGGCCCGCAGGTCAGAGAGAGAGAGAGGGGCGCGTGAACGAGGGAGAGGATGATAGGCGGGGCCCACCTGTCATCACTAACCCGTGGACAGGGGGTCGCGGTGCTCACCGGCGACGATGCAGGCCACGGCGAGCTCTGGCGAGTGCGGGGATGGCTTCAGGAGACTGCCGCACGCCGGCGGGGGTGCCTGGTTCGCCGGCGACGAGGAGCTGCGGCGGAGGAGCTTCGGGAGGCGGTGGCTCCGTCCGTTTACGGCAGCTACAGAGAGGGGAAAGAAGGGGGAAAAGGTCAGGGGGCTCTTGCGGTTCAAGATTGAGTGAGAGCGGGGGCGGAGAGAGCCCGTACCTCTGGATCGACGGCGACCCGAGGCGGCGGAGTTCCGGTCGATCCCGAGCACAGAAGCTCAATGGGGTTGACTGGGTGGTGAGGGCGTGTTCCTGGGGGTGTGAGAAGGAGGCGAATGCCACTGGAGCAGCACGGGGCGGGCTTATATAGCCGCACGATGGTCCACCGTGGACCTGTGCGCCGGCGAGCTCGTTGCCGTCACCACGGGTCACAGGGGCCTGTTGAGTGTGTCTGGGGTGTTCGTGGGGGTCGACTACGCCCAGGGGAAGAAGAGAGGGAGCGGCGAAAGGTCAGAAATGCCGCGCGTGCGAGCTCGCTCATTGGAGCGCTCGGGCGGCCATGGAGCGCGTGCGAGCAGGGGCAGGAGAGAGAGAAGGAGGAGGGGGCCGACCAGCTGTCGTGTTGCGGACGTCGAGGAGCATCGGCTGGCGTGAGGGGGAGAGCCGAGGTGGCCGGAGGTGGTTGGAAGGGGGCGGCTACAGTGCGGAAGCGCACTGTAGCGCTCTCCAGAGCGCCCATATGGCCGGCATGGCATTCTATCTTCAACTAGGGCGCGGCCAAAGGTGTCTGGTGGCTCTAGGGGGAAGTAAAGAAGTAGGGGATGGCCTTGGATGCCCTGGGTGGCCACTGGGGTGAGGAGAGAAGAAGAAGAATGGTGCAAATGGGCTATCCAGAGAGAGAAAGTGGGGCTTTACCCATCCAATAATGGAGCTGTAGACTTACCATTGTTACTGGAGGTAGAAGAGGTCTAGGAGGGGCTGTGGTAAAAAGTTGAGCTCATGGAGAATAGTTTTGGTGGTCAAAATGATGATTATTGAAAAGTGGCAGAAGGTGTTTGATTAGTGCTTGGGGTAGTTTCACTAATCCTCTTGATGTGCCTTTTGGCAAGGGCCTTTGCAATGACAAAAAATCAAGGTTCAAGGAGTATGAGCTCATTTAGAGAAGTTGTCCAATGCAACTTTGGTAAACCCTAGAAATGAGCAGAAATGCACTTGTGTAGATCTAGTTGAGAAAATCACTTCTCCTTGATGCACCACTTGGTGTAGTGGCCTCATTTGGTCATGTGAATATGCTCACAAAAGTTGGGGTCAAGGAGAGAAAGTTGGTAGTACAAACTTATTCAAATATGGTTCTGGTCAGAGAGGGGTTTGGGGCATTTTGGTGAGCCAAAATGACTTTAATTGACATGAGACTTTGCAAGGTGATCATAATATGCATTTGTGACTTGCTGGGTTTTTCTTGGATTTTTATGAAAATATTTCCGGTAAAAATATTTCAAATCCTTGAAATGGGCAGAAATGGTTTTGGGAGGTTTTGTCCAATATTTTGATCATAACCATGTGTTGAAACTCATATATATGGAAAATATATGTCCATTGAGTCTCCCTAATTTTTCTCAAATATTTTTAAAGCTTTTAAATAATTTTAACCTATTTAAGACCATTTCTGGCCTTAAGAAAAATCCTTTAAATAAAATAGTAAAATAACTTTCGAAATTATATTTTTGTGGTTTCTGGGTATCCTATATCTAATAGGTGTCAAATATATCTTTGGAAATATTTTTACTGCCCTTAATTAAGTATTTGCAGTGCAAACCTCAGTCGAGGGGTTTTTGGAAAACTAATTTTTGAAAATACTTTTTGGCCAAATTATTTTCGTAAGAAAATACTATATTGCTCTATACACATGGCATGATCATTGGGCAGAAGTTTGGGACAAGGAGTTGAAGTATAGAAGGTGGAGTAGTTGACTAATAAGAGCACTTGAAAAACCACACAGAGAAAACCAACTTCAAGATAAAAGCCAAATAATGCAAAAGTTTTTGTTGGTCCAAATTTTCATGCTTTATTAATGCAAAGGACATGTTACAAAATGCAGGGTGTGACAATGCTGCCTTGCGCCTAAGCCCTGAGGCCCTGACCAACGAAAATCTGGTTGCGGCCCTCCATTCCTTGGTCGGGGGAGACGTGGAAAGCCCAGTGGGCGCCCCCGTCCCCCTGTTCCTTCATGACGACTGGGAGCAGGTGGTGAACACCATGCCCACCTTCAATGGTGAGGGGCTGGTGCCCGCGGAAGCTCCCGAGGATCTGGCGACGCTGGCGATGGTGGACGTGTCCTCCGGCAGCTCCAGCGGGAGTAAGAGGGAAGAAAAGGCGGAGGAGGAAGAGTCTGACTCTGAGGCGACTGGCGAGGAGTAGGGGGAGTCCTTCCCTCGGCGCAGGTCCTAGGCTCTCCGCTCCTTGCCGGACGACGACGAAGCCGGCGCCAGGCGAGGAGGGGAGGACTCTCCCTTGGTCACAAGGATGGGCAGGTCGGGGCTGGTTCCCCCAGGGTCTGCTCTGGTCCCTGGGCGGTCTGAGGCCAGCTCCAGCCCTCCTGACGTGCCCTCTGCTTTCGGGCCTCCCATGGTCGACCCCAGCTGCAGGCTTTCGGGCTTCAAGTTTGGCCGGAAGTTGCTTGAGTCCGCGAACGACGACCAGGAAGTGCTCGATTCGTGCTTTGCTTTGTTTCTGCCACCGAGGCTTGACGTCCGCACTCTTTTGCCAGGTCGGCGCCTGCGACGAAGAGGTTGAGAGGGGCTTCTACGGCCCTGCTTGGGCGAGTCCATCTGCCGGGGTGGCGCCTTCATCCGCTGGGAAAGAAGACGGCGAGGCTCGCGCCTCCCCTGCCCGATCGTCCTCGCGGGGCCGACTGGGACGCCTCGGCGAGGAGTCAGCACCCGTGGCCCCTCTGACCCTAGAGTCGACTGCGCTCGATGCTGCGACCCGGGCAGCCAAGGCCCAGGGGGTTCCTTCCTGCCAAGCCGTGATCACGCTGTCGTCCTCTTCGCCCACTCCGCTGTTTCCCGTTTCTTCTGTTCCCTCTGCCGTCATCCTGGACCAGGTCACCAACGAACTGAGCCAGCTACGGGAGGATCTTCTGAGCGCGTACCCTCACCAAGTGGCCGGGCGCTTGGAGCTAGCGTCTGGCTGGGCCCGTTCTGCCGCCTCCGTCCGAGTAGCGCTGAGCCAGGCCGTGTCGGCCTCCGATGGGGAGAAGCAGGCCGCCAGCCAAGCCAAGGCCACTCGCGATGCTGCCCTGGGCGATGCTGCGGCTATCCAGGCTCGCTGCAAGGTGCTGGAGGTCAAGCTGCAAGGCCTGCGCGATGAGCTCGCCAATGAGGTCCACGGCCGCCAGGAGAGGGAGAAGGAGATGAAGGCGCAGGAGGCTGCCATCAAGGACCGAGACGCCAAGCTTGATGACCGCCTTGGCCGAATGGAGACGTTGGAGTGGTCACTGAAGGTAGAGAGGACCAAGCTAGACGCCAAGGCGAAGGTCCTGGCGGAGGATCAGGTGGCCTTTGCGAGGATGGAGAAGAAGGCTCGCGCCACGCTGAAGACGCTTTACGAGAGCGGCTTGGAGGAGCCGTTGGTTGGTGCAGAGGACGGCCCCGCCAAGCTGCTTCCCTTCCTGGTCCGTGCGCTTGAAGATGTCGTGGACGGCCATGGCCCCACAGCCGAGGCCGAGGCGCGTGCCCTGTCTTCTGCGACGCTGACGCATGTCCTCAGCCACGTCTACAGGCGCGACCCCAACGTCGACTTCGACAGCTTGCTGGAACCCGTGAGCGGCGACCTTGCTGCCGCTGCGGCTGAGGCCGTGAAAGGCCGGGCTGAGGCTTTGCTGGGGAGGTTCCGCGCCTTCAGCATCTGGCCCGGGCGCGGTGCCGCCAGCTCCACGGCCCCAGGAGGCGGAGTCGCCCAGCGTGACTCCACCACAGGCGGCGGCACCACTGGAGAGTGATCCCTTCGCGGCTTCCGTCCTGTTTTTATTCCTGAAACATGCACCATGCCTCGCGGAGGCATTTAAACTTGTGTTTGGTGTCGTGAAAGAATCTATGGCTTGTAATATTTGCTTTGAATTTCCTGGAATTTGCATTTTCCTCTCCTACTTGCTTGCGCTCTACATCGGCAGGGCCCGGCCCCGCGCATACCTCAGCCACCGTTAGCCCCGACTGGTAACCAAGACGGGACTAAGGAGTGAGGGGCTACGTGGCAAGTTAGGCTCCTGAGTCGCGATGCTCAGGAGTCCCCCTTGACGCGCGAGCAACAAATAGGGAAGGGAGGAGCAAAGGAGTGGATTTGTCGTTCTGCATCGGCAGGGCCCGGCCCCGCGCATACCTCAACCGCCGTTAGCCCCGATCGGAAACTAGGACGGGACTAAGGAGTGAGGGGCTACGTGGCAAGTTAGGCTCCTGAGCCGCGATGCTTAGGAGTCCCCCTTGACGTTCACACGGGTTTTCATACCTTGGCTCCGCTTAGGGAGGGGCGCGCGACGACCAGGTCCGAGGGACCTGGCTGGGTGGCGTGTGCTCGGGCAAGGCCCGAGCGTAGCCCCCGTGTCTAGCCCCCTCGCGCGGCGCTCCCAAGGGGAGGCGTTGCGACGGTGCCGGACACTGAGCTCTGGGCTCCCTGAGGTTGGTACGGCCGTGGGCCTCCCTTAGTTGTTTATCACCAGCGCGGAGCATAGCGCTTCCATATGTGTACGGGCATAGCCGCTCCTCGGCAGCGTCGTCAGCCAGCGCGGAGCATGGTGCTTCCACGGGTACGTGGGAGGGGGCTCCCCTCCGGGAGGAGCACCCGGGGCATGTACAGCCCCGCCCTGACGCGTGGCCGGCACGGTAGGGCTTGGAGAGGTGTACCTGGGCACTCGTGAGCCAGCACGGGACTCACGAGGCCCTACCTCGAGGCGGGTTGCGCCTGGCTCTGGGCCTTTATCAATGGTGTGTTCCTGCAGGGTGGTTAGAATGCAAATGCTCTACATCCTCAGGTCCCGGCCCTCGAGCGAGCTCAGCCGCCGCTGGTATGACAGGTCGCGATGCCGTGGGTCAAGGCCAGGGGTGAGGGCTGGAGAGCCAGTAGGAGCCCAAGAGTCGCGATGCTCAGGTACCCCCCTTTTAACGTGCAAGCACTTTGCATGAGAGTGGAGAAGTCCGCGATAAGCACCAGGTGACAATCATGGTAACCAGATTAAGCGCAAAAATGCAAATTCATTTTAAGTAGATGCGGGAAACGCCGCCGGGCCAGGCCCGAGCAGCTTGGGGATGATGCAGCCCGAGGGGCGCCCCCAACAAGGTAGGTAAAGAGCATAAGCAAAACGGATACATGCCGCAGGGACGGACCCACGCGGCCTGGGAATGATGCAGCCCTGTGGGCGCTCCCAGCTAAAAATGGAACTTTGAAAGATGTCACCTGGTGCCATTGAAGATGAAGTGGTGCCGAAGAAGCGGGCGATGCGCGTTGAAGACGTCGACCCTCACGAGCCCCCAGGCCCAGGAGCCTCGGGAGGCTTTGGGGGCACAGGTGGGTCCTCGAGGGCCATCTCCATCTCTGGCATGACCGCACAATGCCTGACCTCCTGAGCCTCCAGAACGCTCCTCAGCAGGCACTGATGAGCGGCGACCGCATTCGGCAGGCCAAACGGCATGCGAACGTAGTTGTGGGGTGGACCCTCACAACGCCCCGCGCGCGAAGGCCAGAGGCGCTCCTGAGACGCGGCTCAGTTGAGCCCTGGCACGTTGATGCAGACGCGCAGCCCACAATCCTCGCCTGGATGTGGGGGTACGGCGGGCAAGCGGCGGCTACCGCGCATGACTCTTGACTCCTGTAGCTCCTGGGTGTTTCTTGCGATGAACTCCTGAGGGTTTGGTCTTCCTTGCCTTGTACCTTCCTGAGGGAAACGTGCCTGGAAGCACCCCTCCAAGTGGTGCCCGAGCGCCTCCCTTGCGACCTTGGCAAAGTCGGTGGCTCTCTAAGAAAGAGCCCCCGAGCCCTGCCTGAGGAGGGCGCCGGGCACGCCTTCCTATGCGAGAGAGGGTGGCGCTCCCTGATCAGGCGCAAATCCTGACGCAACACCCCTAGAGGTGCCTGCCTCCTTAGGCTTGGGCAGGCGAAGCCTTCTTCTTCTTAAGGGTCGCCTCGGGGAGTCTTCCGCTCCTGTGATCTGGGTCTTCGATTGTTGTGGTTTGGAACGCACGCTCAGGTAAACACACTGCGTTCCTTTCTTCACAGCGTACGGTGATGACTCCACCGCTTCCCGGCATCTTGAGGACATTGTAACCATGGTGAGTCACTGCCATGAACTTGGCTAGGGCTGGGTACCCAAGGATGGAGTTGTACAGCATGCGAATGTGGGCCACGTGAAGTCGATGAGCTCGGTGTGGTAGTTGTCACGCTGCCCGAAGGTGACTGGAAGGCAAACCTGCCCTATCGGAACAGTGGAACCATCAGTGACTCCTGAGAAAGGCTTGGTCGGCTGAAGCTGATCGTATGGCACTTGGACATTGTCGAATGTCTCGACGGACAGGACGTTGAGTCCTGCTCCGCCGTCAATGAGGGTCCTGGTGACCTGCACATTGCTGATGATTGGGGAGCAAAGCATCGGGAGGACTCCGGCCGTTGCCACGCACTTGAGCTGATCTGCTAAGCTAAACGTGATAGGGCACGCAGACCACCTGAGAGGGCGCGTGGCCTCAAGCTTGGGGAGGATTGCGTTCACCTCATGAGCAAACTGCTTGAATATGCGTTGTGATGCTGGGGCCTGGGCGCCACCCAAGATGCAAGCGATTGCGCGCGGCTCCTGGAAGCCCCCAGCCCCCACGTCTTGATGTTGGTCTTCGTTCCTCCTTGGCGGTGGCGGCAGAGGAGGAAGGCATGCATTGCCGTGTGGGCGATCCTCACGAGGCTGATCCCTCCAGCCTCCCTCGCGAGACTGGTCCTGCCAGCGATCCTCGCGAGGTCGGTCATGCCACCCTTGGCGTGGGCCACGGTATTCCCATCATCCTCCACCTCTTCCTCCTCCTGGGACATAGCCCCTGTCGTTGCGCTCGGGGCATCAGCCGATTCGCCCATCTCGCACGGCCATGAGCTCTTGACATTCGTTGGTGTTGTGGGTGTGGAGGTCGTGGTACACGCAGTATCGGCTGCCCTTGGATGACTCAGGCTGATCCCTGCCTCACTTGGTGTCTGGTTCCGCTGCAAGCACGGCAGCCCCCTTGCGCTTCACGTCCTTGGCCTTGAGCTTTTTCTCTTCTGGGTCGGCTGCCGGGAGCTCGAGGAGGGAGAGGCGCCCTTCCTCAGCCCTGGCACACTTGGTCGCCAAGTTGAATAGCTCCAGGGATGTGCACAGGTCTTCATGGATTGCTAGCTCCTCCTTCATCTTGATGTCGCGCACGCCATCGGAGAAGGCCGAGATGATGGCTTCTTCAGTCACCCTGGGGATCTTGAGGCGAGTGTTGTTGAAGCGTTGGATGTATTTCTGCAGGGTTTCCCCTTTCTGTTGCTTGATGCGGCGCAGGTCGCTCACGGCCGGGGGCCGGTCGCGAGTGCCCTGGAAGTTGGCGATGAAGCGGGTGCGCATCTCGTCCCAGGAGGATATCGTGCCAGGAGTCAGGTTCCGGAGCCAGGTGCGGGCGCGGTCCTTGAGCGCCATGGAAAACCAGTTCGCCATGACCTTTTCGTCTCCGTTGGCGGCTTCGATGCCCAGCTCGTAGAGCTGTAGGAATTCCGCGGGGTCCGCCATGCCATCGTAGCGAGGGGGCAGGTCAGGCTTGAACTTGCCTGGCCATGTGACGCCGCGTAGCTCGGGGGTGAAGGCGCGACAGCCTGCTGTGGCCACCAGCTCCCTTTGCTGGTGTTGGGCCTGCTCCTGGGGATTACCGTGCACCGCCGCTTGGAGCAGCGCGGGGTCTTGGCGTGTAGGCGCAGGAACGCAATCTTGGCGTGCCGGCGCTGGGAGCGCGCGAGCACCTTCTTGGGGACGAGGGATCTCCTGGCAGCTCCTTTCTTGCTGCGCTGGCGCCGGACGCGGAGGGTCTCGCCTTGGGGCAGCGTGACTTGGAACCATGGCGCCTTCTTGTTGAGGAGGTGGCGGAGGCGCCGCCTGATCCTCGCCCCCTGCGCGGAATGGAGGGCGAGGCAGCGAGAGGGACGACAAGGGGGAGTCCCCTGCGGCGTTGACGAGCTCGGTGATGCGGGCGAGCCAGTCCTCGTAGAGGTCATCGACGGGGCGGTAGTGCAGGAGCTCTCTTGCCAGGAGCAGCGCGGCGTGTGCGTCCGTGGGGGCGCGACGGGCGTGAGACGACGAACCAGCTGGAGTCAGCGACGGGGTGGCGGTGCGGCCATCCCGCCGCACCGAAGGATGCTGGGACGAGGCCTGCTGCTCGTTCACCGCTGGGCCGGTGGCGGCGTTGGCGACGGGCGACGGGGAACAACGGGGGCGTCCGCCGACGGGCGCCGTCTGGGCGACGCGGGTGGCGAGAGCAGCCCGGCGCTCGGCGCGAGCCCGACGAGCGTCAGCCATGGACACAACCGAAGATCACATCCGAACAGCGGAAGAAAGATTCCGGCGTACCCCTACCTGGCGTGCCAAATGTCGGATTTCGGGTTCCGGCAGACCCTTAAGGTTTGAACTCTGGGGTGCGCGCGGAGATCTCTCCCCTACCAATCTACGTGCGATCTCCTTGTGTGATCTAAGCTGGAAACGACGAACAACACAAGGGAAACGAGATTTATACTGGTTCGGGCCACCGCTGTGGTGTAATACCCTACTCCAGTATGTGGTGTGGTGGATTGCCTCAGGGGCTGATGATGAACAGTAAAGGGGAAGAACAGCCTCGCGACAGGTGTTCTTGAGCTGGTGCGGGGTGTTCTACTTGGTCCGGGGTCTCCCTCCGATACCTCTACTCTGTGGTGGCTAGCTCTATTTATAGAGGCCCCGGACCTCTTCTCAAATAATGAGCGGGAAGGACGCCAACAATTGGCCATTTTGAAGGGGAACATCTAGTACAAGTTATCCTGACCAAAGGTGGTCTTCGGCTGCCAAAAGCACTAGTGATGACGCCGTCTTGGGCTCCACGGTGACCTCCGTCCTGCCGCTCTGCTGGTCTTGGTCTCGTTGCACCGGAATGGTAACCTTTGCCCAATGCCTTGGCATGTGCTTGCTCCCTTTGCACCGAAGGGGAAACAAGGACACTGCGCAGGCCAGCGCTCGCCTGGTCTCGATCGTCATGGCTTGCGTCACGGGCTCCTCGTGAGGTACCCCTGCCTTGATCTCTCCGCCTCCTCGCGAGCCTGCCTAATGAGGCTGCTTCTGAGGAAGCTTCCTGTCGTCCGCCCCGCGAGGCTTGGCCCCTCGCGAGGGTCTTGAGCTTGAGCTGATGAAGCTGGGCCGCACTGGGCCCCAACTTGAGCCACGTCGCAGGCCGCAGGTAGGCAAGTCTAGGGAACCCCATTCCCAGAACGCCGACAAGCTACTACCACGCATTGGAATGCTTAAGTGCCCCTCTCGACTTATTAATCGCCTAGATCTCTGTCTAGAAGTTGCAACTAGTTTCTGGTGTTTGTAGGATATGTGTTGGGGGTCGTGCATAGCGCTGACCCTAGGGGTGGGCTATCTTGTGGTAGAGACACGAGGCACGGTATACCGGGACGCCCGTTTGGTGCCTCGGGAACCCTGCTCTCACCGTTTGGGGCCGTGAGCGACACCCCGGCCGGATCTCCTTGCGGATGGAACCCGAATAGGCGATAACCCTAGACTAGAGACTTGTGTGGTTAGTCAGGTCGTGGCCGACTCCCTCGCCAGGCTTCCGCTTGAAGGTTGCCTAGATACATGACGTGTACATGGTGGTAAGGGGCGAGAGCGTGTGTGAAGAAGTACACCCTTGTAGGGTTAACATCATCTATTCGAATAGCCGTGTCCGCGGTAAAGGACTTCTGGGTTGCCTATAACAGTTCATAGACAAGTGAAAGTGGATACTCTAAAACTCGCAAGATAAGCGTGAGTGCTATGGATGGCCTTCCCGTAGGGAGATGGGAGCGGATCCATAGTGGTGTTTTGAATGGAGGTTAGAACAGAGATTAGATCTAGAGTTCCGCCGTCGCAAGCCTCTGTAGCCACCAAAAACCTCTCGGGACCCTGTTCCGGCACCCTGCCGGAGGGGGGATCCATCACCGGTGGCCATCTTCATCATCCCGGCGCTCTCCATGACGAGGAGGGAGTAGTTCACCCTCGGGGCTGAGGGTATGTACCAGTAGCTATGTGTTTGATCTCTCTCTCTCTCTCTCTCTCTCTCTCTCTCTCTCGTGTTCTTGAGGTGGTACGATCTTGATGTATCGCGATCTTTGCTATTATAGTTGGATCTTATGATGTTTCTCCCCCTCTCCTCTCTTGTAATGGATTGAGTTTTCCCTTTGAAGTTATCTTATCGGATTGAGTCTTTAAGGATTTGAGAACACTTGATGTATGTCTTGCATGTGCTTATCTGTGGTGACAATGGGATATCACGTGATCCACTTGATGTATGTTTTGGTGATCAACTTGCGAGTTCCGTGAACTTATGCATAGGGGTTGGCACATGTTTTCATCTTGACTCTCCGGTAGAAACTTTGGGGCACTCTTTGAAGTTCTTTGTGTTGGTTGAATAGATGAATCTGAGATTGTGTGATGCATATCGTATAATCATACCCACGGATACTTGAGGTGACATTGGAGTATCTAGGTGACATTAGGGTTTTGGTTGATATGTGTCTTAAGGTGTTATTCTAGTACGAACTCTTGAATAGATCGATTCGAAAGAATAACTTTGAGGTGGTTTCGTACCCTACAATAACCTCTTCATTTGTTCTCCACTGTTAGTGACTTTGGAGTGATTCTTTGTTGCATGTTGAGGGATAGTTATATGATCCATTTATGTTATTATTGTTGAGAGAACTTGCACTAGTGAAAGTATGAACCCTAGGCCTTGTTTCCTAGCATTGCAATACCGTTTGTGCTCACTTTTATCATTAGTTACGTTGCTGTTTTTGTATTTTCAGATTACAAAAACCTATATTGACCATTCATATTGCACTCGTATCACCATCTCTTCGCCGAACTAGTGCACCTATACAACTTACCATTGTATTGGGTGTGTTGGAGACACAAGAGACTCTTTTTTATTTGGTTGCATGGTTTCTTGAGAGAGACCATCTTCATCCTACACCTCCCACAAATTGATAAACCTTAGGTCATCCACTTGAGGGAAATTTGCTACTGTCCTACAAACCTCTACACTTGGAGGCCCAACAACCTCTACAAGAAGAAGGTTGTGTAGTAGACATAACTCTGTGGTTCTTTCACCTAGTCATTTAGTAACTCATTATAATGTAAAAACAATCTCTAAATTGCTACTGTATGAAAACTTGTATAATGGTGTATGAACATGACATAAAATAAAAAAGAAATAGAATACGGAATAATAGTAGTAGCACGGCCAGAGAGATGTGCTACTAGTAATTACCAGTAGTGTCTTTTGCAAGAAGTGCTACTGCTAAGTAGCTATAGCAGTAGCGCATGTAAACCAACGCTACTACTAATCTTTAGCTGTAGCGTCGTAGCAGTAGCACGGCCCGTGCTACTGCTAGGCCAAAAACCGGCGCTACTACAGGCTTTCCCCAAGTAGTGACTAGAGCAAAAACTAATTGGAGCAATGGAATAGTCACATACCAAGTAGCTATCCCTCAAAATAGTTCCGAAAATGGATATTCGAGCAAAGAGATAAAAAATCTCAGGTTTGGGAGCAAGAATATGAGAGAGAGAGAGCTACCAGGAATTTTTTCTAGAGGTAAGAGATGAAGTGGGCTGAAGGAATAAGTGAGAGGGTCCCTGTGGGGCCCACAGGCCACTAGGGAATGTCCTGGTCCCTCGTGGGCACCTGGGGCATCCCCCGGAGGTGTTTTCAGTGTCATAAATTCTGAAATATTCTAGAAAATTTATGTTAAAATTTCACATCATTTTAAGCACATTTATTTTGGGGCTATTTTTTATTGCATGGGTAATCCATAAAACAGGATAACCATGGCATTTTATTGCAATAAACTAAAAGTAACACAGAGCAAAAAGTAAGCACAAAAGGTTGTGCTTACTAAATTCATCGACCACATGCCCCATAGAAAGAATCCATTAATAAGGTTGATCAAGTCTTATTAACAAACTAATTTCGAGTAACATGAAACCAAAGAATCTTCGTATAACACTAAGTTACCTCAACGGGGATATGCATCTCCCGAATAATAAGTGTTCCATATTTCTTTTTGACAGTAGGAAGAGGGAGTTGAAAACTTCCAATAGTAATTGTTGAATGCTTTTCAATAATATTGATACCATTCACTTGAAATTGTTTCTTCAGAAAGTCCATCGTATGTCATTACCGTTAATATGAAAAGGGACCTTCCTTTTGTTGCAATCAATAACATCCCCTGCAGTATTCAAAAATGTTCTACCAAAGATGATCGACATATTGTTGGTCTCGGGCATATCAAGTATAACAAAGTCTGTCAAGATAGTAACATTTTCAACTACAACGGGCACATCCTCACAAATACCGATAGGTATGGCAGTTGATTTGTCAGTCATTCGCAATGAAATTTTAGTAGGTGTGAGTTTATTCAAATCAAGTCTTCTATATAAAGAGAAAGGCATAACACTAAAACCGGCTCCCAAATCACATAAAGCAGTTTTGACATAATTTATTTTAATGGAGCATGGTATTGTAGGTATTCCTGGATCTCCTAGTTTATTAGGTACACCATCCTTAAAAGAATAATTTGCAAGCATGGTAGAGATTTCAGCTCCAGATATCTTTCTTTTGTTAGTGACAATATCTTTCATATATTTAGCATATGGGGCCATCTTCAAAATATCTGTCAAACGAGTACGCAAAAAGATTGACCAAAGCATTTCAGCAATGCGTTCAAATTCTTCCTCATCCTTATTCTTATGTGGCTTAGGAGGAAAGGGCATGGGTTTCTGAACCCATGGTACTCTCTCTTTACCATGTTTTCTAGCAATGAAATCTCTCTTATCATATCACTTATTTTTAGGAGGTGGCTTATCAAGATCAATAGCAGGTTATGTTTCAACATCATTATTAGATTATTTATCATTGTCTGGTTGAGCATCTACATGAACATCATCATTATCATTTTCGTTATCACTAGGTGAATGTTCATTACCAGATCGTGTCTCAACACCAGAAATAGAAACATCATTACTATCCTCAGAATGTTTTTCTACTTAGGTTCACTAGAAGTGTGCAAAGTCCTATTATTTTTCTTTTTCTTTTTCTTTTTAGATGGAATTAGTGCATCTATATTAGCTCTTTGAGAGTCTTGTTCAATTGTTTTAGGGTAACCTTCAGGATAAAGTGATTCCTGAGTCATTCTACCTCCTCTAGTCATTACTCTAACAACATGATCATTAATATTTTATTCATTTCATTGAGAAAATCATTTTGAGATTAGCAACTTTTTCTAACTGGGTTTGGACCATAGATGCATGTTTACCTACACCTTTAACATCATTAGCAATTCTAAACATCAAGTCACTCAAGCGATTAATCATGTAGGCATTACGTCTAAATTGTTTCATAACATATTTTTCTTGCTTAACAATGTAACTATCGAATTCATCCAAGCATTGACTAGTAGATTTATTATAAGGGATATCACCTTCATCAAATCTCATAAAATAATTTATCTCTACTACCTGTATCGCGGTGTCAAGTCCATGTATTTCTTTAATAGGTGGTAAATTCTTAACATCTTCAGCTTTAATACCTTTCTTTATAGATTTCTTTGCCTCTTGCATATCTTGAGGACTGAGAAATAGAATACCCATCTTCTTCGGGGTTGGTTTAGGCGGTGGTTAAGGAAGTGTCCAATCATCATCATTCCTCAATATATTATTCAATAATTCTTCAGCTTGTTCAATACACTACTGCAGGATACTGCTAACGCGACACTACGATCAGAGACCCTTTGCCGAAACTGTGTGCGATGCAATAATCACAAACGGTGGTGTAAAAAAACCCTCAAAAAGGTGCAAAACGTTTGCGATGGCGGAGCCATCATACACGATTTAGATTTTAGTTGCGTGTGCGATGCAGGGCACACGGTTAATGCATTCCAACTATTTGTGATGAGGCAGAACAACAAAAACGGGCAGCCATATCAATGTGTGTGCGATGCAGGACACACGGTTAATCCATTCAAATTGTTTGCGATAAGGTAGAATAACAGAAATGGGCAGCCATATCAATGTGTGTGCGATATACGGCATACGATTCACTCGAACGAACTGTTTTCGATTAGGGAACACAACAGAAACGGTTCAACTTAACAAGATGTGTGTGATATGCGACATACAGTTCACATGGATGAACTATTTGCGATGAGCCAAAGGAACACCAACGAGTCGTGTAAACAAGATGTGTGTGATAGGTGGCAAACAGCAGACTCGTATGAACTATTTTCGATGAGAAATTACAACACAGACGGTCAATACAGTTACTTCGTGTGCGATTCTGTGTGTACAAAAAACTTTGAAAAATGCTAACTAGTTGCTTGCGGTGGCTAGGAGTATCGCACACGATGCGTCTGGGAGTACTTGTGTGCGATGATTAGTATGTTACACATACGTTTCCTTATGTTAACATGTGTGTGAATTTGCAATATGGATAGTTAATAAGCAAATGCCTTCTGGACATCGGGCACATGCTTAAACTCAATGAACTGTGTACGGTACTAATACTTTCCATGAAAATTTATGAACTTGGGTAATATCATTTGAGTAATATATATATAGTGGTTACACTATTCGACAAAAGGAGGATCTTCGTAACACAGTTGTGACAACCATATGGTCCATATCTACATACTTAACATAGTAACAACTATCACATTTTAAGAGGCTAAGGGCCAACAACCATATGGTACATATCTACATACTTAACATATATAGTAACTGCTAGCACATTTTAAGAGGCTGAGGGCCAACAACCACAACTATCCACTGGAAGCAGCTTGATCAGGGCGACTCGGCATCTCGTCAATGAAAAGGAAGAGCCCTCCTGTGCCTTGGTAGAGCATGAGTAGAACAGTGTCTCCAATTTTCCAATATGGATGCATTGCTACGAGAAGCGAGAACTTGTTAATTTGAATGGTTCCATTTCTGCGGGAAATGCAGTACCTTGCAATCACTCTGTCATTATTAGCAGGCACAAGTGTAATTCAACCATGCTGGGAAATCGATACAGGAACTGCTACAGGGGGCAATTTTTTTTGACATGTAGAATAAAAACCATTTGTAACATATCGTTGAAGATATATATAGTTTATGAGCATTAACATTAAAATAAGACTTCTTACCAGCGTTTTGTGCACACAATTGGTCTTGTTCAGTGTGTGCACCATAGGTCTAATTAATCCCACCCAAAATCCAACATTCATACGCTGTTCTATCTCTGTCAGGTTATTAACTAAGTTTATGACATTCTTCAAGTCCTTCCAGTGAAATTTGGTACGCTTATTAACATACATATCGTTCACTATGCATCCAACATATCCTGCTAAAAGGTGGAAAGGTATTATTTATTCAGAACATGGCAGAAGAATATATAGTGCACATAAATTGGTAAATAGAATTTGTTACTGCCTAGGAACGGAGTCAGAGTATGATATCACAATTGGTTGCTTAAATACTGACCAATTAGTCAGAACAAATACCCCGATTTTGCTAAGTAATATGACAGCATGGAGAAAGTTGAAAGGACACTAACCTTGATCCGACTTTGATGGGCTAATGACGTTGGGGAAGTAAACATCCATGTTAATTAGACCAGGCTGTGGTGCACGCAGTAGAATTTTATTGCCAGCTTTCAGTTCATAACACTTAGAAAATTTTCTCCAAAGGTCTGCATTAAAATAGGAGTGGCCATCTTTACCAAGTTTTATGCTAACCGCCATTGAAAATCCATGCTTCGTTGTCAATATGACATCCTGGGAGTCATCAACAAAGTAAAGCCCAAGATTTCCTTCTACTCCTGTTCTTGCAAAGCAAGGGATGTACTGCTTGAAATGAAAATTAAGATCATAAATTAGATATATTGAAATAACAGAGCAAGATGCAAATATGGGAGTAACTGATAGAACAGATCAATATATAGATGAAAGCAAAGTACAAAAATATACAATTAAAAATAGATAATGTAACAAAGATTTGATGCAAATATACATATAATGTAGCAACAGACGGTATATGTTCACAAATTTAGGCCATGCCGGCTGTGGTAGGTTGAGATTGAACATATCGAGCACTCCCTGAAGTCATCCGGAATTGTGAGATAGAACTTCGTTCCCGACTGGCCACAACCACAGTTGCCCGATTTGTGCTCGCACTGTGGGCACATGAATGAACACCCACGAATCAACTAGAACAAAAATGATTCCACGATGATTTCCGCCGGTTGATTAACAGCGACGGACGGACTGCGATAAGAGATGAGTGAATATTTTGCTAAGTTGATTACCTTCTCCATGAGAAAAATCCCCGGCCCAATCCCGTAGAAAACCCCAGTCGACCAGAGTCTAGAATGTCGGTGCAGATAGGTGGCGGAAAGCGGTAGGGGCAAAACCCCATGCCGTTTGGAGCGCGACCTACGCCCGCCGCCAACAACCGTCGAGCTTAGGGTGCAGAGTTGCGGAGGAGTCCGCGGCGAGTGAGTGGGGACGAAGTGGGCGAGGGTTTTCTTTTTCCTTTTGCATGTGTGAGTGAACACACACGGTTCGCAGAGGCGACATAGATGAATCATGTGCGATAGTAAATCACCGATACTGAATGGGAATCCAAATTTCCTTTGTCCTTCATCAATGAGTTTTTTTCTATGATGAACATAAACCCTACTAATCACTATGTTCAAATTTGACACTTTCCGGGTTCATTTACACTATTTAGGGGATTATGTGCATTTTGTAGGCATTAATGCACATAATTCGAATTCAAACAATTGGTGCTTGAAAAGATGCACAAGAACGGTCTGGAAAAACCATACTCGTGGTATTTAGTAATTTCTCAAGCCTTTTGCAAGGAATGGGCAGAGATTTCAATGGAATGCGTGGCAATAGTCAACCACAAATGCGTCATTTACTGGGTTATCAACTATAGAACAATGAAATACGTGCTTGAAAAACATGACGCCTGGCATGGTGCCATGGTATGGCCTCACCGTGCCCTGGTTAAAAGCTGAGAAGGTTTGATATATGTCGTCATGCACGCCCTTCATAAATTGAACCATCATCGAGGAAGTTCAATGCTTTCGAGAGGGAAATAACCGAGATTTAAGGGGAATCCATATTTCCGTCCTAGTTTGTCATTCAGTTTTTTCCAATGATCAATATACCGCCTCAAATGCAACGTGTTCAAATTTGACATTTTTCCGAACTCATTTACCATATTTAGGGGATTATGTGCATTTTCTAGGCATTAATTATGCACATAATTCAAATTCGGACAATCGGTGCATGAAAAGGTGCACAAGAATGGTCTAGAAAACCATGCTCATGCTATTTAGTACATTCTCATGCCTTTTACAAGGAATGGGCAGATATTTCAAGGAAATGTGTGGCAATAGTCAACCATAAACGCGTCATTTACTGGGTTAACAACTATACAAAAATGAAATACATGCTTGGAAAACATGACGCCAGGTGTGGTGCCATGGTATGGCCTCACAGTGCCCTGGTAAAAATGTCATCATGCACGCCTTTCATAAATCGAACCATCACCGAAGAAGTTTCATGGTTTCGAGGGGGAAATCACCAAGATTGAAGGGAGTCCAAATTTCCTTTGTCCTTTGTCCACGAGTTTTTTCTATGATGACATACAACTTGCAAATCACCGCATTCAAATTTGGCACTTTTCCGGGTTCATTTGCCATATTTAGGGGATTGTGTGCATTTCCTAGGCATTAATGCACATAATTCAAGTTCAAACAATCGATGCATGGAAGGGTGCACAAGAACGTCCTGGAAAACCATGCTCGTGCCATTTAGTAAATTCTTATGCCTTTTACAAGGAATGGACAGATATTTCGATGAAATGTGTGGAAATAGTCAACCACAAATGTTTGTTTGTTTGGTTTTCAACTATAGAAAAAATGAAATAAATGCTTGTCAAACATGACACCTGGCATGGTGCCATGGTATGACCTCACCATGCCCTAGTAAAAATCTGAGAAGGTTTGGCTTATGCCGTCATGCACGCCCTTCATAAATCGAACCATCACCGAGGAAGTTCCATGCTTTTTTTTACTGTAAAGACAGTAGGAAAGGTTCCCACTGCATGTGTATTACATGTGTGTGTTACATACATGAGTGGTTATGGCACCACAAAAGGCACCCTAGTTTACAAAGCACCTATTGTATGGATTCAAGTATGGCAGTAACAATCTGTTCCTTGGAGGGTTTCACTCTGTATCTAAGATTGGAGAAGTCCAACCTAAACCTCTGTTTCCAGGATGTGACAGAAGGCTTGATTTTCCTGAAGTGGTGGTTGTTTCGCTCCTTCCAGAGACTCCAAGCTGACGTCAAAAATATATCCATCCACATCTTTCTAGGCTGCATTGTTTTTTGATGTTTGATCATATCAAGCCTGTCATGCTGCGTTGTCCAGGTGAAACCAAGCTTCTGCCAGCATTCCTGACTGAACGTGAAGTGAAAGAATAGATGTTCCACTTTTTCTTCGACGTGTTGGCCACATAAGAGGCAGTCTGTGTTCGTGCCAATGTTGTAGTGCCTCCTCTTGAGCATGTTCCTGGTGTTAAGGCGGTCGACAAGCAGGAACCATCCAAATGTCTTAAGCTTGGGAGTACATTTTGCTTTCCATAACCAGCCGAAGGCTTCATGGGCAGTTACATCTCTGACGTAGAATTTCTAAAACAAGGATGTTTTGAAAGTTTGTCCGCCCCAGATACAGTGCCAGGTGTCATGGTCTTCCGTAAGAGTGATTTGGGCCACTTCAGTTTGGATGGATCGCAGCTCATCACGGGCTTGAGTAGAGAGTGGGAGTTGGAAGGTTTCATGAAGATTGGTGGACGTCAGGAGCTGTTTGACCGAGATGTCTTCCAAACGAGTATATGAGAAAGCCCTGGGGCAACTATCAGCATATATGGACTGGCTCCAATCATCTTTCCAGAACAGTGCTGAAGTTCCATGCTTTTGAGAGGGAAATCCCCAAGATTGAAGGGGAATCCAAATTTCTGTCCTAGTTTGTCATTCAGCTTTTTCCCAACGATCAACATACCGCCTCAAATGCAACGTGTTCAAATTTGACATTTCTCTATGCTCATTTACCATATTTATAGGATTATGTGCATTTTCTAGGCATTAATGGACATAATTCAAATTTGAACAATTGGTGCATGAAACGGTGCACAAGAACGGTCTGAAAAACCATGCTCGTGTTATTGAGTACATTCTCATGACTTTTACAAGGAATGGGCAAATCTTTCAAGGAAATATGTGGCAATAGTCAACCATAAGCGCGTCATTTACTAGGTTAACAACTATACAAAAAATGAAACACATGGTTGCAAAATATGACGCCTGTCGTGGTGCCATGGTATGGCCTCGCCATGCCCTGGTAAAAATTGGAGAATTTTTTCCTAATGTCGTGATGCACGCCTTTCATAAATCGAACCATCACCGAGGAAGTTTCATGGTTTCGAGGGGGAAATCACCAAGATTGAAGGGGGATCCAAATTTCCGTTGTCCTTTGTCCACGAGTTCTTTTCTATGATGAATATACACCCTGCAAATCACCGTGTTCAAATTTGGCACTTTTCCGGGTTCATTTTCCATATTTAGGGGATTATGTGCATTTCCTAGGCATTAATGCACATAATTGAAGTTCAAACAATCGGTGCATGAAAGGGTGCACAAGAATGGCCTGGAAAACCATGCTCGTGCCATTTAGTAAATTCTCATGCCCTTTAAAAGGAAGGGACAAAAAATTTAATGAAATGTGTGGCAATAGTCAACCACAAATGTTTGTTTATTGGATTTCCAAATATAGAAAAAATGAAATAAATGCTTGAAAAACATGACTCCTGGCATGGTGTGCCATGGTATGACCTCACCTTGCCCTGGTAAAAATTTGAGAAGGTTTGGCTTGTGTCGTCATGCACACCCTTCATAAATCGAACCATCACCGAGGAAGTTCCATGATTTCGAGAGGGAAATCACCAAGATTGAAGGGGAATCCAAATTCTTCGTTCTTTGCCCTGAAGTTCTTTTCTACGACAAACATACACCCTACAAATCACCATGTTCAAATTTGGCATTTTTTTGGGCTCATTTGCCATATTTAGGGGATTATGTGCATTTTCTAGGCATTTAGCGCATATAAATCCAATCCAGCTACAGGTGCACAGGTGTGATGTGAGGGACGTGGATTGCCGTTCGATCGCGGCACATCCTACGATGCACATGCGCGATCCACGTGGTTGGGGTTCTGGACAATCATAACGCAACACACAATCGGCTCAGCGCACACTGTTTCCGGAAGTGACGGAGATGAACAGTGTGCGATAATGAACAAGCAAAATTGTAAGGGAAGCCAAATTTCTGTTGTCGTTTGTCATTAAGCTCTTGAATACCACTGCACTGTACGGCTTCCCGCCCCCTCCGTCCTAGAGCTCTCTCCTGGTGTCGTCCATGGCACCACGGCGCACAGTAACTGGTAAGGAAGCTGTCACGACCAGATTTTTCCGGGCATTAATTTTCCAGAAAAAGGCCGTTGCGCTCACCAGCCCCAGGATTACTGTTAGCTGATGAGACACCAACTTGATACTGAAATTCCAAGCAAAAGTACAAAATATGTAATACAAGACCATTGTGGCCTATGAGTACAACAAAAGGTTTTCTAGTGGTTGAGGGCGGAAGCGTTTTGTGGATCACCACGGTAATGGGACTCCATTTCCCACGGGAACAGCTGACCAGGTTAACTCCTATCTTCGCGAGGCTGCTATCACCGTTGCTCAGGTTCCGAAGCGGTCGTCACAACGCTCCTCCCCAAGCAATCAATCTGGCCAAGACAATAGCCAGGGACAAGCCAGTGAGTACTTTGAATGTACTCGCAAACATTAAGAACACAGGTATAATATAGTCACAAATAATCATGTTTCAAAACATCCTATAATCATTCTGATAACTATGGTGTAAGGTTCATGATGCACGCGAGTATATTACTTATGCAAGTCATGGATAAACAGTTAAGTAAAGGGAATAACAAAACATGCCACAGTCGGGCGTCTGGGCGACACCACAGAAAGGGCTTTAAAAGAAATGCCACAGTCGGGCGTTTGAGCGACACCACAAAAAGGGCTTTAAAAGAAATGCCACAGTCGGGCGTCTGAGCGACACCACATACAGGGCTTTAAAAGAAATGTCACAGTCGGGCGTCTGAGCGACACCACATACAGGGCTTTAAAAGAAATGCCACAGTCGGGCGTCTGAGCGACACCACATACAGGGCTTTTAAAAGAAATGCCACAGTTGGGCGTCTGAGCGACACCACAGAAAGGGCTTTTAAAAGAAATACCACAGTCGGGCGTCTGAGCGACACCACAGAAAGGGCTTTAAAAGAAATAATCATAGTGAATATCCCGGAGGTAGAACCATCCCAGAGATATTCGATGATAACAATAATATCACGGGTTAGTCAACAATGGTAATAATCATAATCATCACAAGTCACAAGTAGTAATTCCCGTTCTGGTATAACAATTTCACCTCCGAAGACCGACACTAAGACCGACGCTTGACCCATCCCAGACTGTAGTCCTTAACCATGGACACGGCTATTCGAATAGGTTTAATCTCTGCAGAGGGTGTACTCTTTACCCACGAGTAACGGATTCCTTTAGCCCATCGGGACTAATTCTGTCTACGGTCTTTTAGTTGAAAACACACCTGACTAGCACACACCAGCTTAACTCACCGGTGTCTGGAATCACCCACGACACCTGTCAAGCAAACTCTAAGTGGGGAGGCTACAACCTCGACGTAGCATGGGATCACAAAATTTATACCGCGCGCAAACTGGGGGAGCTACCCCCTTCGGCTACAACCGAAACACCCATGCCCCCTGACCAGGTGGCATGCCTACCGGCTACAACCAATATCTTCCACCATGGCCTGTCTGTACGGTGTGTGCCAAGACAAGGGTTAACAACTTACTGAACCATACCCCACCTATGGTAGGGACCTGTGGCAGTACGATACAAGTAGGGGGGTTACTGGCACAAGACTCGATCTACGGTCGACTTAGGAGGTAGTAATAATTCCTGCAAGTTTAGCATAACGATGTATATACTTCAACCAACAGATAGGAACACCACACGACATACTCCATCATGCCATACTGGACACGACCGTCTCAACGGAGCACTAGGGTCAAGACCGTGTCTACCCAAGACAGAGGCCTACCCGGCATTTCCTTCCGGTATGCATGAAAAGTGTACGGCGGTGATTTCCATCACAAAACATGTCAACTCCATATGCATGAAATTCACTAATAAGCACTTATGAGTAGGATCACGTCCTCACATAAAATGACACATGCACGTGCCGGGGTGGTGTTGTAACCGAGTCAAACGACACACACAAAAATTTCACCAGGGTTCAGAATGCTTGACTTTAGGTCATGGAAAAGAGGGGTGCATCCAAAACACCTTGAAACCTACAAAAATCCTATTTAAAAGGATATGTATGAATTAACACATACAATCAAACAGCACAAAAAGTTGTTTTGGAAAATTTTCAAATAAATCTTAAAATAAACTAGACAGAATTTAAGAGATGTAGGAAAAAGAATCAATTCATTTGGAGTTATATTTAAAGAGTTATAGTCAGTCAAAGTTTAGTCAAATCTGTTATTAAAAATAAATATATAAAAGAAAACGATTCGGACGGAATACGCTTTCGGTGCAGAGGAGGCGTACTTGAGGTTTTACGCCTCCACTTATCCACGTGGCTGGCGTGGGGTTTCACTGACAGTGGGCCCGCCTGGCCCACTGGTCAGGTTTGACCAGTCCCCACTCCCTCCTCTTCCTTCCCTGAGCAGAGGCGGGACGTCCGGCGTTCGTCGCCGGCGAACGGCGGTCCTACGCGGGCATCCGAGTGCAGGGATGGATCCGCCACTCCTAGACGGTTCCCCCGGTGGTCGTACGGTTGTTAGAGGTGAAGGAAATCGCCGGCGGCGAGCTCCGCGGCGGAGGGAAGTTTCGGTGGATTTGGGGATTCCGGCCCTGGTGGTTTCTGGCTGTGTCTGGGAGGCTAGGCAACTCCGCGGGTTTAAGTGGAGTCGGACGGCGGCGTTTGGGAGGGCAGAGGAGGTCTTGGCGCGTCGGGGCTGACCGGGGCGAAGCGGTGGCCGAGCTGACCGGAGAGGTTGAAGACGACCCTCTCCTCTTCAATTGATGGCGATGGGGGCACTAGGGGGACGGTGAGGGGTTGCCTGAGGGCTCGGAGGAGCTCGGGGCTTCCTTATATAGGCAATGGAGGTCGGTTCGAGGTGGCCGGAGATAAGCACGGCGGCGAACCGCCTCTCTGTACTTGCAGGGCGACGTGGCGGCGACGGGCGCTAGCGGACGAAGTTGTGGATGAGCACGCACTGCTCCATGAGGCAGGTGGCGAGCGCTGGTGGTTTGGGCGGCGCTGGCTAGCGCAGGAGCGGTCGAGCGGCGGTTGCGGCCACGGGCGTGCCGCCAAGCGGCTCTAGCGGCGGCGCTGTAGGGCGCCAGGGGGGTGGTCGGGGCCTTTTGGTGGGATGCGTCGAGAAGGGGAGTGCTAGGTGAGGTTCTTCCGTGCGGGTCAAGCCAGGGGCGCACGACGCGACGGCTCGGGGCGCGGCTGCAGTTGGCGTGCTCTGGGTGCGCCCAGTGCACGCCCACCAGCTGCTCGGCGAAATGCCAGGGCGAGCTAGAGGTCTCGGGTGAGGCTGGGACTTAGCAGGCCCAAGCTGGGGGTAGTGAGGAGTCTATTGGACAAGGTAGCTAGGCAAGGGAAGCAAGATCACAGTGCAAACTAAAACTCATGTCAAAACTGGTCATGCCTACAGGGTGCTCGACAGAATGCCACATGCACCTAGGCACCTCTTGGGGTGGCCAAAACTTCCAGAGCGGGGTCTCCATGGAAGTATGAGAGGGTTGTGTAGTTAGTTTGCAAAAAGGAGAAACTTGCTAGTGCAAGTTTTGCAAAACTACACTTCTGGACAGGGAGTAAATGGCAAGATTGCAAGCACTTAGAGTCATCCAATGGGCCCAATCTCCTGGACTTAAGGGTTTAGCAGGATTGACTACAAGCATGAGAAAGCACAAGATCATTAGAGCAAGAAATAATAGGGTTGTTGTAGAAAACACAAGTCTGGCCCAGAATGAAGAAGAGGTTGGTTTACTCCAATTCTCCAAAGAACAACTCTATGTTTTTGCATAAAGTTGAAACATATGTTGCTGCCAACATCTCATAATTTTGGTGGAGACTAGAAAGAAATATTTAAATGGGTTGTAGTGCAAACATGCCCACTGGACCAGAGAAGAAAATTTGGTGTAGGGCTCACTTTATTTCAAGAATAAAAGATATTATTGCACAAAAGTGATTTAATAACACCACATGACATCTCCAAATTTTGGTGGGATTTATGAGATAATTTATGAAGAGGGTGTAGTTCAAAAATGGCCTTATAATCTTGAAAAACCATTTTTCAAGAAAAATAAAGATCAAGCAAAATTTAATTTTGTAATTAGCTCTACTAATACAAGAAAAGTTTTTCCTTGAGAGTTTAAACAAGTCCACAAACATATTTGAAAATCTTTCACTTTGGGGAAAAACTCCATAACAACCAAGTTCAAAAATCAAAAGGGAGCTCAGAAAATAAAAGTTTTAATTCCTGGCAAAATTTTAATCAGTAAAACAAGGTCAAAAATTTTAGGGTGTCACAGAAGCAATGGCATCCCGCCGCGCCGCGTTCCTCGCCGCCCGCGATCGCACACATGGTAAGGAAGCAATGGCATCTCGCTACACCGAGTTCATGGCCACCAGCGGCCAGACAGTTACATGGGCGGACTTTGAGGCTGCCATGGCCGAATGGGTGGTGGATCTAGAGGCGGCCCAAGCCGCACAGAAGGAGCGGAGAAGGCAGAAAGCAGTCAACAAAAGAGAGTCTCGCCGCCGCAAGAAAAAAGAGGCCGCACGCCGTGGTGAGGAGAGCTTGGTGGAGATCGAAGCATGGTGGGCTGCCGCCTACAAGGTCGGGAAGGAGAATGTCAGCGTCTAGTCAGCATACCCCGATGGCAGCATGTGAGAAGCAGTTTAAGTTTGTAGTATTAGAGAAAATTGCCAGTAGTACTTTAAGTTTGTAGTATTAACATAAAATGTTAGTAAGAGCATCCTTTGTGGGCTTTGAGCGTTGATTAGCATGTGTGCCTGTGTGCGTTTTTTTGCGTTAATCATTAGAAGATCAGAAAACACACAGTTTCTATGCCATACCCGTCTGCGTTTTTTGCATTAATGATCCATAAGTCAGTTACATGTGCGATGTTTCCTAATAAACCAGACGTACCATTGACCAAAAAAATCAACTACACGTGTACATTTTTTTGAGACAGGATCTGCCAACTTTCTTTTTTCTCGCACACGAGAAGTTTACGCGCTTCGTTTGTGTTGTGTGTTTTCCCCGCCCAAGTTTCAAGTTCGTACCGAAATTTCCATTAGGCGCGTGATTTCAGAATTTATTCCTCCAACCACATCCCCACCCTCAGTATCCCCCCTCGCGCCTCCCCCTACCGGCATCTCAAACCACCGCCGCCGCAACCACAACTTCAACCACGTCTAGGTTCTGCTCGGATCCAGTCAGGTAACCCACCGATCTCTATAATGGCCCTGCCTGATTGCTTAAATGGCGCATGTGAAACATACTCATGCCTCCAAATCCCCACCGACAGGAGCTGATGGTGGTCCATGGTGCGATGGCCGCTGTGCGTGTTGACCCGGAGGAACACCTCGCCTCCGCCGCCGCCGACGACATGGTGCGGGCTCTGGCCCAGATGAAGTGCCCCAGTGACTACCCCCTAGGACTTAACAGGTAAGATCTGACCAGCTAAATCTTACCAATACCACTTGAAACAGTTGTGATTTGTACGGTTGATGCATTAAGCATGTTAGTGCCTTGTTTATTTCAGTACTGCACACTGTGTGATGTTCAAATATTACCGTGTGCAGCTCGATTTCACCAATACCAGCAACAAACTTACAATACATGACTCAGGATATCACTAGAGATGCTGCCTCATTTGCTATTTTTAGTGGATGTTAACCCTGTTGTACTTAACATGCATGTCCATGTACTTAAGCAGGATTATAACAACTGATGTTGTTGTTTGTCGTCGAGATTAGCTGCATCCCATGTCTTATAGTATTTCACATCATTTGTGCAATTGCAGTTTAACTTCTACCATTTAGTGGTTGCCTGTAGGTACACATGTCAGTGCCACTGATCCACGCTTCGACCCGGAGGAACAGCTCGCCTCCATCGTCGCTGACTTTGGGCGGGCTCTGGCCAAGATGAAGTGCCCCAGCAACTACCTCTCAGGACTTACCAAGTATGTACTCACCAGTTCAATCTTACAGATACCAGTTGCAATTAATAGCTATGTTCTGTACGGTCGATGTATTAAGCAAGTTCTAGTAAACATGCCTAACACATTTTTGCTACTTCCACTACCTTTTTGTAGACATCTGGGCCATTCTCTGCTCTGGCAGCACCTGCCTTGTGATGTTTAACTATGCCAATTGCATTTTTATTAGTACATGTTTCAATGTCTATTAAGCTTGTTGCGATTAACAGTTGAATCCATTTTTAAATAGTTGTATTTCAATGGCTACAAACTTACAAAACATGACTTAGGATGTTGTTAAGCCTGTTGCAATTGACAATTGTATCCATTTTTTTAATCTGTCCATTTGATACCATGCTACTCTCCACAATGAATATATACTAGAGATGTTGCCCATTTGCTATTTTTGGTGGATGCTAACCCTGTTGTACTTAACATGCTTGTCCATGTACTTACGCAGGGTCATAACGGCCGATGCTGTTGTTTGCCGTCGAGGTTAGCTGCATCCCATGTCTTACAGTATTTCACATCATTTATGCAATTGCATTTTAACTTCTACCATTTACTGGTTGCCCGTAGGTACACATGTCAGTGCCACTGAACCAAGCGCTTCAACCCGGAGGAACAGCTCGCCTCCACCGCTGCTGACTTTGGGCGGGCTCTGGCCAAGATGAAGAGCCCCAGCAACCACCTCTCAGGACTTACCAAGTATGTACTCACCAGTTCAATCTTACCAATACCAGTTGCAATTAATGGCTATGTTTTGTATGATTGATGTATTAAGCATGTTATAGTAAACATTCCTAATAGGTTTTAGCTATTTTCCCTACCTTTTTATAGACAACTGGGCCATTATCTGCTCTGGCAGCACCTGTCCTTTGATGTTTCACTCTGCCAATTGCATTTTTATCAGTACCAGCTTCAATAGCCATTAAGCTTGTTGCAATTAACAGTTGTATCCATTTTTAAAGAGTTGTATTTCAATGCCTACAAACTTACAAAACATTAATTAGGATGTTGTTAAGCCTGTTTCAATTAACAGTTGTATCCATTTTTTAATCTGTCCCTCTGCTACCGTGCTACTCTTTCGCAATGAAGATATCACTACAGATGTTGCCGTTTTATTACCATTTCCTATTTTTGGTGGATGTTATCCCTGTTGTAGTTAACATTGGCTTTCCATGTACTTACACAGGGCTAAAATGGGCGATGTTGTTGTTTGCCGTCGAGGTTAGCTGCATCCCATGTATTGTACACCATCTATTCCTAAATATAAGTATTTTTAGAGATTCCAATATAGACTACATAAGGAGCAAAATGAGTGAATCTAGATTCTAATCTAAACTATATCAATAATTCTATATACATCCATATATAGTTCATGTTGAAATCTCAAAAAAAACTTGCACTTAGGAACATAGGTAGTTGTATTTTACATCATTTGTGCAATCTCAATTTAGCTTCTAAACATTTACTGGTTGCTTGTAGGTACATATATGAGCGGTACTGATCCACGGTTCGATCCCTTTTGCGTATGGGGCAATGATATATTCATGAACAAGCGTCAAGTGAGGAAATTAAGAAAGACTGTTAGGCCAAAGAAATGGGTGATTGGAAGTAAGCTCTTTATTTACACTTTGTCCAAGACAACAATGAACTTTTGGATGGTAAGTAATGTGTTGCCTTTTCCCCCTGCCCACAACAAGTTACTCTATTCGACATCGGTATCTGATATTTTTCTCTTTTCAGTGGTTTCCGAAGCTATTTACTGATTATTACCTTGCAAACTACATGACCGAAGTGGAGGCAACTAAGGTTAAAGTATATAATTCATGCTACCATGATAATGCTGTAGAAGTCTTCCTGAAGGCGGTGAAGGATGGGCGGGCAATCGTCATAAGGGGTTGGACAAAAGTAGTTCGTGCCTATGGCATGCTGGAAGGCACATTATGGGCATTCCGCTTCTTCAACACCGCCGGCAGTCAAAATTATTTACACTTGTCTCTTCACCTTTACCGCCTTTAAATATTGTGGTTCACCATAGTTAATTGCTACCTAATCCTGTAATTACTTAACATATTGTACTGGCAATTTTATTTATGGATTCGTTGTTGAACCATTGTGCTGAGAATTTGAATAGCACGTTTCATATTTAAATTTTTCGAATTCGAGTAATAATTTATAGACAAAAATAAAAATATACAGGAGCTAATAAAATAATGTGCACACGGTTAGAAAGAAAACAGCGTGTGCGATGTAAAAAGAGAACAGACGGTCATGGAACTTTGCAAACGGTTCTGGCAGTAAAAGCGCTTGTGATGGATAGCCCAATTCCACACAGTTTTCTACATCAAATCGTGTGTGATGTAGTTCATAAAAGCAAACGGTTACCAAGGTAGAGCGTGTGTGATAGTTACACCTTTCACACACGAGTGTATACATAAAACTGTGTGGGATGTACATATGAACGGAAATGTTTTCCCTAGTGTCGGTGTACAAAAAGAGGGGTGCACTTTTTGTACCCCTATAACTGTGCACGGGCAGTCAGAGCCGCGCCCACGACCACACCAAGCAAGGCAAGGGAGGTGAGCCAGGGTAAGACCGAAGCTCGAGGGAACTGGAGCAACGCCAAGGCCATGACCACGAAGAGCCAAGGGACGAGGCGGGCTCCCCCGGCAAGATCCTTGCCGGGGCCGGCTTTAACAGCCCCGGCAAGACCCTTGCCGCGCCAACTCGCCCCACGGCTATGGAGCAAATCACCCTTGAGTCCACTGCCCCCATGGGGCAAGGATTCGGGAGACATCCCCGTGGTGGCATGCAGATCTTTGTGAAGACATTCAAGACCAGATACGCACTAAGAAGACGACGACCTTTGGCGGGATACCAGCCAAGGAAGACCACAAGACCCCCGACAAGCGCCTTGCAGGGGATGACAGCAGGCGCCTCCGCAAGACCCTAGCCGGGGCCCCGGCAAGGCCCTTGCCAAGGACATCCGCAGGGCCATCATCAGGCCCACACCAACTAAACCTCCACTGCCGCACGCATGCAGCTGCCGACCCAACCAGCTGGGCAGGCACCTGCATGGCAGCATGCAGATCTTCGTGAAGACCCACCAATGTGCCACCTCAGCTGCCTGCCTACCTACATGGCATCACGGGCATCGCTGGCCGGGGCGCGTGTCGACACAGGAAGGAGCGGCGACGGACGAGACGGGCGTCGCCCCCGCCCCCGATTAAGCAAGGACACCAAAGCAGACGCATTAAATGCACCTTGTCATGTAATGCGAGGGATAACGTCGCATCACTGTACCCTTTCCACCTCCTGTGTGCCACTGTGGCGACCCCTTTTTCTATAAAAGGAGGCCCGAGCCGACAAGGAGAAGGATTCGGCTTTTTGGAACTCCTAACGCCCCAGAGCTATCTCAAGAACAGGAATATACATCCACCAAAGCAGGAGTAGGGTCTTACGCATCCTCGCGGCCCGAACCTGGATAAACAAACTGTGTACTATCTGTTTGATCCGCTCTTATCACGACCCCGCGTCCCGCTAACTATAGTAGGGATTCTTGTGATCCCATAGGTATCGTTCCCACCGACATCTTTGGCGCGCCAGGTAGGGGGCGCAGTTGTGAGAATCGTCTCTAGCAGTTAGTCCAGCGCTTCTTCATCGTCATGGCGCCCAAGAAGAAGACAACGGTGGCGATTGGCCAGTCAGGAGTCGGACGGGCCGTCCCGACGCGGGCGAGCAGCGGACCGGTCGCAGAAAGGACCCGAGGTGCCGCCCGCGAGCACCAACACCATCCCAGCAGCCGAAGTTTGGGAGGCGGTGATGTTCGTGCGCCTGGTAATGGGCCACACACCGCCAAATCCAAAGACGGAGCCAGGCCCTCCGTGGGTGGCGCGGGAACTTCCAAGATCGCTGCCGCATCACCCGAAGGCGACGTAAGGGCCTCCAAGACTCCCACGCCGGCGCCAACAGCGCACTCCTCCCAGGCAGCGCGCAACGAACAGCGTCATCACGCTGAAGATCACGGGCGTCGCCACGGGAAGGGCCCCGAGCACCACTCCCGGGACGTAGAATACATGCCCACTCGCCGAAGCGCTGGTGAAAACGGCATGCGACTGCGGGATCGTGATAGAGCTCCTTCTGACATGGTCAGAAGTCGAAGCGCGTCGTGATCCGTGCAGGTTCCGCTGCCGCCGACGCCAGCAGAGGCCCTGGCGCGCGCGCAGTTGCTCCTCGACTTTCCACCCACTACGGGGAAACTCGACAAATGGAGAGCCACTATCCAAAGCCTTGTTGCGGTGGCCAACAAAGACGAACCAAGTCCGGTGGAGCCCCCGGGTCGACGCTCTGATGGAGTCCCATGCACCAGTGGCGGAAAAGCCGGCAGCGCCGCAACCACGGTGCATTCACCTCCTCCCCACCCGGTACCGCGGACGCCGGCTCGTCGCGACATCACGGGCGACGACATCTCCATAGCGTCGTCCGACCCACGGACCCACTGTGACCAGCGCCAAGTTCTTCAAGAACGAGCCCATGAAGACACTCGAACCACTATCGAGCGCCGGCGCGGAGCGCGCCACCAGTCAGACAGGCGAGCAGGGCTGTTGCGAACCACCCGGCCCCGGAGAGCCCTGGAGGCCTACCTTACGAGGTAGGTTGTCCGGCTTTTACCCGTGAGCTGCGGCAGTTCTAGTGGCCCACTCACCACACCTTCAAACCTGACGTTGGCGAGAAGTACAACGGCAAGACCCACCTGTCTGAGTTCCTCAGCATCTACACCATCGCGATGCAAGCTGCCGGAGCTCGCGGCGATAAGGTGCTTGCGAATTACTTTCCATTGGCTCTTAAACCCAACACCATGTCGTGGTTGATGCACTTGCCGGTAGACTCTATTTCCTCCTGGTCGGATATGTGCCATGAGTTTGTTGGCGCCTTTACTGGAGGTCACCAAGCCCATGGCCAAGCAAGCAACCTGCACGTCATTCCCCAGAAGGGAGGCGAGAGTCTGCGCAAGTATAACAGAGGTTCAGCCGGGTACAGTACAATATCCCTGATGTTCACCCTGCCGCCATCATCAGTGCGTTTCATCAGAACGTGCGTAACCGCAAGATGCGCGAAGAGCTGGCAATGAACAAGGTGAAAGACATGGCAGAACTCTATGTTCTTGCTGACAGATGTGCCCGGGCTGAAGATGGAAGGAAGTACCCCGGCGTGGAAACCGACTCTTCAGATGAGGATACTGCCGCCCCGGCAAAGAAAAGCCGACACCGCAACAGGAAGCGCAAAGGTAAAGCCGTGCTTGCCGTCAAGGGATCTGATGACGCCGGCTCCGCCAAGAAAACCAGGGCAGATAACCCTGGCAAGGAAATTGCCGGATGTGTCGCCTGCCGGGCCTTGGCAGCTGCCGAGAAGCCAGGAAACTCCGACAAGCAATACTGCAAGATCCATCGCACCAAAGGCCATGATCTCCAGAACTGCCGACATGTTGAGCTCCTTGCTGAGAAGCAGAGGGCTGAATATGAGAGCCGTGACAAGGAGAAGGGCTAGGACGATGCTGAGGGGTCCGGCAAGAAGCGTGACGGCCAGGCGGGCCATCGTGGCAAGGATAAACAGCAGGAGAAGCCCGCCCGGGGCCATGTCAAAAAGCCAGAAGACGATGATCACGAAGAGGACGATGAGTCTGGTGACCAAGAATTTCAGAAAGCTACAGAGGCCATGTGCGTCGATGGCGGCGCCTCGCTACATACCTCTCACCGCCAGCTTAAACAGTGGGCGCGTGAGATTACAGCAGCAGAGCCATCGTTTGATGCCCAAAGGCCGCTGAAGTGGTCCAACACACCTATCATTTTTTACACTGAGGATCACCCTGATCGCACCACTGCAGTCGGGTGCTTACCATTGTTGGTTTCACCAACAATACACAACCTCAAGGTGAGAAAGATGCTAGTCGATGGCGGGGCCGGTCTGAACTTAATCTCGCCTACCGTGATCGAGAAACTGCAGATTCCTGATGGAGACCTCGAAGAGACAGGCACATTTCAGCGGGTCAACCCGGGAAGAATTCAACCAAAAGGAAAGGTCACGTTGCCCGTGACTTTTGGAAGTGATCTGAACTACAGGACAGAAAGGATTGAGTTCGACGTTGCCAAGATCCCCTTGCCTTACAACGGGATCCTTGGCCGCCCAGCGCTGGCCAAGTTCATGGTGGCGTCACATTACGCCTACAACACCCTGAAGATGCCGGGGCCTGTGACGATCATCACCGTCCCATCGAACAAGAAGGATAATTTGCACTGACCAACTCTACCAACAAGCAGTTGCAGCGGCCGCCACTGCTAAGGCGCTTGCTCCTACCGCTGGAGCCCTAGGAAGGAAAAAGAAGAAGACCGGTCAGACCTCAGGCACCCACTCCGGCAAGCGCACCTCTTCGGAGTGTAGTGCTCCTGTCGAGGACGTGCCAGAGAGCTCCACCGGTAGAAACAAGAAGTCCAGGGCCACATCGTCGGGAACCAAGAAGGTTTCTGTCAAGGAGGACGGCACAGGAGGGGCTTTCACCATAATCTCTGCCCTTGACGACAAATAGGAAGACGCGCTCGTCACCTTCCTGCGGGCGAATGTCGATGTGTTTGCATGGCAAGCATCCGACATCCCCGGCGTTCCCAGGGAGGTGATTGAGCACCACCTTGTTGTCTGTCCTCATGCGCGGCCCGTCAAGCAGAAGGTCAGAAAGCAAGCTTTGGAACGACAAGAGTTCATCACAGAGGAGATCCGGAAACTGGAAGCAGCGGGTTTGGTAAGAGGAGTGCTCCATCCAACGTGGTTAGCCAATCTAGTGGTAATGTGCAAGGCAAATGGGAAGTGGAGGCTGTGTATTGATTACACAGATATCAATAAGGCTTGTCCCGAAGACCCCTTACCATTGCCGCGCATCGACCAGATTGTTGACTCCACGGAGGGGTGTGATCTGTTGTCATTCCTCGATGCCTACTCCGGCTACCACCAGATCTTCATGACAAGAGAAGGTGAAGAGAAAATGGCATTCATCACCCCATGTGGTACGTATTGTTTCATACGGATGCCTTTCGGGTAGAAGAGTGCTGGTTCAACGTTTGCAAGGGCGGTCCAGATTGGTTTTGAACCCCAGCTCCATAGAAATATGGAAGCTTATATGGATGATATAGTGGTTAAAACCAAGAACAGGGCAACCCTTATACCGGATTTACAAGAAACGTTTGCAAACCTACGCAAGATCAATCTCAAGCTGAACCCTGAGAAGTGCGTCTTCGGCGTCCCGTCTGGCAAGCTTCTCGGGTTCTTTGTGTCACAGCGTGGGATAGAGGCCAATCCGGACAAGATCAAAGCTATAGAACAGATTAAAGCACCCAACCGGGTGAAAGATGTACGCCGGCTTGCTGGTTGCGTTGCCGCCATGAGCAGGTTCAGTTCCAAGTCCGCCGAGTGCGCCCTTCCCTTTTTCAAGATTTTGAAAAAGGTGGGCCCGATGGAATGGACGCTAGAAGCCGAAGCAGCATTGCAAGATTTGAAGAGGTATCTTTCCTCCACGCCAGTACTAGTTGCGCCTAGGCCACCAGAACCGTTGCTGCTATACCTGGCGGCAACGAACCAGGTGGTCAGCGCTGCGCTAGTGGCGCAGAGAGAAATTGATGATGAGGTGATAGCAGCGACAGAGCCTGACGCCGTTGGTGCAGAGATGACACAGCTGTTTGGAGTGCCGCCAAGGAAGAAAATGATGCAGCACCCGGTCTACTTTGTTAGCTCCCTCCTGCAAGGGGCTAGATCAAGGTACTCCGGTGTGCAAAAACTCCTCTTCGGCCTTCTTATGGCCTCGAGGAAGCTGCGTCACTACTTCCAGGCGCACGAGATCACCGTCGTTACTCGCCTCCCTCTGCAACGGATATTGCACAATCCAGACGCAACGGGAAGAATTGTAGAATGGGCACTGGAGCTGTCCAGCTTTGGCCTTAAGTTTGAGAGTACCTCAACGATTCAAAGCCGAGTCCTGGCAGAGTTCGTTGCACAGTGGACCGTGATGCCTGATGAAGAAACCCAGGAGACTGTTCTCCCCGGCAAAGAGGCAAGTTGCAACTGGGTCATGTACTTTGATGGAGCTTTCTCCTTAAAGGGCACCGGGGTTGGCGTACTGCTTGTCGCACCCACCGAAGAGCACCTCAAGTACGTGGTCCAGATGCACTTCCCCAGGGAGGTGTCGACAAACAATACTGCTGAGTATGAGGAGCTGCTTGCTAGTCTTAGGATCGCGGCAGACCTCGAAATCAAGAAACTCATTGTCAGGGGCAACTCGCAACTTGTCATCAAACAAGTCAACAAGGATTACCAGAGCCCGTTGATGAAGGCCTACGTCGATGAAGTGAGGAAGCTGGAAAAGTGTTTTGATGGTATACAGGCAGAGCACGTTCCTCGAGCATAGAACGACATCGCCGATTACCTGTCAAAACGCGCCGCCCTCAAGCTACCTGTGGAACCAGGTACCTTTGTGCTTCAGCTAACTCAGCCATCCGTTGATCTATCAACAGAACAAAACAAGAGGAGAAAATCAGGGCCCGACAAGTACTTTCCCACCGAGCTCCCCGAAGCCGCCGGCAAGGATGTTGCCGGAGACACTGAGCCCACCACGGGACGGCTAGCTCCGACGGGGCATCAAGCTCTTGCCGTGGAGACAGCCGCTCCTATAGCGGAGGAAATGCCTTTAGTCCTCGCCGTCGAGCCCCAGGCTCCAGCGTGGGCACAGCATACCATCTGATTCCTCCAAACAGGGGCACTTCCTGAGGAGCAAGAAGAAGCGGAAAAGGTAGCCCGTCGGTCTACTATGTACCAGTTCGTCGATGACGTCTTGTATAGAAAGAGGCCGAACGGTGTCATATTGAAATGTATCCCTCGAGAGGAAGGACTGGGGCTGTTGGCAGAGATACATGGAGGCATATGTGGATCCCACATAGGGTCGAGGGCCCTTGCCGGCAAAGCGTTTCGGCAAGGCTTCTTCTGGCCCACCGCCCTCCAGGACGCGACGACACTAGTCACCAGGTGTGAAGCGTGTCAGTTCCATTCAAAGAAGCTTCATCAGCCAGCTCAAGCCCTTCAAACCATTCCTCTCTCCTGGCCTTTCTCGGTCTGGGGGCTCGACATACTGGGCCCTTTCCCCGCGCTGTCGGGGGCTTTGAGTACTTGTACGTTGCAATCGACAAGTTCACAAAGTGGCCAAAAGTGGAAGCGGTGAGGAAGGTCACAGCACAGTAAGCCGTCAAGTTCTTCAAAGGACTGGTGTGCCGTTTTGGTGTACCCAATAGGGTCATCACCGACAACGGCATGCAGTTCACAAGCCACACCTTCATGCAATATATTCAAGACCTCGGCAGCAAGGTCTGTTTCGCTTCCGTTGCGCACCCACGAAGCAATGGTCAAGCTGAGAGGGCAAATGCTGAAGTACTGCGAGGCCTGAGGACAAAGACCTTTGGTAGACTGCGCAAGAGTGGAAGGCGCTGGATTGATGAATTGCCGGCGGTTCTTTGGTCAATCAGAACAACACCAAATCGAGCCACCGGCCAGACACCCTTTGCCCTGATATACGGGGCGGAAGCAGTTCTCCCCACAGAACTCATATACGGGTCACATCGAGTACTCGCTTATGACGAGCTTGAGCAAGAGCAATTGCGGCAAGATGACGCAACGCTCCTTGAGGAAGATCGTCTTCGGGCGGCTGTGGGAGCAGCGCGCTACCAGCAAGCCTTGCGCCGCTACCATAGCCGCAAGGTTCGTGCCCGAAGCTTTGAGGAAGGCGACCTTGTTCTTCGGCGTGTTTAATCGACCAAGAATTCCAACAAGTTGACGCCAAAGTGGGAAGGCCCTTATCGGGTAATACGAGTCACCAGGCCCGGCGCAGTCCGCCTGGAGACCGAAGATGCCGTTCCGGTGAGTAACTCCTGGAACATTGAGCATCCTCGCAAGTTTTACCCGTGAGGCGCGGCTTGTCGGGCCCCTCGGCAAGCCACCTTTTGTACAAGCCTTGCCGATGACGCATGTAACCCTTTGTACAAAGCCAGGCGCAGACCCTGAGCATAAATAAATGAAGCGCTGGCGCCCTAAGTTATAACATGCATGCTAGGTCGAGTCTCGTCCTTGGTTAGGGTTGATAGTGCTTAGCGGCGGCTAACCCCTAGCTTAGAGGTCGAGTTTGCAACCCTTTGTCTTTCTTTAGTCTTCTTTGGTTCGCAGGACGCACAGATATCCTTGCCAAACCACTAGGGGAGAAAAAAAAGGAACAGACCAGCATCTAGGCCTCGACAAGCCAGTATTGCCGGGGGCTGCAAGAGCAAAGATTCACCGATGGCAAACCAGGGGTGCCGGGGGCTGCAGATTCAGATAAGTTTTTCATCCCTTATCATGCATTTCCTTACGGACTGAGGTATGTGAAACCTCGTTTTATCCTCAAACTACCGTGCTCCCCTAACTCTAGGCCCTAGGGCCCGTTCGTGGGACCGATTTTGGTCGTAGTCGCGGCAACAAAAGGATAGAACGAGGAGCCAAAACCCACTTCATCTCGGCCTCCGCCAAAGGCGTGAGGAAGATCGAGCAAAGTGGGGAGATGGCAAGGCCTGTTGCCGGGCAAGAAAATGTTTATCTTAAAGGTATCAAGGATTTATTCCTTGTCGTGGGTTTCACCCACAAACAAATGACCCGGCAAACATCCCTTTTTCATTAAAAACATTCCACTCAGGTACAGTCCACAGGGAATGAAAAACATGAATGAAGGGATTACAAGTTTTAAATTCAACAAAGTCCCGAAGGCTTACTAACTAAAAAGAAATAAGGTGCCCGTAATCCCTTTCTTGTCCCTCTCCTCAGGAGGCAGGTCAAGGAGGCGAGAAGGGCAAAAGGAGCGCCTAGGCGAGCTATGGGTGGCAGAAGACGCCGACAAAACATCTTGGTGGCCGTGCAAAGGCAGGATGGTGATGGCGGCGCTGGAAGTAGAGCTTGAAGACGAGGCGGCAGGACGTCAGTACGCGTCGAAGGCGTCGGTGCCCGCGTACTCCGACTTGACGGCCTTGCCGCCCGCCCTCTTCCACTTCTGCAGCCTCCCAACGCTAGCCGCCCAAGGAGACGACCCCGAGAAGTTCAAGGAGCCGGCGACACGGATGATGGGGTCGCCGATGCCACACGGAGTGGCACCCGACACCTAGTCGGACCCGTCATCCTGCCGCCTAGCGCCCTCGTCGTCGCTGCCACTGTCCTCCTCGTCACTCTTGCTCGAGGAGGAATCTTCACTATCAGAAGAGCTCTCCACGCAGCACCTTGTACGAGTCCCAAAGTGCCCGAAGACCTTGACGGAGAGATGGCCGCCCTCCATCAGCTCAAAATGGAGAGTGAGCCCCTCCGTAAAGTTGTGGATATGAGCAAATGTCTTCCATCCCCGACGAAGATACATCATGTGAGGAGCAGAGAAGTCGACGCGGACCCGCGTGCCACTGATCCCGCAGCCCTTCATGTGCAGCCGCAATGACTCCGGCGGATCCAGCTCCATCTCCCGCGCAAATGGAGTCGGGAGGCAAAGGCGACAGCGCGGCGGCCGGCGCAGGCTGACGAAGAACTCACAAGGGTCATCCCCAACATGGCCCTCCATTGGAGGAGGAGCTGCTGGTGGGGGCGAGGCCGGCGCGCCACCCCGTCCTCCTCTTCCCCGAGCGCCCCAGCCTCGTCCACGGCCTCGCCCCCTTCCCCTTCGCCTCGCGGCCGGCTCTGCCACCGCAGGCGCATGAGGAGGAGGGACGCGTTGTCGGGCGGCAACCCTCGCCGCCACCGTTGAAGGACCGATATTTCCTCTCTCCATGACGAATGGAAGAGAGGAGCAGAAGCTGAAGGAAGAAGAAGATGGAAGAATGCGGGGCGCCATCCCCCCTCTCCCGCTCTTTATAAAGGAACAGGGATGGGGGCTTGGCCGCCCCGCTCGGCCAATCAAGACACGGAAGGCGCAGGGAGCCAGGACCGACCCGCTGCCCCAACCAGCGACGGCCCGGTTTCCCGCCTCCACCGTTTGCCTCCCCAAGCGCATGGGAAACACGTGGCGGACGTACAGAACCAAGGGGACGGGTGAGGTGACCTCTCCCCACCCCGTGATCGTAGGGAGTGGACGCCTTGAAGACCGCGCCTCGACCCCATTCAATAAATGGGCCGCGCCTCCACGCCTCCCTCTGTTTATGGGGAAAGCACGAACCGCCCCTTCACTACGACGTGACGCATGCGTGCAGAAACCAACCTCACGCATGCCGCCCATGTCACGCGCACCTCCCCATGCCACGCCACACGCGGGAATCATGGGAAGCGCATCGCACAAAGAATCTTACCGCAGTAAAAGCCACCCCGCCTGCCCGCGCACGAATTTTGGGCCTAGCCCAACAACACATTGCGCTTATGTGTGGCCCAGGCCCGGGGGCTCCTGTCGGTGTACAAAAAGAGGGGTACACTTTTTGTACCCCTATAACTGTGCACGGGCAGTCAGAGCCGCGCCCACGACCACACCATGCAAGGCAAGGGAGGTGAGCCAGGGTAAGACCGAAGCTCGAGGGAACTGGAGCAACGCCAAGGCCAGGACCACGAACAGCCAAGGGACGAGGCGGGCTCCCCTGTCAAGATCCTTGCCGGGGCCGGCTTTAGCAGCCCCGGCAAGACCCTTGCCGCACCAACTCGCCCCACGGCTATGGAGCAAATCACCCTTGAGTCCACTGCCCCCATGGGGCAAGGATTTGGGAGACATCCCCGTTGTGGCATGCAGATCTTTGTGAAGACATTCAAGACCAGATACGCACTAAGAAGACGACAACCTTTGGCGGGATACCAGCCAAGGAAGACCACAAGACCCCCGGCAAGTGCCTTGCCGGGGATGACAGCAGGCGCCTCCGCAAGACCCTTGCCGGGGCCCCGGCAAGGCCCTTGCCAAGGACATCCGCAGGGCCACCATCAGGCCCACACCAACTAAACCTCCACCGCCGCAAGCATGCTGTCGGCGTTCTGGGAACGGGGGTCCCCAGACTTGCCTGCCTGCGGCCTGTGGCGTGGCTCAAATGGGGGCCCGGCGTGGCCCATCTTCATCAGCACAAGGTTCAAGACCCTCGTGAGGGGCCAAACCTCGCGAGGCGGACGACATCGCGCTTCATCAAGCACGGCCTCCTTAGGCTGGCTCGCGAGGAGGCGGAGAGATCAAGGCGGGTACCTCACGAGGTGCCCATGACGCAAGCCATCACGACCAAGGGTGCCAGGCGGGCGCCAGCCCGCGCAGCGTCTCCCTTTCCTCTTTGGTGCAAAGGGGGCAAGCGCAGGCGAGACGATCAAGCAAAGGCACCCATTTCGGTGCAACGAGACCAAGACCAGTCCAACGGTGGGAAGGAGGTCACCATGGAGCCCAGGACGGCGTCACCACAGGGCCTTTGGCAGGCGAAGACCAACTTTAGTCAGGATAAGTGTACCAGATGTTCCCCTTCAAATTGGCCAATTGTTGGCGCCCTTCCCGCTCAATATTTGGGAAGAGGCCCAGGGCCTTTGCCTATAAATAGGACTAGCCACCCCCAGGGTAGGGGGAATCGAATCTGATCGAATCCAGCATCTAGCGAGAGAGAAGGGCGATCTAACTCCCCTAGCAGTTCATCCCCTAGCCAAGAACAGACCCTCACGAGGTCGTTCTTCCTTGTACTATTCTTCATCATCAGCCCAAGAGGCAAACCACCCACCACACTGGAGTAGGGTATTACACCACAATGGTGGCCCGAACCAGTATAAACCCCCTGTCTCTTGTGTTGTTCTTCTAGTAGTTAGATCCTTACGATACGGAGAGGTAGAGGATACGAGTTCCGCGCGCACCCCAGAGTTCGAACCTTAAGGGTCTGCCGGAACCCGTGATCCGACATTTGGCGCGCCAGGTAGGGGTGCGCCGGAATCTGTCTTCCACCGCTCCGCTCTCCTCCGACCGTCGCATCCATGTCTGACGCTCGTCGGGCCCGCACGGAGCGCCGGGCCGCCATCGCTTCCCGCGCCGTCCAGACGGCCCGCGTCGGTGGGCGTCCCCGTGGTTCCCCATCGCCCGCCGTCAACGCCGCCACCGGCCCGGCGGGGAACGAGCAGCAAGTATCCTCTCAGCACCCGTCCGTACGGCGGGATGGCCGCACCGCCACTCCGTCGATCACCCCGGCCGGTTCTTCGTCGCACGCGCTTCGCGCGCCCTTGGAGGCTCGAGTTGCGCTCATCGCGGCGAACGATCTCCTGCGCTACCGCCCCGTCGACGACGTCTACGAGCAGTGGCTCGACCGCGTCGTCGAGCTCGTCCGCGCCGCAGGGGGCTCTCCCGCGCCTTCCGCACCGTTGCGCCGCACTCCGCCCCGCGTGGGAAATGAAGCCCCGGGGGCATTCCAGCCGCCTCCTTTCCAAGAAGATGCCATGGCCCCAAGGCGCGCAGCTCCTGGGCGGAACCCGCTCCGTCATGCGCCGGCCCAGCAGGAACGGAGCTGCCAAGAAGTCCCGCGGCCGCAAGAGGCCGCCCGGGCGCTCCCAGCTCTGGCACGTCAAGACCCCGCGCTGCTCCCAGCTGCGGCGCAAGAGGACCCACAAGGCCAAGCTCTCCCTCAACCAAAACCTCCCGCGGCAACCGCTGGCTGCCGCGCCTACACCGCCGAGCTGCGCAGAGTCGCATGGCCCGGCAAGTTCAAGCCGGACCTGCCCCCTCGCTACGATGGCACGACTGATCCCACAAAGTTCCTCCAGCTCTATGAGCTGGGAATCGAAGCTGCCAGCAGGGACGAAAAGGTCATGGCGAATTGGTTCCCCATGGCGCTGAAGGAAGGTGCTCGCACTTGGCTCCTGAACCTGGCCCCAGGCACGATCTCCTCCTGGGACCAGATGCGTACTCGCTTCATCGCCAACTTCCAAGGTACCCGCGACCGGCCTCCCGCCGTGAGCGACATGCGCCGCATCAAGCAGCAACCTGGAGAGACCCTGCAAAAGTACATCCAACGCTTCAACAGTGCGCGCCTCAAGATCCCCAGGGTGTCCGAAGAAGCCATCATTTCGGCCTTCTCCGACAGCATGCGCGACGTCAAGATGAAGGAGGAGTTGGCGATGCATGAAGACCTCTGCACCTCCCTGGAGCTATTCAACCTGGCGACCAAGTGCGCTAGGGCTGAGGAGGGACGCCTCTCCCTCCTTGAGCTGCCTGCCGCAGACACAGAAGAAAAGAGGCCCAAGGCCAAGGACGTGAAGCGCAAGGGGGCTGCCGTGCTCACGGCAGAACCGGACACCAAGCGGGGCAAGGATCTGCCCGAATCCTCCAGGGGCAACCGGTACTGTGTGTACCACAACCTCCACACCCACAACACCAATGAATGCCAAAAACTCCGCGCTGTACGACAAGGAAGAGTCGGCCGATGCCCTGACCGTGCTGTCCGGGGCTATGGCCGAGGAGGAGGAAGGAACCCGGGACGCTGGGAAGATCGTGGCCCACGTCAAGGCTGGCGTGACCAACCTCGCGAGGACTGCTGGCACGACCCGCCTCGCGACGGGGACTGGAGGGATCAGCCTCGTGAGGATCGCCCTCATGGCAACCCAGGCCTGCCTCCGTTGCCGCCTCAGCCAAGAAGGAATGAAGACCGCCACCAAGACGAGGGGGCTGGGGGCTTCCAAGAGCCTCGCGCAATCGCCTGCATCCTGGGCGGAGCTCAAGCCCCAGCCTCTCAACGTATCTTCAAGCAGTTTGCTCGCGAAGTGAATGCAGTTCTCCCCAAGCTCGAAGCAACGCGTCCCCTCAGGTGGTCGGCCTGCACCATCACGTTCTGCTCAGCAGACCAGCTCAAGTGCGCGGCCACGGCCGGAGTCCTCCCAATGCTTTGTTCCCCAGTCATCAGCAACGTTCTGGTCACCAGGACCCTCATCAACGGAGGGGCAGGGCTCAATGTCTTGTCCGTGGAAACATTCAACAGCCTCCAAGTGCCCTATGACCAGCTTCAGCCAACCAAGCCCTTCTCCGGAGTCACCGATGGTTCCACCGTCCCGATCGGGCAGGTCCGCCTCCCAGTCACCTTCGGGCCCCGCAACAACTACCACACCGAGCTCATCGACTTTGACGTCGCCCACATCCGCCTGCCGTACAACACCATCCTCGGGTACACGACGCTGGCCAAGTTCATGGCCGTGACCCACCACGGCTACAACGTCCTCAAGATGCCAGGAAGCGGCGGCGTCATCACGGTGCCATGTCAAGAGAAGGATGCAGTGTGTACCCTGGAGCGAGCCTTTCAGGCCGCGTCACTAGAAGACCCAGATCGCGGAAGCAGGAGGCTTCCTGAGACCACCCCCAAGAAGAAGAAGACGACGTCAGGCTCAGCCCCTCAGGAGGCAGGCCCTTCAAGGCCCGCGTCTGCCCAGGCGGATCCTCCTTCAATCGCATAGGAAAGCGCGCCCGGCGCCCTCCTCAGGCAGGGCTCGGGGCTCTCACCTGGAGGGCCGCCGACCTAGCCAAGGTCACGAGGGAGGCGCTTGGGCACCATGTGGAGGCGTGCTTCGAGGCACGTTTCCCTCGAAAGGAAGCCAGGGAAGGAAGGTCAGACCAGCAGGAGTTTATTAACAATGCCACTCAAGAACTACAGGAGTCAAGGATCATAAGAGGTTGTCGTCGCCCACCAGCTGTGGCTCCCCATCCAGGCGAGGATGGTGGGCTGCGCGTCTGCGTCGACGTACCAGGGCTCAATCAGATCACCACGGCGGAGCGCCTCTGGCCCTCACAAGTGGGGCGCTGCGAAGGACCACCCCACAGCTATGTTCGCATGCCTTATGGCCTGCCGAGCGTGGCTGCGGTGTACCAGCGCCTCATGAGGAGCGACTTGGAGGCACAAGAAGACAGGCGTTACACAGCCCTGGCGGAGATGGAGGCTGCTCACGAGGAGCCACCAGTGCCCCCGGAGCCTCCCGAGGCCCCTGGGCCTGGGGGCTCGTGAGGATCGGCTTCTGCAGCCCACCGAGTCTGCTGCACCAACGCCACTGCACCGACGACATCTTCAGGTGACATCTTTCAAGTTTCATTCTCAGCTGGGAGTGCCCTCCCAGGGTTGCGTCATTCCCAGGCCGCGTGGGTCCGTCCCTGTGGCATGTATCCCTTTTTATCTTTTCAGTCGCTAGCTTGCTTTGCTGGGGGCGCCCCTAGGACTGCATCATCCCTAGGCCACTCGGGCTAGGCCCAGCGGCATGTATCCCTACCGCGTTTATTTCCAATTATGCATCATGCTTGATTACTCGATGCCGTCCGCGGCGCCTTTTCTTCTTCATGTCGACCACTTGCACGTTAAAGGGGGGGTGCCTGAGCATCGCGACTAAGGGCTCTTACTGGCTCTCCAGCCCTCACCCTCTGGCCTTGTCCACGGCATCGCGACCTGGCATACCAGCGACGGCTGAGACAAGCTCGAGGGCCGGGACCCGAGGACGTAGAGTGCCGGCATCTAACCAGATTTTGCAAGAACACATCTCAAGATACGGCCCAGTGCCAGGTGCAACCCGCCTAGAGGTAGGGCCTCGTGAGTCCCGCGCTGGCTCACGGGTGCCCAGATACACCTCACCTAGCTCTACCGTGCCAGCCACGTGTCAGGGCGGGGCTGTACAGGACCGAGGGCTCCTCCCGGAGGGGAGCCCCCTCCCATGTACCAGTGGAAGCACCATGCACCGCGCTGGCTGACGACACTGCCGAGGAGCGGCTATGCCCGTACACATACGGAAGCGCTATGCTCCGCGCTGGTGATAAACAACTGGGGGTGGCCTCCAGGCCGCATTAACCTCAGGGAGCCCCGAGCTCAGTGGCCGGCCTCATCGCAACGCCTCCCCCCGGGAGCGCCGCGCGAGGGGGCTGGGCACGGGGGCTACGACTGGGTCACGCTCAGTCGTACGCCCCAGCCAGGCCCCTCGGGCCTGGTTTCATCGCGCGTCTCTCCCCGAGCGGAGCCAAGGTACGAAGGCCGTTTGCGCGTCAAGGGGGAATCCTGAGCATCGCGACTCAGGAGCCTAACTGGCTCCGTAGCCCCTCACTCCTTAGTTCCGAAAGGGTATGTTGGGTGAGGTACGCGCGGGGTCGGGCTCTGCAGACGTAAAATGGTAGCCCCGCCTACATTCCATCTCATGTTGTTCGCGCGTCAAGGGGGACTCCTGAGCATCGTGACTCAGGAGCCTAACTGGCTCCATAGCCCCTCACTCCTTAGTTCCAAAAGGATATGCTGGGTGAGGTACGCGCGGGGTCGGGCTCTGCAGACATAGAACGGGAAACGCACCTACATCGCGCTTCCCTACTTGTTGTTCGTGCGCCAAGGGGGACTCCTGAGCATCGCGACTCAGGAGCCTAACTTGTCACGTGGCCCCTCATTCCTTTGGTCCCGTCCTGGTTTCCGGTCGGGGCTAATGCTGGGTGAGGCATGCGCGTGGCTGGGCTCTGCCGGCGTAGAACATAAGCAAGTAGGGAAGGGGAACATAAAATTCAAGGAACTTAAAAGTGAATATTACAACCCATACAGTCTCCTTGGTACCAAACGCAAATTTAAATGCCTCCCCGAGGCGTCGTGCATGTGCAGGAATCGAAAGAAGAACAGGAACGATATCGGAGTCACTTGTCGGCAGCGGAGTCGCGTGGAGTGGCTTCACCTTGTGGGGTAGTAGGGCCGGCAGCGCCTCGCTTCGGCTTGGTGCTGAAGGCCCGGAACATCCCTAGCAGTGCCTCTGCGCGCCCCTTCACGGCCTCGACAGCGGCAACGGCGCCCTCGCCGCTCACCGGCTCCAGCAGGCTGTCAAGGTCGGCGCTGGGGTCGCAAAGGTAGACATGGGTGAAGACCCGCGTCAGCGCGGCGGAAGACAGGACACGCGCCTCGGCTTCGGCCGTGGGGGCGAGTCCGAGGGCGACATCTCCAAGAGCCTTCGCCAAGAAGGGAAGCAGTTTGGCGGGCCGTCCCCGTCACCAGCCAGCGGGCTATCCAGGCCGCTCTCGTAAAGCGTCTTCAGGGAAGCACGAGCATCCTTCTCCATGTCCGCGAAGGCCACGTGATCCTCGGCAAGGACCCGGGCCTTGGCGTCCAGCTCGGCCTTCGTCATCTCCAGCTCCTTCTTCAACGCACCTAGGTGGGTGCGGCGCTTCTTGAGCTTCGCCTCCCGGTCCTCGAGCGCCGCCTCGCGAGCCTTCACCCCCTTCTCCTGCCCTTGGCGAAGGCGGGTCTCCTCTGCAAGCTGATCACGAAGGCCTTGCAACTCGTCCTCCAGCTCCTTGCAGCGGCCGCGGATGCCAACCGCCTCTCCCAGGGCCGCGTCACGGGCAGCCTTCGCCTCGAGGGTAGCCTCCCTCTCCTCGTCACAGGCCATCGAGGCCTGAACCAGCGCTGCTCGAATCGAGGCATCAGAGCGAATCCACCCCGAGGCCAGCTCCAGGCGCCCGGCCACCAGGCGAGGGTCGGCGCCTAGAAGATCCTGCCGCAGCCGGTCCAGTCCAGCAACAGCTCGCTCCAGGATGGAAGAAGAAGGCGGAGAAGCATCAGTGCGCTTCAAGGCAGCAGGAGGAGTCGCGGAACCAGCAGCCGATGGAACGGGAGGAGAAGGTAGCGGCGGCGAAGCCGCAGTATCCCGAGACGGAGTCTGCTCCGCCTCCCCAGCCGTAGCAGCAGCACCAGGCAAGGGCACCTCTGGGATCGACCGAGCCATGGGGGCTGCGGCCCCAGCCAGATCAGCCAAGCCCCGCAAGGGCGAGTGGGCAGGAGAAGCCCATGCGTCGCGGTCGCCCTCCCATGCAGGTGGAGGTGTCGCCACAGCTGGGGCCTCAGGAGCTCCCTTCAGCTTCTTCGCCACGGGCGCCAGCCTGCTCAGGAGAAGTAATCGTTAGGCCTCGTCAGCGGAACAAGAAACCAGGGATCAAGGATCAAGCACTTACAGGTCATCGCCAGAAAGCTCCAGCGGTCTCCTACCAAACTTGAAGCCTGAGAGCCGGCTGGAGGGGTCGACCTCGGAAGCAGAAGGCGCATCAGCGGTTCGCCCCGGAGTCAAGGCGGACCCGCAGGGAATCAACCCGGTCCTGCCCTTCTTCAGGACCGGGGGTGAGCTCCCGCTGCCCAGCACGTCGTCGTCATCGTCATCATCGCTCAGCGAAAGGCGGAGAGCGCGGGGCTTGCGCTGGAGCGGGGGAGCCCTATACTCTCCGTCAGTCGCCTCGGAGTCGGGACCTTCCTCCCGCTCCTCCTCGCCCGCTCCTCCGCTGGAGTCGCCGGAAGACACATCCCCCAGCTCCTCGGGAGCCACCACGGGCACGAGCCCGTCCTCGTTGAAGACGGGCATGGACTGCACCACTTGCTCCCAATCGTCGCGGAGGAACAGGGGCGAAGGCGCGCCCTCCATCCTTGCTGCCTCGCCCCCGACCAGGGACTGGAGAACCGCAGTCACGTCCTCTTCGCCCACGGCTGCGGGGCTCGGGTGAGGCCTCCACATCGGGGGGGAGTACTGCCGAAGCGGAGCCAGCTGGTGCTCCAGGAACTCCCTCAGCAATGACGCCCCGGTCAACTTCGCCGTCGCCATGTTGGCTGGCTTCAGATCGGCGTCCATCTTCGCCAGCATCGACTTCGCGCGGGGATCCATGAGCTCCGCTCGGCACCAGTCTTCCGAGCTCACGGGCGGCTCCGTGGGAAGGGCCAACCAAGGGTGGACGCACCCGGCGTCAACCAATACCCACTTGCTCCGGAAGCCCTCGATCCTCTTCCCTGGATTCGAGATGGCCATGGAGCTGCCGCAAGCGATGAAGCCCGCGCATGCAGAAGGGGAACCTTTGGAGGTCCGGAGGTAGAAGTAGTGGCGCAGCAAGGCCACTAAAGGCTGCACCCCCACATGCGCCTCGCAGTAGTAGGCGAAGATCGCCAGGAGAAGGACGGAGTTGGGGTGGAGATGCAAAGCTTGCAAGTTGTAATGGAGGAGGACGGCGAGGAAGAACTCAGAGAAAGGAGGCACCAGGCCCGCTGTAATGGAGCTCACGAAGAAAGGATAGAAGGTGCTCCCTTGGCCTTCAGGGGCATCGGAGCCGACCTTGAACATCTGCGCCCCGTCAATGCCCTGCGCCGCAGCCATCCGGTGCAGTAGGGCGAGGCTCGCCTTTGACACGTTGGGCGAATCCAAAGCAGGCGAGAACCAAGCTTCGGCCGGGGCCCGACGAGGCGCCATGGCTACCTGGGTCGAGCAGGTGGAGCAGATCTGGAAGCTTGGAGGAAGGGAGGAGAAGCGCAAGAAAGGGGATCTGAGCAGCGAAGGAGAAGATCAAAGCCCGAGCAGATGCCACGCCTTTAGTATCCTGCGCAGTCGCAAAAGCACCCACGTCCAATCAACCGCCACGCGGCGCCCAAGGCCGCAGGCTGTTAGGGCCCGCGGCGCTTCGCCCTTGCCCTTTCGCCTCTCGGCACGGCCAAGTTCGTGCGCGCCTTGGGCCCGGGGGCTACTGTCGGTGTTCTGGGAACGGGGGTCCCCAGACTTGCCTGCCTGCGGCCTGCGGCGTGGCTCAAATGGGGGCCCAGCGTGGCCCATCTTCATCAGCACAAGGTTCAAGACCCTCGTGAGGGGCCAAGCCTCGCGAGGCGGACGACATGGCGCTTCATCAAGCACGGCCTCCTTAGGCTGGCTCGCGAGGAGGCGGTGAGATCAAGGCGGGTACCTCACGAGGTGCCCATGACGCAAGCCATGACGGCCAAGGGTGCCAGGCGGGCGCCAACCCGCGCAGCGTCTCCCTTTCCTCTTTGGTGCAAAGGGGGCAAGCGCAGGCGAGAGGATCAAGCAAAGGCACCCATTTCGGTGGAACGAGACCAAGACCAGTCCAACGGTGGGAAGGAGGTCACCATGGAGCCCAGGACGGCGTCACCACAGGGCCTTTGGCAGGCGAAGACCAACTTTAGTCAGGATAAGTGTACCAGATGTTCCCCTTCAAATTGACCAATTGTTGGCGCCCTTCCCGCTCAATATTTGGGAAGAGGCCCAGGGCCTTTGCCTCTAAATAGGACTAGCCACCCCCAGGGTAGGGGGAATCGAATCTGATCGAATCCAGCATCTAGCGAGAGAGAAGGGCGATCTAACTCCCCTAGCAGTTCATCCCCTAGCCAAGAACAGACCCTCACGAGGTCGTTCTTCCTTGTACTATTCTTCATCATCAGCCCAAGAGGCAAACCACCCACCACACTGGAGTAGGGTATTACACCACAATGGTGGCCCGAACCAGTATAAACCCTGTGTCTCTTGTGTTGTTCTTCTAGTAGTTAGATCCTTACGAGACGGAGAGGTAGAGGATACGATTTCCGCGCGCACCCCAGAGCTCGAACCTTAAGGGTCCGCCGGAACCCGTGATCCGACACATGCAGCTTCCGATCGAACCAGCTAGGCAGGCACCTGTGTGGCGGCATGTAGATCTTCGTGAAGACCCACCACTGCGCCACCTCAGCTTCCTGCCTACCTACATGGCATCATGGGCATCGCTGGCCGGGGCGCGTGTCGACACAGGAAGGAGCAGCGACGAACGAGACGAGCGTCGCCCCCGATAAAGCAAGGACACCTAAGCAGACGCATTAAATGCGCCTTGTCATGTAATGCGAGGCATAACCTCGCATCACTATACCCTTTCCACCTCCTGTGTGCCACTGTGGCGACCCCTTTTTCTATAAAAGGAGGCCCGAGGCGACGAGCAGAAGGATTCGGCTTTTTGGAGCTCCTAACGCCCCAGAGCTAGCTCAAGAACAGGGATATACATCCACCAAAGCAGGAGTAGGGTTTTACGCACCCTCGTGGCCTGAACCTGGATAAACAAACTGTGTACTATCTGTTTGATCCGCTCTTCTCACGACCCCGCGCCCCGCTAACCGTAGTAGGGATTCTTGTGATCCCATAGGTGTCATTCCCTTCGACACCTGGATTGACTATGTGGGATGTACATAAGAACGGAAACGTATTCCTTGGATTGACTGTGTGTGATATACATACGAACGGAAATGTTTTTCTGTGATTCACCGTGTGGGATGTACATACGAATGGAAATTATTGGGTTTCGATGCCTCGCCCGATCGCACACGGCCCCAGCGTGTGTCCCAGGAGGGCCTATCCCCGACGATTTCTGGATCGTGTGGGAAGGACCCCCCTATCGCCCACACTCACTTGGCGACGGTACAAATGCCGTCGTGGAAAGGGGTTAAAAAACGTTTGTATAGCACCGACGCATACCAGTGCTAGTTTGTTCCATGAAAACACAACCAGCACAACTATCTAGGTAGTCCCTATAGAAGAATCAATTAGTCCATTATAAAAGATATCAAGTATTTCATTTTTCTTAAGAGGATGACCAGGCAAAGCATTAAGTAATTGGAGAAGCCTCCCCCAAGCTTGAGGGAGATTCTCTTCTTAACAAGCCAAGCAATTGGTTCATACTTTTTAACGCTCTTAAGCTTTTCCGACTCTCAGACAATACATGAGCGTGAGCCATGGATATAGCACTATAGGTGGAATAGAGTATGATGGTGGAGGTTGTGTGGAGAAGACAAAAAAGGAGAAAGTCTCACATCGACGAGGCTAATCAATGGGCTATGGAGATGCCCATCAATTGATTCCAATGCAAGGAGTAGGGATTGTCATGCAACGGATGCACTAGAGCTATAAGTGTATGAAAGCTCAAAAAGAAAACTAAGTGGGTGTGCATCCAACTTGCTTGCTCACGAAGACCTAGGGCACTTTGAGGAAGTCCATCATTGGAATATACAAGCCAAGTTCTATAATGAAAAATTCCCACTAGTAATATAGGAAAGTGACAAAATAGGAGACTCTCTATTATGAAGAACATGGTGCTATTTTGAAGCACGAGTGGGGAAAAGGATAGTAGCATTGTCCCTCCTATCTTTTTCTCTAAGTCTTTTTCTTCCTTTTTTAATTTGGGGCTCTTTGTCCTCTTTTTTTGGGGGCTCTTTAGCCTCTTTTTATTTATTTAAGTCAGAAGTCTCATCCTGACTTGTGGGGGAATCATAGTCTCCATCATCCTTCCCTCACATGGGACAATGCTCTAATAATGATGATCACCACACTTTTATTTACTTACAACTCAAGAATTACAACTCGATACTAGAACAAAAATATGACTCTATATGAATGCCTCATGCAATGATCTAGTGTGACATGTATAAAAAATATGAACGGTGGCCAAGCCAAAAATACTATGTCAACTATATGATCATGCAAAGCAGTATGACAATGATGGTATGTGTCATAATAAAACGGAACGGTGGAAGTTGCATCGCAGTATATCTCGGAATGGCTATGGAAATGCCATAATAGGTAGGTATGGTGGATGTTTTGAGGAAGATATAAGGTGTCTTATGTGTGAAAGAGCGTATCATATCACAGGATTTGGATGCACTAGTGAAGTTTGCACCAACTCTCAAGGTGAGAAAGGGCAATGCATGGTACCGAAGAGGCTAGCAATGGTGGAAGGGTGAGAGTGCGTATAATCCATGGACTCAACATTAGTCATAAAGAACTCACATACTTATTGCAAAATTTTATTAGCCCTCGAAGAAAAGTACTACTGCGCATGCTCCTAGTGGGATAGATTGGTAGGAAAAGACCAGCGCTCGTTGACACATCTCTAATGTATCTATAATTTATGAAGTATTCATATTGTTATATTGTCATTCTTGGATGTTTTACAATCATTTTATAGCAAATTTATATCATTTTTTGGGACTAACCTATTGGCATAGTGCCCAGCGCCAGTTGTTGTTTTTTGCTTGTATTTACATTGCATAAAATCAATACCAAACGGAGTCCAAACACAACGAAACTTTATGCATAATTTTTTTGGACCAGAAGACACCTGGTGAAAAAAAGATGTACCAGAGGGGAGCTCTAAGGGGAGCACAACCCACCAGGGCGCGCCTGGGGGCCTAGGCACGCCCAAGTGGGTTGTACCCATCTCGGTGGCCTCCTGCACCGCCTCCTCGCCCTATAAATTCCCAAATATTCCAAAAACCCTCCGAGTAACCCTAGATCAAAAGTTCCGCCACCGCAAGCCTCTATAGCCACGAAAAACCAATCTAGACCCAGTTCTGGCACCGTGCCGGAGGGGCAAATCATCACCGGTGACCATCTTCATCATCCCGGCAGCCATCATGATGAGGAAGAAGTAGTCCACCCTCGGGGCTAAGGGTTTGTACAAGTAGCTATGTGTTTAATCTCTCTCTCTCTCTCTCTCTCTCTCTCGTGTTCATGAGATGGCACGATCTTGATGTATCGTGGGCTTTGTTAATACAATTGGATCGTATGGTGTTTCTCCCTCTCTATCTTGTTGTGATGAATTGAGTTTTCCCTTTGAGATTTCGTTTTTATCAGATTGAATACTTTTATGGATTTGAGAGCACTTGATATATGTCTTGCATATGAATACTCGTGGTGACAATGGGGTATCATATTGATTCACTTGGTATATGTTTTGGCACTCAACTCGCGTATTCCTGAGGTGACATTGGGTAATCTATGCATAGGGGTTGATGCATGTTCTCGTCTTTGTTTCTCCGGCAGAAATCTTGGGGCACTCTTTGACGTTCTTTGTGTTGGATTGAGTATTATGAATCTGAATTTTCTTTGGTGTTATTTTAGTACGAACTCTTGCATAGAATAGCTACAAACAATTTCTTATTATGTTCTCCGCTGGATAAGAACTTTGGGGTGACTCTTCATTGGACTTTGAGGGATGGTTATGTGATCCAATTAGATTAGCATTGTTGAGAGATTGCACTAGCGAAAGTATGAACCCTAGGCCTCATTTTCAAGCATTGCAATACTGTTTGTGCTCCGTTTTATCAATTACTACCTTGTTGTTTTTTATTGTTCCTATTGCAAAAATCAATATCTACTATCATTACTACACTTGTATCACCATCTCTTCGCCGAATAGTGCACATATAAAATTTACCATTGTATTTGGTGTGCTGGGGACACAAGAGACTTTTTGTTATTTGGTTGCAGGGTTGTTTGAGAGAAACCATCTTCATCCTATGCCTCCCACGGATTGATAAACCTTAGGTCATCCACTTGAGGGAAATTTGCTACTGTCCTACCAAACTCTACGCTTGGAGTGAGGGAGTCCTGGATTAGGGGGTCCTCGGACAGCCGGACTATATACTTCTGCCGGACTGTTGTACTATGAAGATACAAGACTCAAGACTTTGTCCCGTGTCTGGATGGGACTCTCCTTTGCGTGGAAGGCAAGCTTGGCAATACGGATATGTAGATCTCCTCCCTTGCAACCGACTCTGTGTAACCCTAGCCTCCTCCGGTGTCTATATAAACTGGAGGGTTTAGTCCGTAGGACAACAACAATCATAATCATAGGCTATCTTCTAGGGTTTAGCCTCTATGATCTTATGGTAGATCAACTCTTGTAATACTCATATCATCAAGATCAATCAAGCAGGAAGTAGGGTATTACCTCCATCGAGAGGGCCCGAACCTGGGTAAACATTGTGTCCCCTGCCTCATGTTACCATCGGCCTTAGACGCACAGTTCAGGACCCCCTACCCGAGATCCGCCAGTTTTGACACTCACATTGGTGCTTTCACTGAGAGTTCCACTATGCCGTCACGATAAGGCCGGATGGCTCGCCTTGTCATCAAGGACAACATCACCACTGTCGGACCCCTGGCTGTAGGCCAAACTATCCGACTAGGCGGCTTCGTCATGACCGCCATCTCGGCCGTTGCGCCGACGATGACTTCTCAGGTCATCGAAAATAGCCTTCGCGTCGGCTCAAAATTCGCTAAGCAGATGGATCCAATGGAGCTTTCTTCCTTGAACGAGCTCTTGGATCACATCGCCACCTTGGGAGTCGCTACGGACTATGATCAGATCGGGCTTAAACCCGACCAAAGGGAGATTAACTCTCCACCGGTTACCCATCAGATAGCGGTGGTGGAGGAACAACGCAGCGATTCTTCCTCTATCTTGAGGACAAACTATGTCCGGATTCTCGAGCTCTCTGAGCCGGATACCCATCTACGAGAGGACATGGCCCAAGCTTTGAACCTAGAATCAGACAACGGGCCAGACCTATTGGGCAACATCCCGGAGCCCGAACTTCTAAGATCGGAAACTCCCCCGCCCCTGGATCTCAGATCGGGTCAGGGTTCGGACTTAAATCTACCCACCCACCCAGGTATTAATGATCTTTCCCACATTAGACAAGAGCCCCAAGAGACAGTAAATCACTATTGGGCCAGATTCCTCCTTGTAATGAACAAGGTCAAGGACTGTCGCGAGGAAGACGCAATTTTGTTCTTTTGCAAAAACTGCACGGACAAGGGAATCCTCAACGCCATAAGTAACTGTGAAATAGCACACTTTGCTGACTTGGCGGCCATAGTACAGAAGTATTGTGCGATGGAAAGCGCCTGGAAAACCCAAACAAAATTCTGGGATCCTCCGGCTCTCACTAAACCCCTTGTCCGAACTAAAAGGGTGTACTCTCGTAAGTCACCCAATCTAATTACAAAGAAACAAAAGCCCACTGCAGGGCGTGGAACTATATTGGAGGGACGGCTCAACGGACCATGCAAAATTCACAGTACACCGGATACCGCGCCAACTCATAGCCTTAGAGCATGTTGGATACTCCGGCAGGTGGCAAAGAGCAGTGAGGATCTCCTCATCAACAATACCGCAGAGCACCATCCCATGGACAATAACAATACAGTATTAACAGTCTTCGAGACCTTCGCCTCAAATAATAGGCGTAAGCGAGCACTCCGCAGCCTTGCCGAAGTCCCCCACATGGCATCAATAAATCCATGGAGCAATACGGCTATAACCTTCAATGCCAGTGACGAACCTAAATTCCGAACAGCTCGAGCACCAGCCGCCTTGGTCCTTAGTCCAATTGTGGATGGCTTCCGACTTACTAAAGTGCTCATGGACGGTGGCAGCGGATTAAACCTCATCTATGAGGAGACTCTTCGAAAAATGGAAATAGACAGGAGCCGCATTGAGCAAAGCAGCACGACCTTCAGAGGGATCATCCCTAGTCGGGAGGCACGATGTGCAGGAAAAATCACACTAGATGTGGTATTCGGCACGCCGGAGAATTATATGTCCAAAGAAATCACATTCCAAGTGGCCCCATTCAGTAGCGGATACCACCTCCTTCTAGGGCGGGAGGCATTCACGATCTTCCAAGCTATACCCCATTACGGGTACATGAAGCTCAAAATGCCCGGGCCTAATGGAATCATCACTCTAGGTAGTGATCCGGACATAGCACTCCCCGCCGAAAATAAAACCGGCGCACTAGCCCTCGAGGCGTTATCCGAAGCCCTTGCGGCCGAAGAACTAACCACGCTGCACTCCACAGTGGACTGGGATGACGTGATACTCGACAAAAGACCCAAGTCCACCTCTTTTAACCCAGCGGACGAAATAGTCAAATTCCAAGTCCACCCAACGGACCCTACAAAAACAGCATCCATCAGGGCACAGTTAAACCCAATAGTAGACGCCGCACTACGGGAGTTCTTGCACGAGAGTTGGGACATCTTCGCCTGGCATCCTTCAAACATGCCAGGAATCCCACGCAATCTGGCCGAGCATAGCCTCAACATTCTAAAAGAGTTCAAGCCAGTCAAGCAAACTCTCCAGCATTTCTCTGAGCCCAAGCGACAAGCCATGGGAGAGGAGCTAGCCAAGTTACTTGAGGCCGGATTCATTCGAGAAATAAAACATCCGGACTGGCTAGCAAACCTGGTGATGGTACCAAAGAAGGACAAATCCTGGCGCCTATGTGTCGATTTCAAGGACCTTAACAAGGCTTGCCCCAAGGATCCCTTCCCCCTCCCTCGCATCGATCAAATTATCGACGCTACTGCAGGACACGACTCATTGTGTTTCCTCGACGCATCCACCGGATACCATCAAATTAAGATGGCGGAGTCCGATCAAGCCGCAACGGCATTTATCACCCCATACGGCCCCTTCTGTTTTAATACCATGCCTTTCGGGCTCAAAAACGCCGGTGCAACCTATCAACGCATGATTCAGACATGCTTGGAAACACAGATCGGCAAAACAGTGGAGGCATACATAGACGATGTGGTCATTAAAACCAGACACGCCGAATCCTTAATAGACGACTTGAGGCTCATGTTCAACAATCTCCGAACATACGACATCAAGCTCAATCCGGAAAAATGCGTCTTCGGCGTGCCCACCGGAAAGCTCTTAGGCTTCATCGTCTCCAATAGAGGAATTGAAGCAAATCTGGCTAAAATCAGAGCTCTGTCACAGTTGGCTATCCCAATAGACCTCAAGCAAATCCAGAAACTAACTGGATGTGTGGCTGCCTTAAGCCGCTTTATCTCCTGATTAGGAGAAAAGGCACTACCCCTTTTATCGCCTTCTTATTATGTCGTTGAGTGGTACTTCAGAGGCCACCGTAATTGAACACTCTTGAAAGTAGTGTCATAGTTTCCGGGATGCCATGAAGACCGCATCGTCTATGTCGATAAAAGGCGATAAAAGGGGTAGTGTCACAGGTGGCTGCCTTAAGCCGCTTTATCTCCTGATTAGGAGAAAAGTAGTGTCATAGTTTATTGAACACTTCGAGTGGACGGATGCGTCCAGAGCCGGATTGGAAGAAATAAAAGATGTGTTGGCCGCGCCAAATGTCAGTGAACCAATGCTGTTATATATAGCGGCAACACACCAAGTTGTAAGCGCAGCGCTCGTCGTCGAACGAGAGACGGGCGGACATAAGTTCCCACTTCAAAAGCCGGTATATTATGTATCCACTGTCCTCACTCCATGCGAATCACGATACCCACATTATCAAAAGATAGCATACGCGGTCTTCATGGCATCCCGGAAACTATGACACTACTTTCAAGAGTGTTCAATTACGGTGGCCTCTGAAGTACCACTCAACGACATAATAAACAACCGCGATGCCACTGGCTGGATTGCCAAATGGTCCATTGAGTTCCTCCCGTTCGACATAATATACAAACCATGGCGAGCCATTAAGTCACAAGTACTGACGGATTTCGTTGCCGAATGGACAGAAGCCGAACTCCCTAAAGAGTACGGCGCGTACTCCAATTGGATCATGCACTTTGATGGCTCTAAAATGCTGGCTGGTCTGGGGGCTGGCGTCATCCTGACATCCCCCACTGGAGACACAGTCCAATACGTACTCCAAATACTATACGCAGACTCCAACAATGCAGCAGAATATGAGGCCCTGTTACATGGTTTCCGGATGGCAGTCTCCATGGGCATCCAACGCCTAGAGGTGCGTGGGGATTCGAACCCTGCAATATCTCAAATAAATGGAGACTTCGACGCCAAGGATCCGAAAATGGCGGCTTACCACAACGCCGTCCTCAAGATGTCGGCTCGGTTCGAGGGCCTTGAATTCCACCATGTGGTCTGGGAAAACAATCAGGCGGCGGATATCCTCGCCCGCATCGGTGCTAAGCGTGACCCCATCCCACCTAATATCTTCTTGGAAAGGCTGTTTAAGCCATCTGTGGTATGGGAAGGAGAGACCGGCAATAATAGTCTGGACCTGGCCACAACGCCAGATCCCGAACACTCTGACATAATCGGAGGCTCAGCCACCGAAATAACACCTTCGGTCCACGTGATTATGGCCGTCATCGCCCCATGGACAGAACCCTTCTTGGCTTACCTAACCAGGCAAGAACTACCCGAGGACCCAAACGAGGCACGTTGCATTGTGTGGCGGTCTGAAGCCTACAACGTCCACGAGGGAGAGATTTATAAGAGAAGCGCTACCGGAGTACTTCAAAGGTGCATCTCTGAAGAGGAAGGATGGCAACTATTGGCATAAATTCATGCTGGACTTGGCGGCCATCACACCGCAGCCTGGGCCCTTGTAAGCAAGGCCTTTGGAACAGGTTTTTACTAGCCGACGGCCCAAGCAGACGCACAGGACCTCGTTCAATGTTGCGTCGGTTGCCAGCTTTTTGCAAACCAAAGCCGTCTGCCACCTACCGCTCTCCAAACAATCCTCATTACTTGGCCTTTTGCGGTCTGGGGGCTTGATATGGTCGGACCCCTTAAAGGGGGAAGCCATAAGAAAAAATACCTATTGGTCATGGTGGATAAATTCACCAAATGGATAGAAGCCAAACCAGTTAAAACGACCGAATCCGGACTAGTGATAGACTTCATATCCGGGGTTGTACACCGTTACGGCGTCCCCCACAGCATCATCACCGATAACGGCTCAAACTTTACAGCCGACGAGGTAAAAACTTGGTGCAGCAACATGGGCATTAAGCTCGATTATGCCTCCGTCTATCACCCCCAAACAAACGGTCAGGTCGAACGGGTAAATGGTCTTATCATGAGCGGCATTAAACCCAGATTAGTGTGATCCTTAAAGGAATCAGATACGCACTGGGTAGAGAAGCTCGACTCCGTACTATGGGGGCTGCAGACCACGCCGAATCGCAGTACCGGATACACACCGTTTTTATGGTGTACGGTGCAGAGGCAGTACTGCCCTACAACATCATTCATGACTCACCTCGAGTGCGCATGTATGAGGAGAAAGAAGCCGAGCTTGATCGGCAGGACAGTTTGGACGCTCTGGAGGACGAGCGTGACGTGGCAAAAGCCCGCTCCGCATTCTATTAGCAACAGGCTCGACGGTATCAAAGCAGAGAAGTACGGGCCAAAACTTATAATGTTGGCGAACTAGTTCTACGCCTACCAGAAAAGAAAAAGAACAAATTCGAGCCCAAATGGGGAGGTCCCTTCGTTGTCGACCAAGTTCTGACCGGTGGAGCGTACCGTCTGCGGGATGCATCGGACAATCGACTCAAGCCAAACCCATGGAACGCAGCCAGACTCTGAAGGTTCTACGCCTAGTTCCTGACTATGTGTTCGTCTCCTCACCTCCGTCAATTTTTTATATCAGCTATCTGTCTTTTCTTTCTTTCTTTCTTCCCTTTTTTCTTCACGGCCTTACAAGGTTAAAATGTGTCTTGACTACACAATCTTGACGCGCTAGGCTTGCTCATTATACCTGGGGCTTCTTATACATAAGCTTAATATAGCTATGTTTCAGGCTCTATGCCCTCCGCACATGTGTTACTTTTCCACATGTACCTTTTCTTCGCCACTATATGCATCGATATGACTTAAGTTTTGGCCAAGCTGGGTTGCCTGGCTCTTGTGTTTATGCCCTATGTTCCCGTTAATTCGGCTAGGGCATAAGGGGAGCACCTCTGCGATTGTTACTACCGAGTCAGCCGGATGTGTACCTCAGACTGGGTGAAGCTGAAAGCTAGCGTTCTTAAGGGAATATTCTGTCGGTGAACAAAAGATGACTTTTATTTATCATAATACACGCCCCAGATGTTTATATCCTGCGTCTACTTTCGCAGTTCGGACATGCACATTAATGCATGCGTACCGAGGGAAAGGAACCCTTAACGAAACTCTTCTCCCTAGAAGATGTTTCTTACTAACATAGCTAGTTGGGCACTTGTCTATTCAAGTAATTATGACCCCTACGCTTGGTTTCCACGCATACCCCGGTTTTTACATAACTGAGCGGGTATTCGGATACACTCCGGACTGTCGGGTCCGGAGGTCGAAGCGAAAAAGTCCGCCATGATAAATGATCTACAATCTGCATAGGGATAATATATGTCAATTGAAGTACACAGTCACTTAGACTGACTAAATTCTTCTTCTATACCATCCAACAGGATGTCTAGCATATAGTCATGTTGGGAATACTTTGCGGCTAATTTCACCTGGTCATAGACCAAACTTACGGGGCTTTCTTTCCCATCAGACCCCACGGGCCCGACTTCGGCCATATGGTTCGGGTCAGCCTTGGTATATCGAGTCTTCACCATGGCCCAGGCTTCCCTTGCACCTTGTCGGCAGGCAAATATCTTCCATAATCAGAAGCGCCGCCGCGCTCCCTTGAGCATCTCTACGAGCACCCCCCGTGTCTCCTGGCAGGGAGGCGGACGGCCACAAGGCCTGGGCAATGCCATGAATCACCTGCCGAACTTGTTCGTGCAGTTGTGAGAGCTCGGGCAGAAGATCAACTGCAGACCCGGGCATCTCTTCTGCGGGACGACCCGTCAGCATACATACAGACACTACAAAAAAAATACAATTCCGTGATGATGCGTGTTTGTCATAGTAGGACGTGTTTTCTGTCATGCATGTACATCCATGACAAATTTATGACAGAATCAAGATAGACATACCTGTGCTGTCGTAGAAGTTCCGTGACATTGCCAAAATTATCATCACGGAAGTGTCCACTTCCATGACGATAAATTGCGCGTCACAGAAGTGCTTTCGTCAAGGGTGACCGACACGTGGCATCCACCGTAACGGAACATCGTTAAGCTATCGGGTCGGATTTTGGATCCGATAACCCGTTAACAGCCATAACCAATGCCGATTTTCCATGTGTAAAATTCTCATTGGTTTACGGATCCACGCGTCAGCTCCGCGTTGGCACAGGTGTCACTCATCCAACGGTCGAGATGGGCATATGATATGGTGACACGTGGACCGGCCCAAAAGTGGCCCACAAAGTTTAAATGGGCCGGCCCAACCGAAGTCCATAAGATTTAGCAGACCATAATGGGCCGGCCCAGCTAAAGGCCCACAAAATTTAGCGGACCATAATGGGCCTGCCCACCTAAAGGCCCACACAATTTTGCAGACCATAATGGGCCGGCACAGCTAAAGGCCCACAAGATTTTGCGGACCACAATGGGCTGGCCTAGCTAAAGGCCCACAAGATTCTGTAGACCATAATGGGCCGGCCCAGCTAAAGGCCCAACATTCTCTGTCAAATCGGCCCGTCAACGGCCTGTCCTAAACTTGTCATCAACGCGGCCCATGGTCACTTCTGGCCCGTTAACAGTCCGCTAAGTAATTGGGCCGAATTACAGCCCGGTGTATTTCCAGCCTGTTAAAGGTCCAGCTTCATTTGGGCCCATTTACAGGCCATCAAAACTTTCGGCCCATAAACGACCATGAAGGATTTGGGTCATATTCGGCCATGTCTGACATTCGGCCTGTTAGAGGCCCACTATAGCTTTGGGCCACTTTCGGCCTGTTGTCATTTTCGGCCTGTTAACGCCGGACGTAAACCATGGGCCATATGTGGCCCAACGTCATATCGGGCCCATTAGCGGCCCATATAAAAATGACGATAATCTAGCCCGACCGAAGTTTCGGCCTGTTAAAGGCCCGTGTATTAGGTCGGCGCATTTATGGCCCGTCCGAATTTCAGCCTGTCAAAGATCTGCATCGTAAATGGGCCACCATTTCGGCCTGCTAAGTCCAGTGGGTTATTTGGCACAATCAGGGCCCAATCTCACTTTCGGTCTATTAAAGGCCCATGTTTTTTATGGGCTCGAGATATTTACACCTGTAAACGGCCTATTTTTACTGAGGGCCCAAATTATGTTTAGGCCTGTTAAAGGCCCACTATGGGCACAGGCCTACCAGAAAAATATGAAAGCTTATGCTGATTTAGGCCGAGATGTTTTTACCCCAATTGGAATGGGCCTGATGAATGTTGGCATGTTGGTCTCCTACGAAGCTTTCGGCCGAATACATTACTAAGATAAACCTACACTATACAAAAATAGCGTCGTAATTACTGCAGCCTGAGGCAGCATCATAAATGTTGTATCACAACAAAATAAATTCCCACCATACAACAAAAGGCCTGTTGGCATAAAGTTTACAGTCCTTCCAGATAAAAGCCCCATCAGATGTATAGAAGCACAGATCTTTTGACCTGAGTGTTAATGTTTCAGGCTATAGAATCTGATGGAGCAGCACGATATCCACCTTTTTTCCGACATTGCTCTTGAACAACGAAGCGTATGTCTGATAGTCTAGTTTCAAAACCATTCATATCTTGACGACATTTCTCAACCACTATTCTTGTCTCCGAAACAACGTCCATTAGGGATTGGACTTGTGTCTGGAGCACAGATATATCACTCTGTCTAGCAGGAAGATTTTGTTCAGTAGGCGATTTGGATGAGGTTACCTTGACAACAAACAGCTTGTAGATTAGTGTACCAGATAATTTACTAATGAGACAAAAACAAACAAAGTAGGTTAAACATTTATACATAACTTATTTTGGTGAACTACTGTAATACATTAACATGTATTGTAGTGCCAACTACATAATAAAATCACTTTCGGAACATATGTCCATGTATCATGCCTACTGTATTGTCTATTTCCTCACATTCGTTGACATCTAAGGATAAAGAGACATGGTCTAAAGTAGGATGAACATAGTATGACATCATTCATATCATGGGCAAACAAATATAAAACAAATAGGATATTTTATCATTGTGTGCGCACGTGAACATAACAACTAGATTACAGATCAAGACCAAAAGAATATCCTTCATCTCTTTTAAACCATGTAAGGTGAAATGATATGTTAAGACAACTGTGAATAAAAGTGAACAGAGTAACTGACATTGGCTGCAAACCAAGTAGTTAAATGAACACATCATAATACCAATCAGTTCAAGGTAGGAGGAGTAAGGACTTACAACAGCGGCTTGAACTGGTGTGCTCATGCCCTTCATCTTGCTGGTGTGGCAATCCTTGAAGATTTGCACTGCATTCGGTTCAGGTTCTTTTTGGTCCGCATGGGCTTTCCTCTGTATTTGGAACAAGTCAATATAGATACGATAATATGGCACAAAAAAGAAGGAAGTAGCAGCTATTTACAAGAGCCTCGCAGTGTGCAATATAGCTACGAGATCGTGTTGTCTGTTGGAATTTCACTTTAGAACAGTTGGTTTTGTTCTTCAAACAGTTAGCCTAGAAGAAGATACACTTTTAAGGCACATACATAAATACAAGTTCAATATGTGGTCTAATCAAATACATATAGCCTACCTGATACTTTGGATCAGACCAGTGTTTAACAAGGGTTGTCCAGTCTTCATCTGTAATATATTCCACTGGAGATGTTTGGGCGATTTCATTGTTAGCCTTGCCTTCAAAGTGAGATTTTCTAAGGTGGTACCGATATTGTCGCAGAGCAGACTGAAAAACATGAGTGCATGCTTGTTTAGTTGCATCATCTTTCGGATCCAACTTGAACCTCATCTGTTGAAAAAAGAATGTGAGTCTTATTAGGAGGAAGCTAGAAAGTATGGGACAGAGCAAGACAATATTACTAATTGCGATGAATAACATTACTTGCAGATAAATGGTCAAGGAAGGTGTTAAACTGGGTATTGTCTTTCTCATTCCTGTAGTGGATCCACGTTGGGAGGATACGTGCATGACACCTAACGGCAATGGCTGCCTCTGATACTAACTTGGCTGACTCTGTAGCATCATGTGGCCTTTTTAAACCTGCCTCAAAATGGATCTCCATTCTTCCTCCTTTAGATGTTGTTAATCTGTCAAGCATTATCCCTGATGTCTGTTTGCTTGCGCCATGGTGCTAGTTCAACAACGAATATGGAAAGTGTTAGTGTACATCAAACTGTGAGAGTACATATGAAGGAGCATGCAACTGCAACTTGACTGGGTCAGGTACCGTCTTGGTGTTGATGCTCATGAGGTTCATCTGATCTTGCCAAGTCTTGTTGTGTCAGCAGTGCTGCGGAAGTAGTGTTAGGTGTGAAGGCAGCTTGGGAACTGGCCAGTTCTGGAGCAAACGAACGAGTAACTGGTTGAGATGCTGATAAAGTTGAAGCGGATGCTGCAGCTGGTGGAGCAGGTGATATTGTGTTTGTAGATTTAGCCGGTGGACTTGGACCTTCTACTGCACTATAAGTACCAGTAGAATCTCGATGGCAGAACCTTTTCCGTTTCACCCGACGAGTAACAGCACTCCCTACTATATTATTTTCCTTGCTCTTTTTTGACTTTGCCATGTCAAGCTGTACCCACAACACAAAAGAATAAAATCACTCTTCAGAACTCATTAATGCATGATACAGACAAGCAATACTTGGATGTAAGACAACCGTATGAGGATGGAATATGTAAGAAAAACAAGACGGCATGACATATTCACAGCTACGATGTGCAAACTAAGCAGAAGGATTTTCAAGAAAAAAGAAGTAATGCAAGCTAGACACCATATGAATGATGCAACCAATATTACTCTGCCAAGTTAAAAGTGTCTTGTCATAAGTGGCAATTCGAAAAATTAGAAGCAGTACAACGTAGAAATCAATGCAAGATGCAACCTGTTAAAAGCGTCCAATCATGAGTGACTGATGCGGGATACACAACAGCAGTACTTTGATGTAAGAACATGGTATGATAGATAGATGCAGCGTATTCTAGACACAAAAGGCCATGTCATATGCACATGTATAATGTATAAACTCAGCAGGTGCAATTTAATCAAAATAGAAGAAATACAGGCTAGACTACATATGCAAAATGAAACCAATTATCACACTGTCAACTTAGAGCAAGCACCTGCGATGGTGGAGTACAGGAGATGAACTCATCATGTAGACTTGGGACTTCAACTTCATTAGCAGTAGCAGTGGCAAATCTAGAGAGTCTCTGTTTGCGTCGGTGCGGAGGACCACCAACATCCCCTAACTTACGCTTTTCCTTCCTATTTTTTGATATTGCCGTATGAAGTCAAAACCACAAGAATATGAATAAAATTAGCTCTGCATAACTGGTTGATGCATGATACAGACGAACACTACTTTGATGTAAGGCAAGCGCAGGATAGGAGGATGGAATATATACAAAAAAAGACAACGTTTCATATTCACACGTACAATAGGAGGATGTAATATGTATGAAAAAACAGTAAGCGGAAGGCATTTCAACAAAATTATAAGAAATGAAAGCTAGGCACCATATGAACATGCAACCAATATCACTCTATCTGGTAAAAAGTGTCTCATCGTAAGTGCCATTTCAAGAAATTAGAAGCAGTACAAGCTAGAAGACAATGCAAGATGCAACCTACATCACAGTCCCAAGTTAAATGTGTCTTATGGGTAAGTGATCGTTGCAGGTATAAGTTGTAAGCTACGCAGATGCAATTCAACATAATCAGAAGCAATACAAACTAGACATCATACGAAAAACGCAACCACTTATAACAGTTCTGAAAGTCCAACTATCCCTGGGTGGTTTTGGTAATTCCTAACAACATATAGCTCATTGAGCTAACATCATTCCAAGATGAACATTTCAGAAAAGCTCAATGGATGGCATGGCATGGATGAGGAAAGTGGATCCCTCAAAATTACAAGGACAAAGGATTGGCTCAAGCTTCAAGATCAAGACTCCACATTTTCTATTTTAGTGATCCAAGATCACATTGAGTCCATAGGAAAAGCCAATACTATTAAGGAGGGATGAGGTGTTGCTTAATGAGCCTCTTGCTTCATGTGCTTAGTGATATGCTCCAAAATCCTCAACTACCTTTCCATATCCACATATGACCCAAACCTAAAGTCAAACTCGGCTCCACCGATTCTTCCTATCCGGAGCCACCGAGTTTCACATGCCATAGCCACTGCCACAAACCCTAGCAAATCGGTTTCACCGATAGGGATCTCGGTATCACCGAGATGGGATTGCAATTTCTCTGTTTCCCTTCATAACGTTTCGGTCCAACCGAAGTGAGCGATCGGTCCCACCGAGATTGCAATGTAAACTCACTGTTTCCCTTTCGTAACTTTTCGGTCTCACCGAAAAGAGCGAATCGGACCCACCGAGTTTACCAGACCAACTCTCTGGTTAGCTTATTACCAAAATCGGTCCCACCGAGTTTGTGTAATCGGTCACACCGAGATTACATTATGCCCTAACCCTAACCATATCAGTCCCACCGAAAATCCTAACGGTCACTAGGTTTGCTGAATCGGTCCGACCGAGTTTAACGATTCGGTCCCACCGAATTTGGTAGATTGTGTGTAACAGTTAGATTTTGTGTGGAGGCTATATATACCCCTCCACCCACTCTTCATTCGTGGAAAGAGCCATCAGAACAGATCTTTAGTTCCAATACACATGTTCTGAGAGAGAACCACCTACACTTGTGTTGAGCTCAAGATATTCCATTCCTACCATATGAATCTTGATCTCTAGCCTTCCCCAAGTTGCTTTCCACTCAAATCTTCTTTCCACCAAATCCAAATCCTGTGAGAGAGAGTTGAGTGTTGGGGGGACTATCATTTGAAGCACAAGAGCAAGGAGTTCATCATCAACACACCATTTGTTACTTCTTGGAGAGTGGTGTCTCCTAGATTGGCTAGGTGTCACTTGGGAGCCTCCGACAAGATTGTGGAGTTGAACCAAGGAGTTTGTAAGGGCAAGGAGATCGCCTACTTCGTGAAGATCTACCGCTAGTGAGGCAAGTCCTTCGTGGGCGACGGCCATGATGGAATAGACAAGGTTGCTTCTTCATGGACCCTTCGTGGGTGGAGCCCTTCATGGACTCGCGCGACCGTTACACTCCGTGGTTTGAAGTCTCCATCAACGTGGATGTACGATAGCACCACCTATCGCAACCACGACAAAAACATCCGTGTCTCCAATTGCGTTTGAATCCTCCAAACCCTTCCCTTTACATTCTTGCAAGTTGCATGCTTTACTTTCCGCTGCTCATATACTCTTTGCATGCTTGCTTGAATTGTGTGAAGATTGCTTGACTTGTGCTAAAGATAGGCAAAATCTGCCAAGAACTAAAATTGGGAAAAGGATAGATTTTTATTTGGTCAAGTAGTCTAATCACCCCCCCCCTCTAGACATACTTTCGACCCTACAAGTTCCAAGTAAGAGCAAGCACCTATGATGGTGGAGTAGGGGAGATGTGCTTATCATGTACACGTATGTTATAGAAACAGGAACACATGTCATATTCGCAGGCATTATGTGTAAAGTAAGCAGATACAATTCAAGTTAGAAGCAATACAAGCTAGACATCATGCGCAACATGCAACCACATATAATAGTGTCAAGTTAGAGCAAGCACCTGTGATGGTGGAGTAGGGGAGATGTGCTCATCATCTACACAGCTACGTTGACTATCCAGCCTTGTGTTATCTTGCGAATCTTGTTGGGAGGATGGCGGAGTAGAATCTATAGAGACCCCCTGTTTGAGTTGCTCCGAAGGACCACCATCATCCACTACCGGACTAATTTCCTTCAGCTGTAATGATTTTGCATTGTGAAGTCAAACCGATAAGAAAAAGGAATAAAATTCGCTCTTCAGAACTCATTCATGCATGATACTGACGAACACTATTGGGATGAAAGGCAAACACATGATGAGAGGATAGAATATGTATGAAAAACAGGATGGTGTGACATATTCCCACCTATGATGTGGTAACTAAGCAGAAGGCATTTCAACAAATTAGAAGCACTGCAAGCTAGACACCATATGAAAGATGCAACCAATATCACTCTCCCAAGTTCAAACTGTATGGCGTTTCAACAAATTAGAAGCAGTACAGGCTAGAAATCATATGCAAGACACAACCAATATCACAGTGGCAACTTAAAGGTGCCTTATCATAAGTGACTGATGCGGGATATGCAAGAATAGTAGTCTGATGTAGAAACAAGAACACATGTCATATTCACAGGCGTTATGTGTAAAGTAAGCAGATGCAATTCAACAAAGTTAGAAGCAATACAAGCTAGATATCATACGCAACATGCAACCACATATAATAGTGCCAAGTTAGAGCAAGCACCTATGATGGTGGAGTAGGGGAGATGTGCTCATCATCTACACAACTACGGTGACTGTCTAGCCTTGCGTTGTCTTATGAATCTTGTTGGGAGGATGGCGGAGTAGAATCTGTAGAGAACCTCCGTTTCAGTTGCTCCGAAGGACCACCATCATCCAATGCCTTGCCAATTTCCTTCAGCTTTATTGATTTTGCATTGCAAGGTCATACCGACAAGAAAAAAGAATATCATTCGCTCTTCAGAACTCATTCATGCATGATACTGATGAACACTACTCTGATGAAAGGCAAAGTCATGATACGAGGATGGAATATGTATGAAAAAATGGACGGCTTGACATATTCACACCTATGATGTGGTAACTAAGCAGAAGGCACTTCAACAAATTAGAAACATTGAAAGACACCCCATTGTAGGTAACGTATTTGGTTTCAAAGCCCTACGTGCTCTACGTTTGGAGGATCTACGAATTCCCCCTACTTATTCAAAAACTTTCCAAGGCCCGCCTCATGGTATCCAAGTTGAAAGAGATAAGTTGAACAAGTATGGTCGTCCTTTATTGGGTGCAATCAATATCACTTTGCCAAGTTAAAACTGTCTCATCATAGGTGGCGTTCATCAAACTAGAAGCAATACATGCTAGAAATCATATTCAAGACGCAAACCAATATCACACTGCCAACTTAAAGGTGTCCCATCATAAGTGACTGATGTAGGATACACAAGAAGAGTAGTTTCATGTAAGAACATGGTGTGATAGATAGATATAGTATGTACCAAAAACAGGAAAGCGTGTCATATTCACATGTATCATGTGTAAGCTAAGAAGATGCAGTTTACACTAATTAGGAGCAATACGAGCTAGACACCATATGCAACATGCAACCAGATATCACGCTGCCAAGTTAGAGCAAGCACCTTGGATGATGGAGTAGGGGAGCGGAGACTTGGACCTTGTAATGCACTATCAGTACAAGGAGAATCGGTACAGATGCTCCGTTTACGTTGCTACAGAGGACCACCATCATCGCCTTCCTTACTCTTTTCCTTCCTCTTTCTTGATTTTGCCTTGTCAAGTCAAACCCACAAGAAAAAGGAATAAAATTTGCTCTTCAAAACTCATTGATGCATGATACTGACAAACACTACTTTCATGTAAGGCAGCCGCATGATAGGAGGATGGAATATGTATGAAAAACAGGACGGCGTGACATATTGACATGTATGATGTATAAAGCGTAAACTAAGTACAAGGTGCTTGAACTTGTTAGAATCGATGCAAGCTAGAAACCATATGAAAGATGAAACCAATATCACTCTACCAAATTAAAAGGGTGCCCTAACAAATGTATTTGACCAAATTAGAAGCAATACATGGCAACATGCTAGAAATAATATGCAATATGCAACGAATAAAGGTGACTCATCATAAGCGATTGATGCAGGATACAGAAGAGAGGTAGTTTCATGTAAGAACAAGGTTAACACATAGATGTAGTGTGTAACAAAAATAGGAAGGCATGTCATATTCACAGGTATAGTGTGTAAACTAAGCAGATGCAATTTACCATAATTAGAAGCATTACAAGCTAGACATCGTGTGCAACATGCAACCACATATCACACTGCGAAGTTAGAGCAAGCACATGTGATGGTGGTGTAGGGGAAGTGCGGTCTTCAGGTACAGAGCTACGTTCAATATCTTCATTTAGGCTTGCTGTTTCTTGAGAATCATGTGGAGAGGATGAAATTGCATTCTTTATAAGAGTATTGCGTCTCATATTAACCCACGCGCGTGACTGTCTCATCATAAGCGATAGACGCATGATACACAAGAACAGTAGTTTGATGTAAGAACATGGTGTGATAGGCAGATGTAGTATGTTCCAAAAACAGGAAGGCGTGTCATATTCACATGTATAATGTGTAAGCTAAGGAGATGCAATTTAACAAATTAGGAGCATTGATGAGGGATACAAAAGAAAAGTAGTTTGATGTAAGAACATGGTTATAGAAAGACGTAGTATGTACCAAAAACAGGAAGGCATTTCATATTTATAGGTATAATGTGTTAACTAAGTAGATGCAATTTACCCTAATTAGAAGCATTACAAGGTAGACACCATATGCAACATGCAACCACATATCACACTGCCAAGTAAGAGCAAGCACCTGCGATGGTGGTGTGGGGGAATTGCGGTGATCAACTAGAGAGCTATGTTGACTATCTTCATTTAGCCTTGCTGTTTCTTGAGAATCATGTGGGAAGGATGACATTGCACTCTTTAAACGAGTAGGGCGTCTCACAGTAACCCAGTCGGGTGACTGTCTCATCATAAGTGATTGACGAGGGATACAAAAGAGCATTAGTTTGATGTACGGACATGGTTAATAGACATATGTAGTATGTATCAAAAACAGGAAGGCATGTCATTATCAAAGGTATAATATATAAAGTAAGTAGATGCAATTTAACCAAATTGGAAGCAATACAAGCTAGACACCATATGCAACATGCAACAACATTTGACAGCGTGAAGTTAAAGCAAGCACCTGGGATGGTTGTGCGTGGAAATTGAGATCATCAACTGCAGAGCTACGTTTACTGTTTCCAACTGCTGACACTGCACCCGTTAGAGCGCTGAAACGCTTACTGCTTATCTTTGAATTACACTGGAGCGACTTCTGTCTTTTCTTTTCTGCATTCATCAACACTGAGTCAGAGTCTGAAATACCCATGCATAAAAAAACAATAGTGTGAGTATGGGTGAAGTGTGTGCACAATTAGTATAGTGTAAAGGTAGCAGATAGCAGGTCAGTGAGAAATAAATGACGGGAGACATATGATAGCTCTACAACATGCATGGCACACTAAATTACTACAGGATTCTATGAAAATAACAGTCGACTGAAAGCAAATAGGTCAGTCCATTTTTTCTGCACCGCCCGATGTACAAAGAACGGGCAGATCGCCTTCATCTACCTCCAGCCAGTCAGTGTTGACGATCTTCCTCGAAACGCCAGTGACCACCGGCCCAGTATTCCTCCCCTGCCTACACCCTCCCCTTGACCTCACCGCACCGCCGTGCTTGGCACCCCCCGGCCATCCATTCAAGCCCCGCTGACACGGATGTGTCGCTTCCCCGGGGAACAGGCGGACTAGGTGCTCCGCACGCCTAAGCGGGTGCTGCTTCTTTTAATTCGGTTTGACTGACCCTGAATTGAAATCCAGGCGGGCTACTGACCTCTAGCAAAGGTGACATAGTAAAAGGGAGGAAACCTTGTGCATTTAGTATCACGAAGAAGATGCAGTAAGAAGCGCTCAACTAGTTTCTTTCGTGGTATGAATACGGTGTGAGCGGAGATGTAAGATTTGCACGAATAAGGGAAGAGGAGTACCTCTTTCTGTTGGCAGTGTTGTGTCCTCCTTCTGCTTTTCCGACGATCTTCTTGTTGTTCGCCGGAAACCAGAAGTTGTGGAGGACGGTGCAGCCTTGGAAGAACCCATGGCCAAGTTGTTGAGTGTGGTGCGGTGGCCGTCTGTCGACGGCGGGGAAGCACATCCGAGGCGGCGAACGATGGCGTAGCGGGAACAGCTCCTGTGCAGTGGACGGTTGCGACAGTGGAGACATAGCAGTGAGGCGCAAGACGACGTGGTCGGAGTGGTTCTGGTACGGCGCACGTCGGCGTCGGCATCGTGGAGGCAGCTCTGCCTCGGCTTCAGCTACTAAGTCCTTGAGGGCGTTGCGGTTGCGTTTGCGTTGGACGACGACGTTGGGGTACCGGCTCCGGCGTGATGGAGGAGGGCGGCGGTGGATTGGCCACTATGGGGTGGAGGATGGAGGAGGATGGGGTTTCACGGCTGGTGGAGAGGGCGTTTTCGCGCCCACGGAGTATGAATGGGGAAACGGAGGGAGGCGGGGAACTAAGGGGGAACAATGTGTCGGTTTGAGACGCGCTTGTTTGAAATTTGGGGAAAGTTACAAACTTTGCCACCATCTAAAATTTCGGACATATTGCGGGTTGGGGGTAGGACAGTCATTGTAAGTGCATCTAGTGCCCCTTAGTGATTTTGGTGTATTGAAGACTTATAGGTTAAGTATCTAATGCGTTTATGAGTGTACACAGGTCTATAAGTCTATGAGGAGTTTGATATTTACAGAGAAAGTCGACCCCTAAAAATGAAGTTCTTCGACTGAAGACTTTGATATACTGAAGACTTTCTGAAGACTTTGAAAGTGAAGAAATTGGTGTGACCTTGAAGACTCGGTATTCATTCGAGGAACATGAAGCGTGAAGACTTTTGTTTTCGTAGTTTCATTTTCTCTTTCTTGAGTCATAGGAAACATCGTACTGTTAAAGGGGGTCGAGTAAATACTAAGGAGAAAATTTCCATGTGATGCTCAACTCAAATCCTACATCTACCAATCCCTTCGAGTGAAGCCATTGGAAATCTCATACAGTTCAGTCAATTTCTTCAGTGACAGAGACGCAGTTCTTCTGATCACTGAGGACTCTATTCTGACTGAGGAGTTAGGAATTCGCCAGTGCGAATTGCCTACACAGTGAGGAACATGATAGCCCTGAGGAATTTGTACCTTGAATTTCCGACCGTTGCTGTGCTACGCGCCAGCTGTCCCAAAATATCTTATCCACCTAACGGTCATATCATTGAAGGGCATTTATGTCTTATCATGTCGGGCTGCTCCCTAGGCTATAAATAGCCGCCCCCTACAACCACTAGCTGGTTGGCTGCTCCGAGAGAAACTGACACTTGTCATTTGAGAGCAACCCATCCTCCAAGGACTTTGAGCGAAAATCATCAAGTGAGGAAAATCCAAACCCAAACCCAAAACACCTACAAACCCAAAGTGATTGAGCATCACTGAAGAGATTGATCCTGCGTGGATCCGACGCTTGTTACCTTTGAAGACTGTGCTTCTTCCAGACGGTTAGGCGTCAAGGTCTAGAGCATCCAAGAGGAATTGTGGATCGCCGAGTGACCAAGTCTGTGAAGGTTTGGAAGTCACCTGAAGACTTACCACGAGTGATTGGGCGAGGGCTGTGTGTCCTTAGCTCAAGGAGAATACGGTGAGGACTGTGTGTCCGGGACTAGGTGTCCTCGAGTTTAAATACTCAGCCGCTCCAACCAGATGTACAACTGAGACAGCAGTTGGAACTGGTCTACCAAATCATTGTCTTCACCAAGCTTACTCGTTCTATTTCTTCAACACTTTCATTTCCTCATCACTTGTTGTGTGTTTGTTCATATCTGTGTTTGAAGACTTTGACTGAAGAGTTCTCAATTTCCTCAGTTCAATTTCTTCAGTCTGTTTGTCTTGATCTTGTGTTATCCTGTGTTTACGCTTTCTGTACTCTGTGTTTGTCTTCATTTCATCATGATGACTATGCTTGAATTTTGTTATGTTTTCATCTAAGTACTTATTTCGCTGCCAGTAGTTCTTTGCTAAGGAATTTCCTCACGAGCAAATTCCTCAGTGAAGAATTTCATAAAAATCGCCTATTCACCCCCCCCCCCTAGTCGATATAACGCACTTTCAATTGGTATCAGAGCGAGGTACTCCCTTGTTCTGTGTGATTTTGGTTTAACAAGCCTGGAGCTTTAGATACGTCGACCGCAGATATGAAGAAAGTGCCATTCCCCATCTTTGATGGTCACGAGTATCCCAAATGGAAGGCCATGATGAAGAAGCGTCTCATGGTGATGAACAGTGAGTTGTGGACCGTCACTGAGATTGGTCTGACCGATCTGTGCAAGATGGCGGAAGCTGATGACATTCGCAAGTACACTCAACTCAACCTCACAGCGAAGGATGTCATCTGCTCCAGTCTGTCTTGAAACCAGTTCAGAAACATCATGCATCTCGATCAGGCGAAGCTTATCTGGGACCGTCTCTCTGATGTCTATGAAGGCCATCGAACTTGTCATGATCCTTGACTCGAGGACTTCAAGGAATCTCTCAAGTCAATGACATTTGAACCAGAATCATCGTCCTCTTCACCATGTCTCATGGCTGATGGTGAACAAGTAACTGAATGCTATCTGTCTGAATCTAGTGATGATGAATCTGGTGATGAACTTGGACCCAGTTATGTCAAACTTGCCTCACTTGCTGCTAAACAACAAAGAGCTTTGGAAAGGGCTAACAACATGCTTAGTAAGAGCAATGATATGTTGAGTGAAGAAATGGATCAATCACAAGCTTTGGCTGAAAGTCTTCAGAGACTTCATTCTAAGTATGACTCTCTTCAAGATCAGCATAACTCTCTGTTGTCCGATTTTGAGAAGATAAGAGTGAGTTATGAAGATCTTCAAAAGGAGCGCGATTCATTACTTGCTCAACAAATCAGCGCTGCTCAGGAAGAATTTATTCATGCATGTTTAAAATGCATTGAACGAGAATCAGCTAATTCCTCACCTGAATGTTCAAATGCTTCAAATGTTACAAATTCTTCACCTGCCTCTGCTTTCACTAATTCCTCATCTGAGGACATTGCTAGTATCACTGACGATGCAGGGCTGAAGGAATTGTACATGACAGGCATGTACAAAAGCCTCAAAGGGCATCAGACTCTTTGTGATGTGCTTAAAAAGCAGATCCTCAACGGGAACCCTAGGAAAGAGGGTATTGCCTTTGAGAGGAAACTCAATGCTGATGGTACATATTGGACGCCTGAGCAGTACCCCAAAGCCTCATGGGTTGCTGCAAAGGGACCTCCAGTTGATCCATCTAATTTATCTGGCTATACATGTGAATCTTCTCATTCTTCTGATGAGTCATTTGACTCCAACTATAAACTGTTCAAAACTCAGAATGGTGAAGTATTTGCTAGATATGTTGGCACTAACTGCAGGAACGGTTCCCCTATGAAGAAAATCTGGGTTCCGAAAAGGTGCCTTGAAAGTCTTCAGGTGAATGTCCTCATGACACCACCTGTGAAGAAAAGGAACCCCAGATCAAACTCTTCATATGGATCCAAGTCCTCATACGGACCAAATTCCTCAAGGGGATCAAATTCCTCACATGGATCAAAATCCTCATATGAACATCATCGTGCTAACAACTCTGTTTCGCAGGGAAGAGCCAAGGACTATGAATATGAGCATTATTCTTCAAATTATTATGTTCATAAGTCCTCGAAGAATTTCTCTGCTTATTCATATGCTTACCCTAACCGCTATTATGTGAAACGAAATGGTTTAGCCGCTATGCCACCATTCTCATATGGAGCTCGCAGAGTGATGAACTCTTTGCCACCCCTTCAGATGTGGGTGGTGAAGAAAAAGAACTAATCTCTTATGCAGGGTCAGGTCTCCAGACATACTGAAATGTCTGAAGAATTTGCTGGGGACCTGACAAATTGCCTGAAAGGACGCAGGCTAACCATGATGAAATGAACTTTCATTTCACACGTCCTCCCTCTGTTTTATCTGTCTTACTGCTTGATGAAATTGATCTGATGAATTGTGATATCATATTCTTCACTGCTGAAGTATATGAGGTTCGTAAGTTGCACTAATTCATCTACAGGATGATCAACCCAAAGCCACTGAATGGGTACTTGATAGTGGATGTACAAATCACATGACTGGTGACAAGAATCTTTTGATGGATGCTCCCTTATCATTGTCACATATGAAGCATATCATCTTCGCTGATAAAAGCAAAAGTCAGGTATTGGGTCTAGGTAAAGTTGCTATCACAAAGGATCGACACATGGACAAAGTCATGCTTGTTGAGTCCTTAGGATACAACCTTATGTCTGTCTCAATGCTTTGTGATCTTGATATGGTTGTTGTCTTTGGCAAGTATCATTGTGTTGTGATTATGGAATCTGACAATTCCAAAGTCTTCGAAGGCTTTAGGAGAGGAGACCTGTATATTGTTGATTTCTCTGCAGATTCACAACCAGCCGTGTGCCTACTTGCAAAAGCTTCAGAAGGATGGCTATGGCATCGACGACTTGGTCATGCAGGCATTATGGTATCCCAAGGGCTCGGATTTTGATCTCGTTGGATATTCTGACTCTGACTATGCTGGTGACCGAGTGGACCGCAAGTCAACATCTGGTACTTGTCATTTCCTCGGACGATCCTTGGTCTGTTGGTCCTCGAAGAAACAGAACTGCGTATCACTGTCTACTGCTGAAGCTGAGTACATTGCTGCTGGTTCTTGTTGTGCTCAACTGCTATGGATGAAGCAAACGCTCAAGGACTATGGCATCAACGTGAAGAATGTGCCTCTCCTCTGTGACAATGAGAGTGCCATCAAGATTGCTCACAACCCAGTTCAGCACTCGAAGACAAAGCACATTCAGATTCGTCATCATTTTCTTCGTGATCATGTGTTGAAGGGCGACATTTCTATTGAGCATGTGAAGACTGAAGAACAGCTAGCCGATATCTTAACTAAGCCCTTGGATGAAAGAGATTTAGCAAGTTGCGGTGTGAGCTAAATATCTTAGAATCTTCGAATGTACTTTGAAAAGGCACTCATCCTAACACTTATGCAAAATTGATGACTTAGATGTGCAACACATGAAGAAACGTTTTTCTTCAATCAATGAAGAATAACACTCTGAGTGTGAAGAAATTAATGAAGAATTTGATTCTCACAACCCTACGACAATTGTACGCGGTGTCTGAAATCATCATTCTTATACGGTGGGTCACGCCACCACAAAAGTTGAAAATCTTTTCCTCAACTTTTGAAATTCCTCAGTTTTTCATATTCTTCAACTTTGCAAAATCTTCACTTGTGCCGTCGTTTTTCTTCATTGGCTATATATATATATATATATATATATATATATATATATATATATATATATATATATATATATATATATATATATATATATATATATATATATATATATATATGAGTTTATGTCCTCTACAGCATTCACTTATAGCTATATCTTCAAGTTGGTCTTTCTGCTAAGTGAATGTGATCGGACCCTTCCCCTCTATGCTATACTCAATCCAATCTGTTCACAAATTCTTCATGTGCGTTCTATTTTGAAACTCGTTCAAATTCTTCACTGTGTCCTTGTCAGCTGAAGAAATTACGAACGGAATATTAAAACTAATCTTATCCAAACTTCCGGTTTTGTCGCTCAAACCGTTCCGCATCCCACGATGCATTATTTTACTCACCCACGATCTTACACGATCTCCACTACACAGTACGTGGGTGACACATGTCGTGAGAAGGAGAACGGCCAGGGGCACGTTCGTCCAAAATCTTCGGGCGAGTAGTTTTTCACCGTGGCTATAAATGCCCCTGTCCCCTTCCTCACTTCTTTTACCCCGCTCGATCTTACTCTCTCGCTCGAGCTTCTGAACCCTAGCGCCGCCGCTACTCCATCGTCGCCGGTGAGGAAGAGCTTCACTGCCTTGGCCTCGTCGCCGTCGTACTCACGCCGACCGCAGAAATCTTCACCTCCGCCGCCGCCGTAGACATCTTCCTCCGCCAAGTTAGGGCGTGGAAGATCTACATCGACGAACTTCCCTGTTTCAACTCACAGTTCATCGTGTTCCTCGTCTCAGGGTAATTAAAAGCTACTTTTACTGCCCTCTTTGATTCGAAATTTTTCTACAAAATCTTCAAAGGTGTTTTATGCTTCAAATCCTCACACACAAAACACCTCACGAGTTATCTGTTCTTGATTCATTTCCCTAAGCATCAATTTCTTCAAAGATTCCTCAGTTGTGTGGATCTTCGATCTATACAACTCTGGAACCTAAGATAAAAGCGCGCTTAGTGAAATTCTTCAAGACGAATCTGGTCAAATTCCTCAAACTTGCTCTTTATGAAAAACCCTCTGAGAACGCATATGACCTCTTCAAATTCCTCGCAACTATACTCTATTCACAGGTACACATGTCCGCTGCTGAATCATTATGTTCTCATCAACTTAACTCATTTGCAGCGTTCCTCAAAGAAAAGTTGCACACTTCTTCAGAGAATTCAATTGTTCAAATTCCTCAACTGAAGAAAATGGTTGAAGGTAAAAGGCCTCACAAAGGAGGAAAGAAGCCTGAGGTTATGGCTGCATTTGAAATCCCTGAGGATATTTATAAAGATTACTGCACGCCTGATGAATCCAAATTTGGCAAAGAAGATAAAAATCAGCGCAGAGTGCGCATTCAAAGGATTGAAAGGAGATGGGCACATGAATGGAGGGAGTACAGGTACGTCACTCCCAAGTACATGAAGAAATTCGCTAAACCCTCCATGCCCAAGAGCCCCACTGGCACCTGGCCAAGTGGCTGATCCCACTAGCGTCAAGCGCGGTGAGGATTTCCCTGAGGAATGGGCTAAGCGCCAAGCCAAATTGGCGAGACAAGCCAGAGAAGCAGTGAGGAAATTCAATGAAGACTCTGCTGCTGCTGCTGCCACTGAGGCCTCTGTCAAGCCGAGGAAATCAATTCCCAAGAAGCCCGCTCGCAAGCCAAGTGCTGCACCAGCAATGCCCTCACGGCCAAGTTCCTCTGCAATGCCCTCACGGCCAGACACCTCTAAATCTTGAAAGCAAATTCCTCATGCTGCTCCTGCTCCACCAAAATCCTCAGCACCTCCTCCACAATCCTCAGTTGTCTCGACAAAGTCCTCAGCACCTGTGCATCTGGCCTCGTGCCAAAGGACTACTGGCATCTCAATTGCCTCTGGTGTCTCAGCTAGTTCCTCAGCTGCACCAAGTTCCTCAGCTGGACCCTCTCTGCTGAAGAAAAAGGCTACTACTGGACGCGGTAATCGCCCAAGTCCCAACAAGAAGCAGGTAGTCTTTATTGTACCATCTGATGATGATGAAACTGATGAAGAAGAACTTGTTGAAGTCATCAGAGACCGCCAAGAAAGGGCTGCTAAAGCCAAAGGCACACTTGTGCCCCTACTGCTGGATCCTAGGGCGATCCTCGATTACATCAATATCTGGCATAAGGATCCAAACACACCTATGCCTGACTTCAAATTGACTCCTGGCCAAAGTCACATGCTGACTCACTTCATCCAAGAGGAGAAGTGGAAATATGATAGGGCCAGGCAGATCAAGAAATCGCAGTATAGGAAAGAGAAACTGCTAAGGAAACATGTTCTCACAATGAAGCCTGAAGAACTCATCAAGATGCAGGCTGACATCAAAGCCCTCAGCGATGACTTTGATGCATACTATGCTGACTGGAAAGGAGCAAAAGTCAGGTTTGTGAAACTGACTGAGAAGTTCACCAATGTTGCAGCTCCATCGCAGCAAGAAGTTCCTCAAGCTGAAGCATCTGTTCAGCCCACTGAAGAACATGCCAGCACCGCTGATGACTTTCAGGCTGCTGAAGAAAATGCTAGTTCTAGGGCTGATGACTCCACTCCAGCTACTGAAGAAATTGCCAGGGCATCCACTAGTGGTGCGCCTGAAGAAACTGAAAAAGAAAGGACAACTGCATCAGTTGCTCCTGAGGAAAATCAACCAGATTCCTCAGCTCCACCTGTGCCTACACCAACTCTGATCCTTCCATCCGCATTGGATGTGAAGAAGACAAAGGCTGCAGAGCGAGCTGCAGTGAAGAAGAGGAAAGCATCACAAGCTTCAGAATCTTCATCTCCCAAGAAGATGAAGCCCATGACCAGCTCGTTTGCTAATCCAATTGATGTTGTTCCTATTTCATCCATGCCATCAAAGGACCTTGTTCCTTTTGGTGAAGACTATGAGATCCCAAGTGGATAATATGAAGAAACTCAATCTGCTGCTTCCTCAGAGTGGATTGATGTAGAAATTGAAGTGGATTCAATCCCTTCAACCCCACTGGTCTCATCACCAATGCCTCAGTTTGATGCTGAAGAGACTAGTGTTGAAGAAATTGATGATGAAGATGTGGATATTGGCAGCACAACTCCGTTGATGAATGATGACTTTTGGGAAAGTCAGCACCCCAATTCCCCACTCTTCACCCCACTGCAGCAAATTCCTCACTCCCCTGCACAAACTGTTAAAATGGGCTCTGAAGAAACTCATCCCACTACATCTGTGAATGAAGAAATTCCAGCCACTAGTGCTGAAGAAACTGCTGCTCAAGCTGAAAAGGTGACTGCACCTGAGGAGGAACCAGAAATTCCTCAGCCTGAAGAAACTGAGATCGTGATTCCTGAGGTTGTGATGCAACTCACTGATACTCCTCTGCCAAGCCAACGGATCCGTTCTCAAGGAAACAAAAGTTCAAGGCTGAAAACTTCTTTGGCGAGCACGTGTTCTTCACTGAATACAACCCTTATGACTCTGCTCGCATAAGGAAGAGGCGTTTCTGGACTGCCAGTCAAGCTAATTTCTATTCCTCAGTGCTTTTCAACAAGGACAAAGTCTTCGACCATGCACATATTCCTCATGTGGATATGGAGTCTATGTCGTGCTTCACGCCAGTCCTCAGTGTTCTTCACGACGCTGGGCTGCTCAACTTCTGCACTGACATATGCGATTGGAATGAAGAACTCATTCTTCAGTTCTATGCAACACTGCACATCACCGGCAACTCTGAAGATGTCAATTCATGGGTTCTGGACTGGATGACTGAGAACACACATCATAAGGCCCCAACATCTGAATTGCTTCGTGCCCTTCCTCTGAGTCCACCCACTGAAGATGCACGTTGTATTTACAACGAACCTGAGCTTTCAAATCACTATATGCAAGTGCTCATGAAGCCTTTGAAGCCAGGGCAGGCCCCTCGAACCACATTCCTCGTCAAGGAATTGTTGTATGTGCCAAGGACTGTCTATCGCATTCTGACGAAGACAATGAGTCCCATCAAGGGCCACGACTCAAGTGATGAAGAAGTCGTTGGCATCATGAAGAATATGCTTTTCAACATCTGTCACGGCGTTCCCGTCAACTTCCATGATTTCTTCATGAGGACTTTGGCAAATATTGCTATGTCGCCATTTGAGCTGAAGCCTTATGCACTTTGTATTATGAGATTCATTAGGACAAGGTCTTCTCTCAACTACAAAGCTGAAACTCTCAATCACTGCAGCTACTTGCCTCCCATTGAAGTCCTCAAACGGACATTTTCCTCAGCTGAAGAAAAGGGCAAGGCCACTGTTGTGATCGATGAAGGCATTCGTCCATTGGATGGTCAATTTCGCAAGGCCGCATCTTATTCCACCAATGATGACTCTGCCACACATGACTCTGCCGCCAACACTGCCAAGCCAAATCCTCAAGCTACAACACCTAGGGTGATGACTGATCGTGAGTTACTCCTCAGTCTTCATCAAAAGGTTGATCGCAATCACAAATGGGTCAAGCGTCAGTTTGGTTCAATTCTTCACAATATGACTTCAACACACAATGCAGTGAAGAAAAACCACTACTACCTCCATGAAACCCTCAACCGCACCTGGGCTGTTCTGTCTCAAGTCTACAGCGCTGATGATCTGAAGAAAATGGGTCTCAACAAAGAATTTGCCTGGTCTGCACCTCCTCCGAAGAAATACAAGAAGGTCCCAGTTCCTTCTTTGTTGGCCAGTTCATATTCTTCATCACGCGACACTGATGAACATGAAGACTTGAACGACACTGTGGCAGGCCCTACATCAACGACCGACCCCAACAACGCTGGCGCTCCTTCATCAACTTGAATATCTCCAGGGGCGTTAGTCCTTAGTTTCTATCCTTTTGGTCATTCGATGACAAAGGGGGATACATCTGAGATAGTCTTCAAGCGGGTCTATAATAATGGGCATTTTTTCTGCTAAGTTACAACTCTCGTTCTTTCGAAACATTTATTGGATCGAGTTGTAATCTTAAACCCTATGGTGCGCTGATACTTTTGTTGCACTATGCTATGGTACTTTTGATGCGCTATTCTGCATGCTTATTCCTCGTTAATATTATTGCACGCATGCTGAATTACATCAGGCACCATATCTCATCATGCATTTCAGATTCTTCACATTATGTATCGAATGCGTGTATGAATTACAGGATATAGGGGGAGATCTCCATGATTCAACTCTTCAAGTGTGCATTGCTTCAAAAGCAAATTCCTCACTATGCACATCTTCAGGGGGAGTTCTTTTATATCTTGCAATCAAATTCCTCAATATCAGTATTTACACTTCATATATTTTTTCCCGTTGAAAACTTAACCTATGTTGTCATCAATCACCAAAAAGGGGGAGATTGTAAGTGCATCTAGTGCCCCTTAGTGATTTTGGTGTATTGAAGACTTATAGGTTAAGTACCTAATGTGTTTATGAGTGTACACAGGTCTATAAGTCTATGAGGAGTTTGATATTTACAGAGAAAGTCGACCCCTAAAAATGAAGTTCTTCGACTGAAGACTTTGATATACTGAAGACTTTCTGAAGACTTTGAAAGTGAAGAAATTGGTGTGACCTTGAAGACTCGGTATTCATTCGAGGAACATGAAGCGTGAAGATTTGTGTTTTCGTAGTTTCATTTTCTCTTTGTTGAGTCATAGGAAACACCGTACTATTAAAGGGGGTCGAGGAAATACTAAGGAGAAAATTTCCATGTGATGCTCAACTCAAATCCTACATCTACCAATCCCTTCGAGTGAAGCCATTGGAAATCTCATACAGTTCAGTCAATTTCTTCAGTGACAGAGACACAGTTCTTCTGATCACTGAGGACTTTGTTCTGACTGAGGAGTTAGGAATTCGCCAGTGCGAATTGCCTACACAGTGAGGAACATGATAGCCCTGAGGAATTTGTACCTCGAATTTCCGACCGTTGCTGTGCTACGCGCCAGCTGTCCCAAAATATCTTATCCACCTAACGGTCATATCATTGAAGGGCATTTATGTCTTATCATGTCGGGCTGCTCCCTAGGCTATAAATAGCCGCCCCCTACAACCACTAGCTGGTTGGCTGCTCCGAGAGAAACTGACACTTGTCATTTGAGAGCAACCCATCCTCCAAGGACTTTGAGCGAAAATCATCAAGTGAGGAAAATCCAAACCCAAAACCAAAACACCTACAAACCCAAAGTGATTGAGCATCACTGAAGAGATTGATCCTGCGTGGATCCGACGCTTGTTACCTTTGAAGACTGTGCTTCTTCCAGACGATTAGGCGTCAAGGTCTAGAGCATCCATGAGGAATTGTGGATCGCCGAGTGACCAAGTCTGTGAAGGTTTGGAAGTCACCTGAAGACTTACCACGAGTGATTGGGCGAGGACTGTGTGTCCTTAGCTCAAGGAGAATACGGTGAGGACTGTGTGTCCGGGACTAGGTGTCCTCGAGTTTAAATACTCAGCCGCTCCAACCAGATGTACAACTGAGACAGCAGTTGGAACTGGTCTACCAAATCATTGTCTTCACCAAGCTTACTCGTTCTATTTCTTCAACACTTTCATTTCATCATCACTTGTTGTGTGTTTGTTCATATCTGTGTTTGAAGACTTTGACTGAAGACTTCTCAATTTCCTCAGTTCAATTTCTTCAGTCTGTTTGTCTTGATCTTGTGTTATCATGTGTTTACGCTTTCTGTACTCTGTGTTTGTCTTCATTTCATCATGATGACTATGCTTGAATTTTGTTATGTTTTCATCTGAGTACTTATTCCGCTGCTAGTAGTTCTTCGCTAAGGAATTTCCTCACGAGCAAATTCCTCAGTGAAGAATTTCATAAAAATCGCCTATTCACCCCCCTCTAGTCGATATAACGCACTTTCAGTCATGTTAGGTGTCCCAAATGTGGGCGGGATAGATTTTGGCCGAGCGCATGGGTAGGCGCCCACGGTGTATGAATGCTTCTCGGAGGCGGTTGAGACTGGCGTCTTGGTGAAGTTACAAACCTACCCCGGTTTAGACCTTTGGACATCGAGCCGATAGGCTACACGGGCCAGAGTCAGGATAGTAATTTCCTACCACCAAAGCATTAGTCTCGCGCAGTTTCAGGTGACCAGAGGCCTATTTGGTGCTTCGTTCAATATTTGGGAGCAGAAGCATTAACGTTTTCGGTTCTCTTGAATTGAACTTTCAGGATTTGTCAAACTTCACAAATCTTTACTCTTGAAAATCCTAAAGCTACGATTATTTTGGAATGGAGGGGGTACATTTGAATATACATTGTACACGAGTGTATATTAAAAAATATGCAACTTACCTCAGTTCATGCATGGTTCCAGATATAATCTCCTTGGTTGCAAAAAAAATTCGATATGTGTATGAATATATATAGCATGTTCAAACTGACAACAAAGATTGATGCCCCCTTTTACATCTTATTTACAAATGCCATTATCTCGGGTTCAAATAGATGAATGCACTTCCTATGAATTCGAATCTTCGAAACCCCCTTTATGTTGAATTCGACATGTATTCTATTTCTTAGCTAGCAATTTGGAATGTATCCATGCAAGTGACAAATGTATAAAGTGCTTCACACTAACAACATGGAGTGTAATAATTAATGTTTATATATGAATTGCAAAAGCATCCATTGCCAGTATTTCAAACCGCTCTCACTCTATGGATTGATAATATGAAATAAAGACATGCACATGCTAGAATTCAATAGAGTATGGGTGTCTGATAGACCGATTTTCGTCCATACGCAATTTGCAAAATTCATGATCTCATCCAAAAAATAATAACCATTTATATTTTAATTTAATGCGTTGAACCGCCTTTTACACGTAGATGCACTATGCCTCGCCCCGTTCTCACAAACGTGTTATATATCTCTCTATCTAACGCATAAGTACACACACTTTATATGCATCGGCATTTCTCTTTCACACATGCTCACAATCTCTCTCAGGGTGTCGGGTTGTCTCACGCACATGCTCTCTCTGTTTCTCTCTCTCTCTTTCTGACTACTATGTACCACTCTTTTCACTAATCTCAGTTGGAAAACACTATTTCTCTCACATGCATATATACACATGCACGGTCTCTAGCCTACTCCTGGTACTGTATATTAGTGATAGGGGTGTGTACAAAGTACACGTGAATACCAGGCATTGTGTGTGTGTGTATACTATTGACGAACTAGCCCACAAGCTTGTATAACATACCAATTAAGGGCCTAGGGTTACAAATCATATATAGTCAGCTTATCACCAGTGGGGATAGAGTCCTCCGCGACTCTGGTAGCTTCGTGTTGTACGCCGAGTCCTCCACATGGGTCTTCGTATAACACGTCTCGCTCCAACCTATATGTGGCGCAGGATGGAACCGACCCATGAGTCATCATGTTGACCCACCACAACTAGAAATGATGTGCCCACCACACCACACACGCAATCGGCCACTAAGAAAATAAGCGTATACAATAGTACAACGGTATCTAGCTCATGATACGTCTCCATATTTTGTTGATGACACTGACAGACTTTGCATTTGATGCGTGCTCCGTATTTTGTTGACGACACTTACGGTCATTGTATTTGAAGCGAAAGCATGATATGGTCACTGGACTTCAGAATAAGCTCATCACGGTCATCACATACATTTTGTCGTGCTAACCAACATGTGGTTGGATGGTTAGAGGACAGTGGTTTCTCGAGCCCACCAAGGTTAAAGTCCCGGTGCTCGCATTTATCTTGTGTTAATTTCAGTATTTTCCAGCGATGTACGTTCAGTGGGAGGAGACGTTCCACTCGACTACGAGGCACCTATGGTGACTTCGTAAAATCTCAAGATCATATATGCTGGCCCACTCTCTCGAAGGTGCTCATAGGAGTAGGGTTCGCGTGTGTGTTCTTATAGCGGTGAGTGCTTGCGCGTATATATGAGCCCTTGCGTCTATACCGTGTTAAAAAAATACATATCATGATTATATGGTCACTAGCTCACCCGTACAACTCAGTATTTTGTTGATGACATAATCAATTGACCAGTCAAACGTTCCACGCGGCGCAACTAGTGTTGCACCATCGGGGCGCGTAACCATGGGGCCCACCTGTCAGCCTGTATATGAAAGAAAGAAATGGTAGTTTGAGTCTATACTATGTTAATAAAATAGGAGTGCATTTTAGGGTGATCATACGGTCACTGGCTCACCATACAACTCCGTAATTTGTTGATAACACGATCAATTGACCAGTCAAACAGTCCACATTCAGCAGCGCACATTACCATAGGGCCCACCCGTCAGCGCGTATATGAAGGACAGAAATGGTAATAAATTAGTGGTCGGTGGGTATTCGAAGTCGTGAGACCTCTGGTTGGCAGTCACCGGCGGTTGGGGGGCGTTCATTGGGCGGTGGGGTGGGGATCCCCGGAGAAAAAGCTCGGCGGGGGGGCTAGAGGGATGGCCGGTGCGGCGGCGGACCGGCGGTGGGGAGTGGTTTCGGGGAGGGCGGGCCGGCCGCAGGCGGCGGGGGCTGGCGGTTCGGCCTATGGTGGTTGGCGGCTCAGGGGGTGGAGTTTGATGATAAACTGGAGGCCCTTGATTTCGTATCCAACAGCTGGAAAAATCTAATGACCAGAGATGAAAAAGTCAGTCGAATGACGTGTAGCCTCACTCCGCACGTACACATGCATGCACGCAGGACACGCACGCATGTAGGCGTGCAACAGTGACACATACACACGCACGCATGCTGGCGTGCAACACTGACACGTACACTTGCACTCACGAACACACGCACGTATGCACCCATGCATGCAACAATGAAACATACCCTTGCATGCATGCAACACTCGCACGCCTGCATGCACACAGCACGCGACGCAAGACACACGCTCAACCTATACGTGCATGCACCCTTTGTTAAGGACATGGATTGTTACGGGTATTAATCAATCTTATCTATGATAAGCAGAACATTGATGTTTGCATCGGTCTTTATGAATCACAACGTATCGAACGGGATATCAACATAGTAGGCTTATCTACATGAAAAAGATGATGTCACACTCAATGAACAATCATCGGTTTATGAAATGCCCGCTTCTGACCGCCCTGGCCCACCAAAGATTCCTCTGTTGTGCGCTGCCTCCGTTGGGTCACTGACATGCAGGCCATGCACCCAAAGAGCCCACACGTCAGTGGAATAACGGCGCGGTGTCCTAGGTCAGAGTCGAGGGTGCCACTCGCGGCACGCCCGGCTGAACATGCCTCCGTACCGCATTCAAATGCCTCCATGAAACCCGCCCATGTGGAAGCCGAGAAACCCACTCTGGACACACGTCCATTCATGACCGGGCCGGCGTTAAACGCAACACCGGCCGAGCTCCTCCCGTCCGCCGTCTATTTAATCTCCTATTTAAACGAGGCCAAACGCCGGCCAAGAATCGCACACCTCCGCCGCTCCCCTATCTTCTCCACCATTTTGTCCACTCTTACAATGGCTTACGAAGAGTAGTTATTCCGCATACAAGCCGGCTGGGTAGCCCGCCGGATACGAGCTATGCAGCTCGCTGATCCACCTCCCTCTCCTCGCCCGACGGAGCCAGTTGCCGCCCCAAGCCGGCGCGCGGTTCAGCAGCTCGTCGCTCCAGGCCAGCTCGATGAGGAGCGGCGCACAGGCGTCGTTGTTGCCGTCCATGCTGCCGCCTGGTACCGCGTCTCCTGTTTCTATGGCCGAGACTCCCATGCCGGCGGCCGCACCATGCAAGCAGCGACAGAAGCCGGGTGCGCGGAGAGCGACGAGTCGGTGGCCAGCGCCTCCGCGTCCGTCGCCATCATCAAGCAGAAGTAGAACACAGGAGGCTGCCGCCGCTTGGGTCCCATGAAGGCCACCATGGAGGCGACGCCGGCGTACACAGCAGGTGTCTTGCCGGATCCTTTTGTTGCGAGGACCTTCGTCGACCCCGCATGGGCTCCACGGAAGAGGGGAATGTTAGGATGACCTCGAGGCGGTGCCGGCCATGGCGAAGTAGTGGCCGGTGATGAACTCGAACTGGTCCCAGCCACCATCATCTTCGGGACCAGCAATTGATATCAGTTGGGCAGTGGGGAAGCAAGTCATCCTTTGCGCTGAAGCATATACCTCCGGGGCTCCCGGCAGTCCGGTGATCGTGCTGCCGGACATGAGGAACACAAATCGATCGGCGGGCGACCATTTAGGCCAGGTATTATATACCTGTGCTGTCTAGAACTAGCACCGCATAGTTCATTTGAATGTAATGAAATCCGTCATGTTTGTATGAAAATCCGGTATTTTATATGATTTCCGTCATTGTTTATATGAAATATCAGTTTGTCTACGTGTTTGCGTGAATTTTGTCCGGTTGGTTGAGTTGTTGTCATAATGTGTGCGGCTACGGTTGGATGGCGTAATTTGCGGGTCGTCGGTCGGTCTGCGGGCGGCTCGGGCGGTGTTGTGGGACAAAAAACACATCTCGTGCGAGCTCGTCTCCAACGTGCGCGCTGGAGGATGCATGACAGCATGGGCACCCGAGCCATTCCTCATCCATCGGTGGCAAAGGCACCGGTGGACAAAAGGGTCGCCAATATTTTGGCTACCCCGGGCAAGATCCAAACAGCCCCTCCCAACCGATTCAAATCCCTCGTTCGCCGTGGAATTTTGCCATGTGTTGTTTTCATGGACTAGCAATATGCCCGTGCATTGCACGGAACATCAAGATGCATTTTTTTACAAACTCCCGCATGCATGCGAGGGATAATTAATGTCCTCCTTTGCTAGTACCACGAGCCAAACACCATTAATATTGCATCGATTACTGTTAGTGGCCTTGTATATCTGCAAATTGTAATTTTGATAGTGGCCCCTTGTATATAAAAATGGAGGGAGAAAGATGAGAGATAAGGTGAGGAGGAGTGGGGCGTGGTGGTGACTGGTGGTCGGACTGGGCGGAGGCATGGGGATGGACGGCGCATTATGTCTAGGTTTG